>CM053160.1:5005000-6255000 GCA_028571685.1 Heterohyrax brucei | reverse complement strand
TGCCTGGCTACTACAGTCAAACAGCACGCCCCTAGCAGAGGACATGGTGTACACCAGTAGTTCTCACACTTGAGCAAGCATCAGGACTGCTCAGACAGGCTGGGGAAACACAGATGGCTGGGCCCCATCCCCACGTTTCTGAGAATTTGCATTTCTGTCAAGTTCCCAAGTGATGCAGGCTTTGACGGTGTTGCTGTCAAAAACACACCTTGAGAACAAAAGGCTCGCACAGAGAACCGAAGCATGAAGTTACCGTGTCCACCTGGGGAACTGTAAGTAGTTCAGTGTTGCTGGTGCTTCAGGTGTCAGGGTGGTAACGGTTCATGGGCTAGGTAGGGGACTTGAGGGCCCCAGGAGGCTTGGGCAGGGACAGTGAAGACACTTGCAGACCCTAGTAGCAACAGGCACCATGCCGCTGTGATCTTCATTCATAAGTAGTGTAGGTGGTGTGTCTCATCATCCCCATTTCACAGATGAGGAAATTGAGGAACAGATTTGCATTATTAGCTTCATATTTTTTTCTGAAGTATTTTCTTAATTGTGATTAAGTGAAAGTTTACAACCCAAGCCAATTTTCCATACAAAACCCCGAGCACCCACCTCTCTGCACCTCCATCTGCTCTCCTCACCCTGTGACAGCACCCTCTTTTTTTCCACTCTTTACTTCCAGTGTCCACTCAGCCAACACTTGACCCCCCTCTCCACCCTGCCCTCTCCACCCTGTCCTCTCCACCCCCTAAAAATAAACCAGTAGGACAGCCTCATATATATATTAAACCGTGAAGGACACACACACCTGCACCCCTCTGTGTCCCCAAGTGCAGTCCATTCTTTGTCTGAAGAATTGACCTCAGTACTGGTTTTAGCTCTGGGCTAGCGGCAAGTCCAGGGGCCATATTCCCAGGGGACCCTCCAGGTTGCTGGGCCATCAAATCTGGTCTTTTAATAGAGCTCTTGACCCACACACCTGTTTTTCTCATGCTGCATCAGGGACTTTACATCGTGTCCCCTGTCAGGGCAGTTTTTGGTGTTGTCTGGGCACCCTCTCATTCTTCTGTTCCCTCGCTGACGTAGTCTCTCAGTCATGTGGGTCCTTCTGTCTCCTGGGCTCGCTTTTCCTCATGTCTTTGCTGTTCTCAGTTGTTATCTGTTCCAGGTGGGTTGGGACCAACTGATGTTCCTCAGGTGGCGTTTTGCTGGCTTTTAAGACCTCAGGCGCCACTCACCAATATGAGGCGCACAATACTCTCTTAGAAAAAGATTAGTTATGCCAGTTGACTTGATGTCCCCTGAAAACATGGTCCCCAGACCCCTGTCCTTGCTCCTCTGTCCTTTGGAATGTTCAGTTGATTTTAGAAGACTTTTTAGCTTCTGGCGTAGTCAGTAGTGCAGACCTGCCTTCTACTGCGTGCTGTCACATCTGAATTCCTGTCATCTACGTAATCTATGAAGAGCCCTGTCCCTCCCTCCCTACCCATGTAGCCACCAAAGAGTCCTTTCTTCTGTGCATAAATCCTTTCTTAAGTCCTTGTGATAGTGGCCTCATGCAGTATTTGTCCTTTTATGGGTGACTGATTTTACTCAGCATAGTGTCTTTCGGTTGACTCCAGGTTATGAGAAGCTTCCTAAACTCATCATTGTTCTTTATAATTGCACAGTGTTCCGCTGTGTATATATACCACAGTTTGTTTATCCATTCATCTCTTGATGGGCACCTAGGTTGATTCCATCTTTTTGCTATTGTTAATGGTGCTGCAATCAACATTGATGTGCATGTATCTGTTCGTGTGACAGCTCTTATTTCTGTAGGATATATTCCAAGCAGTGGGATTCCTGGATCATATGATACTTCTATTTACAGTTTTTCAAGAAAGTACCAAAATGCTTTCCAAAGAGGTTGTACCATTTTGCATTCCCACTAGCAGTGCAGGAGAGTTCCAGTCTCTCCACTGTTTGTTGTTTTGTGTTCTTTGCATTATTGCCAACCTTGTTGGGGTGAGATGGTACCTGATTGTAGTTTTGATTTGGATTTCTCTAATGGCTAATGATTGTGAGCGTTTCCTCATCTGTCTTTTGGCTACCTGGATGTCTTTTTTGGAGAAGTGTCTGTCCATATCCTTTGCCTGTTGTTTAATTGGGTTATTTGTGTTTTTCTTGTTGATATTGTGTAGTACTTTGTAGATTATGGAAATCAGATGCCAAATATTTTTTCCCGTTCTGTAGGCAGTCTTTTTAGTCTCTGGATAAAATATTTGGATGAGCCTGAGTCTTTAGTTTTTATTAGTTCCCATTTATCTATTTTCTGTTCTGTTTGCATTCTGAATAAGTTTTTGTAGTTTGTTTAAGCCATATATTAGAACTTCCAGTGTTGTCTCTATATTCTCTTCCATAATCTTTATCATTTTAGATTTGATATTTAGGCCTTTGATCCATTTTGAGTTAGTTTTTGTGTAATGTGCTCCCTTAAACAATTAACTATATGAGACCAAATGGGTAATATTTACTCAGAAGCAAAGATGAAAGGGAAGAGGGGAAGGGAAGCTAGATAAGTGGAAATAGAACAAACAGAATGGAAATAATGAGAGGCTGACACGTTGTAAAAGTTATATCCAGGGGTGCAGAACAATTTGTATAAACATTGTTTAAGGAGGAACCTAGTTTGCTGTAGGTTGCTATAAGTCAGAATCGACTCAAGAGCAGTGGGTTTAGTTTTTGGTTAATTTGCTGTATAAACTTTCTACTAAAACACAGTAAACTATTATATATATAACCCCCCAAACCAAACCCATTGCTGTTGAGTTGATTCCGACTCACAACGACCCTATAGGACAAAGTAGAACTACCTCATAGAGTTTTCAAGGGATGCCTGGTGGATTTGAACTGCCATCCTCTCAGCAGCTGTAGGGCTTAACCACTATACCACCAGGGTTTCCATATATATATAAAATCAACTGCACAGCCCCTAGCAACAAATTTTCAGATGCCCTTCAAAGCATGATGTAAGTGCCTTCTCCAAGTGCTTCAGACAGCAGATTGTTCACAAGGTAGAATTTATGTTCAACAAGATACACACATTTTAAAGGTTAAATATCGGGTGCAGAACAACATGTGTCTACCTCTTGTAACCCAAACCTGTAACAAGATACAGAATACTACATCACCCCAGAAAGTCCTCCTGCCCCTTCCTGGTCCAGCCCCCTCACCCCTGTTCTGATGTTTTCTTTCATTGCTTTTCTAGAACTTCATGTAAATGGCATCATACAGTTTTGCATAAAGCTTCTTTCATACAGCATGTTTTTTTATCCTTCATCCGTGTCGTGTGTGCCTCATTCCTTTTTTATTGTTGTATACTATCCCATTATGTGACTACGTTGTTGTGGTAGGATGTGATGGGTTCAAACCATTGACATTTCGAGTTCCCTGCCAAATAGCTCACTAACCATCGGGTGACCAGGTGTCCTTTATCCATTCAAGTGTTGATGGATGTAGACTGTTTCCTGTTTGGGGTTGTTATCAATAAAGTTGCTGTGAACATTCCTGTACAGAGTGGTGCATGCGTGGTGCGTGCGTGCTGCATGTGCGTGGTGCGTGTGCATGATGCGCGGTGTGTGCATGTGTGTGCATACCTGCCCAGATGTCTTTTACGGCCAGTGTACCTTAACCATGGCGCGGTCCAGGTTCTGACACTGCAGTTGGCCGTCGTGCTTGCTGAATGTCCCATTGTTTGAAGGTGAAGGGATCTGGTCAAATTCTCTGTTGTGTCCGCAGCTCCTGTCACCCAGTAGGCAAGAAGAGGTCAGTTCTCAGGGTGACACTACTGAGCCACTTATGTGGACTCGAGGTTTACGATTAGAATGGTTTACTTGTGCGCCCTGCCTATGGTTATGGGGACGAAGACCTCCAGGCAGGGGTCCCACCCTGCGCCCGTCATCCACCCGGAGTCAGCCGTCTTTGTTGGCCACGCTGTGCTGCTAGCCGTCGGCCACAAGGAGGAGCTTGCCGGCTTTGTATGATTCCGGCGTTTCTAGGCCAGGCGAGGTACAGGGAAAATGTTCTTGGGGGTGGGGATTCTTTAAAGATCTCCCCTCAGTGTTTTTAGTTCTGTTGAATTCAGTGGTGACGCTGGTTTGTTTATTCTGTACACATTTGCTGCATGCCCACCATGCAGAAAGCATTGTGTTAGGCACATGGGCGGTGAAGAAACACCACGCTTCCTGCCCGCGGGCAGGGAAGGGAGGTAACTGCTAGGCACAGCAGCCTGTGCTGGGAGGCAGAGGAGTGACTGTTCCAGTCTCAGGGGCACAGGCTGGGGAGCTAGCCTGCCAGGTAGGCACTCCAGGTAGCAGTGATGTCAGGAACAAAGGTGAAGGAGTCAGAAGGTGCTGGAACACAGGGTACACTGAGGAAGCCGGGGGGTTAGGTGGTCTGGAGCTAGCAAGTTGGGAACTTCCATGGGGAGTTTTCCGTGGGGAAGTGACGAGTGAGGTGACTTAGAAAGGAGAGAGGAGAAGCAAGGGGGTTGCTTGGGCTGGAGTGTTCATCCAGCCTGGAGACAACTCGAGTAGTTCTGGGGTGACAGTGGGTGTAAGAAGAAGGGGCCGCCACTGGAGAAGCTGAGTTCTTGTTGCCAGGTGCCGTTGCCTCGACTCCAGCTCATAGCAACCACATGTGCCAGAGCAGAACTGACCCGTAGGACTTTCTGGGCTGGAGCTCCAGTGGCTTGGTGACTAAGAGCCAAGCAGTTAACCGTAAGGCTGGCAGTTCGGTTCCCCAGCTTCTCCTTAGAAATTTATGGGACTCCACAGCAATTGCTGCTGCCTTTTCTTTTTGGGGGAATCTTTATGGATAGCCCAGGGGGTGCAGTAGTTGAAACTCCAGCTGGTAAAGGAGAACTCAGTGATTCCAATGCACTAGCAGCACAGGAGGGTCCTGGCCACCTGCTTCAGTGACTACCTCAGCTGCAGAAACCCTGAGGGACATTCTCCTCTGACCTGCAGGGTCGCTGTGAGTCGGAAGTGACTCCGCAGCAGTGAATTTCGGTCTTGACGGGAGCAGATGTCGATGGCCAGGTGTTTCTCTCGTGGAGCACTGAGACGATTCAAACTGCTAACCATTTGGTTAATAGTTGAGCACTTAACCATCATGCCGCCAGGGTTCCTAATTGGTATTGCTGGTCACTGCTAAATCCTCAGTTAAAGGGATGATTTACATAAACATACGTTATTTTACATACACGTCCACCTCCCATCACACTTTATTGAATTTACATACAAAAGTTTCCCTGAAAATATCTACTTTTCCCCCTTTTCCTTAAGTTGCCCTTTTCAGCACTGAGGGCAGTTAGGCACACCGGCTCGGGTGTCAGAGGCACCTAGATTTGGATCTATCACCTAGATTTGGATCTATCACGAGATGAGAGCTTTGCGACTTTCACTGTCTGCCCAGTAAAATGGGTCTAATAATTGTGCTGCCTGCCGGGATTTACTAGGCAAACGCACATCAAGTGCTGAGCACACACAGGCATGGTCAGTGCTTTTGGCTGACTCTGTCCCAGCCCAGACTTCACTTATATAAGATGGGAATCCGGCCAAACACCTCTGCTTTCTGAATTAAAAGAGAAATCTTCATTTTTCCAAATTGCCCCTAAACTTTGGTCTGCCCCTAAACTTTGTCTCCTCTACATGGCTGAAGATGCATTAGCTGCACGCACTTAGTACAGCAATTGAAAAATACTCCTGAGGCTTCTGTTTATGGAATCATCCAACTTTTAAAATCCACACTTCCCTTTATTAAACCCATGGTTGTTGGCAACAGCACGAAGATGCAAAAACTGAGGGAACACATTCCGTCTTGCACACCACGCCTGCAGGGATGGAGTGGACTCAGAAGGGGTGGACTAGCCGGCCATGGAGCCTGCGGTCGGCAGCCATCGCCTCAGGGTGGTTTCTCGGCAGTGCCGAGTCAGCAGCGCCGTGCGTTGGCTCCGGGTGAGTTTACAGTAACTGAACAACCTTATCCTCTGTTCCCCAAACATTCCTTCCCCCACTTCCCTGCCAATGCTTACACTGGAGGGTTGGATAGGAGACAGAATGAAAGAGGAAAAGGAATGAAACCAACCCGATTTCTTGCCCCACCAGGGCAGGAAAAAGGAATAAGGAAACAAACGTTTAGTATCGTTTCACCTGAGAGGTTTCTTTCTTTTCATCTGGTGAGTGAATGTGATTTGATGGTTTGGACTGAGTCACAGGAATGATCCTTCACAAAGTTACGCTGTCGTTGTTAGATGCCGCCGAGTCTGTTCTGCCTCCTAGTGATCCATGTGCAGCCGGAGGCAGCGCTCCCCCTGCCCTGCACCACTCTCGCAGCCCACTGTCCCAACCCCTGTGTCGAGCCATTGCACTGAGGGTCCACCTTTTTTTCACTGATCCTCTGCTAAGCATGATGTCCTTCTCCAGCTACTGGTGGCTTCTGCTGGCACGTCCAAAGTACGTGAGGTGGAGTCTCACCATCCGTGCTCAGAAGCAGCACTCTGGCTGTACTTTTTCTTCTGGTGGTTTGTGGCATAGTCAGTCTTCTTCACCAGCACCCCAATTCAAAGGCTCTTCTTAATCTTCCATAGCTTTTGCACATGTACGCTGCAATGGAAAGTCTGATGGCTTGGGTCAGGCGAATCTTAGCCCTCCAAGTGGTATCTTCTCGACTCTTGAAAGAGGTCTTTTACAGTGGACCTGCTGGATGCAGTGTGCCATTTGATTTCTTGACTGCGTTGATTGTGGATCCAAGACAATGACATCCTTGGCAACTTGGATCTTTTCTCTGTTTATCAGGCCGTTGCTTATGGGTGCAGCTGTGAGGATTTTCGTCCTGAAGGCGGTGGTCTTTGATCGTCATCAGTAAGTGCACCATCAGGTCCTCTTCACTTTCAGCGAACAAGGTTCTGCCTTCTGGGTCTCACAGGTCAGTAATAAATCTCCCTCCAGTCCTAGTGCCCCATTCTTCTTCCTAGAGTTCAGCTTCTCAGATTATTTGCTCAGCATACAGAATGAATAAATATGGTGAAAGGATACAATCCAGATGCACACCTTTCCCTGTTTGAGACCACATGGTATCCTCGTGTTCTGTTTGAACGGCCTCTTGGTCTGTATACAGATTCCTCATGAGCACAATGAAGTGTTCTGGAATTCCCATTCTGCACAGCGTTATCCATAATGTGTTATGATTCATATGGTTGGATGCCTTTACATAGTCAATAAAACATAGGTAAACCTCTTTCTGGTGTTCCCTGCTTCCCACCGAGATCTGTCTGACAGATGGGGGTGGCCGTGCCCAAGGTACACTGAAGGTGAGAGATGTGAATAAACTTAATAGAATATTAACACTTTTCGAAGTCACATATATCTTTATGAGCACACTAGACCTGTTTAGTTCAAACACAGGAGTTGCTGACTGAATTCTCAAGAAACTTCATCACGAGATGTAATCACATATGAGTTTTGGAAGGTAACACCTTATTCCACTAGAGGTCCTGCTGAGCCTTTCTGCTGATGAGCAGAGGTGAAAAGCAGAGGGCATGTCTTCTGTTGACCAGGCAGGGCACGTCTGTATCAGATGGCCTGGTGGGACACGCAGTGCGGAAAACCATGTCCAAGTTCATTACAGTGCCCAGGGTTGGGGCACATGTATCCTGGGACCGGCTCCTCCATGCTAGTGGTCCCCGACTCCCTCCTTTGTCCTGTGGCATGCCTCTCTTCTCATCTGTTAGCCACACTGTGCGGCTTCGGTTTGGTTCAGTCTGTGTGTTTTATCTTTCATTTCATTAGCATTTTTAAGTTTTTATTTTGTTGTTACTGTTAATAATGTATATCTCTCTCTGTATCATTTAGTGATTTGAATACATCCTTCAAGTCATTCAAGCAGTCTTACTGTCCGCTGAATCGTTCCTCCCCCATTAACATACACTCACTGCCGCCTAAGCCTCCTGTGTAGTCTTTACACTGAGCTGTTGTTTGTTTGATCCCATAGAGACAGATCTTACAGCACGATGCTCAAGACAGACATTCTTGTACTAGTTAAGCTAAATTATCAGTTGGTCTTGAAGAGACTTTGGGGGATGTTTTTCATTTTAAAGAGACTGTCTCAGGGTAGTAGCTTCGGGGGCGCATCAGAAAGTCTGAGTTTCAAAGAATTTGAAAGTTTGTTCTAAATTTTCCCCCTTTTGATCAGGATTCTTCTATGAACTCTTGATGAAAATGTTCAGCACTAGGGCTGGGCACCATCCAGTTCTTCTGGTCTCATGTCAAAGGAGGCAGTTGCTCATGGAGGCAGTTAGCTACACATTCCATTTCTTCCTTACATCACTAGCATTTTTTTAAAAGAGCTCTTACATACTCAGCCATTTTTCTTGAAACTTTTCATTTTTTAAGTAAATAAATATTTAAAGACATGTAAACCAAAAGCCAACACTGTAAGATTGATTCTGACTCATAGCAACCCACCCTGCTCCTATGTGAAGTCTTTAATTGATAACATCCACAGAGAAAAGCTCTGACCACTAACGGCAGTTGTGACTCAGTTCGTGAGACTCCTGGTTACAGGGCTTAGAACCTTAATAACTGTTTTCTGGGGACACAATATGTCATAGTCATCTGGTCATGCTCTAACAGAGCCATCCACAGGTGGATGGCTTTAACAAAGAGAAGTATATTCTCACACTGTCCAGTAGGCTAGAGGTCTGAATTCAGGGGGGTGGCTCCAGGGGAACACCCCCTTTTCTCTGTTGGCTCTAGAGGAAGGCCCTTGGGTCCTGTCAGTCTTGCTTTGGTCTGAGAACATCTTGGCGCAGGAACCTCCCGTCCGAGGGACATGCTGTGCTCCTGATGCTGCTTTCTTGATGGTGCGAGGTCCCCACCTCTCTGCTTGCTTCCCTTCCCTTTCATTTCTTGTAGGATAAAAGGTGGCCCAAGCCACACTCCAGGGAAACTCCTTTTACACTGGAGCAGGGAGGTGACCTTAGGAGATGTGTTATAGTCCCACCCTAATCCTCCTTAACATAATCCACTCTATTAACCACAGGCAGAGGTGAGGGTGTACAGCACAGGAAAATCACTAAGTGGAGTATAATCACGAAACACTGGGAATCGTGCCCCAGCCAAATTGCTGCACACATTTTTGAGAGGGGACACAGTTCAATCTATGATATAGCATAACCTGTAACAACATGCTTATGACATTTTAATTGTTTGTATGCTTTTAAGGGGTACAATTCACACTGTAGCAGCCTGAGTGTCGCACACACATGTGGTGGCTGCGGAGGCAAAATGCTCA
Source organism: Heterohyrax brucei (assembly GCA_028571685.1). Taxonomy (NCBI): domain Eukaryota; kingdom Metazoa; phylum Chordata; class Mammalia; order Hyracoidea; family Procaviidae; genus Heterohyrax; species Heterohyrax brucei. The sequence goes on along the minus strand of CM053160.1, from coordinate 6,245,676 downwards.
GGTCATCCTTCGAGAAAGAACTTGTTTGGCTACAAGGAGAGCAGTGACTGGTCAGCCTCCAGCTGTTTGTGCCTTGTGGCTCTGACCCAGTGGCCAGCATGGCTGCTGTCTTAGTTACCCTATGCTGCTGTAACAAGAACACAAGTGCATGGCTTTTACAAACAAAACTTGATGCCCTGCTAGAATTCAGGGTGCAGACCCCAGGAGAAGGCTTTCTCCTGTGTTTGCTTAAGGAAAGGCCCTTGTCTCGTCACCTCTATGTCTTGGTCCTTTGAAGATCTCGTGTGGTCTGGTATCTCTCTTCCTCACTCTGTGTTTGCATCTCTGTGCCTGGTCTGCTATTTTTCTATCTCAAAGGTGATTGGTGTGAAACAGCCCCTACACTGATATAGCTTCACTAATGTAACAGGGAAAACTCTATTCCCCAAATAGGATTATAACCACAAACATAGAGGTTAGAATTGACAACATATTTTGGGGGTGGGTACAGTTCAATCCATAATATCAAGTAACTAGGACCATTTCTAAAGGGAACCTTTAAGGGGCAGTCTTTGTTCCAGAGCCCCCTGCTGCTGGGTTAGCCGATACGGTTAGCTGCATGTGGTCTGAGCCTGTCCAATCCTGCTTCCTGGCTCCTTGATCTTTCTTTGTTGTCACCCCCTGTCAACCTGCTGCCCTCCAGCTGCACAGGGCTCCCACCTTACACATGCTTCACAGTTTTCTCCTGATGGGGGTACGGGAGTAGGAACACTTAAGAAGAACTAGATGGTGCCTAAGGAACCCTGGTGGCCTGAAGGTTAAACCATGAGCGGTTAACTGGAAGGTCCACAGTTCTAACCTATTGGGACAAAGATGTGGCAGTCTGCTCCTGTACAGATGACAGCCTTCGAAACTCTGTAAGGCAGTTCTCTGTCCTACAGGGTTGCTGTGAGCTGGACTTGGCTTGATGGCAGTGGGTAATGGGTATGGTGCCTGGCTACCATTACTGAACCTTTTGGTCCAAGGATCAATGGATGAATCCTTATCAAAAAGGAGGGAAGCTGGAGCAGAATCTCAAATTCTTACAGACTTGCTTGATCTGTTTGGACTGGAGGAAGCACTGTATCTATCACCCAGAGAAAATCTTCAAACCGTGAAATGAAATTACCCCCTGAAGTCATCTTTGAGCAAAACAACTGTTTAGCTGAGTTGGTAAAGAATGTTCGCCACAAGCGTTTCAGTCTTTTAAAGAATTGCCTACATGAGACCAGAGTGCCCACAGTGACTCTAAGGCAGAAATGCAGAGATTAGGTGGCCGTGAGCCTCAGTCAGTGGGGGTGGAGCAGTACAGGCAGGGACGCCAGAACGGGGCCTCAGTGGACACAGTGTCTCTGAGTGGTACAGGTGGAAACTGATGAATGGGTGTATGGTCTGCTGTGTGTCTTCCCTACAAAATTTTATAATGTAAATATTTGGAGGGCTTGTTGTGGAAGACGCTTCGTACAGTTGGGCTTGAGGGGGAAGCGAGGATGTTGGGGCAAAACCCTGGCTGAGATGCTCCTCATGAACCCTGTTCGCAGAGCACTGAAGAGAAGGAAGGTGCATAGACTCCCACCTCCAGACGTAAAACCTGACAACCAGACATCGTGGTGACTTGGTGTTTTCTGGGCAGGGAGGCAGTGGTCACCTCGGAATCCAGGCCTGGGGAGTTATTGAGTGAACACAGGAGGATACTGGCCAGCTTCCAGAATGGAAATGAGTTTGTCACCCAGCAGGGCCCACAAGGGCCTTGGTGGGCCAAGGAAAAGGCCTCACTGTGTCTCCGTTTCCCACTGGCAGTGCCTGGTGCCCTCTCTGCATGTGCGGCTGTGGGAACCAGAACCGTGGTGGCAGAGAAGCAGTCTGTTCCCCGCAGAACTGTCCTGGGTGCCTGCAGCCCCAGAGAAGAGCCTTGGGAAGCAGGTGCCCTCTCCAGCCCGGCCCCGAGCATCTCCACAGACTCACTGCTCTTCAGCGGTGTTGTGAGACAGACTCATAGGAAGTCAGTTAAAGGGTCAGGAGTGGCTTGACAGAAACCACAGAAACCCCAGATGCCATCAGAGCTCAGTGCTGAAGGCGCCTCTGAGGTTCACCCTTTGGCCGAAGGTTAGACAGGCCCCTAAAAGCAAACAAGACTGAAGGGACACGCCAGCCCAGGGGCAGGGATGAGAAGGCAGGAGGGGACAGGAAAGCTGGTAAAAGGGAGTCGAGGTGGAGAGGGAGTGTTGAATTGGCATGGGGTTGGGAACCAGTGTCGTAAAACAGTGTGGGTGCTGTTTGATGAGAATTGTTTGGTAAATCTTCATCTAAAGTACCATCAAAATAGAACAAAAGAATTCAGTGAAATTATTTTAAAATAAAAATGCGGTCAGATGGATCGTTTGCCACCATGTTCTTGGAAGATTTCTGCTAGCCCACGAATACAGGCCCTCTGTGTCCTGTCTGAGTCCCCAGGCTTTCTGAGCCCTTGGCATCATTCCGCTCATTGGTCACAGGTGCTGGCCTCTTCCTGACATGACTCTGGATGCGGGTCCATCTGGGTCTCCCCAGAAAACCCTGTGAACACTGAGACCTGCCACCATGCCATCAGCACCCTAAGCACCCTTCTCCCTTCTCCTTGGCTCCCAACTGTCCTGATTGTTTCAGCCTGGTGCCTTCAGAGCTTATCTCCGGTGTGTTTTCTGTTTAAAAACACTTCACTTAAGATAGACTGTTGACTCACTGACACTGACCTCACAGCCACAGCGCTGTAACTCATGCCATTTTAAACAGCGATGAACAAAAACAGATTCCAGCTTCTGGGGACCGCACATGTTTCAGAGTGGAACTGCGCTCCATAGGGTTTCAGTGGCTTATGTCACTGGGAGTACCACTCCAGGCCCTTCTTCCAAGGTGCCTGTGGCTGGATTCAGTCTGCCAGCCTTTCCTTTAGTGGCCCAGGACTTCACGGTTTATGCCACTAGGGACTCCTTTTTAATAGTGATGTCACCAACAAAAGGCATAAAAAAAATGGAAAAAATGTCGCATCAAATAAACCATGAAAAGGATACCTGTTTATAGCCTGTGAGCCTTGTTTGCCTTTAGTTAGGAACATTTTTCACCACTCTGCACGCATCTCCGGGTGACCAGGGACGTGCCACGAATATTGATTTTGGCAGGTAGGCAAATTCACAAATATTGAATTGGAGATTAGTAAAGATTGATCATATTTTGAAAATAGAACTTTCCATTCATGGATACATTGCCTGCTGATATTCCCAAGTCATCAGGACTGGGTTGGCTTTAGGTTCTCAAGGAGAAGGTTGATTTCTCAGAAACAGATGTTTTCTCTCGGTTAGTCTCCTCCATATACAAAACTCTGCTTTCTGAGGTAATATTTGTTCATTGAGTGAGCAGGGAGAAACAATGGCAAGGATGACTTTGCAAGTTGAGAACGTTTTGTGTGGTTTTGAATTGATGAGTTCTAGAAGATTCTTGGACAAAATGGCCTTTCCTAGTGTTACCATAAAATTGAACATGTGTGTCAAACACTCTGATGGCAAGTGGTTAAGTGCTATGGCTGGTAACCAAAAGGTCAGAGGTTTGAGTCTACCAAGTGCTCCTTGGTAACTCTATAGGGCGGTTCTGCTTTGACCTGTAGGGTTGCTGTGCATTGGAATTGACTCGAGAGCAGTGGGTTTGGTGTGGGTTTATCAAACAGCAACATTAAAGCATTTCTTTTCGTTTTATGGCTTGTAGTTCTGGTTAAAACCAAAAACCTGTTGCCACTGAGTCAACTCCAACTCACAGCCACCCTACAGACAGAGTAGAACTGCCCCATAGCATTTCCCAGGAACAGCGGGCAGATTTGAGCTGCCGACCTTTCAGTTAGCAGGTGTCACACTTAACTACTGCACCACCAGGGCTTCTGTCCGGGTGCCAACCGAGGCTGAATCTCCGTGAGTGCCGATGGCCAGGGCTTTTCTCCCGCGGGGTGGCTGGCAAGTTCAAACCACTGATCATTTATGTTAGTGTCTGAGCACTTCAGTGCTGCGCACCAGGGCTCCGTGCCCTCTGGCTGGGAAGTGAATTGTAAGAGCCAGCTCGAAGAGAAATAGCCTGCTGTAACTCTGGCAGTCCTTGGACCTGCCCTTTACCCTCAGTTTCCACAGTGAAAACATTCTGTTCTGTTCCCAATATTATCAGGAGCGATTCACATGTATCCCCTTGACCTTCAGCAGGTTGTCAAAGTTAGTCCAGTCCAGCACAGGCCGGGGAGCTGTGTGAGTCCTGTCTTGCTGGTTTACCGTCTTCTGTGAAGGTGTCAGGCTAATGCAAGAGAATCCACTAATTCTGTTTTTTGGATTTCAAACACATGTGAGAAGAAGTGGTGTTTATCTGTTCTCATAGGCATCATGTATGTTTCTTTCTTCCATGAGTGTGTGGGTGGGTGCGTTTACTCTTAACTTAAAAACCAAATACTGGTTTTCTCAGTGAATTCTTCCACATTGGTCATTCAGAGACATTGTGGAAATACCATCCTGCAGGCATCTCAGAAGACAAGCCTGCCAATCTGCTTCTAAGAGGTCACAACCCAGAAGCTTCTATGGGACTGCTCTACTCTGCACACCTTTAGGACATAAGCCCCAAGGAATCAGAGAATTTTCTGGTAGTGCAGAAATCACATGAATCCTTTGGTATGATTTTTGTTTGTTTCCTATAAGAAAAATAATACTTTCTCTTCTGAGTTCACATGTTCAGGGGAAATTGGGAGTTTCATAATGGACGGAGTCGTAGATTGAATTGTATTCCTCAAAATTACATGCTAGAATTCCAACCCCTATACCTGCAGAGAGAATCCTGTTTGGAAATAGGTTTTCTTTGTTATGTTAATGAGGCTGTATGAATGTGGGGTGTATCCTAAGCCTGGTCTCTTCTGAGTTTTACAGAGAACAGATCAGCCCAGGAAGGCAGCACAAAGGGGTGGAGATAGGTGTCACATGGAAACAGCTGAGGAACTGGGGCACTAGAAATGGAAAGGGACAGATGGAGCCCCCCCTAGAGCCCGGGCCCTGAATTTGGAATTACTGGATGCCGCCTCTCTGTAAAATAAAAAAGCTCTGTCGGCTCTCGGTACTTACTTCACAACTGTAGCACTCAGGGTCTCCAGGACTCTAGGAGGTCGAGGGGAAAAAGGCTCTGGCTTCAAGGAGAGAGGGGAGGAGCCACTTAATGGAAAAAGAGAACAGTCCAAGCCGTAGCTCAGAAAAAGAAACACGGAAATACGATAGACGATGCCGAGCGTGTGCATAGGCTAGAAGAGCCCGCCCCCCGCCGTGTAAATGAGACGGGGGTCAGTTCTGCCCTGGCCGCTAGGGTCGCCGCGAGTCGGATCTGACTCGACGGCACGTGGCTTGGCTGACATGCACGTTTCCTTTCCCCGTTTCCTCCCTGTGCACACACTTCCTGTGCAGACGCTTCGCTTCAGGAGATATTTATTTGCTCAAAGATAACCTTTCTCTGTCTGTCTCTGTGTCTGTCTGTCTCTTCTAGAAAAGGATGAGACCAGTGACATGACCCACATAGAGAGTGCCAGCAGGGGGGCAGCCAAACACAGCAGAATGCTGTCACTGCCTTTTCTCTCCCCGCCCCAGGAGTGTGTGGCACAGACTGCTTTCTGTGACGAATCCCTCTCCATTTCTTGTAGGATCTGGGAGTTTCCTGTAACACGTTGGCCTATTTTTCAAAAATCCATTTTCCGTTAGCTGGGAGTGAAGAGTGGAAAAATATAATGAACTGTGGAAAGCACTGGAACACAGGTATAAATGTCAACGAGGAAGTTTATAGGCACTCAGAAATTTCCCCCTTTATAAGCCATTGAGATGATTTTTAGAGTTAGAATTGGCCTCGGGGTGGCCCGAGAGAAGAGACGGCAAAGGAATGTCTCAGATTTTCTGCTGCAGTTCAGATGAGTGATTTCAGTGTGTTTGTCTCCATTCAGCAAATAAATTTCTTGAAGGTCTACCATAGGTGAGCATGGCAGAGGCTACAGGGACAAGAAGGTGACTTAGAGGCAGTCTCTGCCCTCCAGAGGTCCACATTTGATGAGCCGGGAATCTGCAGGGAGGATCAGGATGGAGTTGGTTGACCTTTGAGGTGGACCTTGAAGGACAGCCATCTGTAGAAACAGGCCAGCTGCTCACTGGTCCCATTTTATCTTTCTGGGCACACACTGCCAACAGGATGAGGGCAGAAACGAAACATGCCAAGTCCAAAACATCCCTTGCGTGATCATCCAAGCTGTCACCTCCCCTTCTGTGGGTTCCAGATAATGGCATCACGAGTGACAGAAGTCTGGCTCTCTGAGTCACTGCTTAAAAGAGAGCTGCCCAGGAGAGCCACCCAACCCACATCAGACTGTGACCGGAGTGGTAAATCAAGATGTTTGTGTTGGCATGCCTAGCGGTGGTTCCTGTCCTGACCAACATAGACAAAAAGGTCTTGGCTGGGGGGCGTGTGTGACCCCCTCCCCAGACTCACTCTGAGTGTGCTGTTGTCACCACACTGACATTATGTTGGGTTTGGTGGCTGAAATCCAGCTACACCACATGTTATCCTCTGTCACCAAGACCTAGGACAGCACATGACATGTTTTTGTTGTCAGTGGCCGCTGAGTTGCCTCTGACTCATGGGGACCCAGGCACATGGCGACTAAATGCTGCTTGGCCTCATACTACCCTCGGGACTACTGATACGCTGCAGTCTGTTGTTTCAGGCACTGTGTATTCTGACTGCCTTCAAACCTCATATTCCAGCACCAGGTCAAACAGACAGTGCTCCGCCGTATCACCAGGCGCTCCATTGGTTAATTTTTGGAAGTAGATCACCAGGTCTTCCTTCTGTGCTGCTTTAGTCTGGAAGCTTAACTAAAAGCTGTCTGCTGGTATTTGGAATACCTGTAGCACAGCTCCCAGGATCACAGCAATGGGCAGGCCATCGCAGTAGGACAGACAGATGGTGGTGACATGCGGTCGGTATTTAATGAGTGCTTGGGTACAGAAGGTTGAACATTGAAATTGTCAGGGGCTTCATCTATCAACACCCAGAGAAGCAGCAGTCAAGAAATCAGCAGATGCACTGCACTGGGCAAATTGACTGCAAAAGACCTAAGCCATGAGGTTTTTAGTTGCCTTATATGCATGTGAAGGCGGGACAATGAATAAGGAAGGCTGTAGAAGGACTGATGCTGTTGAATTGTGGTCCTGGAAAAGGATATTCAGTACATCTTGGACTGGCAAAAGAACAAACAAGCCTGTCTTGGAAGAAGTACAGCCAGAATGTTGTACTTAGAAGCAAGGATGCTGAGACTACATGTCACTTACTTTGGACGTCTGGATAAGGACATCGTCCTTGGTGAAGTAGAGGTCAGCAAAAAAGAGGAAGACCCTTGACGAGATGCGTTGACAGAGTGGCTGCAAGAGTGGCTTCAAGCCTGGTGACATTTGTGAGGATGGCAGTGTTTCGGTCTGTTGTGCATAGGGTTGCTGTGAGTAGAAAACAACTTGACAGCACTTAACACCCGAAACAACAACTCAATAGCAGGGAAAAAAATCAGCTGTTTCAGGACAGTGATCTACTGCACTGCATCCTATAGGTTTCAGCGATAAAAACAACTGCTGAATGTGGACTGTCTTTTCAGGGAAGAAATGCAATGTTTGTGGCTCCACAAAATGCAAATTTGGGGGCGTTTACTTGAACTTGTTTCTCAGTTTGATCCATTTTTAGCAGGTCACATCTCAAAAATACAGGAAAGAGCAACCCATCGTGTACGTCTAAAGCAATGTGTGAGAAACGTATAAACTTAATACATGATAATGGTTAATCACCTATTTCTAGTGAAGTTAGTTCCGTATTTGATTGAACTCCTGATGTTTCTCATCTTGTCAGCTAACTATTGTTTCGAGATACGTATTTCCAACAGATGGAATATCTTTTAAGCAATTTATCACATTTGCTGGCTTACAAAGTCATACGAGTAAAGAAATTGCAAGTCAAGTACTTCACTATTTATGTGAAGTTTGAAAACTTCATTTTTCCAAGGGCACAGGACAGTCCCATGACAGTGCTGCCAATCTATCAAGGTGTTATAAAGGCAGGCAACAGAAAATGTCACAATATCATGAACATGCCCTTTTCATATCACATCTGGAAGTAATACTTAAACACTCAACCACTCACTCTCCGTCCTTTGATGCAGCATTGTCACACTTTGTGGATGACCCTGGATATCTGACAGTGGCGAGAATAATCACAAAGAGAATGACACAAATACACTGTCTGTTCAAGCACTTTGGTTTGCTTTTCACAGGACCGGATACATCACGAGTCACATGATTCTGGTGCTGATGGCACATTCTTAGGTGGTAAATAAGGGACAATGATCAGTTGATGTACCTGATCAGTTGGGAATGAGAAGGAAAACGTAATTGTAATCGAATTCTTTGCTTTGACAGTTGGTGCCCTAGGCATATACTGACCTTGTTTATTGGTAATCTGTCCCTGGTCATACCAGAGCAGAGTGACGTCTTTAGAAAGAGAAGAGACTGAGAGAGACATGCTGGGGGAAGATGGCAGTGGGACCTTGCCTCTACAAGCCAAGAGATGCCTGCGGCTACTGGAAGCCAGAAGTTCCTGGTGGTGCAAGTGGTTAATGTGCTCAGTTGCTGACCAGAAAAGCTTGTGACTCGAATCTACTCAGAGGCACCTTGAAGAAAGACCTGGTGATCTACTTCCAAAAAAACAGCCACTGCAATACCTGTGGTACACAGCTGCACCCGGGTACCTATGGGATCACCTTGAATGGGGCTCAACACAGTGGCAGCTGGTGGTAATAGAAACCTGGAGAAACCAGGAAGGGTCCTCTTGCAGAGTGAGCAGAGAGAGCATGGCCCTGCTGACACCCTGATTTGGGGATCTCAGACTACACAATTGTGAAATAATAAAATTCTGTCCTTACAAGCCACGCTGTTTGTGGTGTTTTGTTAAAGCAGCTACAAGAAATGAATCTAGTGCCCATAACAAGAACAGTTGCATTCTAGACAGTGATCATCAGCTTACATGGACATTTGTGCAGGAAGTTTTTGTCTTTCAGACAGGCACTTCTTAATTTTTTTCATGGATTGAATTGTATCCTCCCACCAAATATCTGTCAACTTGCTGCGGCCATGATTCCTGCTATTGTGTGATCGCCCACTGTTTTGTCATCTGGTGAGATTTTCCTGTTGTTGTTGTTAGGTGCCGTTGAGTCAGTTCTGACTCAGAACGACCCTATGCACAACAGAACCAAACACTGTCCAGTTCTGGGCCATGCCCACAGTTGTTTTTATGCTCAAGCCCATCGTTGTGGCCACTGGGTCAGTTCATCTCTTTGAGGGTCTTCCTCTTTTTCACTGGTCCTCCACTCTACCAAGCATGATGTCCTTCTCCAGGGGCTGATCCCACCTAACAACATGTCCAAAAGCTGTAAGACGCAGTCTCGCGATCTTTGTTTCCAAGGAGCACTCTGGTGGTACTTCTTCCAGAACACATGTCTTTGTTCTTTTCGCGGTCCATGGTGCACTCAGTATTCTTCTCCAGCACCACAATTCAAAGGTGCCAATTCTTCTGTCTTCCTTGTTCATTGTCCAGCTTTCCCATGCATATGATGTGATTGAAAATACCATGGCTTGGGTCAGGCGCACCTTAGTCTTCAAGACAACATCTTTACTTTTTAATACTTTTAAGAGGCCCTGCAGCAAATTTTCCCAATGCAGTGCATCTTATGTAGGTGTTGCCAGTGCTGCCTGTGTCATGTTGATGAGGTAGGATTAGTGGCGTTATGTTAATGAGGTAGGGATCGATCTACAAGATCTGATTTTGTCCAAAGACAATCTCTTTAGAGACATAAACAAAGTGAGCAGACAAACAGGAAAGCTCATGCTGCCAGGAGAGAAGCACTGGGAGCACAGCACAGCCTCTGGACCAGGGGTCCCTGCACCGAGAAGCTCCTTGACCAGGGAAGGCTGATGACAAGAAACTTCCTCTGGGGCTGACAGAGAAGACAAAGATTTCCTCTGGAACAGATGCCCTGAATTTGGACTTGCATCCTACAAGACTGTGAGAGAATAAATTTATTTGTTAAAACCATTGACTTGTGTTTTTGTTACATCAGCACTAGAAGATGAAGAAAGGTTTCTGAATCACAGGTGTTAAGAAATATATGGACTGAGAAACTGGGCTTTGAGTTCTTAGTCCACCAATGCTTTTGACTGTAACTTCAGGCTAACTAGCTCATCCCTTCTAACCCCTTTCTTCATCTACAACATAGGAAGGAGAAACAAAAGCAAGAAAAAAAAAGCAAAAAAGGAGACTTGATTGTGGAATACACTACCAGTGAATCTTAGTTGGTGTTTTCCTGAAACAAACTAGTCTCTAGTGACCACTATTCTACTTTCTGCATAATGTCTTCAGCATTCATTCTTGTCATAGCGTGTAGCAGAACCTCATTCCTCTTTATGGCTGTATCATATTCCATTGTGTGGACAGACAATGGGAGAAAAGTGTGGCAGTCTGCTTCCTTAAAGAGTTACTGCCTTGAAAACATTGTGGGCTGTTCTACTCTGTCTTATAGAGTTGGTATGGTTGCTATGGTATAATCAGCTTGTAGACTATATATATATCTCTGTGTGTGTGTGTGTGTTTATGATGAGGCCACATTTGTTTATCCATTCATGTGTTGGCAGACATTTGAGTTCTTTCCATCTCTTGGCTATCATGAATAATGTTGCTATGGACATTGGGATGCAAGCATCAGTTTATGTCCCTGCTTTCAGATTTTTGGGGTATATGCTTAGGAGTGGTATTGCTGGATCGTAGGATAATTCTGTGTTTAAATTTTGGATAAACTGCTGAAAATTTTTTCAACAGTGGCTGTACCATTTTAAATTCCCATCCACGATGGATGAGAGTTGCAAATTCTCTCCATCCTCAGCAGTGCTTACTGTTTTCTGATTTTTTTTTTTTTTTAATATTACCTGTGCTAGCAGGTGTACCTAAACCAAAAAAAATCCCTGGTCATGTAGTAGTTAAATGCCACATCTGCTAACCAAAAAAGTTGGCAGTTTGAATCTGCCAGGCGCTCCTTGGGAACTCCATGGAGCATTCTGCTCCACTCTGTAGGGTCGCTATGAGTTGGAATCGACTCAGCAGCACTTGGTTTGGTATTTTGGTTTAGTAGGTATAAAGTGGCATCTTATTTTTGTTTTGATTTGCGTTTCTCTAATGACTAATATGTTGAGCAGCTTTTCATGTGTTTATTCACCACTGTTTGTCTTTAGAGAAATATATATTCAAGTCTTTTGACCATTTTATAAATTGGGTTGTCCTTCTGTTGCTGAGTTGCAGGAGTTCTCTATTGCGGTACAATGAATTACTCAACAGAGCCCTTCTAGCCGTGGTGTTCGTGACTCAAACACAGTGATTTAGTGGGACTATGCAAATAAGGTGTATTTAACCTGTGATGGTTGGGTTTTGTGTCAGCTTGACTAGACTATGATTTCCAGGATTGTGTGGTAGTCCCACCTTTTGTGAGTTGATGTAATTATCCTCCCATTTTATGTGTTGTAATCCTAACCTCTGCATGTTAATGAGGCAGGATTAGTGTGGGGTGTGTCCTGAATCACAGCCTTGCGGCAGGGCAGGACTCAAGTCCCATTTTTACTTAAGTGACACCTTTCCCACAGTGTGGCCTGCAGCCAAGGTATCTGTGTGGGTGCTCTGTCAAAGCTCTCTTTCTCTGCGCCTGATCCCGTGTCATTGTCTGACCTCCAGTTCTTGGGACTTGAGCCAGCAGCCTGCCATCTGCCCTACTGCTTCTGGGATTTGCCAGCTTCGGCAGGCTCATGAGCCAGCAGTCTGTCGTCTGGCCTGCTGATTTGGGTTCATTGGCCCCAGCGGTGACATGAGTCAGGAGAAGCTTGTGCCTGACCCGCAGATCTGGGACTTGGCCAAGCTCCACAACTGTGTGAGCTGTTTTCTTGACAGAGTTCATCAGTTCCATAAGATGCTGCAGCACATTAGTCGGTTAAGTGCTACCACTGCTAACCAAAAGGTCGGCAGCTCAAATCCGCCAGGCGCTCCTTGAATACCCTAGAGGGCAGTTCTACTGTGGCCTCTACACCGTCAGATGGATCTGAATCGACAGCACTGGGTAAAACCAGAGGGAGAGCACTGAGATGGGGAGCAGCTGGTGTTAGAGGTGAAGGAGCAGGACAACAGTTTAGAAAAGCTGGACATTTGGGGCCTCATAGGAACCAGCTTTGTGCTCATCCTTAGAAAAGATGTTACCCATCAGTTTCTATATCTGGATATTCATCTCTTATCAAATGTGTGATTTACAAATCTTTTCTCCCATTCTGTGGATTGGCTTTCTGCTCTCTTGCTGGTGCTAGTGTCCTTTCATGCACAAAAGTTTTTAATTTTGGTGAAGTCCCATTTATCCTTTTTTTTTGTTGTTACTTCTAGTGTGTTATCTGAGAGTCCTCAAGTGGTCACGTTACAGATGTTGGGGTGTGCAGGGAACCGTGTCCTGAACCCCTCGTGGGCTGTAGGACAGGGTGTTGGTAATCCTTTCTCCTTGAGACCCCTTCTTCTGCCATTCGTTGATTTTAGAGCTGTGGTCAGCACTGACCTGGGGAAACTCTGTCACTGTAACATCCCACCTGTCATTTTTCTCTGTTTCTGTTTTCCTTAAGCCATTGTGTTTTCCTTATTAGAAGTGAAACCTTTGCGTTCCTTTCTTGGGTTAATTCTAGAAACCAAGAAAGCTAGAAATAGTTTCAGGAGGAAACCCTTGGATATCTAAGGGCTAGTCAACAGTGGGAAAGAGTCCAACATTATTTCTTGGGAACCACATAGTGCATGGAATTAACATCTCATACTTGGAAGAAAACCTCAAGTCCTACCATCAGATTTCTGCCTGGAAATCTGAGGATCAGGAAAGTGAAGAAATTTTGGCTCGATACCCCAGAACTGAGTTGCATTTCCTCACAGCCAATAATAAATCTTTCCTAGAGGTCTCAGGGTGAGCTGATTTCCAGCCAGAGAGCTGATCTTAAAATAAATGGTTAGGTGTAACATAGAAGTAAAAAAGCTGAATTTCTGGGAGTTTTGGAAGTGCAAGGGAGTGCAGTGTTGACTGAAACAATTAAAAAGGAAATGGGCAGAAAGCAGAGTTGGGGTGCAGGTGCAGCCTAGGACTGAATCCCCTCCTGAGCATCTGTCTTCACCTGCAGAGAACTAATTAAATTATGGTGGCTCACAGAAAGAACTAGGTTTTTCTAAAAATCAGATTTCTTTAAAGTGGCTAGCTGCTGAAGAACTTAAGGCACTTTTATATATTTTGTGGCAAGATCTGGGTTTCTGAGACTGTGGTAATGAAAGTCTACTCTTTATAAAAAAATGAGTCTGATTTCTGGGTCTGGCTGTCTGCACAGACTCATATAGCTGCTTCTGCGTCCTCCTCCTTTCAGCCCCTTCTCAGAGTAACCTTCCTTGACTAGGGTGGAGTCTCCTCGTGGAGGTTCTGGTGGAACCCATTATGTGGGGCAGGTTGCAATTGTACATCTATTTGTCCCTCTTGCCTTGGAAGCTTGGGTGCTATTGATTCCCCCATACTTACCTTGTCCTCCATCCTGTACCTGGGGCCTAGCATTCCACTCTGCAAAGATAGGTCTGCTCCCAGCCCAAATATTTCAGTAATGGGCAAATGCAGAAAGAGCCAATTGACAGAATAAACAAAAATCATGGAAAACTCTTTTTAAAATCTCAACCTAAATTAGATTCAAAGAATTGCAAATAAGCCAAGAAAAGAATGAAATCATCTGTAGTACTATCACAGTGAATGAGATGCTAGTGGAAATACACTTTTAGCATAAACTTTTTAGAAAAATAAAATTTTATTGAGTTTTTGATGAAAGTTTATACAGCAAGTTATGTCCCCATTTGACAGTTTCCACACGAAATGTTCGGTGACCTTAGTGACGTTTGTCACAGTGTGTTGACATTCTCTTTGGGTGGTTTGTTCCCATTTCCAGTCCTTTGGTTTCTCTGCCTGTTTGTGCTTCTCAGCATAGTTTCTGAGTAATTTTTGGCGTGTAGGTCTCATACAGATGTTTTGTAGGTAGTACACTGATCTTATGAGCAGTATCTTTTATTTTGAATGCCACTCTGCTATTTTACCAAAGGGTCATCTCAGGGCATAGGCGTTGTTCTAGGCTTATAGAGCATTTCAGGGCAATAGTCTCAGGGAGTCCTCTGATCCCAACTCTTCCAGTTTGTCTGGCCTTTTTAAAAATGAATAAATAAATAAGAATCCGAGCTCTGCTCTACAGTTTTCTCATATCCTGTCTAGGACCCTCTATTGTGACCCCAGTCACAATGGTCAGTGGTGGTGGTAGGGCACCATCTGGCTCTTCTGGTCTCAAGAGTAGATGAGGTTGTGATGCTTGTAGACTTGGTTCTTCTCCAGGGTTTTGGTTACCGTCTTAATGTTCGGCTTTTGGTGAGTAGAGACCCATGGTTGGGTCTTAGATGGCTACTGGCAAGCTTTTAAGACCCCAGACACTCCTCACTTCACTAGGATGTAGGTCATGATTTATGTGAACTCTGTTATACCAGTTGGAAGGCTTGGTGGTATAGTGGTTAAGAACTACTGCTGCTAACCAGATTGGCAGTTTGAATCCACCAAGCATTCCTTGGAAACTCCATGGGGTGGTCCTTCTCTGACCTACAGGGTCGCTGTGAGTCAAAATGACTCAACAGCAGTGGGTTGGGTTGGGTTTGTATGTTAGACCAGTGGTCAGAGGTCAGAGTTGTCCCGTGAGACTATGGTCCTAAACTTTGTAATCTGAAAAACAAATTTTGTTATTCAACCTTCAGATGCCTGTGAGGCTGCTGACAAGACCAGTGTCACTGTGGCTTTCCACTTTCTAAGTTGAGGACATGATTGCTCCCCCGCTCCCGGGCCCCTTTCTCTTCCTCCAGGTCCCTGGCCGTGAACCTTTGCTCTTTGATGGCCAAGGCTGTTGACCTAGACAACGTCTGAGCTGGACTCTCTGGGGTCTTACTTTCCATTCATGGGAAGCAGAGATCAGATTGGGGTGTAGCAGTGGGAGGCCTTTGGAATATCCAGGTTGAGCTTGCCTTTAAAACTCTCGGCTTCTGTCTGAGCTATGCATGTAGAGAGGGTTAAGGATGAAACAGGCTGGCGCTGCTGGTTCGTGGGTGGAAGCCCAGCTCAGGCCTGTGCTGGAACATTCTCTGTACACAAACTCAGACCCGTTCACCCCAGCACCTCCAATGTGTGTTATACCTGGAGCACTTTCACAGGGAATGCATTTATCTGGCCTTTCACTGCAATGGGTTAATTGTTGCTTTGTTTACCCAGTGAATATGATCTGACAGTGAAGGCTGGAGTGGCTTCCTTTTTAGTCCTATGCTGTTAGGAAAACCTGTGTCTCTGTAGATGTAAACTGTCGATCACGGAGAGTGGAGTCTGGGATGCATGTCCCACCACTCACAAGGAAACCCCTGTCCCTGTGGCCCGTGTTCCATGAAGTCAAATAACATTCATTTAGGCATATTCAAATATTTTGTTTTATGCTGCATACCTTGGAAATCACCTTCTGGGATCTGGGTTGGTGGATGTCACCCAGGAAGCACTGGAAAGTGTCTGCCTGCTGTTGGGAAAACTTGGATGCCTCCAAGGAAAACAACAGCTGACCTGGTAGCATGGAGCATGGGTTTGGAGCTCCAGACCAAGGTCCGTATTGGAGAGTCTCCAAGTGGCCACCTGTCTGTACTGTCGCCTCCCTTCTGCCCAGAGTCAGCAGTTTCCAAGTAGACTTCACATTGAATGCCACTCATCAATTCTGATTGTTCTCCAAATACAGCAGACCACAGAGGCATTTTGTCCACTGGAGGTAAACCCAGAATAAACCATAAAAAAAAGTCTATCCCCAGCTCTTCCAGGAGATAGCTTTCACTGGTGAGGTCACAGGCCCCTGCTGAATAGAAGGCAGAGCAGGGGACCCAGGTCAGTGCTGCCCAAGACTCAGCCAATGTCATCCATTCCTGAATCTGTCCTCTGCAACCCAGCAAGTGGACACATGGGTCTCTCCTTGTCCTTCTGTCTTTGCTCTTGTCCTCGTTCCCTCTCTTCCCATCCCTCCCGCTTCCTTTTTAGCTTTCTCTATCCTATTCTTTCTCTCCTTCCTCCCTCTTCTTCTACCTTCCCTCCCTCCCTCCTCTCCCCTCCCCCTCTGCTTGCCTTTCTCCCCAACACAACCATTTCACCGTTAATCAAAAGGACTTTTGTTTTGAAATAACAGACTCTAGGAAGTTTCAGAAATAGTACAGGGAGGTCCCTGTACCCTTCTGCCAGCTTCCCCAGTGGTTACATCTTACCTAACCGTAGTGCGCTATCAGGAAATCGGCAGGGGCACAGCATGTGTGGCTAATTCTGTGCCATTAATCCTTTCACATCTTTTATTGCATTTTAAAATGACCTTATTTTTAGATTAATGGGTTTATTCTTTTAGAACAGTATTAGAGTTTCTGTAGACCTGTGTCCCCCGCTATAGCTTCTGCTATTACTAATACCTGTGAGCACGTTCCTGCAGGTTATCTACTCCAGTGGAGGCGTTACTGAGGCATTATTATTAACTGAAGTCTGCAGTCTGCATGAGGGTCCCTAGTGGTACAGCTGTTAGGTGCTCAGCTTTTAACAGCAGGGTTGGCAGTTTGCACCCACCGAGGGGCTCTGTAGGGCAAACACCTGGTGATCTGTGCCTGTAAAGGTTGTCGTCATCAGGTTCCATCCAGTCGTTTCCAACTGATCGACACCCCATGTACAGGAGAACAAAGCCCTGCCCCGAATGCACTGACCTCGCAGTGAGGCCTGAGCCTGTTATTGCAGCCGCCGCGTCCGTCTGCCTCGTCCTGGGCCTTCCTCTTCCCCTACTTGAGTAGGAAGCCCTGGTAGCATGGTGGTTAGGCGCTGCAGCCGCTCACCGAAAGGTCAGCAGTTTGAATCCACCAGGTGCTCCTTGGGAACAGTAGGGGGAAGTTCTCCTCTGTCCTGTAGGGTCACTGTAGGTCACAGTCGGTGCAGTGGGTTGTTTTTCCCTCCTTTACCAAGCATGACGTCCTTCTCCAGCGACAGGCCCCCTGACCCGCCGACAACGCGCCCAAAGTCTGCGAGGTGCAGTCTCGTCATCCTGGCTTCTAAGGAGTGCTCTGGTTGCTCTGTTTCCAAGATAGATCTGTTCATCCCTGTGGAAGTCTGTGGTGTGTTCAGTATTCTTCACCAGCACCACCATTCAAAGGCCTAGAAAACCCTAAGAAGCTTTTGGAAGCAGAGTGCCAGTCCTTGTACTCTGTCACTTGTGGTCACCACGAGTCAGTAATCGGCTCCACAGTGCCTACCACAACACAGTTTACACTGGGATTCACTCTGTGTGCTGTATTGCCCTGTAGCTTGTGACAACACATAAAATTCCGTGTGTCCACCGTCACCGTGTCACACAGAAGACGTCACTACCCTAGCAATGCCTGGCACTTCACTCCCTTCTTCTGATGTATGCTTTTGGACGTAAGTTTTCCATTTCCAGATTTAGTAACGTGCTCACCGACCAGATATCTAATATTTATGTTTGTCAGGATAAGTGGCCCCACTCCTCTCCAGCTGCTCATTTTGGGGCCCTCTCACTGGGCTGGGAGGAGCCCTGGTGTCACAGTGGCTAAGTGCCTGGCTGCTATTGGAGGTGGGCGGTTTGAACCCACCAGCACCTCCACACAAGAGACTTGGTGACCCATAATGATGACAGCCTTGGAAACCCTAGGGGACAGCTGTACTCTGTCATGGGGGACCTGCGAGTTGGAATTGACTTGGTGGCACTCGGTGTGGTTTTTCTGTTCAGTTGTGACTGGGCTGGGCCCTCTGGCAATAAAGACCTAAAGGAGAAGGAGACCTTGACCCAGAGCCGCTGTGCTCACGGGCACTGTGTGCACTGTGACCACGCGCTTCATCTTACTGCATCTCCGTTGATTTTCATTTAATAAGTGAAAGGAGATGAAATGCACAGGAGCCCACCTGGCTTGTGAAAATCTCTGATTACAGGTTTGATGAGAAAGCTGTTGAAGCTGTGGGCTGAAATGAGTTTCCAGGGCAATTTGCAAACACCCCTCAGCTGGCCAGCCTTCCGTGACGCGGGTAATCGCAGACAGCTGAGCTGCTGACAGCCTGGCGTCTCGCAGAACCCCGGGGAGGCCTTCTCCCAGGAGCTCGGGCCTGGCCGTTTGGGCTGAGCTGACCCAGAACCAAGTTCCCTGGGTGGTGCAAAGGCTCACATGCTCCACCAGAAGGTTGGCGGCTTCGATCTACCAGGCAGTGCCTCCAAAGAGAGGACTGGCACTCTGCTTCCCAAACATCCCGGTCATTGGAAACCCCCTGGAGCACAGTTCTGCTTTGTTGAAAACCCTGTGAGCAGAGTTCTAATTCACTGAAAGCTCCCGGGTGCACAGTTCTACCCTGAAATTCGTGGGGCTGCTTGAGACAGAACCCATGTGACCACAGTGGGGATAGCAGTGTGACAGCGGCTAACCAGAGGGTCGGCTGTGATTCGCCGGGTGCTCCTTGGAAATTCTGTGGGGCGGTTCCACTCGGTCTGTGTGGTCGCTACGAGTCAGAATCGAGTCAGTGGCAGTGGGTTTGGCTTAGTATAGCAGAACTGAATTTCCTGGTAAGCCAGGAAGTAGATTCTGAGTCTACTCTTTATGTTGTAGTGTGGGGAAGTTGGGACTGGGACTGTTTAGGAAATACTCCGTGAGGGGCTTCTGGTTCCTTCAACCTTCAACGGGTGGCCTTTACCTTCTGATGAAGTGTAGGGACCACGACTACAGACCCCTGGCCTCACAGATCAGAGGGGCCCAGGGAAGGGGCTCAGGCTTCTCGTCACTTTCTCTCTAATGGTGTCTACCTCCCTGGAGGATGAAAATAGTTAATACTTTGGCTGCTCATGAAAAGGCTGAAGGTTCACACCCTGCACAGCTGCCTCAGAAGAGAGGCCTGGTGATCTGCTTCCAAAATTCAGGCTTTCTGAACCCCTGTCTGGCACACATGGGGTCCCTCCGAGTCACAATCTGATTTTCTCCCTCCTTCCCAGGTAATTGGAAACCCTGGTGACTTAGTGGTTAAGTGCCACGTCTGCTAACCAAGAGGTCAGCAGTGCTAATCCACTGGGTACTCCTTGGAAACTCTGTGGGGCAGTTCTACTCTGTCCAATAGGGTTTCTGTGAGTTGGTATCAACTTGATAGCACTGGGTTTGGTTTTTTTGGTCACCAATAATTAGAGCCTGTGCGGCAGTTCTACTCTCTCTTACAGGTTTGCTATTGACTCAGTGGCAGTGGGTTTGGTTTTTTGGTCACCAGTAATTAAAGTGTGTGAGACAGTTCTACTCAATGAGGTTACTGTGAGTCAAAATGACTCAGTCATAGGTTGGGTTTGGTTTTGCTTCACTGGCAATTAGTTACCTGGAGTCATCAGGAGAGAGCAGGAGGCATCCCACACCCACCCACAGGGGGCTCAGAGAGCTTCTCATTGAGCAGGGAGAAGAAGACACAGGCTCCGGAAAAGGCTGTGGACAGCAGCTTGTCCACTCTTCTGGACCATTGAGCTGCAGTGGGAAATGGACTTGGCTTTTTCTTGTCTCTCTAAACAGTCTGAATATAAAAGCAAAGGAACTCAGGTAGCCGGGAAGGCGACTTAATGATCTGAAAATAAGCTGCAGTGATTTTGACAAGGGGTGGCAGAGGTGACCTTGAGGGCAACTAGCCTTGCTGGGAGCACATTTCCAGTGAAGCTGTCCTTGCTGGGGTGCAGTAGAGGTGAGGATGAAAGGTTGTTGAGAGCCCAAGCCCCTGCCTGGAGAGCGTCGTCCCGGCTACGTTGTTTACTTCAACTTTACTTCAACTAGAGGATGCTTGTGAGAATCTCTTTGCACTTCCTGAGTTCGTTCAGTGGTTTTAAGTAACAGGGCATCAGGCTGCCAGGAACCAACAGGTGCAAACAAGCCTGTGATCCGGAAAGAAAGCCTTTGGCAAGAGCATGCTAAGTGGATTGACATGGAGGAAGTGAGGTGGGGTAGGAGTGCCCTGAAGTCTAGATTTACAGAGGTTGCACTGGGACACGAGCAGCCAGTGTGACAGGGAACTTCTGGGCCTAAAAGACTGCCCGGAATTCAAATCTGTGGGACAGGAAGCTGTGTGACCTTGCTATGGGCACTTAGCCTCTCTGTTTTCTCACCTGGAAAGTGGAGTATGGTCAGCAGAAGAGCGGCTTCTGTTATTCTGTCTTGACGTAGACACGTGAGCGCTTCCAGCTTTGCTTTCGTTTGTCACGGCGTCTCAGTTAGTGTTCCTTTGAATTCCCGGAGCCTTGTTTGTCACCAGCACCTTCAGTGCAGCCACGAAAAGGACAAACAAACCTGACTTGGAACAAACCCAGTCAGAACATTGCTTAGAAGTGAGGAGGGCGAGACTTTTTTACTTGCTTACATGGGACCTGTCATCGAGAAAAACTAGTCACTAGCAGAGGACATCGTGGTTGGCAGAGTAGAGTGCCAGAGCAAAGAGGGAGAGCCTCAAGGGGACAGGGTGACATGATGGCCACAGCAGTGGGCTTGCAGACACCAGCGACAGTGACAATGGGATGGGGGCCAGTCGGTGTTTCATCCCGTTGTGCAGAGTGTCATCAGGAGTTAGCTGGCTCCTTGGCACTTGGGAACTGGGTTACATAGTTCAGTGAAATTAAGGTTGCTCATCAACCGACTTTAGAATAGGGAGATGATCCTGGGTTACCCTGCTGGGCCTAGTGTAACAGAAAACAAAACAGAAGCCAGTCCGTTGCTGTGAAGTCGGTTCTGACTCCCAGAAACCCTATCAGACAAAGTAGGACTGCCCCATAGAGTTTCCGAGGATCGCCTGGTGGATTCGAACTGCTGACCTTTTTTTGGTTAGCAGCCGTAGCTCTCACCCACTGCTCCACCTGGCCTTCATACAGAGGTCAGTGACACCACCTTTGCTTTCTGGCTTTGACTCTCCTGTCCATTCTTGCCCAGCCCTCTGTGAATGTCTTTGTGTCTTCGCTTGAATGAGACAAGGTTGCCTGGTGGACACATGGCCATCTCTTCCGTGTGCTAGCCTCCGTGCAGAATCCCCATCACCCTGTTTCCTTTCTGTTAATGTGTGTGTCTCTGTGTGTGTGTATGTGAGTGCATGTACCTCTGCACACACCCACATGCCATACCCATGCCATCCAGTCGATTCTGACTCCTAGCAACCCTCTAGGATGGAGTAGAACTGCCCGTCGATTTTCCAAGGAGCATCTGATGATTTGAACCACCAGCCTGTTGGTTAGTGGCCATAGCACTTAACCACTGTGCCACCAGGGTTTCATGAATGTATGTATGTATTTATATATGTGTATGTACAGAGTTATGTGTCTATACATGTACATCTGTAGCCATGTTTGCTGTGTTAAGCATTCACAATATTGTACAAACAGCATCACTATCTCTTTCCAAAACTCTTTCATTACTTCAAATACATACTTGGTCCCCATGAAACAAACATGTCCCACTTCCCTCTAACCCCTGGTGCCTTCTAAATTGCTCGCTGCCTCTGCCCTGGCCTTCTCTGCACGTCTGTCTGTGCAGTGTTTGTCTTCCTGTGTCTGCAGCTTTCAGTCAGCAGGATGCTTTGGAGCTGCTCTGGGCCCTGGCGTGTATTCAGGACTTCACGACCCTGATACTTGCTTTATTATTGTTGACTTTTTAAAATTTATTCTCTTTCAGGTGAACATTTACAGTGCAAACTAGTTTCTCACCCAAGAATTTATATACAAGTTGATTTGTGACACCAGTGGCAATTGGTGACAACGTGTGAACACGATTGCTCTGTCCAGCCCGAGTTCCCTGTGTCCATGCAGCCAGTTTTCCCATCATTTCCTGCCTTCTGCTCTTTGCTTTTGGGCAAGTGTTGCCCACTTGGTCTCGAGAGCTTGATTGAACTAAGGTGCCCGTTCCTCAGGCGTGTTGTCTGGCAGCAGCTTCTGTTACGAGTTCGCGGTGTGCCCTGAGGCCCTAGCCACAAGGATTCCTCTAGTCTCTGGCAGACCAATCTGTGAATTTGAATCTTGTTTTGCGTTTCTCTCCTGCCCTGTCTGTGATCCCTAACGGAGCAGCCCGTGGTGGAAGCTGGACACCACTTAGGTCTTCTGGGCTCAGGCTGTTGGTGGAAGCCGTGGCCCGTGTGGTGCACTAGATTAGTATTTACTAATGGATTAATATTTCCCTTGTGTCTTTGGCTTCCTTCATCCTCATTAATTATACAGGACGGGGCTGATGCTCTCTTCGTTGGGGACGCAGCCTGTTAGCCGTTACAGCGACCACAGTGCTTCCCGGTTTAAGAGCACTTTCTGCTTGCTTCCCTGGGAAAAGGCAGTAAGGACAGGAGAGACCCAAGCCCTGTTTCTTTTTGTTCCCCTAAATGGAAGTCTTGTACTTCCCCTGTTGCCAACCAAATCAAGGACAGTCTCAAGTCTCTCTGCCCAGTTTCTCATGTTCTGTTGCCCAAACACAGTAGGTTTCTTTGCTTCCTTTTTTCTTTTCTGAGCCTATCTCTAAAGTGTTGGCTTTCCTGCTCTTTTCAAGTTCAATCAGATTGGGTTTCATGACAGGAAATACCTTGTCCCTTTCCCTCTGCTTGTCTCCCTCCCCACTTTCCTCCCCTCTGCTCACTCAGCCCGCTTGGAGCTAAGGAGGCCAGCAGTCACACTGAAACAATGCTTGGAGCCAGGCTGAATAATGAGGACACTTGAAGTCCAGCCCAGCCTTTTCTCCTCCCAAAGCAACCTCAGTGCCCGCAGGAGGAGAAACTCAGCTCTCCAAACACTAGCCCTGCTGGCGGCTTTATGGAAGATGAGTGCTGTATTTGTTATGAAAAGGATGCTTTTGATTAGCCACAGACCAAAAAGTTCTTTTGGAGGTGGGTGCAGTCTACCGGTGGGGGGACTGCTGCTCAGCTGGATGTTAAAACAAAGGAAGAACAGCAGCAGCACTTGCATTTCTGACCCTGGACATTTGCAAGGGGCTTTGACAAGCTCCTGGCTCATTGAATTCTGCCGCTGTAGGGAAACTGGCACACAGAGGGGTTCAGCGCCGGTGTCAGTCGATGATTAGCAGAAGTGGCTGAGCTAGAACCCAGAGCTTCTGCGTTAGCTTCTGGTTAGCAGTCTTTGGGCACACACTTTGTCCTCTGCCTGCTGAGGCTATCTGGACTCGGACTGTTTGAGACCAAGAGAAAGACGATCTCAAAGATGTGGTTCATGGAATCTAGTGCAAGTTGCTTTGGTCCCAGTTTCACTTGGTTGCTTCTCTTAACAATATTTTGGTGTCTGGGTTGTGTACATAGTTAATGCACTCACTGGTAACAAAAAGTTTGGTGGTTCAAAGCCACACAGGGGCACATTGGAAGAAAGGCCTGGTGATCTGCTTCTGACAAACCAGCCATTGATAGCTGTGTGGAGTGAGGTTCCAGCACTGAGATTCAGGGGATCGCCATTGGCAGCTGGTCATCCCGCACTTTTCACCTGGCAGCGTCAACACCCAGGACTTGCCAACCGGCCTTTCAAATGTGTCTGAGCCCGGGTGGCAAGGTTGTCAAGTGGTCAGCAGACTCAGAAGCCACTCTCCAAGAGAAAGATGTGGCAGTCTGCTTCTGTGACAGCCTGGGAACCCTATAGGGTAGTTCTGCCCCGTCCTATAGAGTCGCTGTGAGTCATAAACCACTCAACAGCAATGAGTTTGTCTGGGTCTTTGTTACTGGTTCTGAGTTTGCGTAAGTGTGTCCTAAGCCATTTGAGACCTTCATTCTGGTTCTCTGACATGAATGTAAATCTAAAGTCTTCCTATGTTTAGTGGAAACCCTGGTGGCCTAGTGGTTAAGCACTGCATCTGCTAAACAAAAGGTTGGCAGTTCAAATCTGCTAGGTGCTCCCTGGGAACTCTGTGGGGCAATTCTACTCCATCCTATAGGGTCTCTATGAGTCAGAATTGACATGATGGCAGTGGGTCTTTTTTTTAAGGCTGCATCCTTCTTACTGGTGTGCCATGGCTTCACGGAGGGTAACTCTTGTGCTCTCTAAGATGTGGGAGACTGTACTCCTGCAGTTGCAGCCCCCCTTGCTCCAGCATCCTGATGTTCTGCCAGACTGAAGCCCTTGGACTGCAGTTTTTTTCCTGTTAAATCACCTCATAATCTTCATCCTTCAGACTCTTGCCTTTGTCTTTTCCCACAAGCCTGCCGTCTTGACTTACGAGTTGTTGACCAGCCTGGGATCGGGTCATCTGAAACCCTGGTGGTACAGCCCTTAAATGCTATGGCCGCTCACCAAAAGGTCGGCAGTTCAAATCTCCCAGATGCTCCTTGAAAACTCGATGGGACAGTTTTACCCTGCCCTGTAGGGTTGCTATGACAGAATCGACTCGATGGCACTGAGTTTGGTTTTTTGGGAGGCGGCGGTTCCTGGCTCCTGCCTGGCTCCCTCCCCCTCACTCATCTCCAGAATGGAAGCATTTGCCTGTGGAAGTCCCTACTGCCCTGCCTTCCCTGCCGTAGGCCCCTAGGATAAACATCTCTGGTGACAACAAGATTGATCCTCTGTAAAGGCGTCCCCTGTCTCACACAAAGCCCTTTTTGTAGTGACTCACGTGATACAGATGGGTGAGACTGAGCTGCTGCTTTCCTGATCATCACCCCGCCTCACCTCACAGCTTCAAGGCGCCAGAATGAGGGCTGTGTGTAGTGCCTGCTGGAACATGGGTTTCTGCTCAGAGCTGATCGCCAGTGAAGGCACTTTGGCACAAGTCCAGGTCCCACGGCATCCCATTCCAGAGGCAGGGGGCCCATCAGCAGCATGGTCCCTGATCTCCTAATTTATGGATGATTCAAATGTATCAGTGATGACGTATGATGTGGTTACAAGAAATTAATCTCTGGTCCTCAGTGATGCTTCTGGATATTTCCATCATTTACTTGTTTCTTTCTGATGCTTCTGTGACAAGAAACTGCTTGATAGTCAGTATTGGGTAATATTTCTTCAGTTGTATTTTCAAATTTTTCAAAATCATCTCCTAAAAAGTACATAAATACCCTGTTCATGATGGTAGCAATCTGTGCACATCTTTAGATTTAACTTCTGCATCTTGGAGAGCCTGGTTCATCTGATGAAAATGAGATTATAACCGTAGGTATAGAGGCCACAGGAGCCTGGTGGTAGAGTGGTTGAGAGCTCAGCCACTGACCAAAAGGTGGACAGTTGGAATTCTCCAGCTACTCCTCGGAAACCCTAGAGGCGGCTCTTCTCTGTCCTGCAGGGTTGCACTAAGTTGAAATCCACTCCACAACAAGAAATTTGGGTTTGGAATAGACAGGGGTCAAGATTTATAACACATATTGCTAAGGGACACATTTTAGTCCGTGTTGTTGTTGTCGTTAGGTACTGTCGAGTCAGTTCTGACTCACAGCGACCCTGTGAACAAGAGAACGAAACACTGCCTGGTCCTGCACCGTGTCCTCAATCATTTTAATGCTTAATCCCATTGTTGAGGCCACTGTGTCAATTCATCTTGTCAAGGGTCTTCCTCTTTTTCCCTGACCCTCCACTCTACCAAGCATGATGTCCTTCTCCAGGGACTGATCTTTCCAGACAACATGTCCAAAGTGTGTAAGACGCAGTCTTGCCATCTTTGCTTCCAAGGAGCACTCTGGCTGTCCTTCTTCCAGAACAGATCTGTTTGTTCTCTTGGCAGTCCATGGTACAGTCAACATTCTTCAGCAAAACCACACACAATTCAAAGGCATCAATTCTTCTGTCTTCTTTGTTCATGGTCCAGCTTTTGCATGCATAGATGCAATTGAAAATGCTGTGGCTGGGGTCAGGTGCATTTAGCTTCAAGGTGAAATCCTTACTTCTGAATAAAGAGGTCCTTTGCAGCAGATTTTCCCAGTGTAATGCGTGTTTTGATTTCTCAACTGCTGCTTCCATGGGTGATTGTGGACCCGAGTAAAATGAAATCCTTGACAACCTGAATCCTTTCTCCGTTTATGACAATGTTGCTTACTGGTCCAGTTGTGAGGATTTTTGTTTTCCTGATGTTGAGGTGCAATCCATACTGAAGGCTGGTCCTTGATGTTCATCAGTAAGTATCTCAAATCCTCTTTGTTTCCAGCAAGTAAGGTGGTGTCATCTGCGTAATAGAGATTGCTTCCTGCATCACAGCTGAATTTCAATCCCTAGGAGATGGGAAAGCACAAAGGCAGGAGCTTATGACAGCGATGACACTGTGATGCCCCTGCACTGGCCTATCTCAGGAGAACAGCAGTCTCTACGGGTTGGGCCACTGCCATCCTCTTTCTGTCTGTGCAGCCCAGATGCCACCCCAGCTGAGCAGATTCCCCTGGATGAGTGGGACTTTGTCTTAGGGGGAACTTCTGGAGAAATAGGGCACAGCAGAACAGTCTGGCTAAGAGCTGGGCACATTGTGCTTTCCTGAGAGACTGGTCTGGAACCAGTGAACAGCAGTTTGCAGGAAGAAGATACTAAGTCCGTAGACAGAAGCTCTTATAGTCAGAAAGTCAGCAAATTCCATGGCTACGGAGATTTCAACAGGAATGGAGTGACCACTTTTCCAAGGATGTTGAAGGGGTTCCAGCATGGAGGAGTTTAACCTCCGAGGTTCCATCTGCTCTGTATTTCATTTTATGGCTCAACTTGAACAGACATACCTTTCTGTCTTTTGATTCTGGTAAAGCTTGAAAGATAACTGTAAGAAACCTTGCATTCCTTTCCTCTTAATAAGGATGTAGAATGGATCTCATTCTTGTGAGACTCCTGAAAGCTGGCTGATGTTCATCTTAAAATTGAAGTAAATGCCCTATTCTCAGCCACACTCTTTAGTCTCTCTCTTCGGGGTTTTTTTTAAAGGTCTTTTGTGTGTATGAAAAATGCCAAATATCTACCCCATGTCAAATTCCAGAAATGCACAAATATGAGAAGATGTGGTTTTTAAGGTTTTCTTTTGACAGCTGCCGCCCTAGTTATTAATATGTAAATTCCATGGACTAAGAAGGTTGACTTGGGGTCACAAGTGGCCCTTCTCCTCCTGATAATCCTGTCTGACTCTTAGGGTGTCTAGACAATGGAAAAATGAGCACCATGATGCAGAATCACTTAAAAGTTTGTAGAGCCAAATCCTTTTTTTTTTTTTTTTTTTTTAAGTTAAAAAGCATTGGTGAGAAAACTGAAAGCCATTCGTTAATTATACACAGGATCCCTCTGGAGTACTGACCTTGAATGATAACAAGACCTTACGTTTGAATCACATTTTAATAGTTTGAAAAAGTCCCTTTCCATACCTTATCCTCTCTGAGCCCCTGAAATGTGTGACTTTATTTCTGTGACCTTGCTCCAAGGCTGTAAAGACCACCAAAATGGGATGCCTTAGCTCTCCAGCCTCCAGCCCCTTCTCTAATTCTTTAGCTAGTTAATTCCTGGCCAGAAAATGCAACCCCAGCATGTTCAAAGAGGTCAATTTGTGGCTTAGTTAGAAGAAAATTATGCAGAATTAGTATTTTTTTAAAACTCTTAAAATTCTTCACTGGCTTCCATTGCTTTGGGGATCACAGCCACCCCCCCGAACATTATCATGATTTCTAAGACCATGCCTGGTTTCGTCACAGTCTGTCTCTCCTCAGTCTTACCTCTCACCACTGTCCCCACGTCCTTCTCCCCTCCATCCACGCAGGCCTTCTTGAAGGTCTTCAGATGTGATGCCTCTCCTCCGCTTGTCTCCATCCTTCCATGCACCTCTTTACCCAGCTAATGCCTCCAGTTCCAAAGCTCTATCCCCAGGCAGACACCTTCTCTTCTCCCCCCTCCAAAGCAGATCAAGTTTGTTTGCTAAACATCTTCCCAGAACCATGTTCCTTACTTCCAGGGCAGTGACAAACAAACCAAAGTCAGCCCTCCACCTGTTTTGTAAATAAAGTTTTATTGGAACGCAGCCATGTTCATTCTTTGGTCTATCATCTATAACTGCTTTCTTGCTACAATGAAGAGTTGATTAATTGCCAAAGAGACTGTATAGCCCACACAGCCTAAAGTATTTTTCCTTTATGGAAAGAGTGTTCTGATCCGAGAGCACTGATACCTTAGTTTGTAACGATACGCTCATTATCTTTTCCTTATTTGAGACGGAAGCTAGTTCTTTTTTTACCATGTTCTCATATTTCCGGTGTCCAGCTATGGTGGCTGCCCAGTAAATATTGTTGAATGAATGAGGGAAAAATGGAGTTAAAGAAGAGAAAAAGAAGAAGGAAGAGAAAGAGTGAAGAAGAAAAGGGGGAAAGGTTTGGCATGCCTACTTTCTATGATGCTAAACATTTCAATCTTTTGAGTTAAGTAGTTGTCCTGGATTGAATTGTGTGACCCCCCTCGCCCCCATGGTATCTGTCCACCTGGCTAGGTCTTGACTCCCAGTATTGAGTGATTGTCTATCACTTTGTCTTCTGTGATTTCCCTCTGTGTTGTAAATCCTGTCATTATGATGTAACGGAAAACCCTGGTGGCATTGTGCTTAAGTGCTCTGTCTGCTAACCAAAAGGTTGGCAGTTTGAATCCATCAGGCACTCCTTGGAAACTCTATGGAGCAGTTCTACTGTGTCTTGTAGGGTTGCTATGAATTGGAATCAACTCGACTGCACTGAGTTTAGTGACAGTTACACTGAGGAGCTCTACAGGATTAGATAGTGCCCTAAGCCAGTCTCTTTGGAGACGTAAAAGAGAGAAGTGAGCAGAGAGGCAGGAGAACTTCAAACCCTTAAGAAAGCAGTACTGGAGCAGAGCACATACCTTGAACTGAGGTTCCCATGCTGAGACAGTCCTAGTCAAAGGGAAGACAGATGCATCACAATGACCTTCCTTCAGAGCTAACAGAGAGGGAAAGCCTTCCCCTGGAGCTGGTGCCCTGGATTCAGACTTGTAGCCTGCTGGACTATGAGAGGATGACCTTACCCTTATTCAAGCCATCCACTTGTGGTATTTCTCTTAAAGCAGCACTAGATAATGAAATCAGTAGTCATTTTCTGTGTTCAGTAACTCTTATTCAGCTCCTAGGCTTCTTTTTGAACTTTATGCAGTGCCATCAGGAGGACAAACTGAGGCCAGATATGAGATTAAACAGTAGCAGTTGGGTCCTGGATTGCATGCAGGACAATGGCTACACGTCTTTGTTGTCCTGCTGTCAGCAGCTCATCTATCACATAAATTTTTCAGGAATTCAGCTTGTTATGCCCTCCTTCAATCTGGAAAAGTATGAAAAATGAAAAAAGTTAGACTGGGCGGTAGTCTAGTATGTGAATACTCCCTTCTTTTCTGAAGATACCAGCTCTTAGCTTGTGGACCTTCCCATCCACTAGGGGCAGAAGAAGATGGGGACAGTTTAAAAACATACTAACAAGTTCTGTGACCCTCCTCCCATTGAGAGATGGGGTCTGTGTATGCTTCCTGGGTGACTGGGTGACCACATGCCCGCTTTGACCAGTAGACTACAGTGGAAGTGATTTGTGATGGCTTCCAGGGACAGGTCGTAAAAGGCCATGAAATGTCTCCTTTGTTCACTGAATACTCATGCTGGGATCCTTGGGCTGCTGTGTAAGAAATCTGCGTACCCTGAATCTTCCCTGCTGCAGAGACCACAGGTGGTGGCCCTTTGGTTGACCAGCCAGTAAAAGCTAAGCCTTTCAGTCCTCACTGTCAATGTGCCAGACATATGAGTGAAGCCATCTGGAGTCTCGAGGTAGCTGAGTACTACTGAGTGACCTCTGTCAACACTATGTAGAAGAGAGGAATCACCCAGCCAAGCTCTCTGTCTGAATTCCTGACCTACAGAATTGTTCTCATTTTATGCTACTGTGTTTTAGGCTTATTTGTTGTACAGCAGTAGCCAACTGGAACACACTGTGGCTGAGCTAGTGACAAAAAGATATCTCATTAAGGTTAGTAGTGTATAGAAAGTCATGGGCAGGCAATCCTGGTGTCCCCATGTGGTTCTGGATCAGGGCTTCAAACTGATTCTACCTGGTTCAGTCATAACCCAGGAAGTGAAACCCAAATGGACCTGAATTTTAGAAATGTGGCTAAAGCAAAACAGTAAACAGAACAGGGAAAATTATGGGTCAAGGCCCTGCTAGAAACTTAATCTCCATATTGGAAAACAAGGGCAGCACATGTGTTGCTTAGAAACCAAATCTCTTGTCCACAGAGTCAGAATCAGTAGTGCTCCGCTCAAAGACAGCCGGTCATGGCGTAGCTTTGAATACGTTTTGCTCACCACAGTCCTGGAAGTAATCCAGTCTCCCACATCAGGCATCTGAAAGGGCTCATTATGCCTCTTCTGAATTTACTGTTCCATGGCTCTGACCTGCAATTTTTCACATTCTACTTATGTTTGTCTTCACCAAAATCTTAGAAATTCAAGTCTGTTTTGATTTCACTTCATCAACCATGATTGAACCAGTACAAACTGGTTTGAAGCCCTGTTCTGGATTGGCAGGGCAAATATTGTGCCTGTTTGTATAGGTGAGACAGTGAACACCGGTAAAGTCACAGCAGCAGATAAGTCAAGCACCTACAGTGTGTTGTTGCTTCAGCAACAACAAAGGTGCTGTGTTTCATAGCTGGGGAGACACTGAGGGGCTGGAGGGTAAGATTCAATGAATCTTCTGAAATACCTACTATCCAGACCAGGAAACCTGTGGCCTCTGACATTTAATGAAAACACTGAGAATATTTTAAAGGAAGTGTCCAAAGACCATACCATGCCTCTACTCCTGGTGAACAGCTGTCAGGGACTGCTTCGTGTGACAAGGGGGAATTTTGACAGATATTTGGAATGATATCCTAGTGGTGTAGGAGGTGAGCATGGGGGCTGTGAATGTGACTTTGTGTGGAAACAGGGTCTTTGCAGAGTTATCAGCGGTGGCGCAGCGGTTAAGAGAGCACTGCTCACCAAAAGGTTGGCCATTGGGATCTACTATTTGGTCCTTGGAAACCTTCTGGGGCAGTTCTGTTCTGTCCTATTGGATTGCTGTAAGTCAGAATTGACTCAATTGCAGCAGCTTTGATATTTTTGATATTAAGGATCCGAGATTCTGTTACAGGAAATAGCAGATGTTGGCACTATAGGTCTCGTGTTCTCCCCCACTTTCCTGCCCTCCAAAAAGACTTTTCCTGTTTTATATTGTTAAAGGAGAATGTTTGGCATGAAAAGAAATAGGTCTTTCCCACTACTGTGGATTGAATTGTGTCCCCTAATATGCTGAAGTCCTGCTCCCTAGAAGCTTGCAAACAGGGTCTTTGTAGATGTTATCGGCAGTGGCACAGCACTTAAAAGCTTAGCTGCTAACCAAAAGGTTGGCAGTTTGAATCTACCAGCCATTCCTTGGAAACCCTGTGGGGCAGTTCTACTCTGTCCTGTAGGGTAGCTGTGAGTCAGAGTGAACTTGATGACCATTGGTTTGGTTTTGCCAGTAGAGGGCGAGTCCTGATCCCTTTTGAGTGGCGGTATAAAAGACAAGAGATAAAGCAAGGGGGGGGCACAGGAAGATGCCTGTGCAAGCCCAGGATCACCTGGGACTGCCAGAAGCCGGGGGAGATAAGAGGAGATCTCCCCCTAGAGACGTCCAAGGCGTCATGGCCGAGCAATGTTTGAGTTTAGACTTTGGGCCTCCGGAACTGGAAGGTGATAAATTTCTGTTCTTATAAGCCACAACCAGCTCATGCTATCTTGTTTCACTGGTCTTAGGCCTTACGCATACCCCCACGCACTTGTCTTCTGAACAAACATCTCCTAGTTGAGATGTTGTGTGGGTGGTGGCTGGGTCCATGAAGACCTCTAGTTGGTGGCTCTCTGGGGCTGGGGCTGAGGGTTTCTTGGGTACAGGTAATTGGAGGTTGATGGAGTATAGGCTCGAGGTTGAAGATTGTGCATAAAAGACAAACGTAATAACCCACCACAGGGCATTTGTCTTTCCTGTTCCTCCCTAAGACACAGCACCCTTTGCATATGTGGCTTTGACTCATTTCAGTCAGTGTGATGCCTTCTAGATTCCTCTGTGTTGTGTTTCCCAACTTCATCATTGTCTTCTATCACTGCATCGGATTCCATTATGTGAATGTACCATAACTTGTTTATCCGTTCATCTGTTGATGGGCACCGACGTTATTTCCATCTTTTTACCAGTGTGACCAGTGCTGCAGTGAACGTGGATGTGCGTGTGTCTGTGCGCAGCTCTTATTTCACTAAGATACATTCAAGTAGCAGGACTGCTGGATCAGGTATTATTTCTATTTCTAGCTTTTTAATGAAGTGCCAAATCAATTGTCATAGTGGTTGTACCATTGTACACTCTTGTCACCAGCGTATAAGCATTCCAGTCTCTCTAGAACCTCTCCGACATTTCTTTTTTCATACTTTTTTGGATTAATGCTAGCCTTGTTGAGGTGAGATAGAATCTTGTTAATAGTACTTAGGTGACTTTGTATTCCTCTATTACAAAGAGACAAATATGGATACAGCCCCCAGGTCCTGGATATCTCAGGAAGAAGTTATACCTCTCAAGTCAGTAAGTCATGATGAGGGAACGTTAAACACGTGTCTAGAAACACAGATGCGATGGAAGATTATTGAAAGGTAGAGACGGAGTGAATTCTAAACAGGAGGTGGTTTTGCAATCGTTTGGAGCCTGAAGGGAAAAAACAGAGAGAGAAAGCGCTAGGGTTGAATGCCCGGGGAGTTAGAAGGAATGCAGGCAGAAACTCCAGCCAGAAGAGGCCACTGACATTTTCTAAGTGGAGAAGGATTTGGAGCTGTGGTGAATGAACCAGAACCAAGAATGCCAGTTTCCCCCTCGGCTGTAGGAAAACTGAGCATCTTAGTTCCCCCTGGATTCCAGTGCAGACTTCTGACCACTCCCTTAGAAAGGCCAGCACAATGGTCTGGACGGTTCCATGCTTGACTTCTGCCTCCTCCCATCAGCCCAGCGTGACCCTTGAATGCCCAAGCTTCACCCTCTTCACGCCTTGCTTATATCATCACAGGTCTAATTTTTTTTTAAGTCTCTAGAAAATGACTTGGGTATCTGACTTGGAAAAATCACCTCTTCAATTCAATTTGTACCCTCCCTGAAACAGCCCATTAATAAGGGCCAGTGGCAGATGTGGTCTCTGTTCTGAGTCCCTAAGCTCCTAGATCCTTCCCCATGACACACAGCACCTGCCAGAACCCAGACTGGGGGTCATGAAATTCAGAGTCTTGTCAGGTGGAATGGCAATGGACTGTTTAATGGCTACAGAGTGCCCTTTCAGGGTGATTAGAATGTTCTAGAACTAGATGGGGTGTGGTTGCACTGATTATTGTCATTGAACTGTACACATAGAAATGGTTACATTGGCAATTGTTTTATATATTTCACCACAGTTAAAATGAAACACCTCATCCCCAAGAAAGCAGGTTTGTGGTTGGCAGGGACTGGGGAGAGAGAATGGAAACTGACTGCTTAATGGGTATGGAGGTGATAAGAATGTTCCAGAACTAAACAGTGAAAATGGCTGTACAATTTGGTGAATGTACTTAATGCTGCTAATGGTAGGTTGTCTAGGTAAGTGAAATTAACACACAGGAGTGTATTTGCAGTTCTTTGGAAGGGTAGAGTTTGACAAAGCCCCCCAAAACTAAACCACACCCACTGCCGTCGAGTCGATGTAGACTCATAGTGACCGTATAAGACAGAGTAAAGCTGCCCCATAGAGTTTCCAAGGAGCGCCTGGCAGATTAGAACTGCTGACTGTTTGGTTAGCAGACGTAGCACTTAACCACTATACCACCAGGGTTTCCCTTGACAAACCCAGGCCTGGTGATTAGTTGCAGTAAAATGGGAGCAGCTCTGGGGCAGACACCACTCACGATCTTCACCCCTTCCTCCTGCAAACCTCAAGTCATGCCGGCCTGCAGGGGCTGACTCTTCTGTCCATCCCTTCCCATCCCTCTCCGGTGTCTTTGGAGTGAGTGGGCAGAGGTGTCCAGAGCAATCAAGGCCTGCCAATAGGACAGGACAGAAGAGGTGAGAGCACTTCTCCAGGACCCTGTGTCTTTGAAGTCAGCTGTGACTGAAGGAGCTGAGCGTCTGTTTATCAAGGTTGTAGGGATCCACTGTGCCTGCACGCCTGGTCTCAAAGGAACTCTGGTTTAGAGAGCAGAAGCAAGGGGGCTGCTTCTGTCCCAGCAGCCAAAAATAGGGCCCAAGTATTTGGGGGATGCAGAGGGGGCAAGGACTGACATGTGTACTGTTTAATGACAGCCTGGGGGCAGTGGAAATGAGGGTGTCCTTTAACTTGGCCAAGGGGGAAGGGCTACACCAGGCCTGAGCTTTAGGGTGTCTTTGACTGTGCCCTTCCCCACAGGACATGTCCACCCAATACTGTGAAGGCCTCTAGCAGGCAGTGGTCAGGGTCAGATGATCAGGTAGCAAAATTTAAGGAGGCACTTGCTGTGGGGCAGGGTGTGTGTGTGTGTGTGTGCAAGTGCAGGGGTTACACCTCAGAGAGAGAGCCTCCTTAAATGTAGCATCTGGGGTTCCTCTCTTGTTCCACCCTCATCCTGGCCCTGGCTTCAGACAATTCAGTGCCTGAGACCTCAAATGCCAGCTTCCAGGGATTGTGAGAGATGGTATTTACATATACACACGTAAGACATGCACACACAATGTGTGTATGTTAGCTGACAAAGCAGACCTTTATTTCCTAAAAAGTGTCTTAATTCAGAAATGTAGTTGAGTTTTTGAGAGGTCCTTATTGACATTTTTGGTGATCGTGATATGCAGAACATCTACTTTATTATTATTTGAAAAATATTTTATTGTGCTCTAAGTGAGTCTACGATTTAAGCCAATTTTTCATGTAAAAACTTACACACACATTGGTATGTAACTCTAGCTGCTCTCCCCACCCGTGACAGCACACTCCTCTCCACCCTGTATTTCCTGTGTCCATTCAGCCAGCTCCTGTCTCCTTCTGCCCTCTCATCTTGCCTCTGGACAGAAACGGCCCAGTTAGTCTTCTGTATCTACTTAAGCCAAGAAGCACATTCTTTGCTAGAATCATTTTATGTCTGACAAGTCCAGTCCAGTCTGTCTAAAGGATTGGCTCCAGTAATTGATTCAGTTCTGGGGGCCATACCTTCCGGGGGCCCTCTAGTATGTCAGACCATCAAATCTGGTCTTTTTAATAGAGTTTGAGTTCTGTACCCCATTTTCCTCCTATTATGACAGGGACTCTTCGTGGTGTTTCATGTCAGGTCAGTCACTGATGGTGGCTGGGCACCATCTAGTTCTTCTGGTCTCATACTGAAGTAGTCTCTGGATTATGTGGCCCTTTCTGTCTCTTGGGCTCCTATTTTCCTTATGTCTTTGGTGTCCCTCATTGCCCTCTGCTCCAGGTGGGTTGGGACCAACTGATGTTTCTTAGATTACCTCTTGCTAGTTTTTAAGACCCAGCTGCCACTTACCAAAGTGGGATGCAGAATGTTTTCTTAATAAACTTTGTTATGACAATTGACCTAGATGTTCCCTGAAACCATGGTTCCCAGACCCATGCTCCTATTACTCTGTCCTTTGAAGTGTTTGGTTGTGTTTAGGAAACTTCTCAGCTCTTTGTTCAGTCCAGTTGTGCCAACTTTTCATCTACTGTGTATTGTCCTTCCCCTCACCTAATGTAATTATCTAGATGGTAGATAATCCCTTACTGTCTAATTAACGAATACCCCTCTCATTCCCTCCCTACCGTTGTAACCATCAAAGACTGTTTTCTTCTGTTTTTAAACTGTTTCTTGAGTCCGTACTATTAAGTAGTCTTATACAATATTTGTCCTTTGGCCACTAATTTGACTCAGCATAATGCCTTCCAGATTTGTCCATGTTATGCTTCCCAAATTCATTGTTAGAACATTCATTTTTAAATAGAACAGTTATTCAGTATTGGAGTCGTGGGATCTCCAGACATAGTCAGAGGTATGAAAACCACAAAGACCTTTGAAAGACACTATCATCTAGATGCAAAATACGAAATAGTTCTGTTGTTGCAAGTATTTTCTTTATAAGAAAAAACTTTTTTCTTTTTTAAACTTGAGCATTTTCTTGACTTCTCCACAGTGGCATCCCAGGAGATTCAGGTTTGAAGCAGTATGGTGTCGGTGTTCTGTGAGATAGAGGTGTTCCCTAGGGAAGAGATAATGTGTGAGGGGGGTGCGGGAACATCACGAGGTTTGTGATCTCTCTTCAGAGGTACTAAAATCATAGATGAGATCATTCTGGAGGTGGGATTTTCAATACTGCTATGTCATCTTCCTTTATTTGGAAACTGTGTTCCAGAGAGCAACTTGTTGAAAGTCACTGCAGTAAGACCCCAGGGCTGAAACGGGAATTCTCAAGACCCTTTGGCTGCATGTGTGGTAGATGGGAGGAGCAGAGAAGACAGAATAGCACTGAAGGAGTAACTTTAAAACCTGCTGTGCTGTCGCTAGTCAGTGTCCCTTGTGATGCTCCCTGTGTCATCTCCTGCAGAGTTTCCCTTGTTTGCGTTGCCTCTCTCCTTGACCAAACTTGATGTCCTTGGCTAGTGACTGGTCTTTCCTGATGACGTGTCCAGAGCAAGAGGAAGCTCTGCCATCATTGCTGCTAAAGAACATTCTGGTTGTATTGTTTATAAAACTGATGGGTTTGTCCTAACAGTCAATGGTATATTCAGTATTCTTTGCCATCGAAACTTAGCTGCAGTGCTGCAATTAATAATAAATTCTATCGTAGTGCGTTCTGTTGATATCCCAGACAAGTGGGTGTGCGTCTCTTCTGGTTGGCACAGACTGAACATCCAACTGGATTAAACCCAAATCGAATACAATGCCGTTGAGTGAATTCCGACTCATAGCAACCCTGTAGGAAGGCACAGAACTGCCCTGTATGGTTTCCAGGGCTGTAATGCTTTCGGAAACGGACAGCCACGTCCTTCTCCTGTGGAGCAGCCGGGGCGTTCACACAGCTGACCTTGGAGTTGGCCGAGCAGCCAACCCCTGGGCCAGCAGGGGCCCTTCAGCGCCAAAAATAATTCATTGCTTTGTTGGAACGAAATGACAGGCTTCTGGTGCAGATGGCTGCAGGAGCCCAGACAATGCCACCAGGATGTGGTTTCCAGCTTCCTCTGTCTCTTTCCCTCTGCGATTCTTGGCTGCGTCTCCCGCGTGCCAGCTCAGCCCTGGGCGCTCTCCCCTCGTAGTCACAAGCTGGCGGCAGCGCCGGAGTGCCTGACAGGGACGAGAGCGCGCCTTCCCGGCATGCCATCGCACCCTCTCTCTTCTCATTGGCTCCGACTGAGTCACGTGCTCGCTCCTGATCCAATCACCGGGGCTGTGCCGACGAGGCCTTGCTCGCTCAGCCACGGCTGGTCGCTGTGGGCCGGGGTCCTGCTGCCCTGGGGGCAGCGTCGCAGGAGCGTACCTTCTGAGTTAGGGAGGGTTTGGAGCCCCGGAGGGCATCTGGGGTACTCTCCGTGCTGTCGTTCAGTCAGTTCAGACTCATCACGACCCCTGTGACAGAGTAGACCCGTGCCGTAGAATGTTCTGGGCTGTAGTCTTTACGGGAGCAGGTCTCCGGGTCTGTCTCCCGTGGAGCTGCCGGGAGGGTTTGTACCAGCCGTGGTTCCATTTCCAGCAGAGCATTGAGCTGTTGTGCCATCAAAGGAAAAGGAACAGATGCGGGGCAGCAAACGTCACGGATGTCTCTTTGATCTGCAGACCTTTTCGTGCTAAAGTAAGCTATGAAAGACTCCAATTTCCCTAGCCCCATGGAACCCCAGGAAAGCCTGGTGGTGCGATGGTTAAGCACTGCGACCGCTAACCGGAAGGCTGGCCGTTGGAATCCCGCAGGCACTCCTCGGAAGCTGTACGGGGCAGTTCTGCTCTGCCCTGTGGGGTCGGTATGAGCTAGAATTGACTGATGGCGCTGGGTTTTTTGGTTTGGTGGAAGCCGGGGTCTTTGGTCATCTGTAAATCCCTCTGAGTCATGCTTTGAGTTTCTAAGTCCATGGAGTCACTCCCACGTCTCCACATTCTTTGACCAAATATATATATATATATATATATACATATACATATATTTCACTTTCAGGGTGGGGCCCAAGGGCTAAAAAAAATTACTTGTCTAATTAAATAAATTACTTAATACCCTGAAGCTTTGCAATGGTATAAAGTGCCAGTTTTATATACGGGGTGCAAGAGGTTTTAATAGACTGGCCGTGTGTTGCAAATTAAAACAATGTTAAATTCCTTAGTAATCCTAGCAGGGAAAGGAGAAGAAAGAAAAGAAAAAGAAAAACCGTCTTACTTCCAAATCACTACCGGTGGAATTTTGAAAATTATTTGCACACTTAGCTGTGAGTCCCTTTATGTATGACAGGTTTGGCAGTGAAAACCGAAGCAGTAATTTAAAACAGAGCTTGGGACTGTGTATGAGGAACTGCCTGCCCACTTTTGCAAAATAAATGTACCACTGAAGCCACAGAAGAGATGCCTTTTCCTAAGAAGTGACCCCAAGGTGGGAAGTTGGGATGACCTACAGATGGTGTCCACTGACCTCAGGCGTGGAGACCACTTGCGGATGTTGGAATCAAGTGGTGCCGTCCGTGTTTGCAGTGGAATGAAAGACAGACAGATGGACTCCTTGTCGTAGACTGTTACATATGAGTGTAGGGTGGCTTCATGTACTTGATCCATAATCACTGACACATGAAAGGTTTTGTGGCTTTTGTTGTTTTAAACTGACCAATCTTCATCTCCTTGTGGGTTGCTGTCAACTCGAAGCCACCTCCCAGGAACCTTTTGTGTAACAGAGCCCAACCTTGCCTGATTGCAACCATCTCCAGGATCACTGGTGTGTCTGAGCCCTTATCTGGTAAACCAGGAATAAGGGGGACGCCTTCCGTGAGGTGAGCTGGCACAGCAGCTGCAGCAGTGGGCTGTGACTGTCATCATCTGCTGTGCTCTCTGTTGAGTTTTGTTGGAAGACACCAGGAAGACTCTAGCCCCAACCTTCTGGATGTGGACCTTCCAAAGTGACAAAGAATGAGTCTTTGGGAAGGGAATTGAATCACCGTGTCTCCCAGCAAAGGAGGGGGCCTTTGTTGAGTGGCCAACTATGTTTGGGGTATATGGAAATGCTTTGGGAAAGGCAGTGTCCTTCCCCTGTAGGGAAGGAAAGGGTGACAGGGACTCACAAGGCCTCCTAAAAGCTGCCAAGGTCCCACCTAGGTCCCTCAGATGTTCACTGTACTCTGCTTAACTTCCACTTGCCGGTGCCTGCTGCGTTTCCCCTGAGCAGTACAGGACCACTTTGTGTCCCCAGCCGCCAGAGGTGCTCCCTCCATCCCCTCCACCAACCAAAACCCTCAACCCGTGACCTGGGCAGTTGACGTAGAAATACCTTGACTCCCTCACAGCTCGGGTAGCATAATTCTTCTGCTACTGCATTTTTGAAATGTTTTATTTTGAAATAATTTTTAGACTTAGAGAAAAGTTGCAAAATCAGCACGAGAATTCCCACATATCTTTCACCTAGTTCTCTCTAATGTTAAACCTACCCATTGTACGATGATCCAAACCATGGTAAGAATGAAAGATTAGTACAAAGTTGTAATCTGGTATCCAAAACTTATGTGTTGTTCACTACCAGATGTGTTTCTCGTTGTGTATGGTTGAGTGTGTTTTGGGCTTACAGCACTGCCGTGTGATGGAGTAGAGCTTTCCCATAGGGTCAGCTAGGTGGCATAGTGACTAAGTGCTTGGCTGTTAACCAGAAGGGTGACAGTCCAAACCCACCAGCTGCTGTGTAGAAGAAAGATGTGGCAGGCTGCTGCTGTCAAGCTTACAGCTTTGGAAGCCTGTGGGGCAGTGGTAAGCGGTCCTGGAGGGTCACGACAAGTAGGAATTGATTAGACAGCAATATATTTTATTGGCTTAATCTTTACGGAAGCAGCTTGTTGGACCTGTTTAGACAGCAATATGTTTTGCCAGCTTAATCTTTACAGAAGCAGATAGGTCTTTTTCTTGCGGAGCCTCTGGATGGATTTGAACTGCTAACCTTTCAGTTAGCAGCTGAGTACTTAACTGCCGTAGCACCAGGGCTCCTTTGTTGTGCTTTTTAGGTGCCTCTGAGTCTGTTCCAACTCACAGCGACCCCACATACAACAGAACTAAAGTCTACCCAGTCCTCTACCATCTTCAAAACTGTCACTGTGTTTGAGCCCGTCGTTGCAGCCTCTGCGTCAGCCCATCTCGTTGAGGATCTTTTTCTGTTTCCCTGACCCACTTTACCAAGCATAATGCCCTTCTCCAGGGACTGGTCCCTCCCAATAACATGTAAAGAGTGTGAAAGTTCCTTTAGAGACTCAATTTATTTCTGTGATTTTGAAAATTACTGTGATCAATATATCGATCAACATATTGAATACAGAACACCTGCCCCCAGCAGGGTTTGGATGAGAACTCTAATAAAAC
Organism: Heterohyrax brucei; assembly: GCA_028571685.1. Lineage (NCBI taxonomy): Eukaryota > Metazoa > Chordata > Mammalia > Hyracoidea > Procaviidae > Heterohyrax > Heterohyrax brucei. The sequence goes on along the minus strand of CM053160.1, from coordinate 6,204,861 downwards.
ATTAGCTTCTGGTGCAAATCATCAGAAGAGTCCCCCTAAACCCCTCTCATGTCGATTCAGGTCAGGTTTCATTGCCAGATCAGTTACGAGAACATTTTTGGTTTTCCAAGCCAAGGATGTGGGATTGTAGGCCTTGAACTCCTCTCCAGCCTGACATCTGAAATTAGCTTTCCCAGAGAAGCCTGAGTGGATTCTGTTTGTCGGCATCAGCACGTTCCATCGGGTCAGGCCGACAGCCTAGTAGAGAACTTAACGCCCTGTGAGTTGTGCTGTGCATTTGGGGAGAAAGACACCAACAGGGACGACCACCACGACCTTTGTGGCAGGGATGCTGTGAACCAGGAGATGCGGGTGACCAAGAAGCTCACAGGAGTCGGCCTCCATCCTCCCGGGTCACACCAGGGGCCCTGGGGTGGCTGCAGTTGCTCGCCACACTGTCAGCCCGTCAGAAGGCCTGCACAAGCAGGAGGCCTGACGTGGCCCCGTTAACACGGAGTGGTGGTCCATCAAGGGAGCGCAGCCTGGCAACCCATGAGGTGTTTCAGTGCAGGCAAAAATGCACGTGTGCCACTGGTTTATTTTTCTTGTAGCCACACAGCCGCCTAAGGAGTGTGCCCTGAGGACTGTCGTTTGCTCTGCACCAGTTAATGGAGAGCTGAACTGAAACACAGAAGCAGGACTTGGAAGAGGTAGCGCAACACAGAGGCCTTGCTTTTGGACAGAGTGTTTTAAGTAGGGGGTCTTTCAGGTCTGCCGCCCCCCTCCACCCCTCCTTTTGATTCGTAACCTTCTTAGACACCTTGAAGGAGCCCTGGTGGTGCAGTGGTTAAGGACCCAGCTGCTCACCCAAAGATTCATGGGTCCAACCCACCCAGCGGTTCCTTGGGAGAGAAGACCAGGATGTCTGCCCCTAGGGGGCAGTTTTCCTCTTCTACAAGGTCACCTTGGGTTGGAATAGACTTGGCGGCACACAGAAAGGACAGCAGCATCGTTGTGGCAACCTAGTGTCAGGTTTCATAGAACAGTACTTACCTTTTCCCGCTGTGAAGTGTTCTGACATGTTCTGTTGTGTTCCGTTGTATGCCATTCCAATCTATTTTCCGTTAAAAAAAAAAAAGAAAGCGCTGGCCCAGCCCTTCTAAATCAATTTCCTAACCTTCTAATTTGTTGTGACCCACAGTTTGAAAACACTACTCAAATCAAGTGGCCCCCAAACCTTTTTCTGCAGAAGTTCTGCCCAGAAGCTTGTTGAACATGCAGCTTTCTATCCACAGAGATTCTCCTGCTGCTGCCCTGGAGTGAAGCCCAGGAATTTGCATTTCTGAGGTCCCCTAAGGGCTTCTGAGGCGGGTGGCTCAGGGTCACCCTTGCAGGCACAGCTGCCCACACTGCATCATTAAGTTTGACTCCCAACTGCCTTGGATAATTGGATTTAGCTTTAGATTTGATATTTTGCCAAGTTTGAAATCTGCTTAGCAGGAGATGCCCTCCTTGTGTCTTGAACTAAAACTGATGGCTTTTATCATGTTATCCCTAGTGAGGTCAGCTTCAAGGACCAGGAGTCCCCATGTGTACTTGAAGTAGTGTGTCATACGGAAGATTGTCATTCTGCCCTTGCTTTTCAAGTTACAGGTGGGGAAGGGGAATTCTCAGCTACAGACGAGGGTTCTCCTGCTCTGTCCTGAATTACCACCTCAAGCAAAAACCCGCTGTCATTAAGTTGATTCCAACTTATAGCAACCCAGTGTAAGGTTCCTGGTGCATTTGAACTGCTGACCATTAGCTTAGCAGATGTAGCGCTTAACCACTACGCCACCAGGGTTTCCGCCACCTCAAGAGGTGTCTCAGAGTAAGCTAGGAAAATTATCTTGCCATCTGGAGTTCCTGAATGGTGTAAACGGTTAACACGCTTACCTGATAACCAAAAGGTTAGAGGTTCAAATCCACCCTGAGATTCATCAGAAGAAATAAATGCCTGGCACTCTTCTGAAAAGAAAGAGCTGTTGAAAACTCTGTGGAACAGATGGGACAGACAGTTGTACTGTGACCACACAGGGTCACCATGAATCAGAGTTGATATCAGCTGCTTGGTGTCTTATTGTCTGGCCTGAATGACCCCTCACCCTGTATGCTGTGCTCTTTCTGTGCATTCATTTATTAATTCAGTGTTAACTGAGCAGCTCTTGTGTGCCAGGCCTCATGATGAGGAGAGAGGACCAAGCGGGGGCCTGACCCAAACCACGGTGTTTTTAATCACTTCCTTTGCGTGTGAAAGCTGGACAGTAAATAAGGGAGACCTTCGACGGCACTTGGCTTGGCTCGACTTGTAGAATTGGTGAAGAAGGTCGGATGCACCCTGAATGTCCAGAAGAACCAACAAATCTGGCTTGGAGAAGTACAGCTCGAATGCTCCTTAGAGCGAGGATGGCAAAACCTCATCTCAGGTCTTTGGGATATGTTGTTACTAGGAGGAACCTCTGTAATTGGAGATCTGTATCTTTTGTCATGCAAACATTTTATATTTTGTGCCGCTTTTTTCTCTTTTATGGATGGTGAGTTTTCCCTTTTATTTAAAAAGACTGTCCCATTCCCAAGCTTAGTAGAAAAAAAGAAAAAAAAAAACAACCTCTTTTATTTTAATACCTGTATTGTTTTAATGGAGTCCTGGGGGCACAGTGGTTAAGAGCTACAGCTGGTAACCAAAAAGGTCAGCGGTTCAGATCCTCCAGCTGCTCCTTGGAAATTCTCTAGGGCAGTCCCACTCTGTTCTGTAGGGTCACCATGAGCCAGAATCAACATGATGGCAGTGTTTTTTCTGTGTTATTTCAGTACTTTTTAAATTATTACAGCTTTAAATGTATTTGAAATGTACATTTGAGTATGGTAAGAGGTGTAAACCAAACCCACTGCTGTTGAGTTGATTCCAACTCTCAGTGACCCTAGAGATCAGAGTAGAACTGATCCATAGAGTTTCCCAGGAGCGCCTGGTGGATTCAGACTGGCAGCCTTTTGGTTAGCAGACATAGCACATAACTACGTCTCCACCAGGGGTTCCAGTAAGAAGCGTAAACCAAACCACTGCCAATGAGTAGAGTGCGACTCATAGTGATCTTCGAGGTTAGAGTAGAACTGCCCCATTGCATTTCCAAGGAGTGCCTGGTGGACTTGAACGTCATGACCTCTTAGTGAGCAGATGGAGCACTTAACCCACTGCACCACTGGGGTTTCCAGTACAAAGTCTAGTAGATACAAGTTTTACTTTATTTTCCAAATGGGTAGCTAATTTTCTTCATGTTATCTATTAGTCCGTCTTTTTCCTTCTGAAATTCATCTGTGTGTGTTTGTGTGTATTGTTGTTGTCAGGTGCTGTCAAGTTGGTTCCAACTCAGCCGTCCTGCGTACCTCAGAACAGAACGTTGCCCAGTCTCGTTCCATCAGCAGAATCATTGCTATGTTTGAGCCTTTAGTTGCAGCCACTGTGTCAGTCCATGTCACCAAAGGTCTTCCTGTCTTGTGCTGACCCTCCACTTTACCAAGTATGATGTCCTTCTCCAGGGACTGACACCTCCTGATAACATGACTGCGGTGCGTGAGACAGCTCTTGCCACACTTGTTTCCAAGGAGCACTCTGACGGTACTTCTTCCAAGACAGACTTGTTCACTCAGTGTTCTTCACAACTGTAACTGAAAGACCTCAGATTATCTTTGGTCTTCCCTGTTCACTGTCCAGCTTTCACGTGCACATGAGGTGATGGAATACACCATGGCTTGGGGGCTTAGTTCTCTTTGTAGAATCTTGCTTTTCTGCACTTCAAAGACTTCTGCAGCAGATTTACCAAATATGTTTGGTTTTTGATTTCTTGACCACCCATCCATGGGCATGAATTGTGGATTCAGCTAGAGTGAATTCTTGACAACATCAGTATATTCTCCATTCATCATGATGTTGCTTATTGGTCCAATTGTGAGAAGTTTTATTTCATATGTATATATTTATGTTTAATATATGCATGTACACATTCATACATACATGACCCTTTCTAGATGCTGTATGCTGTTCCTTGTCACAGGTATCTAATCTGTACTATAACAGGAAGGATACATTTAGTTGTAAACAACTGAAAATGGAGTTGAAACTAATTTTAACAATAAAAGGAGTTTATTGATTCATAACAAATATCCAGAGTTACATAGCCTTTAGACAATGCAGAGCTGGTAGTTCAGATGACAAAATAAGGACCTACTGTCTCTACTTATTGGCTCTGCTTCCTTGGGGTTGTCACCATCTTGGTCCAAAGCCAGGAGTTTCCACGCCTGCATGCTTCCTTGGTCATATCCAGCAGGAGAAAGAATCTGTATCAACAGATGTTCCAGAATAGAGTCTTGCTGTCCATTTTTATCCGTCTTTGAACCAACTGCTGTTTTAGTGATATGCCACATACAGATCCTACCCTACATTTGGGGATAGGCTCAATCCTGTACAAATGACTGAGATGGAATGCTACTCGGGAATGGGAAGAGGGGTTTTGATGTTGGAGATGGCAAAGGAACAACCAATGTACTTATGTGTATTATACCATACCATTCTAAGTATTGTAGCTTTGCAGTATATTTTGATATCTCATTGCTATTCTTGTGGAAAGTTTAGTGGCTTTTCGTTTTAGATGAATTTTGAATCAGTTTTACAAGTTACATTAAAAATCTTTCTAGGAGTTCTCTTGGAATTGGATTGAAGTTCTGGATTAAAGTGGAGGTGAAATCAACATCCTTACAAAACTGAGTCTTCCCACCTAAAGAATGAGGTAAGTCTTTCCATTTATTCAGGTTTACTCATGTCCTTCAGTAAAGTTTTGTAATCTTCACATAGGTTTTGAGCATCTGTCATTGACTTTGTACCTTAGTACGTTTTGTTTCTGTGCTGTTAATGTGGATGGATAGTTTTGCCTCTGATATTTTCTAATTTATTGTTGCTGCTGTAAAGGCAGGCTCCTGGTGTTTGTGTATTGACTTATGTCCAGCCACCCTACTGACACTTCTTGTTAGCTACAATGGCTTTTCAGTTGGTTCCCTTTGCGGTGAGTCTTTACCTTCCTTGCTGTCATGAGCTGAATTATATCTCCCCTCCCCCCCAAACATGTGTATCATTTTGGCTGGACCATGATTCTGGTATTGTATGATTGTCTGTCGTTTTGTCATTTCAAGGAATTTTTCTTGTGTGTTGTAAATTTTATCACTGTGATTTCATAAGATGGATTAGTGACAATTATCTTGATGAGGTCTACAAGACTGGACAGTGCCTTAAGCCCATTGCTTTTGGGGTGTAGAAGAGAAGGGCAAACAGAGAGATGTGGGGGCCTCGTACCACCAGGAAGGCAGCGCTAGGAGCAGAACATACCCTTTGGACCTAGGTTCCTATGCTGAGATGCCGCCAGACCAAGAAAGGACTGATGCATCACATGGACCTTCCTCCAGACCAACAGAGAGGGAGAAGCTTCCCCTGCAGGCAGCTCCCTGAATTCAGGCTTCTGCCTGCTGGACTGGGAGAAAATAAACTTCTCTTGTTTAAGTCCATCCTCTTGGGGTATTTCTGCTACAGCAGCACTAAGTGACTAAGACACTTCCCTTCTCAAATGCTCTGCGTTTTGGCATATTGTCTCCTCTCTGGGGTCTAAGTGGTTCCTTATCATCAGCTCCCTTGAGCCTTTTAGAAGTTGTCCTGCTTGACCTCCCATGCATCCTGCCCTCTACCAGATCTCCTCCGTTCCGTGAGCCAAAACCTTATCCAGCACCTTCACAGTTGGTGTGTAGAGTGAACATGTTTCTCTCCATACTTCCCTTGACATGTAAAATTCTTTGTGGGATGAAATTCAGGGCTATAATTTATAAGCTGCTAGACTTTGGGTTAATAATTGGTCTTATGCTTGTTAGCCAGTTTAACTGCCTACTTGAGCCAGTGGAAATACCACCATGTTTCTGAAGAAAGAGACTCTTTCAGAGGTGGGGGAAGCATGTAGTTTGATGCTTCTTATTAAAGACCAATAAATAGTTTCCTGACACTGCTGTTGGAGATGGGAATGCAAGTGTTTTCTCCAAGCTTTATTAGATTCTTTAAAAAATGGTGAAAAGAAAACTTTTATTCTTTACAGCAAGCCAGGTAGTATAGAAACATGTTGCTCAAATAACCTAGAAATATAAGGAAAACGTTATTACTCTTTCTGACTTCTAACTTCTAGTTCCCCTCGTTAGGGTAATAAATATTAGTAATTTAGTGTGTCCTTCTGTACCTGACTCTATGTTTGTACATGTGGGCATTTTTGTAGGTTTTTGTTTTATTGATTTTTGAGCAAATCAGAGTTACACACGTCATGTTACTACTTAACTGGGTTTTTTTCTGCATGTGTGCTTTTAGGTGAAAATTTATACACATATCATTAGGTGACACTAGTTGCAGTCCCTGTAACATGACAGCACACTCCCCCTTTCCACTGTGGGTTTCCTGTGTCCTTCCACCCGGCTCCTGTCCCTTGCTGCCTTCTCATCCTGCTTCCTGGCAGGAGTTGCCCATTTGGTCTCATGTACCTTCCTGAACTAAGACACACACTCTTCAAGGGCATTATTTTGTGTTTGGTGGTCCAGTCTAACCTTTTCTGAAGAATGGGCTTGGGGAATGGTTTCAGTTTGGGGTTAACAGAGCATCTGGAGGTCGTAGCTTTGGGGGTTCCTCCAGTCTCCGTCAGACCATTAAGTCTAGTCTTTCTACAAGAATTTGAGGTCACCTCTGCAGTTTTTCGCCACTTCATTTGAGACAGTCTGTTGTGTTCCCTGTCAGGGCAGTTGGTGGTGGCTGGGCACCATCTAGTTCTTCTGATCTCAAGCTCATGAAGTCTCTGGTTTATGTGACCCTGTTGTCTCTGGGGCTACTGTTTTCCTTGTGATTTTAAGTGTCTTCATTCTCTGTTGTTCCAAGTGAGTTGGGACCAACTGATGCATCTCAGATGGCCACTTGCAAGCTTTTAAGGCCCTAGACGCCACTTGCCAAAATGAGGTGCAAATGTTTTCTTAATGAACCTTGTTATGCCACTTGACCTCGATGTCCCCCAAAACCATGGTCCCCAGGCATCAGAGCCAGCTACAGTGTCGCTCCAAGTATTTGGCTGTGTTCAAGAAACTTCTTTAGTTTTTGTCTTATCTACTTGTGCTGACTTCCCCTGTACTGTGTGCTGTCCTTCTCTTCACCTCAGATGAGTTTTATCTGTTACCTAGTTAGTAAATTTCCCTTCTCCTCCCTCCCCACCCATGCAACCGTCAATGTTTTCTTGTGTGTTTAAACCTTTTTTTCAGTTCCTATAATAGTGGTTTCATGTATGTCCTCATGTGACTACTCTCCCTCACTATAATGCCCTCCCAGATTCATGCATGTTATGAGATGTTTCATGGATTCATTGTTGTTGATTGTTGCGTGGCATTTCACTGTGCCTATAATGTGTTTATCCGTTTGTCTGTTGGTGGGTGCCTTGGTTGTTTCTGTATTTTTACTGCTGTGAACAATGCTTCAGGGAACACAGATGTGCATGTAACTATTTGTATGATGGCTGTTATTTCTCTGGGGTGTACTCCAGGGAGCGGGATTGCTGGATTGTATGGCACTTCTGTTTCCAGCTTTTAAAGGAAGGACTGAATCAATGTCCAAAGTGCTTGTACCATTTTACATTCCCACCAACAGTGCGTAAGTGTTCGAGTGTCTCCACAACCTCTCTAACGTTTATTACCCTGGGTTTTCTGGGTTCCTGCTAGTGTCGTTGGGGTAAGATAATACCTCCTTGTGGAAACCCTGGTGGCATAGTGGTTAAATACTACGGCTGCTAACCAGAAGCTCGGCAGTTCATATCCACCAGGTGCTTCTTGAAAACACTATGGGGCAGTTCTACTCGGTCCTGTAGGGTCGCTATGAGTCGGAGCGGCACTGTTTGTCTTTTTAATGGCTGATGACCATGAGCGTTTCCTCATGTATCTGTTAGTCACCTGAAGGTCTTCTTGAGTGAAGTACTTATTCAAAACCTTTACCCATTTTTTTAATTGGGTTATTTGTCTTTTTGTTGTTGAGGTGTTGCACTGTCTTGTAGATTTTAGGGATTAGACACTGGTTGAATTTCCCAATCTGTAAATTCTCTTTTTACTCTTTTGGTAAAGTCTTCCGTTGAGCATAAGTGACTGGTTTTTAAGAGCTCCCACTTATCTGCAGCTTATTAAGTTTTAAAAATAACTTAATCTTAGAATATTTTTGGCTTTACAGAAAATTTGCAGAGACAGTACAGACAGGTCCTGTGGACCCCTCACTTTGTTTCCCCTGTTGCTAACACCTTGCGTTGTTGTTGTTGTTGTTAGGTTCCATCAAGTTGGGTCCTGACTCATAGTGACCCTTAGGTACAGCAGGCTGACACACTGCTGGGTCCTGTGCCATCTTCACAGTCGCTTCTGTGTTTGAGGCTACTGTTGCAGCCACTGTCAAACCATGTCCTTGAGGGTCTTCCTCTTCTGTTAGCGTGAGGCATTTGTCCCAGTCAAGAAATTCTGTGTCATGGATTGAATTGTGTCCCCCTCAACCCAAGACATGTGTGGCAGTTTGGCTGGGCGGAGATTCTTGCTGTTGTGTGATGTTCTGTGTGTTGTGAATCCTGCCTGTGTGATGGTAATAAGGGAGGATGGGCTTTGGTTGGGTTAGTGGAAGGACTCAACCTGGGAGATTGTGTTGGGCCTTGAGGCAGTCTCTTGGGATACAGAGAAAGGGGAGAAAGTAGAGAGTTGGGGGACCTCATGCGGTTAGGAAAGACGCACTGCAGGGAGCTGAGCATGTCCTTTGGAACCAGGGTCCCTGTGCCTCAGAAGCTGCCAGTCCAGGGAAAGATTGACAGCAGGGATCTTCCTCCAGAGCCAACAGAGAAAGACTTCTCCTGGAGCTGACACCTTGAGTTTGGACTTTCAGCCTCCTTTTCTGTGAACTTCATGTAGGATTACTGATTGTGTCATGGTCTTGAGTTCAGTTGATGGGACCCAAGCATACTGACTTGTGTTCAGGGCTATCTGAGATTTGACTTGTAGTTTTATGGTCTAGAATTTAGGATTGTAAAATATTGTGGATTCTATGAGGTATGCAAGGAGCCTTGGTGGTGCAGTGGTTAAGCACTCGCCTGCTTACTGAAAGGTCAGCTCTTTGAACCTACCAGCTGCTCCTCGGAAACTCTATGCAGCAGTTCTGTGTCCTACAGGGTTACCGTGAGTCACAGCTGACTTGATGGCAACAGGTCATAAAGTGTGTGGTGTCTTAAAAGTTCCAACATTCCTTTCTTTGGGGCAGTGTATCCACAGCATGGCATGGAAAAGGAAGTCAGAGAAGACAAGGGTGCGTCCTCGTCTGCCCTGACTTCTCGTTCTCTGTCTGTCACTCTTGATTTCCCTTTCTGACTCTCTCTGGCTCCCTTCGTCTTTTAAACCCGCTGCAGAATCAGGCTACACTTTGTCTGACCCCATATTGCTTATAAGCGACACCAATCTTGTCTAAACGCAAGTGGAGCTCAGCTCTCCTACAGAAACGCCCAGGAAGTCTGTGCACGGTTGTCTCCGAACTGAATCAAGCTGGAAATAGGGGCCGGCTTTTGTTTCGTCCTCAGCATTGTTGGCGTTTGATCAGATACAGCCTGGCCAGGTGAGACTCTGTCAAGAAGAGCCCAAAGGAATTGAGGACAGATTAATTTCACGTGTTTTGTGATTAGAACAGGTAGCTGCTCTAGCTGAATATGGAACTCGTTGGTGCGCTCTTTTCAAAGAAAGGTCGGGTGGGAATGTGTCATAATGGAGGGTCTTTGCAGCAGAAGATACTGGCTTTCAACCTGACAGTCAGGTCCCTTTCTTTCACGCCTATCCGTGTCCCACCCAGACTTGAGTAAACCCTGACTGGCTGAAGCAAACTCTGGCCTAGGCAGGGAACATGTGACCCAGTTATGACCAATCAGATATGGGGAGAAATCTGCTACGGGTCGATTTTCTGAGCAAAGAGACACTCCCTTTCTACATCTCGATGGTGTGTGTCGCCTGGAGCTGTGGCAGCCATTTTCAGACCACAGGGGGTGACCCTGAGGATGGTGGCCCTAAGAGAAAGAGAGAATATGAGTCTTTGGCGTCACCGTTGAGCTACTGAGTAAACCAGTCCTGAAGCAGATCTACCTCTGAGTGCCTTGTCTGGGGAGATGATAAACATCTTCATCATAGAAGCCACTTTGGGTTGGCCTTTCTATTACGTGCAGCCAAGAGCATTCCAACTGAGAGAGAGCCTGAGACTCCATAGCATGCCTGTCAGACGGACACTCAGGAGTGTAGGCCTGCTGTATGCACGGAAACCCTGGCGGTGTAGTGGTTAAAAATTGCTATGGCCACTAACCAAAAGGTCGGCAGTTCAGATCCACAAGGCACTCCTTGGAAACTCTGTGGGGCAGTTCTACTCTGGCCTGTAGGGTCAGTGTGAATTGGAATCAACTCAAGAGCAACAGGTTGACTGCTAAGTGGTTGGTAGTATAGACACAGGAGCTCCTAGACCTGGGGAAGATAGACGACAAGAACATTCCTCCAGAGCTGACAGAGAGAAAAGCCTTTGCCTATAGCAAGTGCCCTGAATTGCGTCTCCCAGCCTCCTAGACTGTAGGGAATCCATTCCTCTTTGTTGGAGCCATCCTCTTGTGCTCTTTGTGGTACAGCAGCACTAATGACTAAGGGAATCTGTATTATTTCACACAGAGAAATAACAGGATCAAGCTGGGTAGATTCCTGTACCGGTTTGTTGACAGTGTCTTCAGCATGTCTAGAAAATGAATGATCCAGCTTCCTTTTTGTGTGCAAATCAAGATAGCGCAAGCCTTCACCCGCCTCCTTGAAGACCGTTAGCTTCCCCACAAGGATCCCCCGCCCGGAGAGTTTCCAAGAGGTCTTCACCCTCCCGACACAGAGCCAGAGGCAGGCCTCTGGTGCCCGACCCTGAAGCCCTCTCTTGCAAATGCTGGAGCAGGAACTTTCTTCCCTCTGCCTCCACATGCAAAACGAGACCATAAGCACCAGCCACATTCTGTAATTTTGGAGGCCCAGAGGAGCTAATGCTTAAAAGCACGCCCGGCACACAGTGAGCTGGAGACAAATGCCACCATTGTCCCTGCAATTCTTCTTCACTTTGATGGACACTGTCATAAGCAGGGAGGCAATTTGCTTTAAATGCTAGACAATTGGGATGTCTCCCAAGAGTCGTAACTGACAAAAGAGAAATAATGGAACAGGAGAAGAAAGGCTGAGAGGCAGGGCAGTGTCATGGATTGAATTGTGTCCCCCCAAAGCCAGGTGTGTCAGCTCCATTAGGCCCTGAGTCCCGTGATTGTGTGAGTGTCCACCCTTTGGTGGCATTTTCCTGTGTGTTGTAAAGTCTCTCACTGTGGTGGAGTAAGATGGATCATCAGCAGTTGTATTGACGAGATCTGCAAGATTGGAGGCTGTCTTAGGTCAGTGAGTTAACGAGATATAAAGGAAAGAAGCAGGCAGACAGACGGGGACCTCGCACCACCGCGAGAGCAGCCTCGGGAGCCGAGCGTGTCTGTCGGACTTCGGGTTCCTGCGCTGAGATGCTGCCGGCCCCCGGAAGACAGATGGTTAGGATCTTCTGCGGAACCGACCGAGCCAGGGCCTTGACTTCAGACCTTTAGCCTGTTAGACCATGAAGAGATCAGCATCTCTTTGGTGAAGCCACGCACACATGGCATTTCTGTTAGAGCAGCACTGGATGACCGAGACAGAGAGAAAGAAGGAAAGAGGGAAGAAGAGGAAGGGAGAGGAAGAAAGAACAGTGAAAGACAAAGGAAACTGGGGGGCTGTCAGCTTGGGGCCCTCCAGCCCTGGGTTGCAGAAAACCTTCCCAGGGCAGCTGTGCCCAGGTGTGGGATGCTTACCTCTGGGCCAGCCAGTCCCTCGGGCTCCTGTCCTGGCGCTGATGGAGTGTTGTGTGACAGGGAGCAGCAGAAACACAAAGGCTTTTGTCCACTTACTGTTTGTAGGACCTTCTTCTGCCCGTGGCTTGTTTGTCTTAACAAGGGATGCTTGTAAGTGTGTAGCTGAAAGAAAGACAGCGGGACTCACAAAGAAGCGGCGCACCTCCCCGGCCCTGTCCTCGCGCCCTGTGAAGAGTTAGCAGAGCGGTAGGACTCGCCACGCTCAGAAGCGGCCTGGAGATGTTGTTTACAAATCTGTTGGCGAGTAGAGCTGGGGCTTCCGTCCAAGTGTCCAGACGGACGTGGCCTCTGAGTGCTGGAACGAGCCCTGGGGGCTGACTTGCCCTTCACTGTTCTGGGCTGAGCCTCAGACGTCTGTTTCCAGGGTTGTTTGGGGGAGCTTCTCACCAGGAAGGGGGAAGCCTATTGTAAAAGATTCTGTGAACTGATGTCGGATCATCAGCCGTGAGAAATGTCAGGCCACCGAAGGGACATTCTCACAGGGCCCAAGCCATGACCCTGGGCCAGCATGTGTGAAGGAATAGAGCATCATTACTTCTCCACAAAGTTCTGGGGCTGCAGTAGGCAGACACACAGCCCCCAGGACAGGGCTCGAGTGTTCCAGCTGTGTCCTGGGACAGATTATCTGGAAATTCAGGATTCTGGGCCTCCAGAATCAGTGCTACCTCCAGGTCCAGCTGGGCTTGGGAATTCCCTGGGAAGAGTGACGGTTGATCCAAAAGACGTCAGATTCCCATCAGTGACTGTGTCCGTCCCCAGCTCCACCTGTCCTACAGTGAACACTCCAGCCTGTGTCCTTTGGTGAACATGTGTAGCTCTCTATTTGGATGGATACCCAGGAGTCAGAGTCTCAAGGTCTGTTCTGTGCGTTGAAACCCTGGTGGTGCAGTGGTTAAGTGCTACAGCTGCTAACCAAAAGGCAGGTAGTTCAGACCCATGCGACACTCCTTGGAAACCCTGTGGGGCAGTGCTTCTCTGTCTGTAGGGTTGCTGTGAGTCAGAATTGACAGCAGTGAGTTGGCTGTTAGTAGGCAGAGGAGCTCCTAAACTAGGGGAAGACTGATGACAAGGTCATTCCTCCAGAGCTGACAGAGAGAGAAAAGCCTTTCCCTGGAGCAGGTGCCCTGAATTCAGACTCCCAGCCTCCTAGACTGTGAAAGAATCAATCCTCTTTGTTAAAGCCATTCACTTAGGGTATTTCTGTTATAGCAGCACTAGATAGCTGAGACAGTCTGTATTATTTTGCAGATTTGGGTGTGCTGCGTTGGAAATTTTCTCTGATTGACCTTGTGTAAATATTCTCTGCCTCCAACTGCGTTATCAAGCTCTTGAAGTCAAAGAAGAAACACTTAGGCACTTACTTCTTTTGCAAGGTCTGCAAACCATAGGCCCCACTCTTTGCTGTGGCCCCACCCTTTGCTGTGGCCCCACTCTTTGCTGTGGCCCCACTCTTTGCTGTGGCCCCACTCTTTGCTGTGGCCCCACTCTTTGCTGTGGCCCCACTCTTTGCTGTGGCCGCACCCTCTGCCACGTGACTGCAGAGCCCTTCCACCCTGATAGGGTGTTAGCTTGCCTGTGTGTAGTTGGGCCCTGCTCTCTGCCCTCACCACGAGGCCATGCCTGGGTGGGCTGGCTGGAGGTTGAGAGCCACATGGAGCCGCGCTGAGGTCACGCTATCACCCCACCCAAGGCCAGCCCCAGACCAGCCAGCCCCAGGTGTGTGAGCCAGCCTGGTCAAGATCAGCACAGCTGCCCTGCTGACCTACCCCTGATGGAAGATACATGAACAAGCCCAGACCAGATCGGCAGAACATCCCAGGCTTTGAAACTGAGCATGAGTTTATTGTTACAGGCCCCGACTGCAGCTCTATGGCTGTTTGTTCTTAGCATTGTGTGGCTGTAGGTGACTGAGGAGGCAGCGGTGCTTCTGTGGCAGAATTCTTGCCTTCTGAGCAGAGACCTCGTGCTGTCCCAGCCCCGGCACTTCACGCACAGCCACCACCATCTGTCATTGGAGGCCTGTGTGTGGCTGTGACGCTGAACAGGTCTCCACAGAACTGCCAGACTAAGACTAGAAAGAAGGGCCTGGTGATCTACTTCTGAAAATCAGGCAGTGTGAACCCTGTTGATCACAATGAGATGCTGCCTCATCTGTAACCGATCATGGGGACAGTGCAGGAAGCAGGAGCATCTCGTCCTACTGTGCGTCGGGTTCACTGTGACAGGGGTGACCTGACTGCCGCTAACAGCAGGTGATGGGTGCATGGTGAGGCCCAGTGCCTGCTGACCATGCAGCTGGTGGGAAGCTGTTGTCTCTTCTCTGCTCTGTCTGCATCACAGCCCCCACCTAGTGCCCCTGTGTTCACAGTGCCCGTCCTGGCCTTGCCCCTGGAGAGCCCTTGTGGTTGGAAAGTTAGAAAGACACGGATGAGCAAATGGGTGAAAGCCCTGGGCGAGCTGTCTGCTTTGGGGTGATGTCTGCACTAGATGGGGTGACCCAGGCGGGGTGCCGACTTTCAATTTTAGAAGTTGTCAGTGAGGATTGCGTAGCCTGTGCCTTAGTGCGTGTCACTGTGTCGCAGGAGCCATGTATTAGGGGGTATGTGTTCCACTAACCTGTGAATCACATAAGAAACCCTGGCGGCATAGTGGTTCAGTGCTGCGGCTGCTAGCCACGAGGTCAGCAGTTCAGATCCACCAGGTGCTCCTTGGACACTCTATGGGGCAGTTCTACTCGATTCTTTAGGGTGAGTTGAAATCATCTCCAGGGCAGTGGGTTTGGGTGTATCTTGTGTCAGTGTGTATCAGCATCAGTGTAGCTCACAGTAGCCTGTGTATCAGTGTATATGACAGTAGGGCGTGTATTGGTGTGTGTCACGGTGTGTTGTGATAGCCTGTGTATAAGGGTTTATCACAATAGCCTGCATATTAGTGTGCGTCAGTGTGTATCAGTATGCGTTAGTGTGTCTCAAAGTAGCCTGTGTGTCAGTGTGTATTGCAGGAGCCTGTGTATCAGGACGTATCAGTAACCTGTGGATCAGTGTGTGTCAGGGGGTATCACAGTCACTGCGTATCAGCGTGCCAGTGTGAATCACAGTCACTGCCTGTCAACGTTTGTCAGTGTGTACTGCAGGAGCCTGTGTCTCGGGGCGGATCACAGCAGCATGCGTGTCTGTGTGTGTCAGTGTATAGCAGTCACTGTGTATCAGTGTGTGTTAGTGTGCATCGAATGAGCCTATGTGTCTGTGTATCGCAGTAGCTGCCAGCCTGGATGCCTGCTGTCAGGAATAGATAAATATAAATTATGCATTCAGATCAATACTCATTTCTCTAATTACGCATCACCCAGCACTGGAGAGGCCCAAACCTGCTAACTTACTGAGCTCGTAGTGTCTTCACAAGGACCAAGACCTCACTTGGAGGTCTCCCATTTGCAGAAGGTTGGGAGCAGAGTACTGTTTTTGTGCTGTGCTCTGGGCCACTCTCTTTTGTGTCCCCTGAAAGCATGTATTGATGCTGTCCCCCCCTTTTTCTGCTCTGCTTTTCCTTACCCAAGCAAATAATTTACTAGTATGTTTATTCTTGTTACTTGCTTCCCCAAAGGAATATCAGCTCCAGAAAGGCTGGGGATGTTGGTTATTTTCTTCACTGCAGTCTCCCCAGGGTCTAGAACAGTGCCTGGCACATAGCAGGTGCTCAGTAAACATCTATTAAAAAATAATAACAACACACACACTCTTTTTGCTGCCTAAGCCTTTTTCTTCTCAAAATGAGCTCCCCAATGGAAACTTTTCTCCTAATGGTTAAACCTGGCTGTGGGGAAAGGGGAAGCATTTGGCGGGTCCTCCCAGCCCCCTCTTTTGGGAGAAAGAGAACCTTACAAACAAGGCCCCAGCTGTTACAGAGACCCACAGGGGACTTGGTAGAGTAGTTGAAAGGGCTTGGAAGGAGTGAACAAGGGAGCTGTTTGTTTGAAAGAGAATATGAGAGCAGGTAGCCAGCATTCCCCACACGCGTGTGCAGGTCCCTCCTCAGATGGATGGTTCCAGAAACAGACAGTGCTGTGTGGTTCCTTTACATATGGCAGTCTTGGATACAGTTGGCCCGGTGTCCCCGAGCAGCTGGCCCAGGCTTCCAGCCTGGCTTTGGCTCTGATCTCCTGAATTTGGATCTTGTCACTTGGGACCTCTTTCTATTTTCAAAGCGCTAGTACCAGGAAATGCATCGTAACCCAGCCACAAAGTAGTATTTTCTCTCACCGTGCGACTGTCAAGCTCCCAGGACTCTCACTTCTGCCGTCTTGGGAGTGTTTGGCTTGCTTTGAAAATGAAATCTGCTGTCTTAGTCTGTATCTCACTCGGTCCTTCCTTCGAGCCCAGAACGAGCATGGCAGCGAGGCTTGGCAGGACTCCTGGGGAAGGGGCCTGCGGACGGTAGCACGGCACAGCGCCTCGGCCGCTGGATTCCCCAAAATGCACTCTCTGCCAAGCTTCCCTGTGCCAGTGAGCAGGCCTGAGGGTCCTCTGGCTGCAGAGGCAGCTGGAAAAGGAGAAAGGCAGAGGAGGGGGGTTGCCAGGGCAACCTCTCTGCAGAGCTCCTGGAAGCTCCATGTGTGTGGATCTGAGCAAGGCTGTTCCGGGTGAAATGAGGAAAAGCAGCAGAGCAATGGAAAGAAACAGGATGCTCTCCTAACAGGACACCCCCCAGGGCATCACTCCACCTACTCCACTCCATACCCACGGCTGTTTAGTCAGTTCCGCCTTATAGCTGCACTATAGGGCAAGATGGAAAGGTCTCATAGAGTTTCCAAGGAGCACCTGGAGGATTCAAACTGCCGACCTTTTAGTTAGCAGTAGCACTATACCACTAGGGTATCCCTGCAACTCCGTAGCGTGTCTTCTTCCTAGCTTACAGATTCTGGGGGGAGGTGAAAAAGTTACAAGGCTGGGAGTTAGAACACCCAAGTTCAGCTCAACTTAACCTTAACGTTACCTGTGTGACCTCGGGCTAACCACTCACAGTTTCTGGATTCCCACTTCCCTCATCCGTAAAAAGAAGGAGAATGTAATCAATGCTCCTGTCTTCTGAGGCTGTGGGGAAATTCCGTGCAATCACGTGTTATTATTACTGAGCTGCAGCGGCCTGATCGCTATTGTTATAATGAGGATTTTACCAATGGAGTAACAGTGCTGGCTGGTGATAGAGGTGGGAACTTGGGAGTCCGGAGTCTTCACCCTAGCTTCCAAAATCCATGCTTGGCTTTTTCTCTTAAAGGCAACTCATGCAAGTTAAATTTAACATATTTAGGCAGCAATTGTTTTATGCTTTGAGAAGATTTACCTAAATAGTGTAACTTTCATATGTCGGTCAAATACCTTCTTTATAAAATGTAACTTCTCAGGAGCCAACCTCTAGCCCCAGGGTGTCACATCTTCGTGATGAGGAGGAGGGTCTTTGCCCCCTGGATTTTTCCTCCCCTGCTGCAGAGGGCTGATCATGTAACAGATGAGAGGTTACAGAGATGAGTTCCGAGGCTCAGTCTAAAAGACGTTGCAGCTTCCACCTTGCCCTCGTTTGGATCAGGTCCCCTGGGAGAAACCAGCTGCCATGTTGTGAGAACGCTCAAGCAGCGCTGTGGCAAGGTCGGCGTGCTGAGGGACTCCCCTTGGGAAGCTATGTATGGACTCCAGCACCTAGTCCACCCTTCACAGCAGTTTTGGAACTCCATCACAGCTGTTGGCGTATTACCTTTGCTGTCCTGAATGTCGTCCAGATGTCTTCCTTTCAGTACTTCCTTTATGTCTAGGTGAGGAGAAAAGTCGTTGGGGACCAGATCAGGTGAGTAGGGAGGGTGTTCCAATACAGCTGTTTGTTTACTGGCTATAAAAACTCCCTCACAGACAACTAGACAATTAAGTTCATGAAGTTGCCACCTTGCCACTGTGTGCAACAGCCATTCCAGAAAGAGTTCCAAGATTGTTTGGAAGGGTGGACTAGGCACTGGCATCAGTGCATAGCTTCCCAAGGGGATCACTTTGAAGATGACTGCAGTGATAATCAGCAGTGAGGTATGTAGCCCTTGGAACAGTTCAGTTTGTGGACTTAATGGCAGACCTCATGTGTCAATTTGCCATATAACACCTGGAATTTTCACCATTATTCTAACTGCTTCCCCCCCCACCCCCTGACAGCTCCCCTTTTCATCTGGCACTCCCTGTGTCTGTTTGACCAAGATCTGTCCCCCGCACCCTGTCATCTCACCCCCAGCAGTGAGCTTCACAGATAGCCCTGTGAACATGTTTAATAAGTTCAAAAGTTTGTACGTCCCCAGCCTCGCACCGTGTTTTGTATGGTCCCGTTCAGTCTTCGTCTGGAAGGCTGGCTTCAGCGATGGATGCAGTTTGGGGTTACAGAGTCCGAAGCGACACCCCCAGGGGGTCTTCCAGACTGATGGACCATCAGATGTGGTCAGTGGATAGAGTTATAGTTCTCTGCTCTAGTCCTTCTCCCACTGTGTCAGTGGCTCCATACTGCACCCCCTCCGGGCACTCGTTGGTGGTAACTGGGCACCATCTAGTTCTTCAGGTCCTGTGCTAAAGCAGACTGTGGCTCGCATGGCCCATTCTGCATGGTGTGCTCCGAGGTCCCCTGTCCTTAATGTCCTCCACTTACCTCTGGTGCAGGTGGATCGGGACCAGCTGGTAATACGTAGATGGCAGCTTGCTAGCTTTTAAGACCCCCAGACACCACTCATCCAAGTGGTGTGAAGAATATTTTCTTTAGAGAAAAAGAAAACCAGCTTGGGTATGCCATTTAGTCTGGATGTCCCCTGAAAGTATGGTCCCCTGACTCCTGACCTGTTACTCTGTCCTTCCAGAGGTGGGCTGCATTTAGGGAATGGTTTAATTGTGATGTAGTGTAGTTGTGGGTACCTCATTTCCACTGTATACTGTGACACCCTACACCCAACCCGAATCCCAGGCACCATCTAATTTGTAGAAATCTCTCTCCCTCCCTCCCCGTCTTTGTAACCATCAAAATTGATTTCTTCTGCACTGACATGTTTTGTTGCGTCATTGTAATAGTGGTCTCAGACAGTATTTGTCCTTTGGGGCCTGGCTCACCTCACTCAGCGTAACGTCCTCCAGATGGTCCCGTGTTATCAGATAGCTCCCTAAATCACCGTTCGTTACCATTGCGTAGCATTCCGTTGTATGAATTGGCTGTAACCTTTGTGGGGAGAGATCGTCAGGTCTCTTCTCTCACAGAGCCACTGAGTGCGTTTTAACTGCCCCCCTTCTGGTTAACAGCCAAGCTCAAGACTGTCGCCCCCCCCCCAGGGCACCTCAGAAACTACAGTACCTGCTTTTTGTTTTCATGCGTTTATGCTATGGCCACTGCCTGCCATTTCCAAAGTCTCACAGAGGCAAATTTCCTTTTAGAAAGCCAACGGCCACATCCCACAACCTAAGCAGCACCCCACTGGTCCACAGTAGGTGCTCACTAACTTGCTTTCCGGTGTGTGACTGCGCGAGTGACACTGATGTACGCGGAATGAGCCTCAGCGTGCAAGATGTGTGGGCTTCCTGTTTGGGTGTGTGCGTGGGCGCGTGGGCCTTCCTCTGTCGCCACCAGGTGGCGCCCTGCAGGCCTCAGTCTCCTTCTGATACTAGAGGGTAAGGCCATGGCTGTCCAGAGTGGCTCTCCAGGTGTGCATGGGGTTGGGTTAGCCCTTGATAGGCGGGAGGTGGGACAGTCGCCGCACCTGGACTTGGGTTTGCTGGCTTGTAGGGTTCTGCTTGCAAAGATTACAACAGTAATAATAACCAGTGCCTGTGCCTTCAACAATAAAATACACTGGCTGGGTGGAAACCCTGGTAGACTACTGATTAAGTGCTGTGGCTGCTAACCAAAGGTCAGCAGTTCACATCTGCCAAGTGCTCCTTGAAAACCCTAGGGGGCAGCTCTTTTCTGTCCTTTATGGTCACCATGAGTCAGAATTGACCGCAGCAGGTTTCTATACTAGGCACTGAACTAGATTCTTCACACGGTATCTCTTTTTTGTCACAACAGTCCTCTGAGGGGGGCTGTTACCCATTTTACAGATGAGTAAAGTAAGGCTCTGAGGGACAATTTTGGTTACTAGTCCAAAGTCACTCAGCTAGCAAGTGCCACAACCAGCAATGGAGGGCAGACATTCCACTTGGGTTTCAGTGCCCAAGCCACCACTTGCTAGTTGTGTGACCTTGGGGAAGCCACTCAGCCCTCCCCGCTCCGGTCACCTTAGTTGTGCAGTGGGGATGACAGCGGCATCTGACTCCTCAGGCCATTGTGAGGGCAGAATGAGTTCACACTTGGAAAGCGCTTAGAGCACAACCTGCTGTGGCACAAGCACTGTGTTTGTGTTCAGGATCCACGGTGGCACAACAGTTAAGCCCTCAGCTGCAAACCAGAAGGTTGGCCGTTCAAACCCACCCTGTGGCTTTGTTGGAGAAAGGCCTAGCGATCTGTTCCTGTGAGGACTGCAGCCAAGAAAACCCTATGAGGAAGTTCTGTCATGCGCGGTCATGACAAGTCGAAAGTCATCTTGGTGGCATGCAACACCATGTGTGTGTTAGTGGTCATGGCCAGCAGCACGGTTATTGCAGTTGTAATTTCTGTCACTCCAGGTCATCCTTTTCTTCTGCCCAGGGTTAAGGGTAGTCACTTTTATTGTTATTATTTTCCTTTTATTGTGATTAACTTTACAATCCAAGTCACTTTGCCATATAAAACGCCAAACACACGTCTCTGTGCAACTGTATCTGCTACGAGTGGTCACTTTTTACCCATGTGAGGGAGGGGTAGATTCAATAGGACAGTACCTGGGGGTGAGAGGAAACAGCGGAGGAGAGGAGTTTTCCTGTTGTCTCTGCTTCTGCAAGTCCGCACAGTGTGGCCATTTTGTAAGTCCCCTTTCTCCGGAAAGGTACACGGGCCTGCCCCTACAGCTTTGTCCAGTGTGACTGAGAACACGGAAGCACAAAGGCCATCAGCTGCTCTTTCCAGGAACTTCACTGGGAGTTTGTGGCACAGCCAGAACTGGAATTCTCACTTGCAGTTTGTGTTGCCCTCCTCATGGAAATTGCACTGCCCGCTGCAGCGGGAACCTTCCTACTGCAGCGACGCCAGGATGCCCATCTTACCTCTGAGGTGGGAGTGGGGGTCCCAGGACCGGAGCTTCAGCCTCTCCTGGGAGCTCGTCAGGCACACAGCTCTGCCATGCCCCCTCCACCTGCTGACGCTGGAGGGGTGGGACCCAGGCATCTGCATTCATTCCCACAAACCCTCTGGATGAGGCTGGTATGCACTGAGGTTGGAGAAGCTGGGACTCAGCCCTTTGGCCTATGACCGAAAGCCCAGTGGGAAGGGAGGCAGCTGCTCTTCCAGACAACAGGGAAAAAGGGGTTCCTTGCTCAATAGAAGCTTCACTGTGAGCCAGAGTGGCCAGCTGATGTGCAGCAGTGTCCTGGCCACAACATGTCTTGACCTCGTTGGGCCCAGTTTTCCATCCAGTCTATGACTAGTGCACCCCGCCCCCGGCTCTGGAGCCCACTTCTGAGCGGTCAATAAAGCTGCCTCTGTCCGTGAGCGCCCTGCTTCCCTGGCCCCAGAAGGAAGCCGGGGCACTTGGGAGCCTGCCTGCCGTCGTGGCTGCCGCAGGGGGGTGCTCCCTGGCAGCAGGCCCCAGATTCTCCTCCCACTGTGGGAGCCAAGCCCAGGCCTCCTTTTCCAGGGCACACAAAGCCACAGTGTTCAGAGGGGAAGAGGCGCCCCGCTGGGGTTTCTGGGCAGGGCAGCGCAGGCCTGGAGGCCAATTCCTCCACCTTCCCCAGGCGCGTGGTTGTCGCAGCTGTTCCAGTTGCTGCTGCAGCAACAAGTCTGGGATTGAACTTCCCAACGTGGAGGTTCAGCTTCAGGCTTCCGGCTTGCCCGGTCTGCCTTTCACCTGCTTGCTGTGCCCCCTTCCATCTCTGCTCACCTCCTGCGGCTCTCCTGAGCCTTGCTGGCCCTCGTGCTACCACAGAGCACACCCCACTGGCCCTGCTCACACGTCCTTCCAACCCTCAGGTTTACAGGCATGTGCGAAGCTCCGGAATTCCAAATCCATCCTCCTCCAGTCCAGAACAGACTGAGACAGACCAGGAAGAAAGGCCTGGCAATCCACCTCTGAAAATTAGCCACACAGAAACCTTAGGATCACAGCAGCACATTTATCACCAGGCTTGCCTTGGACAGATCATCAGGGAGGATCAGTTTCTGGAAGGAGACGTTATGTTTGGTGAGGCGGAGGGCCTGTGAGGTGGGGGGAGATTCTTCGCGAATCGATTGACCCGATGGCCTCAGTGATGGCATCAGTTTTGAAGATGATTCAGGACTGGGCAGTGTTTTCTTCTGTTGTCCGTAAGGTGGCCATCAGTCAGAGTCACCTCTCCACGGCAGCTGACACAGCAGCACAACCTTAGAGGAGCCCCTTCACCCCTTCTCTCTCAGACTGCCATGTGAATTTGATCCGAAAGTCTGTTCTTCTGACCAGACTCCCTCCCAGTAAAACCCTCCAACCTGTACAGGTCTACAATTGGTGATCAGATTTAATTTTTATTACATTCAACCCTTTTGTCTTAATGATTATTAAGGCTTATTTGGTCCTTTAATATTACTTGAATACATGATTCTAATTACTCTGTAATATTCAACTATGTAAATATACCATTATTTATTTACTCTTCTATTTTGGAGTATGGAATTTTCTCTATTTCTAAAAAAATTTAATATATTGCTGTATAATCCACCCGTATGAACCTTTGCTTCTATCTCTGATTATTTTCTCAGAATACATTTTTACAACTGCTGGATCAGAGTGAGAACCATTTTAAGATCTGATGTTTCCTGGGGTTTCCGTTAGGGAGATCAGTTACACCACCACCAATAGAAGTATCCATTTTTCTGCATCCTCACCAATTGTTTTTTCAGTTGATACGCTCTTGAAAAATGGAGTTTCATCTGTATGTGTTTATGTGTCTTTAATTGCACGGGTGAACCTTCTTCACACACTCACATTTTACTCGTGTGTGGCTTTTGTCCATTTGTTCCGTTAGTTACCGTGGTTGCCCTTCTCTTGTCTAGTAACAACGTTCTCTGTGTGAAGGATGTGATCATTCATTAGTTGTTAAGTGTTGCAAATGTTCTTCTGGAGCTTTTTGTGATGCTGTGTGATACTCAGAGGTGTTTTTGTTTCTGTTTTGTAGTGAAGCCTCAGATTTCTTTCATTGTTTTGTGCATAGACAGTTCTGCTCCATCCAGAAATCACATGCCTGTTTGCCTCTCAAGTTTCCTGTGAGTTTCGGAGTTTCATCATTAATTTTCTCCCTGAATCCTCGGGGTTCAGCATGAGGCTGGGCCGCAGAAGTGGAGAGTGGTAACCAGTTTCTGTTGAGTCAATGCCAACTCTTGGCAATGCCATGTGCATCAGAGTAGGCCTCCCCTTCGTGGAGGAGACAGTGCAGAGGGAAGGAGGTGGGTAGCCATCACCTTCCCTGACCTCCCCTCCCCAGGATCTTCCTCCCTCCCTGGTGGTTCTCAGCACACCGTACTGTCAACTCCGGGCTCCTTATCTCCTGTGTGAGAGGTGACTCCCAGACCCCCAGTATCTGCAGCCTGGGGAGTAGTGGACACTCGGTAGTGTTTGTTGAATTGAGCTGAGCCCCTTGCGCTGTTCCTGTTTAGTGGGAGGTGCCCTGGGCTGGAGACTCACTCTCTAGAGATAAAATGTCCCTGGGGGTGGGGGTGCAAACAGTTCGCCATTGGTTGGAGTTCTGAACCCACCCAGAAATACCGCACAAGAAAGGCCTGGCAATCCGCTGTGGACAGCACTGCGGCCAAGAAACCCTACAGAGTGGTTCTCCACTGACACATACGGGGCTGTGTGAGTCAGAATTGACTCCATGGCAAGTTTGGTTTTTTCCCTCTCTTAGAACAAGGCCCTGACAGCTATTCACTGTAACAGCTAATAATAAACACAGCCAGTTCTGACTCTCACTATGTGTTACTCTGTGTTACCTGCTTTGTCTCGTCTAATCCCCAGGACAACCTGAGGAGGTAGTCATGATAACACCCATTATACAGATGAGAAAAGTAAGGCATGGTGAAGTGGAGTCACTTGTCTGAGACAACTGGCATTGGCAATGTCTGTGTTCCAAACAACCCAGCACTCTATCTCCTAAATGAGCAGCAGAAGGAGCAGAGCCTGGGGAGCATCAGGGTGGCCCTAAGTGGGGGTAGGGGGCCTGAAGCTGGAGCAGCCTGATGCAGTGGGGATGGGGTGAGGTTTCATGGCCACATCATCGTCACATGTAGCCAGTCCCGTGTCCACCAAATGCTGCCGTCACTGCCTTTTAGTTTTCTCCCTGCGATGATTGGATTTTTTTTTTTTTTTTGGCACTCGCCGGTTTATTGTGTCTTCTCTACCAGAGGCAAACTCAGCAGCCGCCAGCAGGTTCATCTGGCCTTTCCACGTGTCTCAGTGCCTGTGTCCCCAGGGCTACCAGCAGGATCTTAAGGAATACCAGCTGATGGAAGGAATGCACTCAGAGTCAGAAAGGTGACCGGCGTCACAGCCTGGTACAAGTCTG
Source organism: Heterohyrax brucei (assembly GCA_028571685.1). Lineage (NCBI taxonomy): Eukaryota > Metazoa > Chordata > Mammalia > Hyracoidea > Procaviidae > Heterohyrax > Heterohyrax brucei. The sequence goes on along the minus strand of CM053160.1, from coordinate 6,180,149 downwards.
AGGGTGATTTAAGTGGATTCCACAGCCAGCTAGAACTTTAAGGAGTGTGTCCACTCTTCAGCTTACTTAGCAGGCTTTTCTTCCTCTATCTTCACAGGGGGTTGAGACTTGACTGCTTTAAGTGAACCCTTACGGCCTTGCTCCAGGAGGTGGTTGGAATGCTGTCTGCATTAAGAGAGGGATCGCGTCTTCTGTCAAGTGTGGATAGCAGCAGAGCCCGCTGCCTAGAGGCTGGGGCACGGTAAATACTGGTCATCAGTTGTCGCCACCACCCCTCTGCTAGTGTGCCACCCTGTGGGGGCTTGCGTGTCACTGTAGGCTCACCTAGGGTGGACAAGTTTCAAGCAGAGCTTCCAGACTAAGACAGACTGGGAAGAAAGGCCTGACAGTCTACTTTGCAAAATCAACCCGTGGAAACGCTATGGGTCCCAACAGACCAGTCATTGTGTGACGTCGTGCTGATAGATGAGCCTGAGTGGACTGATGACGATGAAGATTTCACAGGCCTGAGCGTTGTGTCGGCCTGTCGCACATGAGGTCTCCACAAGGCAGAGCTGCCCCAGTGGCATCTAACAGTGCGGGTGTCTCCTGTTGGCGTTACTTTTATGGGGTTGTTCACCAAAGAGCCCTTCGAACCGTAGGAGAGTCTCCAAAACAGTAATTATGCCTTTGCAACTTTACAAGTAAAATGAACCTCTGGCGATTGTCTCTCCAGAGAGAGAAACCCCCAAGCCCCAGCGATGAGGGCGCCAGGCCGCCCCTCCCTCTGCGAAGGCCTTTCTCGTGCCTTCTCTTTGCATGTGAGCCGCACCGTCTTCCTCACCTTGAAGCCATGCCGTGTTTCAAATTGCTCTGACTCCATGTTCCGCCACACTTTCTCCTTATTCTGTTTCATCCATGAGGGTCTGTCTAGCTCCAGATTACAGAGAACTGAGAGGCAGCCTTTTATTTTACCTTCCTCTGAACCCCGCGGGCTTCTCCCACGAGCCTTCCTTGCCTGTTCAGTGCTAGCTGCCTCTGGTAGGATCAGGGGGAGACTCCCAAAGCAAAGTCTTGGGATGTTTTTGTTCTGTCTCCAGAAAGTATTTTGAAATCTAATCTGAATCTCAAGTATGTTTTGAGCAGTGTTCAATGTTGAACATTCTGTGAAAATTTGAATTTAATTAATTTCCCTGAAGTGGTGTGATATTCCTATTTTTTTCTCTTTTCTGGACCGAAGCCTCACTACGTGCATGGAAAAACTGGTGGGGTGGAGGGCAGATTTTCTGGTGAGAATTTGTGTAAAGTGGATTGGAATCATTGCTTGCCGGGGCATGACGGATTCTGGCCTCAGTACTGTGTCTACAAGGGCGGTGTTAGGTCTCCTCAATGATCCGTGGGTGAGCTGGACTGGGAAACTTTTAGCCCCAGTGTGGGATGCGCCGTCTTGTTCATTTGGTGCCACTGATGCTGGTGTTGTCCTTCATGGGTCAGCTATCCTGTGTTATTATCTGCGCATCACAGAGACCCAGCCAGTGGACATGGGAGAGTGTCGTCCCGAATGTCATGTGTCAGCCTCCTGTTGCTGCTATGACAAAATATCCCCTAAGTGGCTTAAAATGACACACCTTTGCTGTTGTACAGTTCTGAGGTCAGAAGCTCCAAATGGGTCTCATGGGGCTACAGTCCAGGTGCTGGCAGCGCTGCTTGCTTCTGGAGGCTCCAAGGGACAATCTGCTTCTTGCCCATTACAGCTTCTGGAGGCCACAAGCCAAGGACTGCGGGTGGCCTCACATCATATTGACCTCTGCTTCTGCTGTCAACATCTCCATCTCTGACTCTGTGCCCCCTGCCTTCCTTTCTTAAGAACTTGTGGGTTTGCCTTTGGGACCCATTGGACAATCCAGGATCGTTTTAGGATTATTAATGTAATCGCACCTGCAAAGTCCCTGTGCCATGCCAGGTGACGTATTCACAGGTTCTGGGGATTAGAACGTGACCATCTTTGGGTGCCCCCTGTTTGGCTGACCACACCATGCTGGTCACATCACAGAGCCAGGGGGATAGTTGCTGTGGCGTCAGCCCTGATGGGTGGGGATGCTGTATGTGTCAGAGGAGAACTCTGTTCCAGAGGGTTTTCGATGGGCTTGACCTTTTGGAAATAGATCACCAGGCCTTTCTTCCAAGGTGCCTCTAGGTGGATGTGAACGTGCAGCCTTGCAGTTAGCAGCTGAGTGTGTTCACCGTTTGTGTAGTCAAGGGACTCCTGCAGGCGGAGACACCCCTGTATAGGCTTCTGCATCGGGAGACGGGACCTTCCCGGTCCTCTGTGGGTTCCACTTCACAGCCTCATTTCCAGGGCTAGCATGAGAGCCATCAGAGCACTGCAGAGGCACGGACAGGGAGTTGGCTGTGCCCGGGATCCCCCGCTCTCTAGAGAAGGGGGCCTGGGGCGTTTTAAAGGTGGAGACCAAAGAGTGAATCTCAGTTTCGTGGAGTAAGCAGGAGGCCTTCGAGCTTCAGGTTCTCTGCCTATAAATTGTGGACAATACTTTCTGTCCCTCAGCCTTCTCCATTCATGAGAATTAACAGCGACCATTAGTAGATCAGAGATGAATACAGGTGGTCCCTGAATTATACACAGGAGGGTTAGGGTAGGCTACACTTCTGAGGCCAGCTGTGGTAGTAACACACGTTGCATACAGTATTGCTGCTGGCAAGAGAATGGCCTGAAACAGAGGCAGAGACACACCAGTCCCTGAGTCCAGTGAAGTTTATTTGAAGAGAAAGAGTATGGGGTCTGAGCCAAGGGGTGGTTCAGCCCACGCCAGGCCAGGAGGGCAAGTTTTTTTTTTTATAGTTCTAAAGTTCCAGTGAGGTAGTGTGGGGAGACGAGATTTATGGTTTGATAAGGAAAGAATGTTAAAAAGAGGAGAGGGGATAGCAAGAAATTCCAGGAAGGGTGTTTATGGTCTGATAAGGAAGAAGTGCTCACCAGAAGGGAGAGGGGGAAGGTTTGTATATGGTCAAGTTTTGATTAGGGAAGAGCTTTGCGTAGGAGGGTCAGGGAGGCAGGCATAAAATTTCGTTTGTGGTCAGATTCCTGTGGGCTGTTTGTGGGTAATGGCGGGAGAGGATGGCTTATGCTAAAGCCTCTCTGAAATCCAGGGACATGGCAGGGAAAGATGGCTTATGTTAAACCTTTCTGAAATCCAGGGACAGCGTCCCCTCAGTTACCATCTGCTACGCTTACAACACTCAGTTGTTGTAGTAACATGTACTGTGTACAGTGTTACCGTGATCTACACTTGTGATGGTCAGTCATTATAGTAACGTACTGCATACAGTGTTACCATGAGCTACACTTCACTGGCCAGTCCTTGTGGTAACATGAACTGCATATAATGTTGCAACATGTAACTTACTTATGTAGCCGTTTTCACGTGTTCGCCCACAGATGTTCTGAGATTGGATTTATAGAGGTATTTATAATAAATGGCGATAATAATTAATTTAAACAAGAAGTATTTCACTTACATCAGCACCAACTTATGATGAAAATTGTAATCTGTAGACTACTTGTATAACCAAGCCCCTCGTACAGGTGACACGATACTGCTATCAAGAATGATTATCACCTGGATGTGAAAGAATTGGTCGATACCGTATACTGCATAATGAAAAGATGAAATAATCAAACTTTTAGACTTTAGTCAAAATATCAGAAGCAAGCAATCAAACGGAGCCCCTTTTTTGCCATGACTGTTTTTCTCGCCTCTCTTGTCTCCTTTCTCTGTCTTTCTCTTGTCTTACTACCTCAGAGAACTCAGGGGGCTTAGGGGAAAAAGCTGTAGCAATCCTTAGTTCAAATTCCAGCTCTATTGCGTGCTAGCTGTGTGACTTTGTGCCAGTTACTTAACTTCTCTGATGCTTCAAGTCCTAATTTATAGAGAATGAAAATAGTTGGGCAAGTACTTGATCAGGTAGCCAATAGCCCACCCTCCATTCATAGGCCACATGATCAGGTGGCCAGTAGCCACCCTCAGTTCCTAGTCAACATGATCAGGTAGCCAGTAGTCACCCTCTGTTCGTACGCCACATGATAAAGTAGCCAATAACCACCCTCCATTCACAGACCATGTGGTCAGGTGGCCAGTAGCCACCCTTGGTTCATAGTCAATGTGCTGGGGTAGCCAGGCTGCCAGCTAGCGCCACAGAGGGCTAAAGTCTGAAATCCTCTCACACCCTATGTGTGCAGCCCAGCCTCAGCCTGCGAGCCAAGCACTTTACCACCAAAGCAACAGCTCCTCTCTGCAGAGAAGCACGTTGGCCGTGGGAGCTTGGCGTAGGAGGAGAAAAGGTTGCCAACCTGCCCACTTGGAGGCGGCAGCTTCCTTCAGCTGGTTCCAAAGGGATATTTATAGGTGTGGCCAGCCCAGTCCTTCGAGGTCAGCAGCCATGATTTCACAACGGGGCAGACGCACCCTGCCTGTGCATGGCCTTAGAAAATCCTCCCCCAGAGAGCAGGGAGGGAGAAATGGGAGCAAACCCAGCCCAGCAACAAGGCTGGGCAAACACAGATGGTGCTGGCTGGGAAGGGCACTGTCAGGAGTATAGGGCGAGATGCTCCCAGCTCCCACTGAGCTGCTGGGGGACACAGCCTGATGTCCTTCGATGACTGTGGGAAGTCATCTGAGGGCCACACATCGGATCTCATGCAAACAGTACGTCTGGTAGACTGTATGTGCTCTGGAGTCCCCAGGTGGTGCAAACAGTTAATGTGCTCAGCTGCTAAAACATGGAAGGGTTGGAGTTTTGCGTCTGCCTAGGGGGCCTCGGAGGAAAGGCCCGGCTATCAACTTCCAAAAACAATCAGGCATTAAAAACCCTGTGGAACAGTTCTGCTGTACACGTGTGGGATGCTGTGAGCCGGAATCAACTCTATGGCAACAGGAAAGAATGAGGGTTTGGGGCCGGGGGAAGGTTCTGGAACTTCAATCTGAGTTTGTGTTTTTAATGGAAAAAATATACATCATCACCGTTTGCCGTGGCCCCGTCAGCAGTTGGTTAGGTTGAGAGCAATGGGATCTCAGAATAGAAAGCAGCTGGAGACCCTTATGAAGAAAAACAAGGTCTTGGTGATTTATTTTCTTTTGCCTCTTAACATGTCAGCAAAACAAACAAGAGGAATAAAAGCATTCCATAGGGCATTCAGTATTCTTCACCGATCCCACAGTTCAAGGGCATTAATTCTTCTTTAGTCTTCTGTAATCCTTGTTCAGCCTTCACATGTGTATGAGGTGGCTGGGAATATCACAGCCTGGGTCAAGTGCACCTCAGTCCTCAAAGGGATGTCTTTGGTTTTTAACACTTTGACGAGGTCTTTGCGGCAGATGTGCCCAGCGTGATATGTCATTTGATTTCTCGACTGCTGCTTCCGTGGGCATTAACTGTGGGCCCAGGTAAGATGAGATCCTTGGCAACTTCTGCCTTTTTTCCTTTTGTCGTGATGCTACTTACAGGTCGAGTCGTGAGGATTTTTGCTTTCTTGATGTTGAGGTGTAATCCGTACTGACAGCTGTGGTCTTTGATCCTTATCAGTAAGTGCTTCAAATCCTCTTTGCTTTCGGCAAGCAAGACTGTCACCTACAAGTACGATGAAAGGATTCTACTCGGAAGCACACCTTTCCCAACTGTAAACCATGCAGTGTTTCCTTGTTCTGTGTGAACAACTGTTGCTGCTGCTTTTTTTTTCTTTTTTGGGGGGGACAATTTTTTTTTATTGTGATCAACTGAAAGTTTACAGTCCAAACCAATTTTCCATACAAAAACCCAAGCACCCATCTCTCTCTAACTCTGCTGCCCTCACCCTGTCACAGCACATTCTTCTTCTCCCCTCTTTACGTCCAGTATCCACTCAGCCAGCACGTGTCCCCTCCTCTCCATCCTAGAAAGAAACAGTAGGGCAGCCTCGTATATATTAAACCATCAAGGACACACACCACTTGCAGCCCTCTGTGTCCCTAAGTCCAGCCCAGTCTTTGTCTGAAGTGTTGGCTTCAGTACTGGTTTCAGCTCTAGGCCAGCAGTGAGTCTAGGAGCCGTGTTCTCAGGGGAGCCTCCGTGTTGTTCGACCATCAAGTCTGGTCGTTAGTAGAGTTCTGATCTGCACACCTCTTTTTCTCACGCTACCTCAGGGACTCAACATTGTGTTCCCTTTCTGGGCGGTCTTTGATGGTGGCCCGGCACCATCTGGTTCTTCTGTCCTCCTGCTGATGTAGTCTCCCAATCATATAGGTCCTTCTGTGTCCTCGGCTCATTTTTCCTCATGTCTTTGCTGTTCTGTGTGGTGAAGAACTTTCATCTGTTCCGTGTGGTGAAGAACAGGTTAATCATGAGCGCTGTGAAGGGTTCTGGAGTTCCTGTTCTTCGTGATGTTATCCGTAATTTGTTATGAATGCCTTTACATAGTGAATAGCACACAGGTAGACATCCTCCTGGTATTCCCTGCATTCAGCCAGGATCCATCTAACATCAGCACTGGCATCCCTTGTTTCATGCCTTTTCTCAAGTCAGCTTGAATTTATGGCAGTTGCCTGCTGATGTACTACAGCAAATGATTTTGAATTATCTTCAGCAAAATCTTACTTGTATATAACATTAATGGCATTGTTGGATAATTTCTGGATTCTGTTAGATCACCTCTCTTTAGAATGAGTGGATCTCCTCCTGTCAGTTGGCCGGGTAGCTGTCTCTGAATTTCTTGGCATCAACTAATGGGCATCTTGGTGTCGCATTCATTTGTTGAAGCGTCTCCATTGATGTTCTGTCAGTTCTGTGGGCTGGGTTTTGGTCAGTGCCTTTGGTGCCCTTGGACTTCTTCCTTCATTGCCGTTGGTTCCTGATCATATGCTGCTTCCTGAAATCATTGAATGTCCACCAAATCTCTTTGGTACAGTGACTCTGTGTGTCCCTTTCATATTCTTGTGATGCTTCCTACGGCATTCCATTTTTTGCCCGTAGAATCCTTCAGTATTGCTGGTGGCTAGGGGCCTGAGTTGGAAACCCTGGAGGCACAGTGGTTAAGTGCTATGGCTGCTAACCGAAAGGTCGGCAGTGCAAATCCACCAAGCATTCCTTGGAAGCTCTGTGGGGAAGTTCTACTCTGTCCATTGCCATGAGTTGGCAGCAACTTGACGTCAGTGTGTTTCTTTGTAGGACCTGGATCTAGGGTATCAGTGCGGCCATGTTTTCTCCAAGAGCGCTAGGGAATGGCCTTTTCCTTGCCTCCAGGTTCTGGTACCAGGAGCACTTCTTAGTTAGCAGCTGCAGCATACTACCATGTCCCACAGCCTCTGCCTTCTGTGTTCCATCCCCTCTTTTATCTGAGTTTTCATCCACTCATACTACACTAGGGCTCGTTGTACTCCAGTATGACTTCAGCTTAATGAATCACATCTTCAAGATCCTTATTTCCAAAAGAGGTCACATTTAGGGACCAGGAGTTAGGACTTTGCCTTGGTTGTCTAGTAGTGCTACAATGGAAATGTTTTAAGTGAATGGCTTTAACAAACAGAAATTTATTCTCTCATAATCTAGGAGGCTACAAATCCAAATTCAGACTATCAGCTCCAGGAGGAGGCTGCCTCTCTCTGTCAGCTCTGGAGGAAGGTCCCTGTCATCTGTCTTCCCTGGGTTGAGGAGCTTCTCAGCATAGGGACCCCAGGTTCAAAGGACATGCTGTTTTCCTGGCTCTTGTTTCTTCGCAGTAGGAGGTCCTTTAAGTCTCTCCACTTGCTCACTTCTATTTTTTATATTTCAAAAGAGATTGGCTTAACACACAACCTAATCTTGTAGATCGAGTCCTGCCTCATTAACATAACTGACATGAACGCCCTGTCAGGGACATCTTAGAAACAGGATTTATGATACAGAGGAAAATCACGTCAGAGGATAAAATGGTGGACAATCTCACAACACTGGGAATCTAGGGAAAATGAACACATCGATAGGTATTTTGGGGGACACCGTTCAATCCATGGCAGTGACCTGCATTCACCCTCCGACTCAAGACTGTTTCTGACCATGGAGGGGCAGCCACCCCCAGCTGTTCTGGGACAGCCAGAGACATTTGATGCCTAACCCTCCATCAGTGCCTCCCTGCCTGGACCCATGCAACGCCCTACTTCCCAGCAATGAATCTGGTGTGGGAGGCATGGCTGGTGGTGGCCTGTTGCCTTCTGGGACATCAAGCTGAAAAGAAAGAAGGGTGAAGACAGGACTAGCCCGGGGGTGCTACCCTCAGGGGCTCATGGAGTTTTACACGCTGTATCTGGTGTTAGAAGATCTTCAGACTGTTTCAAATTATCTACGAATAAATTTCCCTTTGGACCGGCAGGCAACCAGGCAGCAGAAATAGAAGATGCCTCTCCTGAGCCAGCGGAGCCCCTCCAAGAAAGTGACTGCCAGACGCCGGGAACTTGGCTCGAGGCTGCGTCTTAACAGCCAAGGTTCCAGCTTAAAGATTTGAAAGGAGGATTCTAATAGCAACCAGGTGGACTGGGAAGGAGCCCAAAGAGAATGCACCCATCAGACTCTAGGCTTGCACAGACTTCTCTTCACCCAAGGAAGAACATTTGAAAATAAAACTCATAATATTTGGTGACAGTATTCAGCAATCAGAAAGATGAGGGACTTTGTCCCCAAGAGCAAGCACATGTTGTTTGAAAAAGACCTGTTACAGGAATGGAAGTCAGTTTTTGAAAGCATCTATCTTGTGTTCATAGTAAAACGTGAGGATACATGGTCTTAAAAAACCCATAAAACCAAACCTGTAGCTGTTGAGTTAGTTCCAGACTGGAGCGACCCCGTAGGAGAGAGGAGCGCGTCCCCGTAGAGTTCTCTGTGAATCTTCACGAGAGCAGACTGCTGTATCTTTCCCTCGTGGGGGTGCTGGTGGTTCAAACTGCTGACCTTTCGGTTAACAGCCTAGAGCTTAACCACTGCACCACCTTAAAGATGCCTTAAGTGTAGCACTGTTCAGTGTGCTGGGTGGTGAAACCGTGGAGGTATTGTCGTGAGTACCCAGAAGATATTGGGGGTCATGAGAGGCAAATGTGTAGCCACAAGGCTTAGAGTCAGTAAAAAGCTTTATTTAACTAAACCACACACTCAGAATTAAGCAGGGGAAGCAAGGTGCTAGCCCCAGGGCACAAAAGCACTCTTACAGTACTTACCTACGAACTCTCGTTTGCGCTAGTTAAGACCCACAGAGGTCCCTGGGCCCACAGGGACCTAATCTTAGCATCGTCACGTAGACCTCCCGAAAAGCGGGGTCACTCTAAGAAATTCAGGGACTGGCTGTGCCCTCACTGTTCAGATGTCAGGAGGATCTAGAGTACGATGACGGCCAGGCGTCTCGGAGGTGCAGCTGGCAGGGAGAGCACAGAGGCAGAGGTACCAGCGGAAGACTGTCACGGTCACTGGAAGCAGGCCGTTCAGACATCAGGAGAATGACAAGGTATCTTGGAGGTGGATCTGCCAGGGACAGCACAGGAGGCTCAGGCACAGCCCCTCAAACCTACCTTTGAGGACAAAGCAGACGAGGTCTCGAGCAGGTCACAGTGCACAGCAGGCCAAGGTCTTAGGATCAGGTCACATAACAGCAACAGACAGCAGAGCAAAGACCTCCGGAGGGGACTGCACGTCCCAAATCCAGGGTGCTAGAGTTTTAGAGAAGTGGTTCACTCGGTTCTGGTTGCTACTGATCGGTCCACAGGTCTTCTGGTACCGTCCGTTGTTGGCTTCTCTCTGATTGGTTGTCTTCCTCGTCACCTCTCGGACCGTCTGCAGCCGTGTCCATCTGGCAGCTGTTGTTCTCACCTTCATCTCTTCACCATGACCTTGTGTTTTCTCCCCGTCTTACTTGGCTCAAGCATAGTCCCTTTGTGTTCTAATAGTTTAGCCGATATAGTAAAGACTCCACTTAACTATATATTCTGTTTTAATACACATGTGTGCGTGTGCACACGCGCGCGTGCGCGCGCAGACACTCACCCACACATCCTTATTTCAGGTATTTCCATTAAAAGTCAGGTGAACTGTGAGTGCTGCTTTATTTAACATTGTTCCAAGTTGTAGTAAGACATGAATATTAAAAAGGTGATAAAATGATTGAAAAGGAGAAGACAAAATCTGTTTGCAGATGGTCGTGTTTATTACTATGATCCCTTTGCTCTTGAATGGTTGCAACATGACTTTTATATATTTTTGTGATCTTAGATCAACATTTAAGGGGACCTCTAGTTACGTTCTGTCGTTTGTTATCAAGTCCTCATCCAGCCAAGTGCTGAGCCCTGATAGATATTTTAAAAAAGAAAACCAACCCACTGCTGTTGAGTCAATGCCGATTCCTAGCGACCCCCCAGGACAGAGTAGAACTGCTCCATAGAGTTTCCAAGGAGCGCCTGGCGGATTTGAACTGCCGACCTCCTCCTGCTTAGCAGACATAGCACTTAACCACTGCACCACCAAGATATCCAGCCTTGATATAGGCAATTTTGAACTTAACCAAAAATCCTGCTGCTGCCAAGTTGATCAGGACTCACGGTGACCCTACAGGACAGAGTAGAACTGCCCTATAGAGTTTCCAAGGAGCAGCTGGTGGACCCAAACTGCCGGCCTTTTGGTTGGCAGCCGAGCTCTTGAGCGCTGTGCCGGCGCGGTTTCCATTTTAAGCTGAAGGAGTGCTGAAAGGTGGTTCTGTGGGTTAGCTGCGATCATCCCTACTTCGGGGAGGGGGTGCTTAGATTTTTCGACCGAGCCTCCAGGGCTCCGTGTTTCTTTGGAGATGACGGTGGAGGCAGACGCATAGGACGCTGGCGGTGAGACGGGCGGAAGGTGGTCTTTGTTGGCTGCTCATCTGTGAATTTCTCCCACCTCTCAGCTTTCAGGGAGCGCCAACCCAGCTATTACACGCAAGGTAATTGGCTGTAATTACTCCACAGCCTCGGCCCGTGTCACTGCACTGCCAAAGGGAAGTGAAAACACTTTGCAGCCAGCCCTCCCCCTTAGCTGTGGGGAAGGCAGCAGAGATCCCTTTGACAGTGGCCTGCCCACTGCCGGCACCCCTCAGCAGACAGCATGGCCCGGGGGCGGCCTGGGACGCCCACCCGCTGGGAGCACGAAACCCGACTCCACTAATTGCTGTGCCTTTGTGTCATAGGATCGGCTGTGCCAGGCCTGCTGGGTCCCCAGGGGCTGAACCATTTGTCATTCCCTTTTATTTTTGCTCTCAGTAGAACAAAGCAGTCACCTGAGGGCTTTGCTCAGCTGCTGACTCTCAGGGACTCGCTGTGTGCCCCTGGGAGGCGGTAGCCGTAGGGGATGTCCCTCGCTGTGGATGCTGCTGCACTGCCTCCGACACAGGGCACCCTGTGTGATGGACGGAAACACGGCCCCCTCCTGCACTCTTCGTCGTCACCGGTGTGTTTGAGGCCGTTGAGGTGGCTGCTGTGTCCATCCAGCTCATTGAGGGCCACCCCTGTTTTCAGTGATCCTCTGCCAAGCACGATGGCCTCTTCCAGTCGGTGGTCTGTCCTGACACTGTGTCTATAGTAAGGAAATAAAAATCTCACCACTCTTGCTTCTAAGGAGCATTCTCACGTTGTCGAAGCTTCAGAACCTTCAAAGCCTGAGTCTGCTGCCACCTCTGAAGCTCAGAGAGTGGCACGTGGCTGGGTAGGAAGCAGCAGTAGCCGTCCGGTGGTAACCAGAACAGTCACAGCAAGCATGCACCTGTGCGCGCCCAGCAAGCTCTGCCCTCATCCTGACACCCACCTTCCGTGCTACAAGCAGGCCCCGCCTCTGGACGCCTTCAAGTCACCACAAACAGCACTTCTTAGACTGGGACCTGTAAAAATAGCTTGGGGGTAGGGTCTGACCTCCTTCAAGGTCACCGTGGGGAAGGAGAGAGGCTGCTTGCTCTAAGGCAGAGGTCAGACGCGCCTCCCACCTCTGCGGTCTTGGCCAGCTGGGACCCCAGCCGTCCCTCCCATGGTGCTCTCCGCTTCTCTCCTAGGCTTTGTAATTCCCTGCAGCAGCCGCTCCCAACTCACAGATCAGACTCGCGGTTATGGAGCTGAGTCAGGAAGTACAAACAGAACACCTGTTGCTGTCAAGGCTATTCCAGTTCATTCTTTGACCCTGTAGGACAGAGAGTAGAATTACACCGGTAGAGTTCTGGGGGAGCGGCCTGTGAGTCTGAACTGCTGGCCTGTGGGTTGGCAGCTGGAACTCTTAGGCACTGCCTCTGCAGGGTAGTAACAGATTACACTTCAGATTCAAGAGTGCTGAGGGTACAGTTCCTTCCTAAGGACAGCCTCGTCTCCGCTGTGCCTGCCGGCGTGCCTCTCTCTGGCCCTCCATCACTGCCCTGCTCCAACAAGTGTCATGAAGCCCCAAGGTCCCCATTTGGCCGCTAAGCCATAGCCCGAAGACGCTCAGCTCTAGCTTTGGGTGTCAGCACACCTCACTCCACCACATGCCTGGGGGCACCCTGCTTCACCAGCTCACCTCCTGCCAATGACTCAGCTTTCGGGCTCTGTGGGCTCCCTGTCCCTGCATTGTCCCCTGCCTCTGCTACTGTCTTTTTTCTGTCACCACTTCTTGCTGTCTTCAGTGTTATAGCCATCTCTCTCTATCTGCTGATTCCAGGGGCTTCTCAGCACTGGGATCCGGGGTCCTAGGACATGATCAGCTCCAGCCCTTCTCCTTGGTGGTGGCCAGATCCTCTCCTTTACCACTGGGATGGTTCATTTTAAGCCTAGCGGGAGGGCAGATTTGACCAGTCCCCTTGGTGTGCCACAATTATTTGCATTGTCTTGCCCAGTCACTTGGGTGAGAGTACAAGTTTACAGTGCGGGAGCTGTATAAAAGCAACCCATTGCCCCAAAGAGCCCTGTCATAACTGGGGGACTGTATGTACTGCATACTGTCTCGCAGCCTGTGTGTTATGTTTATATGTCATGTTTCCAACCCCTGAAGACAAAGATCAGATTTATAAAGATACTGATAATAGAAGGCAATAATAATGAAAAGAACATTTCCACAAATCGGTATCAGACTTATGTCAAAACTGACTTGAGATAGCATCGCTGGAACGGAACTTTGTTCTAAGTCAGGAACAACCCTGTTGTTTATCCCTGTTTTCAAGAACAGGAAACAGAGGCTCAGTGGCTCAAGACTCTTGCGAAGCAAGTGGGGTTGGAGATGTGCCTGAAACGCAGGCCTGTGCCCTCCTGAAGCCCATGCTGAAGCCCGTGCTCGAGGCGAGGGCGCTAAAGCCGTGCTCGGCGTCGTCAAGGTGGCAGAGAATGGGGCCTGAATGAGCTGACCTTCAGAAAGCGTCTCCCTCCGGGCTCCTTGGTTAGGCGGCATTTTGCAGAAGGGCCCTGGCCTTGTCTGTCAGGGTCCCCATCTCTGTCCCTCTTTCTTCTGATGACTCCACCTCGTTACAGGGCCATGTGTGGCCGACGTGGAAGTCCGCATGCATGCGAGAGCTCAGCAGTCTCTGTGTGATGCAAGCAGTTAGTGTACTCGGCTGCTGGGGGTGGACTCTACGCTGAAGTGCCTTGGAAGAAAGGCTTGGCCACCTGCTTCTGGCTGGAAACTCAGCCACTGAAAACCTGTGGTGGCACGGTTCTGCTCCGACACACTTGAGGTCACTGTGAGTCTGAGGTAAGCTCAGGCACTAGGTCGTGGTTTAGAGACCTACTTCTGGCCGAAAACTCAGCCACTGAAAACGTACAGTGACACGGTTATGCTCCGACACCCGTGGGGTTACCATGAGTCAGAGGTGAGCTCAGCCACTAAGTGCTGGTTCAGAGACCCTGAGTGTGTTCTCATCTATGCCCCCGAACCAGTTGCAGGTTCTCCCAGAGGTGGAACTGTGGCTTCTCTTTCGTTTCTGGGATCTCAGCCCAGCGCCCGGTGCAAGGACTTGCATACATTAGGTGCTCAATAAACACCCCTTGCTGATTGTACACAGGTTCCCTTGTCCTCCAGGCAACCCTGTCCAAGCTGAGAATCGAAGGCCACACGTGGCTTCATTTCTGGAACAGACTGGAATGTTCCTTTGGCCATATACCCCCTTTCTTCCTAGGGGGTGGCAGCCTGTGACCTGCTCTGTAAAGAGAAATGACTAAATAGGGTAGCCACGGCTGATCCAGGACTGTCAGGACCCCCATAAACCAAGGCCCTAACTGGCCTGTTGTGCCACCTGCCTGAGTTATTCTTGGCAGTGTCTGCTGCGGGTCGTTTTGTATAAAGATGCAGACTTGAAATGGAACTTCACTTTTCCAAACCAAGTTCCCTTTAGAAACCCAGTCTCTGGCCTCTTTTCCTCCATCCTGGCTCACCCCCCACCCCGGTCCCCCCGACCTGGGCTCCTGTACTGTCCTCCCCGGGGAGAAACTGCCCTGACCTCCTCTACCCAGCCAGCACCGTTCCACAGCAGGGCTGGCTGTAACTGAGCTGCTTTTTACAGGACTTGTGTTGCTGCATTGGAGGGCTTAATGTCTCACTGGTGTGTTTAGAGGGTTGCAGCCTCAGGGGCCCTGAGAGGGAGTGGAGGGCTGGGGAGCCACGGAGGCAGGGAAGCAGCTGTGCCCTCCTGCTTGTGGGTGTGGCTGTCTCTGCCCGCCTAGGAATGCCCTGCGGCTTGGCTACAAGCAGAGGCTGGCCAGCGGCCACCTCCCTGAAGATGGGAGGGAACCGCGGGCCTGATCAGAGGCAGAGTCACTGGAGGGGGGCAGTTGGGGAAGCTGAGAAGGTGGAGAAGACTCAGGCCAGGAGCCCGAGTTTCCATTTGTCCTTGGACGGAAGAACCTGTGCAGTTCGGTGTGTGTGGGAATGTGTATTTGTGTGACAGTGTGAGTGGTCATGTGTGTGAGTGGTCATGTGTGTGCGTGCGCATATGCATGTAAGGATGTGGCTGTGATCATGTGCAAATGTGTGACGGTGTGAGCAAGTGTGTTTGCATGATAGCATATGTGAGTGCATGGGTCTGTGTCAGAGTGTGAGTATGCATGTAAGTGTGTTGTACAAGTATGAGTGTGTTTGCATGAGTGCATTGAAGTGTGAGTAAGTGAAAGTGTGTGTGAGAATACATGTGTGTGAATGTGTAAGAGTGTGAATGTGTTTGAGAGAGTGCATGTGTGTGAGAAAGTGAGTACAGGTGTGACTGTGAGATTGTGTGAGTATGTACACATGTGGGGGTGCATCTGTGCACATGAGTGTGCATGTGGGTGTGAGTGTACACGTAAGCATGTGTGCACATGCACATTGTTAGTACGTGTGAGTGTGCACATATATGTGCATGTGTCTCTGTGAGAGAGACAGAATATGTATGTTGAGCATGTCAGTTGGTGAGAGCTGGGGTTGCAGACACGGAAGTGAAAAGGCGTGGAACTGGGGAGTTCTGCCACAGAAAACTAAACAGAGTTGATAACCAAAGAATTTTGTTTGGCTTCTTATGGGGCAGGGAAAGAAAAGTACCACTTATAGAGGACCCTGCCCACCTAATACAAAACAGAAATGAAGGGTCTGGTTTTGGAGCCAGTGGGCTGGGCCAGGAGCTGGGCACGGTGCAGGTTTCCCAGAGGCTGGCGCTGTGAGTAGTGACGGGACGGCTCTCCTTTATCCTCTCCTGAGACTGCAGCTCCCGTCGTCTGGTGTGTCCTGTAATTACCCTGAGCTGTTGGTCTCTGTGGACAGTTCTGTGCCACCAAGGCTGCAGTCAGATCTATAATTAGCCTCAGTGGCCAATGAGCCTTTTCATTTGCAGTGTCTGCTTGTGCATACAGCTAAAAAATCCTTTTGGAAGACCACTTTTGGGAAGTAGAGAGGTTCCAGTATGGACCACACATTTTGGTGATGCTGTTGTTAGCAACCCCTGAGTTAGCCCCAACTTGCAGCAAGCCCTGCTCAGCGGGACAGAAGGCTGGCTGGTCCTGTGCCGTCCCTGTGGTGGCTGCAGATCGGACTGCTGTGATCCACAGGGTTTCCGTGGCTAATTTTTGGAAGTCAATCACCAGGCCCTTCTTCCTGGTCCCTCTTAGTCCAGAAGCTCCACTGACCCCTGCTCAGCTTTGTAACAGCACAGACCTCCACTGACAGACGGGTGGGGGCTGCTCGTGAGGTGCATCAGCTGGGAGCTGCACCCGGGTCTGCCACATGAGCGAGGAGGATTCCACGCCTGAGTCACCACTGCCCCTGCTGTTCCCCTGCTGCCTTCGAGTCTATTCTGATTCACAGTGACCTGATAGGACAGAATAGAACTACCCCGTAGCGTTTCTGAGGAGCATCTGGTAGATTCAAAGTGCCAGGCTTTGGGTTAGCAGCTGTAGCACTTAACTGCTATGCCACCAGGGGTTCTGCCCACAGGCGAAGAACCCAAGCCTGTTGCCATCAAGTCAGGTCCAATTCATAACAACCCGATAGGACAGAGGAGGACTGCCCCGTAGGCTTTCCAGGGAGCAGTTGGTGGATTTGAATTGGCTGACTTTTTGGCAAGCAGCCAAGCTCTTTACTGCCAGCCAAGCCCAGGGGAGTTATTATTAACTAGGCAAGATAAAGAACTGGGCTTATGTAGCATAGTGTCTGTCTTTCTTCATAGCGATACATGCCAAAGTGTTGCGAGTCAGAGTACCATCATATTTGTAATTTACTTTTAAAAAGAAAGTTTATCATGGTGAAATACATGTAACAAAACAGTCACCATTTACCCCATTTTCGCGTCCAGTACAATGACATCAGTTATGTTCACAGTGCTGGACAACTGTTCCCAGGGACCTTTTTATATTTACTGTATTTAAGGTGTCTTATTTACCCATTTCTGCACAAACCATTCAGTGATGGTGATTACACTTTTCACAGTGTGTCTCTGTTCTCGTTCAATTTTTCTGGTTGTACCTTCTCCAGTGCGCTGTCTCCCTGGTCCTTGTCTTGTCTCTCATCTTTGCTGTAGAGTAGTTTTTTGGTTTTTTTTTTTTTTTGCTTTAGAGTAGTTTTTGACCATTTGGTCTCTTACAGGTGATTTTTTTGTTTGTTTTTTAAAGAGAAAAGCTCATTACTCATGAGTGATATTGTTTACTTTATGATGCAATCTGTTAGCTAACAGGCATAGCTAACAGGCGTGTCATTTACTTTTCAGTGATTCAGAAAAAGAGAGGATAAATGGCTAAGTATTAACAATTGTTGACTCGGTAGTAGGTCTGTTTCTACTTTTCCATTTATTAGTAAATGTTCACAGTAAATGTTTTTTTAATCCCTTGGGATTTTCTTAAAGGAGGTCCCCACAAAGAGAGAACCTTCTAGCTCACCGTGGCTCTAGGTCAGGCTGGAGGATAGACGAGTTAACCTTAGAACCAGATGGGGCGTTCAGAGGTTGTTAGCAGGACTAGCTGACATCCCGATCTCTTCTGCTTAAAACTATCCAAAGTGTTGGGTGGACTTGAAGTAGGACTCTTACCAACCTAGAAATTAAGCAGGGGCAGTGATGTACTCCAAAAATTTAGGGACTTTTCTCTCTTAGACTGCAGCATTGCCATGATTCAGAGATATGAGCTGCCCTAGGAAGCCAGATCAGAAATGGAATCCACTGGAAAGGACAAGCCACCTTTCACCAGTGCAAGGCCAGTGTGTTTGAGCTAAAGACAGATGCCTTGTCTCATCCAACCCAAGCCAACCCTGTGAGGGTAGTACCATCCCCATGTTTCAGATGAGAAAACTGAGGCCCTGGGAGATGTGTATGAGTTAAGTGGTGGAACTGGGACTCACACATGATCTGTGGGAGCTGGAGCCAAATTTTTATTGCAGTAACTTTATCATGGTCGCAGTAATCCTGGTGTATCGTTGTTGCTGGTTGCTGAGTCAGCTGTCACTCATGACAGTCCCAGGGACAACAGAACAGTGTTGCCTGGTCCTGTGCCGTCCTTATGATCTTCGGTGTATTTGAGTCCACCACTCTGGCTGTTGTCTCACCCTTCTGACTTCAGGCCTCATCCTCCAGCCCTCAGTCAGATAATATTCCTTAAAAAAAAAAAATTATTCTTTAGATGAAGGCTTACAGAGCAACCTAGTTTCTCATCAAACAATACACGTATTATTTTGTGACACTGGTTAACAACCCCGCAACATGCCAACACCCTTCTTTCTCAAGCTTGGGTTCTGTGTTACTGGCTGTTCTGTCCCCTCCTGCCTTCTGGTCCCTGCCCCTGGGCTGGCGTGCCCCTTTAGTCTCATTGTGTGTCGGGGACCCTTCTGACCTTTGGCTGAAGGGGTGACCCTCAGGAGCCACTGCAGTACTCACCTGAAACGATGTCCATGGGCCGTGCTCTCCGGGTGTCTTCAGCATCTGTCAGGCCAGTAAGGTCAGTCTTTTTGGTGAGTTAGAATTTGGGTCTACTTGTTTCTCCAGCTCCGGGTGGGCCCCTCACTTGTGATCCCTGTCAGAGCATCAGTGGTGGTCGCCGGGCACCATCTAGTTGTGCTGGACTCAGCCTGGTGGAGGTATGGTCGTTGTGGTCCATCAGTCCGTTGGACTCATCTGTCCCTGTGTCTTTGGTTTTCTTCATTCTTCCATGCTCCTGACAGGGTGAGACCAGTGGAGCATCTTAGATGGCCACTCCCAGGCTTTTAGGGCCCCAGACACCACTCACCAAAGGCTGGTATAGGGCGTTCCTTTATAAACTGTGCTATGTCAGCTGAGCGGATGACTGTCGGACAGTACTCTGCTGAGCTCCACAGGGGCGTCATTGGCTGCTCTGCGGGTGTAGATCACCAGGCCTTTCTTCCTCACCTTAGTCTGGCACCTCCAGTGAGACCCATCCACCACTGTTGACCCTAGTGGGACTGGAAATACCAGCAGTGTAGCCTCCAGTGTCATAGCAACAGGAAGCCACCACGGTAAGACAGACGGACAGACAGGTGACGAAACTGTGACACATCCAGTCCAAAGAGCTCGTGGCCTCCACAGCAGAGTCTCGGCAGGATTGGCCGTCCAGCTGCCCTTGATTATTTTTGCTGTTCTTCCCTGGGTTGTCTTAGCTCTCTGCTCAGAGTATAACTTTCTTGAGAGGAGAGAACATCGCACGACAGACGTGACTCTGCCCTCAGGCTCCCGCACACTGTTTCCTCCTTCCTTTCTCACAAGAAAAGGAAGTCCCGCACTGGGTCTCCAGCAGGTGCCAGAAGGGCCTGCAGCTCTTCTTTGTCAACACAAGCCCACAACAGCAGTCCCTCGCGGTGGGGATGGAGCCCTGGTGGTGCAGTGGTTAGGACTCTGCAGCTAGCCCGAAGGCCGTGGTTGAAATCCACCACCCCTCCATGGGAGAAAGGTGTGGCAGTCTGCGTCCATAAAGTCGACAGCCTTGGGAACCCCATGGGGCAGTTGTAGTCTGTCCAGTATGGTCACTGTGAGTTGGAACTGGTTCAACTGTAGTAAGTTTTTTCTTAGTGGAGTTAGGGGTACAAACACATAAGCACTGACTACTAGCGGGAAGGTTGGTGGTTTGAACCCACTGAGAGGAGAGAGAGGTACCTGGGAATGGAGGCCTGGTGATGTGCTTCTGAAGGGTCACAGCCCTGAGGAGCAGTTCCATGGGGACACACGGGGTGCCATGAGTCAAAACTGACTTAACAGCAGCTAACAACAGCTTCCCTCAAAGGCACGTGGCTTCCTCCTTTCTCTGCTGTAACTGTTTCTGCATCTTAAGGCTGCCCTGGTCACTGTCCTAAGCTGGTCTGGCTTAAATGACACCTGCCCAAGTACCTGTATATGTTATGGGATGATGGGCACAGGGCCCGTCACAGATGTGCCTTGTTGGGGACTGAGACCCTTCCTACCTTCCAACCTCACCGTCCCCATTTATCCTAAGGCATGGCACAGGCTCCACGGTGCTGTGTGCTGCAAGAACACATTTGACCAAAGTGTCCAGTTGTTGGGAGAGCACCTTGGAGGCCATCCTGGTGACACTGCTTGTCAGTCTGGGGCCATCTGCAGGTGTTCTGGAAGGCCCAGGAAAAAAAGCCATCCGTTTTCCCGAAATAGCACCAACAGAATTTCCTAGAGGGAGTCAGACTGCAGCCTGGCTGGCAGTTGGGTCTGGCTGGGCTGGTCCCCACTGGGTACTGTGACCATTCCTTGTGCACAGAGATTCTCATACTGCAGGGAACACTCCTGAGCAGGTGGACACAGGACGCTGCTGACTAGCTAACCGGCCTGCTTTCAGTAGGAATGTAGAGAAAACGGTCCAGCACCAGAAGCAGCCTGAAGGGGTCCTAGGACCTCAGGCCTCTGGCTTCATTTCCCTCCTGCTCCGGGGCACCCACGCCTGTTTAGTCCTCAGTGGTCCCCCTGAGGATTTCCCCTGCCCCTGAAGTTCAGTACGTCTGGGAGAGCCATCAGAGTCCCTGGAGGGTGCAAATGAGTAAGCACTTGACTGCTAACAGAAAGATTGGAGGTTCAGGTCCACCCAGATGTGCCTTGTAAGAAAGCCCTGGCAGTCTGCTTCTAAAACGTCAGCCACTGAGAACGCCCCGGAGTACGGTTCTCCTGTGACGTGCTCGTGGGGCCACCCTGAGCCCGAGCTGACTCAGCAGCAGCGGTCAGTTGTAAGCACAGAGCACACACTGGATTTTCTAGACTTTGTGTGAAACAGAGAATGTGACGTACCCATTGATAGTCTGAATATTGGCCATGTATGGAAATGGTAACAGTGTGAATACATGGGGATGAATATGTATTATTAAAATGGATTTCACCTGTTTGTTTTTACTTCTTTTAAGGTAGCAACTAGAAAATTTAGGATTACACGTGACACATAGCTTGCATTATGTTTCTGTGGACCAGGTTGGTTGGAAGTGCATCACTGTCTTGATAAAACAAAGTCACCTTTATCAGCTGTCTCGACCTATGCAAGAAAACACTCACTCAAACGTGATGGTTCAAAAGAACAATTATTTATTATTTCTCAAATTTCTGCAAGTTGGCCCGGAGGATCGTTTCTGGCTTTGATTGGGCTAACTTAGATGATTGCTTCTAGGTGGATGACTGGCTGGGCTGGAAAAATCTAAGATGGCCTGGTTCTTGTGTCTGCCCAGTGACCTCTCACCTAGGGAGTGGCTCAAGGTGGTGGGAGTTACAAGACCTCCTGAAGCTGAACCTCCAGTATGATGTCATTTCCCTCTCATCGTACTGGTTGGGCAAGTCACATGGCCAGTTGGAGATATGACAGTCACATTGCAAGGGAGCATGCATATTGAGGTGGGAAGAACTCAGGGCCTTTGAAAAGTTGACCATGGTTCCCGGCTCCTTTGTCTTCACAGGGCAGACCCCCCAACTCCTTGCACGCACTCGCTCCTTGCACACACATGCTCCTTGCACGCACTCGCTCCTTGCACGCACTTGCTCCTTGCACACACTCGCTCCTTGCCCACACTTGCTCCTTGCACACACACGCTCCTTTGCAGTCTATCCCCAGCCTACCATCAGGCAGGGCCCAGTCTCATGCCAGTACCTTCCCAGAACCTTGAAAGGCTACGTGGTGCAACTCCTGTCACAGGTGTTTACTATATGGGAAGATTATCATAGCTGCTTCACTGGGAGACGTGTCAGAGACCAAGAACGAAAGGCCTCTCTACACCCTTCCAGAAAGCCCCTGACCCACCCATGTGCACCACCCCCTGCACACACAGGGCCCACTGTCCCGTCCCCGTAACTCATAGTCCTGATTTCCCCCACGGAGTGGCTCTTTCATACAAACGCACAACAAGCACACTGTGGTCCGCTTTGAGAGCCCCTGCCGAAGGTGTCTGATAAGTGCCCGCGCTCCCAGCGCTGCAGACAACAGCCCCTTTAGTGTCTCTGCTCCAGGATAAACACGGCCATGGACTGGACTTTCTCCGGCTCTGTGAAGGTGGAGAGAGGCTCTGTTTGTGGCTCCGGAGTTGGCCGCTGGGCTGCAGAGAAACACAAAGAGCCCAGTGTGTGGTGCCCACTCCCCCAGCACGTTCCCAGGGCTCTCCCCTTCGAGTTGCTTTATCAACATGCCACAGGCACGGTCCCTGCTGTATTTTCTCAGGTGTCCTGTGAGCCCGTCCGGCTCACCGTGGAGCGGCTGCCCAGCCCACCTTCTCACACAAGGCTGCTCATGGCAGCAGGGAGGCCGTCGGTGCAGTGTTTGGACAGACCAGCCGGCAGCTACTTCTAACCGCAAAACATTCCCGGAGTCACTGCTTTTTCTTGGATCAGGAGGTCTGGGTGGAGGAGGGGCCAAGCCCAGCCTTGAGGAAGGCTCTGAGAGTGAGCTGGAAGGATGTGGAGGTCGGTTCTGCCAGAGGGGAAGAACACCAGGAGAGGGGCCGTGTGGACGGGAAGAGGTTGCAGGGGTGGGGGCTGAGGCTGGGGCGGAGCTTCAGAACGAGGAGGGGTTGGGGGCCTGGAGGCAGGAGGGTGTCAGGGAAAGCCCGCAGGTTGTGGAATTAGGCAGATTCATTCATTCATTTATTTCGTTTATTCAGACCAGAAAGCAGCCAACTTTTTGGTAAAGAAACAAAACAAAACATAGCTGTATGGGCTTCACACCACCCAGCTTTCTGTTAGTACCCAAGAGCAAAGCCAAGTGCACCACCAGGGTCCCGCCTGTAAAGGGCCAGCTGTAAAAGTTTTAGAGTTGTAAGTCAAGAGACAGAGTCAAGGTTAATATGTCAAGGTTCTTGTACAAAAAGGGAGCCCTGGCAGCATGGTAGGTAAGAGCTACAGCTGCTAACCAAAATATTGGCAATTTGAATCCACCGGGCACTCCTTGAACACTCAGTCAGTTTTACTCTGCCGATGCGTTGAGTTTACTTTGGTTTGGTGTTGTAAGGAACGCTGGTCACAGTGGTTACGTGCTACCGCTGCTAACCTAAAAGGTCGGCAGTTCAGGTGCACCTGGTACTCACTGGAAACTATGCAGGGCTGTTCCACTTTGTCCCGTAGGGTTGCTAGGAGTCAGGCTTTGTGAGTAATAAAAAAGAAAACAAATATCCATGCACATTTTTATTGGCAAAATTCAAAATAGAAAAATGACGATAGAGTATAGTTTTTGTTTCTTGTTGCAAGTGTTTGAGAAGAACAGAAGTTATTTGAGGTGGGGTGATAACATTTTGCTTAATTGGGGTTCAAAGTTATTATCTTCTAGCAGGAATTCAGTTGCAACCATGGCTGTATAAAAGCTGTTCTCAGCTCCTGGGCTGTACAAAGCCAAGGGGCAGACTGGATTAGCCCATGGGCGGTAGTTGGCTGACTTCTCGCATATCTTGACCTTGTGCTGGCATAGTGGTTAAGTGCTGCATCTGCTAACCCAAAGGTCAGCTGTTCAAATCCACCAGGTGCTCCTTGGGAACTCTATGGGGCAGAATCCCAAGTAGAATTCCCAAGATTCTACTGTGTCCTATAGAGTCACTATGAGTTGGAATTAACTCAGCGGCACTGAGTTTGGTTTTTGGTTTACCTTGTGCTGGGGCTCCTTGGCCTGTGTCTGTTTCATTCGTTGGCAGAGCCCCGCCCCCGGCACCTGCTCAGTGAATCGGGGGTGAATAAGGAAATAACTTCACCCGCTCCTGTCGGAGAGGCCGTGGTGAGCAGCCCAGCGGCAGTTGCTCTTACACTCTATGCCTTCTGTCTCTTTATCCCACCTGACTATCTCCTGAGGACCACTGACCACTGTCTGACCAGGGTCTCGCTGATGTATTTACAACTGAGCTGTCACCCGCACTGAGATGTGAGCACCTTGGTGCCAGCAGCCTTCTCTGTCTTCCTCAATGTCACATCCCTACCTGCCAGGCATTGTAACTGCCTTTTATTATCAGCATCAGTGCACAGTGAGATTTTCTGAACCTTTCTGTTGAGTGTGTGCACTGTCACCTTGCTTCCTTGTAAACCACAAGTAACACCTACAGAAGGCCTTGTGCCCCCAACCCCTTGGTCGATTCTTGCAGAAGGAAGGCATTTCCACTTACCTGCCTCAGGACAGGGGGTGGGCAGGAGACTCTCAAACCTTCCCTTTCGTCAGGGCTGGGTTTGGGGCCTGGGCATGCTGCCCAGATGTCCACAGTGCTGCTTTTCACATCTTCTGGGACGCAACCCTGAGCTGGCCCGTGGGAGCAGCTTCCTCTGTGCCCAGCCCACAGTGCAGCCTTGTTGGTTCCCTGAGTCCTCTGTGTGAGCCTTGCTTGTTGGGACAGTCCCCCTCCCTGCCCCCAGACCCGGCTCCAGCTTCACTGCAGAGATCTAGGTCCCTGGGTCAGCTTTGCGGGAGGCCTGTCACACGGCCAAGTCCTGGACATGCGATCGCAGCTCCCCAGGGAATGGGTGTGCTTGTCCTTGAGATTTGGGCTTCAGTGGTTACCCCAACACAGCAGCAACACCACACTGTTGCTGGTCATTGTCAGGCTGATTCTGACTCATGGTGACCCCTTGTGTACAGAGTAGAACTGCATCCCACATTTTTCAAGCCTCCTTTTTCTCCTCTAACACTGCTAAAGTTTGGAAACTCCCAATCAGATATTGCAGTCATCTCTCCCGTTCTGTCCCCACCTTTGGCCCTGCCCCCTTGAATCAGGACACCCACCCTTCTCTGCACTAGGGCCAGGAAATAACCATCTGCAGGAGCTTCCCAGCCCAGGCCAGACAGCACAGCTTTCCAGCAAGTCCAAGGTCATTTTCATCCCTTCCATCAACAAAAACCTCCTCTTTAGCCTCTGTCCTGTGGGTAATCTCCCCAGGATTCAGATTAACACCTGAGTCTGCCTCCCAGGCCCCAGGAGAACACACAGAAGGCGAGACAATGCTGTCTCTCCTGGATTTGGCTTTGTCTTGGGTCGGGAATCCAAGTGACCATCTTGTCCACTCCACCTGGCCTTTCCAATCCCCTCCTTCCTTTTCCTCTTCAGAGGACAGGGAGGCTGCAGCAACTACCCACTGACAGCTCACCAAGGGAGAGTTCCTAAGTTCTGAGAACAGGAGAACAGTAAGCAAGTCATCCCCGACTCACAGCTCGCAGTGGGTGCTTCCCTCCAGCAACTCTATTGTAAGTTGATTCTGACATAAGGCCAACACCTCTTTCATTTTTATTTTTTTAGTTTTCATTGCAGTTGCCGTTTATTATCAGCATCTTTATAAATCCAATCTTTGTCTCTGGACATCAGTGAATGAACATCTGAAAATGTAAATTTCAATGACTTACACACTGCGATGTTGTATGTTGTACATGTTACTAAGAATATGATGTACCAAAAAAAAAAAAAAAGACCAGATGTTTGTAAGTTCTGTTCATCATAACTCTGAAATATCGTAGGGAGGGGACTACCTTCAACCAGGAAACCCTGATGGCATAGTGGTTAAGTGCTGTGTCTGCTAACCAAAAGGTTGGCAGTTCAGATCCACCAGGCGCTTCTTGGAAACTCTATGGGAGCAGTACTGCTGTGTCCTGTGGGGTTGCTATGAGTTGGAATCACTTCAGTGGCAGTGGCTAGTGGCTATACCTTAAACCAAAAACAAATAAACAAAAACACCCCAAAACCTTGCTGTGAAGTCAGTTCTGACACATAGCAGGAGTACCTTAGCATGCTTGAGTTTGGTCTTGGCTTCCATCCAAACAGCAGGTGCTTCCAGAAGGGTTTACCGTCTTTCTGAGACAGCAACGAACTGGGATTTTGAGTTCTTTCTCTGGTGGATGCGGCCTGCCTGGGCCAAGGTATAGGAAGGCAGCGACAGGCCAGAGTCGGAGAACTGGGAACGTGATTCCCAGCACAGTCTCCTTCCTCTGGGAGAAGAGTTCCTCAGAGAAGTTCTCTGTCGTGGAGAGATGGGCAGCTACCTAATTCTACAGTTAACAAATGAAAAGACTTCAGGGAGGGTGTAACTTTGTGGTGCAAACAGTTGGCGCTCTTGGCTGCTCCCTGACGGGTTGAAGGTGCCAGTCCATCCAGTGACCTCGGAAGAAAGGCTAGGGGTCTGCTTTGAGAAGGTCGACCTTTGAAACCCTCACAGAGCACAGTTCTCCTCCAACACACGTGGGGTCGCCATGAACAAAGTCTCTGGTCTTTAATGTTGCTGTAAGCTCAGAATTTAAATTTCATGCCTTAGTAGCCTTTTCATTAAATTACCCTTTTCTGTTGAGTCAACTCTGACTCATAGCGTCCCTATAGGACAGAGGAGACTGCCCCATAGGATTTGCAGGGAGCAGCTGCTGGATTTGAACTGCCAGCCTTTCACTTAGGAGTTGAGCTCTTAATTGTTGTGCCACCTGCCACCAGAGCTCTTTGCCTATATGTTGTGCTCAGTAAAGAGCATCAGACACGGGGCATTCCATTACACACCCCTTCAAGCCACCTTGCTGTCACCCAGTGCTGACCCTATGGGCTCTGTGTGTGCCTGCCTTCCAAGAGACAAGAAGAGGAGAAGGAAACACTGGCCCATTTTACTAACAGTGACCTGAGTGACTTCTTACAGTTATGGCTGTAAGAAGGGATTCTACCCAATTCTGCTTTTTGTTGATGTTTTACAATAATGGAGTGGTCTCCTGGATGAAGGTGAAGAGATGGATGTTTATCCCCATTCTGTATGATGCATTTCTTTAAAAAGGAGACTCTCCTTGTTGCTGAACTGGAGCAAGTTGGTTCCACCTGTCACTGTAGCAGTAAGTTCAGAGACAGCATAGCATTCAAGGAACAATTTATTTGCAGATTTGCTAACAGTCTGGGAGAAGCGAGCCCAAAACTGTCCCATTTGGGTTACGCTTCCAGTGGCTTTTATAGCCAGAACTCAAGGGGGTAGGGGTTTGTCACAGAACAATAGAAGTTACAAGATTTCATTACATCATAAGGTTTCATTGCATCTACAAACAGTGTGAATTACCCAAAATTTCATTATCTTTCTCTGGGGTCTTATTTCTCTGTATCCTCAGAGATAAGGAGAGGAATGCAGACCTGCTAATCTGGTCTGAGGGTGGTTATTAAGGCAGAAAATAGAATGTAGCTTCATAACCTGAGTGACCTTTGTTAGGCCTTTACATTTACCATCATCCTTAAAGCCTTTGGGAGCTAACACCTAGCACAGTGTCATGTAACAGTAGGTACTTGATTGGGGTTTGTCGGATGAAATCAGGAATGACTCTGGGGAAGGTGGTGATAAATGTGCAACAAGTGGACTTCTCAAACAACAACAACAAGAGCTTTGATCTGTAGCACTTGCCAATTCCCACGGTGTGAACAGCCTCTCCAGAACTGATCTCAGGCTACCAACATGATGCCACTGAGCTTGGGCGTATGTGGTCATCTCCACCAAACTGTGAGCCCGCATCAGTACACCATTGATCCTCCTCCGTGACATCCTTGCTCCAGGATCTTTCAGACTCTGTGTCCGGCCATCTCATGTTTGAGCTGTTATCTTTATTACCATGAAATATATAGGAAATGTAATTAACTGTATTGGCGGCAACAACTGGATGTCTTCTTTGAAGAAGGGGCTACCCCATTCCTTAGCACAGAAGACCAGAATTGGGACAGGTACACAGATCGTGTGGCCCTCTGGTCTCAGCCAAATCCTTTAACCTCACTGGGTTGCAGTGCATGGAATGTTGGGAATGGGAAGGCACACAGGTCACACCTTTTCTCCAGAGGCTGCAGGCTGCCTGCTTGATGGTTGCAGAAGATGCTTAGAGGTTTTATCCCAGCCCCACAGAGCCCTGGGATCATGGACTTATCCCCAGCTTGGGCTAAGGAGGTCCAGCTGGCATGGAACCTTCTCTCTCATAAGCCCATTGTCATCCTAAACCAGAGCTAACAAATGCTTAGAAACCCCTCTTCATTTCAGGGACATCTAGCCCAATTAGTGTTAACATATTTATACAGAAAATGTTCTACATCTTGTTTTGGTGAATAGCGTCTAGGGTCTTAAAAGCTTGTGAGCAGCCATCTAAGATACTCTAGTGTTCTCAACCCTTCTAGAGCAAGAGAGAGTGAAGAAAACCAAAGACACAAGAGAAATCTTAGTCCAAGAGACGAATGGGCCACGACTACACAGCCTCCGCCAGGCTGAGTCCAGCACAGCCAGATGGTGCCCGGCTACCACCACTGACGGTGCTGAAAGGGGTCACAATATAGGGTCCTGGACAGCGCTGGATAAAAATGTAGAATAGATTTCTAACTCAAAAAAAAGACCAGACTTACTGGTGGGACAGAGACTGGGGAAACCTGATGAGTGTGGCCCCCAAATACTCTTAGAGCTCAGTACTGAAGTCACTGTTACAGTTCACCCGTCAGCCAGGGTTAGACAGCCCCATAAAACAAAACGAGACTGAAGGGGCAAAGCAGCCTAGGAGCAAGGACTAGAAGGCAGGAGGGGATAGGAAAGCTGGACGAATGGAAATGGGGAACCCCAGGTGGAGAAGGCGAGAGTGTTGACTTGTGATGGGGTTGGCAGCCAGTGCCACAGAACAATGTGTGTGTCAATACTTTAATGAGCAACTACTCTGTTCTATAAACCTTCATCTAAAATGTAATAAAAAAGAAAAATCCCTCTATAAAAATCCCAAAACTGCCCAGCCCAGCAACTGACCAGTAGGTAACCACGGAAAACAAAAGAGAAAAATAATAATCACCTTATTCAGGAAAGTTCAAATGTGGACCAGAGCCTGTTGATACAACTTTGGGGCGGTGAACAGAATAGAGAATTTTGCTCATTTCACATCTTTTGTAAAAGCCCTCCTCACACCACCGGCAGCTCCAGGGGCACCTGCGGAGTGAATGTGGGAACTGCATTCAGGCTCTGCCAGCTCCTAATCTCCAGAGATTTCACCCATGGTCTCTGCAGAGGCTGGACAGCCATGCTGGCCTCAGTCATTACAGGGTGCTGGCAGAACTCTGGAGGCCGGGGACTCTTGATGTCCCCCTGACTTGTAAAGAGGACCTACTTTTCCTTTGGGGTCTGTGTGCACGCAGCCTCCGGAGAGGGCACTAGAGTTCCCTGGGATGGCTGAGTCTTTTGGCCCTAGGAAACCACAGATGTGAATCCCTAGGGGCTGTGAGTGCCCTGCCTTCCGTTCATCTGCGCACGTTTCACTGAGAAGCAGTGGGGTAAAGAGGCCTAAGACCCCAAGGAAGGCGCAGTCCTTTTGGTACCTTTCTAGGCCCCAGCTCAGGCTCTGTGCAAGGAGCAGGTTAATAGGTCTACAGGCTTGAGAATTAATAAACCAAGGGCACTTGCTCCATTTCAGAGGTTACCAGAGTCTAGATGCCGCAGAACCCCTGGAGGGCTGTGAAAACACAGCCCCGCCCGTGGAGTATCTGGTTTGGCGAAGTAGGGCCCAAGCATCTGCATTTCTAAGCAGCTTCCAAGGTGATGCTGAGGCTGGCCCAGAGCCTCAGGCTGAGACCCGCTGGTCTGTTCTAGCTCCTGAGCATCCCGTTTGCCTTCTGCTCTGTTCCTGAATCTCGCCTGTTGGCCTGTCTCTGGCATTTTCAGGGTAAAACACCAGTAGCCTCAGGGATCTTCATGGAATTGCTGAGAGGGGGTGTGATATGCTGCAGTCTGGGAGAAGCCGGGGGATCCCTGTCCCTGACATGCCATGCCAGAGGAGACGCCTCCCACAGCTTCACCTCTGTGGTGGCCAATGTCAGACAGCCTGGTGGAACCCCTTCCTGAAGGGACTCATTAAAGGGCACAGTGACAGGCCTGGCCACACGGCAGCCCTGGGATGCATCCTGGCAAATGTGCACAAACATGGGAGCCCAGGTCATCATGCCTCCATTTGCAGGCACCTAACTGTCCTCGCTAAGTGAAAAAAATATGGGTTATCCAACTGTCAGAGGTGGCTTGGGTAAGCTGTCTACCCTTGCATGGGTGACTTTTTAAATTGAAAACAGTTTCTGCTCTGCTTGGCTGGACCTGCTTTGGGAGGGTCATGTCACTCTGTGTGGACGCTGTCTACCACCCAGGGAGGTGGCACGGGGAATAAACTATAGCCAACAAACAGCAGCGAATGTCAGGGTGTGAGAGACCGATGAACAGCTTGGGAGATGTGTTTGTTTTCATTGTCAGCCCCAAAGCTAAGTGCAAGTGTTTGTTTTTCTGCAGGTATGTTTGATTTTACAAGTCTTAAATCATAGGGAGCCAGGTCAACCAGACTTGGCAAATGCTGACACCTCTGATGAATAAAGCCTTTGTGTATATCCCCATTTCGTTCTAAAAATGAAGTTGAGACAGCTCACAACAAAGAGTATCTTTAAATAATGAAAATTAAAAAATGTTGGTATGACAGTCAGGCCCAGTGAAAAATGAGAGTAGCCATAGGCCAGCCACTGGGATGAACAGTTTCTGTGATGAAGCAGGAAACCCTGGCTGCATAGTCGTTAAGCCCACAGCTGCTAACCAGAAGATTGGCAGATCAAATCCACCAGCTGCTCCTTGGAAACTCTATGGGACAGTTCTGCTTTGTCCTGTAGGGCTGCTATGAGTTAGAATCGGCTTGATGTCAATGGATGTGGATTTTTGGTTTGTGATGAAGCATCTGATTCGGCTTTGAGTTTCCTGGCAGCCAGGTCAAACAGAGAAATACAGAAAACTTCACCTCTCTCAGTAGAGAAGGAAGGAAAGAACCATTTCATGGTTTTATTTCTGACACTAAATTCTAACGTTGACTTTTTATACTGGACTTTGCATGAGGAAAATCAAATGAATGTGCTTCTGACAACTACTTTCTACGAAGTGTGAAGGTAGAATTCCTATGATGATCTCTTGAGTTAACCTGGTGGCCCTGGATGGCACAAAGGGTTGAACACTGAGCTGTCAGCCCAAAGGATGGCAGCAGAGCCTGAGAAGACGGGCCTGGTGATCTGCTTCCAAGAGGTCACAGCTTGGAAACTTGATGGAGCAGTTCTCCTCGGCACGTGTGGCATCACTGTGAGTCGGAGTCAGCTCAACACAACTGACAACTACAAACGATAACCCAGTGGAAGCAGGCCTCCGAAGGGCTCGGCCTGCATGGTCCAAGTGTGAAGACTTCTCATGGCCTCATTTGATCTGGAGAGATCCTTTCTGGAGGCATGGAGAAGTAATGTTAATACTCTAGCAAATTGTGCTGTCCGCTAATTTAATCAAAAAATGAACAAAAAAGAGAGAGACCCATGTTGGCATGGTCAACTAATGGGTATTTTGCAAGGCTATCAAAAATGCTTAGTGTTCTGGTAGTACTTCTCATCAAGCATCCTCTGAGGATTATGGGAGTGGTCTGGGGACCTCTTGCCTCAGGGCCTTTGCGTTTGCTATTCCCTCTGCCTGGAATGCTCTTCCCCCAGGTAGGCTCATGGCTTGGTGCCTGACTTTATTATCCTGCTCCATCCCCTTCTCCTTTAAGGATTTGTCTTTAATCTCCTTGTTTTGCTGATCTTATTTTTTCTGTCTTTGTAGCAGCTACCACTACCTAACTTTGTATTATGTATCTATTTTTTTGTTTCCGGTCTTGCTGACTGGCTTGTCAGTCAGTCCCCTGCAGGCAGCAGGGACATTGTCTGTTTTATTCGGTCCTGTGCTGCAGCTCCTAGACCAGTGCCTGGCACAGACTCGGAGTTAATAGACATCAAATGAACAACTGCCGTATTGATAGCTATTTCCCAGCTTGGACTTGGTGTTGGAGTAGAGGGAGGGGACCTTACTGATTCATTGGACGTTAGAACTGTGAAGGGTGACCAGCACGCCTGGCTTATGGGACTTCCCTGCTTGTAGCACTGGAAGCTGCATGTCCTGGGAAGCAGCGGGAGGCTGATCACCTTAGGACTCTGGTTCTGTTAGCCATGTCTTCCTGCTAATAACAGCAGCCAACTCATAAAGCCAGACAGTGCTCTGAGCCCTGCATGTAGAGCACTTGCTTTAATGCGATGGTAACACCGTGTCACGGTCATCTAGTGCTGCCGTAACAAGTATCACGGATGGATGACTGTAACAAAGAGGAACCCACTCTCTCACAGTCTGGTTGGCCACAAGTCCAAATTCAGGGCATCGGCTCCCGGGAAAGGCTTTCTCTCTCTTGTCAGCTCGGAAGAAAGTTCTTTTCATCAGTGTTCCCCTCAGTTGAGAGCTTTTCTACATGGGGCCCAAAGGATGTGCTCTGTTCTTGGTGCTTCTTTCTTGGTGGCATGAGGTACCCCTGACCCTGTCCTTCTGCTGGCTTTTCTCTTGTTGCCTGGAGACACTGTCGAATCTTGGAGGGTGGTTCCTGCCCCGTTTACACAGCTGCTGCCTATTCCACCTCATCAACAGCATACAGACAGGATTTACAAGGCCCAGGAAAATCACATCAGATGACCGAATGGTGGACAATCAGGCAATACTGGGAGTCACGGCCCAGCGGAAGTGATACACGTATTTGTCGGGGGGACATGATTCAGTCCGTGACACCCGACTTTACAGACTCCGGCACAAAGAGTGCAGGTTTTGGATCTGTGTAGTTCACTTCAAGGTCCAGGCTGTTTAACCCCCCGGCCGACGCGCCTCTTAATTAGGGATGAGAATACCCCGTAGTGCTCAAATGTGCCCCTCTGCCCCATGGCCTGGAGAGAAGACCCCAAAATGAGCCAATCAGAAGGGGCTGTCTATTGGCTCAGGTCCCCCCGTTCCCCCACAGCTGCCAAGACTCTTGCAGCCCATGAGGTCGGGCTGTGTGTTTTCATCACTGGCTCTGGATGAAGCTGGTAAAAACCCACGTCTGCATAACGAGGACAGAGTGACCGTATGGGGCACAGCAGCCGTAAATAAACCCGTGAAACGGGGGACTCAGTGAGCAGCAAAGGACGCCTTTAACAGATGAAAAGCTGGCTGTACAAGTCAGGGTAGTGGAGTTTATGAACTGAGAATGAGCCAGTCCACCCCTGGCCTGGGACTGTGCCATTCTCCCGTCAACTGACAATGTGGTGGGGTGCTGGCCAGGAGCTGGACAGCCCAGCTGGGGTGGGCCTCTCTGAGGACAGGCCAGCTACCTGGGTCTGGAAGCCTGGGCACAGAGTGGGAGGGAGAACTGGCCTCTTTGGGCTGTAATCAGACATTCAGCTTCTTCACCCTGTTCTTCTAATCATGGGAGTATATCACTTGCTCATAAAAATTAAAAATTATGGATGGAAAGACTTTCCTGGGTACCTTCCTAGTCCCCACCCACAAAGGAAGCGATCTGACCCTCTAGACTTTCCAAATACTTGGACTTTCTTGTTATGGTTACTTACTGTTCATACCCATGGTGCACACTTTGCAGAGTGGCTGCAGTGACAGAGACTGTCAGTACTAAGTGTTGAAGTCTCATACATTAAAGAGGCAGAAATGTAAAATGTCTGCAGTCACTTTGGAAACTATATTTTCTTAAAAAGGTAAATATACACAGCCTATGCAACCCAGCCATTCCACTCCTTGTATACACCCACATGTATTCTCCAAGAGCCATGTTCGTGGCAGGACTCTCTGTCATGGCCCCAGACTCAGAAACTACCCAAAGATCCACCAGCCCGTGAATGAACACGTGGTATAGTCACACAGTGCAACACAATAGAGCAGCGAAAATCAACAAACATGGCTACACACACAAGACAATGAATCTCACAAACATAGTGCTGAGCACAAGAAGCTAGGCATGATGGCTCACTTCCTGTGTGATTCCAGGTACATGAAGATTAAAAAGGGGAGGGGACTTTTTAATGGCATCTAGGGTCTTAAAAGCTGACAAGTGCCCATCTAAGTAGCATCAGTTGGTCGCAATCCATGTGAGGCAGAGGCGCATGAAGGACTTCAACGACATAAGGAAAAGATGAGCACAAGAGACAGAAAGGGATGTAGAATCCAGAGACGACACCAGCATGAAACCAGAAGAACTAGATGGTGCCCAGCCACCACTAGTGACTGCCCTGACAGGGAATACAGCATAGAGTCCCTGATGTAGTGAGAAAGAAGTGAGTGTGCAAAAGTTAAACTCTGTTAAAAAGACCAACCTTGATGGTCCAACAGACTAGAGGGTCCCTGGAAGACCTTGGTTTGGTTTCCAGTCAGTGGATCTCATCCAGCCACGGTGGACCAGCTGGGTAGCCTGGAAGAAACTCCCATCCCTGCTGACTTCAGATACCCCAACCTGAGGCAGCAGGGGCTGTCTGGCTGCCAAGAACACTTGCCTCCTGGTCCCAGCAGTGATGCTCTCCAGGAAGCTACAGGTGACTTCCCCACCTGCCCTGGAGCTGGTGAGCCCTGCCATTAAAGACAAAATCATTCCTTCTTGATTTATTTGTATTTTTAATATATTTTATTTATCTGTTGTGATTAAGTTGAAAGTGTACAATCCAATATAAATTTGCATGCCCACTTATGTGCAGCTCCTATAGCTCTCCTTGCCCAGTGACAGAACACTCCGCCTTTCTGTTCTATACCTGTCGTATCCTCTTAACAATCTCCTGTCCCCTCTTCTACACCCTCTCCACTCCCCTCTAGTAAGAAGCCAGTAGGGTGACAGCGTAAGGATGCACAGAACCGTGAAGTGCACACACGATAGGGTCACTCTCTGTCGCCGATTGCAATCCATTCCTGTCTGGCAGTTACCTCAGTAATAATTTATGGACAGGAGCAGCATCAAGGGCCATGTTTCCAAGGGAACACCGAGGCCTTCGGACCATGAATTGAGGTATTTTAGTGGAGTTCTCAAGGTGTGTCCCTTTTTATTCTTGTGTTGTCACTGAGACTCAGCTTTGGCACCTTCTGGTCACATGTTGATGTAGCCACTCATTCATGTAGGTCTCTCTGTCTTCTGGGTTCTCTTTTCCCCGTATTGTTTTGGTCCTTGGTGATCACCTGTTCCAGCTGAGTTGGGACCATTTGGTGTACCTCAGATGGTAGCTTGCTAGCTTTTAAGACTCCAGATGCCACTCAGCAATATATGGTGTACAGAAGACTCTCTTAGCAAGACACTAGTTACGCCAGTTGGCCTTGATGTCCCCTGGGAGCATGGTCCCTGGACCCCCGCCCCTGTTACTCTGTCCTTGTAATATTGGGTTAAGATTGGAAGAATATTCAAGTTATGTTGAAGTCTAGTTAAATTGGTCTTCTTTCTAATGTGTACTGTCACTGACTTCACCCAACCAGATTTCTTATCAACTGTCTAATCTATAACCAGTCCTCTCCCCACTCCTTGCAGCCATCAAAGAGTCTTTTCTTCTGTACTTGAGTGTTTTTAAGTACGTATAGTAGGGGTCTTATACAGTACTTGTCCTTGTGCCACTGACTAATTTCACTCAACATGATGTCTTCCAGTAGAAACCAGATTATGAGATGCTTCTTAAAGCTTCATTGTTCTTTATCATTGCATAGTGTTCCGTTGAGTATATATACCATAGTTTATCCATTCATCTGTTGTTGGGCATCTGGGTTGATTCCATCTTTTTGCTTTTGTGGACTGTGCTGCAGTAAACATTTTGTGTGCATGTATCTGATCATGTGACTGCCGTTGCTGCTGTAGCATGTATTCAAGCACTGGGATTACTGGGTCAAATGGTATATCTGTTCCCAGCTTTTTAAGGAAGGGGCAAAGGCAGTCTTATAAAGAGCATCTGGGAAACATCTTGGCATTTCAGGCTTGTAGCTTACCTTGGGGTCTAAATGGAAGGTATTTGCAACTCATAAAACTGATATGAGGTACCTCACTGTTATTCCTGGACTGCAGGTTCCCTTCAGAGACCTTCGAAAGCTAGGTAATGAAATCCCCCATTTCCTATGTCTCCCTCCAGGGGTGTTACCTGGGTGGCTGATGAGGTGTGGGATTCTCGGGGGTGCACACACAAGGAACTCAAGAAGATACTTTGCAGGACTGCTCTTCTTTGCGTGTGGTGAGATCCAGCCTGGTCTGTCTGAGCTGAGTTCTGAAGGATGAGTTAGCAGGAGTTAACAGGAAACAAAGGGAGAAAGAGAATCCCCTTCAGTGACAGTACCGTGTGCCAAGGTCCCAGGCTGAGAACAAGCAGGAAAGGAGGCAAAGACGGCTGGGGCACAGGAGATGACAGGAGTGTACGGCACGTGGGCTGGGGAGGGCTTCAGGGTCAGACCCCAGAGGGCCTCTCAGCCATACCAGAAAGTTTTGCTTTATCCTGAGTCACTGACTTGCCTTTTCTTAGTATTCCTCCAATCTCCCTCCTCCACCCCCCGGTGGACTTCGGGACTGATCTCCTGAAGGAACTGTTTGCACCAAGTCCTCTCATGATCCGCTTTCAGGGGAACCCGCACTAAAACAAACACACATGGTGTCGCACCCCTTGCATCAGGTTTTAAACTGTCTTTAGCAGTATTAGCTGCATGGCTAGGGAATACAGACACAGGTACTGAGATGGGAGAGACATGCGTTGGGGGCATAAACCCCCAAGTTCAGGGCAATGCTCACAACAGGGGTGTGGTGGGGAGCAGTGGGGGGCCATCGTTTGAGAAGGGCACCCAGAGGGTCTCGAGATATTTGAAATGCTCTCTCTTTTCAACATGGGTACACAGGTGTTTTGTTTTTTAGTGTATTACTTAAATGTAAAATATTTTATTATCGTCGTTCTGAAAGAGTGTGAAATGGGTGTGTTTGGCAGCCGAAAAGTTAATGCAGCCAGCTAGGGGGGCAATGGGGATGTCTCTAATATCTGCCTTCTCCAGTCCTCGTAACGGGACCTACTGAACAGCATCGTGATAAATGGAGAAAAGATGGAAGTTGTCAGTTTTGTTCTGCTTGGATCAGCAGTTGATGTTCATGGAAGCAGAAGTTAAGAAATAAATCTTGTATTGCACAATGTCTCTGTCGGGAAAAGACATCTTTAAAGACTGAGGAAGCCAATATGTCACTTTGATGACAAAGGTGCACCTGACCCAAGCCACAGTCATTTCAGTCTTCCCAATTGGACAGTGAAAACAGAAGACAGAAGAATTGATGTGCCTGAACTGTGGTGTCGGTGACGAGTATTGAACATAACCATAGACTACCCATTGCGTAAAGTGGGAATTCCAGAACACTTAGTTGTCCTCTCAAGGAATTTGTGTGTGGATCAAGAGGCAGTTGTGCTAACAGAACAAGTGGACACTGTATGGTCTCAAGTCAGGAAATGTGTGTGTCAGGGTTGTATCCTTTCACCATACGTTTTCAATCTGTGTGCCAAGCGGATAATCCGAGAAGCTGGGTTATATGAAGAAGAACGAGGCGTCAGGATTGGAGGAAGAATTGTTAACAACCCAGATTATGCAGACGACACCACCTTACTTGCTGGAAGTGAAGATCTGAAACACTTCCCTATAAAGATCAAAGACCACAGCCTTCAGTATGGATTGCACCTCAACATCGGGAAAACAAATCCTCACAACCGGACCAGTACGCAACATTGTCATAAATGGAGAAAGGATTGATCTGTCAGGGATTTCATTTTACTTGGGTCCACAGTCCATGCCCATGGAAGCAGCAGTCAAGAAATCAAAAGAAGCATTACATTGGGAAAATCTGCTGCAAAGGATCATTTTAAAGTATTGAAAAGTAAAGATGTCACCTTGAAGACTAAAGTGCACCTAACCCAAGTTATGGTATTTTCAATCACATCATATTTGCATGCAAAAGTTGGACAGTGAACAAAGAAGACAGAAGAGTTGATGCCTTTGAATTGTGGTGTTGGAGAAGAATGTTGAATGTGCCATGGACTGCCAAAAGAACCAACAGACCTGTGCTGGAAGAAGACAACCAGAGGGCTTCTTGGAAGCGGAGATGGCAAGATTGAGTCTCACACACTTTGGACATGTTGTCAGGAAGGATCTGTCCCTGGAGAAGAACATCACGCTTGGTAGAGTGGAGGGTCAGCAAAAAAGGGGAAGACCCTCAAAGAAATGGACTGACAGAGTGGCCTGAACAATGGGCTTAAGCATGAAGATGATTGTGGCCATGGTGCGAGACCAGGCAGTGTTTTGTTCTGCTGTGCAGAGGGCCGCTGCGAGTCAGAAGCGACTTGACGGCACCTAACAATAACAGTGTAGGCTACCAGAAGGCCGAACTAATCAGTCGTAGAAGAAATGCAACAAGAATACTCCTCGGAGGCCTGGGTGGTGAGACGTCGACTTGCTTGCTTTGTCACACATAAGGCCACCAAAAGTCAGAACTGGCGCAACAGCACCCAACAATAGTTGCCAGTCAGTACATGTCCTTGTTTTGCGTGGTTGAAAACTACATGTCACTGATAGGACAGAATCAGTTTTGGAAGATAAAGCAAAGTCACAACTCTTTTCCAGGTGGAAGCATGCATTGTTCAGTGGCTTCCAGCAGGGGCAGCAAGGTGACATGGCTGTCTGGCAGTAGGTGTGCTGGAGAGGAGTGAGGAGGGCCTGGCAAGGAGACCGCCATCACCTGGAGGCTGGAGAGGACGGAGTCCCTAGGAGTGAAGCCGAGAAGCAAGAAGGAACATGAAACATTTCAAAGGCAGCATCATGGAGACCTGGTAGCTAACTGGACGTTATGAGCAAAAGGTAGCAAGGAGTCAGGGGTCTCAGGTCGGGGTGACAGGGTGGCCGAGAGAACCTGTACGTAAGGCCAGACTCCTGGGAATCTTGTGTATCTCAGTCTGTGAGAGCAGCGGGTGGAACAGGCTTTTGCAGGCCAACACACCATTGGTACTTTCATTGGGGACAGGACAGACCGGAAGCGTCAGAGCTCAGCCTGCTGGGTCTCCAGGCCAGAGCGGCTCCGTGCCGTCTCTCCAGAGCCCTGAGCCCCATCCAAGCCTGCTAGCCCTTCTGCCGGCGTGCGTGTGCCCACTGGCCCCTGGGCCCAGGGAGCAGCTGCGGGAGGAACGGGGTGGCCCTCCGCAGTGGCAGGCTCCTGGGGGGCTACCCAGCGCTCCCTCAGACTCAGTCAGCCCCGGAGCACGTGCTCATGCTGGATGGAGGGTGTTGACAGCCCTGTACAAGATTCCCACAGCTGCCAGAACAAAAGTACCGCAGTCTGGGTGGCTTTGAAGGGCATACATTCGTTGTGTCCAGTTCTGCAGGCTGAAAGTCAGGATTCTGAGTGTCTGCAGGGCCATGCTTTGTCCAAGGGCTCTAGAGGAAGATTCTGTCTCATCTGTCCTGGCTCCTGGTGGTCAAAGGCATTCCCTGGTTTGTGGCTGCCTCTGTCTTCAGAAAGCATCCTTCTGTCTGTGTGTACTTGTCTCTGTTGCTTTTATAAGGACACCAGTCACACCGGGTTAATGCTCACTCTTCCTCATACGAGATCTGACAATTGAGTTCACAAACTCACTCTAGAAAAAGTGCTGCATACGTTACTGCTGAATATCGCTGTGTTCACCTTCAAAGTACTCCCCTGGGGGAGCTGTGCACTGAGGCCAGCGCCTAGTCCACCCTTCAAAGCAATTTTGGAACTCCTTCTGGAATGGCTATCAGAGCTGTTGTCATATTACCCTTGATGTCCTGAATATCTTCATAATGTCTTCCTTTCAATATTTTCTTTGTCTCTGGATAAGGAAAAAAGTCGTTGGGGGCCAGATCAGGTGAGTAGAGAAGGTGTTCCAATACAGTTATTTGTTTTGTGGCTAAAAACTCCCCCAGAGACAACTAGACAAGTTTGTCATGTTGTCACCATGCCACCATGGGCAATGGCCATTCCAGATAGAGTTCCAAAATTGCTTTCAAGGGTAGACGAGGTGCTGGCCTCAGTGCGTTAGCTTTTCAAGGGGGGTGCTTTGAAGGTGGCTGTAGTGATATTCAGCAGTGAGTTATGTAGCACTTAGAACAATGAAGTTCATGGACTTAATTGTCATGTGTCATATACACGACACTGTGCTAGATGTTGACTACAAAAGGCTCTAAGGAGAATCCGCTGTTTAAAGAAATGCACTGTATAGAAAGGGGGATAAATACCCATCCCTTTACCTTCGTCCAGGAGGCTACTCCTGTATTAGAAAACATCAACGAAAGCAGAGTTGGGCAGAGTCCCTTTCTGTGGCCATAGCTGTAGGAAGTGTCCCAGGTCACCAACAGGAAAATGGACGAGTTTTTCCTTCTCCTCTTCTTGTTCCTTAGAAAGAAGGCACACACAGAGCCCTCAGGGTCAGCACTGGGTGACAGAGAGCAATTGTCAAACCTCGTCCGAACTTCACTGATAACAGCTTCTAGAACCCGATTTCCAAAACCCTGGTGGCTTGTAGCGGGTTAAGTGCTACGTCTGCTGACGAAAGCAGTTCAAGTCCACCAGGCACTCCTTGGGAACCCTGTGGGGCAGGTCTGTTCTGTCCTGCAGGGTCGCTGTGAGTCAGCGTTGTTTCCGCAGCAGTGGGTTTTTTATTTGTTTGTTTTAATTCGTGTGTATCTTCTGCGGAGATGTTCTGAGACCTTCCAAACATCCTGCTTCTCCTCATGGTTTCACCCCCTGATTTTGGCATTCGTCTGTGATGCTTGCTTGGAACAACTAGTACAGTCATGTTTGCCCAGTGACAGTTTTCTATTCCATCATACTTCCATGTTCATTCCCTGGAATCCTCCTTGTGGGAGAGCTGTGCTTTCTTCGCATGTAATTCTTTATCCCGTCATTTACCTGTAGGAGTATGAACTCATGGGTATCTGTGTTATTGTGGGTTGTAGCCATGCCTATCATTAATGTTCTTGCTCAGCTTTTCCCAGATTTGGACTTAAGTATCTTCTTTAAGTTGGCTTTTATATCCTTTCAATAACCCATTGCTGTCAAGTAAATTATTTGTTGACAGTGAGTTTGGTTTTGGTTTTTATGTCCCTTAACTATAACCCCATCTGATTTTGAACACTTCCTTAGTTTCTGACCCTACAGGCTCACTGTTATTTTCCCTGCTCCATCCTGGAATCAGCCCCTTATCCAAATATCTTCTGCTTCCTTGATTGGAGTATGGTGATTAGAAATCAAAATATGCAGATACATGTGCGCTCATAGTTCCTGGGTATCACTGCTTCTGGAACTGTCAGTGGCCAGACAGCACTGGGAAATACATGTATGTACACTAACCCAGGTACACACACCATTTATTTCTGTATGAAATCTTTCCTCATGCGTGTATGTATAAACATGGTTCATACAGATATCTGACTCCAGTCCAACATGTTTTAAAATTGTTTAATTAAATCATTTAGTTTTATTAATTACCATTAAGTGAACTATTTAATTATTTTAAAAGTTATATCAAATGTCTTTCAAAATCACTTTTCCTGAGGCATCTGGAAGATGGGCTCTTCCTCCTCTCCTGTAACAGTGCAGGGGTGTCATGTAGGGTCTGGCAGGTGGTTTACCGTGCAGGAGGCTGATGGCAACTGAGATCTACCTCCTGCTGTGCTCACTCAGTCATCTGCTCTGGTGTGGGCTTCTGGGTCCACCTAGAGGCCAGGAGGTCTTCTTTTTGCTTGTATAAAGGCATCCTGGGAGCTAGCAACAGCCCTGTATGTATGGTGTCCTAGGATTTGTGTGTGTGTGTGTGTTCACTGTGAAATACTGTCTTTGATTGGATCCTTCCAGAGCAGACCCTGAGACAAGGGCTTGAGTGCAAGTAGTATTTGGGGATGTCACCACAACAAACCCCACAGGGAAGACAGCCAATAAGGCATGTCTTTTCCAGCAGGTACTGCTGTGGAGTGGGAGCAGTGGTAGATCGTGGTAGAATGCTTGTCTTCTGTGGTGGAGACCCAGGTTTGATTCCTGGCTAAGGTGCCTTGCATGTAGCCACCATCATCTGTCAGTGGAGGCTTGTATGTTGCTGTGATGCTGAACAGGCT
The DNA here is from genome assembly GCA_028571685.1 of Heterohyrax brucei. Lineage (NCBI taxonomy): Eukaryota > Metazoa > Chordata > Mammalia > Hyracoidea > Procaviidae > Heterohyrax > Heterohyrax brucei. The sequence continues at coordinate 6,138,307 of CM053160.1, read as the reverse complement.
TCTGTGGAGCTTTTAGACCAAGACAGACTAGAAAGAAAAGCCTAGTAATCTACTTCTGAAAACTAGCCAGTGAAAACCCTGTGGACTGTAGTAGTCTGATCCATGGCTAGTCATGGGGTTGGGGCAGCAACAGGTAGCATCTTATCCATTGTACCCGTAGTTGTCCTGAGTTGGGAACCAAGTCAACGGCAGCTGGCAGCCACAACTGCTGTGGCCTCTGAGGCTCAGTCTTGCTAGGGACCCTGGAATTATGGTGGTAGAGCTGCCTAGAGCCTCCCCTCAGAAGCCACTTCCCATCAGCCATTACGAAAGGTGCTCCCCATGGACACCGACTCCCCGCTTCCAGCCTGAGTGCCGAGGGGATGGAGACATGTTGAGCAGCATCTCCTCCTCCCCTTCTTCCCTTCTACCCGACAGGAGGGTGAGAGCAGTGGCAGGAGGGCCCCTGAGTAGGCAGCTCATTGGGCCCAGAGTTCCTGAGACCACCTCCACCTTCAGCACCGAGGTTACTAGCTGCCCCTCCGTGGCTAGGCTCAGCTTCAGCACGCAGTCCTGGGCCTGGTGCCCACACGTCTCCCAGGCTGCCACCTGGGCCCCACCTGTTTGTGGAGCGGGTGTGAGCTCAGCACTGGCGTTTGCTCTGTGAATCAGGCACTTAGCTGCCTCATGGGGGTGGTGACAGGTAACTCTTGAGCTAACAGGCTGTCTGTTCTGCCCCCAGGGACTTATTTGCTTTGCTGCCCTGGTTTTCATATCTGAGAACGAGAAGCTTAACTGCCCCAGGGCTGTTTGTGGGAACTTTGTCCCTTTCTTGGGTATTGGCTGGAGCCCAGAGCCTAGCTGCTGGGACCCCTATGCTTAGTCTCATCTGCCTGTGTGGAATCCCTGGCAGATTTGGGACAAGCTGAGTGCCTCTCTAGAGCACAGAGATGTCACTCTTGGTTGTTCACTGGCATCGTCAGCTGGCATGATGCCAGCTGGTAGGGCAGGGGTGCCAGGGTGGGCCGTGTCCAGAGCCATCTGCCTGGTGAGGTGCCTCACCAGGGCTGTCTCTAGTACCAACCTGGCAAGAGAGTTTATTTACCTTCTCTCCCTGGGACCGAGGGACACAGTGCCTGGTGGCCTGTCCTCCTTGGGGGCTCTCTTTGCCTTGTGGAGGACAGTCAGCCTCAGTCATCTCCTGTGGTTTACAATTTTCATTCCCAAAAGGCCCAGTCCTCACTGTCAGAGCTCCAGTTCTCAAATAAGTGAAACCAGGCATTCTCAGAAACAGGCCGACTGGCAGACAGGTCAGCAAGGTGATGTCGGGTGGAAAATCCACTGGAACTGAGGTGAAGTCACACAGTGAAAAAGTTATCCCCTTTTAATTGTCTGTAATCCTACTGATTGTTACCAGGGGAAAGCCTCAGCAGGGTGCTAATGAGAATTTCTGCCTCTCTAGGAACCCCCTAATTTCTTTTTTAACAAAGGTTAGGCCTTGGGCTGTAGACCTTAACATGGTGCACCATTCTAATTAGAATTTAATGAGCTTCTTTGGTTTTTCATCAGATTTATTTTTGTCATCGTCTGTTCCCCACACATGGCTTTCTGTGTAGGGGGTTACAAATTATTGTCCTTTCCATTAAGTGTTTGCATGAGTGAGCACTGGATATCATAGGTAAATTAAAAAACAAATCAAAAAACCCATTGTGTTCGTGTCGATTCAGACTTATGGAAACCCCAGGGGAGCAGTGGTCAAGGCTGCTCACCCAAAGGTCAGCAGTTTGAATCCACCAGGTGCGCCTTGGAAACTCTATGGGGGACGTCTGCTTTGTCCTGTAGGGTTGCTATGAGTTAGGAAGTAGTAGTGTGGCCCAAATAAAAAAACAGTCACATTGTCATAAAGCCAGTTTTTACTGATCGCAACCGTAATTGCAGCCGGCAGTGTATTTTTACAAGCAGGGTACTGTTGGAACGCAGCCACCGCGTCTGTTCGCGTAGTGTTGTGTAGGTAAGCCCCCGTGCTTTCCGCTTCCTCCACAGCAGAGCTGAGTAGTTGGAGTGGAGACTAGATGGCTCACCAAGCCTGAGAGTTCGGGTAACGTTTGTTAGGGTTTCTGGTCCTCTGCAGAGATAGCTTGCTAACGTCAGCTGTACGTGCTCCACTGATACAGGAAACTTACCAAGAATGGTAAGCAAATGGATAAAGTCTGAAGTTTGGAGAAACTCAACATGAGTTCTATTGGACGGATCTTTGGCAATCGTAGAAAATGATCAGCCTTCAAATGGTCTGTCTGGCTATCTGGTCATTCCTGTGGATTGAGTTGTGTCCCGCAGAAATGTGTGTCAACTTGGCTGCTCCATGATCCCCAGTACTGTGTGGCTGGCTGCCGTTCTGTCATCTGATGGGAGTCTCCTGAGTGTTGTAAATCCGACCTCTGTAACGTTGGTGAGGCAGGACTGGAAGCCGTGACAGTGATGAGCAGGACTCAGCTACAAGATCAGGCTGTGTCTTAAGTCAGTCTGAGGGGGACCTCATGACACCAGGAAACAAGAGCCGGGAGAACAGCATGTCCTCTGGGCCCAGGGTCCCTGACACTTAAAAACTCCTAGACCAGACGAAGATTAAGAACAAAGACCTTCACCTAGAGCTGACGGAGAGACAGTGTTCCCTTGGAGGTGGCACCCTGGATTCAGACTTCTAGCCTCCTAGACCACAAAGGGATAAATTTGTTTATTGAAGTCGTCCACTTGTTATGTTTCTGTTACAGCAGCACTGGGTAACCGAGACAGTCACCTTATCACTGTGAGCTGCTGTTGCTGATGGTGATGCGAGCTGACTCAGACATGCGGTACATTCCTGCCTGTCCTGGGGTGATGGGAGCCAGGGGGGTTGGCTGGGTGCTGAGAAACCAGAAAACCCATCCCCGCTGCCGTCAAGTCCATCCTGACTGGCGGTGAGTCCACCGACGGCAACCCCATGTGTTAACGGAGCGGAGCTCTGCTCCGTAGAGTTTCCTTGGCGTTAGTATTTATAGAAGCAGGGCAGGAGGACTGCTCTCACAGTGCCACTGAGGGGATTGGAACCATGAGCCTTCCAGTAGGTCACCGTTAACTGAAATTGTCTGTGCTGCCTGGGGACCTGGACACTGAGAACGGGGGCGTGGGTGCCTCGTTTCTCTCTCCCCTTTCCTGCCTGGTCAGGCTTTCATTTTCTTTTCTAAATTAGGACTCCAGACCTATACCTGGCTTTCCACTCTCTCCCTCAAGTAGAGCTGGGCAACCTTCTTTTCCCAGTTACTTAGTTGCACTCTCTCCCTCTGCAAGTCTTTGCCTTCAACAAGCGTGAACTGAACTGAGCTGTGAGTTGGGGATACAAAAATGAAAGCCACGGCCTGTCTTCATAGAACTCACATCCTCCAGAGCTTACCCACCACTGTGGTCACCGCCACCGTCATCACACCGCTGTCACTGCCACCAGCAGCGGTCACTGCAGTCACCACTGCCATCGCCAGCACTAGCGTCGCACCATTGTCACCAACGCCACCACCACGATGACCACTGTTGTCGCCATCATCCCTGCTGCCATCACTGCCCTCACCAACACCATCACCACCCCCGCAGCCATCGTCACTCGCCATCACTGGCGTAACTCCCACCCTTGTCACCACCATCATCACCACCATCACTACCACCCTGACCAGCACCGTCGTCACCACCGTCACCACCTACATTGTCACCGTCATCACCGTCAGTATCACCACCATGTCCACACTAGCGAGTCAACTCTGAAGTCCCTTAGTGCTTGTGATACTCCCGAAGGCACCACAAGTGCTACTGTCTCTTGGCTGGAAGCTTCTCAAGAATGTTGGGAAAGTCCATCTTGCCGGAGCACCAGCCCCTTTGTGAAATGCCCGTGGGACAGGTCAGCGGTGTCTTCTGGTGGGAAGAGAAATCTTCCGATGACTTTGCTCAAATTCCCCAGAAAAGAATTTGTGGCCCAGGAAGTCATACCTTAAGTTTTGGTAGTTCTAGAACTGCTTTCTGCTTTTATTTATTTGCTTACTCTATTTTAAGCCCTTAGGAAAGACCCAAAGCCCAATGAGCCAGTCCTCATCAGGCCCTGGGAACAGCCCCCAGGAACTTGGGCTCAGAGAATACCACAGGGCTCACAGGGCTTCCTTCATGGGGAAATCATTTCAAACTCCCTAGTAGCTGTCACCACCAAAGTGACAGCTTGTGGCTTAAGTGGAAAGGGGGAGTAGGAAGAAAATTCAAGACCACAGCAGAGCCAGCCCTTTCCCTCACCAGTTCTTGTGCCTGCAAACTTCTTCGGCCTCCCCGAGTGCTCCCCCTGAGGGCAGAGGACTTGCTAATGGCATCAGGTCCTGTGAGTCAGCTCCTCAAGAACTGATTCCGACAGGAGTCTGTAAAACCAGTGGAGGGCCTGGTCTCAGGCAAGTCTCCGTCTCGGAGGTGGAAACCCTCGGCTTAAGCCGTCCGCACGGCACAGCCAAGTCTGGGTGCGAGGTGCCAAGTAGGCAGAACAGGTGAAGAGGAAGCCAAGCCTGAACGTTGGCTGTGGGAAGGGCCAGGGACAGGAGGGGAGAAGCAGGAACACAACAAGGAAGTCGGAGTGCACAGACGGTGCCGTGATCCTGCCCCGTTCAGTGTGCCAGCCATCAGCCCTGAGTGGCTGCTGAGCATTTAAAACGTTCCTTAGTGCAGCTGAGGAACTGAATTTCTAGTTTAATTTGCATTTTAACCAATTTAAAATAAAAAAATTTAAAAAACTGATATTGACTCAATTATTAGAAGACTTCTATGTTTGGAATAACTTCGATAGGTGAAACTTTTTCGACTGTATATTTTACAAAATCTGAAGACGCATCTAAATCTAAAGACTGAGATCTAAAGACCAAAGAAGAACTGAGGCCCGTGAGTTGCAGTGTTGGTGAAGACTGTTGGCTAAACCCTGGGCTGCCAGAGGAGCAAACAGATCCACCGCGGGAGAAGGACAGCCAGGGTGCTCCTTAGAAGCCAGGACGGCAAGACTTCGTCTTGTATGCTCTGGACGTGTTACCGGGGGAACCAGTCCCTGGAGAAGGCCATCATGCTTGCCGAAGTAGAGGGTGAGTGAGAAAAGGAAGACCCTCCGCAAGATGGGCTGGCACGGTGGCTGCCGCGGTGGGCCCCAGCATCCTAGTGACTGTAGGGCGCTGTGAGGCCAGGCGGTACTCATTCCGTAGTAGGTGGAGTTGCTGTGAGTCGGAAGCGACTGAATGAAACCTAACAACAACAACAAAGAGGGATCCTGAATTTCTGATAAAAATGCAATGCCCAAGGCATACATAAGAGGACATAATTATGCATATGTAGAGATCATTTTTAAATCTACAAGGTAATGCTGTAATCAAGTTTATGTCAATAAATTTTAAAATGAGAAAAAAAAATGCAATGCCCCAATTAAGGGATGCTTTAAGTATAAAAAACACACTGTGATTCAAAGACTTATTCAAGTGTGTGTAGGTGTACATATGTATAGTGTATTTATATATATGTATATGTGTGTATATGTGTATGTATATGTGTATATGTATATATGAATGTGTATATATAAACCGAAACCAAACCCAGTGTCATCAAATGGATTCTGACCCATAGTGACCCTCTAGGGCAGAGTAGAACTCCCCCACAGAGTTTCCAGGGAGCACCTGGCAGATTCCAACTGCTAACTAAAAGATCAGCAGTTCAAAGACTGAATTAAATAATACATATTATTAAGATTAATTTCACCTGCTGCTTTTTACTGCTGTAATGTGGCCACTGGAAAACTTGACATGACTGATGTAACCTGCATTTTCTCTCTACTGGACAGAGCTGCTACAGTCAGTCAAAGGCTGTTGTCACTCCCATATGGCAGGACTTTGAGAGTGGCTGTTGACTCAGGTCAGTTGCTTTGGTGCTCTCTGTCCACTGCCCTCTCCCACTCACACCTAGAGAGTGTTAGCCAAGAAGCCACTGACCATCCAGGAGTGGAAGGTATAACTAGAAAACTATATCACAGGTTGGAGATTGTACACTGCCCAGCATTATCATCGACTTGGGAAAGCTCCCCTGAGTCTGAGTCTCTGAGTAATTTGCAGGGAATCTGACTTAGATCACTCAAGTATGTGGGCCTGAGCAGTCTGACTTCTCAAGACCCCCAAATTCCTGTGCCTTAAAAACACAGAACTCTGTTAAGCAATGGATATACCCTGCACTACCAGGGAAGGTTTTGAAGTTCAAAATGCATAGCAATGCCATGTTTCTGTAAATCTCAAAGTATTCCAGATTTAAGTTTGTTTTTGTAAATTGTATGTTACAAGTCTTTGGCCTGAAGCCAACCATGGTCAGAGAGTAGGCTCCTAGTTTTATGGCCACAAAGATGATGCTCAATTCTTTCTAACGGAGTCCTTCTCTAGCCTGCTGTAGTCCAGTGCAGGAGCCAATAGCCATATGTGGCTACTGAGCATGTGACAGGGGGCTGACGCACGTTGAAATGAGCCATAAGTGTAAAACACATAGCAAAGTTCAAAGGCTATGCAGCGAAAAAGAACAAAAATTATCTCAGTGATAACTTTTATGTGTTGACTACATGTTGAAATGAGAGTGTCTTGGATATATTGCATTCAATAAAATATCTGAAAATTAGTTTCACCTGTCTTTCTAATTGTTTAAAATGTGACTCGTAGAAAACTTAAATATCACACATGTGGTTGTCATTCATGGCTCATGTAGTACGTCTTCCAGACAGTGCTGCTCTGGAACACTGTCCACCATTCCCGAGGCTTTATAGCGTGAAATCTTACCTGTATCTGCTGCTGTGACCTACACAGGATCCACGGCCTCTGTGAGTCTCATTTTATTCGTGTAAAATGGATATTATAATAATCTATGTCAGGGCTGTGAAGAGGGTTAAGTGAGGTAACTGCTGTAAAGGGGCTGTAGGGTATCAGTGGTATAACTCCTGCTCACCGTGCGCAATACCTGGGATTCCATTCCCAGCCAACCTCATGCTCGGCCACAGCCCGTCTGTCCATGGAGGCTTGCGTGTAGCTAGGATGCTGAACGGATTTTGAGACCAAGACTAGGAAGAAAGGCCTGGTGATCTACTTTCAAAAACCACACAGTGAAGATTCAAAGGATCCCAGCAGTTCAGTCCATAACTGGTCGGGGGATGTCCTCTGTGATGGGGGCCCTGTGAGTTGGGGTCAGCTTGAAAGCTGCCGCATCAAGAACAGCAGCACACAGAAGCACCCACACCTGCAGCGTTGTAGGCATCCAGCACACCGATGGAGCCCTGTTTTCTCATCTCTAAACCCCACCCTTTCACCTGCTCTTGTGTGTCTCTCCTTTTCCTGCCCTGCAGGCGTGGCTTCCTCTCTCGTTGCCTCCTCTGTAGCATCTTCCTACAGTCCTTCAGCCTTCAAAGACCTGAGTCCTCCTTAAGCCTTCAATGAAAGATATCTTTCACTGTACTGATTCTGCTACTTACCGTCCTGTTCCCATCCTGCCTTTTGTTGGCTGATTACGGTCTGTGCAGTGTGAGAAACATACTCCAAGTCGGAAAGAGGGAGAAGGTTTCCTAGGACGGTTGAATCTCCCACATGCTCCCTGGAAACTCTGTTGGGGCAGTTCTGCTGTGTCCTGTAGGGTCACTATGAGTCAGAACTGACTCAGTGGCAATGGGTTTATGATACCACTGGAAACTCAGCAGCAGTGTAGGCTGTTCTCTATGGAGTCTCAAAAGACAATCTTTATGTCAGAATTTATCCTTTTTGGCAAGGGTTGCTTCATGTTTTTAAGCCCACAGATAATTGTAGACATCACAAAATAACCACAAGGAACATTTTATTAAACTACAGATAATGTATGTTGCTACCCTCCAAAGACAAAACTTACATAAAAATTCCTCAGCTAGTGGAACTGGCCTATCAAACCCACTGTAACTGAAATACAGAGCAACAAAGAAAGCTGTAGAAAAAAAATGCCAGGCAGCCTTCCTAGTTGCCGTCTCTCAGGCTGAAGGCCACTTCTCAAAAGAGAGTAAACAAGAGGAAGGAGACCGAGGTCACAGGAGCTGAGAGGTCTCTGTATCCCTTTGGAAAGAGGCCAGTGAAGCTGGTGCAATAAAAAACCACAGATTATTTAGTTACCATCATGGCATCAGTTATGTCAAGCTTATTTAGTTACCATCATGGCGTCAGTTATGTCAAGCTCTCCTTTATGCCTTTTGAAAAGGAGAAAACATGTTGCAAGGTGTTAGGGTCACACTTTGGCAATTCCCATGACTGGCCTGTGTCCAGCCCCACTCCCCTCAGGATCCCTGGCTCACCCAGTGTCCGCCCACACCCCTGAGGGAAGCCACTCTTAACAGCTGGGTGTGAATTATGCTCACCAAGCCTAAGGCCTCTTACCAGCCCTCATCCTTTTCAATGCTTTAGAATTGAATAATTTAGTAAAAAGCTCAGGAACACACTTTCCTTCTTAAATTACTTTTTATTATGGCAAATCAGGCTGTCTCCCAGTTAGTATCTAGATGTGTGTCTTTCTGGAGACAGATAGGGGTGGTTGCCACCAGCTTTCACCTGGAGCCTCGGTGGCATTGGGGGGTATTTGGAAGCAGCCCGTCTGACCTGGCTAAGCCCTGCCTTTTGTCCAGAGGAGGGTGTTCCTGGCAGGGACAGAGCCCAGCCTGGCACCACCCTGCAGCTACAGTCCACCCAGTGAAGACCAGCCCCAGCAACTGCAATCATTTTTTTATACCACATGTACTAAGCAGTAAACAGCTCTCGGAGACCCAAATAAAAAGGTCTTTATGGAGAGAACAAACACAAATAAATGCCAGAAACCAATTGAAATGAATAAATAAACCCAGTTCCGAAGGCTGAGGCCACAAGGAATTCAAGGAGAGCCAGGCAAGCTGGGTTCTTGGCACGAGGGGCCTGTCAGCAGACTAGCGTTTCCAAGTCTGAGGGAGAGACCTCCCTGGAAATTCAAGCAGATACCTCAGGATGTCTCTGCCTCCCACCGGCATTTCACATGTCACACGTGGAGATGTTGCTGTGGCTAGCCCCTGACTCACAGGGAATCCATGCCCAGTGCGGGGAAACGCTGCCCGGGGCCTGTGCATTCCCGTGTTGGGCTGCAGATTGAACCACTGTGGGGTTCTCATTGGCTGCTTTTCAGAAGCAGATTGCCAGATCTTTCTTCCTGGTCTGCCTGAGTCTGGAAGTTCCACCGAAAGCTGTTTAGCATCACAGCAACACAAGAGCCACCCCAAACAGACAGGTGGCCACTTCATGTGAGGTGCCTTTTAAGAGCAAGTAGATTTCAAAGAGATTTAGGAAAAGGGTGACATCTGGGCATTGGGGGCCTGGGATGGCATTGGGGTTCTGGGGGGGATGGTTCAGGGCCCCATGGAAGGTCCAGTGGTGAGTCTGTCTTGTCACTTGAGCAGCAGTAGGTCGTGGGTTGCCTGCCTGTATGGGGACAGCTCTGCTTTCCCCTCTCTTGTCTGGTACCTCTCCATCCCAGACACTTGTCACCATGCCAGAGTTGGTGCTGTGGCTGAGACACTATCACTTCCTCAGGAAGCCTCAGTTTTTGCTCTTACGGTGCTTCAGCTGATGAGGTCCAGCCCACCCGTGTGACCCATCGTGACCGCCTGGACTGAAACTCACCTGACTGTGGATGTTAACCACGTCTCCCCAGTACCTTTACTGCATGGCCAGGCTAGAGGTGGATTAAAGAGCTGGGCATCACTGCCCAGGGCAGTTGACACAGGACTGGGACCCCCTAGGTGGAGAGAACAGTGAAGGTGCTTGGCTGCTAACTGAAAGCCTGGGCATCTGAGTCCACCCAGAGGTGCCACAGAAGAAAGACCTGGTGACCTGCTTCTGAAAGAACACAGCCATTGAAAGCCCTGTGAGCCCAGTTCTTCTCTGACACGTGTGGGTCGCCATGGTTGACACTGACTTGGCAGCGACTGTTTTTCCCCTTCGTGGCTGCTGTTGATGGCTGCTGTTGAGTCGATTCCAAATGACAGCCCCGCGTGTGCAGGGTAGAGCTGCTCTGTAGGGCTTTCAGGGCTGCAACCTTTCAAAAGCAGATCACCTGGCCTGTCTTCCAAGGTACCTCTAAGTGGGCTTAAACTCCCAACTTTCATTTTGTTTTTTAATGTTATTGTGTTTTAGGTGAAAGTTGACAGTGCCAATTAGTTTTTCATTCTGAGATTTTATACACACGTCGTTTTGTGGCCTTAGTTGCATCCCCACAATGGGTCAGCACTCTCCCTGTTTCGCTTGCCACCCTGGGCTTTCTGTGTCCATTTGTCTGGTTTTCCTGCCCCTTCCTGCCTTCTAGGCTTTGCTTTTAGGCAGGTGTTGTTTGTTGGGTCTCCTCTACTTGACTGAATGAATAAGCATGTACCTCATGTGTTACTGCTCCATAAAAGTACCGAACCAAACCCAGTATCATCTAGTTGTGTCCGACTCATAGCGACCCTACGGGGCACAGCAGAACTGCCCCACAGAGTTCCAAGGAGCGCCTGGCGGATTTGAACTGCCGACCTTCTGGATAGCAGCTGTAGCACTTAGCCCTCTACAGCACCAGGGCCTCCTGCTTCAGTTCTGAGTTCGCATGCTGTCTCCTGGCCATGGTCTCAGGAGTTTCTTCAGTTTCTGTCAGACCAGTGAGTCTGGTCTTTCTTTGTAAGTTTGAGTTTTGTTCTACCTTGTTCTTCCACTCTGCCCAGGACCCTCTGTTAGGACCCTTGTTAGAGCAGTGGGTCGTGGAAGCCAGGCACCATCGAATTCTTCTGGGCTCAGGCTGTTCTAACCATCACCCTTTTGAATATTAGTCAGATGCTTAACCCTCTGCACCACCGCCAGGTTCTCCAGTCCTCACGATGGGCATTGTAGAGACACAGCAAAGGGCATGGGCAAAGCTGTGGAGAAGTGTGCACCATGTCCACAATGCTCCTGTGCACAAGGACTGCCAGCCAGGATCAATTGTCTCCTCCACATGGTCAAAAAAATCAAATTTCAAGGCACACTGTACACAAAAACAAACAAAAATCTTTCACTAGACTCTCTTACCTTTAGGCATTTTAAGATTGGAGTTGATCTCTGGCAAGCTTTCCACCAACTGTGTAAACATGAGTTAAAAGGGATGTTGTCAACTGAAGCAAACTTTCAAAGACAGAAAAATTCTAGAACTATCCACCATCTCTTCCCAACCATACCAGGACCGGCGTTCCCTGTGTAACTGCCTGTGATGGATTTTCATGTGGCTGAGGTCTCAGAAATGGCTGGTTGGCTCCTGGTGGGCCCGACTGTGGCGCAGAAACAATTTGGTCTTTTTTGAGGGAAATGGGGCGTCCTTGCTATTCCATCAGCTACACCACTGGCTCTGACCCGCAGTCTGGCTTCTCGGGGGTCGACGGCAGTTGTGGCTGCCAGGTGAGGCGGGGCCCTGAATAATGCTACCTGTGTCTGCCCCAGACGTCCCTGCCTCCTACAGTGGGCCTTTGTGTGAGAGCCTTGGAGCCAAACCGAAAGACAGGCCCAAGCCTCCGGGGCCTGTGAGCAGACTAGGGAGCTGGCCTCCCTCGGGGCTCCCTGAAACCCTCGGACTGTTTTTCAAATGTTGGGGGATTGGTTAAAACTGAAAGTCAGTTTTTCCAAGTTCTGCTTTTTCCCCCTCAATTTAACCCTGTTTGTAGCTCAGCAAAAATTTAACCATTGTGTGGACATGTGTGTATGAATGTGTGAATATGTGCACTTGTGTGCATGTACTTATGTGTGTGCATGTGTACACATGTGGGTGCGTATGTGTACTTCAATGCATGTAAGACTGTGTATGTGTACACACGTGTACTTGCATGCACGTGCTTATGTGGGCACATGCAAGTGTGCACATGGTTATGCGCACATGTACATTGTGCATTCAGGTGCATGGGCTTGTGCATGTGTACACACCACACAACATACTGGAGTGAACATGCTTGCACATGTGTGCCCATGTGTACATGCATGTGTGTGTGCCCATGTGCGCATGCCTGTGAAGGTGTGTACTTGTGTGCATATGTGTACTTACTGGTGTGTGCTGATGCATGTATGAACATATGCATTTTGTATTTGTGTGTGCACACATGTACATATGTGCACACGCTTATGCATGTGTCCACACATGTATGTGTGCATGTGTCCACACATGTGGGTGCATGTGTCCACACATGTACGGGTGCGTGTGTCCACACATGTACGGGTGCGTGTGTCCACACATGTATGGGTGCGTGTGTCCACACATGTATGGGTGCGTGTGTCCACACATGTATGGGTGCGTGTCCACACATGTATGGGTGCGTGTGTCCACACATGTATGGGTGCGTGTGTGGGTGTGTCTGCACACACTCACTATGGAGGAGTAGTGTGGAGGACAGGAATATGGTAACTAAGCACTGAACACAGAAGAATTATGAATAATAAATTTCTGTCAGTTTACACTGCCCACTTGGTACTGTACAAGGAAGAGGTGGAAAAATGAAATAGTGCCACTGTGGCATTCTGTAGTGAAGGGGAGTTAAGGTGTTGTTGCTTTCCACTGGGGAATAACAAAAAGCCGTTTCTGTCATGTCCTAGATGTTGGGATACAGAGGTAAATAAGTCTCACCTATAAACAAATAGAATGCAATCAGAAATTGGTGTAAAATGACATCGAGAAGGGGTCTGACCTAGCTAGACACAGGTGCACAGACAATGCTATCAGGAACACACTTCGCTCCCTTCTCTGGGTCCTGTTTTGCCTGGTATTGGTGACAAGGTGTCATCCGCAACTCCTGGCTTACATTGAGCCAGTTTAAGAAAGTAAAGGTACCAGATTTTAAAAGTAAAATGCTTTGCCCCCAAATGCCAACAAAAGTCCTGTGAGATGCTCTTGTTGGCCTTGTTTGGGTTACATCCCTGACTATGACCTCATCTGTGTAGCCGTGGTTACGGTGGGCTGTGGGCTCCCTGCTGATGCCACCTCCTCCCAGGACAGAGGGATTAAAGTGTGTAGGAGGATGGTTCCTCCCACAAGATGAAAACCAGGAGCATGGAATAAATACTGAGCAGTCAGGAACACAGAGGAGGGAGCAAGTGGCCTGCCTATAAGAGTGAGGGGCTCAGCCTGGGCTTCAGGAAGGAGATGATGAAACTGGGTCAGAGGTCCCTGGAGAGAGAAAGGTAACCTAGAATGAGGGGCTCTAACAAAGGAAATGGTTTCTGCAAAGCACTTAGGCATGTTCCCTACAATCATTTGTGAGGCTGGGGTTCATCTAACAGGGAATTTCATTTACCCACTTGCAAACAAGAGACCGACCTGCTGATTTCATTTCTAAATTGCATTTTTCTAGTCTAGAATTTCTATTTTGTATAGTTTTTATTTCTCTGCTGAGATCTCCTATCTTTTTATTCATTACGAGCATATTTTCCTTTTTAACATTGAATACAATATAAATAACTGCTTTAAAATCCTTATCCAATAATTCCAGAATCTAGGCCATCTCAAAGTCAGTCTCTATTGATTATTTTTTTGTCTTGAGGATGCCTTGTATTTTTCTGGATTTTTTTTTTCCTTTCTTTTTTTGGTATGTCAGGTAATTTTGGATTGCATCCTGGGTACTGCGAATGTTGTGAATGAAGGTCTTAGAGTCTTTGTATTTCTCTAAGGTTTGTTGGTGTTTCATCATATGGGAACTTAATTGGGCTGAATTTAAAACTCTGTTTCAGTAGTTTTAGGTAGATGGAGATGACATGGGGCAGGTGGCAGAAAGGGTACATGTCATCATCATTCTCTCTGCCAGCCTTGCTGCCTTCCTGCCAAGATAGGGAACTTCCTCTCAGGACTCAGTCACACTGTCCTCCTGGGGGTGTTCCAGGGCAAGGAAACTGGGTTGCCTAAGGGCTACAGAGAAAGACTTCTGGTCATCTGTGAAGCTGCCTAGGATGCTGTAGCTTTAATGTCTAACATCTCACAGAGCAAGATCAGTTGTAGCTCTTATTAGCAAGTTCCCCAGTGAGCTTTAGAGGGGTGGGAAAGAGGTGTGACAATCTGACAAAAGTGGATTGCAAACTGCTGGAACCATTTGAAGAGCGTTGTGGCAACAGCTAGCAAAGTTTAAGGGATGAACACCCCATAACCCTGCAGTTGTACTCCTGTGTACAGAGACTGACAATTATGTTTGCAAACTCATCCTAGAAAAAGTGCTGCATACTTCATTGCTGCATATCTTTATGGTCACGTTCAAAGTACTCCATTTGGGAAGCTAGGCACGAACGCCGGTGCGTAGTCCACCCTTCAAAGCATTTTGGAACTCTTTGTCTGGAATGGCCATCAAAGCTGTCATTGTATTACCCTTGATGTCCTGAATGTCATCCAGATGTCTTCTTTTCAATATTTCCTTTATCTTTGGGTAAAGAAAAAACTCACTGGGGCCAGATCAGGTGAGTAGTGAGGGTGTTCCAAGACAGTTACTTGTTTACTGGCTAGAAACTCCCTTACAGACAACTATACAGTTAAGTTCATGCGCCTGCCACTGTGCCATCTTGTGCAATGGCCATTCCAGAAAGAGTTCCAAGATTGCTTTGAAGGGTGGACTAAGCACTGGCATCAGTGTATAGTTTCCCCAGGGCAGTATTTTGAAGATGACTGTAGTGATATTCAGCAATGAGGTATATAGCGCTTAGAAAAATTCAGTTCATGGACTTAATTGTCAGACCTGACAAGGCAGTGTTTAGGGAGATTTTTCATACATATGCAGAACTACACACTTAAAGAAATGCATGTCATTGTTTTCAGGTGCTGTCAAGTCAGTTCCCACTCTTAGTGGCCCTGCGTACAGCACAGTGAAACACTGGTCCTGCGCCGTGCTCACAATTCTTGTTAGGCTCTAGCCGTTGTAACAGGTACTGTGTCAGTTCATCTCACTGAGGGTTCTCTTCTTTCTTGCTGGCCCTCTACGAAGCACGATGTCCTTCTCCAGGGACTGCTCCCTTCTGGTGACATGTCCAAAGTACGGGAGGCAAATAAATGCACAGGAATAGTTAATAGCAGATCTAGGAAAAGTGTTGCTTTGCTGCAACACAAGAGCCTCAACGGTATTTTTCAGCGATGTTGTCTTTCTTAACCCAGTGGAGTGTGTGCGGCCTCTTGCTGTGTCAGTCTTCTTACCTTTTTGTTCATCTAAAGTTTTATTTAAAAAAAAATTTAATGAAAGATAAGGGGATAGAGAACTTGGCATCCACTTCCTGTCAGATGTCCCAGCTGCCAGCACCGTGTACCACTGGCCTGTGGTTGAAGAGTTCTTGCTACCTTCAGTCTTTAATAACTCAGGATTTGCCCAAGCCCTTTATAAAATTGTCAAGTACACACGCAGTACAGAGGAACCAGAAAAAGCCCAGCAGCTACCCCTGTTCATTTCATGTTGCGTGTTATAATGCAGTCATTTATGAGGAAAGTCTGTGGCTGCTCCCTGGCCCTGCGCCCATAACGAAGAAAGATTGCTCAGAAACACACTCTTTGGTGCTGTTGTGTGTTCAGTGGCCCACGGGGCGAAGGGGTAGGGGGAAGCGGGACTGTTTGCTATGACCCCGCCTCCAGCCTTTTCCCTCCCGCACATTCTTTCCAGTTTTCTTTTAAAGGCTTCACGGTGAACCCCTGAATAAGGGCCCCATGGCAGCCCAGCCTTTAAAAACAACAAAACCAGGCTACCGTGGAATAAATCACGGTGGAATAAATCATTGGCTTTGCTGCGAAGGCACTGAGGGAGATGGAAAAGTATGTGTGTGTACACTTGGGCCTCACTGAAGAATGAATTACCTTAGGACGTGTTTCCTGGCTTAATGATTCACCTTCAGAAGCTTCTAGAACATTTCCAAGAACAGACCCCCACTAATGTCAGTAAAAGGAGCCCCAGCGGTGAAGTGGTTGTCTTTGTCATCTAGTACTGCCCTAAGAAACCCGACCAGTGGTGGCTTTAAAAAGAGATATGTTATTCTGTCACAGTGCAGTAGGCTACAAGTCTGAACTTAGGGCATCAGCTCCAGGAGAAGGCTTTCTCTGTTGACTCTGGAGGAAGGTCCTTGTTGGCAGTCTTCCCCTGGTCTGAGAGCTTCTGAGGTCCAGGGACCCCAGTTCCTTACCAGAGGACACTCTCTGCTCCTGCTGGCACCACTTGTTTCCTGATGGTATGAGGTCCCCAAATCTTTCTGCTGGCTTTGTTGCTTTTATAGCTCAAGAGATTGCCTCAAGGCACAGTACCTTCTTACACACTGAGTCCTGCCGCACCAACACAAATGCCATCCATCCCCCTCATTAACGTCACAGAGGCAGGGTTTACAGCATCTAGGAACTTCACACAACACCAGAAATCATGGCCTGGCCAAATTGCTGCATACATTTTTAGGGGAACACAGTTCAATCCCTGACACTGCTGAAGTGCTTGGCTGCTAACCAAAAGGCCAGCAGTTGGAACCCACCGGTCTTTCTGCAGGGAGAAGATGTGGCGGTCTGCTTTTGTAATGAGGGCAGCCTTGGTCACCCTCTGGGCTGTTCTGCTCTGTCCTTTGGGGTTGCTGTTGGTGGGGAGAGAGTGGCCCAAGGGTCCAGTGAAGTTTATTTGAAGAGAAAGAGATTGAGGTCTGAGCCAAGGGTGGCTCAGCGTAGCCCCTGGCCAGTAGGGCACTTATTTTTATAGTTTTGAGGTCCCCATGAGCTAGTGTGGGGGGAGGGGGGTTATGCTTTGATAAGGAAAGAAAGAAAAGAGGGGTAGTAAGAAATTCTGGTTAGGGGATTTGTAGTCTAATAAGGAAGAAGTGTTGATTAGAAGGGGGAGGGGATTAGGTTTATCTATAGTCAATGTTTTGGTAAGGGAAGGGCTTTGATTAGGAGGGTGGGATGGCAGGCATAAGGTTATTTGTGGCTCTGTGGTTGCACCAGGCTGTCTTCAGCTAATGGCAAAGTCTGGTCATTGAATAAGATGACCTCCCTGAATTTCAGGGACAGAGTCTCTGCCGCTAGGAGTCCAGATTAACTTGTCAGCAGTGCATTTGGTTTGAAGGTGCATGAAGGTAACTAGAGGGTCCCAGGAGGGGGTGCAGATGCTTCTCAGCAGAGAGGAGGTTTAGCCAGGAGTCATCTGGCCATAGTGGCCCCAGCCTCAACACTGCCTTCTGGTCTCACCTCTTCGTTGTCTTCTTGTGGCGATGTTTCCCTTAATCCTGCCTTTATTCTCAAATTGGGAAATGGGGATGAGACTCTCCCAAAGTCAAGCGCCACTACTGTAGAGTTAATTCCAACTCATAGCTGCTTTATTAGAACTGCCCCATAGAGTCTCCAAGGAGCGCTTAGTGGATCCGAACTGCCAACTTTCTGGTTAGAGGCTGTAGCATTTAACCACGGCACCAGCGGGGTTCCCAAGGGATGAGACTAGTAGCCATGAATTTGGCTGTCAAAGAACCCTATTTGTCCCGGGCTCTGTTACTGGTCAGCTGTGTAACCTAGCCGTGTGACCTAAATACAGTGGCCTGCCTTCCAGCATCACAGCAACACACAAGCCACCACAGTGCAGCACACTGACAGATGGTCGCAGTTACATCGCAGATCTGGAAAAGATAACGCAGAAACGGAAGCCTCATCCCTCTCCCTGTCCCCACCCCGAGTCGTTTTCTGAGGCCTCACCTCTGGAAACCGGTTTCCTGTTTCTCAGCATCTGTAGCTCCAGGGTCTCCCTTCCAGTCTTTCTGATGTATGAGCTTAGAAACTGTCCCAGGTGCTTGGAGCTCGGAATGTAAAAATCTTGGAGGCAGTCCCCAGCCTCCCCAGGCCTTCATTGTCCTGACCCCTGTCAACACTTCTTTAGGATCCCTGGTGGCACAGTGTTGAAGCTCTCGGCTGCTAACCAAAGAAGAGAGATGTGGCAGTCTGCTTCTGTAAAATGACAGGCTCGGAATCGCTATGGGGCAGTTCTCTGTCCTGCAAGGTCACTAGGAGTCGGAATTGACTGAACAGCACTGGGGTTTTGGCTTGGGTGGACTTTTCCCAGTCTTGCTTTCTGAGAGTAGCTTGTTTCTGTCCTGTCTCTGGCGTTCCAGGCTGTCATGAAGAGGAAGCTTCCTCTTGGGGACAAGGGACACATTCAGCCTTGTGTTTCCTGTTCCAAGCCCACTATCCCTTGAGAGGGACCAAACTGCCTTAGATACAGGTGAAATGTTAATTCAGGATTTTACACTGGACAGGAATTGAGTGAGTTCTTTACCCTTTTGTGGGGGTGGGCAGGAAGGGGCTGAGCTGTGGCAGGGTCTTTCATTGTCACCTCTAGCTCTCTGGATAGCATTGTTTGGTGAAGTGTCTCAGATGTTTTCTGGAGAAGTGAGTTTGGTTGAATTCAACCGGCGCAAACAAGTTCTGTATCTGGTTTCCTGGGTCAGCTAAGGTGACTGGAACACGGTCCTGTGACTTTGGTGCCTGATTGCTCCTGCGTTTTCTTTCAGCCCTAAGCCAGGTAGGGGGCAAGCAGGGGCCTGGCTTCCCCAAAGGCCTGAGGCTTGGGGTGGTTCTTTCCTTGTGGTGTATGATCAGGAATTGAACTGGCTGAGGGGGTGCGTGCCAGGCGGAGATCCCCAGCTGTCTTTTCTCTCCCAGGTGTCTGCGGCGCTAGGACAGTATGTGATCAGCTGAGGCTCAGCCACCGGGCACACAAAGCGTCATGCACACCGCCTCACCCACTTTCTTCACAGACAGAGGAGAAGGGTCCTGGAGAGCCTCAGGCCCTCACACCCCCTCAGAGTGGCCCCGAGGCCAGGCAGAATCCAGTCAGTGAGATACCCAGATGAGGGCGTCTACTCTACTGGTGTGCATGATGGAATCGTGTCCCCTGTACCTCACTGGGACACCCCTGTGGGCCCCCGCTTCCTCTGTGCCTGGCTTAGGGTTGAAAGAAAACACCAGAGTATTCAGGCACCCTCACTTCACACTGTGACCCTGGCCTGGTCACCTCCGCTGACCCACACCGAGCACCAAGCCCAGCTCTCCTCCCCTCTCTCTGCACAAGTCACCACTTCCTGTCTGTCACATCTCAGACCCCCTCTGGTGTCCTAATACCCTGTCCCATGGCATTCTTGAAAGGCTTAGTAATTAGGAGCAGAGATAATGATTGGCTCTTTTCTTACTGGTTCTGTGACCCTGAGCAGCAAACCTGACCTCTCTGAGCCTCGGTTTCATCATCTGTAAAATGGGAATGCTAGCACCATCACCACCAAGAGTTAGGACTGAAGGAGGTAACAAGTGCTGCCCCAGGGAAATTCTCTGAAAGAGTTTCCTCTTAGATGATTGAGCTCACACTCACCTCCCCTCCCCTACTAACCTCTTTCTGTCAGCTCCTCATTTGGTCACTCAGCAAACATTTAGTGAGCCTTTGGCATGTGGTTAGAGCCCCTGGGCTCCGCAAACAGTTAAGTCCTCCCAAGAGACAGGTTTGGCAATCTAGCCCGGAAAGGCCACAGCCTTGAAAACCCTGGGGAGCAGTTCTCTACACGCAAAGGGCAGCCGTGGGTCCAGGGTGACTCCATCGCCACTTGAAACAGCAACAGGTGATCAAGGTGCAGAGATGAGTGGGACTGCCCACCGCCACTGTGCTTCTCCGCGTCTCTGTCTGTCTTTCTCTCTCTGTCTCCATCTGTCTGTTTGTATCCCTGTCTGTGTCTCTGCCTGTCTCTCTGTCTCCTGGTCTCTGTGTGCATCTCTCTCTCTCTCTCCATCTGTCTTTCTGACTGTCTCAGTCTGTGTGTCTCTCTGTGTCTGTCTCTGTCTGTCTGTGTCTCTTTGTCTATTTCTCTGTCTGTCTCTGTCCCTCTACGTCTCTGCCTGTCTGTCTAGTTATCTCTCTGTCCCTGTAGGTCTCGTTCTGTTTCTGTCTCTCTGTCTGTCTGTCTCTCTTGTAGTTGTGGACCTCCCCTGCCCAGCCCTGAGGAGCTGCTCCAACAGTGAGGATGGGACACAGAGGCCACCAGCACTACACAGGGTGCGTTTGTCACCCCCTCACATTTAACTTTGGGTCACTTGGTGCCCAGTTTCGATCCCACTGCACTGTCACCTGGCGACTGCCCCAGTCTTCTCTTTAGTCGCGGTGGGAGCCGTTGGTGAGTCCTTGTTGCCCTTTCTGCAGTCTGCCCCCGGGCTCAGAATCCTTTTGGATCTGACCTCTTCCGAAAAGAACATTCTCCTCTCTACCGCTGACCCACACTGGCCGCATGGCCATCTGCCTCAACTGTCCCAGGGGCACCTGGAGTGTCTGCAGCCTCCTGGGGTGTGCGCACACTGACACAGCACCCGGTGTGTGGGACTGGGCGCCCGACCCAGGAGCCCGAGGGCCTCAGGGGCAGCGCTTGTGTCCCGACCGACCTTAACGTGGGCCCCTCAGGCCCCGCTTCCCATCAACCCCTTCGTCATCTGAGTGGACGTGACCCACCCTTCTCTTCTGCACCAGAGTGGGCCATCCCTCCCGCCACTCCTCCCCACCGCCTTCCCCGCTGGGGCTCCCCCCTCCTTCCACTCTTTGTGTACGTTTAATATATATAAAAGCAACACATATGCACTCGAGAAAGTTTAAAATCTACAGAAATATCAAAAAGAGAAAACAAGAGCCACATGCTGTCACCAGGCAGAGGGGATAACCGCCTGACAGCAGTCACGGCAATGTCTGTGGAGCACTCTGTGCCGAGCATGTGACATAGGAGGTCTGACAGTGAAGTCCGTGAGCCTCATTTGTCTAAGTGCCACACACCACAGTGCTGACTGTCACTGCGGTCACCTTCCAAGTACTCCCCTTGAGAAGCTGTGCACTGACACCAGCGCCTGCTCCACCCTTCAGAGCAGTTTTGAAATTCTTTCTGGAATGGCCATGGTGCACAGAGCACGGTGGCAAATTCATGAACTTAATTGTATAGTTGTCTGTGAGAGGGTTTTAAGCCAGTCAACAAATAACGGTACTGAAAGGCTCACTTGATCGATAAAGCAAATATTGAAAGGAAGATGTTTGGATGACATTCAGGATATCATGGGTAATACGGTGGCAGGTCTGACAGCCATTCCAGAAAAAGAGTTCCAAAGCGCTTTGCAGGGTGGACTAGGCGCTGGTGTCAGTGCATAGCTTCCCTAGGGCAGTCCTTCAGAGGTGATGTTCAGCAGTGAGGTGTGCAGCACTTTTTGTAGGGTGAGTGTGTGAACTCAGTTGGTAGTTCTCGTACTTACCACGCTTTGGCCACGGCCAACCCACCTGCTGTTGTAGTTGTGGGCGGCTGCCGTGGTCGTGGGCGGCTGCCGTGGTCGTGGGTGGCCGCCGTGGTCGTGGGTGGCCGCCGTGGTTGTGGGCAGCTGCCGTGGTCGTGGGCGGCTGCCATGGTCGTGGGTGGCGGCCGTGGTTGTGGGCGGCTGCCATGGTCGTGGGTGGCCGCCGTGGTTGTGGGCAGCTGCCGTGGTCGTGGGCGGCTGCCATGGTCGTGGGTGGCCGCCGTGGTCGTGGGCGGCTGCCATGGTCGTGGGTGGCCGCCGTGGTTGTGGGCGGCTGCCGTGGTCGTGGGCGGCTGCCGTGGTCGTGGGTGGTCGCCGTGGTTGTGGGCAGCTGCCGTGGTCGTGGGCGGCTGCCGTGGTCGTGGGTGGTCGCCGTGGTTGTGGGCAGCTGCCGTGGTCGTGGACAGCAGCTATTGAGCTTACCCCGCTCACAGTGACTCTGTGTGCCTGGGAGCAGAAGGCTACCTGGCCCTGCACCGTCCCTGTGACCTGCGCGGTTAGGATCTATGGAGTTTTCAGTGGCTGATTCTCATAAGTGGATCACCAGGTCTTTCTTTCTAGTCTGTGTTAGTCTAGAAACTCTGCTGAGACTCGTCCAGCAGCACTCAGCCAACGTGAAAATGGTAAACGTGATGTGTATTTGTTAGGTGCTGTGGTGTCAGTTCTGACTCGCAGCGACCCTGCATACACCAGAAAAACCGCCTGCCTGATCCCGGACCATGTTCACAGTCACTGTTGCGCTCGAGCCCGTTGTTGTGGCTGCCGTGTCACTCCACCTCACTGAGGGCTTCCTCTTCGTCACTGACTCAGCGTGCTTCCCTGGTCACCTGACGACAGTGAGACGTTTGTCACAGATGGAGCTGCTGTGAGCGTTCGCCGGCCAGCCTTGGTCTGAACATACCCTCTCCTTCCTCCTGAGTAAATGCCGGCAGGTGGAATTGCTGATTCTGCTTGCAGTGTGTTTGACTTTGATTGAAAGGTGGTTCACAGTCTTCTGCTGTCTACACTGGTATCTAGCCTGATAAGCATGTCTTTTGGCTTTAGAATGTAGGTTACTTTGGTGAGGGGAGCGGAGGAGGGAAGAGGTTTATGAGATCAAACATGGTAATCCACAGGGTTTTCTCAAGTAGAATACCAGGCCTTTCCTCCTAGTCCATCTTAGTCGCAAAGCTCCACTAACACTTGTTCAGCCTCCTGGCTATACAAGCCTACACTGACAGGTCTCCGGGGAGGTGCACTGGCCAGGAATTGAACCCAGGTCTCCTGAAGGAAAACAAACATTCTACCCTTGAACCACCACTGCCCTCGATGAAACTGTCCAACCCCCTCGTTAAGCCCAGAACCCTTTGCGTGCTCAGTTTGAGTCCTCCAGACAACCCCTTGTGTGTGTGTGTGTGTTTGTGGATACCTCAAAACAATCATGCAAAGTGTTCTTGGCATTCTGGTGGCACAGGCCTTAAAAGTGACAGCTGCTAACCAAAAGGTCAGCAGTTCGAATCCAGTAACTGCTCCTTAAAAACCGTGTGGCAGTTCTACTCATAAGGATGTGAGTCAGAATGGACAGCAGTGGGACTTGGTTGTAGACACCTCCTTGCCCTACCATCAGGTCAAATGGAGCAGCAATGACCCTGACCTCACAGGGTTGCTGTGAAGGTTAACTGGAGTTGCATTTGCCCAGTGCCTCCCCTGGTGTCTGGTACAGTGCAGTGGCGGCATTGTTACAGGATCTACAGACCACAAAGGACCTGGATCAGAGGTGGATCAGAAAAGAGAAATGCAGTGCCATCTGGATTAGCTGTGACTTCCTTTTATTTACTTCTGCTCCTCTCTTTTGCCTCTATCTGCCTCCTTCCCATGTCTAACGTAGTGGTGGGTCAGGTGAGCGGGGAAGGGTTCGACTGCGTTGGGCTCACTACCTTGGGGGCTCTCCTGCTGACAGAGGAGTACGCCAGAAGGGTGGTGAGTTCCTGGTGCCTGCGGCTTCACCGCGTTTGCACAAAGGTGCTGGCTGCGCCCGTGGTACTGGTTAAGCCAGAAGCCTGTCGGTGAAATTATCGCGAGACTGGCTAACAGGACCCTCCCTCAAGCTCCTCTCTTCCAGGAAGGGAATGGTGGTCCCCCATTTACTTTCACAGCTAGAGTGGAGTATTTATCAAAGATCCTTTGAATCCCAATGGGCAGTTTTGAGGAAGGGGTAGTCGAAGAATGAAATAGGAACAATTCCTTTTCATGTTCAGAACCTTTGATTATGAATTCCTTGGGCCAAGTCTTGGCCCAGGCTTAATTCAGGGATATCCCATCCCATCCTACAACAAGCTTCCCCAACATCACTGTCTTGGTTGTCTGCTGCCACAACTATGGCCACAGAACTTGTTTGTTGTTCACACAGGGGGAGTCAGCTGGAGGCTGCTGAGTGGCTCTGCTGATCTTGGCAGGGCTCCTGCACATGCCCAGTGGTGAGCTGGCTGTTGGCTCTTCTGGGCTGGCCTTAGCTGGGGTGGAGGGGTGTCTCACAGTTCTCTAGAGAAGCAGAATCAGTGGTACGAATGTAGGTAAGGTGGTTGGATGGATGCAGGCGTGGATGGGTAGACGCATGGGTGGATGCGTGGATGGATGGACAGACGGATGGTTGCATGGCTGGATGGGTGCGTGGCTGGATGGGTGCATGGGTGCATGGATCATTGGTATGGTCGAGTCCGTTGTTGTGAACACTGCATCTATTTGTCTACCTTCTCCTGATCCTCTGCCAAACACGATGTCTAGTGGCTAGTCTGTCCTGACGATGTGTCCAGTGTATGTGAGCCAAAGTCTCACCCTCCTCACCTCTAAGGAGCATGCATGCATGTCACCCCCAAAATCTATTTTTCTTTAACTCAGTTTATAAAGGGAACCCCAATCTGCCTAGTGTCAGAATATCATCTTTGTCAATTCAGAGGCAGTGGTTAAAACTGGAAGGCTGTGGAGAAAATCAGTTTCCCTCTTTCCATTCCTCTGAGATCCAGCAGGCTGGTGGTGCTCCAGATTCTGGGGAGGGAGCCCCCAACATTTGTCGAGACATCTGAAGTCCCCATGTGGACCGTGGGTGTTGTCCCCACAGTCCTAGAGGTCCCCCTGCCTCCTCGTCTTGACTTCCAGGCCTCCTGCTCTGCCCACCCAAACTCAGAAGTCTCAGGACCTGAGGGAAAGGGGATTGGGTGGTATATTCTTGGTCTAGTTTCTCATTACTTTAGCTCCTTGAAGCTTTTGTTTTGGTTTGTTTTGCTAACGTGTTAAGAGGCAAGAGAAAATAAATTACCAGGCCTTTTGTTTTTCTCCATATGAATCTCTAGTTGCTTTCTATTCTGAGATTTCATTCCTGTCAGCCTAACCAACTTCCCATGTTGCTATGGGCAAAGCTGGTGGTATTTTTTTCCCCAAATTTAAATAAAAATCTTCAACCAAATCCCCAGGATATTTGTCATGGGTTGAACTATGTCCCCCTGAAAAGGTGTTTAGTCATTTGGCTGGGCTGTGATTCCTCCTGTTGTGGGATGTTCCCGTATGTTGTAAATCCTGCCTCTGTGGTGTTAATGGGGGAAGGTGGGCGGCAGTTGTGTTGGTGGGGCAGGACTCAGTGTGTAAGATTATTTTGTGCCTGGAGGCAGTCTCCTCAGATATAAAGGAAAGGGAAACCAGCAGAGGTCAGGGAAACCAGCAGAGTGGGGACCTCCGATTATCACCCAAGAAAGCAGAAAGCAGTGTCTGGAGCAGAGCATTTCCTTTGGACCTGTGGTCTCTGTGCCTCAGAAGCCCTCAGTCCACGGGAAGAGGGACAATAAGGACCTTCCTCTAGAGCCAACAAAGACTTCCCCTGGAGCTGACACCCTGAATTTGTTCTTTAAGCTGGCTTTTCTGTGAGAAAATAAATTCCTTGGCCCTGCTGGTGTTTCTGGTAGAGCAGAACCGGATGACTAAGACATCATCCCTACTTTCTAGTCCCTGCAGTGTCAGCTGTGACTCGTGACGGTGCCATCTGTGTTGGAGTCAAACGGTGCTCCTCGGCATTTTCAGTGGCTGGGCTTTCAGAAGTTGACTGCAGGGCCCTTCTTTTTGAGGTGCCACTGAGTGGGCTCAAACCACCAACCTTCCGTTTAGCAGCTGAGGGCTTAGCGGTTTACGCCACCCAGGGGCTCCCAGGTAACCACGGGATTCCTGAAAGTGGAAGTGAACGGCAGAAGGGGGAGTCAGAGCCACGGTGACCACAGACGAGAGACCCAGAGAGAAGAGGATTCGTCGGGTGTTGCTGGCTTTGGAGAGGGATGGTGGGGCCACCAGCTAAGGAAGGCAGGTGGCCGATAGGAGTGTGAAAGGCAAGGAGGCATATTTTCCCCTGGAATGCCCGCGAAAGAATGCTGTCCTGCTGGCCCCTTGATTTCAGCCCAGCGTGACCCTTGTAGATTTCCTAACCTCCAAAATGGTCAGAGACTGAAGTTGTGGGCTTTTTAAGCCAGTCAGTTGGTAATTCGTCACCCAGTCGGGTAGAAAGATTACATCGAGAAACCCTAGTGGCATAGTGGGTAAGCGCTATGTCTGCTAACCAGAAGGTTGGTAGTTTACGTCCTCCGAGTGTCCCTTGGGAACTCTATGGGGCCGTTTTATTGTGTCCTGCAGGGTCACTGCGAGTCAGAACCCACTCGACGGCACCAGGTTTGGGTTTTGTGATTGAAAGCACTTTGTTGGTGCCAAGGTCCCACCCTGGCTAGAGGCTGCCCAGGTATAAGTGCTGGTGTCCCTGAGCCCTGGGCCACTCCACCCCCCCAGCAGGGACCCCAGCCTTGTCAGTTGTGCCCTGAAGGAGAAATACCTGGTGAGTCAGTGAGACAGCAGGCTCACCTGCAGTCACGCCTACCCCGCAGGGGCCGAAAACCGGGTGAGGAAGAAGCTCCCTGTGCATCTAACAAAGAAGCCATGCCTCTGTGGACAGAGGACCCCCAGTTTCTCTGTTACTGGAGCTCAGATAGGAAGACCCCACTGGAAGTCACTTGGCCCGGCCAGCTGGTTCCCACACAGCTGTTCCTACCATCTTCTGTCTTTCCCTTCTTCCGATTTCTCCTCCTGTCTCCAATTTCTACCGCTACCCTGTCGAAGAGAATATGGTGGCCCCTGGCCCGTTGGGTCCCCTGGCCTGCTGGCTTCCCTGGCCTGCTGGGTGCCGCGGTCCACTTGGTCCCTGGCCAGCTGGGCGCCCTGGCCCAGTGGGTTCTCTGGCCTGCTCAATCCCCTGGCCTGCTGGGCCCCCTGGTCTGCTGTACAGCTCCCAGCACATCTGTTTCCTCTGTGCTCCAGTCAGGACTGCTGAGCCAGCAGTTTTCCAAGTGAGGGGCACTGACAAAGGCTCATGCCACCCAGGACCCACCAATCAAAACCCCCATAGCTCCAGGGCCACCCAAGGCCACCTTGGCCCACAAAGGCCTGTCCTTGTCCATCTTTCCAGGGCGACAGGGACTGAGAGTGTGTGGCCAGCCAGTGAGCCTCCTTCTTTTGGTGGGTGAGACCCTGGGTTCCCCTAAATCGGGGTGAAAACCTCTGGCCAGCATGGCCAGCACAGCCAGCACCCCCACAGAGACACACGCCCCCAGCCTCCCACCAGGTGTGAGGAATGATGGCAGTGGAGGCAGCTTTGAACCTGAGTTTGTCTGAAGCCCACTGATGCATTCCCTCCCGGGCGCACACCTGGAGATCAAGGCATGGAGGTGCAGAGGCCCGGAGCCTGGGCACAGTGTAGCATTTACAGACCTGCTGTGCGTCTGTGCATGGATACATGTGTGCGTGCATTTGTGTGTGTGTGTGTACACCTGGGGACAAAATTTTTGTCTGCGGTGCCAAGAGGAGAGCGTCGGACATCTGGAAAGTATCAAGTTTAATGCCCGACTCCGCAGGCCCAGGTCAGCTCAAAGTACGTGTTTGCTTCCAGCCACAGCTGTACAAACGCCCGCGGCTGGGCTCTGCAGGTCCCGCCGGGCTCCCGAGGAGACAGTGGGCCCTTTGTCAGAGCCTGATCCAGTCCCATTTCAAAGTCTCTGGCCTACTGCAGGGCGCCACCAACAGCTGCGGGGCAGCATCTGTCTGAGGTAGCGTTCACTATCCCTCCTCTCCCTGCAAGAAGGAAAATATTGTAATTTAGGGTCACAGTCCATGGTTGATCAGCCACACCTCAGCCCTCCCTCCCTTCCAGAAACTTCCCTGTTTCAGCTGATGATACACCGCCCTTCTTCTGCGATTGAGGACTGCTGATGGCAGATTGGACATTCTCCCAAGGAGCATGGTTCTGCTTCATTTGAATCATCATGACTGTCATGTGGATACTTATTGTGTAGGTGTGGCTTGGTTTGTGTTTTGAGGTGGATGGGGCCACAACACTCTGCGTGTGTCTGTGCAGATATGCACGCATTCTTGCACAGGAGAGTTGAAGTTAGATTAAGGACTGTCTCAGTTTCTGCAGGAAACCCAGGTGCTATAGAGGGTTAAGCGCTACAGCTGCTAACCAGAAGGTCGGCAGTTCAAATCTGCCAGATGCCCCTTGGAAATTCTGTGGGGCCATTCTACTGTGCCCTGTAGGGTCACTAGGAGTCAGACCCTACTGGACAGCACACTGCTGTGACACAAGCACCTCAGGTGGACGGCGTTCAACAACAGAAACGGATCTTCTGGCAGCTCTGGGGCTCCAAGTCCAAGTCTGAGTCTCGGCCACGTGGATTCCCTTCTGATCAGCAGCCCCAGGCATTCCTTGGTTCCGTGGGTTGGGGATGATCCTCATGGGGTGTGTGTGTGTGTGTGTGTGTGTCTAGTCTGGTCTTTTCATGACTCAGAAGGCTGGATTTGGGAAGTATTCCAATTTTCTCTTGAAGTGGAAGGTGAATTCTGCTCTCGCAAACCAAACCCGCTGTCGTAGAGTCTATTCCAACTCATAGCAACCCTATAGTGGCCCTGTAGAATAGAGTAGAACTGCTCTACAGAGTTTTCAAGCAACCCCTGGTGATTTGAACTGCCAGTGTTTTGGTTAGCAGTTGCAGCACTGAAGCACTAGGTCACCAAGGTTGCCATTTAGCTCTCAGTCCTGAGGCATTAGGCAATAGCCATTGTCCACCCCAAAGGGCACCATTCTGTACCCATTTATCTCCATTGAGAGCGGCCATGTTACTGGTTTTAGCCAGTGGCATGGGAGTGAAAGGAACACTTCTGTGCAGAAGCTTTGAAATCCTCACGAAGTCCTCTACTCTTCTTTTCTCTGTACCACAGGACAGGCATACCATTTAGAGGGATGCCCCTCAGTCTGGGTCTGTGGGTCCCTCGAATGAAGATCATGGTGGGGCAAAACCGCGGCCAGTTTTCAGTGGACATGCAGCGTAGGTAAGCAGTAAACCTTTGTTAAGCACCACTGACAGCTGGGGGCTGCATGTTACTGCAGACCATTCTGCTGACACTGACTGATATAGTTATTACCAAGATCATCTGTAAACAAAGAAAAGGGTGAGCCATGGAAGCCAGTATGGATTCACTTAGAATACGTCACACCCGACACACACTCTTTTCTTATTTAGTAGGAGTATGAGGATGGAAGAACAGAGGAACTGTACAGCTGTGAGTGTATCCAGGAAACTCTGGTAGCATAGTAGTTAAGTGCTACAGCTGCTAACCAGAAAGTTGGCAGTTGAGATCTACCAGGTGCTCCTTGGAAACTCTATGGGACAGTTCTACTGTGACCTTTAGGGTCACTGTGAGTCAGAATTGACTCAACAGCAGTGGGTTTGGAATTGTATCTAAATTTCAAGCAGGCATGGACAGAAAATTCCCCAGTGTTTCTCATCAGCAAGATGCTGAAGTGTGGACTCAGGAGATGGTGATGAAATGATTTGATAACGACTCAAGTAGTGAACCCACAGTAACTGATTCAATGTGGCAGATGCCGATTTGCAGGCAGGTCTCTCATGGGGACCACAGGTCTCTGCCCCTGGTTGGTTCTGCTCAGCATTTTTATTAATGCTTTTCACAAGGGCTGCTTGTGAATGCTGATCACATTCAAAAGTGGTCCAAAAGGCTGGGAAGAAGAGTCTGATGAAAGAGAAAAATGTATCAGGCAGAGCCTACTGAGGTGAATTATAACAGGAGTGGGGATAGAAGGCACGGGCTTATGCACCCTGTGTCTAAGAGACAGGATCGAGGTGACCGTCCCCTCCGTGGGAGTTATTTAGTATTAAAAAGCCAGGCCAAGTGCCGTTGAGTTGGATCCGACTTTTAGCCAATGTTTATCGAGCACCCGCCACCTGCCCGATGCTGTGCTAAGTCCCTGACACAATTACTGTATTCCTCACAGTGACTCTGGTGACTTCATACTGAGCTTTGCACAAATGTTGCATTCACTAGCTCACCTAGAGGGTGGGGAAGAAAAAGCAGTGATGTTTTCTGTCATTTCTTTATAAATGCCATTAACTGAAGCTTTTTGTTTAATCAAACATATTTATTAAGCAGCTACTATGTGCCTGGGGGGAAACCCTGGTGGTCTAGTGGTGAAGTGCTGCGGCTGGTAACCAAGAGGTCAGCCGTTGAAATCCACGAGGCGCTCCTTGGGAAGCCTGCGGGGCAGTTCTCCTGTGTCATACAGGGTCACTGTGAGTCAGTCGGAACCAACGTGACAGTGCCTGGTGACAACAACAGTGTGAGCCTGGGAACCCTGGTGGCGCAGTGGTTAGTACTACAGCTGCTATCCAAAAGGTTGGCCATTTGAATCCATAGTGCGCTCCATGGACACTCTGTAGGGCAGTTCTACCCTGTCCTGTAGGGTCCCTATGAGTTAGGACCAACTCTACAGCAGTGGGTTTGGTTTCGTGTGCCTGGGCCTCTTCCAGATGCTAGGTACTGATTGGCGAATACCATGGGTGAAATCTCTTCCCCTGCAAAGCTTACCTGCCAGTGGTGTTGTGAGCTGGTGTGGGGCCAAGCCCTGACGTACGGCAACCCACGCACAACTGAACAGACCGTGTCCCGCGCCATCCCCACGATGTGGATCAGCTCCTCGCCATCCGTGGGGTTTTCACTGTCTGATTCTTGGAAGTGGATCATGAGACCTTGCCTCCCAGTCCATCTTCGTCTGGAAGCTTCACTGAAGGCTGTTTAGCATCTCAGCCACACACAGGCCTCCACTGGCCGGCGGGGTGGTGTGCACTGGCTGGAAACTGAACCCCTGTCTCTCACATGGAAGTGAGAGTTCTACCATGGAACTACCACCACCCCTCATAGCATGGGAGGCACCAAAAGGGTGAACCAGATGAGTGTAGACAGCAGTCAGGGTAATGGGAACTGAGTTATGGGGCAGGCAGAAGGGTGATCAGCCAGGGTAATCAGGGAAGGCATCTCTGAGGAGGTGACATCCAAGCTGAGCACTGAACAGTGAGAAGAATCCACCTATTGGTTCCAAGAAAAACATTTCCTCACCCTCACACTTGTGCTTTGATAAGAGGTGCAAGGAGGGACTGCAAGAAAAAAATACTTCCTAAGCTTGGGCAAAAGGCTAGATTCAAAGTGTACAGATGGCCAGTGTTCTATCCGGTTGACTTTCAAGTGTACGCCCCACCAGGCCCTCGACCCCTGTGGATTCCAGGAGCAGAGTTCAGAGGATGTAGGGAATCAAATCTCAAATGGGACTATTTGTTTAATTTCAATAATTTTCACAGCTATCAGATTTCTTTGTGTGCTAAGAAACTTTGGGACATTATTAGTTTAACAAATGGATTCCATCCTTTGCAAGGCTTCTTTCTTTCTTCTTCAACTTCTTTTTTTTCCTTACCTTCTTTCCCTTTGCTTTTGTTTCCCTTCTTTTTGCTGGGATTTTAAGTGAAAACTTCCAACCTACTGTGATCTTTTCCCCATAAATGGCACCAAACTAAGCAGGCTAGAAAAACAGCAATAGAAAACAGGGACTCAGGGGAACTGGCTGCCAGGAGCCTCCCGGAAGAGTCAGCATCTGCTTCTCCAGCCACAACTTACATCAGCCAGTTGCCCCAAAGCTGACCAGCTGGGTCAGTTCCACAAAGGCTAACCCCCTCACCAGATGAAAGGAAGCCATACCTACCGCCTTTGAGTCGATTCCAATCCATGATGACAGCAAATGGGTCCGAAGAGAACTGAGCTCTGTAGGATTTTCTTTTCAGATGCAGGTTGCCGGGTCTTTCTTGCGTGACACCGTGAGTGGGCTCAAGCCACCAATCTCCATGTTGGTAGTTGAGCTCAAGCTGTGTGCCTCTCAGGGACCTCCTGGTGAGCTACCATTTTAAGTCCCTCAGGGTGGGATGTGACAGCGTGGAATTTCAGAGTTCTTACCTGGCATGTATTTGTGGGAATGCAGAAAGAGACGCCCTTTGGAATCTGTTTGTCGGGGGAAAGTTGGCAACAGAGCGTTCGGGGCTACAAGGCTCTCTGGACGACCAGTGACTGGTCCAGGCAGGACTCAGGCAAGCAGGGACATCTGGCCTGGCCCAAAGTCACAGAGACAGTGATTTGAATTTCAGAGCACTAAGAGAAGCTTGTGCAAGTGGTAAGGGAGCCCTTGGATAGTTCACAAAAATAAAATAGTCCCTCCCCCTAGAGCTGCAAGAGCTGGTGAGACGGGGGATGTCAGACTGAGCTGTGGGACAGTTTTGTCAGGAAAAAATATTGAACACTTTCAAGACCCACTTACTTCCAGCTGTGAATTTTTTGAAACCAGATGTTTTCAGTAATGAAAGGCATTCTGTTATCAGTGGAAGAAAAATATTTTTTTTTTAAAGTGTTTTAATCAGCTAGTGCTGCTCCAGCAGAAATACCAGGAGCGGATGGCTTTAACAAAGGAAAGTTTATTCTCATGCAGTGTGGTAGGCGACAAGTTGAGATTCATGGTGTCCGCCCAGGGGGAGGCTTTCCTTCTGTCAGCTCTGGAGGAAGGTCCTTGTGTGGCATCAGGCTTTGTCCAGGTGGCATCTTGGAGCAGGAGCCTCGGGTCTGAAGGACGCGCTTTCCTCCCGATGCTGCTTTCTTGGTGGCATGTGGTCCCCAACTCTCTGCTTGCTCCTCTTTCCTGTTATCTCTAGTAGGAAAAAGCGTGGTACAAGCCACACTCCAGGGAAACTCCCTTTACAGTGCAGCAGGGAGGTGACCGTAGGGAGGGATTTGCAGTCCTACCCTGATCCTCTGTAACGTAATCTACTGTGTTAACCACAAACAGAGATTAGAATTTACAGTGTAAGAAAATCATAAAATGGAGGGCAATCACAGACTACAGGGACTCCTGACCCAGCTAAATTACTACACATCCTTTTGGGGGACACAATTCAATTCATGACGTGAGGTAATAGGGATTTCTGATGCAGTCAGAGGGACTTCTGTTGTCCTGAGTGGGCACTGGTGCTGGGATTGGTGCTATGAGGCCGTTTCTTCGGATTCAAACAGTTACCTAGGGGCAGATGGCAGCGTACTCTAAAAGTGGGATAGCTTTCCCAAGAAATCTGATAGGCAGAAAATGGTGGGCAACCATATATCCCACCCGTCATGAAATTAAAGCAAAATCATCGTTGTGCAGCATTCTGAGACTGTTGTTGTCAGGCGCTGTTGAGTCGGTTCTGGCTTACAGCGACCCTGCGCACAGCAGGACGAGACCCTGCCCAGCCTGGGGCCACGGCCATAGTTATTTTTGTGCTTGAACCTATTGTTGCAGGCACTGTGTCAGTCCACCTCACTTGTCACTGACCCTCCACTCCACCAAGCATGGTGTCCTTCTCCGGGGACTGATCCCTTCTGACAACAGGACATCCAAAATATGGGAGACACAGTCTCGCCAGCTTAGCTTCCAAGGAGAACTCTGGCTATACGTCTAGAATGAGAGTGAGAATAGTTATTAAATCTTGTTAAGGTGAGATTAGCTTATATTTAAATTTTTATCATTTTAGACTTATTTTTGAAGGTGAAACTCCGTTCAAGGCTCTTTTCAGAATTTACTTGATGGTAGTAGGGGTTGGTTTTGGTTTTGATCCTGTGGCAAGTAATTTGATTTCCAGTGCCTTTTTTTCCTGTTATTTATTACCTACCCATCCACCCATCTAACCGTCCATGCATCCATCTGTTTGTCCATCCATCCATCCATGCACCCACCCACCCACCCACCGTTCTGTCCACGCACCCACCTACCCATCCATCTATGGACCCACCCAGCCACCCTGCCATCCACCCAGCAATCCTTCCATCCACCCACCAGCCATGGATACATAGAATGATTAATGAGACCACCTGACACAAAGCTCTGTGGGAACCTTTATACCAGAAGAGGAAGAGTGCAGGCATTGTCTGTCAACCTTAGAGGTTTATAATCCAGATGGCGAAATAAGAACCGCCTGCACAGAAAGCTGGCACAAATGCCAAGACCGTGCTTGTGGGGACCAGGAGGACCCACTGAGAAGGAGACGGGTGTGGCAGCATCACTAGCACCCCCTGTCCCTTTCTGCCTGGATGCGCAGACAGTGCATCCATCTCTGCTTTGTAGACAAGGCTGTCTTCTCCAGCTCCTCCAGGAAGCTACTTCCTTTTTTTTCCAATTCTTAACACTGGATTCTACTTGCACCCTTTTCTTTGTCTTTCTTTCCCATGTACCTCGCAGTTTTTACTTGATAGAGAACACCCGCGGTGTCTGCCAGCCTCAGGGCCTTGGAACCTTCCAGCCCTTCCCCAGGAGCGCTCTTCCTCGGGCTCTGCCCCATTTTCGCCATTTGATCTCTGTTTAAAGATCACCTCTGGAGTGACTTCTTGGATTCCCCGACTTAAGGCAGCACCATCTTGGTTCTTTTTATCCTATCACCCCATACATGTGTGTAGTATTTATAGCCAACCATTTGTCACCTAGTTAGCTCCGGCTCACGGTGATTGGCCCATATGGTTTTCAGTGGCTGATTTTGCAGGAGTCGGTTGCCCCAACTCACGCCCAAGGTACCTCTGGGCAGACTTGAACATCCAGCCTTCTACCAGCTGTGCAGCTCACCATATGCACTGCCCAAGGACTCCATAGGACCCAGAGCTCTCCGAAATGATCTTATTCAATTACCGTCTCACTCCAGGGTGACATTCCATGAGCTGGGGACAGCTCTGACTTGTGCTTACAGTAGGTGCTCCATCAGTGACTGCAGCCTGATGGGAGGACTGATGGTGGGTCCTCCGAGAAGCCTGGCTCCCCTCACATAGCATCTTGGCATGGTCAGAGCGTGCTTGGGTCCTCAGCATCTCCAGGACCCTTCTTGCTCTTGAGTGTGGCACCCAGATGCTGTCCTTCCGGGGAGCCCAAGCATGATGCCTGGAGCTTGAGCCCCGTCTCCCAGCTTCCTCTCTCGTCACTTCTTCTGTACTTTCAGCTGAAAACCACACAACCAGAATATTTGCCTGGACTTGCACCTTCCTTGAGGAGTGACTAGAAGCAGCATTTGTTTGCCCTTCTCTCTGGTGGGCTGATGGCTCTGTGCTCACCCTGGGGGCACTGAGTGGGGACTGTGGGCCTCCAGAAACAGGGGCCCCTCCCGCAGCCTCTCAAGGGCCTGTGTTTGGTATAAGCTGGGGAAGGATCTGCTCTCTCTTCTCATTGCCTCCCAGCCCCTCTGGTCTTCCCTGGGCTACACTGTCTCTCTCATTATTTTCAACCTGTGCACACGTCCCTTTAAGGACTAAGACCCAAGGCTTGTGTTTTCCATCACCTCATCTGCCTGCAAAAGCTGGACAGTGAATGAGGAAGACCAGAGAAGAACAGAGGCCTTGGAACCGTGCTGCTGGTGAAGAGTAGTGACTGTACCACAGACTGCCAGAGAACAAACAGCTCTGTCGTGGAAGAAGCACAGCCAGAGTGGTGCTTAGAAGCAAGGGTGGTGACACTTAGTCTGACATGTTTTGGGTATATCCAGGAAGGACCAGTCCAAAGAGAAGGACATCATGCTTGGTAAAGGAGACGGTCAGCGAAAAAAAAACAAAAAGAGGGCGAGAGAGAGACCCTCGAGGAGATGGCAGATTGACACAGTGGCTGCCAGAGTGGTCTTCACTGTACCAGCTGGGCCGCGTGACCCCGCTGTGCCCTAAAGGGGCATCCTCCCTCACCTTCCGAGGCAGCTCGTGGTACGCGTTCCTTGAAAAGATTTCAGAACAAAGGCAGTTCAGGCATCGGCTCCTGAGGTTTGTGGAAACACAAGAGCCTCTTGGAAAACTATCTCCCACTAACAGCGACTAAATACAGTGAGCATTTGAGTCCTGGACTGAAAACACAAAGCAAAACAAAACAAAACAGCTTCAAAGGACATTCCTGGGATAATTGGGGAAATTGTGATATGGAATATTGGTTACATGAGAGCGTGGTGCCCATTAAGCACGGTATTGTGGTTACACGGGGATCATCTCTATTCTGAGCAGATGCAGCTGCAGGATTCATGAGGTCAAGGTCGTGACGTCTGACTGACTTTTAAATGGTTCAGCCAAAGAGGCAGACCACAAAATACATCTTATTTGTATGCGTATATAAATATATACACACGAGAAAGGCATGTGCGTCAACACGCTAACAATTGGTGTCGCAAAGTGAAGGCTGTTTAGGTTTTCATTACATTATTCTTTTAAAAAATTGGCGAGGCCTGGCTTATCCGAGAACACACAGCTGGCTGGTGGCTGCGCCTGGCCCGGGGTGGCCTTCTCCTGACTTGGGAGATTCTGCGTTTTTACTGCACTCTGTCACCGATTTCATTCCCACCCTGGCTTAATGAAGTGCTCCGAGGACATAAATAGGTTTTGTGTTTACTCAGGCTTGGGAGAAGCCGGCAGAAAGGGCTTTTTCAGCTAAAAGCTCCTTAAACCCTAGAAGTGTGAACCGGCAAGTCTGCTGCGGCTGCCTGTGCTCACAGCTGTGAAGTGATTCCCCAAAGCTGGTTCTGCAACAAGGCTGGGGAGCAGCAGCAGGGACCCCCTGCCAGAAGGGTGGGCCAGCAGACCCGTGGAGTGGGGCTCCAAGGATTCCACCCAAAGCATCGAGGGTCCAAGTGTCAGCGGAAGAACAGGTTTTAGGTCACATTGCACTGTGGATTCACGTGGTCCCCTCTCCCTCTTGGCAGGGCAGGTGATGAGCAGTGGAGTGGCCAGCTGGACCCTGTCCTCCATGGGTCTGTGCCCAAGCGTGGAAGGCTGGAGCAGGCCCTGACCCCACCGCACGGCTGCACCACAGAGCCGGGCTGCAGGCTCAGGACGCACTAAGATGAGGTGAGTCCTTAGACTTGTGTCCAGGTTCCCGGTAGGGACACAGCAAGACAAACTACAGAAATGTCCCCCGGGTGGGGATGGCCAGCAGGGGAAATGTGACTCCCTGGGGCCAGGAGGGCACCCACTGGCTGGGCACCAGGGCCAGATGGGCTAAGCTGCACAGCCCCCCAAATCAAGGTGGTATAGATATGGCCCCTTTAAGTTGAAACAGCCTTCTTTATGTTACATCACCTTGTGAACAAATCAGGGAGGAGTTGTGAAGAGTTTATGGTAGAAAGGAAACCCTGGTGGCTCTGTGGTTAAGTGCTCCATCTGCTAACCGAAAGGTCAGCAGTTCAGACCCACCAGGTGCTCCTTGGAAAGTCTGTGGGGCAGTTCCCCTCTGACCTGTAGGGTCACCACGAGTCGGAATGGACTCGTGGCAGTGGGCTTTATGCTGGAAAGCACCACTCTGCTCCTCTCTCTGTGTCCTGGCTCTTTGTAAGTTCCTCCAGTGGCAACCTCTAAACTCTCTGTAATGTTTGTTTCTTGTGACTTCTGGGTCACCTAAACATAGATGATATCCAGAGACTGTATCAAAGGTGAGATGCTGGTTGGCTCACATTTACCTCCTCCTCCTCCTCTTGTTTATCTCCTCACCTCTCCAGCCTGTGGCTTTGATCTTTATATATATTTTTAATGTTAATTACCTTCTGTGTGACTATCCCAGGGCCACTGTGGCCAAATGCCACTAACTGGGGGGCTTCAAAGAGCAAACCTTTACTCTCTCCTAGTCTAGAGGCCAGAAGTCTGACAGCAGGGTGTCAGCGAGGCTGCGCCCCCTCCCAGGGCCGGGGGAAGGGACCTACCTTGTCTCTCCCAGCTTCTGGTGGTTGCTGGCAGTGCTTGGCATTCCCTGGCTTGTAGCAGCATCAGTCCAGGCCCTCGTGGAGTTCTCCCCAGTGTGTCTTTGTCCAAACGGACCCCTTTTCAGAAGTCCACTGGAAGCCTGGTGGTGCAGTGGTTAAGAGCTATGACTGCTAACCCAAAAGTTGGCAGTTCATATCCACCAGCTAGCTGCTCTTTTGGAAACCCTATGGGGCAGTTCTACCCTGTCTTGTACAGTTGCTGTGTGTTGGAATCCATTCAATGGCAAAGGGTTGTGGTTTTATGAGAACACTAAGTACTGTGACTTCTAACCAAAAGGTCAGTAGTTCGAATCTATGAGGTGCTCCTTGGAAACTCTGTGGGACATTTCTACTCTATCCTGTAGAGTCTCTGAGTCAGAATCGAGTTGATGGGAACGGGTTCAGCTTTTTGTTTTTAATCTAATGTGACCTCAGTGTCACTCAATCACATCTGCAGAGCCCTTGCTCACAATCAGAAGTTCAGGGTAGATGCAAATTTGGGGAGTGCTTTTCAGCCCAGGACACTGTGTGAACGTGAACTGTGTGCAGAGGATGGATAGTGCTCACTGGCAGAGCACCGGGTGTCCTTCCTGGGCCCGGCAGGCCTGGAAGCGCCCTAGTTACTCTACTCTCCAATCCGAGCGCGCTCAGTCCTCACCTAATGCCTTCGCTGTCGTGCCTGCTTTCCAGATGGGTGCAGTGAATGAAGCACAGAGAGGGCATGCAGCTTGCCCGCACTGCACAGCTGCCACCTGGGAGGTCAGGGTTTGACCTCAGGCCCCCTCAGCATGCTGATGGCCAGGAGGCTGCCCACCCACGACCTTGCTCACCTGTGGGTGGCAGTAGTGACAGCATGGTGGTAGAGGGCATGCCCTCCAGGGCCCCTATCACCCTATCCAAGGGTACACCCCACTCTTGTCTGGAAACTGACAGAAGAGACATGCACACAGCTCCTGCAGCTTCAGCAGACAGCCTTGTATTCTCACTGGGGAAGGCAGTGCTTTTTGCTGTGTTTTTCCTTGGTCTGCAGGAAGAGGGAGACTTTGTGGTGCAGTGGTTAAGTGCTCGACCACTAACCAAAAAAAAAAAAAAATGAGCAGTTAGAGTCTACCAGCAGCTCCTTGGAAACTCTGTGAGCAGTTCTGCTTTGTCCTGTAGGGTCACACTGTGTGGCCAGATTGTTATTATTATTACTTTATGATACTGAGGTAGGACCAGAGGCAGGTTTGTTAATAAAGCAGGACTCAATCCATAGGATTAGATTGTATCTTGAGTCAGTCTCTTTTGAGATATAAAAGAGAGAAGCCAGCAGGAAGGAAAGGGACCTCATTGCTAGGAGCAGAGGACACCCTTTGGACCCAGGGTCCCTGTGCTGAGAAGCTCCTAGACCAGAAGGTGATGGATGACAAGGACTTGCCACCAGAGCTAACAGAGAGAGAAAGCCTTCCCTTGGAGATGGTATCCTCGACTTGGACTCCAGTCTCCTAAACCATGGGTGAATAAATATCTGTCTGTTAAAGCCACCCACCCAAGGTGTTTCTGTTACAGCTGCACTACTTCCCTTAGACATTACCCAGTGGGGTGCTTGTACTCTGTCCAGAGGATCACTGTGAGTCAGAATCGACTCGAGGGCAATGGGTATTTACAGGAATGGGCAGCTGTTTGTTCCAGGGAGGGCCATGGCTGAATGTCCTAAGAGTCAGCCCTGCTGTGTGGCTTTAGACAGACTACTCACCTTCTCTGTGCCTCCCTTCTCCTCATCTGTAAGTGAGACATAGCACCCCCCCCAGGCTGCCAGTCTTTAGGGGTTATGACACCCACCACGCAGGGGCTACAGGGAGAGATGCTGCTGTGAGTCAGTGAGCCAGCCAGTGACACCTCTTCAGGAGCTGCTGCACAAGTAGGGAAGACCTTGTGGGTGTGTCGAGGAAGTGTGACATGTGCTGGCCACCAGAGTACCCCGGCCAGCCTCGAGAACTTCTAGGTCCAGTCGGTAAGAGGAGAAAGCGACCCATGAATTGTTACCATAGGGACCGTCTGCTCCCAACACATCTGGACCCTGAGCCCCCCAAGGTGGGCCCGCCTGCTTGGGGGACCTTCTTTACCAGCCACAGAAGGCCTTCCTTGTCAGGCACAGGGACTAAGCCTCCAGCCTCACTCATTTCTTGATATAAGAGAGCCATCAACAGCATCCGGTGTGGCTTTCCACTTAGGAGCTGTGTGGCCCTGAGCAAGTCACGTAACCTCTCTGTGCCCTCTTGGCTTGATATGCTTTTCTTTCACTGGAATTCGTAAACATCCAGTTCATAAACATCCAGCCTGGGGATCAGGGTGGTCAGTAGGTTCACTTGTGAGACTCAGTGTTTGCCGACGTCCTCCAGCGCCCGTGAGTGCACAGAGGTGCTGTTAGGTGCTCTGCATCCCTGCCAGCCAGAACCAGTGTCCCACAACTCTCCCTGAGAAGCCTTGTGCCTCTGCACACCCACACGGTGGATCCTCCAGCCTCTCTGTCTGCCAGGGTTCAGCTCTCCCCCACAGAGCGGGAACCCCCAGCTCCCAGGCCAGCATACGGGGCAAGCCACCAAGAGCTTGGGATCACAAGAGGTCATCTTTCTTTCTTCCCTACTATGCACAAAGCTGGTGACCTTGCGAATTCGAAGATGACATCTCCTGTTCCAGGTGTAGGATGGAGGGTGCAGGGGTGTCCTTCCGCTTTCTCTTTGGCGCAGAATATGCACTCTTAGCAGGGGGACCCTAATGCCTTTTTCTGAGTAAATATCTACTCTCTGCCCAGTTCCTCTGTCTGCAAATCTCTCTCCACTTTCTGATCCTGCTTTTGGAAGCAATTTGGGTGGTTGCGCTTCTAAGCCTACCCACAGATCCCTGTGACTCCCACTACGTGGTGGATAAACTCTAAATCCCTTGCCACATTCTAGGGGTTTCTGTAAAGCCATCGGGGACTCCTCCTGTCCCCTCCTGGGCTGTAGCCCTAGCCCATAGCAGGCTCAGCATCGTAAAGGTTTGAGCCCGTTTCCTGCCAAGATCAGCCGAGAGAGCTGCTGGGCATCCCTTAGCCCCGCAGCTGGAGCAGTTTATGGAAATGCTGTCCTTGCATTTGCAGACATTCTGACATTTGCAGACCATCTGGCACTGCGTGCAAGAACTAGAAACTTCCACAACACTGGGCCTGTAGATCTGAAGGTCACAGCCACAGGGGTCATCGTAGGGGCTCAAGTGGGCATCTGACATTTGTAGTGTGCTCATGTTTTTCCCACTGCTTTGTGGAAGTAATCTCTCTGATGTTATTCC
Source organism: Heterohyrax brucei (assembly GCA_028571685.1). NCBI lineage: Eukaryota > Metazoa > Chordata > Mammalia > Hyracoidea > Procaviidae > Heterohyrax > Heterohyrax brucei. The sequence continues at coordinate 6,097,475 of CM053160.1, read as the reverse complement.
GCGTGGGTGTCCAACTCAGGGGACGTTGCACCAGACCCCAGGCGGGAGTATCTGTGAAGACCCCTTAAGAGTAGATGGGGGGACATTCACAGCACAGCTGGGATGAGAGTGAGATGGGTGAGGCCACTCGCCTCTAGCGCAAATAAAGGAACCACCAAAAATAGATCTTGATAGTTCTGCCTTTGCTCGATTCTAAAAATAGAAATTTATGCAGAAAAGTTTACCACAAACAGTTTTCAGTAAAGACAAGGTGAGCTCTATTTGGATGACAGTGCCCTGCCAGCCTTATCAACGTCACCACCTGGCCTTAGGCAGAGGGGTCTGCTTTCACTCCCTGAGGGAGGTGTCTCTGTGGGTGGGTGCACAGACGGGAGCTGGAAATGCGAGAAGCCCCTTGTAGTCACCTGATCAGAAAGCAGGAAAGAGGCGAAGCAAAGCCCTTCTCCAGGGGGAAAAGGAAGAACGGGCGAGAGTCTTGTCTGCAGACACAGAGCCTGCTTGTAAGGCGCGGGCCAAGTGAGCTGGAGACACGGCGACTCAGAAACTACTTCCCATCTTCCCCTTGCCCCCCAGCCTGCATGTTGCCACGCAATAGTAATTCTGTTCCACTGCACGGCCCAGCATGGTGACCCCAGTGACCCCAACCAGTGGGCTTTGCAACATAAACAATGGGGGGCAGGGCACTCGGGGTGAAGGTGGGCTCTAGGGCGCAGGTCTGGAAGCTGCGCGGGCATTTAATCAGCCTGCTGGTTTTAAGTTCCAAAAGCTCTGAAACAGGGAAGTTTTCTAAAATGGTTGTAACGGGGCTTTAAGTGAGCTTGCGGAAAGCACTGTTATCATTATCGACAGCACCGTTGCTGGAGATGGCTTGGGAGCCCCGCAGGTCACCACCTTGGCGCCGCGGCAGGGGTGTCGACCCGAGGAGGCGTGGAGGGTGCTGCGTTACAGGGCTCAGTTCTGCTGGGCGGCGGGTGGGTTGTGCAGTTTCTCGGCGGGGCCGGGGGCGGGGAGGCCGGGGGCGGGCCAAGGAAGGGGCGGGGCGGCGCCTAGAAAAGGAGGCGCGGGCGGGAAGGTGCGTGGAGGCTGCGCGGGGACTGGGCGCCGAGCCCGGCTGGGAGCCCGAGCGCGCCCGCTCGCCCGCCGCAGGGGCGCGGAGCGCTCGGGGGGCGGCGTGGGCCGAGGCCTGACGCCGCCGCGCTGCCGGCAGGTCGCCCGCCGGCTTCCCGGCCAGAGCGCGCCGGGCGCCCAGACATGGTGGGCCAACTGCATCTGCAGGGCATGGAGGAGGGTCTCCGCGAGCAGAGCCGCGAGGGCCTGCTGGACAGCCCTGACTCCGGGCTGCCCCCCAGCCCCAGCCCGCCCTTCTACTCCTCGGCGCCCGGCCTCTCCTCGGAGCCCCCCGGCGCTGGCGAAGCCCGAGCGGTAAGGACGCGCCTGCGCGCACCCGGGGGTCGGGCGGCCGCGGGTGAGGGTCGGCCCGCCGAGCGCCCAGACGCGGGGCCTAAGAATTCAGGGCTGGGCTCCTTGATCCCCCCACGCCAGCCAAGAAGGTGGCCCAGTGACGACCACGCTCCCCAGGTAGGGACCAGGGCACGTATGTGGAGGTGAGAACGCGCAGACGTGGTCCAGCCCGACCCTGGGACCTCGCGGGGGGCCTCTCTGAGGAGTGATTGTTACCTTAGTCAGAGGGGACTCAGGGGCGAAGGAGAGTGTCTGAAGTTCGCAGAGAAGTTGGCAGCTAGCTAAGTGAGCCGGAGCCAGGAGACCCAAGTCGGCCGACGTGTGTGCCCAGGTCCCCGCCGTTGCCGACTCCGTTCCCTGTTTACTGTCCCGAGCGCTGCCAACGTGAAACATTTTTTTTTTTGTCTTTCTTAAACTAGACTCAGACAGCAACCCTTCCTTCTAGAGAAGGAGAGGGATGTTGACGTGGAGCTGAGGCGGTGCCTAGGGAGGGCTGGAGCCCCGGGTCGGGGAGCCTCGTCTCCCCCCAGACTTGGAGGGGCGGTAGGGTGCGCTCGGGTAGGGCCTGGATGCCAGGCCTGGCGGCGTCTTCGTGACAGGAGGAAATGGCCAGGCGAAACGAGGCTCCTCGAAGCCCCAGCGGCGATTTCGAGTTCCTGCCCGTTCCAGGCGCGTTTCGGCGCTCCGCGCACCCTAAAGCCTTCTCTGCGGGGGTGCACTGGCAAACGCCTGCGCGCCTCCACTTTCCTCCGGCCTCGGGCGCGCTCTCCTGGGGCTGCGCAGGGTGTTGCAGGACCCCCCCCCCAAACCTCTGAATGCGAATGATAGCCGTTTCCCTTGTGCCCCTTTTCCCGCTAGCCCTTGACTGCTCGTTGGAATCACCTGGCGAGCTGTAAACACTCAGGTGCCTGCCTGCTTCCCGTCGCGGGCCTTGGCTCCTAAGTGATCAGGGATCCCACCTGGGCGTCAGCGTTTCTGAAGCCTCCCAGGTGTGTCACGTGCCGCAGAGTTAGGGAACACTGCCTTGTCCAAAAGCGTGCTGGGGCTCTGAACTTAGGGTCTGTCTTTTGGCAACTGGAGGTGGGAAGGGTGTAGAGCCACTCTGGGGGAGGATCGAGGTGGCCGAGGGTGTTGACACTGGAATTGATCTCGCTGTCCCAACGGCGGCTTCCCTGCACGGGTGTCTCCGATTTGCCCAGCGACCTACAGCGGCTGCACACGTGTTGGGAATTAATCCTCACTGGGAGAGTTTAGAGAAAAGGGACAGGGAACCGCCCCTTTGAGATTCTCTCGCTGACCCAGAAGGCTTCTGAAGGAAAGTTTTCTCCTTTCTCTTCCCTGGGGCCAGTCGGTGCCAGCCACGGGGAGCGGTGCCCAGCTCACTCGGCTTGTCTTGGCTCTTCTATTTGGTTTTAATTTTTCCTCCTTTCTTACTAACTAGATGGCCAAGTGTGGAACTGGGCTGCCCCTATTCTTTGAATCTGTGTGGAAGGAAAAGCCTGGGGCCGTTTCTCCCCAGGTGTTGACAGCTGACATTCAGAGACCTTTGCAAAGCTGCACCCTGTGCTGGGTCCTTCTCGTGAAGTAGGTGCTGGGATGGCTCCCATTTTACAGAACGGGAAGGTGAGGCACCGAAGGGTTTAGTCAGTGGCCTGATGACCCCCGGAAACCCTGGTGGCGTAGAGGTGAAGTGCTACAGCTGCTAAGTGAGAGACCAGCCGTTGAGGGCCACTGGGCGCTCCCTGGACGTTCTGTAGTGCAGTTCTGCTCTGACCTCGAGGGTCGCTGTGAGCCGGAACTGACTGGGCAGCGCCTCACCAGGACGAGGACACCCAGCTGGTAAGGGGCGGGGCGAGGCCAGAACCCACTGAACCTGGCTTGAGTGTCATCCCAAGGCAGATAGTACCCTGCTCTCCACGGTGTGGGGCCCCTGAGTGGAGCAAGCAGTGAAGGTGCTTGGCTGATCACTGAAAAGCTGAGAGGCTCATGTCCATCCAGAGGTGCCTCAGAAGAAAGGCCTGGCTGTCTGCTGCTGACAGATAAGCCCCTGCAAACCCTGTGGTGCTCACCGTTCTACTTGGACACATTGGGGTCACCCGTGAGCTGCACCTGACTCAGCGGTAACTGGTTTTTCACAGAGCAACTACTTAACTCCATTTTTCAAAATTAAAACACAAAATCCCTATGTACCTTCTTGTGGGGGTGTATTTAAGATGCTGCTTTTAGTCAAAAAGGAGGAAGTGGTTACCAGGGGCGACCTTGCCACCTCCGCGCCTGTAGCCGCACCCCACCATCTAACCGGTCACCCAGCCGCTGGTGCCCTGCCTCCCTGCCAGCTCCTGTTGACTCTGCTAATCTGGTGTTTCGGCCGCACCCTGTTCTGTGACTGCTCACCAGTCACTTTCCAGGGGCAGATGTAGCAGAGCGTCAGCTGCCAGCCTGTGTGTCTCAGGGCACGGGCAGGGGCCTGCAAGTGTCTTGGAGGTGCTGGTTACAAGTATCTGGGGACCAGGTTTCTCTGGCATCAGTGTGACAGCTGATACCTGTCTGGGTTTTCCGTGTTTTGCATGGGGTGTCCACCTCAGCTCGGACACCACTGCTGTCTCCTGCCTTCCTGGTCAAAGCCAGCGGCCTGCACGTCGGCCCAGGGGACGAGCTGAGCACTGTCCCCAAGCCCCAGAGGCTGAGGCCTGTGCCCCTTCCCCTGTGGGGACAAGGTCTCCCACACCGTACTGAATTGAGGAGTGTGTTCAGTGTTTCCAGGCTCTGCTTCACCACAGAGTACCCCCCACTTTGCTCTGAGATTCCTGACTTGCCTTCTGGGCAGGGCTTGCTTGGTGTGGGGCGTCTGGGCAGGGCCTGCCTGGGACTTTCTCCAGAACATACACAGAAGGCACTGGGCCCAGGCTGGGAGCATCTGAACCCACCTTGACCGTGCGTGTAGATTCTGCTCCCTCCTTGGAGCAGAGGTGGGGTGTCCCCAAGTACTCCTAAGCCAAGCAAATCCCTGGGAGCCTGTCATTCATCTGGGTAATGCTGGTTGAGCACCTGATGTACGCCGTGCACTGTTCTGGGCTCTGAGATGCGCAGCGTGACGTGATCGGGGACCCTGCCCCCTGGGACCTGACTTTCTGGCGTGTTCACCGCCACCTTAAACATGCACCAGACTGTCAGGCCTTGATGGGCTGCATTACCTCTAGACAGGCAGGCGCTGGTGAGGGTGCAGCTGGTTCAGACAGGCTGCTCGGGGTGGGGTGATAATAAAAACCGTAACAGAAGGGAGGAGTGAACTGTACAGTTAGCTGAGGGACAGTGTGACAGTCTCAGGGAAGTGCGAAGGTCCTGAGGTAGGAACAGGATGAGTGATCTCTGAGGGAGAACCAGGAGCCTGGAGGGCGGTGGGGCTCAAGCCGAGGTCGGAAAGGAAGTCCCTTTGGTCATCTAAAAATGTCCCTGTTTCATTTTTCAAAAGGCATCATGAGCATTCCCACTCCCCCAAATTAGAAACTCGCAGATTGGAGACTTGGCTGAGAGGCAGGCAGTGGCCTTTGGGATCTGGCCATGCCGGGAGCCCTGTCCCTGGGTGATCCAGATAGGTGAGCAAGCCTGCCCAGGGAGTACCTGTCCGCTGCCGTCACCCCCTGGGTAAGTCAGGCTGGGACTGTGGAGCTCCAGGCCCTGGGCCACTGACCTGAGGATGATGAGGAAGGCTGCTCAGGGTCCTTCCTGCCACCGCGCTCTGCTAAGCTGTGGGCACAGGGAGTGGGCATCGTGGGCAGGGGTGGTGCTGCCTGTGGGGCAAGGGGCCTGGCACCTAGGTGGGTGGCACGGGGTGAGCAGCTAGCCCTGTCCATGCTGCTGCTTTAGGGGACGTCACCGGTGGCTCCTGGCGTCCCATCCCTTCTCTCCCCATGGTGTCTGCTCTGACTGCCACACTGGAGATTTCCCTTGGGAGGAGGCGCTGCTCTCTGGAACCTCGCAGGCTGGCTCCCAGTAGAGTCTTTGTCCCATCCTTGAAAACTGCCCGGGGCTGCAGGACCCTCTGTGGTCCCAGCCACCTCTTAGGATTGTGGTTGTGCCCCCAGAGCTTTTGGATTTTCTCCTTTCTTCAGTTTCTGGTAAAATCAAGAGGGAGGAAGGGAAGGAGAGAGCCGGGGGATTAGTGCACGGAGTTGGGAGTTGGCGTTGGGAACCATGGCTTGGTGGACAGGATGAGGAGACCCGAGTCAGCCCCCACCCCGCCTCCTTTGCATCTGGGCAGGCTCAGCCAGAGGGAGTCCAGGGGAGAGGGAACCACGTGTGTCCGGCCCGGGTGGAGGGACGCATTGGCTCACCTGGGGTTGGTGACTGGGAGGGAGGAGGTGAGCGTGACGCAGAGACCCCAGCCATCCCTTCCAGTCACGCCTGCTGCACCCTGGGCAGATTCTCTTGCAGCAGAGATTCAGAAAGTTCTCTTGATCATCTCGTGCCACTCTAACAAATGCCACAAATAGGTGGTTTTAAAACAAATTTTGTTGTGTCACAGTCCAGTGGGCTCCAAGGCCAAATTCTAGGTGTCAGCTCCAGGTGAAGGCTTTCTCTCTTGACTCTGGAGGAAGGACCTTGTCACCGAAATTCCCTGGGCTGGGAGCTTTTAAGGATGCAGGGACCCCAGGTCCTTTCCAGAGAACACACTGTGGTATGTGATCCCCAAGTCTCCCTGCTGGCTTCTCTCTTTTGTGTCTCAAGGGGCTGCCTGAAGGCGTGGTGCGGAGCTGTCCGCTGACTCCCACCTCACTAACACAGCTGCCTCCCGTTCCCGTCACAGAGGCGGATTTGCGGTGTGGCGGAACACCACACAACACTGGGGACCACGGCCTAGCCACATGGCTACGCACATTTTTGAGGGCACAGTTCAAACCATGACAGTCTCTGAGGCTGTGGACACGCCTCCTCACTCAGTGTTGCGATCTCTAGGTGCCCACTGAATGCTGGGGTGCTGCGCACTGGCCTGCCTCACAGCCCTGGCCCTCGGGGTGGGCTGAGCTCTGAGGCCACTGGTGGGTTTGGGGGCTGGCCGTAGCACCAGTGCTCCGAGTCTTTAGGTCCTGTAGCCCCCCATTCCCAGGAGATCTGACACCCAGGATAGGTGGCTCCCTCCTGCTTCTGGGAGCTAGGGGAGTCCCACGGTGCCCTCCTGCACTGAGTGGTGTGCCCGGTACCCAGGAAGTCCCGTTCCGTGCTTGGGTTTGTATGTGACTTTGGTTGTAAGACCTCAGGTTGGGGCCTGTCCCAAGTCCACAGTGCTTGTGGTCCTGCAGGAAGTGGCCAAGTGGCCAGGTCCTCAGGGTCTCCTGGGTCTCACCAGCCAGGCCTGCACTGGCTACACCGGGGAAAGCAATGCATCCTAGGGGGCCCCCCACCCCAGCATCTCAGGGTTTGCCCCAGACAGATGAGCCTTTCGTAAAAGAATGAGACCGTTAGTACTTACATGTCCCCTCCTTCGTTCTTTTCTCCATGGCCAAGGGTCAAGGGGTAAACTGGAATGTCATGTCCAAAGTGGAAATCAGATCACCATGCTGTAAGAGAGTATGTGATGACAGTCACCATCGTGTGATCAGGCCTCAGACTAGATTAAGGTCTGCACTTCTGTAATTGTTTCCAGAAGTTTACTGTTAGCTGCTGTCCAGTGGGGCCAACTCATGATGACCACCCCCCCACACAGTGGGTCCCAAGCTGCCTGGTCCCGCGTCATCCCCATCATCAGTTGAAGATGGGACCGTTGTGACCTGTAGGATTTTCATTGACCAATGTTTGAAAGTAGATCGCCAGGCCTTTCTTCCTAGTCTTGCTGACCTGAAGCCTGGTCAGCTGCACAGAGGCCTCTGTGACAGATGAGTGGTGGCTGTGCTTGGAATGCATTGACTGGGAGCCCAGTTGTGTCTCCTGCCACAGCCCACCATGTGAACCTTTGGTCCCAATCCCAGTGGCAGCCACAGTGAAGTTGGACTTAGGTGGCAACAAAGGCCCTCATGGCCAGTGAGTACAGGGTCCTGAGAAAGCCATGTGAGCTTTCACAAAGGCCCAGGTGGCTTTGCTGTGGACTCCTGACCCTGTACCTTCATGGATGTCCCCTGCTGTCTCCAGGAGCAGCCACAGGGACTCTGGGCCCCTCACCTGCCACATGCTGCCCCATTACTGGTAGTTCAGGACCGTCTTAGGTCCTGCTACCTGTGTCACCAGGGTGTGCCCACGTCATGAGCTTCCCCTTGGATGCTGGGAGGTGGTCATCGCATGGCACCAAGCTCTCTGCAAACAGCGTTCTCTCCCCCTGACATGGGCTGGGCCTCATGCAGCAGCCAGAAGGGCAGTTCTCTCAAATGGCCTGTGTACTTGCAGCCAGCAGGCACATGGCCCCTCACCCTGCAGCACCCAGGAAAACCACGAGTCACTAGGTCTGGGCTACAGGAAGCTATGTCTGGCTGTCCTCTGCTTCCCACTGATCTCCACACCCCTGGCAGGCTGGAATGGGGCTCTCCAGGGTCCTTCAGCCGTGTGGGTCCCACCCCTGTGGGAGATGAGTTCAGCCTTTGGCCTCTTGGCTTACCTGCACCAGGTACTGTTTGCCTGTTCCCATTCTTTTGTCCCTGAGCTGGTAGGAGACACTGAGTCCTCCACCTCTCTCCCCCCAAAATTGATTCCTCTGGCATTCTGACTGTCCTCAGTCCCTGTGGTAGGGGGCGTACACCCCTTTTACAGATGAGCAAACTGAGGCCAAGTGAGCAAGAAGCTTAGGGTCTCACAGTGTGCTTGTGAGACTAAGAGCCAGGTCTTATGGCAAATAACAGGCTGAGGCTGCCTCAGGTAGAAAAGGCGTGTTGGCTGGCAGGGGTGTGATGGGCCCAGTGGCCAGCCAAGCTGGCTGACAGCAGCCAGCCTTGGGTGTGGGTGCCCACCGTGGGTGCCTAGGCCCTGTCCCAGCCTTCTTCACCCCACCTCCCCCATGTTATACCAACCAGGAGCCAGAGAGGCTTGGTTCTGACTTCTTTCTACCTTCCATGTCTCTTTGCTCCTGCCTGGGGGCACCTCCAGCCTTGTGGGCTGTTCAGAGCCATCTCGCACCGAGGCCTGTCCCCTGCCAGCCAGTGTTCAAGCTCCACTGGCTTCCCATGTCTCGTGGTGCTTTCGACTGCTGCGGAATTACAGGTGTTTTTCCAGGAGTGGGACACTGGAAGCTGGTGCCCCACCCTAGGCTTCTCAGCCCGGCCGTGAGCCGAGTGCTCTCTCCTCACCCCGCAGCACCAGGGAGCTATTTCCATGTGTCAGGAGACCCCCGAGTGGCTCGGTGGTCTTCTTTATTCTGGATGGGATCTTTGTTTTTGTTAGGTGCCATCGAGTCAGTTCCAGCTCATAGCAGCCCCGGGAACAACAGAATGACGCTCTGCGGGTCTTCGCCATGTCCACAGTTCTCTTTATGCTTAAGCCCGTTGTTCAGGCCACTCTCTGTCGGCCCATTTCTTTGACGGTCTTCCTCTTTTTCGCTGACCCTCCACTCTACCAAGCATGATGTCCTTCTCCAGGGAGTGATCCTTCCTGACAACATGTCCAAAGTGTGTGAGACTCAGTCTTGCCATCTCCGCTTCAAGGAGCACTCTGGTTGCCTTGTTCCAGCACAGGTCTGTTGGTTCTTTTGGCAGTCCACGGCACATTCAACATTCTTCTCCAACACCACAATTCAAAGGCATCAACTCTTCTGTCGTCTTTGTTCACTGTCCAGCTTTTGCACAAAGACGATGCAATTGAAAATACCATAGCTTGGGTCAGGTGCACTTTAGTCTTCAAGGTGACATCTTTACTTTTCAATACTTTAAAATGATCCTTTGCAGCAGATTTTCCCAGTGCAGTGCTCCTTTTGATTTCTTGACTGCTGCTTCCATGGGCAAGGATTGTGGACCCAGGTAAAATGAAATCCTTGACAACCTCCATCCTTTCTCCGTTTATGGCGATGTTGCATACTGGTCCAGTTGCGAGGATTGTGTTGTCTTGATGTTGAGGTGCAGTCCACACTGAAGGCTGTGGTCTTTGATCTTCATCAGTGTTTCAAATCTTCACTTCTAGCAAGTAAGGTGGTGTCATCTGCGTAATGCAGGTTGTTAATGATTCGTCCTCCGATCTTGATGCCTCCTTCTTTGTATAATCCAGCTTCTTGGATTATTTGCTCAGCATACAAATTGAAAAGGTGTGGTAAAAGGTTACAGCCCTGATGCATACCTTTCCTGACTTTAAGTCATGCAGTGTCTCCTTGTTCTGTTTGCACAACTGCCTCTTAATCTATATACAGATTCCTCAAATGCAGAGTTAGGTGTTGTGGAATTCCCATTCTCTTCAGTGTCAGCTGTGATTTATTATGATCTCCACAGTCTAATGCCTTTCCATAGTCAGCGAAACACAAGTAAACGTCTTTCTGGTAGTTTCTGCTCCCGGGCAGGATCCATCTGACATCAGCTGTGATATCCCTGGGCCCATGTCCTCTTCTGAATCCAGCTTAGCATTCTGGCAGTTCCTTGTCAGTGGGCTGTTGCAGTCGCTTCTGAATGATTTCGAGCAAAATTGCACTTCATGTGATAGTAACAGTGTTGTTCAGTAACTTCCACCTTCAGCTGGATCACTTTTCTTGGGAATGGGCATAAATACAGCTCTCTTTGTCAGCTGTCCTCCACATTTCCTGGCAGGTGGAATCTTCAGGGGGTGCACACAGTTGACGTGTGTGGCTGCTGACCTACAGATTGGCAGTTCGAGTCTATCTAGCACCTCGAAAGAAAAACCTGGCAATCCTCTTCTTAAGAAACCAGACAATGAAAACTCTCCAGGACACAGTTCTGCTGTGACACGGGGAGTTGCCAGGGGTCAGAACAGACTCCACAGTGGCCGGCAAATGCTTGTTCTGGGTGGGTCCCAGAGGGGTTTTGTGCCCAGCTCCCTGGTTTCCTGCAGCCCTTTATCCATCAGGGCTCTGTGCACGTTTGGGCATGTGTCTTTGTTTGCAGGGAGGGCGTGGAGAAGCTGCAGCTGCCAGCTCCCCTCCCTGAAGCCTTGCATCGAAGTCAACGAAAAAAGGTCTGCAGATACCTTAGCACCGTGTCACGCACCTCCCGGGCATCTTCCTCTCTCTTTACGGCCACACATCACACACTTCCCTCCCTCCTGCAGCCAGAACTGTCTGGGAGTTCAAAGCCTCATCCCCCAACCTGGGCTACAGTGCAGGTTGGGGTTGGGGTTGACCTGGTGTCTTGGCCCTCAGTGTGTCACCTCGGCTTCAGGTGCCGTCTCCTGAGGAAGCGTACTGTTTGGGTGGACACACACACACAGTTCTCCCAGGTGGGTTAGCACAGATTGACCCCTGGTCTGCGGAGGACACTGGACACACATCAGTCTGTCACCACCTTGTTTTTTTTTTTTTTAAAGTTGAATGCCCTGAAATGAAGTGTGCTTGCTTCTAGCAAGAAAGACTTGTGTAGATCGGAGGCCCCAAAGGCGTGGGTTTGTCACTCTTTCCCAGGTAGCCCACTGGGTCTTCAGTGAGAAAGGACTCACACACAAGCTGACGTTGGTGTAGCACTTGTCCTGGTGGCTGGTGCCGTTGACGTAGCGCTTGTTCTGGGCGCCCAGGGCTGTTGCTTGTTCTCTGCGACAGAGCAGAGCTGCCCACAAGCCAGCCCTCCTGTTGTGACTGTAACAGGTCACCACTAACCTGGTGCCTTCAAACCACACACACCTACAGAGCAGGCGGTAGAAACCCTTAGAGCTGGGGACTTCTGGAGGCTCTGGGGGGAGTCCACCTCCTTGCTCTTTCCAGCTTCCAGAGGCCCCCGCTCTCCTTGGCCTGTGGCCCCGTCCTGTCTCCAGAGCCAACAGCAGAGTAGCTTCTGCTCGCTGTCGGACTCAGACCTCTGAGCCCCTGGTCCTGTCGTCTCTGGCACTCATCTCTTGGGTTCTTCCTCCCTGATGCTGGGCCCGTCTCGGCCATCCAGCACCATCTCCCCGCCTCACGCCCTTGACATAGTCACCCCTGCAGTCCCCTGTGCCACGTGAGGTGACATGGCCCCAGTGTCTGACCACACAGGCCAAGGAGTACAGCTGTCACATCTTCAGGACAGAGGGCAGCCGCCTGGAGCTTTCTGGGAACCTCCTCCTCCCATTCCCCAAGCCTTGTGTCCCTCCTCTGTGTCCTCGCCCTGTCCTGAGAACAGCATGCTGACTGGCCAGGTAGGGGTGGGGGCTGCTGCTTGTTCACAGGCTGATGGCCATGGGGCCCTGTAGTTGGGGAGGGAGGGGTTTTACACGTTGGGCTCGTGTCCCAGCAAGATGAGAAGGTGGCATCTGCCTATGTCCACCTGTGTTTCCAGAGTACCTCATATACCAGCTGTGGGCTAAGGAGGGGACCAAGTCCTTGGCCACAGGAACTGAAGGTCTACACTGACAGGCACATAGAGGTGTCACAGTATTGGGGACCAGCTGGAGAAAGAACTGGAAGGCCATCCTGGGCAGCAGGGAAGAACAGGGACCAGGCTGGAGGTGCAAGAGAGAGAAATGGGCAGAGGCAGGACTGGGACAGTGCTCGGAGACCTAGTGTTGGGGAGCCTGCTCTAGGGGGCGGTAATGGGCAGCTGATGGCTGAGAGGGGCAGAAGGACTCAGACCCCCGGGCTCAGTGCCTGGGCCAGACTGCCAAGGTTCAAATCCCAGCTCTGCCTCTGCCTAGTTGGATGGTCTTGGATAAGTTACTCAGCCACTGTGGGCCTCAGTTTCGGCATCTGTAGAATGGGAGTGCGGCTACCTCACAGGCTCCGTGTAAAGACAGATGAGGGGTAGGCAGGGAGTCCTCAGAGTGGGACTGGGATGGTCAAGAGGAGGGCCCAGGGCAGAGACAGATGAGGACATGTCAACTTGGTTAGGGACAAGGCTGTACTCCCCAAACCCAATGCCACCATGTCTGAGCTGTGGTTCCGTCCCACTGCCCACCGTGGAATACATACCAGCTCAGAAGCAGGAGCTGGGCACCCTCTCTTCCTCCAAGGACAGTGATGGAGTGTCACCAGTGTGTTGAGGGAAGGGACGAGCGCATGCGCAGCAAACCCAGATGAGCAGGACCCGCGGGTTGGGAAGAGGCAGGAGCCCAAGGGCTGTTTCAGGTCCAGACTGGGTTCTTCGGTGAAGTGTCTGTTTCTGTCCTTTGCTCGTTTTTAGTTGGATTATGTGCATTTTTGTTATTGAGGGCCTACCGTATTGATTTTAGAAATTAGACCCTTGTCAGATAATTTGTGACCAAATTTTTTTCCCCAGTCTTTAGGCTCTTTTTTTTAAAAAAAACTTTTTTGGTGACGCTTTTTGATGAGCATAGCCAAGCCAAGTGCCGTTGAGTCGGATCATAAGAGTTTACTTTTTAGGAACCCCCAGTCATCTAGTTTATTTTTTGAAATTTGTGCATTGTTAGTTTGCAGTTGCATTGAATTTGTGCCGTGTTTAGGATATCTGGAGTCCCTGTCTTTTCTCCCATGATTTTTAAAATTCATTTTAGGTTTTTTATTTAGGTCTTTGATACATTTTTAGCTAGTTTTTGTGTATGGTTTGAGGTGTAAGCCTGTTTATTTTTTTACAGATGAACATCCAGTTTTGCTAGTACCATTTGCTAGAATGACTGTCTTTTCCCCAGTTACTGGACTTCGGTCCTATGTCAAAGATCAGGTGGATGGACTTCCGCCTGGGCCCTTTGCTGGGTTCCGTTGGCGTGTGTGTCTCTCAGTGTGCCAGTACTAGGCTGTCCTGACATCCACAGCTGCACAGCAGGTTCTGAGGTCCAGTCATGTAATGCTTCTTACCGTGTTCTTTGACTTCTGTAACGCTGTACTTATCCTGGGTCTGCTCTGTATAGAGTTGGTGACTCGTTTTTCCATCTTATGAGAGAACGCTGTTGGTATCTGGGTTAGGATTGCTTTAGATTTGTAGCTCATCTTGGATCGAACTGACATTTTCACAGTGTTGAGCCTTCCCATCCATCCATGAGCGTGGTATGTTTTTCCATTTATGTAGGTATCTTTTGGTTTCTCCCAACTGTGGTCTGTAGTTTTCTTTGTATAGCTCTTCTATGTCCCTGGTTAGATTTATTCTGAAGTACTTGTCCTTTGAGAAGCTTTTAAATGTGGTATTGTTTTTCTGATTTCCTTTTTGAGGTCCTCTTTGTTGGTACACAGGAATCCAACCGACTTTTTGTGTTGGTTGTTGATCCTGCTAGTGTGCTGAAGCTGCTATCTCCAGTACAGATGTCCCCCCAACCCTGGGTTTGTGGGTTTCCTTTCCACAGTTCCTGCAGTCAGCTGTGGTCCAAAAATGTCATGAGTACCATGGTGAAACCTGGCACCGTCCTGCTCCATCTCACCTGGGGACCACAGTCACATAATTATTGTAGTATATTATTGTAATTGTTCAGTTTTGTGTCATTGTTAATTTTGTATTGTACCTGATCTATAAATTAAATCTTATCATACATGTGCATTTATAGGACAAAACATAGTATACATAAAAAAAAAACCAAAACCATACCCACTGCTGTCGAGTCGGGTCCAACTCATAACAACCCTAGAGGTCAGAAGAGAACTGCCCCATGGAGTTTCCAAGATAGGATTCAGTAACATCCATGGTTACAGCTTGGAACATATTCCCCTACAGATAAGGGGGGACTATTTTGAAGTTCTGTGTGTATAGAATCTTTGAGATTCTCTGTGTATGGAATCATACCTTTTGTGACTAGGGATAGCTGTACTTCTTCCTTTCCAGTCTGTTTGTCCTTTATTTCTTTTTCTTGCCATATTGCTCTAGCTGGGACTTGTACCACAGTATTAAATAGGAGTGGTAAAAAAGGGTATGCTTGTCTTGTTCCCATTCTTGGGGGGAAGAGGGGATTGGGGGGGCACTCTCAGCATCTCTCTGTTGAGAACGGTGTTGGCTGTTGGTTTTGTATAATCTGTAAATACAAAACTCTGCCATCTAGTTGATGGCAACTAACAGTGACACTGCAGGACAAGAGTAGAACTGACCCGTAGGGTTTCCAAGAAGCAGTGGAGAGATTCGAACTGTTGCCCTTTTGGATAACAGCTGTAGCTCACTATAGCTCTTAAACATTATACCCTTTTATTATTGCTATTTTATTGAGAATTTTTTTTTAAAATTAGGCATGAGTATTAGACTTTATCACATATCTTCTCTGCATTGCTTGTGATGATCATTGATTTTTTTGTTCTGTTTAGTGGGTGATATTGGTTGATTTTCTATGTGACATTGGGTTTCTAAGTTTGGACCATCTGTAGATATTACCTTTTTTTGTTAATAAAGACACTGGATTCTGTTGGCTAGAATTTTATCAAGAACATTTGCATCTGTATTTGTGAGAGATACATTGGTCTGCAGTTTTCTTTTTTGGGGTCTCTTTACCTGACCCGACTCAACGGCACTTGGCTTTGCTTTTATCTGACTTTGGTATCAGGGTTATGCTGGCTTCACAGAATGAATTCAGGAGTATTTCTTCCTTTTCCATGCTCTGAAATAGTTTTTGTAGGACTGACATGAGCTCTTCTCTGAATGTTTGGTAGAATTCTCCAATGAATCCATCCAGGCCAGGGCTTTTTTATTGTGATTAAGTGAAAGTATACAATCCAAATTAAATTTGCATGCCTGCCTGTCAGCAGCTCCCTCTGTTCTCCTTGCCCGGTGACAGCACACTTCTTTTCATTCTATGTATGTCCTATCCTCTTAACAATCTCCTGTCCCCTGCTCTCTACCCTCTCCTCTCCCTTCTAGTAAAAGGCCAGTAGGACAACATCCTGTAGATGCATTGAACCATAAAGTATACACACAGTATGGTCACACTGTGTCCTTCTGTCCGGAGAGTTGACCTCAGTAATGTTTTCTGGTTAGGGGCAGCAGTAGGTCTAGCGGCCATGCTCTCAGGGGAACCCTCAGGGCACTGGACCATCAGTTGGAGACTTTCAGTGGAGTTCTTGAGGTATACCCCTCTTTTTCTCGTTGCCACCGGAACTCAACACTGTGTGCCCCATCACAGCTGTCTTTGGTGGTGGCTGGGCACCATCTGGCTCTTGTGTTCACATGTTGATATAGTCGCCCGTTCACATGGGTCCTTGTCTCTGGGGCCTTTCTCCTCATCTCTTTGTTGTTCTTGGTCATCATCTGTTCCAATTGAGTTGGGACCATTTGGTGTACCTCAGGTGGCAGCTTGCTAGCTTTTAAGATCCCAGGCACCGCTCACCAATATGAGGTGCAGAAGACTCTTTCAGCACTAGGCTAGTTGCTGACCTCAGTGTTCCCTGAGAGCATGGTCCCCAGACCCCGAACCCTGCTAGTCTACCCTTGCAATATCAGGTTAAGATTGGAAGAGTTTTCAGTTTATGTTGAAGTTCAGTTAAGTTGTGTTAAGTTGTGTTAAGTGTGCTGTCACTGCTTTCACTCAGCCAAATTTCATCTAATCTATGACCAACCTTGCAGCCATCAAAGAGTCTTGTCTTCTGTACACGAGTCTATTTTTAAGTCCTTACAGTAGGGGTCTCATACAATATTTGTCTTTTGCCGTTGACTGACTTCGCTCAGCATAATGTCTTCTAGTTGAAACCAGGTTATGAGATGCTTCCTAAAATCGTTGTTCTTTCTCATCGCATAGTGTTCAATTGAGTAAATGTACCATAGTTTCTTTATCCATTCATTTGTTGGGCATATGGGTTGATTCTGTCTTTTAGCTGTTGTGGACTGTGTGCTGCAGTAAACAGTCGTGTGCATGTATCTGTTCATGTGACTGCCCTTGATTCTGAAGGATGTGTTCTGTGCAGTGGGATTACTGGATTAAATGGTATATCTATTTCCAGCTTTTTAAGAAAGTGTCAAATTGCTTTCCATAAGGGTCTACCATTTTGCAAGCCCACCTGTAGCATAGGAGAGTTCCAGTCTCTCCACAGCTTCTCCAGTATTCATTGTTTTGTGTTTCTTGGATCATGGCCAACCTTGTTGGGGTGAAATGGTATCTCATTGTAGTTTTGATTTGGATTTCTCTAGTAGCTAATGATCATGAGCATTTCCCCATGTGTCTTTTGGCTGCCTAGATGTCCTCTTGGTGAAGTGTCTGTCCATCTCCTTTGTCCACTGCATAATTGGGTTATTAACCTTTGTCTTGCTGGTCTTTTGCAGTACCTTGCAGATTATGGAGATCAGACGTCAGTCTGACATGTAGTCGCCAAATATTTTTTCCCATCCTATAGGTGGTCTTTTAATTCTTTTGACAAAGTGTTTGGATGAGTGAAAGTGTTTGATTCTTAGTGGTTCCCATTTATCTATTTTCTGTTGATCGTGCTTTGTTGGATTTTGAAGTTTGTCTAAGCTGTGTATTAAAACTTCCATTGTTGACCCTATTTTTTCTTACATGATCATTCTCGTTTTTGGTTTGATATTTAGGTCTTTGATCCAGTTTGAGTTAGTTTTTGTGTAAAGTGTGAGACATGGATCTTACTCCAATTTTTTGCAGATGGATATCCAGTTTTGCCAGCACCATTTGTTAAAGAGACTGTTTTTACCCCAGTTTACAGTCTTAGGGCCTTTGTCAAATATCAACTGTTCATAAGAGGATGGTGGGATGGTGGCATTGCTGGGGTCTCAACTCTGTTCAGTTGGTTTGTATGTCTCTTTTTGTACCAGTACCAGGCTGTTTTGATCACTGTGGCAGTGTAATAGGTTCTAAGGGTGGATAGTGTGAGGCCTTCCACTGCGTTCCTCTTCTTCCTTAGTGCTTTGCTTATCCAGGGTTTCTTCTCTTCCAAAGTTGGTGATTTGTTATCACTGGAATTTGTATAGGGATCACATTGTATATGTAGATCGCTTTGTAAAACAGACATTTTCACAATGTTAAGTCTTCCTATCCATGAGCAGGGTAGGTTTCTTATTTCTCTCTTGGTGTCTTGCAGTAAGGTCTTGTAGTTCTCTTTGTATAGATCCCTTATTTCTCCAGTTAGATTTATTCCTAGGTATATTATTTTCTTGGAGGCTATAGTAAATGGTATTGATTTGATAATTTCTTCTTTGATGATCTCTTTGTTATAAAGGAATCCTACTGATTTAGTTATGTTTATCTTGTATCCTGATACTTCACTGAACTAGTCTATTAGTTCCAGTAGTGTACTTAATGAATTCTTTAGGATTCTCTGCATATACAATCATATCATCTGCAAATAGGAAGATTTTTACCTCTTTGCCGATGCAGATGCCCTTTATTTCTTTGTCTTGTCTAATTGCTCTGGCCAGAACTTCCAGTACAATGTTGAATAGAAGTGGTGAGAGAGGGCATCCTTGTCTAGTTCCTGTTCTCAGGGGAAATTCTTTCAGTGTCTCTCCATTCAGGATGATATAGGTGGTTGGCTTAGCGTAGATGCCCCTTAGTGCATTGAGGAATTTGCCTTCTGTTCCTATTTTGCTGAGAGTTTTTAGCATGAATAGGTGTTGGACTTTGTCAAATGCCTTTTCTGCATCAGTTGACAAAATCAGGTGATTCTTATCTTTTGTGTTATTATGTACGTGGTCGATCACATTGTTTTTCTCATGTTGAACCAGCCTTGCATCCCAGGTATGAATCCAATGTGGTCATGATGTTTTTTTCATTTTTTTTTTTGGATACAGTGTTGAATTCTATTGGCAAGGATTTTGTTGAAGATTTTTGCATCTAAGTTCGTGAGTGCTGTTGCTCTGTAATTCTCTTTTTTTGTGGGATCCTTCCCTGGCTTTGGCATCAGGATTATACTGTCTTCATAGAATGAATTCAGGCATATTCCATCCCTTTGTATGCTGTGAAATAGTCTCAGTAGTATTGGAGTTAACTCTTCTCTAAAAGTTTCATAGAATTCTCTGGTGAAGCCATCTGGACCAGGACTTTTTTGGTTGGTAGGTTTTTTTAATTACTTTTTCAGTCTTCCTTTGTGATGGGTTTATTAAGTTTTTCTACTTCTCCTTGTGATAATTTTGGTAGGTGACATCAATCTAGAAATTTGTCCATTTCCTCTAGATTTTCAAATCTGTTAGAGTACAGTCTTTCATAGTATTCTGTTATGGTACTTTTGATTTCAGTTGGGTCTGTTGTGTCATCTCCAAGATCTTATTTGGGTTATTTGTTTCCTGTTTTTCTTTTGTAAGTGTAGCCAGTGGTTTATCAATTTTGTTGATTTTTTTTTTTTTAAAAAAAGGCTTTTGGTTTTGTTAATTTTTTTCAATTTATTCTTCTCTAAATCATTTAGTTCTGCTCTAATCTTTATTGTGTGTTTTCTTCCGGTGCCTGAGAGGTTCCTCTGTTGCTCTGTTTCTGCTTGTTCAAGCAGTAGGGTTCTTTCATGTGGTTCCTTTCTTCTGGTTGTGTGCATTTATAGAGGTAAACTGACCTCTGAACACTGCCTTGCTGTGTTGCAAAGGTTTTGATGTGGTGCTGTCATTCTTATTTGAGTCTAGAATGTTTTTATTCTCTTTGATTTCTTCTACCCAGTTTCTAAGCAAGGTGCTCTTCAGATTCCATGTGTTTAATTTTTTTCCCCTTTTCTCTTTCTCTAATTGCTGCTTTTATGGTATTGTGATCAGAGAGAATGTCTTATTTCGATATTCTGGATTTTATTGAGGGTTACTTTGTGGCCTAAAATGTTGTTTATTCTGGAGAATGTTCCATGTGGGTTGAAAAGGAAGGCATGCCTTGCTGCTGTTGGGTGGAGTGTTCTATATGTCTGAGGTCAAGTTGCTTGATTTTGGCTTTTCAGTCTGTGTATCTTTGTTGTGTATCTTTCTGGATGTTCTGTCCTTTACTGAAAGTGTTGCAGTGAAGTCTCCTACTATTGCTGTGGAGCTGTCAATTTCTGTTTTCAGTGCTGTTAGAGTTTGTTTCATGTATTTTGAAGCCCTGTTGTTGATTGTGTAGATATTTGTTAAGGTTATGTCATCTTGGAGGATTGTCCCTTCAATCATTATGTCCTTCCTTGTCTTTTATGGTTGATTTTTGCCTTAAAGTTTATTTTATCTGGGACTTCATATTGCCATTCCTGCCCTTTTTCAGTTACTGTTTTTGCTTGATGTATTTTTCCCATGGCTTGATTTTAATACGTATTTATGTATGAGTTCATTGCTGTCATATTGGTATGGCTTTTTCTTGATGCTGACATCTTCTTTGTTCCTCTTTTCCTGTGCTGAGTTTGTGAATTTTATTTTGTTATTACAGATTTTGGGATTACTGAGACTGTTTTCCATCTTTTTATTCTGATGAGTAGATTTGTTAACTGTCTTTGTGGTTTCCTTGAAATGTTCCCCTGTTCTCCTACCATCTTTTATTACTTGACATTACTTTGAATTCCTCTTCATTTGAAAGTTTAGGTTGCTGTGCATCAGAATTGATTTGGTGGCACTGGATTTAGTTTTTTTGGTATACCTACACTGATTATTCCCCTTTTCTTTGTGTTGTTGTTTTTGTCATTTAGAGATTGACTTCTCTGTTTCCCTGTTTTAAGTCTCTTAGCTTTGTTTTATTACTGGGAGTTCTTGACCTGGTTTAGAATCTGGCTGATGTTGCCCTGTGTCCTAGACTTCTCTTGTTGTCTGAGGTTGGTTCTGTAGCTGAGGGACTCAGTATTTCTTGTATGTTTTGTTTGGATTTTATGAATTCCCTCAATTTCATTTATCTGGAAATAGCCTAACTTCCCCATTGTAATTGAGAGAGTTTTCCAGGTTACGTTATTCTTGATTGGCAACTTTTTTTCACCCTACCCACGCCCCTGCCTTCTTGCCTGCATGGTCTCTGTTGCGTGTTCAGATCTGAGTCTTGATTGTTTCCCCTTTGTAAGTGACTTTTAGTTTTTCTTGAGCTGCTCTCAGAATCCTTTGTCTTTAGTTTTGGTAAAGGTGGTTATGATATGTTTTAGTGAATTTCTTTTGGGGTCTCGCTTATAAAGGGTTCATTGTGCTTCTTGGATGATGAGCTTTTCATCTTTTATGGTATTTGGAAAGTTTTCTGACAGCATATCTTCAAGAATCTTCTCTTTTCCACTTCTCCCTGTGTTCTGAAACTCTAGTCATGTGCAGACTTTTGCTCTTGATTGTCCCACATAATTTTTAGATTTTCTCCATTTAAAAATTCTTTTCTCTGATTTTTCCTCAAAGTGGTGTCCGTGGATTTGTCTTCAATCTGTCTTGATTCTGTTTTCCATTATTTCGGATTTGCATTTAACACTGTCTATTGAGAAACTCGCTGGCTGGCATTGAGAAACTCTGGTGGTGTAGTGGTTAAGTGGTACATCGGCTAGCCAAGACGTTGGCAGTTCAGATCAGCCTGGTGCTCCTTGTAAACTCTGTGGGGTAGTTCTGCTCTGTCCTGGAGGGTTGCTGTCAATCAGAATTGACTCAACAGTACTGAGTTTTTTGGTTTATTGAGAAACCCTGGTGACATAGTGCATGAGTGCCATGCTTGCTCACCAAAAGTTCAGCAGTTCAAGCCCACCAGGTGCTCCTTGGAAACTCTCTGGGCAGTTCTGCTCAGATGCACAGCATTACTGTGAGTCAGAATCAACTTGACAGCAGTGGGTTGGAGTCAGTATAGAGTTGTCCATTTCTAAAATTCTGTTGTGTATCTTTTGGATTTCTAGTTGTTGTTCTGTATGATTTCTAATTATTTATTTTGATGTTTTGTATTTGTATTATTTTCCTGAATTCTTCTATTGCTTCATCTGTATTTTTCTTGATTTGGGCTATATTTTTGTTGGTTTTGCCTGTTTTCCAAAATTTTTTCTACTTTTTTGCATCAGTTTTATCAGTGTTTCTTGATCTCTTTCCTAATTTCTTGAAGAAGCCTAAATATTAGTCTTTCATATTCCATTTGGACCCCTAGTGGCACAGTGATGAAAAGCTCAGGCTGCTAACCAAAAGATTGGTAGTTCAAATCCACCAGCATCTCCTTGGAAACCCTGTGAGGCAGATGTACTCTGTCCTGTGAGGTCACTGTGAGTCTGACTTGACTCAACGGCAGTGAGTTTGTTCCTTACCAAGTAGTTTCACTCTCTGGTCCTCTACAGCTTACCTGACTATTGTGGTCACTTGCTGGAGTGGTTGCTTCCTTATTTATATGTTATAATGTTGCCTGCCGTCTCAGACATCAAGGTATTGCTTTTACCAATCATGTCAACAGTGTCTACTTTGGTATGTTAGGCTAGGTGGGCCAGGAATGCTTCGTTGCTCGCCCTTCCCTGGGCACAGTGGGTCTCAGCACCCGTGGAGGTAGGCAGGGCAGCTGCAGGCAGAGTAAGCCCACTTTTTTGTACACTGGTTTGGTGAGGTGGCTGGGCACAGCCACCGTCAGGGAGGGTGCTGTCTGCCTTCTGATGTTGTTCCAGTGGCGTCGGAGCCTTCACAGCCCCTTGCCAGACAGGCAGGGATGTTGGAGATGGGAAAGGGTCCAGTCTCACTTAACACCATTTAGCAGCTGGTCAAGTGGCGGGTGGGAGCAGTGTACAGTGGTGGCCTGAGTGCGGGGGACACTCTAGCTAGCATAGCATGGTGGGCACCAGAGGGGGCAGGGTAGCATGCACGGGTAGGTGGGGGAGAAGGAGAGGGAAAGAACAAGGGTAACCAGTAGGTGGGGTGGGGCATGCCTGAGGCCTGGTGGGAAGGGGGCGCAGTGGCATGTGGGGCTGGATGGGGCTCGGACAAAGAAAAGGAAAAAGAAGAAAATAAACGGTGTGGTGGAGGTTGGTGGGTGCCGGCAAGGCAGGTCTGGGGCCGTGGCAGGCTGGTGGGGCCAGGGCCAGCAGGAATAGGGGACGGTGGCCTGCAGGGCTGGGCAGGAAAGAGAAAGGAGGAAAAAGCGGTGGTGTGGTGGGGCCCGGCAGTTAGGGTGGGCAGACCCAGAGGCTGGGGGGGAGGGCAGCTGGTGGCAGGGAGAGAGAGACGGCAGCACAGCAGTGGCTGTGGGTGAGGGCGGCGCAGACCCTGGGTGCCGCGATGGGCCGGCAGGAAGGGGCACTGGTGGCCCACAGGACCAGGCGGGAGGGAGGCAGCAAAGGAAAGAGAGAGGACAGAAAGTGAGACTGAAGTCAACAGCTGGCTGCAGCTGGTGGGCGTGGCAGGTGGAGGTGAGGTGGGCATGAGGGCCAGTGGGGAGCGGGGAGGAGGTGATGGACGGGGCTGGACAGAAAGGGGACAGAAGAGAAGACCAGGCTCAGTGACAGGAGCTGGCCCAGGGGCGGGCTGGACCCCGGCCGTTGGGGCCCTGTGGCTCTGTCCCGTGGTGGTGTGGCGCAGAGCACCGGGAGGAGGCACAGGTGGCGTGAGGCTAGGTGGGAGAGAAATGGAAGGAGGGGGATGGCATGGCGGGTGAAGGTGGGTGGGACCCCGGGCAGACACGGGCAGGACCCAGGGCTGTGGTGGCTCTGTCCTTGGGTGGTGTGACGTGACTGCATGGGAAGGGCGCAAGTGGCCTGTGGGGGAGGGGAAGAAAGAGGGTGTGGCGGGGACTGACGGGTGGTGCTGGGGCTGGGGCAGGCTGGTGGCCCTGGAGCCACGGGGTGCGGGGGTTGGTGTGTCCTGGAGGGACAGGATGGAGGTGACACAGGGCACAGCTGGGTGCTGTCTCCTGGTGGCAGCTCCTTGAGGTCGCTTTCCCGCCCACCCGTCCAGGGTCCTTGCTGGCTGCGTTCTAGGCTGGCAGCGCTGTGCTGTGTCAGCTGAGGGGGGACCCCCGCTCTGCATGCCTCCCCGCTCTCTGTTTTGTTTTTCCCTCCAGGGGCTGATGTGGCTCTCTGCCTTCATTTGACGCTCAGCTCCCCAGGACGGCTGTCTGCATCTGTTCCACTGTGTGTCTGGGTCAGTGTGATGTGTCTGGCTAGGACACTGTGTTGGGTCACTGCCTTCTGATGGGGCTGAGGTCGTGTCTCGTGGTTTTGCTCGGCTTCTCCCCGATGGCAGGGGGGAGCGCTGGTGGTGCCGTGGTTGAAGCATTTGGTGGCTAACTGGAAGCTCTGGTTAGAGCCCGGCTGCTGGCCCCCAGGAGGACGCGGCGGCAGTCTACTGCTGTAAAGGTGACAGCCTTGCAAACCACATGGGGCAGTGGCACTCCGTCCTGTGTGGTTGCTAAGGGCTCGGAATTGCCTTGATGGCAGCTGCTGGCTTTTTGATTTAATGGCTCATGGGGTCAAGCCTTTTTTGGTGTGTTAGTCATCTGAATGTTCTCTTTGGCAAAATCATCTGTTCAAGTCCTTTGCCCATTGCCCTTTTTTTCGTCAGATTGCTTTTCCTTCTGTTGTTACACATTGGAAGTATTTTTTATATATTTTACATTAGACCCTTGCTGGTCATGTGGTTCCCACAGGCTTTTCCCCCAGCCTGCAGGTTGTCTCTTTACTTTGTCCATCAGGTCCTTTGATGCACTCAGGTGTCTCACTTTGATGAGGTCCCGCTGATCTAGTTTGTCTTTTGCTGGTTGAGCTTTTGTCATCCTGTCTGATAATCCATCACTGAAAACGAGTTCCCACAGCTCCTAACCTGCTTCTGTGACTCTCAGAGATGAGCTTTTCCCCCAGAATCGGGCTCCGGCTGTAGTTTCTGTCTCTTCTTCCTCAAGGACCTGTGTGAGGCTGCCGGTCCGGCTCACTTGGGCTGTACAAGGACAGCGGGGACAGGCTGCCTCCCCGCTGCCTCGGTGAGGGGCTCCTGGGGAGGTGCGCCCCTCAGCCCCTCCTCACCCTGCACGGGAGACAACAGCCCCGGCAGAGGGGGAGGACTCGTGACCTGCCAGTCAGAAACCACTGCCAGTGTGTGTTTCCAGAACTCTGTCACTGCCACAGAGACTGAGAACCCCTCAAACAGTAACGCCCCGTCTCCTGCTCTCCTAGCCCCCAGGAACCTCTCATCTGCTTGCTGTCTGTGCGTTTGCCTGGCGTAGACACGTCATGAGCGTGGGATCAGGCAGCCCTCGTCTTCGTGGGCCTGTTTCCTTGCACTCAGTTATCTGGTTCTCGGGGTTCACCCACGTGGTAGCACGTGTGGGGGCTTCCTTCCTCTTGGATGTGTCCAGTGTCCATACTCGCGGTGAGATGGATGGAGGTCTTCCTGGGAAAGGGAGGCTTTGGGTGAAGGTAAAGTGAGCAGGGTGGGCAGGAGTGCCGGGCAGCAGGAGAGGGCATCTGTGTGTGTGTGGACGGCTTGTGACTGACCGGGTGACAGGTTGGGGCAGTGCTGTGGGGAGGCAGACTGCAGGGTGGGGTGGAGGCCTTAGGCCACTGCCCCAAGAGGAGTGGCAGGGGGCAGTGGTCCCTGACTTTATTTCTACGTGGGATGGAACTGGAGGATGGTCACTGAAATAGACCAGAGAAGGAATTTACTAGCAGTTGAAATATAGGATGGATTGAGGTGGGGAGGGTCTCAAGATTCTTACTGCTGCAAGTGACAGAAAGGTACCTTGGATGAACTTAAGCTACAGAACGAATTTGCTGGTGTCTCACCCCAAGAATTCTGGGTTACCTTCAGGCAAGGCTCGATCCAGGCGTTCACACAATGTTGGCATGACTGTGGTTCCCCTTCTGCTGGCCCTGCTCTCCTGGGTGGTGGTGCTTCATTTCCAGATGGGTTTTTGTCCAGCAGGCAGGGGGACCAGGAGAGCAATACCCACTGCCTCTGAGGCACCTCAAGGTGGCCTTCCCCACAGCTCTGGCAGAAAGCTTGGGTAGGCAAAGCCAAGTACTCCTCGCCCGTCTTGGGGCAGACTGTCAGCACACCCTCTTCCCGTATCCCAATGTGTGCCCCCCACCCCAGCAGGGAGCTGCAGGGCTGCTGTACCCCTGTGGAGGTTGTCACTGTCTTAGTCTGCACCAAGAAGGGCTGGCTTCGTTCAGCAAGGGGCAGTTTGCTTGATCTCCAGGGCTCCCCAAGAGACACCTGAGCTCTTTTTAGGACCCCGAGCTGGGCTATAGGCTGTGACTCTGCCCCCTTCTCAAGGTGTGGGGACTGGGGGACAGGCTGGTAGGTGGGCGCATGGGTGCAGGCTGGCGTGGGCATGCAAGTGTGTGGACAACGGGTGGCTGGCTTCCAGCATTCCTGCAAAGCTGTCCCCTAGACCCAGTAGGCCTGGGAGGGCGTGAAGGGCATGACTCCATGTGAACATGTGTCTGTGGCTGTCCCTGCAGGCCCCCAACCTCTTCCGAAGTCTGCCAGCACTGGAGACAAGGCCCAGAATGCTGCCTGTGTTCTTCGGGGAGAGTATCGAGGTGAACCCAGAACCCACACATGAGATCCGGTGAGTGGGGGGCCCTGGTCCAGACTCCTCTCAGGTAGGGCAGACTGCAGGGCGGAGTAGGTGCCTGTCCCTAGGCTGCCCCTCTGGGGAGCACAGGGCCACCCCAACACACGTAAGGGCACCATGGATTAAGGGTTGACACCAGCTGGTTTTCTCGGAGCGTGTGAAACATGTACACAGCACAGAATTAACCATTTAAACTAATGTTAAATGTACAGTTGAGTGTTACGTGTATCTAGTTCTAGATCTTTTTTTATCATCTCAGAAGCTGTGTACCCATTAAACAGTAATTCCCCATTACTCTGCCCACGCAGCTCCTGGTAACCTGTTCTGTCTCGAGTCATTTGTGTATTGTACGTAGTTCCTGTCTGTGGAATCAGTCTTTGTCCTTCTGTGCCTGGCTGCATGTTTTCAAGGTTCATCCATGCTGCAGGATCCTTGTTCTTGGCTGTGTAGTATTTCTGTGTTGGTTTTCATGTGCAGTCCAGCCTCAGTCCCAGCAAGTTTGGGAAATGCTGTCCACTCGCACCCTCCACCTCCAGCAACACCCTCTCCCTTGGGTCCTGTGAGATGCCTTGGCATCTCTTGGGGTTCTCTTCCCCTAGTTTTTAGCTGCCATGCCATCACCGTGATCGTCATAGCACCCTTTACATGGTGACCATTGCTCCGTTGGTACCCTGTCTGCGCCCCTGTGTGGGACATCTTAGTGATGCCCACATCTCTGGTTTTTCTGAGTTAAGGTGGCCCAGCAGGAGCGTGCCTGTAGGGATGTAGCATCCTCAGACGTGCTGGGCCCAGGGCCAGAGGGGGAGCTTTTGAGTCCATGGGCATTTCCTATGTGCCCACAATGGTCTCTGGACAGATGTGTCCCCATCAGCTCTTAACACAGCCCTGGAGACAAATGGGCAATTCAAGGTGTTTTTCTCCTACAACCGGTCTCTGGCTTTTCAAGTGCCAGTCCCAGTGAGACTGTCCGCGGCCTCTACCAGGGAACATGAGGGCTCCTTTAGTGGGACTCCTTTCCCTTCTGCCAGACACCTGCTGCTCACCTCTGCAGATGGTGTTGGGAGCACACACCTGTCACCTCTCCCTCCTGAAACATGGGAGCAGACCTGGGCGACAGTGAGGCAGACCCTGGAGGAATCAGACTTTTGGGGAGAGAGCGATTCTGATTTAATCAGAATTGTAGGACAGTCGCAGGAACATTTCACCCGCTGGCTGCAGCATCCACATGGCCTTTGTCTACTGGGGAGTCTGGGTCTTGGAGCTGCCGGCCTGACACATCTGCCCCGCAGCCGCAGCAGCCCCCCTGCGCTTCAGCCTCAGCCTCCTCACAAGGGACGCTGTCGGTAGTAACTATAGCACAGCTGCCAGTGTCAGGGAATCTAGCCAGACGTCATCCTCGTCCCCCTTCCTGCTCACATGTCACCGTTTGTCCCACTAATGCCCTTGATGGCATTACGTACCGCACTGACATTCTCATCCGGAGCCACCCACTGCTTTGCACTGCCGTGTCGCTGGCGTTTCCTTTGAGCTGGAATGCAGGGCATGGCGGTTCAGGGGCCGAGCTCTCCCCTTCCGTGCGGGGAGCCCGGAGTTTGATGCCCGGCCCGTGCCCTCTTGCCGTCTCTGCCCTCCTGCGCGGCCGCCGCCCCTTCCTCCGGGAGGCTTGCGCGTTGCTGTGGTGCCAGACGCTAGAGTCCCTCCTGGGGAACAGGTCGCAGCGGAGCCTGTAGCCTAGGACAGACTAGGAAGAAAGGCCTGGTGATCCACTTCCGAGGCTAGCCCGTGAAAACCGTGCGGATCGCTCCGGCCGGAGGCCTTGGCCCACCGGCACGCCTTGATCTGGGGGCTGACCTGACGGCGGCCCGCGGCAGGCGCCTCCGCCGTGGCGTTGTGAAGAGCCCAGAGACCCGTGCTGCGGTTCTGGCCGCCACCCGGGTCCACGTGGGCACCGACAGGCTGCCCCTGCCCGGCCTTACCCGGCCGCCTTTCTGCGCCCCTCTCTCTTACCCAGCTGCAACTCGGAGGTCACCTACGCCTCGGAAAAGCACTTCCAGGACAAGGTCTTCTACGCGCCCGTGCCCACCGTCACCGCCTACAGCGAGACCATCGTGGCCACGCCCAACTGCACGTGGCGGAGCTACCGCAGCCAGCTGACGCTGGAGCCGCGCCCGCGCGCCCTGCACTTCGCCAGCACGGCCATCATCTTCCCCAAGCGCGCGCGCAGCTCCTTCCGCACCACGCTGCACTGCAGCCTCGGCCGCCCCAGCTGCCGCTTCGCCACCAGCGTGCAGCTGGCGCAGCGCGGGGCGTCGGGCCCCCGCCGGGCCGGCCCCGAGGGGCTCTAGCAGGACGTGGCGGGCCTGGCAGCGGACAGGGCGGAGCCCTGGGGAGAGGCCGGAGAGTGGTCGTGAGCGGAGTCCAGTTTCCCCCGGCTAGAGGGCGGTCGGGGCTAAGGGCTGGACAGCAGGGCGTGAGGCCACCCGGGCCACTGTGCCGCCATCTCTTGCCCCTGCCACACGCAGGACACTTGAGGCTTCCTCGCTGTTAGTACGCAGAACCACGAGGCAGCCCTCGCTGGGGACAAGCACCCTACAAGTGGGGCAGTCGCCCCCAACCAGGCATGTCTGGGGTGTGCCCAGGAGGCAGAGAACTGCCAAGGAAAGGTGGAGTAGCTACCACCTTGGTCCTGGAGCTGGCTGAAGGCGGTGAGGGTAAGGGGTACTATCTAGATGTGCCCCACGCCCCCCGTTTCTGGAGAGGCCTGTGTCCACACAGGCCCCTCAAATCGTGCAGTGTGGAACTGAGTGCCAGTGTCCAAGGAGCAGGCCCAGTCTGGAAGAACGTTGAGTGGCCCCTGGGCCACCGAAGTCTGGACCCTGACCCAGGGGTGGTGGTGGTGTCCAGGACGTGTGGTGCGCACACCAAGGGCCGGCGCCTGGAAGTACAGCACCCAGTGCTGCACCCTCATGCTCTTGGGCTACCTGACTCCACGCGACACGTCCAGGGTGGAACACTAGAGTGGCAAGGAGGCAGTGTGTCAGCGGGAGCTGGACTGCCCTGGGCCTCCTGGGCTGGGCTGGGACAGCCTCCATGAGGTCTTTCCTGGAGAGTGCAGGTCCCTGCCAAAGGCATATAGAGAGCAAGGCAGGTGCTCAGAACCCCCTGGGGCACTCCTGGATGCTGGCGAAACAGCGGAGCCGTGCGGAGGGTCACTGGGCTCCCCAGGGACCTGCCTGACCTCAGTGGTAGGGCGGTCTGGCACTCAACGTCCGCTAGAGGCCAAGTGTACACTGACCTAGCAGTGAACGTCTGCCCACCGTGGTGTGTTCTGATGGACCGGTAACTTAAATCACTTGATCAATAAAATGTACCAACCTGCAGTGGCCGTCTCGGCTGTTTCTTTGACCCTCACACCTGCCGTTCTACTCTGGCCGCCCCCTTTGCTTCTTGCCCAAGTTTTGGGGGGGGACACCACTGCTCCAACCAAGGTGTGGAGGTGGTACCCCAGGTCCACTGGGGGTGTCCCCATACACGGGCCGGAGATGCTGGCTCGCAAGCATGCTTAGGTAAACAGGCCAGGCTGCTCCAGCGGTGGGGGACAGCACATCACTGCAGGAGGCTTGAATCATAAAACTGGGACGAGCCAGGCGGGGGCTCTCTGTCCTTCCGTCTCTCTGTCCTTGTCTCATTCACTTTTCTCCCCTCAGATATGCAGGATGAGGGGTGATCCCCAACTCCTCTGGGGTTACACTCCCACCCCCAAGCTCCCTGACACCTCTTCTTCTGGTCCCCTGACTCAGAGGTAGAGAGGAAATCTTCGTAACTCGAGTATAATTCGCTTTTTAATCAGAATGTGTGTAAATGACAGAACACCACCACCGTGCGCAGATGGTGGCCACAGAACGCACATCAAGTTCTTTCTGCCCGAGGGAGGGAGGGAGAGCGGGCGGCAGGAGGGGGCTGTGGCTGATGACCCCTCCTCCATCCTGTGGCGATGGTCGTCGCCTGCACACGGCTCTTGAACGTCAGCAGGGATCGAAAGCACAGCAGCAATAATACTGGGTAAGTCCTTCCTTGCGTAAAACATCTGAATTCATTCATTGAAGGTATCAAAAATATACCCTGTAAACCAAGACATGTACATCTGCCTTTCCTTCCCACCGCTGCGACGATGTGTGAAAAACAGTCCAGTTGCTCAGAGCGTCCGCTGCCCCAGGCTGCACCCAGCCCTTATGCCCACCTTGGTTCCCAGCAGTCCTGTGGCCAGGGCAGCCTGTGGGGCCAGGACGAGTGCGCTGGGGGGCTGGACAGGGCCCGTGTCCGTCTGTCCAGAGCACTAAGCAGGATTGGGGGGCGCGGGGGCTGCTAGCTCAGTTTAGACTTTGGTTCCAAATGCATTAGGGGAGAGGCAGTGGCCTGGGAGGTGCGTGGTCGTCCTGCTTTGGGTCCCTGGCCGCGGGGTGTGGCCACCACACACCCGCCATGCCCTCCCCTCCCCTCCCCTCCCGAGCACCAGGTAAACATCCCCTGAGTAAGGTCTGCACAGGGCTAGCCTGGGACGGGAGTCTTAGTTAAGGCTTTAGACAGGCAAGGATGCCGGCTCGGGACAGACGGACGCGTGGACAGATTCGGGGCTCCTTCCTCAGCAGTGGGAGTTGGCATCCACCTGGCTCTCTGCACTGCCCATTGTGGGCCCTGGCACTGCTCCCTGGAGTCACTCGCTGTCGGAGAGCGTCTCATACTGTGAGCAGAGCAAGGGCTTGGGTTCCTCGTCCCAGGCATGGTGGGGGCCAGCCAGGGGCCCACTGCCCGCGGGGAGGCCAGGAGGCGGCGGGGAGGCCATGACGCCCGCCTGCAGCCGCGTGATCAGGGGGTTGTAGGGGAAGGGCGTGGAGCCTGTGGGGAGACGGCCAGAGGTCCATGAGCCGGGGGGCCGCTCGCGCTCGGAGCAGACGTTCCGAGTGTCTGCTGCTCCCCCACACTGTTTGCTGGCACAGCAGCAGTGGCCACCTCACTGCCGGCCCAGGGGCTGCTGCCCAGCAGCCACGGGTCTTTAGAATTGTCCTTGGCTCATGGGCTTCCTTCCCCTCAGGGCTGCTCACAGCTTAGCAGAAACCCAGGCTTCCCTGTGCCCCATCTTTTATCCCTTCCAGAATCTTCCAGCCTGCACAGCAGGGCTGGAGACTGGCTTCGGGAACAGATCCCATCACACGCCCCACCCTCACCGGAAGCCCCCAGGGAGCCAGGCCTGCCCCACACGGACACCCACCTGCAGACGAGGGCCGGTCCTCCCACACGCGGTTGGTGAGTGGCGTCCGGCGGTTACAGTCTCCCTCCGAGTGAACGGAGGAGACTGAGGGGGGGCGGTCCCCAGACGCCAGGCCCGGGGCCGGGGACTTGGCTTTGCGACTGCTGGGCCTGCCGGAGGCCTTGCTCTTCCCACCAGCACCACCTACAAGGCAGACAAGGGGAGGGGCCGCATTGGACTGAGAAGACCACACCGGACTGGGGTGGGGGTGGGAACGCATCCTGGAGGACGAGCCACAGGAGGACCCTCTGGGGGCTCAGTCTGTCCCCACCCCAGGCGGGCTGGGCTGAGGACACTCCGACCCGGTGGTGAGCCTCAAGGGGAACTTCTGCAGGAAGCAGACTGGAGGGAGGAGGGCTGGACTGTCACAAAGCCCCTCGGTCTACAGAGCCACAGGCCACACAGGTGCCCTGACCGCACGAGGGCTGGGTGGCTGGAGGCCCTCTGCAGAGAGGCCTGGGTGCCCATTCTGACTGCACGGGAGGCCCCGTGCAGAGAGGAAGGGAGCAGGCCCTTCAGCAGCCCCTCCAAGGGACTCCTGACCCGAGTGTTGACACAGGACAGGTGAGTCCTCCGCAGGAGCCACCAGGCAGGCGGGCCGGAACAATGGGGCATCTCAGGCACCTCTGTCCAGTGGCGGGGTGGGGGTGCCATGGGGGGCGGACGGGGGCTTTTAGGAAAAGCAGCAGCATTTTTGAGCTTAGTGGGGGCGGCTTGGGATTAGCACACGCCACGAGATCAGAGACACAACTGCAAAGTCATAAGCTCCTGAGCCGGGATCAGGGTAAGAGGCACATCGGGGAACGCGGGTTAATGGCCCCAAGGGGCCTGCAGACCTGGCGAGGCGAGCGCGTGGTCACTCCGTCCGTCAGCAGTGGTTATGGGGAGGGCAGCGGGCAGGCTGGCACTGGCAGTCAGAGGGTTAAAAGCGCTGGCGCTGAGCGGCGGGTGCTCCTCCCACTGCTCGTATTTACCCATGAGCGCCTTCCTAATTATCGCCTCCAGCCCCAGGCTGGTGCTGGCCTGCTCCTGCACCGCCTGGCTTCTACAGGTCATTAGGCCTGGGAGAGAGACGGAGGGACAGACAGACACACACAGGGCCGAGGGCAGCCAGGAGGAGGGGGAGACATGGGAGGGGGGGAGAGAGACACGGTGAGCACATTTCGGCACAGCACCCCTTTCTGTCCTCTCCCCAGCCCCTTCCTGCAGGGGTGGGAATGAGGGTCCCCTGAGTTGAGGCCTCCAAGCCCAGCTGAGACTGATGGGTGGCGGTTTAAAGGGTGCTCTGCAGGGCAGGCTGCTGGGAACTGGTTTAGGCCAGTGGTCTGTGCCCCCAGCCCGAGGTCTCCCCCTCCCAGGGATCTGCAGCGAGAGAGATGCGGAGACGTGGGGTCAGAGCCATGCAGTTACTGTGCGTGCAGGGGACAGGGCAGAGCTCAGAGACGACCGACGACCGGCCCGCCCACCCCACCTGGAACAGAGTGGCCGGAGCAACAGCCTGGGCTCCGGCAGGCCCTTCGGGACGCCTTCACTCAGCGTCCCTAAGCCTTTTCTGTTGACCAGATTTTCTTTTCTCTTGGGGTCGGGGGGACTTGTGCAAAGCCCAGAAAGGGCCTCCCTCTATACCAGTCAGCATTTCTGTGAAACCAGACTTAGCTATCAGAGACTGCACCAAAGCCCAAGCTGATTCAGCCGTGTTTTTGTGACACTTTGGCTCTGAGCGACCTGTACAAACACTTAAGTGGTCAAAACTGGGGGTTTCTGGGAGGCTGAAAGCAACAAGTTCCTTTGCAGCCAGAGACGCTTGCTCTACCGTCCTAGCTGTGTGTGTGCGCCATATTATTAGCTCTTAAAATTTTTAAAAAAACCAGTTAATCAACAAAGTATAATCTCCAAGAGGGCCAGGAGAATACAGGAAAACATTCCTGACAGTCCCAGGTGACAAAATATACCACTCCCCAGGGGCAGCACCCTGACTCGGCGCAGCCCTGTGTGAGGCAGGAAGAGCTGCACCCCATGTTCCCGTGGGTCATGTTTTGGAAGTAGCTTGCCAGGCCTTCCTTCCGAGGTGCCTCGGGGTGGGTTCAAACCTCCAACTGTCATGTTAGTGGTAAGCACATTAACTGGACCACGCAGGGAGTCCCTGGCCTGCTGGTTCTCGCTGGAGGAAAGTCCTGGCAATCAGTGGAGCTGTCAAAATGCTGGCAGTCAGCTCAGCTGTGTCCACTTACAAAGGCAAAGCCTGATACGGGCCGGGGGCTGGAGAGCCATCTGCGGACTGAACTGCTAAAAGCACAACGGTGTAGCTGACTAGTTACGACACACACCTGCCTGTGTGCCTACCACCTAGGTCAAAACCGAGAACATCCTGCAACCTCACTTCCACCCCTCTGGCTGTCTCTCCGGTTTCACCCGGGCTCAGCAAAGCTGCCGCACCTAGACACTTTGGGAGGTCAGACATGGCCTGGTCAGGGCCCCCACTGTGCCCGACTATAGCTAGGACCCACATGGGAGGTTACGGCCCTGGGTCAAGTCCAAGTGGATCACCCTGGTATCCTGTGGGCTCCCAGCTCCCAAGGCAGGCCGAAAACCCTTTCCCTCGCTCATCTCCCAAGATGTCACAGCACACCAAGGCATCCGTCTGTCTCAGTCAGACCCACCGGGGCAGTGCTCCAACACTCCACCCCCATTCCTTTCCTGTAGATCCCCCAAATCCAGAGTATCTATAAGCTTGTTTAACTTGAGAAATGCACTTGACACCTGCCTCTGTGACACGTCTGCAGTGAATGTGACCAAGCTCCCCCAGCACCTGGGTTCCCAAGTGCAGCACTGCTCAGCCCCCACCGGAGAGGCCGAGCCCACGCGACAGGTGCAGCCCGCGCGTGCGTGTGGCCTCTGACCTCACGGGCGCAGGGCCTCGGCATTCCTCTCCCGAGATGCCTGCTTACTGCAGACCTGTTCAGACGGGAGCAGGGGCCCACATGGGGCAGTGACAACAAGAGTGAGGGCAAGCTAGATGAGAACAAGGCTGTGTAGATTAACAAGAGGTGCGTCTGTCCCCATAACTCCGCTGGGACTGTGGAAGCCACACCTCCAAGTCTCCTAGGTAGCACATACTCAGCCAAGTCCCCACGCGGTAGTGGGCACAGGCGATGCCCAGTTACCTGGTCCGCTGATGGCCGGCATGTTGAATATCTCCGTGCCTGGCTGGCCCACGTCTGGAGAGACAAGAGGGGCGAGGCCTCAGGCCTGTGGGTCCCAGGAGCTCCCTGCCCCCCAGGGTCCCAGTAACACGGCACCCTCGGACGGTGAGAGGTCCCTCCCCTGCTCCCCAGCTTCTCATCCGTGTCAAGACGTGCTGTGTGCCCGGCTGAGTGCTGAGACAGAGCAGGCGCGGGCAGTGATGCTGCATACACCTTGCC
Source organism: Heterohyrax brucei (assembly GCA_028571685.1). Lineage (NCBI taxonomy): Eukaryota > Metazoa > Chordata > Mammalia > Hyracoidea > Procaviidae > Heterohyrax > Heterohyrax brucei. The sequence goes on along the minus strand of CM053160.1, from coordinate 6,062,942 downwards.
TGGGGCGCAGCACAGACCTGGCACTGGGCCCCACTGAATGCCAGCTACATGGCATGCACTCCTCTAGACGCCACCTTCTGTACCTGTGAGTGCCCACAAGGCCTGGCAAACGCCCTCCTGGGAACCCTCAGGCACAGTGCCAGGGCTGGGGAGTGGGGAGTGCCCCGCAGGTGTCTGTGGTGTCTGCGGCCCAAGGCCGGCCCGCCCTGTGTCCACGCTCCCAGGAGACGGGCGGCACTCACTGTACTCCGGCTCATTCCGGCTGTGGGTGTTGAGCTTCTTGCTGATCTCCTGATTCTTGGATCGGACCATGGCTGAGTTGCTCTCCGTCAGCTTGCTGAAGAAGGCTGGGGGCTGGCTGGTGCTGCCAGGGGACTTGGAGCCCATCCTGCTGCAGGGAGCACACCCCCCGAGTCAACTCACACAGCAGGGTGCTAGAAGATGCCAGGCAGGCCTGCTGTCACCCCACTGTGCCCTAAGGCCCTGCTGACCTCCCAGTGGTGGCATGGTGCTGAACCTGGAGCCCCTGGGGGGAAGGAGGGCCCCACAGTACCTGGGCTCTGTCTGCTCCCCGTCACGGTACAGCAGCGGGTACACAGCACCCCGGGGGTGCCCGGGCTCAGCCATGGCTTCTGGTGGGGACACGGGCTCAATGCTGTCCTTGCTGCTGCCCAGGGCCAAGGTCTTGCTGGGCTCTGGGGACCTAGGGGGAGAGAGGGGCTCGAGCTGGGTCAAGGTTCTGTCCCAGGGGTGGCCCAGCCCTGCCATGTCTAGAGCAAGGGCTGGCACACCTGTTCTGTCAAGAGCTACGTTGCAAACACACAACTCTGCAGCACCTTCTGCTTTCATTCAATCCTTTAAGAGCACAAACGCTTCGGAGCTCACGGGCTGTGCGGGGAGGGCTGCAGCAGAGCCAGGCTCCAGGCCTTCCCAGCTGAGCCCCAGTCCCCCGTTCCCAACATGCCCCACGCTTCAGTCACCAGGCCAGTGCCTGGCCCTCCCCACCCTGTGAGCAACCCTTGGATGTGAATGTGTAATGTGAGTGTGGGGGAGGTGTGTGTGAGCACGTGGGTGTTACAGACTAGGGCTGTGAGTGGGTAAGCGTCTGGCTGGGCGTGGATGCATGGGTGTGGAAATGTGGGCGTGTGAACTTGGGTGACTGGGTGGATGAGTGTGAGCACCTGGTTGAGTATATGAGTACGTGCATATGTGGGTTAATGTGTTACATGTGGTGTGAGTGCACGTGTGTATTAAGTGTGAAGTTACATCGAAGTAGGCATATATGTGCAAGTGAGTACACGCCTGAGTGTGTGTACACACAGCTCTGTGTGTACGTATTAGTGTCAGTGCACATCTGACTGGTGTGCACACATGAGTGCACATGCGTGCAGTGAGTCTGCCCACAGAAGTCCACAAGTACACACAGGCAGGTGTGTGTATGTATACATGGAGGTATCTCCGTGAGTGTGTGCGCACATGGGTGGGCATGTACAGGTACGTGTGCAAATGAGCACATACATGGACAGGCACATAGATGGGTGGCTATGCTCACGTGTGTGTGAGTGTACGTTGGTGAGTGTCCACACAGGTGTGTCACGACCGTGGACATACAGGTGCAGGCACAAGCGTGCTGGCTGCTCCGGGCACACAGCTCTGGTCCGCACTCATCAGGAGTGCAGCCGAGCCCAGAGCCCAGGAAGATGGGACCCACGAGGCACAGTCAACCAGCTGTGGCAGTGACCAGGGCCGTGACACGGAGCCAAGTCTACCAGTGGTCTAGGCTCCCAGCGGCCGGCCATCAGGGCGCCCCCGACTCACCTCTTGCCCCCTTCGCTGTGTGGGGAGCCGCGGGCTGGGGCGCTGTGGTCAGGGGGTGGCAGGTAGAGGTCACTGGGGGTGCGGCGGAGGTCCAGGACAGGGCAGCTGGCTCCAGGGAAGGAGTACAGGGGGGCGGGGAGTGGGGCACCCAGCTGCTGTGGGTGGTGCCGAGTGTAGTCCTGGGTGATAACCTCCTACAGGCAAGAGCTAGGCTCAGGAAGGTGGCACTTTCCCCCCAACCTCCATGGCCCCTGGACCCAAAGGTCTCAAATTGGTGGTCCCAGAGGAGCAAGTGTAAAGACACCCACATAGCTGATAAAGAACCTGGGAGAGCAGCGAGGCTGCGGTCTCTGAAGACATGACCCCCAGACCACTGGGTCCCTGCCAGGGGAAGCCCCGGGATCCCTGGAATATCCCTGCCCACCTCAATCCCCAAACCACCCAATGGGACTCAACTGGTCCCACCCAAGGGGCAAACCCAAGGAGAGGAAAGAGAAGAGAGTTACACTGATGTGCTGGGCCAGAGTGACCACCCTCTGGTGACCTTTGACCCCTGGGGCGGCCGGGGGCAGCGGGCTGGACGAGGGCTGACTCTCAGGCAGCGGCCTCAGGTGCGGGAGGTGGGCGGCCTCACCGCTGAGCTTCACGGGGCCTGTGGGCGGGGTGAAGTGGGTCAGCAGGCCATGGGGGCCACTGGAGGCCACCCAGCTGGGGCCACTGCCTACCCTGTCCCCATGTGCCCTGGAAATGCCTCCCCTCGGGGGCACCGGACAACAGCTGCAGCCCCCACCCCCAGCTGCAGGCGTGCTGTGGGCATGGCTGGGCCGCACCTGGCTGCTTGTGCCGCAGGTCCCCCTCCAGGTGGCTCTTGTCAGCCCCCTCAGGGTGCTTAGGGAGCCCTTTGTCGTGCGCCAGGCCGGGTGGGCTCCCGGGACTGACGGGCTCCACCCCATCAGGGCTGTAGCTGCCACTGCCGCCACCGTGGTAACCTGCACAGGGAAGGACAGTCAGGGCCGGGCTGCCAGTCCCGGGGCTGCCGGCCCCTCCCAGCCTCCACACTGTCTGGTCAGGGAGAACTAAGCCGGGGTGGGGTACCCAGGGGGCCAGACCAGGGCTGGGTGGGCAGCCAGAGAGGAGGGAGACAGAGACATGAGACAGAGAGACAGCCAGGGAGAGAGGGAGGGGCCAGGATGGACAGAGAATGGGCTGGGAGAGGGAGCGAGAGGGGAGGCAGGGGAGGGTAGCAGGTGACCGGCAGGGAGAAGGCCAGGCAAGGCGCGGGCCACGGCGGGCCTCCTGTGGTCACAGCCTTGCCAGTCCCTGGCCCAGCAGGAGTCATCGGGAAGGAAAGGCTCAGCATGGGCTCTTCCCTCCTCCCAAGGGCCATGGGCTGGGGCCCAAGTTGCCCAGCCGGCCTCCCCACCCCACGGCAGGGGACTCTCAGCCCCTCCTTGAAGGGTGGAACCCCCCCATCACACTCTCTGCCTCGGTTTCTCCACATCGAGCTCTATGGACACACAGCAGCAGGCAGGACCCCCGCCCTCAGCAGCCTGCTCCCGCTCCCCAAACAAAGGCGCAGAGGGGACAGGGGAGGCGCAGTCGGCGTCAAAATCACAGATCCATTCATTAATGAAAAAGAAAAAAGAAAATCCAAAAATAAAGAGAATAATCATGGTAAAACAATGTGCGGACGATGAGGCAGCCTCCCTGGGCGGCGGGCGGCCGCGGGAACCCTCAGAGCGTGCAGTCGACAGCAGCGGCGGGTTGAAAAACGAAATACCAAAACCAACAAAAAAACGGGGGAAAAATAAAAAGCAGAGATCTGGCAGTATCTTTAGACCACAGATGGGGTGGGCGGGCGGCGGGCCAGAAGTCTTACCATCGCGAGGGGAGACGATGGCCAGTGAACCTCCTTCTCGCGGCCCCTTATCGTGGGCAATTTGACGCATGATAATCGCGTCTATGAAGGTGGCCGCTGTCAGGGTGGTCTTACCCAGAGAACGGAGTTCCAGTTCCTGGATGGAAAAGGGTTTACTTTGAGTCTTTTCCCGGGGCGGGTCCGCGGCCGAGGCGGGTAGCGCCGGCTGGTCCAGGCTGGCGTGGTGGGCAGCGAGGGTCTTCGCTGGGGTACGGGCGATGGCCGGGTGGCTGGGGCCAGGGGGCAGCAGAGGCCGGGGTTCGGAGCCCTTGCTGGGAGAGGAGGCGGGTTCGAGCGCAGCGCGGGTAGAGGGCTTGGGCAGGAAGGCGTGGCTGGTGTCGGCACGGAGCCGCTCGGGCCGGGCAACTCGCGGAGCCTCCTTGGGCAGCAGAACAGGCTCCATGAGGGTCGGGTAGACCCCGTCGAGGGTGCCACCCAGCTGGCAGTGCGTGGTGGGTGGGAATGTGGCAGCAGGGCGGACAGGTGAGGACGTGGAGGTGGACCTGGCAGAGAGCAAACGGGTCAGACGTCCTGTGGGCCCAGGTGTGGTCACTCCCTCACTCCAGCAGCATCAGTGAGCCCCGATGGCCCTGGCTAAGAGTCACATGCCTCGGAGCCCACCAGTCCCTGAAGGCAGCCTTATCTAAGCCTCCGACGCGCGGCCTCACCCACCACATTCATCTGTTCACACAATCACCTCCAGGACGTTTCCGGAGCAACTGCTGTGCACCAGACACCAACCAGACAAACGCACACGAGCCAGACCAAAGTTCCTGCCCTTGCGAATCTTATAATGCACTTCAGAAAGCAGACCGTAAAATCACAGTCATCATCAATAATATTATCGGAGAGCAGTAACTGAACTTAGCTGGGTGGTGGTAGAGAAAAAGGCGAGGAGACTTCAGGCAGGATGATGGGCAGGGGAGGACTTCCTAGGGGATAGAGTGGGGATCTGCTCAGGGCAAAGGAGGAAACGAGCTTGGTGACGAGGGCTGAAGGAGCATGTTCAAAGGCCCTGAGGCACCTGAGGCCCGTCATCACACACTAACAAGGACGCCACCATGGGCAGCTAGCTGCACAAGCTGGCAGAGTGGCCACACCAGCTCCCTGGATACCCATCATCCCTTTGTCTGAAGTACTGGCCCACTCCTGCAGGGGTGACTTTGCCCTTTTGAGCCTCATACACCCTTCCCTCGAAAAAGCCTGCCCTGACTGACAACTGCCTTGCCATCACTGTGTCCCCACATTCAGCTCAGTGGGGAGGCCCAGGGCAGCAGGCCCCGATGAGACAGGAACACACAAACACATCACCTCTGACCCTCACATCAATTGCTCAGGACAGCCACTGTCCCCACTTTGGCAGATAAGGAAACGGAGGCTCCACCCACCTACCCCCCCAACCCTCTGGGCCATCTATCCACCTACCTGCCCTCCCCCCACCTACCTGCACATCCATCCACCTGCCACCTCCCTCCATCCATCCACCAACTACCCACTTGTCCATCCATCCACCACCAGCCCATCCATCGACCGTACCCCCAACCCACCAATCCAGTGAACCCACCCCAAACCAATCACTCGTCTACCCGCCAGTCCACATACCCGCCCATCACCTACTCACCTGACGACCCACCCCCAGTCCATCCTGACTCAGTCACCCATCAGCTCACCGGCCATGTCACCTACCAACCCCACCCAGCTCCTGTGCCTCCCCCACCCCACTTGCTCATTCACCGTATCACCTGCCACCCCGCCACCCCCCTTGGCATCCACCCCCACCAACCCATGCCCCCCACCCACCAGTCCCCTCCCACATGCCAACCTGGCCCACCTCAGGACCGTGGGCGTGCTGGGCTCCATGGCGGTGATGACGCCCTTAACGCCCGTGTTGTGCAGCACGCTGGGTCGCTGCTGGACCGCATCCTGAGTCCGTGGGGAGATGGGCGAGTGCTGGTGGCTGTGGGGGTGGGAGGCGGGGCGGCTGCTGCTGTCACCAACCCCCCCACTGCTGCCGCCGCTGCTTTGCTCTGTGCCTGCAGACAGGAGCAGCAGGTCAGGAGTGGGGGCAGGACTCCCACGGCCCACCAGGACCCCACATGGGGTTGGGGTCTTGGCTGCCCACCGGGTCTCCAGATGGGCGCATGCTCCACCGTCGTGGTGGACGTGAGGATCGACTTCTCCCGCTCCCGCTCCCGCTCTCGCTCCCTCTCGGACGAGGACGCCGTGGTTGGCTTTGTCAAGTGCGTGGGGCCTCCTGAAGACAAGGGCCCGAGACAGTCCAGTGTTTGGGGGGCCTGGGCTATCTTCTGAGGTGAGGGGGGTGGACAGCCAGGCATCGGCATCTGCTCAGGGGTCACACTACGGTCTCCCCCAGGCCTGGGGACATGATGGGTGACAGGGGCATGATCTGCAGGGGCCCACACCACGCACCGCCCTCTCTCCTGTGCTTTCCTAGGCCTGGGGTCATGGTCAATGACGGGTGGACCACCTGCAGAGGCCCACGTCACCCTCTCCCCTGGACCTGGGGTCATGACGGGTGATACGGGATCACTGTGGATGACAGCAGCCATTACCTGCTGGGGGACATACCACCCTCTCTCCTGGGCCCAGCATGGTGACGGGTGACGGGGTCACTACCTGGGGAAAGCGGGGAGCTGCTATGCCGGCTGCTGAAGGCTTGGGGTGTGGGTGGGAGGTAGGCAAGGCGGTCCATGGTGGTGGCAGGCGTGCCTGGGGTTGGCGGCACCAGCACAGGCAGGTGTGGCACTTGGGACAGATCGATGATTCCTATGGAGGAGGCGATCAGGGGCTGTGGCTAGGGGCAGAGAGTGCCAGGCCGCTGCTGCTGGGCTCCTGCCCGAGGAAACCTGACCTCTGGATGCACAGGTCTTGGAATCCCACCTCCTCCTGCCCGAGCCCTGGAAGTGGGTGTTCTCTGAGGCTGGCATCTCTGAGCAACCTTCGCCAGCTCTTCCAGCCTGTGGTATCTGTGTCACCCTGATTTCCTCTACTCAAGCCCCTTTGCAACACCTGATGTGACTTCAGTTTTTGCCACGGGCCCAACACATACTGGGTCACTCCAGAACACTCCAGAAGCATCTCCAGAAGACACTCCCCTATGTGCACATACAAAGCAACCTCAGGCTGTTACAAGCCAAGAGAGCCCACAACTCTTAATTTCATGTTCTGATCTTCTTGTTTTAAATTCCCGAACACCTTGTAGCCCAAGCGGTACATGACGTGTACATCCCATGTAATGTATATACACAAGATGCAGAAATGTGCACACGTCAGACGCACACACACACGTCCACAGTGTACGCGCCCATCTATGCTCACAGCGCACACCACTCCAGACCCCCGATGGGGCTCATGCATGCCCACTGGAGCACCCACCTAGGCTTTTGAAGGGACCACACGTGAGCTGCCTGGCTGAGAACACAGCTGTGTCCTCCGCCCACTCCCACAGGCCTGGGTAAAGCAGGAATGAGGCCCATTCCCACGGAGAGGGCCGGCCCAGCACACCCACCTCGAGGGCCAGTGGTGTAGTTGAGGGCCAGCGAGGACTCGCGGGGCGACAGGCCCCGCAGCATGTCGGCACGCTGGGCCACGGCGGCGGCGGCGTTGTGGTGCATCTGCTGCGAGGTGATGTAGTCATTGATGATGGTCTGGCGGTTCTCCAGGGCCGCCGTGTCGGGGTAGCCGCGGATGAGGTACGGCGGGTAGAGGTGCGGGTAGGTGGGGGTGGGGGCCAGGTGCCGCGGCAGGTAATAGGCGGCGGCTGCTGCGGAGGGGAGCGGGGTTCAGAGGACGCCATGCCGCCAGTCCCCAACGCTGGCAGCCTCTCCCCCTGACAGCCCTGGATCCCTGAGTCACCCTACACAAATCAGAACTGATGGCCTCAAGGTGCCTTCCCATGTGCTAAGCAGGAAAACACCTGCTCCCTCCAAACGCAGGAGTCCTTCCCATTGATAGCATTCCCCGGATTCAAGGCGACCCACACCGGACATCCAAGCGACAGAACACCAGTGCACCTCAGGGAGGCGTCCTGTACAAAGATTTGTAAATCACATCGTTCTGGGAAATGCTTAAGCACCCGCCCGCTCTCAAAGTACTTCAGCGCCTAATTTTTGTTTTAAAGGCTCTGGTAAGTCCTTTAAAAAAAAAACCATTGAAGATGTGTACTGCCTAGAAAACTTCTGTTCTAACCTCAATGGTTCCCCGACTGCACCAACGACTCTTGCACCTCTGGGCCTTAGCTTCGCCTTCAGAGGTGTCTGCCTGCAGCTGCCCAAGCAGCCCCGGGGCGGTGCCTGTGCTTCGAGGTGCCCCGCTCTGCCTGTACCGTCCCTCTCAGTGTGGGACCTGTGGGCTGGGCAGTCACCTGCGTCCAGAGGGATGCCACGGGGTATGGAGGTGGGGTCGAAGGCCAGCGGGATGTGGCCGCGATACAGGTCCACACCACTCACGCCCCGCAGTAGGTGCTCGTAAGACGAGAGGGGGTGCGGGTGGTGCTCAGGCACAGTGCTGTGCGGGGACTTGGCGATCTCACGGGGTGTGGACGCCAGCTTGCGGTCCTGGGACGCCTTGCTGGATGAGAGACTACCTGTGGAGATGGGAGGGGGCAGCACTGGAACTCAGCACCACTGCCTCCTGGCCCCTTCAACGCCAGGCTAGTGCTAGCACTAGCCAAGGCTAGTGCTCCAGGAAGGGACGCGGGCCTGTTCAGCTGTTCACTTGCCTCTTCATCTTCTCTCTCTTTTATTCATCTAGTCATCTGCTTTACAGTCCTTTTATTTCCTTCCCTTCTCTTTTTCTTCAAGTGGGAAACCCTGGCAGCACAGTGCTTACAGCTGCTAACCAAAAGGTTGGCAGCTCAGATCTACCACGTATTCCTTGGAAACGTCATGGGGCAGTCCTACTCTGGTCTCCTGTGTCACTATGAGTTGGAACAGACTTGATAGCAACGGGCTTAGTTTGGGTTTTCCTTTCCCTCCAGTGGGTCACTCTTATTTCTCCAATCAACCAGAAAGTATCTTACACCATCCTTACTACGTACTGACTACTCCCACGGTAGCCGGGGCTGCCCCAGGGAGCAAAGCAGACCACAGCCCCAGCTCTCAGGGAGCTGAGATCCAGCATGGGAGACCAACGACTAACGAGGAAACGAGCATTTTCAAGTGGTACAGGCTCTGAAGCCATTCTCAAATGTGGCATGTGTGATGAGGATGGCAGTTTGGTCATAAAGAGCCTATGAAGAAGCGACATTTGTGTAGTTCGATGTAAAGGGGCTGGTTAGGCAGACCTGACGGGAGGAGGGCATTTGGGGTAGCAGAAGAGGGTGTGAAAAAGCCCTACGTAAGGAGCAAGCTGGGCCCGAGGAATACACAGCAGACAGAGCAGTAGAAATGTGGGCAGAGCCAGAACTGGCAAGGTCCCCAAAACCAGGGAGAGAAATTTGGATTTTGTTCTAAGTACAGGAAGTTACTGGAAAGATTTAAGCTAAACAGTAGCATCATTTAAATTTCAAAAAAAGTATTTTGGCTGCCATTTGGAAGGCAGATTATAGCAGAACAAGAAAAATCCAAGAGGAACTGCGCCTCCCTGGTGGCAGAGACGCAAGAAGTGACTCCGTTCTGAATAGGAGTTAGAGGTAGAATCTGCAGGTCCTGATGATGGTTGGCTGCGGCAGACAGTGAGGCTGTGTCCTGAGACCAGGTGTCTGTCCCACGTCCACCTGACCTGAGCTAATGACAGATGGTAAGGCAGCGTCTCGAGACGGGGAGCCTCTCCCACACCCCATGTGACCTAAGCTAATGATGGACAGCCAGCGAATGTCCTGAGACAGAGACCCTCTCCCACATGCACGTGATCTGAGGTAATGATGGACAGTGAGGCTGTCTTGACACAAAGAGCCTCTCCCACACCCATCTGACCTGAGCCCGTGGTGGATGGTACGGCAGTGTCTCGAGACAGGGAGCCTTTCCCACACCCATCTGACCTAAGCTAATGATAGAGACTGAAGTAGCGTCCTGAGATGGGGGGTCTCTCCCACACCCCTCTGACCTGAGCCAGTGGAGGATGGTAAGGCAGTGTCCTGACACAGGAAGGCTCCCCTGTGCCCCTCTGACCTAAGTTACTGGTGGATGGTGAGGCTGCATCCTGAGTCAAGGAGCCACACCCACACCCATCTGACCTAGGCTAGGGACAGTGAGGCTGTCCTGACACGAGGCGCCTCTCCCACCCTCACCCGAGCTGAGTAGCAGTGGATGGTAAGGCGGTGTCCTGAGACGGGCCTCCCCCACCCTCTTCTGACCTAAGCTAATGTGGACAGTGAGGCGGCGTCCCAAGACGGGAAGCCCGTCCACAATGCACCCACTCACCCTCTTGCAGGCGTGGTGTGGGCTCTCGAGTGGTCACAGGTGAGCCACGAGGTAGGTGGCTGGGAAAGGGCGCCCCATGGTCCTCGTAGGCCAGGGGGCTCTGGCGCGGCTTGCCCAGCTCAGGCACAATGACTGGGGCGCCACGTGTGATGGGGCCCCCCGAGCCACTGACGGCCCCTGGCCGGCTCTTCAGGCTCTCCTCATAGCAGGCTCGCTCCAGGGCCCGGGCATCAACCATCACGTCCAGCGGGTGCACGGCTGGGAAGGTCCGCCCAGGGCTGCCAATGATGGAGCGGACATCGTGCTTCTTGGAGCTGGCAGAGGACGCACTGGTGTCGTATTTGAGCGGGGTGCCCTGGGGGGAGGTGTATAAGCAAAGCCGTGGCCACGGGCTGTGGGTTCAGATCACCGCACAACCTCTCTGAGCCTCAGCTTCCCGTCTATAAACTGGGCCAGGGAGAGAAAGAGTATTGCTAGGCCCGAGGTCAGTCACAGCTTTTTCTTGCTGCCTTGTTTGCTCCTGGCATGGCCTCTGGTCTAGCCCCTACAGTCTCCCAAGGCCAGCTGGAGAAATGGCAGAAAACTAGGGGTCAGCCCTCTGCAGACCCTGGGGTAGGCTGGAAAGATACCCAATGCTCCCAGGCCAGCAGACATCCACCTCCCTTCATCCCGGAACCCTCCAGCCCCTGCCCCAAAGGCCTTCTAGCGCTGAGCAGGGATATTCACCAGCAAAACTCAGCTCCACCAACCCTCAGGCTTAAGGCCCAGGGTTCCAAGATTGGGGCTCGGGCTCAGGTCTGCTCTCTGGCCAGAAGGGGCGCCTGCAGAAACGGGAGGTTGTGGGTGGACTTGGAACTGCCACCAGTTTCAGCAAGTTTGGGGAACAGCGGGCAGAGTGAGTCCCCGAGTCCCTCAAGTAACAATACACTACGTTCATTCAGGAATGAATCCGAAGGAGGAAACGCTCAGAGGATGTTCTACCATCAGACCCCCTCCTCTCCCCACGATGGGTGCCTGCCAGCTGTTCCGCAGCTGCCCAGGGAGAGCCACACTCTCCTGCTGGCACTGCGTAACACCCTCTCTTGTGAGGCCCGCCTTCTCCACAGGCGGATGCCTCCCAGGACACCATCCTACCCCACTCCACCCAGCCTCCTGCCTCACTGCTGTCGGGCCCCCTCTGAGCACCAGACGGGACAGAGGCCCTTGGGCAGTGCCCAGTAGCTAGCGCCTTGCACAGTCAGAGCTGACCTTCTCTTACAGGGCTGGGGCCTCTTGGGAGGCCGGGGCCACGTGGGTGACATCCCACTGCTGCTGCAAGCACACACTGACAAGCAAAGACGCTGCAGATTCAGATGCATCTGGATCTGAGTTTCACAACTGCCACCTACTTGCTGTGTGACCCGGGGCACGCTGCTGGACCTCTACAGGCCGCAGTTCACAGTTAAGAGAAGCACCTCTGAGCACTGTTGTTGGGGTGAACAAGTCGTGCACACAACGGCCTCTGGTAGCACCAGACTCAGGGTACGGATTCAAATGACGGCCACCCACTGGTACATTTAGCTGTGGGCAGGAGGCCCGACTCACAGGGCTGAGGACACAATTCTGCACGCCCCGAAAAGGCAGCTGTGTGGCCCTGAGCCCCAACAGCTCCCACTGCCCCTCCCAGATCTCTGAGGGGCAGACCCATCCCCAGGCCTGTACCTGGGTGATAGAGCCCTCCTTGAGGGGTCTCGGGGCCAGGGGCAGCTCGGGTGTGCGACGCAGCTCCTCCCGGGGGATCTCATGGATGGAGCGGCCAGCCTCCTTCACTGTTGCCACCAGCCCCTCGTGGGCCGGCTTCAGCTTCAGCGGGCCCAGCGTCTCCAGGGGGCGGGCCTTGTAGGCTTCGGGCAGGTCGCGTGGTGGCGGCGGGGGCGGCGGCGTGCCCTCGCGCTTCAGCAGCTTGGCCTCCCGTCGCAGGTAGTCCTCCTGGGCCTCCACGTAGGAGCGTGGGATCCCTGCAGGGCAGGAGCGAGCTGACCCTCGGCACCAGGCCCCCCTTGCCGTCCAGGACCTGCACACCAGCCCGCTCTGGAGCTGCCTGGGTTCCACTCCACATGCTACGTGACCCTGAGCACAAGCTTTTACCTCTCCAGAGCCTCACTTTGGTCATACGTGAAATGGGAATGTTTCCTAGAATGACCTCACATGTTAAATGAGGTAACAGATCACGAACCAAGACCCCTGTCCACAGAGGTGGTTCTGCCACTGACCAGGAAAACGTACCTGGCCTCTGAGCCTCCGTTTCCTCATCTATAAAATGGTCCTACTATCTGTCTCTCACAAAAATGGTTCCATGAGATGACAGGCAAACGTGTCTGGGTTAGTGCCCAGTACACAGGAGGTGCTCGGTGAGCAGCATCTGCGAAGGACCAGGTTTCAGAGGATGGGTGACACTCTCTTTTCCAGCAAGAACGAAACATTCTTGCTTCCTCCTCTAATCTGCACATGGTTGTCATGTACACGTGTTATTTTGCTCCTTTCCACATACCTGTGTTATGCTCATGCACATGTGCATCACATTCCTTTCTACATTTGTGTTACACACTCATGTACACGTGTCCCATGCTCTTGGCCCTGTTATACTCACATACATCTGTACTATTTTTTCTACATATCTGCTACACGCTCGTGTACACACGCACTACTCCCATCCATGTCTGTTGGTACACTACGTTCTTCTCCCCATACCTGTACTGCACACACGCACACACGCACTACGCTCTTCTCTATGTCTGTTATGCTCATTTACGCAGGTATGACATGCCTTCCCACATGTGTCACACTCATGTACACATGTACCAGTCTTATCCATGTTACACTAATGTACGTGTACACTACATTCTTTACTATGTTTTACTCATGTACACGTGTCCTGTGCCCTTATGCACATTATGCTCATGTACACATGTGTTAGATTCCCTTCCATGCACGTGTTACAAGTGTACTACGGTCTTACCCGTGTTATACTATGTATACACACTACATTCCTTTCTATGTACCTGTTACACACTCAGACGTGCACTGTGCTCGTCTATCTGTGATGTTCATGTACATGTGTATTGCATTCCTTTCAACATACCTGTTACACACTCATGCACACGTGCACTACGCTATCACATGTTACGCTCACGTACACATGCACTGCACTCTCTTCCACACGTGCTATACTCATGTACACATGTACCATGCCCCTGTCCGTGCATGTTGTGCTCCCGTACACGTGCAGCACATTCCCTTCCGGGTATCTGTTAACTCACGCGCACGTGCACTCTGCCCCTGCCCACGTCCTGTTACACTCACACACACGTGTAACACGTTCCTTTCCACTGGTCTGTGCATCACACTCATGCACCCCTCCGCTGGGTTCCCTCTGGGCACTGTGGGCAAGCCTCCCCGCCCTGGCTATACCCTTGAGGGCCGGCTGGGGCAGGGGGACCCTCCGGGGCTGGGTGGTACCTTGCGTGATGGAGCCGCGGATGTGGTGCTGCTCCTTAAGATGGTGGGGGCTGTGCCGCTCAGGTGGGATGGCGCGGCCCATGAGACCTGGGAAACAGCAGGACCGTCACTCTCTGGGGCCCTGAGTGGGTCAACCTTGGTCAGTGACAGGGCCCAGGGCCTACAACCACACTTTCTAGCAGCAGGCCCCTCCTGTGACTGAAGGCCATCTCCCAGAGGGTGGCAGCTGACTGGGAACCCGCAACAGGTGCCCGTTTTCCACTTATCTCTATGTTCCATCAGCCATGCCCCACTGCGCCTCAGTTCTGTCTCTCTCAAGGGGGCACTGAGAGATAGGCCCTCTCTCTGTCATCGTAATGCAGTCGGTGAGAAGCCCCCAGGCTGGGTCCCGAGTCCCCTTGCACGGCTGTGTCCACCGGCAGAGGGCCAGTCAGGGCACCCACCTTCGATGCTGGTGGAGGTGATGGCCCTGCCGACGCGGCCTTCCATCATGTCATACGTGCGCTTGGGGGCAGCGGTCTCATGCACAGGGCCAGAGCTGCTTCTGCCGTCTTCCTTGGGGCACTGGGACACAGACATGCCACCTGGACAAGAAAGAGGCGCGGTGGTGAGGTGAGGGCCCAGGGCGGGGGTGGATGCGTGCACAGAACCAGGCTCTGACACACGGGCCTCCGGGCCACAGAAATCCAGGCCTGTGGTCCCACCTCTGAGCTGCCTGCTGCCCTGCCCCAAGTCACCAGACAATCCCGCTGACACCTACATGTGGCTCTGGCCACCAGAAGCATGAGTGTGTGTACCAACCCATCCACACATAGACCCAGTGTGACCTTACCACGGATGCGAACACATGAGCCAGCATGCTGTGAACACAGGCACATGCAAGACTACATATATGTTGGCGTGGGTCTGTGAGTGCAGACACACATGCGCCTGGCCACTGAATGCAAAGTGACTGTGAACATGTGTGCCAGTGCCAAGACATGCACACAGTGTCCTTGCACACCCAGAACAACTGCCTGTGTCCAGGTACACACATGTACTAATGTGTACATACAAGCCTCTGAGAGAAGTGTGTGTGTCTGGAGGCAGAAGGTCAGAATGGGAGATTCCTCATGGCAAAGGTGGCCTCACCAAGCCAGGGTGAGCCAGGGACTGAGGGGAGATGGGACAATGGGGGGATCCCCAGGCCCCTGAAAGGCCGAAGTCCAGCCAAGGCCTGGATGTACCCATCAGCCTAGAATCCCTGGAGGTCACCGTCCTTGTCAAGGGGGCTGGGTCTGGAGGCCCTGGAAATCAGCTCCTGACAGCCTGGCCCAGCCCCTCGGCAGGGACGACTGCCACAACGGCTCTCACTCCCGGAGGCCCTCGATCTGTTACGGCATCTGGCCTTCCAGCACTCACGCCCCCAAGACCCCCCCACTGCTGGCCTGCAGCCAAGTCCGGCCTATGTATGTGGCATGCTGCTTTTCCAGGGTTTTTCACATTAACAGACACCTAAACATTGGGATGCTTGAGTTGAAAGTGGAAAGCTCACAAGAAGCACAGGAAACCAGCCTGTGGTGAGCAACGGGTGTTCCCCTACACCTGGCACTTGCCCTCCAGTGTGCCGCAGTCCTCACCACTCCCTATTGCCCACACCTGCTTGGGCTGCTTTCCTCATGGCGAGGGCCTCAGGAGCACATGAGAGTCTGAAGCCCCAGTTTCAACTCATTTTGAAGATGATACAGTGAAGGCCTGCGGAACGGGTCCGGAGTTGCAACTCCAAGCCGGCGCTCCCTCGCCCAACCTACCCTAATTCTGCAGAGTGGATTGCTGGGACCCTCCCCAGGGCCTCCTGGACCACAAGCCAGTATATTCAGCTACGGACTGAGCCTGAACTTCCAGATGGAGCTGGCACCCAAAGATGCAGCTAACAGCCTGTCCCCAAGACCACCTCCCATGGCAGTGGAGAGAAGCACGTGCCTATCCCAGTTCTGCTTCTGATTCCCAGGAGAGGCCTGGGCGGGGAGGCCATCAGGCACAGCAGAGGTGGGCAGGGAGGGGAAGGCTTCACTGCATGCCCATGTGGGCCTCTCTGAGACGTCAGGCAGTCTCCACCACAGACAGGCAATTTAGGGCGTGTGGGGTGCATCAGCAACTGCTGTATCTTTTACACCTCCACACCCCCAAGTGCCCGCAGCTACCAGGAAGCACCCTCCCCAGGGCTTTGCCTCTGTAACTCCCTCCTCCCAGGGTTCCCGGGCTCGGAGGCCCAGAGCCCCTGAGGGGTGAGGGCCACGGAAGCGAGGCTCAGAGGATCACCCGGCCCCCGCCCCTGGGGTCACCCACTCAGCGGAGGCCTGCCTGTGTGGACCCGGACCTCAGTCCCCTCACCTGGAAACCCACCGCCCTTCCCGTGAGGCCGTCCACAAACGTCCTCCTAAGCTGTAAGAAATGAGGCAGGGGTAGCGAAGGCCCATGGGACCTGCTGCTGGAGCCCCGCTCTCTCGCTTGTCTCCAGGTACAGGGACATCGTGACCTTTCTGCCTGTGCTTTCTGGCATCACCCCACTCTGCTCCCTGCAGATCCTCCCCAGGAGCCAATCACCTCCCCTGTCCAGCCCAGGACCTCCTTTCCCTGAGGGGCCGGGAGGGGAGCCACACAGAAGGACTGCCGATTGTTGCTGTACCTCAATTCCCTCAACTGCACAATGGAAATAAAACCATCACCTTAGCTGTCAACCGGAAACCCTGGTGACCCAGTAAGTAACTGCTAGATCCGCTAATTAAAAGCTCAGCTGTTCAAATCCGCCAGGCGCTCCTTGGCAACTCCACGGGGCAGTTCTCCTCTGACCTAAAGGGTCACTGAGTCAGAATCACCTCAACGTCAGTCTTGGTTTTTCTAGCCGCCAGCCACACAAGGCTGGTGGGAGACACACAGACCCCTAAGGCCTGTCTCCTGAGGACGTGTGGCTCCACCTCAGAACCACACCCAGAATCATCAAAGAAAACTGACTACGTTTTTCTGGCAACTTTTCTCAGCTCCAGTGGACAAACTAAGATGGACAGGAAGGGTTCCAAACTTAGTGTTAACGAGGGCTTTTGGTCTGCAGTGCCAACAGCTTGTGTGTGTGTGCGTGTGCATGTGCACGCACTCGGCCAGGAGCTCCCAGGGTGGGACTCCAGCTGCTTTGGTTCCTGCTGGGACCCGCCACGCCCCCCATACTGGGACTGACATGTCCAGTAGATGCCAACTGCCCGACTTTCCATCTCCTACAAATGCACTCACCCAGACACTAGGCCTGGGCCCTGACAGCCCCAGACAGCTATTCAGTCGAACACCGTGGCAACTCACCCTCGTAAGAGAGGACGTGGCCCTTCTTGCCCTCATAGATGACGTGGCCCTTCGGCAGGCCATCCTCCCGGCTGCGGTCCAGGCGGCTGGGGCTGTCCTCACCGATTATCCTAGTGATGGTACCCTTGTACAGGACATCGGCAGGAGTGCCCTGCGGGAGCACAGCAGGAGAGCATCTGCTGGGTGGCTACATCTGGGGATTCCACATGCTCTCCAGACACAAGGCTCCAGTCAGCTTGCATACACACAACTGACCACGTAGACACGTGTGCGTTTACATGCACAGGTGCACACACCCAGTGTCTCCACAAGGAAGCAGAGCCCCGGAGGGGAGCGTGGCGAAGACACGACCAACCGTCACCAAGAGGATCATCTCCCAGAGTGTTGGAGCGGACGGTGGTCGCTGCTCTACGTGCTAAGTCACGCAGTCCTGTGATAGCCCCGCCAGAGCCACGAGGACACCCAGCTCGGGCAACGCTAAGCTCTGGGCTCCAGTTCAAAGGCCACCCGGTCAAACCCACCAGCAGCCCCTCAGGTGAGATGGCTTGGCGGTCTGCTCCCGTGAAGATGATTGCTGTCGGGTGCTGTCGAGCTGGTTCTGATTCATCGCAACGCTACGCACAACAGAACCAAACACTGCCCAGTCCTGCGCTGTGCCCACACTCACAATGCGAGAGCCCGTTCTGCAGCCACTGGGTCAATCCATGTCACCGAGGGTCTTCCTCTCTTTTGCGGTGACCCTCTACTTGACCAAGTATGATGTCCTTCTCCAGGGACTGATCCCTCTCAATACATCCCATCAAGATCACAGCCTACAGGACAGTCCTATTCTGTCACATGAGGTCGCTATAAGTCAAAATTGACCCAGTGGCTCTCAGCAACAACATGAGGTGGATACTACTTAATCGGGCCCAGCCAGATTAAGTGACACTGCGAAGGGCCACCTGGCTACTGAGCGGTGAGGCTGGGATTTGAACCCGGGCAGGCCGGGCCCAGATTTGTGCCCCAACCTCCACACTACATGGGCTTTTCCTTCTCAGAGGTCTGGCATCCGTTTATCAATAAAAACTGGCAGAGACCCCGGAATTCCAACCCCCTATGCTGGGTGCCCAGGTTTCTTTCTCAAAACCAACCAGGATGAAGAGCTGCTTTCAGCACAACACCACGGCCCTGAGCTCTACAGAGCAGGGTCCCTCAATCCGGGCACTTCTGCTCGTTTGAGCAGAACGGCTCTCGGCTGCAGGCTGTCCTGTGCTTTGAGGCATAGTCAGCATCCCTATCTCTGCCTGCTGGACGCCAGTCACGCTCCCCAAGTTGTGACACCCAAGATGCTCCCAAGCATTGCCTGGTACGTTCTAGGGGGGCAACTGCCCCCAACTGAGAACCACTACAAGGAGCACGCTCCCTGTTACAGGACACGTGCAAACACTGCAGAGAAAAGGTGGCCACGCGGGGCGGCTGCCTGCCTGGAACATCTCCCAAGAACACAAATATAGGGGTTAACAAGGTAACTTGAGCCAGACCTCCAAGTGTCACACAGCTGCCATATCAAGCTGCTGGGCGACCCTGTCTCTGACCTCCCTGGGCCTCAGTTTGCACATGTACAGAACAGACACAATCGTTCCCACGCAAGGGCGAGGGCTCCGAGCTGGCTGTACTCAGAGCCACCTGGTAGGGACAGGTGTCCTCCAGCCCCAACTGACCGCGTCTCTTTCTGTGACTCAAGAACCAATCCAACCTGGCGGTCCTACTGTGCACACAACCTGGGGGCCGCAGTCTCCCAGATGGAGCTGCTCTGCAGAGAAACTCTCCCTGTGGGATGCGGAGCCACGAGACCCTCTGGGGTTTGTCCCAGACCCTGCTGGTCTCCAAGGAGGGCCTAAGGGGTACACCCTGAAATCAGAGATCTCCCCACCCTCCTCCGAGTCGGCTACGAGCAAGGTCCTCGGCTGCATCTGAAAGACTTCTGCATGCACCCTACTGCTGTCGAATTAATTCCGACTCACAGCGACCCTACAGGACAGAGACCACCCCGCAGGGCTCGGAGACTGCACTATTTAAGGAAGCCAATGGCCACATCCTTCTCCTGCAGAGGAGCTGATGGGCTCGGACCACCAGCCTGGGAGGGACCACCCGGGTGTTTAACCACGGTGCCACCAGGGCTCCACACAGGGGACCACTCTCCCAGGGGGGTGTTCTCCTCCTCATTGGGAAAGCGCAGGCAAGGGCCGCCCAACCCAGACCGGGAACAGCACCGCTGTGTGGGGACACCTACATGGGTGATGGAGCCGCGATAGGTGACGGCGCTCTCTGCCGGCGCCCGCGCGCTGGGTAGGCCTTTGCTGACACTTCCTCCGGAGACGGAGCCCAAAGACGTCCCTGGAAGACAGGGGGCCCTGTCCCGAGAGCCATCCCAGCGAGTCCTCCCTGCCCTGGAGCGTCCCCTGTCCCCAGGCAACAAGGCAGACAACCTTAACAGGAGGCATTCTGGGCCCCTGGAGCCCACGTTTCTTGCTTGGGGGGTTCAGATAAAGGGTTCTGGGAGGATCCACCAGGAATTGAGGGAGTCGAGGCTGTGGCACGGGGTACAGGAGTGCGCCAGACCCTGTCCCCCTTCCCCATGGCCTCACCTCTCAGCACTGATGTTTCTGGGGCTGTGGGCACCCCCAGGCTCTCCGGAGGCCCAGCTTGGCCACGTGGCGACAGCTGCTCCTGCTTCACACCACTGAAGGGCACTAGGGAGGGTGAGAAGGTAAGCCACATGCCACTAGGGAGGGACGTGGCAGCATGCTGTGCTCCTCAGACTCCCCCAGGTCCCACGGGGCAGATGCACCCCTCTCAGTCTGCCCCACAGGACAGCAGAAACCAGCCTGGGGTACTCGGGGGGCCCAGACCCTTACCCAGCTTCTTGGGGTCCATGGCCAGGGGAAGCCCCATGGTGATAGGGCCCACGGGTGCCTTGGCATGTTCAGAGTATGGGACATGGAGCTGGACCGACATACCCTGCAGGAGCAGAGGACATGGTGTCACTAGGGCCCCCACGGTGTTCCTCAACCTGCACCCTGGCACTCTCTTTTATGAGGGCCCTAGAGGAGGACTCTCAGATGATACCCCAGCTGCCAGGATGACCTTGGACAAACCAGTTCCTCTCCTGGGACCCAAGGTACCACGTCTGTGCAGTGGAAACAGTCACCTGGTAGCTGAGAAACAGCCAGCCAGGTACTGTGCACTCACTACCCACAACGGACTCTGCTAAGCACCTCATGGGCACTGCATCTGATCTTCCATTTCACAGATGGGGAAACTGAGACACACAGAGGCTCAAGGATTTGCCTAAAGCCATGTGGTCTAGAAAACCCTACAGGACATGCTACCCTGTCACATGGGGACCATGAGTCAGAACTGACTCAAAGACACACAGTAACAACACAGTCTGCAAGGATTCCCACAAGGTCAGAGACCCTGCGGCTACAAGTACCCAGCACAGGCTGCCATAGCCCCAACCCTAGGACCACTGTCAACAGGGATGAGACAGGCCTCCCAGAAGACGGCCCGGACATGTCTCAAGGTGCCCACTTTACAGATGGGAAGACCGAACCCCTGAGCGGAAAGGGCTGTTCTCTGGGCACTGGCTGCACAGTTGTTCCACCTCACCTGGGTGATGGCCCCCAGGGGCCTCTCGAGGACACTAGGGTGCTTAGTGGAAGAGATGAGGGGGGGCGGGTTGGAGATGGCAGCTGGGCGTGGCAGCATGGGCCGGGCACCGTCATGGAGGCCCAGGGGCAGCGGGTGACCTGTGGGCACATGGCCGTTCATCAGGGGACCTGGAACGGTCAGGCCGCTCCCTGCTAGACCCAGCGCTGCTGTCTGCCTGCGCCTGCACCCGCGTCTCTCGTGTACCTGGAGTTTCTGCCCCGTCAGCTGCTGCTTCCTCGGCTCACACATCCCTTCCCCAAAGAAGCCGTCCTCTACCTGCCCCACTGCCCAGCAGCCTGGGCCAAAGTCCTGACTGCCACCGGGATCCCTCACCGGCATTCCTGTCCCAACTTTAACCCCCAACAGTCCGTTCCTCTCCCAGGAACAAAGGGATTTCTGAAGAGTCCAATGGTTCCTGCCTTCCCTGTGCAGAACCCTCAGGACAATTTCACCTCAACATGGTGTTTAGGGTCACCTGATCTGGCTACCAAGCTTCCTCCTGGGGGTACAGTTTCCAGGCTTTGCCTGCTCTTTTGTGCCCTTGGACCTTTGCACAGACTGTCCCTGCTACGTCACACATTCTTCCCCTTTCTTTTCCCAGCTTACTCCATCCACTCGTCCACCAGAATCCTCTGCTTAGAAAGCCCTTTGCCAATACCTCACTGCATACCAGTCCCCTGGCTAGCCCGTAGTGTCTGTCACTGGGGAGAGAGGCAGCAGGACTGGAGAACGTGGCAGGAAAGGTCTGCACAGCTGGCTTCACAGAAGACCACCCTGTTCTGCTCTCCACTTTCCTCTCTATCTGCTCTTCCTCTAGCTGTAAGCCCCTCACCACCTCAAGCACTGTCTGTGGCTCCTTATTGCTTCAATTCCAATCTTGTAGACTTCCTAAATCCCAGCAGTCCCTGCAGTCTCCCCACCGCCCAGGCCACTCTCCCACAGGGCCCTGTGAGAGACTGAAACGCAGGCAGTACCAGGCCAGGGCTCTTGTGCACAGCGAACGTGCACAGCCTGACGCAGCGCAGCAGCTGCCCAGAGCCCAGGCTCGGGCCACGGCTACTCACCGGGTGGGGCATAGGAGAAGGCCGAGGCGTCCGGGGCGTGTGGAGAAGCCTTGATCACCTCGCGGGGGGGAACAGGGAAGGACAGCCCCTGCGTCCAGCAGGAGGTCTCCGTGGGCAGCTTCTGGCCCTCAGGTGTGAAGAAGGTGGGCTTCTCTGCTGAGGGCAGGGGGCAAGATGGTCAGGCTGTGCCCCACAGCCTGCAGAACTTACTCTAATGAGAGGTCCTCACTAGTTCACAGGGCTGGCCACAGGTGAGGCAATGGCCCCAGCCAGCAGGACCGGGGTTTCCCACTGCTGAACACCTGACGATTCCCACTCTGCCACAGGAGTCTCCCAGGGTGGGCTAGGGCGCTCGTGGCCCTGAAGTCACAGGAGGCCTTATGCACCCCAACCGAGCACCCAGCGGGCAAATGGCCCTCACCACACCCCTAAACCTACATCTGCAAGTGCCGTTTTATGGGAAGTCACACCCGTCTGTACTGTCCACGGCAGAGGGGAGAGGCTTCCAGAGGAGCTATCTGGGCAGCAAAGCCAACAATGCAGGCTCTCTGGCCCTTTACAGGATGAGCCCACTCAGGAACACTTTACCGGGGGGCTGTGCAGGTGCAGGGAGGCCCAGGGCCCAGATGCACCTGGACCCCAGCAACCCTAGGGCAGCCGCTGTTTCCTGAGCTCCGTGCAGGCTCTGCTCTGAGTCTTCCACCAAGGGAAGCATCTCACCAGCAAGCTCATCAGGAAGTACTTACAACCTGATCCATTTCACAGAAAGCAAACTGAGGCACACAAACTCATCAGTGCAGTGGACTCATTCAAGGCTACTGGCAATTATCTGTCTAAGCCAGCATCTGCTCCACACAGTGTGGAGACAACTGCAGACAACAGTGTGACAGGAGAGGCTCTACTCTGCTGGTGCCTCCTCCTACCTGCCGCCCAGCTGACCTGAGGACTACTTACATATTCACTTGCTGACCTTCACAATGCCCCATGAGGAACCAATGACCAGAATCATCCCCTCTCTACAGATGGGAAAACTGAGGCTCAGAGAAGTTACATCACATGGCCAAAAGGCCAGAGCTATCCAGCGGCAGACATGAGATCTGACCCCAGGCAGTCAGGTGGCAGACTGTCACCCTAACTACTGTATAATGCTGCCCACAGCATTGACTCTGGGCTCTTGGGCTCAGGGGTACCCAGTAGGCACAGGCAGCAGCCAGGCTCTTGCCCTCTGCTGGAACGTGCTCTAAGCTCTGCACCCTGTCCGCTGAAGCCTGATCCTAGGGGCCTTCACTGGCTAGCCAAGTTGGACACGAGGAACGACGTGATCTGGGAACAAGAGCCTTGTGGCCTGGGAACAGAAATGGCTGGGTGGTGTCCCCTCCAGATGATGGGCAAAGATTCTGCTAGGTCGCCACGGCGTGGCAGTGACTGACGACCAATGAGTGATGTCTGCCATGGGCACAACAGACAGCGATGGTGACAGCCTGCTGTACCCTATTCTTTCCCAGAGACTACAGGCCCTCCACACTGCAGGTCTGGTGAGGTCAGCAGGACCTGGGCGAGTCCCGCATTCAAGAAGTACCTCTATTCTCACGTTCCACCTTGTCCCTAGTAGAGACACCCTTCCAGGTCTGCCTGGCCTGGAACACTCACCCTGGACCCTGCCACCCAGTTATCCACGCCCTGTGCGTCCAGGCTGGTGCCTGGCTCCCAAGTGCACCCCACACCTGTTGAGAACTGACATGACCAGAGCTGTCTGGCCTCCTGACGTCACCACGTAACTCCCTGGACCTCCCAGCACCAAGCCCTGGGTCTCACTCTCACCTTGGGAACCCTGCCCCACCCTGGGGAGCTGGCACCCAGCGTGGGTGAGTGGCCAGCTGGGCTTGAAGAGGGCAACCCTCCCTGGCCTCTTCCCACACCTGACCAGCAGCAGGTCCTGCTGCTTCTTGCGCTCCACCCCTACAGCTCTCCCTCAGTGACGTCCAGAGACCTTTCTGAATCAGAAATCAGATCACCTCCATAAACATACACTTACTCAAATACCTCGAAGGCTTCCTTCCACACTAAAGACAAAATCTACTCCAGCGAGACCTGCAAATCTCTACTCAATCTCATCTCCCCGTTTCCTTCTCTGTTCTTTCCTGTCAGACTTCCTCCTGGACCCCAGCTCCAAAAGCCTCCTGGCTTGGCTGTTCCTAAAACACACCAAATCTGCTTCTACCCCAGGGCCTTTGCACTTGCTGCTGCCTTTGCTTGGAATGCTGATTTCTCATCTCCCTCAGGCTGGCTCCTTCTCAGCTCTGCAGAGACCTCCCCTGCTGTAAGGTTGCTACTCCCCTGCTCTGAGCTCACAACTCCCCTGTTCTTCACTCCCCAATGCAGGAACTACTCTAAACTTCTCATGTTTAGAAGTCACTTGCTGCGTGCCCCCCTCAAGCATGAAAGGAGCAGCTCCCTGGGGCAGGGGCTCACAAGCCTGCTGTGGCAGCCCCACCACCCACAACAAAGTTTGGCTGTCACCAGTGCCAGAGGGAGCCCAGCCGTGTGAGTGGCCTGCTGGCTTCCTGCTGCAGGTGGAGGGCAGCTGGTGGCTGGGCAGAGCAGGCAGATCAGACAGGGTGCAGCAGCCAGGCCCGGGGGCACTCGTGGGAAGCCTGGACCTCCTTCTCAGGACCTGCTCTGCCTTTGTCCTCAGATGGGCACTGGCCTGGCTTCAGACCAGCCTAGCTTTCCAGAGAGGAAGCAGGTCGGGAAGTAGGGCGGGGAGCTTTGGTGGCCACTACACTTGGGTCTGTCTCTGAGAGGAGAGGGACGGGAGCCACTGGTCAGGGAGGAGGCCTGGGGTCCTGTGGCCCTCAGGCAGCCAGCAGGGACCTGGGCTAACGCTGTGCGGGCAGCCTGGCCTGCATCCGCAAGGATACTAGCCTGCCTGCAAACTGCCACCAACACTTGCTATATGCCAGGCTGGTCTGGCAAGGGTGCCTCTTGAGGTCACCTCCTCTGAGGTTCCTGGGTCCAGTGGGAAGTGGGTAGAGAAAACAGATTCCGAGAACAGGAAGGCAGGTCCCACCTGTCTCCTGACCTTGAGCTTCCTGTAGCAACAATACGACAGGCCACAGACAGCTGCCATCACCCAGCTACCTGAGGGATCACCTCACTGGCTGGCTCCCTGGCTACAAATCCAGCAGCCTTGGCCTGGAACAAGGTCAAGATGGGAGCCAGAGTGGGGAGAAATGGGCACTGTGCCTCATCCGTGGTTCCAGAAGCTTGTGTATGGACCAAACCATACTGTGGCAGAGTCTGGGTTGCAGACACGTCCCCATGCACGTACAATGCTTTTGAAAATTTACACAAAGTTGTCAATGTTGAAGACCTGGGAGATTTTCTACCAAAAGACGTATTTCCCTGGAAAAACCCCCCAAGGCCTGTCATCTCATATGGCAACTCCTGGCTGACGCTGACAGGCTGCCCACTTTAGAAAGAACACGAGTTCTCCACTTTGCCGCAGGCCCCACCACTCTGTACTGCCTCACCGTAACTCGCCCCTGCCGTGGTTTGCCGTTATGTGCCTCATCACTGGCGACAGAGTTTTCAGTGGCCGCTCTAGACACACAATCACCCTGTATCTTTCCGGTCAGCTCTCATGCCCCCTCAGCCACCGGGACAGCTTACCTTCTTTCTCGGCAGGAGGCACAGGGCTTCTACTTCTGCCCCGAGGGCTGCTGCTGGGCTGCTGGGAGGCGTCACTCTCTGGCTGCAGGTGCTGGGGGGGTGGTGGGGCTGGGAGAGCTGGCTTCGGGAGGGGTGCATCCTCCCGGGGGGTCTCATGGGCTTTGGTGACCTGCTGAGGAAAGTGAGGAGAGGAGATCACAGAGGTCAAGGTGAGGGCCCCCACCCAGTACTGACCAGGCCAGACATGCAGGCAGAAAAAGCAGCACCTGGCCGGGGATCACACAGCTCCGTGACCAGGGGAGTGCCACGCCAGAAAGTGGCCAGATCCCCACTGCTGGGGACAGCAGGCGTCTGCGGGTAGTGGGCACGAGGAGCCACTGCCAAGTCCCCTCTCTCCTCACCCAAAATCCCTCAGAGAGACCGACCAGGCCAGCCTTGGGGTGCCGGTAGCCTGTGGGGCCCTGTGTGCCTGGTGCCTACCATCCAACAGGACTTGTTGGGAGTTTCCGGCCCACAGTCCCCAGCTGTACTTGGGAGGCTTAGCACCACCTCCTGACCCCTAAATCTTCCAGATGGGCCTTTGGGGAACAGAGATGAAGCCTGGGGGCCCCCACCTGTCTCTTGCCAAGGAGCTGTGCACAGTCAGGGGGATTTCCTGCCTCTTCATGGCCCAGGACTGGGGCTAGGGAGCTCAGGAACCCTGGGGGGACGGTCACGCCAGCTCCAGGGCGCTGACGGCCAGGAGGCCTCAGTGCTCATCCAGCCCCACCCAACCCCCTGCAGCCAGCTCCCTAGCTCCCTCAGCCTCGTCTCCCTGGGATTTCTCAGGAAATGAACTGTAGGGGCAGCAGGGGAGGATGGAGGGGGGATAGTGGCCACAGGGGCAGCCCCCGTCACCCTGGCTGCATGCCCAGCTGGTCAACAGGAAGTCGGGTCAGGGTGCTGGGCTGTTCGGGTCACTCTGAGAGGACCTCCCTGGCTGGGCCAGCACTTACGATGGGGGGGATAATGGCCGCTCGCTGCTTCAGCTGCTTCAGGTCCAGTGGCTTCTGGGATGATGTGTGGGCCCTGCCGTCACTGGCAGGGCTGAGCAGGCTGGGCCTCGGGGACATCAGCCTGAGAGGGAAGCAAGGATGAGAACGCGGCAGCTGCAGCTAACAGCTAGGTCTCGAAACAGGAGTCCTGCCTTGCCTGGGTCTCTGGCCTCAAGCCCTGGATGGGTCCAGAAGGTACCAGAAGGGCCAACCGGAGCAGCCCTGGGAGGGGAGATGGTGCTGAGGGCCGCAGAACCAGTGTCTGCCGTGTCTCCTGAGGACACTGGCAAGACTTCAAAGTGGGGAGAAGGTGGGGCAGGGGAAGGGGTGGTTGCTCATCGGCCCCGAGGTCCACGCAGGCTCACCCACTTGGCCGAGGCCAGGATCAAACACTCCTGAGACATCCCAGAAAGGAAAGCCAGAGAACCCAGAGCCAACACCACAGGGACTGGGGGATGGTGGCTCAAGAGTTGCCAAAGAACCGTCCGTCAACCAGATCCAGCCACCCTGGTCAAGGGATTTGAAGAGATGACTTCTCACCCCAGTGCATCAAGCCCAGTCCTCAAGGCGGGGCCTGTGATCTAGCTGAGTCAACCCCGTTTCCTAGAGACAGGAGTGGGGTGCCAGCCTGTAACCTAGGAACTGCACACCTGGAAGTCCCGTCACCCCTGCAGCACTCGTGGGGGCAGGGCACAGACGTCAACAGCACCTACACTTAACAGCCAGATCGCAAACACAGTGGGCACGCGGGCACTGACCACAGGTCTGGCAGCTGTCAGGGACAGCAGGGTACCATAGTCCCTACTGCGGGCCACGACCCTGATGGCTGAGGCCGTGGCCCTCTGTAAGAGATGCCGCTCAAAGCCAGGCCCGGCTCATGGCCCTGTGGCATGTGAGCAAGCCTGTCAGGCACACGGAGCTGATGCCCGGCCTACAGCCCCTTGCCATCCTCCTCTGGGACCCAACAACCACAGACACAAGACAGGTAGGCCCAAGCCTACGGGCACCGGAGCCAGCATCTGTCACGCTTGGCTGGGAAAGGGAGGCAGCCCTGGGGACACCTGCTGAGTGCCTGCGGCTCTCAGTGGTGACAGAGTGAGGGCACATCAACCTCTCCTGTGCAGCCAGGCGCAGCCCTCCCCAGACCTGCCCAGACCAGACTCTGTGGCCCCGAAGGACCACCACTACCTCCCCCCGATTACCTTCCTGACCAGTCCTGCAAAGGGTGACCAGAGAGTGGCCCGTGGCCCAGCAAATCTCCTCCTGGGTGCCCACCCAAAGAACGGAGAAGGTGCATCCACACAGAAACCCAGGCTCATATGCTCCCAAGAGCCTGACCTGTAAGAACCATCCACCCGAGTGTCCCTCACCTGAGCCACTGAGTCAGTGCTGGCTCACAACACCCTAGGGGACAGGGAAAAGCTGCCGTTTAGGGCTCCCAGAGCTGTCCTTGGCAGGGGAGCAGGTCACCTTTTCTCCCACGGGCCGCTGGTGGGTTCCAACTGCCAGGCCTCGTGGGCTGGGGTGAGACACGGGGGTTTCACTGTGACCATGACCCCATTTCCGGGTAACTCCCTGACAAGGACATCCGGAGACACAACAGACTAGTGGCTGCCAGGGGCTGGGAGCAGGGGTCTAGTCACAGCTGGCCCCACACAGGTGAGGAAGGCTTCCTCCGAGGAGGAGGAGCAGACCTCCAGTTCAGGGGGACTGAGGGTCCTGAGCCCCTGGAGAGGGAAAGGAGGTGGCGAGCTCCCGGCATGGCCTCCAGCCTGCTGGCCCCTGAGCCCCAGCGTGCACACTGCCCTCCCGCCTGCCTGCTTCTTGTCTGTGGAAGACTGTGGCTTTCTTCTCCCGGGCAGGCTGGTGGCCCGCAGAGCCTGGCACAAGTGTGTGGCCTGGGCAAGACAGGGAAGTTAGCCCGGCATTCCTCCCTCCACGAGTTGAGATTCTAACTCCACCTCGGCCACATGACAGAGCCAATCGTGCCTCAGTTTCCCCATCTGCACCGTGCAGACAGCCAAGGTATGGGTGGACAGGAGCAGTGAAACCCCCGTGTCTCACCCCAGCCCACGAGGCCTGCAGACTCAGGTTCCCCTTATTCTCTGACGTTCTCTCTTGGTCCTTTCTCACACACACAGCTTTATCCCACAGGCCTCTGCCGCCCACAAAACAAGCTCATGTAGCCATGGGGCCTCTGCACTGGCCATTCCTCTACCTTCTAAGTCATCTCCTAGCTGGGACGCCTCCCTGAGTAGGCCACTCACTCTCCTCCCTCTCCGACCCCATCTTTCCCCACTAGCAAGGGCTTTCCTCTTTCTATCTGCCCCTCGAGACACAGCCTAAGCGCCTGGAAACCAGGGCTCTGTCCTGTCCCCCGGTTCACACTGCAGCCTGAGGCGCCGTTCATTTGTTGCAAACAGGAGCAAAGGAGAGGCAGCGTTCCGTCTCCTGGCCCATCCCAGGGGCACGGCAGAAAAACCCAAAGCCCCAGCCCCACCTCCCAAAGCTCTGATAAGAGTCCTGAAACAGATCCAAGGAGGACAGCCTGCCCTTCACTGAGCACCTACAGTCTGCTGGGCCCTGGTCATTAACTCAGCTGCTGTCCCCACAAGCCCACCAACAGGGGCCTTCGACCCCCATTTTAGAGATGAGAGAACTGAGGCCTGGGGAAAGGGATTTTTCTGAAGGCCTGGCCCTGCCAGAAAGTAGCAGGCACCTTCTCTGGGAAATGGACTCGTGGAGGGCAGCTGGCTCACGGCTTTGTGATCAAAACCACTATCTCTGGCTGCCTGACAAGAACTCTCCTGGGCAGAGCCACCTGGCACAAAGTACCAGAGAGAGTGGCATACAATTTTCCCTCTCTGAGTCTTCTGGAGCCAGCAGCGGGGAGAGGGAGAGACTCATCTGTCTCCTCTCAGAGCATGGTGTCCACAGCATCAGTGCTGCCAGGTGGCGGTGAGGTGGGTGGGCGGCCAGGGTGTGGGTGACCCAGGCCCACCCGTTATGTGGCCTGTCCTGGGGCCTTGGCTGCCGGGGTGTGCACTGATGCATCTCCCGACGCCCGCTGGGGCTGTGCAGCCGCAGCCCAGGGAGGGGGTGGCAGGCGGCCAGCAGGAAGAGGTCAGCAGCCTGGCCAGAGTCCAGATGCTCACAAAGAGGGTCAGGCAGGCCTGAGGGCGGGGAACCGCCCGGCCGGTCACACAGGGTGTGACAGACCAGGTGTCCTGACTATTAGCCCAAGGTTCCCACTCCCTGCCTCAACCCAGGGATGGTCAGCCACCAGACCCCAGCCAGGGTGAGGCATGTCCCCGAGCAGGACTGAATGTGAGTAAGGGAGAGAGTGGAGTAAAAGGGGATGTGGGACCTCAGACCTGGGCCATGCAGCCCTGGGGGCTAGCAGGAGCAGGCCCCTCACGTCCCAAGTCCCCAGCCATGGTTATATGTCCCTTAAACACAGTCTTATCAGCGCAGCCAGCTACAAGCTCTGCGCTCCCCGTCTCAGGCAGAGACGTGTTTCCATGACAGTGTCCCCAGAGCCAGCAGGAACCCGCCCGCCCTGACCCCATTACCCAGGAATCAGCAGAGGGGATCAGCCTGGCCTGGCTGCCTGCCTGCCCTGGCGGCCAAACGTGCCGTAAGCACTGTTTTCCGAGCTGTGCCTGTCGGCTGGGAGCTCGGAACTCTGTGCCCCCAGGAGCCTGCGGGCCAGGCCTTGGCACAAGCCAGGATACCCCAGGCTGTCTGTGCCTGTACACAAAGAACATGCGGCTTGGGGAAGCAGGGCCCAGGCAGTCCCAGACAGAGAGGCTGACCCACAAGCATGTGAATGACTTGACTTTCATGATGGAATGTTCGAGAACCCGCCATTTTACCAGTCCCAAGGGTGAATCGCAGGGCAGAGGAACCATCAGACATGAAGGTCAGATTTTCCTCCCTCGCTCTGCCCTGAACTTTTCCAAGAGACGCAAGAGGAGAAAACAGACTGCACTGTTTTCAGTCAAAATACAGATGACGTGCCTCCCTCGTCGGCAAACAATTCGGAGCTGTCCAGATGGGAGAGGGCGGCCCGGCACCTCCACGCGCTGCCCTCAGCCGCCCGGATCAGCCTGGACTCAGGAAGGGCTTTGATCTGGGCCAGGCCCCGGCGGACGTCACCGCCCAAACACGAATCACACCCAGCGTTGCCAGGCTGGGGGTCAGGCCCCACACCGAGAGCAGGGCCAGAGCCAGCAGGAGAAGGGCATGCTGGGGACACAGGTGCCAAGCAGGATGGTATGAGGGGGCCTTCCTGGCACCGTAGCCTGGATGATGGGGCAGGGCACTTGGAGAAGAGAGGGGCCCCCCTGATGGGGTCCCTGTCCTACTGTCGGCCCAATCTCAGACCCCCTTGCCAAGCCAAGCACACGTCCTGCTCCTCTCAGACAGAAAGCTCTCATGCCTTCCCTGTCGCATCAAGGACAAAACACAGCCACCCACTCTGGGCTGGGGGGCACCATGAGACTCAGCCCTGCCAGGTCCGACCTGACACTGGCTCCTTCCTGCTCACCTGTTCTTGTCAGCCCCCTCAGTCTCGTCCACCTCATCGGCGCTGCACGTGGCGCTGGAGTCACTGTCCTGGGGGGCGCCGGCAGCCTTGGCCACAGTGGGCTTGCTGCCAGGCCCACTGCCCACGCCACTCTCCTTCTTCTCCGTCTTCACGGGCCCCTCAGGCATGGCCTCAGCAGCCCCGTCCACACCCCTGGCCTTGGCGGGGGCGTCCTCTTCCGCCTCCTCTGGGCTCTCGACTTTGCACTTGACCGGCTCCCCCTCAGCCGCCTCCCCTGGGCCCTCGGTCTTGCCCACATCTACCACCAGCTCCTCTGTCACAGGCGGTTTCTGCTCCTCCTCCTCCTCCTCGGCCGGGGCAGCTGCCTCCTCCTCTTCTACCTTGGGTGCCACAGGGATGGCGGGTGACGGGGGAGCCACTGGGGGCGTGGGTGGGCCAGCAGCCTCGGGGGCCGGGGCAGGCTCCGTGGGGGCTGAGGTCTCCTCTGGAGGTGGGGTTGGTGGTGCAGGGGGCGGTCCGTCAGTGCCTGGGGCAGCGGGGGGCTTGGGTCCACTCTGCCCAGCGTCCTTGGTGGCCTCAGTGCGGGGTGAAGGGATGCTCTCGGTATCGGAGCTATTGTTGATGGTGACTGTGGAGAGAGTGGAAGGGAGTGAAGGGTAGAGTGCAGGCCATGCGGAGGCAGGCATGGCTTTGGTGGAACCCCACCTCTGCACCCAGCTTCCCAGGCAGGCTTTCCTGGCAGCACTGGTTCCACTACCTGACGCCAGCACAGCTTTTAGGCTCCCACACACCTGGTGCCCTCTCCCCCCGTACACAGAGCCAAAGGGGTGGGGAGCTCCAGGCACAGCCCTCACTCTGGGGTCTGTAAGCTCCCATCTGAGCTCCCATCCTGCCTCTGACCCCCACTGGCTGCAAGGCCTTAAGAAAGCTTCGTCTACCTCTCAGGCCTCGCTTTCTCCATCTGTAGAATGGGGAGAACAGCCATTCCTTCTCAGGAAGTTGATTCAGTCAGTGAAAGTGACAACAAAGGGTGAAAACTTCAGGACCACTTACTGCCACCACCACCACTGCCACTGTGAGGTGAGGATGTGACATGCTAGTGACCAGGGTCAGTTTTGTGTGTCGGCACAGCGAGGCTCTTGTCCCCAGCTACTCAGTCAAACACTAGTCTAGGTGTTGTGTGGAGGCACTCTGTAGACGTGGTTAACGCTAACAGCGGACTCAAAGCAATCCAGCCACACTCTAATGTGGGTGGGTCTTGCCTCACCAGTTTTTAAGGGCAAAAATATTTTCTGGAGAAGGAATCCTGCCTCAAGATCTCAACGGAGACATCTTGCCTGTTTCTAGCCTGCTGGCCTGCCCTACAGATGGATTTCAGGCTTACCAGCCCTCACAATCCCATCAGCCAACTCCATCAATCTTTCTGCATTGCTCCTTTCAACTTGCCTCCTTTGGGCCTGCCTCTTGGGAGAACCCCAGCATCTGCACTCCCCTCACGCAGAGCCTGGTACACAGCAGGTGCACAATAAGTGCTGATTAAATGTGTGTATAGACAGAAGGCAAGTGGGCCTGGGCCAGTTCCGGCTCTCAAGCCTCAGAAGCCACCTCATGACATTTTGGGGTCTTGATCCCAAGACATTCAAACCACACCACACTCTCTCCCGACCCTCCCTACTAGCTGTTGGGAAGATCAAACCAGGTGACAGCAGGAGTGAAAATCCATGAAACTGCTGGGCTAGAAGCGATGCAGGGAAAAGCATGGGGAACAGACAGTGAGCTCAAGACGGTGGACAGAGGCAGGGGCAGCAGCAGCACAGTGAGAAGCACAGCCCTACCCCGACCCCCAGGCCAGTAGCCATGTCCATACCTGAGGTACTGCAGTCCCCTCTGGGAACCTCACTCCCAGAGGCATGTAAGGCTGGAAGGAAGTTAGACAGGAGTTAGAAGCTAGCTGGCGGCAGGTAGCAGGGTTGGGAAGGGGAGGTGGGGATGGCAGAGGGCCTGGGGTCCACAGATAGCAGGGGTGATCTACGGTAGCTTCGACCGGCTGTTCCCCTGCTCCACAGGCTGAATTCCAGGACAGGCTTGGCCTTGCCCCGCAGGCCCGCAAGCGAGCCTCAGATACCCAGCAGGCAAGCAGGCAGGCCTGCCCAAGGCCAGCTCACCCTGGGACTCGGGGGACAGATGGGAGGGGAGGCACACAGTCAGCCTCAGACACCCCTGGGGACGGTGGCAAAGTCACTGGCCTTCTCTAATGCTAGGTCTGCAGGACCCTGAGCAACAGTGCAAGTACACCTTCAGGGAGAGGTTCTTGGGGCTGCCTACTGCCCACACCCCTCAGACACACAGCCAGGCCACTGGGGGCCACTGGGGCCCCAGCCAAAGGCATCCCCTCAGCCTTCAGTGCCCCACTACTCGCTTGTTTCCAGCCGAGCAGGGACCACCCCTTCTAGAAACCAGTTTTGTGTGCTATGCCCTGTGCTTAGCTCTCCACAGCTACAACACCCTTAACCCTGCCTGACCCCCAAAGGCAGGACCATCACCACCCTATGTGCAGATGATACTGAGGTGCTCAAACATTATAGCAACAGCCCAGGCCACAGTGCAGAGGGCAGGAGAGCCCCAGACATGAACTCAGTACCCCTGTTCTCACTTACTGCTGGGAAGTCCTGCCCTGCCCAGTGACTAGACCTCACTACCCCCTTCCCTTTACTGCACGAGACCACACCGCACTAAGGACTCCCCCACCAGTGACTTCATCTCCTAGTCTGTTTCTCCATCCACAAAATGGACAGCCAGAATGCACTCTCCTCTTACCTATCTGCCCCTAGGACTTCTCACCTTCCCCAAGCAGCCGACATGCTCAGAGGGCTGTGAATACAAGTGGGAACCAAGAATCTGCACTGCTCACAGACGCTATTGGGTAGGGGTATGCACCCAGACAATGCCATGCCAGAGAAGAGTCAGTGGCTTTGTGTGACACCTAGCACCTGTTTTTAAAACTACGGCCCAAAGAGGCCATGGAGCACAGGGATGGAGGAGCAGTTCTGAAGCCAGGCTGCCAGTGTGGGAAATCTTGAGGCCCAACATACCCACTGTGTAATCTTTGATGACCCTCTGGACCTCAGTTTCCTCACCTGTAAAATAGGTATAAACAACAGCAGCTACCTCATAGGATTGTCGTGAATAAAGGGAATTAACTGCAAACCACTGCTGTTATTACCACTGTTAGTTATTCCGGGGCATCTAGGCTCTGGGGTGCTCCTTCCTTGGCTTGCCTGGCCAAATGAATTGCTTCTCCCCTCATTACCTATGGAGCAGCAAGGTACCCTCATAGTGAGGTCCCCTAAAAGCTTCCCTCAGGGTGGCCTTGGCTCCCAACCCCCACCCCAGGACATCTCTGCCCAACCTCTCCACTTTCAGGCAGAAGCCTCAGCTAAGGTGGGTGCAAACAGTGAGACCCCGTGATCCTGGAGTCGTGAGGCAGACCCTCGGCCGGTGTGCACCTCAGTTTCCCCACACTGTACACAGAGACAGTAATTAAGGTGAATGCGTGAAAATCATCTCAGTCAGGATGCTCAGGGATGAGACGAAAAACTACAGTGACGTAACTCTAGAAACAGCACTACCTGCACCAGCTGACTTACACAACAGTTCCGGCCCAAAACCTACTGTGGAAAATAAGGCTTTCTAGAACAAGACAGTGGACAGGTGACAAGGCCCGAACTCAGAGCAGGGCCGGGAGGAGCGGGCGGGATGTGTGCCCAGCATGGAGCAGCTCATTATTCCAGGTATCAGGGTCACCGTCATCCTTGTTACGGGCAGCCTCGGCCTGGTGGCACTCTTCCTTCCAGGCTAAGGATCATGTACACAGACCAAGGGGTTTCGGGGAAGGGAAGCAGCTGGGATCAGTTCCTGCCACCTCCTGGCACCCCTGGCCCACCCCAGGCCTCACCTTCGGCCTCCTCTCCTGTCTCCTCCTCGTTCCCGCTGGCCCCTGACGCCTCCATCTCGTCGTCCTCCACCACCGGCGGGAAGGCGGCCTCCTCACTGGCCACAGCCGGCGCTTTCTTCTTCTTCCTCCGGGCGTTCCTCTCCTTCTCCTAGGGCACAGGGACAGCAGTGGGTCAGTGCCCGGGCTGTCAGCCCAGGGACTCCGCACGCCTGAGGGCTCGCCACAGCTGCAAAGGACAGCAACCTTGGCCACGTGGCTGACCGTTCCCCCTCGCACCCCACTGTGGTGGCCCAACATGACAGCAGCTATTTTTACCAAGGGCTTTATTCTTCCCTATGTCCCACATACACCCAGGGCACAGTCCAACCTGTCCACAGCCCTGACATCCTTACGGAGCAGACAGGAGCCCACCTCTGCCATCAAGCCCCCATGGTTGTCTTCCTAGACACAGCCTTCTTCCCACGAGTTGAAGGTACACCCTGCTAGGCACCACTACCTGAGGCATGAATGGGCCTTTTCCTGGGCCTTCCCATCTGCCTCTAAGGGGAAGGTTAGTATGCAAAGTTTGTTGTTTCATCTCATGTGTGTTCACTGCGTACCTACTACACACATGCACTGTGTATAAGGTTCCTGTCCCAAAGGCCTTCTAGTTGAAAAAATGCCCACAGACATGTAACAGAAACCATGGCTATGAGATGACAGTGCTGTGACAAGGATCAAGGATGGAGGCACTACAGAGCCAGCGGGGGAGGACTCCTGAAGGTGGCAAAGGGGACAGGCAACCCAGACCCTGGATGAGGTACTCAGGTACAGGGACAGCAAGTGCAAAGGCCCTGAGGCAGGAGCCCACAGAAAGCAGCTTTCACTTCCCTGTCATGCACAGGCACCGACCCTGCTCCACCTGGCAGGCAGCTGGCCACACACTCTCGGCATGGCACCACCAGTACACCGTCTCTGTAGGACAGCTATGTCCACCTCACAGGATCCTGCCACTCAGAAGCTCAGGAACCACATCCTGGGTGTCACTTCACGCCCTGTGCCAAGCCAGGCAAAGGCTCCGATAGCCTTTGTTGACTAGGCTGCAGACTGACCAAGAACAGGGGCTTTAGTAGGACAGCTGTGCAAACACAGCAAGGGTGATGGGGACCACAGGCTGGGCCTCGGGATGCCAAGGACAGAGAGGTGCCACCAGCTCTCAGTGGCAACCCTCCCCCAACCCCGCAGGTCCGTCACATCAGACAAGACAGCTCACTTCTGGGACAAGACCCCCGCTACCTCCACCCCCACACCAGGCAGGTCTCGACACCTGGCCTTCACCGTGGCTGGGCTGATAACAGGCCTGGAGACTCGGCGGGCACCTGCGGCTCCGAACACACCAGCCCCGGCTCCCGTGCAGCCCTGGGTGGGATCAGTTCCCAGGCAAAGGGAGATCCTTAGGAGCACGGCCCTCATGCACCCTGGCTTCCCAGCCCCACCCCACAACCCTAGCTTCCTCCGGGAGATCCCTGGCTCAGAGCCAGAGACATGAGAAAGTGGTGTGGTGTGTGGCTTTTGTGGGTGTGGCAGAGGACTCCCCCTTCTTCCCCAATCTGTTTTTAGCAGACAGATATCATGCGTGCCTGGGGCTGGGTGAGACCTTCTTGGTGGAGGGGAGCCTAGTGGACAGGGCCGGGGGAGCAGCAGGGAAAATGTCACAGCCACACAGTGAACAGGCAGCCCAGTGGGCCTGGGGAGCCCCACACCCCCTGAGGTACAAGGGCCTTCCCGGGATGCACCATCTCCCTAAGAGGGACTCCGAGAGCCACAGCTGAGCCTGGCAGGATGGGACGGCCGATGGCCAGAATTCCCCTTCCCAGCAAGGCTGAGACTTAATGTCCCGAAACTACCCAGACCGCCCCCAACGGTCCAGCAGCTCTGTATCAGGCTTTGGGTAAACGACAGGAGATCGGCCCCACTAAACCACAGCAGGCCCTGACTAAGCACCTTCCTTCCGATCTGGGGGCCCTGGCGGCACAGTGGCCAAGTGCTCGGCTACCAACCAAAAGGCTGGTTAAAACCCTCTACCCGCTCCCTACGGGGCAGTTCTACCCTGTCCTACAGGGTGGCTGAGTCACACGCAACAGGAAAGGGTTTTCTGGTTTAGTGCAGCCGTCAAGAGCTCGGCTGCCTCTGCTCTGCAGGAAACAAGACCTGGCCACCAAGTCCCCTAAGGATTACAGCCTAGGGAATCCTATAGGGCAGTTCCACACTGTCACATGGGGTCGCCGGGAGTTGGAATAGACATGGCGATACCGAACAACAGCAACACACGCACGCATGACCCAGATGCTAACTCAGTGGGTCTACGCAGCTACTGTTTGCAAACCAGGACTAACACCCCTACTCCTTCTAACTCTCCGGGCCTTTCTCAACACCCCTGGAATGAACCCCAGGTCCTCATCCCACCCATGCAGCCCTGGCAGGATCTGGATTCTGGACCTTGCCTCTCAGACTCACTTTCTGACACTGGGGTCTGTGTGAATACGCTAAGCACATCTAGTCACAGGGCCTTTCCACTGGCTGTGTCTTCTGCCTGGACCCCCCTAGACAAACCATCTGCCTAGTTCCCTTCCTCACTTGCCTTCAGTCCTCTGCCCAAATATCACCTCCTCCTAGAGGCCTTCCTTGACTACCCACTAACCATCAAATGCATCCTGACTTACAGTAACCCTACAGCACAGGGTACACCTGACCACAGGGTTTCCAAGGCTGTCCTGTTTACAAAAGCAGAGCGCCACATAGTTGCCCCCAAGAGCGGCTAGTGGATTTGAATTATCGACCTTTTGGTTAGCAGCCAAGAGCTGAATCACTGCACCACCTGGCCTCCTTCCTCGAGTCCCTCTTCTAAATCAGCCACCCTCCAGCCTTACTCCATCCCCACCAATCCTCCTCTGCCCAGGCTTACCGTCACACCCCTCCTAAATCCATTTGTGTGCTGCTTTGTCTTGTATACTAGAAGGGTTAGGGTCTTAAGAGCAGGGACTTGCGTCTTTTTATAGTCATATCCCTGTAGGACTGGTATACCTGGAACACGGCCTGGCACGAAATAGGCATTCAGGAACCACCGCTTTAGGAGAATGGGATCTGCCAGATGAGGACACAGCTCAGAGAGGCACAGACACAGCACAAAACCATGCAACTCATGACGTGAGGAGCTGAATGCAGGTTCAGCCTGTTCCCTGACTGGACCAGCTCCCTGGACAGGCCTGTGTGGCCTCAGATGGAAGAATCAAGGTGTCACACACAGCCAGGGGGCCCTGAGCAGAGACTGCAGAGCACAGAAGCGGAGGCCCGCATCTGGATTCAGTACAGCGAGTGGAGGGTAACGCTCAGCCACACAGAGGGGAGAAAAGCCTCAGAAAAGGTACCAGCGCCAAACGTTATGTAACGCCTGGGACGGAACATCCCCTGCTTGCCCCACTGCCTGGTGCTGACGTCAGCCGGCCTGGGCCAGTGGGCGGCGGGAGGGGAGGCCGCCGGCCCTCAGAGTCTCCACTCCTTCTGGCCCCGGCCAAGGGGGACCAGTCTCGTTGTGCTCCAGACAGAGCTGGTGGGCACCGGGAGGGTGGGACACAGAGTCCAGGGGAATCTCCTGCATCTGTTCGCACATCCCAGTGACAGCGAGCTCATCCCTGCCCGCTCCTTCGGGGTCACCG
This sequence comes from Heterohyrax brucei, assembly GCA_028571685.1. Classification (NCBI taxonomy): domain Eukaryota; kingdom Metazoa; phylum Chordata; class Mammalia; order Hyracoidea; family Procaviidae; genus Heterohyrax; species Heterohyrax brucei. Next base: position 6,024,327 of record CM053160.1, on the reverse strand, counting down.
GCTCTCAGCATGGCTTGCCACCTGTCTGCTCCAGACGAAGCTCACACGGCCCGCTTCCCCTGCTCAGGGTGCCACCCTGCTCAGCAAAACGTGGGCAGCCCGCCCCAGGTTCTCCCCAGTACCCACCCAAGCTGTCTTCCTTGTCCTCATCTAAAGCACAAGGCCAAGGAGTGTAACCCCGGGACTCCCTCTTAGCTTTGCCTCCTCCCCGGGCAGCCAAAGCTGGTGGCTGAGGGGTTTTCTATGAGCTCTGACCTGTTCCACTCAGGGCTCACTGTCCCCACAGCAGGCACACAGCCCCAGAGGAAGGCAAGTCCCCTGGCTCGGGGTCCCCAGCCCCAATGTCCACCTCTCCCTCCTGGGACGCCTAGGAAGATGACGACTTTGGTCAGCCTGGACGACCTATCCTGCCTGGCCAACCCTCACCCAGGCCTACCTGCTGCCCTTTCTGTATGGCTTGTCACCTCCTAGGGTCTACCTGAAGACCATCCCTCAGCCCAGCCCCGGGGGCTGCCGCTCAGCTCAGATAACCTCAGTGGCACCACTGGCCACTGGAAAAAATCCCAGTCCCAGCCCAGCAGGACAACCCTTCCTGCTCAGGACGCTGGAGCTGCTGCCCTGGCCGCAGACAGTATCCAGTCAAGGCTGCTGAGTGAACAGTGGGGAATCGTGCCAACACTTCCTGAGAGCAGTCAGGGGCTGTCCTCTACAAACACGGTGCTCCTGGGAGGCAGATTTCAGTCTTACCCTCATTTTACAGAGCAGAAAACTGAGGTCCAGGAGTAGGGTAACCCTGTGCCCATGACCTCCAGTGAATATGAGGGGCAAAGCTGGGATACAAATCCACTGGAGTCGCAGAGGCCTGCTCTGTTCTGTCCCAGCAGGCAGCCTCTCTGACCGAGTGAATCAACCAGTCAATTGACTGATCAATCTAGGTGCAGACAGACTGGGCCCACTGACCCAGGGAGCATCACTCTGGGGATCAGGATGTCACTGTCACCAAAAGCACATCCTTCCATTCCAGAGCCTCAGGGCCATTCTGTATGCATCCCCTGCCTCCATTCAATCCATCTCAACAGTGCTGAGGAGGCAGTGTGAGCACCCCCATCTCAGAGCGGGGGAATCTGAGCGAAGAAAGAGCAGGCAAGTCACCGGCCTGAGGCTGCACAGCTAGGTGGTGACGGACACTGGATTGGAATCCAGGTGTCCTGGCCCGGAGTCTTGCTCTTAGCCCCTAACACGGCATGGCTGCTGCTGGGACACCTCTGAGAAGAGGGGGTGGGGACCTTCAGAATGACAGTCAGACCAGCAGTGGCAGCAGCTTGTAGTAGCCGGTGGCCCAGGAGCAGCAGTGACAGTATCAACCGTGGCAGCAGCCCTAACAGACCTAGTACTGAGGACAGGGGAGGACCAGGCAGCGTCCCACGGTGGTGTAGGGCACTGTGAGTGACAAGCCACTGGGTGCAGCAGCGGTTGTCACCTGTTGTCACAGCAGCAGCAGTGACAGTAGAAACAGGAGTGCAGCAGAGGCAAAATGAGCAGTGGGACTAGTGACAGATACAGTAGCCGTGACAGAACATGAGGTCTGACAGTGAAATCCACCAACTCATCCTAGAAGAAAGTGCTAGACACCTGACTGCTGACTTACCACTACAGTCACCTTCCAAGTACTCTCCTTGGGAACCTGGGCACCCACACCAGTACTCAGTCTACCCTCCAAAGCAATTCTGGAACTCTTTCTGGAATGGCCATTGCACACAGTGGCGTGGTGGCAAGTTTGCAAACTTAAGTGTACAGTCGTCTGAGAAGGAGTTTTTAGCGAGTACCCTCCCTACTCACCTGATCTGGCCCCCAGTGACTTTTTTTTCTTTACCCAGAGATAAAGGAAATATTGTAAGAAAAATATTTTGATGACATTCAGGACATGCAGGGGAACAGGACGACAGCTCTGATAGCCATTCCAGAAAAAGAGTTCCAAAATTGCTTTGAAGGGTGCCCTGGGTGCTGGTATCAGTGCTTAACTTCGTCAGTGGAGCGTTCTGAAGTTGACCCTGGTGATATTCAGCAACGAGGTATGTGCCACTGGGAATAATTCAGTTTGTGGACTTAACTGTTGAACTTCAGAATACTAGTCATTGAAACAAAAAAACTCCCCTCCAGTCCAGTTCTCACTCAGTAGTAGCAGCAAATGTATCATCATCTTGATCCTCCTCATACAAACAGTAGCAGTAGGGACAGTGATACAGTCATAAATGTAGCAGAATAGACAGCACTGAAATACTAGTAACAGAACAACAGCAGCAGTAACAGTAACTGTGGTAACAGACGCAGGAGCAGCGGCAAAAGCTCCTGCAGGTGTGCCAACCACAGCAGCAGTAAGAAGGACTAACAGACACCAGGTTGCCAGTGAGAGTAGCTATAGCAGCTGTGTGCCAGCTGTGGCAGTCCAGCAGTCATGGCACTGGCAACAGCAGGAGTACTGGCCTCATCCCCCTCCACCAGGCACTAAGGTGCCTCTTCACTGTTCAGCCCTTGTAAGGAGGCTGTGCAATTCCATTATTTCTCTACTCTATAGATGAGGAAACTGAGGCAGGGGCAGTTAGGCCACTGCTCAAGACCACAAGAGTGCTGCGTCCTTAGGCTAGGACTGGATAAGCCACACCGTCAGCTGTGTTGGGGTCTTTCTGGTTGCCAAGGGGATCCAGCTGGGGGGCCTCCTGGGAGGAGGAAGCCTGGGCTGTTGGGGATGGTCCCATCTGGATGACGGGTCAGGAGTGGAGAGGGGCAGAGGATTAGGCCTGGGAGAACGGGAGAAGGAGGGAGGAAGGGAGGAAAAGTGGCATGGGGAGGAGAGGCTGCGGAGAGTGGGGAGGACAAAAACGGGGGTGGGTAAGAGGGGAGGGGAGAAAGGAGGGGGAGGGGGAGGGGGAAAGAGGGAAAGGGGGAAGAAGGGGGAGAGGTAAGGGGGGGCCGTCCCTGGGAGATGCTCTGCCCAGCAGCTGCTGTCCCAAACTCTGAACCTGGAGCTCTCTTTGGGATTCAACCCTCCAGGTTGCTCAGGCTGGGGCACCCCTGCTGGAACCCCGTCAGAAACAGGGACGCCCACCCTGCCTTTCCGGTCCAGGCAGACCTGATCTCAGACCGTGGGGGACATCCAGGAGAAAGCAGAGCTCCTGGATACACATGGGCACGGCTGGAGTCCAGGGGCACCAGAGACAGTTCCGAGGGCTCTCGGTGAACAGCAGGGTGGCTGTGTGACTGGCAGTGGTGGAGTCAGGGCAGAGGGTCCATGTGGCCCCGAGTCACTGAGGCCACAGTGTGTCAGCTGAGTGTGGAGGGATGGGTCCCAGTCCACAGCCAAAAGCACCCAGCACCCAGACACCAGTCAGGGACAAGGATTGGGGCTGTCACGGTGCCTTCAATCTGCTCCATACTCCCAAGAGCTCAGAAGGGAGACTACTTCCAGTGTGAGTTCACGTGTCGTGTGACCTGGCAGGCTGTGGGGGTCCTGAGTTGACACAGGGCACTCAGAACCCGCTGCCCACAGAGACACAGCAACAGATGGCTGCAGGGGGCAGGAGAGCTGTACACCCCCTGAAGCTCAGATCTGAGCAAACAGCCCCACAGTGGCAGCACAGGTCTCTGTGGACCACGGAGGATGCCATCACCTGGTTGAGCCTCAGTTTCCCCATCTATAAAACGTGGGTCAGCTCAGGCATGTCGCAAGTGCACCCAGAGCGACCAAAAAGGTAGCAGAGGCCTCCTCCCAAAGGCTGAGGTTCCCAGGCACAGCCATAAGGAAGTGGCCCCGAAGAAGCTATTGACCCTCAGCGAGGCAAGCCCTCCCATTCTGTCCTCCTAGACAGGGCCCCGGCTGACTCCCCTCGCACACCCCGCTCCCCTGGCCCACCCCTCCCTCACGGAGCAGCCCTAGTGCTGTGAGGTCACACGGGGAGGGGAGACGCAGCACATGGGCCATCTGCCTCCGGCCCTTCATTCCAACGTGCTGACAGCTGCAGATTCCGGCTGAGTCAGGGCCGGCTGCAGGCTCCGAGGCTTCTTCCCCACGCCCCAAGGAGCCGGTGCGAAGGCCCCCTAAGGAGGCCACGGGCGGCTGCCAGGGTGGGGAGGAGGGACGGCAGGAAGTGGGGGCACCCCTGCCCAGCAGGCACCAGCACGGATGTCTACAGCGCCGACTGAACCCTCCCGTCCTTCTGTGGGCACCACTGACCGTACCGAGACGCCCGAGCCCCTGCGCAGGGGGCAGACATTCCCCAGGCCCAGGGCATCGATGCAGACGCCCTCGACGGCGGACCCCACCACGAGCCCCAGGGGGGGACACGAACCATCTTTAGCTTGTGCTGCTGCAAGATGTCATCGAGGTTCTGTCGCTTCTTGTAGTTGAAGTAGAAGTTCTTACACTGCGACACAGTCTTGGAGCCCACCATGCGGGCGATGGCCGACCAGTTCCGGCCGTGCTCCAGGAGACCTGCGGGAAGGCAGAGGGGCGACTGCTGGGCCACACGCCCTCGGTAGGAACCAGCCCCCGGACTGTGTCGAGGAGCCTGGACCCCAGGCCTGGCTCTGGGTCCCCTGCATTCTAGGCTGGGGTATGCAGGAAAGGCCTGGGCTTGGGGAACAAGGGTGACAGGTAGGCTTGTCTCTGGGTATATCCCCCAAAGGCCAGTATCCCACACTTGGTGTCCAGGACACAGGGCCTGCGTGGCCTCCCTCTCTGCTTCCCCTGGCTGGGCAGAGGGCCAGACGGGTGAGCCAGCACTGACAGGCGCTCACAGCTGCAGAGGGGCCTCAGGAGACAGGGCTGTTTTCCAGCCACACTGGCCGAGAGAAAGGAAGGGGTGGGGGGAGCTGGGACCAGGAGCCTGCACCCAGGTTAGCAGGGCTGCCCAGGGCACACCCACTGGGACTCAGTGGGCCCACACAGGCTGGCTTGGGAGCTGGGGGTGGACCTGGCCTTTAGTACAGCTCCCCTGTCTCATGAGATGTCCTGAGCCTCTCAGACTCTGACATGAGGAAAAACTTGAGGACAGGCAGACCCCTGTCCTGGACCAGAAAAATATCCCTCCTTCCCCATCAGTTCCGGCCAGAGCTGCACCCCCTCCCCAGGGTTCTATTTTCAAAGCCATAAATCCCAGGCTCAGCAGAAAGGCAGCCTTAGCTGGATCTCCAGTGCCTCGGAGGCCAGTCTCTGCTCATCTGCCCAGACAACTCCCATGGTTCAGAGATGCATGTTCGTGTGTGTGTGTGTGCACACGCACATCTACAGAAATACACTAGTTCACATACTCACATACATACACACGTCCAGATACACAAGTGCACACACACTTTCACACACACATATGCACATGTGTCCAGAGATACAGAAGTGCATGCATTCGTACACACACATCCACAGACAAATGAAGATGTATGCACACTCACACATGCACACACATCCACAGGTACACAAGTATACACACTCACATAAGCACACATGCAAATCCAGAAGTACACAAGTGTAGACACACTCATAAGTACTCACACATGCACAGGTGTCCAGATACACAAGTGAACACACTCACATTCACACACATCTACAGATACACAAGTATACACTCACATATGCCCACATCCAGGTACACAAGTACACACACGTACAGATACACAAGTATACACTCACACATGCACTCACATCCAGACAGAAATACACTCACATATGCACACACATCCAGAGATACACCAGTACACACTCACATGTGCACACACTCCCATATGTACACACACATCCAGAGATACACGAGTACAAAGAGACAGACGAGTGCATGCAAACTCACATATGTGCACACACTCAGAGAGATACGCCAGGTACACGCACACTCACGTGCACGCAGGCACATCCAGAGATACACAAACACACAGACACTGGTGTACTCGCACATGCACACAAAGCCGATACAAGCACGCACATACACACAGACAAGTGTACAGGCATACATACACAAACACACACACACAAGCCACCTCCCCAGAGGTGTGACTCTGACTAGCCCTGTCCACCTGAGCACGTAGGGCCAGCCCAGTCAGGGAAGGTCCTGCAGAAGAGCAGCGCCCACAGACTCCATCTGAGGGCGGGGGTTCCGAGCACCGGAGCTGCGCTTCCTGCGCCTTTAATGGAAGATTTCCCACGAGGAAGTTTTAGGCCATTTTCCTTGAATCAAATCAAGCGCCACAAAGAACTGAATGATAGCAGGGGAGGGGAGTGTAAGAGGCAGCAGCCAGTGTTCTGGCATTTCCATTCATTCATTCCATTCTTCTACCCATCCACCCTTCCTTCCATCCATCCACCTGTCTGTCCATCCATCCATCCACCCATCTGTCCACCCACTCATCCTTCCATTCATTTCATCCATCTACCTACCCATCTGCCAATCCATCTATCCATTTTTCACCCATCCACTCATCCGCCCATCCATCCATTCACCTTTCTGTCCCTCCACCCATCCATTTCACCCGTCTAGCCACCCACCCACCCACCCACGCATCCATCCATCCCATTCATCCATGTATCCATCCATTAGCCGACAACTTGCTGTGCTGGGAAACAGCAGCAAACACAAACCAGGCAGCACCACGTCATCCCAAGTGACACGGAGTTTTCAAAGCCCCTCCAAAGACACAATTCTGTGTCACCCTCGCAGCCCAGGCAGTGAAATTCCCCATGTCCGGTGTATGGCAAAAGCCAGGCTCCGACAGTCACAACAAAGCACCCAGGGAAGGGTCCAGCTGGTCTGCCCTCTGCCCTGACAGTGGAGGTGGACCACTGGGCCACCTGCTTGCCTGCGGTGCCCCGGGCCACGTGGCTCCTCCGGGTTCCTCAAGGACAGGCACAGAGAGGAGGAATGGCGCGGGACGATGTGTAACCCGGCCCCCTGATATTTCCCTCCGCAGTGCCAGCAGCAGCTGCCACTTCCAGGGAGCCAGGCCACCGTGGAGGACAGGGATGAGCGTTTATTTATATTTCCCCAGCCGGGGCCAAGAAAACCTGGCAGCCTAGGGCTGTGCCATGGTCTGGGGGTGGAGGGGTTGGGGGGGAAATAAGTGGTTCTCCCATCCGAGGTGGCCCATCCCAGAAGAGGGTGACATTTCCAAACTACATAAACAAATAACGAAGTAGCTAGGAGTCGAAGGACTCATTAACCCTGAGAATAGCTGGACCAAAGAGTGGGGTTCACCCAGACCTTCCTCTAAGTGTAATACTGGGAAGGAGGCAGTAGGCTTGACGGTTCCAGCGCCCTGCCTAGAATGGCGTGGTGCTCCCCCACCGTCTGAACCTCAGTTTCCTCTGGCGCCAGAAAGGCCTAGGATAAGCGGTCGAGGTCTCCCCCTGGGTCCTGTGCCATGGACACCTTCCTAGAGCTTGAAGCACCGGGAGGAGCACCTCATAGCCCACTGGGCTAGAGCCGCCCTACCCTAAGGGCTTCCTACCGAGACCCTCACGATTCCCAAACACACACTGCACCGCACACCGCACCGCACCGCAGGGCAGAAGCGGCCCCCTCCTTCCGAGACCGCAAGAGGACTGCCTCCCAAGGTCCTGCTGCGCTGCCAGGCTCCGAGACCCTGTCACCAGCTCCCGCCGCCCTCACCCAACCCCTGCAGACCACGCACTCACATCCTCTCATTCGCCTCTCCCCCTCGGCTAAGTTTTCCGGAAACATACGGCTGGAGGATGCTCCCGGAGCAGCGGGAGCGACGGGAGGCGGAGGCTGTGCCGGGCGCTGGCGGTGTCTGCTGCTCCGCGCGGGAGCCTCCGCGGCCGGCGGGCGGGAGCGGAGGGGCGCAGCTCCGAGCGCGCGCGGCCACCCCCGGCGCCGTTCTCTCCGCGGTCACGCGCGCACGCGCGCACGCGCGCACGCGCACTAGGTGCCCGCCTCCACGGGGGCGGTAGTCGTCGCCAGGCGGCGGCAGGGGGGCAGGGGGCGGGGGGCGGATCCGTGCCAGGCGTCCCCAGGGCCCCGAGTGCCCACGACCCACGCAGACGCTCAGCCAAGGGTGCTGACCAGGGGCCTGGACCCCGCCGATGGCGCCGCCCCGCAGCAGCGCCCACCTAGCGCCCACCGCAGCCGCATCCCGGCGCGCTCCTCGGAGCCCAGCGGCACGAATGTGACCTCCAGACGCGAGCAGGCGGCGGCAGAGAGCGTGGCAGCGGCCCAGGTTCAGAGGGGCGGGCCAAGCCGGCACTGGCTCCCCCTCCTTCACCCCCCTCCTTGGCGGCGTCAGCAGCGGTAAGAACAGATGAGGATTCCAGAGAAACAGAGCTTCTCCACCCCCGGCAGCCAGGGCGCAAACAGCTCTCTATCCGCCTCCTTCCCAAGCCAGTTCCACCTGCGGTCTGCCCGCCACCCCCCCCCTCAGCCGACAGGGTCCACGGAGGGAAGGGCAGGGCAGGGCTTGGTGAGCACTGAGGGGGAAGAGGAGGACTCGAGGGTCCTAGTGCAAATGAGTCGGCCAGTCACACAGGGGGCAGGGAAGAGCTTGGGGTCCCCCAAACGGCTCTCTGCCACCCAAGTCTGAAGGTAGTGGCTGTCTTTCCTCCCGATGGGACCCAGGAGCCAGCTCCCCCTACACACACACCTGCTGCGGATGTGCCAGCTCCCTGGAGATTGAAAGTTAACTCAGCTGAACTTTGGAGTTAGATACAGGTCACTACCGATTTCTCCAACTTGGGGGGGGGGTGTCACTGACCTCCTTGTCCCTTTTAACCTTCAGTCAATCCATCCTGCCCACAGACCTGAGGAGCTACAGGTGTCCCCATCCTGGCTGTGCCCCCAGCCTTTGCCCTAGATGTAGGAGTCTGGATTTTTCTGCCTTAGCTCCATTCTCCCAAGTGGTTGGAGTGAGTTTTAGGGATATCCATCCAATCAGCACTCCCACCCTCTGCCCAGCCTCTTTTGGTGATGACCCAAAGCTCTTGGAATAAGGCCCAAAGACCTCACCACAGCAGCACCAGTCACCAGCTGTCCCACAGCACATACATACGAATCCCCCCTGCTCACTCCTGCCAGCTACTGGGTCTTGAATATGCCAGTAACCAAATGGCTTTCCCACAGCTCATCCTGCCTCCTCCAAGAAGCCCTCCTTGACCACCCTCTCCAAAACTCATCCTCCCAGTCACTTTGCTAGCTTGGTTCTATTATCTTCCTACCACTGATCCTTGTCTGCCTTGAAGCTGTCCACTGCTGTGTCCCCTAGTCCCTACAGAGCTGGGCATGCAACACACACTCGGCAAACAGGGACAAGGCTTCAGACACCGGGAGGAGGCAGCAGGTCTAGGGGTCCAGTAGCTGTCCCACAGGTATCTCTGCCACTTCTCTGGCTGCAAAGAAGGCATCCCCCAAAGCAGGAAAGGCTGGGGTGCCCACCCCACACACACTGACTGCACCCACAGTGGTGGATTCTGCCAGCACTCCCTGTGGTCTGGGTTCTCTGACCCCACTTCTGATTTCTAAGGAAGGAGTTTCATTCTTAAGAGTCAGGAGGCTGCAACTAGGAAGTGAAATTGGCCAAGACAGGAAGTCAGGCTAGGAGTCTGAGTCACAGACGTGGCTCACAGAAGGAGGCCGAGGGGCACGGGGTAGAGGGTGGGGGGTGAGACAAGCTCCTCTCAGCTGGGGCTGTGGGGACATGGGGGGCTGGGAACAGTCATTCTAGCTGCCCTGGGGGAGCTTCCCACACATCACAGGGGTGGGCCAGCCTGCTCTCCTGGAGGCACTGACACAGCCCCTCAGCTTAAGTGCAGTGTGCCCCTGCCCCACAGAGGCTGCACCCCATTTGCATCCTCCCCCACAGTCAGGGTCTCTGATGCTCTCTCAAGGGTCTTCAGACCACCACCACCAACCAACCACCTACGCACTGACAGTCCAGACAAACTGGAGAAGGGATTCACAAGCAGGGGTCCCCATCACCACCCAGTCCATCACTCTGTCACACTATATGGGCAGTGTCACACATCACCCCTCTCTCTGAAAACCAGGCTCAACTGACCCTGAGGCTCCCCGCTCCTGACCAGTCCACAGACAGTCCTTGAGGGGACACACCTCAAATCACCCCCAACAGCTATTTTGCCGAAGTCCAGTCTGCAAGACAGCACTTTCTGCCCAACACAGCAGCGGAGGGGAAGCCCAGCACACCTCGGCCTCAATCATCCCACTTCCTCATTTTGGAAACCCCAAGTGCCGGGGGGGGGGGGGGGAGGTGGACGGAGCCAACGTGAGGTGGGCAGCCTTGCTGGGCACCTACTGTGCCTCCTGTCAAAACTCCTTTCGGAGCGTCCACCACCCCGGAAATGAGACTGCATCGTCGACAGGATGGACACCACCCCGGGAGTTTTACTTACCCGCCTTTCTTGCTCCCTCTTACTCCAGCCCCCGCCAACGCCGCCAGCTGTCATCTAAGAGCCACACATGCCGAGGGAGACAGCTCCGTCTGCTCCCAGCACACGTTCAGCTACACGCTAGTTGAGATGAGAAGATCCACCACGTACCTCCCCAATGTCACCTGGCTTACCACTTTGGGAAAAAGCCACGTTACACGCTTACTGCTTTGGGAAAAAACGATGGTCCCAGCTCTGCTTCCTAATCCCACCATTCCTGCCCTTGGGGTCTTGGTTCTCCCATCTGCAAACATGGGATATGTGTATGTTATCTGTGTATACATGCAGGTGGGGCACTGGCCTCCTAACTGCGTGTGCAGGTGTGTGTGATTCTGTGTACACATATGTTTAAGTGCAATCAGGGCACCAGCCTTCCAACAGAGTGTATGTGTGTACATGTGTGTGTACATGTGTGTACATGTGTGTTACACAGCATGTGCAAATGGGGCACTGGTGACCTGAGAGAGAGAGAGAGAGAGCATGTGTGTGTTTGTGTATATGCGTGTGTGCGCAAACAATACATGCCCATGGGGCACTGGCCTCCTGGACTTCAAACCAGGTCATTCCGGTTCAAACCCCTGCTGAGAATTACCATTTCCAACAATTTCCCAGGCGATGCTAACTCTGCTGACCAGAGACCAATTCTGAGGACCACTGGCAGAGCGGACCAAAAGCCTAACACACTGCCATCCTGTAGACTCTGACTCATAGCAATCCTCCAGTGCAGCAAGAGCTGGGGGTCTCAGAAATTCACCTAAGAGTCACCTAGGGATCTTGTTAAAACGTGGATTCTGATTTAGTATATCTGGGGTGGAACACACCCGTTCAAAGTCCTAGATGAAGCTGGATAACCGACACAGGGCACTCCACCCAGTAAGCACGTCTGCGTGATTACAGGCTTTCTCATCACCCCTGTGAATGGCTACAGGTGTCCCTGTCCCTAATCTGCGAAGGCTCCTGTGGACATTCCCGCCTGGAAGCGGTATCAGGTGGGCTGCTAAATGCCTGACCTTATCTCGAAGGCTGGTGACAACCACAGGACAGTCTGGAACCTGCCCATGGCTACACCCCCGCGTTGAAACAGAACCCCAACCCTCTGTTCCTGATCCATCACAGCAGACTGGTCTGGAAGGTGAGAGAAGCATCCCACGGGAGAGGCGCCGACGGGGACTCTTCTCTATTGCCCCCCGCCACTGAGTGCTGATGGCCGCAGCCAGGAAGCAGCCCCGACACACCTGAGCCCCGCTCTGCTCATCAGCCTCCCACCCCATGAGCCATGAGCGAATGACCAGCCCCCCAGCTTGCAGGGAGCTTGGGGGGATCCTTACAATGCCACCAGGCCCCGCCCACAGGCATGCCCTGCCCACGGGCCCGCCCCCTCTGGCTCCTGCAGTGGGCAGTCAAGGCTCCATACTTGAAGGGGGCATCCCACTTCTACACCCCATGGTTTGAGGCTCCCACCACTCACGGCCCTCAGCCTTGGACTGGAACCTGCTAGCCCCCACAACAAGCACTCCATAGGTGCACAGAGACCACCAGTTCCTTCCTCACTTCATGGAAAGGGACTGGAGCTCTGGGGGGAGATTTTGGGACTAGCCTAGGCTTAGCTGGCCCTTTGGGATTTGCCCTCCCCCCCGCCGAGGGGCATTCACCTGTGTCTTTCCCCCTCTAGGCAGGCCGCCACACGAGGGCTGGGGGCTCTGGAGCCGGCCTAGCCTACACTCGCTTTGGAATAACTCCCCGACTCCTTCACATCTGGCTTCCTGCCACCAGGGAAGCCAGGGAGGGGCGGGGGCCGGGTGGAGCCAGAGCAGAGCCTGGGCCTCCAGCACAGCTGGGTCAAGACACCGAGCAGGCCAGGCTGACCTTTCCCAGGGGAGGGAGTCACATATCCCAGCCCAGCGCCAGATCTACCCCTCCCGCCCAGTGTGGCAAGGTGCCAAGAGGAAGGCAGCCAGCTCCCAAGAGCTGCCAGTTTCCTGGGAGGCTGTTTCCTGCTCACACTCAACCTGCACCCAGTGTGCACCCCTAGGAAGGGAAAGGGCCAGCTGCACTCTCAGGACCCCACCCCAAAAGACTCCCTGTGCTCTTAAGAGTGACAGCCAGACTCCAACCACCTTAGTAGCATGGCCAAAGGCCCACTAGTATCTCCACTATACCCCATCGCTCTCCCCCTCTCTCCAGGTTCCAACCACAGTTCCCCTACCACAGGGCTTTTGCACATGCCCTTGCTGTCCTCTTATCAGGTTAGTCTTAAGCACCAGCCTGGCAATTGTTCCCATGCTAACTCCTTTATGGGGGTGACCTCACTTAATCCTCATGCCACCTCCTTCCAACTTTGCCACTAGCATAAACCAAAACCTCACTGCTGTTGAGTCAATTCCAACTCACAACAACCCTATAGGACAGAGTAGAACTGCTCCATACAGTTTCCAAGGAGCACCTGGTGGATCTGAACTGCCATCCTTTTGGTTAGCAGACGTAGCTCTTACCCACGATGCAACCAGGGTTTCCAGCCACTAGAGTATCTAGGTTCAAATCCCAGCTCTATCTTGGGATAGCTGTGTGACCTTGGGCAGTTCACTCAGTCTTTCTGGGCTAATTTGCTCATCTGAATAAAGGAATCACAGGACCCGCCCCACGGCTGGTAGGGAGGTAGATGACTAGACACAGACATTAGCAGTGCCTGGCACCTGGCCAGTGTTCAGTAGGCTGCTTCGTGCTAATCATCATCAATTTGTGCCTGGGTGCCAGCCCCAGGGCCTGTGTCTTGACAAGTTGGACCACTGGGACCCTGGAGACATGGACTTGGAGGACTACCGCCTTCTGGCCCCTTGCCAGCCTGCAGAAGAGGGCAGCGACCCCAAGAGGGACAGGCCCCTGCTCAGAGCCACACAAACCCCTAACAGGCTGAGCCCAAATTCAACTGCAGAAGAAGCCCAGTTGAACTGCATCACTGCCACTTCTGAGCATCTCCTGGACACCACGTCACCTTTACAATGTCCCTGGGTCATGACATCCCCGGTTACTTTCTGAAGTACCGGGGTAACTGAGGTTGGGACAGGGAGGAACCCAGCAGAGGCCACAGGCCAGAGCTGTTTGCAGCTTGTTACAGATTGAACTGTGTCCCCCTAAAATGTGTATCACCTTGGCAAGGTGAGGCCTCCCAGCACTTTGTGACTCGACATGATTTTGTCATCTGATAAGATCATCCTGTGTTGTCACTCCTACCTCCATGACGCTAACAAGGCAGATTGGAGGCAATTAGGTTAACGAGGCAGGACTCAGTCCACAGGATCAGGTTATGCCTGAAATGTATCTCTTTTCAGATATTACAGAGACAAGGACCTCACATCGTCAAGAACCAGGAGCAAAGCTCCTCCTTCAGACCTGGGATCCCTACAGTAACAAGTTGATAGACCAGGGGAAGACCAGTAGCAGGGATCCTTTCCCTAGAGTGGCACCCTGAATTTGTCTTCTGGGCTCCTAGACTGTGAAGGGATAAAATTGTCTTTGCTGAAGCCAGTCACTTGGTGGATTTCTGTTATAGCAGCTCCAGATGACTAAGACCCAACCCCCTATGTGCCCAGGAGCTCAGTGTGACCAGGACATCACTGCCTGAAGCTTTGCCCCTGTTTACTCTCCTCCAGCCTGTATGACATAGGTGACACGCCAGTTCCTACACTGTGCAGGAGGAAACTGAGGCACAGAGAGGTGGCCACAGGTCAGACAGCTTGTCCCTCCAGGTGGTCTTCCCAGATGCTCCAGACAGGTTCTGTGGGAATGAGGTTATAGGGCTGCCTGCAAGCTCACCCGGCCAGGGACCCTTGAGGAGGGGCCGGCGCATCTTGGGGAGCCCCGCCCGCACAGGGTGAGGCGCTGAGCCGGGGCGGGGGGGCGCGGTGAGTGAAACCTGCCATCTGTGTCAGACACAGCTGGCTGTAGGGTTCCTCCCAATCTCCAAGTTCCTGAGGTTTGGGTGGGGGTTCCCGAACCTTCCTAGCTCCCCACCCCCATGCACTGTGGAGACAGAGCTGCTGGGGGCTGCCAGCACCTGCCCCCCCCACCTCCCACCCCCGCTGCTGTCGCCTGGAACACACAGCCATTAGCAGCCATCCCATGCAGTAATTATGTCCAGATTGCTGTAATCCATCCAGACGGCACGCCAGGGCTCACCGCCATTATCACAAATGTCACTGAGCAGGTCTCGGCACACATGATCCCAGTGTGCCCCCGGCACCAGAACCAGGGGGGCTTCTGCTGTCTCTGTGGCTGTCCCCCAGGGCAGGTCGGCACAGGTGGCAGGGCCCAGGATGAGCTCACTGGTGTCGACAGGACCCAACCTTGAGCTGTGAGGGACACTCCATCTCGACTGGTGACTCATCCTACCCTTCCCCCCCACCTCCAGGGTGCCCTTACAGAGGGAGGAGGCCGCCACCAACTCTTGGTGCCCAAGTGACAGAGAAGGCCCCAAGGACAGACCATGGCCATGATGGAAGATGGCCTGAGAAGAGAGACAGAGGGTGTGGGCCTGGGCTCGCTGATCCAGGGACATCCACTGAAGCCAGGCCCCTGTTCCCCGTCCAGCCAGAGTCACTGCCAATGGGCTCCCCCACCGCTGGGGTCCAGCATGTGGTTAACAAGACTGATTCTAAAACAAATGTTTACAGTGGCACTGCTTGAGACAACCAAAAGGTGGGAATAACCGGGAGATGAATAACAAACACAGGGTGATCTACACAACAGCAGAGTATTATCAGCCATGGAGAGAAACGTGCCTTGTACGTGTGCTGACACCGGTGAAGCTTCTAGACGGTGCCCTCAGAGAAGGCAGACACAGAAGGACCCACACACCATCCTACTAACGAGGCAGACACATCGAAGCAGAAAGCAGACAAGGGCTTGCCAGGGGTGGGGAGAGGGAAAAGGGAAGTGACTGTTAATGGGTGTGGGGTCTCCCTACCGGGGGATGAAAATGTTCTGGAACTAGACAGTCATCGTGGTCGTACAACACGGCCAATGCACTTAGTGTCACCCAACTGTCTCATGTATACTTCAGAATGCTGCCAACGGTGAATTTCACGTTACGTATATTATGATAAAACAGGGCAGGGTGACATGATGCAATTTCAGCAAAGGTGCTTTTATTCCCCACAGCGAAATCCACAATAGAAAGTGGATACAAAGGACAGAGAAAGCCCCTTGGGTGGCCCCTCAGGGGGCTGAGCACTGCCCCTGTGCTCTGCCAGCTGGAGACACTGCCCGCACGCTTCCTGTTATCACCCCTAATACCACAGATATTGCTGGGGCCACCTCACTCTGCACAGGAAGCTGGAGGGCCCTCGCCCCTGGGCCAGACTGAGGCTCATCTGCACCCCCAGGCCGACTTCAGCCTCAGGGCCAGCTGGGTAGAGGGGCAGAGAGCTAGGCCAGGACTCTGGAGGGGAAGGGCCAGGGGTCTCAGGAAGCTAGAGGAGAGCTGTGGGGGGGTGTTCTCCAGTCTGGGGGTCATCCCCAGGTATGTTTCTGGGATCTTACATTCAGGCCCTCTACCCACACCCACGGTGGAGAGGAAGATGGGGCCCAGACAACATCGTGACCCACGGCCACAGGGCTGTTCTCAGACCCCAAACCTGCATGTACAAAGGCTGTATGTTCTCTCTAAGTCGCCACCCACGGGGCGGACTCAGGGCACACTGGAGCACACATGTCAAAAGGCAGTCCTGCTTCCTAGCTAAGGCCTCCACATACGGGCACTTACCCTGCGGCCTCTCTGTACCTGGGTCCTCACTGAGCACAAGGACAGGACCAGAAGCTGCCTCGTGGCGCCAGATCAGGGTACAGGAGAGTCAGTGCCAGCCTCACTATTTCTCTACTGCTGTCACCTCTCACCTCTGCACCAGCAGAAGGGAGGGTGGCCCACGCTGGGTGTCTCTTGGAGACAGGGACTGACTGCCTGACCCCGTCCTGGGACCCTGAACCGGCTAGTGGTCTGTATTCCTCCCAGCACGCCGAACACCCTCCTGCTTCACAGATGGGGGCAAACAGAGCCCCGGTCCATTACCGAGCTAGGCAGGCAAGGACCCACTGTCTGGCTTCAGTGACCCACAGGCAACTCTACAGGGTCTCTCCCCCCCGCTTCTGCCACCCACCCAGCCCTGCCTCCCAGGCAAACTGACAGTGTCCATCCGGGGAGGCACTGACCCCCCTTGCTCTGTACCTGACAGTGGGCCTGTGGGACAGGGTTTCTGCTCCCTGTCTCGTGCCTGCCAGCTGTGGAAGCTCGTTCAGTGGACTCCCAACACCCCCACGCCACCCCAGACCCTGTAGTCTGCATGGATACACCTCCACGAGACATGGATTCCTGAGGCCCCAGTCCAGAACACCCCAGATGGAGGGGTCTGCCCGGTTAGGACTGGAGGCCCAACAGGTCTCGCTGTCCCTGTGGGTCCCACCCCCAGGTGACCATGGCCACACCAAGTGCAGCACGCCCTGGAGGTGCCCAGCCCGATGCCAGCTGCTGTCTCAGCAGCCAGGCCACAGTGAAGAAGTGACCGGGGAGGCCATCCACCAGCCACATGCACAGCACGAGCTGCAGCCGGAGGTCACCTGGGGACACGCTCCAGAGCCCAACTCTACAGCCAGGGGGTGACACAGAGGCTTAAGGGGATGACACAGAGGCTCCACGGGGAGTAGCCTCGATGTGGCCAGGCACATGAGCACCTCTGTGCGCTGCCACCCCGCCAGGAGACTCACCCTTCTTGGCCGTCTCCATCTCCTCCTCGGTCCAGCGGGAACTCTCATTCAGCTCGATGGAGGCTGGCAGGGAGACACGGGCAGGTCAGTGGCAGCCCTTCCCCCAATTTCTGTCCCTCTGAGCCAGGAAGGGGTGGACAAGCCCTCAGTGGCATCTCCTCGGGTGGCCATGGTCCCTGATACCCCTTCTTCAGCTCTTACATCATGCTGGGTGCTGAGCTAAACACCAGGGGAATTCTGCAGTCTCCCCAGTTGACAGATGAGGAAGCTGACACTCCTGACAGCCGAGAGCCTTCAGTACGGGCAGTCTCGTGCACTGGGGGGGGGTATTCCTGTTCTCCACCCACTGGAGGCCAGCAGCACCCCTCCTTGCTGTGACAACCACAATGTAACCAGGCAGCTCCAGTGTCCCCTGCAGGGAGAGCAGAATCACCTGGGCTGACACCAACATTCTGGAGGCCAGGTATTCGACTCTCTGCCCCAGAGCCTCCACCGTGAGGACAGGGCCCTTGTAGCTGAAAAGGGCCATGATGGGCCAGAATCAGGGAGGTGGGGAGGACACGGCACTTAGGAACTCCTAGACGTGAGCCCTGGTCTCGCCTTTCTGGGCACTTCAGACTGAGTAAGGGAGGCAGGGACCAGGGGTGTGCACTTCCTACAACATATCCAGGCATAAAGTGTGTGCTCCAAGGAGTGGTGGCGAGCAGGGAAGGTTCTGGAAGGAGCAGAGGGAGCCAGGAGAAGGGAGATGGTCCTGCTCTTACTGGTAGCTGGCAGCACCCCAAGAAGAAGAGGCCCCCAGGTGACCCTGCTCCCAGCTGCCCAGGCTTCACCCATTCCATATCTCCTGACTGCCCCTCCCCTCCCCAGCAGAACCCCTGAGGGAGACCCAGAAGTGGGGAAGGGGCTCCTGGAAGAGCCTGTTAGAGGACCCAGCCCCTCACACCACCTGTAGGGACAGACAGGAAGGCCTGCTGGGACCAGACCCACCAGTGAGCCTCTAAAGGAGGCTGCTTGGGCTTCCAGGTATGCCAGCAACCCCAGGCAAAACCTACAGGATCTGCTCGGGGTGGTGGCCAAGGTGCCAGGTTCAAATCCCAACCCAGTCTGAGAATTCGGGAAGGCCACATCCTTCCTCTAAGCCTCATGCAGCCCATCTATGAAATGGGCAGGCACCACCTCTCCTAGGAGGAGGGGACAGACCCCTGAGGGGCACAGGGGTGATGACACGGCACCTCTGTCAAACCCCATCCTGGGGAGAAGCCTCAAGGATCAAGGTGAGAGGACTGCCCCAAACAGCCAGCCAAGCACTGAGATGACAGATACACATGGACTGCCCTCCAGTGGCAGAACAGGGGAATTACTACTCAGTCTCCCAAGCCTCCCCTGTTCTGGGGTGCGGGAGTCCTGCAATGGCACACACCATTAAATAGCTCAGCTGCCCACCTCCAGGCTGGAGACTGGGGTCCACCCAGAGGCACTTAGGAAGAAAGAGCTGGTGACGTACTTCCAAAAGCTCGGCCGGTGAAAACATTCTGGGGCACAGTTTCACTTAAGACACACACGGGGTCATGTGATTTGGGGTAACTCCAGGGTAGCTAACTTCCTTGGTGTAGGGGTGTGAGTGATGCTCAGAGCATCCAGAAACGAACACCCTATGGGGCAGGAGGAGAAACAGAGGCCCAGGGAAGTGAAGGTTCAACTCTGACACCTACCAGGGCCGGGAGCAAGGCCATTAGTCGTGTTCTGACTCACAGCGACCCTACAGGACACAACAGAACTGTACTACAGCTGCTGAGGAGCGCCTGGCGGATCTGAACTGCCGACCTCTTGGCTAGCAGCCCTGGCACTTCACCACTACGCCACCAGGGTTTCCAGGGGCAGGGCAGGGGCGGTTAAAGCCACACCTATTCTATAAAGGGTCATTGTTGTTCAGCCTCTGACCACCGCTGTTCCATGGATATGCCGGCCAAGTACAGGAAGATCTTCTGGCTTCAAAACAGAAACTAAAATAAAGTGGGTGATCTGGACTTTAAGGGGAACCTCTTGGCTCTAAAGTTGCAGCAGCGCCTGGTCACAAGGCACTTCCCAGGCCCCAGCATGTTCTAGACCCTCCTACAGAGAGAGACCACTACTCACTCTAAGGAGGCGATCACTGAGGTCAGAGTTCAAGGAACTTGCCCCTGGCCACACAGCGAGTTCAGCAGCTAAAGCTGGAGAGTGAACACCACAGTCTAACCCCAGAACCTTGGCTTTGAACTGCTACGCTATGAATTCAAATTTCACAAAACTTATGTGAGGGCAAAACCAACTACTGGCTGGACTGGACCCAACTGCTGGCACTACCCCACATGGGGCTCTGGGCATAGGGCTGGTGCAGCCCATCCTGACCACGGGCTGGGGTGTGACGGGCCGGCTCTCTATTCAAGGCCCCACGAGGTGTCCAGTGAGAATCCAATGGGAACAGTGCCCCTCCCCAATACTGACATTCCCAGGGGGCACCAAGCACAGTGTGCCCCTTCTATACACCTCCCAGTTATCGGGACTCAGTCAGCACCGCCTGTGGGGACAGCCAGGGCTGAGGGGTCTGCTTTGCTGAGAGGCCCCACCTCGGGTGCAGAGAACTGGGGTAAGACTCCTGCACTGCTTCAAATCAGGCCTAAGGTAGGACGAGGTGGGGGCTCCCTGTCAGCTGGCAGAGTCACCTGTCTGTTCCCAGAAGTGGTCATAAGGTGGGGGGACAGAGTTGGCTGGAACTCAGGCTTGGCCCCCTAAGTGGAGTGGCGGAGTATCTGAGAGGGCATGGCTTTCCCTCAAGACCCCAACTCCCAGGGCTATCTCTGGGCAGTGGACAGGCCTTCAGGTGGGGGATTCTGGAAGAGTCTACAGGTGCAGGGAAGGGTGCTGGGCAGCGGACAGTGACACAGCACAGGCCCCCCTATACTGCCTAAGGCCACCCAGCCAAAGACTTCGGGTCCCATCCCTCTCAAGGGGCCTGGGAGTTCTGTATTTCCATCTGTCTACTCACCCACCCCTCCAACCTACCTGCCTGCCTGTCTGTCCACCCATCCATCTGTCCACCACCCATCCCCCCACCCTCTCATGCATGTGTCCATGAGTCCATCCATCCACCCCACTATCCATTCACTCATCTGCTCATCCACCTGTCCACCCATTATTCACCTGTCCCCCTACGCATCTAGCCACCCACTCCCCACCTGC
Organism: Heterohyrax brucei; assembly: GCA_028571685.1. Taxonomy (NCBI): domain Eukaryota; kingdom Metazoa; phylum Chordata; class Mammalia; order Hyracoidea; family Procaviidae; genus Heterohyrax; species Heterohyrax brucei. Next base: position 6,003,914 of record CM053160.1, on the reverse strand, counting down.
CTACCCACCTGTCTGTCCATTCTCCCACCTGTCCATCTATCCATCCATCCACCCACCTGCTCACCCATCCGTCCACCTACTTACCCACCTACCTACCCACTTATCCACACACCTACCCATCTGCCCAACCCACTCAACCATCCATCCACCCCCCCACCTATCTGTCCATCTGTCCATCCATCCATCCATCCAGTCACAAGTATGAGCACTTCTCTGTGCCGGGCACCATCCTAAGCAGGGGATCCTGCAGCAGTGAGCATCTGGCCCTGCTCCCCATGGAGCCCGCACCCCAAGGGCACAGTGACCAGTGCAGGCCTCCTCCCTTCTCCAGATAGGACCTGTGGCCATGACCACCTGGACACGGTATCCTCTCTGCTCACAGACAGCTGGCACCTGGCACCTGGCCCTCAGAGCCCCCAGTGAGAGCGTGAGCCAGAGGCCACCTGGTGCTAGTGACAGGGCCCAGAGGGGCCACAGCAAACAAGGGGCCAAAGGCTGGAGAGCAGCTGTTACCGGAACTGTTTACCACTCATAAGGGCAGAAACTTTAACCCGACCTAGCAATGTGGCTGGTGGGGTTCTGGGAGGCCTAAAGCCACAGCCACTCTGAGACCCACCTTCCCACCTGACTCACCCAGCTCAGCACTCTGCTGTGGGGTGACAGCCTCCTCGCTGTTGGCCTCGTTGGCCATGGAGCGTGTGATGCGGCCTTTGCGTCTCCCTTGGCTGTTGGCGGTTTTACGGCCTTTGGAAGCCACTGCCTCCTTCTCATCATTGTCCTCGCCAGAAGTGTCATCAGTCTTCTCCCTGAGGGGCAGAGAGGGACTCAGGGTGGTTTCCCTGAGCCAGGACACTGCATGCAGGTGGGAAGAGTCTCCCCTAGCTTGTCAGCCAGCTCTTTTGTAGCCGTCAGAGGCCAGGACAGAAGGTAAAACTGGGGACAAAGGCTACAGGCAGCAATCCACAGGATTCCTCCCTTGTCAGGCTGGGAGGGACTGCGAGCCCACTGTGTGCACCAAAACCAGGTGTGAGCTGGGGACTAGCAACTACCATATCTGCCAAACACAGGTACACGGGCAAATGGTTCCTGGGAAGCTACGTTATTCACCAACTGGCCAATCTGGGAGCCTTCCTGCGGGGCTACTACATTCACCTGGGAGGGGGTCGGCTGGTAGCTACCTGCAAAGCCATTGTAAGCACCAAAATGAGAGCTGGCATCAGCATCCACCGCAAGACCCCCACCAACTGGCAGCAGTCCCCAAGGCTATTTATTCCCACAGGGCAGGGACACCCAGAGGTGCGTAACTAACGGTGAAACCTCAGCTCTGGGGATGACCGAGGGGCACTGGGTCCTGAGCAGTACTCAAGGGGAACTCTCCTTCAGGGTCTAGGTAGCCACAGAGGTTTGGGGGGGTGGTTCAGATGGCCTCAGTACCCAGGCTGGGGGCTTTGGCAGAAGCCAGCTTGGGTAAGCTGACAGGGGCCACTGGGACGGATCACCCTCCCTTCCCATGCATCTTCCGGGCCGGGCCATGCCAGCTTATTGGGGTGCTGGGGTGACAGCACCCGGTGTCCCGAGGCTGGGCTCCTGGGTGCATTCCAGGAAGCTGGTGCTCAGACCTGTCCTGTCCCAACCCCAGGATAAGCCTGCGGCTGGCCAAGCTCCAGCTGCCAACACAAGCAGGGCCATCAGCCCGGGGCAAGGCTGCGCCTTGATCTGCGAGAACTCACACTGACAGCAGGAGTCTGAAGGTGACGAGGTGCCGGCTGCACCCACCCCGGCGTCTCAGGAGCCTCCGCAGTGGGGGCGGGCTGCAGGCCAAAAGCACCCATCACTGCCGGGCTGTATGAGCTCAGGAGTGGTGCTCCGAGGAGCTGCCCGTCTCCGGAGTACCCACAGGGAGGACAGAGAGGGAGGAGCCCTCTGGAAGGGGGCTGCAGGCTGCCCTTACTTGACAAGTTCTTCCTTGTCATTGTCCACATCAGGTTTGTCCTCCTCCTTCTCGGCCTCCTTCTCTTCTTTCTCCTCCTGGCTGCCCCGGGGCATTTGCTGCTGCTGTTGCTGCTGCTGCTGCTGCTGTTGCTGCTGTTGCTGCTGCTGCTGCTGCTGCTGCTGCTGTTGCTGCTGCTGTTGCTGTTGCTGCTGCTGTTGCTGCTGCTGTTGCTGCTGCTGCTGGCCCAGGGCAGGGGAGGGGGAAACAGTGAGGCAGGCGGGCTCTGCACCTGGGCTGCAGGAGCTGGGGCCAGGGCCCAGCCAGCCAGAGCCAGCAAAGGGCCACTGGACCCTGGGAGGCCCATCAGGGAAGAGGCCCAGACAGCACCCATGTCTGACCCCTAGACCTGTCCCAGTCTCCCACACTGAGCTGCTCTGAGACCACAGGGAGAGTCTCAGCTTATCAGGGCTCTGCCTTCTCCCCGCCAGAAACGGGCACATGCAGCCTGCCTACAGCTCAGTGAAGGGGCTGGCAGATGAGTGCTGCAAATGACATCCTGCCTGGATAAGCAGTGGAGTAGAAGTGACTGACGCCAGGACCTCGAGGTCAGGGGGACAGAAAGGTGCCTTGCCAGCCCCAGGCAAGAGAGAGGGAAGCAGGGACCAGTGGACACCCTGTTGAGGCCCCAGCCTGCTGACTTAGTAAAGCTCAGGCCTCCTGTCTTGAGCCTCAGTCTCCATATCTGAAAAATGGGGAGATCAGAGGATGACCCCAATTTCCCAGAGCTGTTGGCGTGCTTGCTGCTGTCATGACAGCTCTCTCAGTCGCCCACAGGGGAGGGAGAACAGGGGGTCAGGAAGACTCAGAGCACTGCCCACCTCCTCATCCAGAACTCTCTCCCCAGCTTTCTCCCTGGTCCAGACCCTGGAGTGGCACACACTGGACCCATGAGCCTTCCTCCCTCCCTCTGAGCCCCACTACCTACCCCAGACCAGGCAGACAGGACAGGTGGCACTAGCAGTCAGCACCCTCGGCACTGTCTCCTGCATTTCTGTTCACCCTGGTTCTCTAGGATACATGCTCCTCTTGTTGGCCACCCCAAGATCCCCCCTGCAGGCAGGGACCATTTTCCTGCCCCAAATAAAATCAAACCCAGCAGAAGGCTTTCAACATAGACCGGCCACACAGTCTTACCAATTCCCAAACCAAGAAGAAACCCAAGCAGACGATCAGAGGCAGGTGGGAGGAGTGTTTCCTTTCTCCCCTTGTTTCCTCTGTGATCACGGAAATGCCACCCAACACAATCCCCTCTCTCACCCCCACAACCAGGGCACAGTGGGGCACCTGGACTGGCCCCAGCATTCAACACAAGCTGGACACAGGGCAGAGGTTGCATGCAGTCTCTCTGAAGCTACACCATGTCCACCCAGAACCTCCTTGTGGGGACGTGCCTCTCTTCCCCTTAAGAGCAGGGGGAGGACAGGCAGATGGACTGAGCAGCATCACCCTCCACTTTCCCCGGCTGCCACCCCTGGCACCCCAGCTCCTACAAGATCTTCCCTCCTGGCCACAAGCCTGCCAACTTAAAAGCCTAAGATTTAACTGCCCAGAAGGTAGGCCCATGTTAACTGCTGGCAAAACCCACGTATTCCCAGGACATGCTGCGTCAAGTTGGTTCCGACTCATGGCGACCCCACGTGTTTTGGTGAAGAACCGCACCTCCTGGTGTTCCTCTCCGTAAATCCGGATGGAATCCGATCACCAGGGCTTTCTTCCATGAGCTGCTAGGTGTACTGAAACTACCAGGAACCAATGTCGGAGCCACCCTGGGATGGTAGTAGGAATAGCTCACATCAAGGGGCTCCGTGCCAGGTACTGCTCTTTGTATCGCATTCACAGAAGAACTGGGGCCTCTGAATTACGGTGCTGGCAAAGAACGCTGATGCACACTGCGGACTGCCAGCAGAGCAAACAGGCCTGTCTGGGAAGAAGTCCGTCCAGACTGTGCCTTAGAAGGAAAGGTGGCAAGACCACACTACATCTCACAAACTCTGGGCATGTTACTGGAGGGATCAGTCCCTGGAAAAGGACATCATGCTGGTCAAGCTGACTGTCACTGGGGAAGAAGAAGGTCCTCTATGAGGAGGCCTGACAGCGGCCGCCACCATGGGCTCAAGCACAGCAACCACAGTGCAGCAGCAGGCATGATTCACTCTGGTGTCGTGCACGGGGTCGCTGTGAGTCAGAACCGACTCAACGGCACCTAAGTAACCTGTCTGACATCCTTCTTCCCTTTCACAGACAAGGAAACTGAGGCACAGGAGGCTACACGCCAGTGCCAGGATTCACCACTGGCACTGGTTCTGCACTGACTTGAGTTCTGCTGGGTCCTCTCTGCCATCTCCAGCCACCCACCACCCCCACCTGGCCTGACTTTACCACCCATCCCACCAGGCTCTGCCCCACTGCTAGGCCCTTGGGCACAGAGCCCCCATGAGCACTGGAACCTGGTCATTATTTCTGCCACCTCCCAATGACACATTAGCAGACCCAGGGCAGAGGCAGGACTCACCTCCCATCTTCCCCAAGTTGGGGTGTGGTACCCCCAGCACCACCCAACCTACGTGAGAATGAATCACAGCATCGTGAGTGAAGGCCCTGAGCTGAAGCTGCCCAAGGGAAGAAACACCAGGCCAGTCCTGGGCTCCTGGGCTCCTGGCTCTTCCAGCAGGACAGCCACCTTTATCCCAACAGGGACTGTCTGCTGCTGCACAGGAGTCCGGGGCTGGTGTGAGAAGTGGGGTCCAGGCTCAGGGTCATCACCAAGGCTCAGTTACTGGTTGATCAGTGTCCTTGTCTGGTAGCCCCCTGCCCTCCCTGGGACCCCTGCCCCAAAAGCTATACTCCAGTCCCCCTGTCCCTCCTGGGGAAGACAGAGTCGCTCCCTTGGACCGTGAGGGGTTCCTCTTTACAAGACAAGTGGATGGAGGAGTGCTAAAGCGGCTCCTTTCAGCTCAGATTTTCAGGAATTCTGTAGGTCAGCTGTTCAACACAGTTGTTACTAGAAACTGAACTATGATGCACTACAGTTTAACAAGTTACAGGAAAGACAGACACAGTGAACATTCCAAAGTTATGGCTTCCTACTGATACAGGGTGATCTAGGCTCCTGAGGTTCTTCAGGACAGCACTATCTGCAGGGAGGAAACACCGCCTCACAGCGTGCCCAGCAAGTCTCCTTCCCGTTCCAGGGTTGGCAACCGTCATGCTGGCAGCTTACAGCTGGCCTCCCACCACCACGGAAAGCTGGTTGCGGACTGCGTGGCAGCACACCAGTGCTTCCATTCAGGTGTCAACAGAACATGAGCAGTGTGTAACACGTGAGCAGGGACATGTGTGCTGCCTGTACAGGAAGGAGCGGGTGGCTGCGACATCACAAGGCCCCATCACAAATCGTGAATCACATCCTGTCCTTCCCCTTGATGCCATCAGCAGTCCCCACCACCAGGCTGGGGGCACCTGGCCCTGTCTACCAGGTGTACACCCACATAGCCACTCTCTCCCCTGGCTTACTACCTGCCTCCTGGAACCTGCCTCAGGGCCTTTGCACTTGCTGTGCCTCCTCCCTGGGATGCTCCCCCAACTCTCTGCCTACTTGGTTCTTCTCACCATTCAGGTCTGAGTCCAAACAACACCTCCACTAAGTAGCTCTCTGTCACTGTGGCTCGGGCTCGCTGTCACCCTTAACATCATCACTGAATTGTCAGTGTCACCCTGTGGTGGTTCATGAGATGCTGTGAGGCTGCACACTCCGCCGCCCAGGACTTCAGATACTAGCAGGGGGACCCAGGGTGGACAGGTCTCAGTGGTACTTCCAGACCAAAACAGAATAGAAAGAAAATCAATTTCCTAAAATCAGCCAATGAAGACCCTGGAGAGTCTGAGGTACACCAAATGGTCCCAACTCAGCAGGAACAGATGATCACCAAGGATCAGAACAACATGGGAAAAAGAGAACCCAGAAGATAGAAAGACCCAGTCAATGGGTGACTAAAACAGCATGTGACCAGAAGAACCAGCTGGTGTCCAGCCACCACCAGTGACAGCCGTGATGGGGCTCATGAAGCTGAGTCTCAGTGACAACATGAGAATAGAAAGAGATACATCCTGAGAACTCCACTAAAAGACCACAATTGGTGGTCCAAAGGCCTGGGGGTTCCCCTGGGAACACAGCCCCCCGACCTGATGCTGCCCCTGTCCATAAATTGTTACTGAGGTCAATTCCTCAGACAGGAATGGACTGGACTCAGCGACACAGAGTGACCATATTGTGTGTGCACTTACGGTTCTGTGCATCTATAGGATGTCGTCCAACTGGCCTCTTACCAGAGGGGAGTGGGGAAGGTGGAGAAGAGGGGACAGGAGACTGTTCAGAGGATATGACACGTATAGCACAGAAAGGAGGAGTGTGCTGTCACCAGGCAAGGAGAGCAGGAGCAGCTACACACAGACAGGCATGCAAATTTAAACTGGATTGTACACTTCCATTCAATCACAATAAAAAATATATTAAAAAAAAGAAAAAGAAAACCCTCCAGATCAAAACAGTACACTTCTGGACTTGCCTCTCTGCAGGAATCAGACACTGGAGGACAACATCATGCTTGCTGAAGCGGAGGCCAGTGAGAGCAATGACCCTGAGGACAACATACGACTAGACGTCTCATCCTATTGTCCATACAGCCACCAGGAGTGGGAGTCCAGCCAGCAACAGGCGGGCTATCTCCCTGAAACCACCTTGAATCTGCTGGTCTTGATCTCTCTGGGCCTGTCTGATGCCACCACAGTGACCACGTCAATTCAACTGGGCATGTCCGTCTCCCACATGGGCATGTCACTCTGGCGAACTCATGCATCTCGAGTCGCAGACAGTCATCCAGAATGGTGACCCCTTCCGCTCACCCCAGGTGGAGCAGAGCCCCATCAGCTCTGCTTTTCTGGGAGCGCTTCCTGACTCCCTGATGTGCTAGCTAGACATGCCCCAAGTCGAGGCCCAGCCCACCTCTCACCTCTGATCTGTCCCTCTGATGCAGTGGGCCCTGGAAGCTAGGAGGCCAATCTCCTGACCCCATACTCAGGCCTACAGGAAAGCCACACTCGACTTCTCCCCAGATGGCAGCCCAGAATGTTCTGTCCCTTGGCATGGCCTCTCCTGTCTCCTGGCGGCCCACCCACCCAAGCTGAGCTACCATCCCCAAATGCAGTATCTGGTACGTCTGGTACACCAGCCAGCCAGTGTCCCTGTCAGCTTCACTGGGTGAGCTGTCATGCAATGCCACCAAACTGGGGAGGAGGGGTGACATGGAACTGTGTGCCCTGCCTTGACACAGGCCCCGTCACACTGCTCCTGTCAGAGCTGCCACAGAACAGAACCTCTCAGTGTCATGGCAACCAAGACAAGGTCACCTGTCCCTCTGCGGGAAGCTGGACAAGAGGCCAGAGAGGGAGAGAGTGGTCAGAAAGGTGGGGAAAGAGAGAGGGTAGGAAGACAGGGACACCTGAGACACACGAGAGAAGAAAGACACAGATCACTGAAAAGAAACTGAGAAGGAGAGACACAGACTGAGACACAAAGACAGGAGTAGAAAGAAGAGACAGAGAGACCTACCTAGGAAACTGTGGGTCTCTGACAGACGAGGGGCAGCAGGGCAGAGGGGCCAGCACGGGACCGAGTAGGTCACGTAGGAGTGGCCCCACTTCCCTGAACTTCTGACCTCAGAGTACAAGCTCTTCCTGTCCCCATGTCCCAGGTCCCCAGATCCTCTCCTCCATGGCCATTCCACCCCAGATGAACGGCTCTCACAAGCACCAAGGTGAGAAGACATGAGAACAACACTCGCCCTCGGGGACACACCTCCACTGCAGCACCAGGAACCCCAGCGGCCATCCCACAGCCTTCTCACACTTAGCCACCCTACCACAGGGCAGCCAGGCCCTCAGCTAACCCCAGTGTCCCTGAGCTCCAGCTCTGTAGCCCATGGGGCCAGCATGGCCCTTCACTGTGAGCCATTAGCTGTGGGCCCAGTGCTCCAGCGGAATGCCCCACAGGGCAGGTACAGTACTGGACGGGCAGCCAAGGAGACCCAGAGGCCAAGCTCAAGGGCAACCAGGTGGACATGGCCAGTTCTCAGAGCCAGGGTCCGGGCCAAGTGTAGGATCCTGGGACAGTGGATACAAAGTGGTTGCCATTCAAAAAGTCTCTGCCTGGGTCTGCACCCGCCTTCATCAGCATGCAGGGAAGCATCGTAAAGGTAAAAGGACCACCAAGCTGATCAGGCCACTCTGGATGGCCTGGGCACAGGGATACCATGGTGAGCCCAACTCTGTGGGGCACCACCGGGGGCTGAACTCAACCACAGGAATGATGGACAGACTGCTTGGACAGCAGGCACAGGGAGGGAAGGGAGGGCCAGGTGTGGAGGTCCACAGTTTGCACCTCATGTCTACAGAGCTGTGTGTCCTGTGAACGGATGGAGGTGTCACTGTCCTTGCTGTGATTCAGAATGTGGACAGATAATAGTCACTTTGTGAACAGGCAAATGATAAGGCCAAGTTGCCACTGATGGCAGTTACAATCCACAAAGGCCGCTGTTTTACCACAGTCCCCGCCACTCCCTCCTGCCTCTCACCCCCATGGATCTGTGCTCTCCTACTCACTGCTCATTTGTATTTCTTCTACCTTTCAGCCTAGAGAATTCCGGATGACATTTCAATTTCTGCAATGCCAAAGCTACTTCTGTGGAAATAAAAAGCAGTACACCAGGACAATGAATAAGAAGACCCAAGAAAAACTGGCACCTCTGACTTACAATGTTGACAAAAAATACTGACTATGCCGTGCACTGCCAGGCCGAACAAATCAGTGTTGGAAGAAGTACAGCCAGAGTACTCCTGAGAAGACAGGATGGCAAAACTGCATCTCAGGTATTTTGGACATGTTATCAGGAGGGACCAGCTCCCGGGAGAAGGTTCACTGAAGAGAGGAAGTCCCTCACCGAGACAGACTGACACAGTGGTGGCAACAACGGGCTCAAACATAACAACTGTCAGGATGACGCTGGACCGGGCAGTGTTTCCTTCTGCGGCACACGGGCTTTCACCATGAGTTGGAACTAATTCCACAGCACCGAACTCGCCACTAAAGCTGTTTGATGCAGGCTGGTGAACAGGACAGCAGGATGGCCAGTCATGTATATGCAGACCTAGACCGGACACTGGATCCACAGACCAAACAGTGACACTCTTGGAGGGCCCCTGGGACAAGACAGGGTGCTCAGTGCCTGGGCTCAGAGCCGAGGCGGGACCGCTTATGTCTCCACCTACAGACCCAGGGAGGGGCTTCCTATGTCTCCGCCCACAGGCCCAGGGGAGGGACAGCTTATGCCTCCACCCACAGGCCCAGGGAAGGGGCTGTTTGTCTCCACCCACAGACCCAGAGGAGGGGCTTCCTATGTCTCCGCCCACAGGCCCAGGGGAGGGACTGCTTATGTCTCCGCCCATGGGCCCAGGGAAGGGGCTATTTATGACCCCACCCACAGACCCAGAGGAGGGGCTTCCTATGTCTCTGCCCACAGGCCCACGGGAGGGACTGCTTATGTCTCCGCCCACAGGCTGGGGTTGCTTATGTCTCCACCCACAGACCCAGAGGAGGGGCTTCCTATGTCTCCACCCACAGGCCCAGGGGAGGGACTGCTTATGTCTCCGCCCACAGGCCCAGGGGAGGGGCTGTTTATGTCTCTACCCACAGAGCCAGAAGAGGGGCTTCCTATGTCTCTGCCCACAGGCCCAGGGGAGGGGCTCACATTCCTTCACACCATGTAACAGGCAGGAGGAGCAGACATGTGAGTCAGTTTGGGAGCCTCATGGGGCAGTCCAAGACTGCATTAAGGGGTACTTCACAGTGGACCCTGGGAAGAAACCACCACCAAGCAGCTGGGACACACTGGGAGGCTGGAGGGCACCAACACCAGGGAGCATTTTCCTAAGAAAGATGCTTGGGATCCCAGCGTCCCAGCCCATGCTGTTCCTGGCCATTATCACTGCTCACCGGGCTCCCCACACCACAGCGACCCTCAACCCCCTCCAGCCTAACATCCTAGAGTAGCACCCCGGCACCTTCTCCATGTCCAGCCCGAATCCCACCTACTGGAGTGTGCACTCACCTCCTCCCATGATGCCCCAGCACCTGCTGAGCTGCTTCTCCACAGCCCAGAAACAAAACAGACCCACCCCTGCTGCCCACCACATCCCCTTCATCTTTACAGTGACTTACTGTTTGTTTTTTTAAACCAACTTCTTTTTCCTCTATTTCAGGGGTTGCCAAACTGTCTCTATCAAGGGCCAGGTAACAAATATTTCAGGTTTCCCTAACTACACAGTCTCTGTGGCAACCACCCAATCTGCCACGGTAGTCTGACAGCAGCCTCAGACAATTGGCCACGAATGGGCACGGCTGCAAGCCGGTAAAACTTCATTCACAAAGTCAGGCAGGGGGCCAGACTGAGCCTGCTGACGCTGGCGCTAACACACAGACAAGCCTTCCATCTCATCCTCAACAATAATGTCTGAAAGACTGTAGGCTGACACGCTGGCTGCTTTTTTTCATACATGCATCAAAATAAACATCCCAAATGAGCTTTAAAATTTTTTCTGTAACTCAGTGTGTGTGGTCCAACTGAGGTCCCCCTAGGAACAGCCCTTGCTTTGGGGCTGTGGCCTGTTTGGCCACGGAGACCACAGGTCTCCAAGCTAGGAGTGCTCTGAGCCTTCCAGATTGAGAATGGAAGACGTCATTTCTCTCCAACTCTCTTCTTCACTGCAAGGGTCAACACATGGAGGCTGGGCGGGAGAAGACCCTCAGAGACCACTGCCCCACAGCATCAGGCCCTGAGCTAGCTAGCCAGCAGGCACAGAGCACACAGGGCAACACCCAGTCCGGCCCCCAGCCCTCACCTGGCCCTTGCCCCGGCGCCGGTAGCTCCGCCTCACCAGGCTCTTATAGTTCTCATTCTTCTTGGTCAGGTAATAGTAGAGGACGCACTCAGCCACCGTCTGCAGAGAAAAGAAAAGAGCGCTGAGGGCACCCAGGAGGCAGCTAGCACCCCGACAGGCTGGCTGGGTAGCCTGGCCTCGCCAGGCCTCAGTGTTCTCATCTGTGAAGTGGAACACTAGTAGCACACACTTCCGAAGACTCTGTTAAGATCAGATCAGTTAAAATGAGCACAAAGCACTAAGTAGAGTACTGGGCAGCGTCACCACTGGAGAAGGGCTACCTGTTTTTAATGTCATTGCTGTTAATCAATGATGATGTCACTATTAACCGTCACCTAGCCCCTGTGGTCTGGGGTCTCTTTCCCTCACCCTACCCCCCTTCCCTAATATCAGATGGCCGGAACAAACCCTTATGACTTGGCTCACCAAAACTGACCCATCCTACTCTTTAGCTCCTGGAAGATTTCCTTCTTTTCTCTGCCGTGGTACTCTCACACTTACCTGGGTTTGAATCACACCGCTGTAGGCTGCTGGGCAAGTGACCAGCCCTCTCTGATCCCTGGCTGCCCTGCTGTCCAAACGGGACTAGTTGGATGACACCCAGAAACTAACAGTTCAAGGCAGCAAGGCCACCACCCACACGCTGCCAGCCCCACAGCGGCACTGATGAGACGTGAAGCATTTCTGTGGCTCCTGCCAAGCCAGGAACTCAGCTCTGGAGGGTTCCATGTCATCCGCTGGGCATAAAGGTGGCCTTGCCCCAGACTAACGGGACTACCTAGGAGCACAGAACTCCCTGGTTCAAACCCTGAACCAGAACTATCCTGAGATCTCCTCCTTACAGAAAAGCAGAGAGACATACAAAGTAAATGACAGCGCTTGTTAGGCGGACACACTGCTCAAGTAACCTGGACCAGCGTCCGAAAACTCAGCACTGAATCCACACCAAAGACGAAGGGGTACCGTCAGAAACAGCACAACCAGAGCACAAAGGCTACGCGAACACAGTGACAAAACTCACATCACTAATCAATGTGCGTGGACACTGTCAAAGGGAAACCTAACCTGCTACATAAACATTCACCAAAAATACAATCAAATACTATTTAAAACGCAAACAAGCACCAAGATGGCCTTGCCTCAATGTCCAACTGTCCTGCACAAAAGCCACCAGCTGCAACCTTCTAGAGTACACCGCGGTCTGAGTCTGTGCCCAAGTGGACCCCCAGGCCAAACCTGGCCCACAGATGGGACGCACGCAATCACTGGAGAAAGGATGTCCTAAGCAGATGCCAGTATTTACAGATGAGACAAATGAGGCTGTCTGGCTTCTCGCTTTAGGGGTCTGCAATATTCTTCCTGGGGATGACGACAGGCTGGCCCTGAGCAGCAGCCACTTTTCTGAGGGAACACAGGCTTGCTAGTCACCCCGCTCCCAGCTGACTGCGGGGCTCCTTCATCCAGACACAGCTCTCAGCCAGCAGAACCCTCCTGCAAGGCCTTCTGGAAGCACCAGCTAAGTTCCATCCTGGGCCTCCTCTTGGCCAGAGGGCACACTGAGTTCACCATCTTCTCTATCGAGTTCTGGTCCTTGCTCCTCAACAGCTTGGCCCAATGGCAGTTCCTACAGCACCTCCTTGCTGCCCGGGAGCTCTCCCCAGAGTCTACGACACTGTCCACATCCCTGCAGGACACTCAGTAGCAGAAAGGCCATTATGGGGCTTGTTTCTCCACTGTGGCTTTTCAGCATGACGAAATGTCCCCCTTCTGTCCTGTCTCCTGTCATCTGTGTCATCAACCACACTAGGACCAGATTTGGGGAACGGTTCCCTGGGTCCTTCTCCCAGCCTCCCCTTCCTTCTCACAATGAAGAAGGGGGACCAGGACACTTGCAGGCTGGGGGCAGCCACAGGTACATCTGGGACAAGCTCCCATCTCAGAAATCTGATCCAAACACTCACAAAAACGACCACCGACGGTAACACAAGTGAAGGAAGTTCTTCTTGCTTTGCCTACTGGTTCCAGAAGGCTCCATGTACAAACCCCACACCTGTGACTGTCTTCCAGTCCAGGCTGCCCTCCGTCACCTCTCACCTCCGGGTACCAGCCAGTGCATGTAGCCTTGTCAGGGACCAAAGCAGAGGCTTCCCCCTCTAGGAACAGCTTAGGTTGATGTGGTAGGTGAGAGCTGGGGCAAAAAGGAGGCTGCCCCATCAGGGTTTGGCCTTGAGGTCAAGATAGAGATCAGGGTCAGCTCTACAATGAAGACTTGTTCAAAGAGACAGGGATGTGTCAGGCACACACCTGGCCTGACATCAGGCGTATGAGAGATCACACAATGACAATCACAGGTACCCAAAGAGGTCGTTCATCCAGCCCCCTGAGAGGTCATTCATCCAGGCCCCTGAAGGAGTATCACCTTGGCCTATAAAATCTTAACTGAGAAGGCCAAGGACCGTATCACTACCCAAGGCCATCCCAAATGCGTAAGGACACCACATTCGAGGAGCTGGCAGAGGAGCCTGGCTCATGGTTTGGGTCAGCTGCCCACTCAACTCTGGGGTTTCATACACGTGGCTCCACCCACCACACTCCACCCCCACCCTTGGCATGTGGGCCAGAGGTGGGGCCTGCTGGGCTGCTCCCAGGAAGGAGGGATGGGGGAAAGGAGGAGGAAGGACGGCAGGAGGAAGGGGAAAAGGAGAGAAAGGAACGACAGCAGGACCCAGGCAGCGGCCAATGGGAAGGAGGCAGGCAGACAAGCTGGCCGGCAAGCAAGAAGGAAGAGGGAAAGCAGGAAGGCCGGAAGGAAGGAGAAAGCGGCAGGGCCCAGGCGGAGGCATGCGGGCCAGGAGGGAGGAAGGAAAGGAGGAAAGGATGGTCTCGGCCTCCCTGCCCACGGGTGTGGGTGGAAGAGGGACCCGTTGGGCGGAGCACTGAGTGGGGTGCCCACTGACCTTCCGCTCCAGGAATGATGCAATCAGGCCGAAGTTCTTGGGGTGCTGCATGAACCTGCGAAGAGAGGGGGCGGGCGTGATGCCGGGCCGAGGGGCACCCCTGCTCCTCAGCCGCGTTCACGGGTGCCTGCCATCGCTGCCCAGGCGGGCACCGCCCATCAGAGCAATTAAAGCAGGGGTGTGGGAAGCGGGAGGGCAGGGCGGGCGTTCCTGTGAGTGAGTCACTGGCTGCAGCGCCTTTGAAATGGATTTGTTTGTCCTGCTGGAGGCAGCTTCCAGGAAAAATGAGGACATTCCGGGGAGCTCGGGAGCAGATCCCCCCCTTACATGGTCAGCTCGGTTTCTTTCTGCCTCAGGCTGGGCCTGGGAAGTCAGGCCTCGCCTGTCCCCCAGGGTCTGCTTGGGGACGTAGCTAGGCAGCCAATGGGGTCAGGGCCCGTGAGGCTGCTGGCCTCCCCAGAGGTGGCAGAGAGGCGTTCCGTGCCTGCTGGAGGCGGAGGAGGTGGCGGCCAGACGAGGCCGCGGCAAGAACGGACAAATGCTGGAGGGTGGCGGTGGGAGCTGGAGCCATGCCCATGGCTTCCTGGGAAGCGGAGTTACCGGGAAACCGCGAGTCAGGCCGAAATGTCAGGGGCTGGGGAGCTGGCAGGGGCCAAGAAGTGGGCCACACACTACCCGCCTAGGGTGCTGGCTGAGTCACTGCCCATGCACGGTCCAGTCTCAGCCAACTGCCCAGTACCACCCTACCACCCCACAGTGGGCTCCCACCTTGGGGACACTGAGCAAGTGCCTGGCCCTCCAGATGGCTGGGCAGGAGGCCAGCAGGCCCCTCCCCTGCTTCTCAGTGAGCTGATGGAGAATCTGAAGCCATCTCCCCCTCCTGAGGAAGCAGGAAGGCGTAAGGCGGCTGGCTTCCCTGGTGGGGATTTCATTTCAGCAACTTGGAAAGTTAGAAATGCCTTCTTTCCCAGAAGCAGAGGTTTCCTTCCTTCCCTGCCCTCTCCTTGCCCCTGGCAGAGATAGGTCACCACGAGACCAGGCATCAATAGCTGGGCCTGTCTCACCTGTTTCACCACCCTCAAATCTTAACCGTACACCCTCTTTCCACAACCTTCACTAAAAACTTCTCATTCTGATGCCTACTTTGCAGATGGCAAACCAGAGGCTCAGAGAGAATGCCTGCTCCAGGTTACACAGCTAAGCAGTGGGGCTCTATGTCACTGTCACATGACTTTCAATAGCACTGTGTGCCACTGTCCCCTCTGACAGTCAGATTGTAGCCAATACCACTCCTTGGAAAGATACACACCACCCAGGCCCATCGCACACAGGCCACAGCCAGGCCAGTAGCCCAACCTAGTACACTGCCTTTCTGCTACTGAGTCCACGGGGCAGGACGTCATGAGGCGTGACATCTGAATGTGACATCTCTGGCAACAGAGAAGCCACAAAGTTTAAAAAAACCAAGAGGGGATTTAAGAACTACCTGACACAACGGTGGCTCTCAGCCTCAGTGACTACCCTATAGTCATGTCGTGAGCCCAAAGGCATAAAACACATTACACACAGAAGGCGGTCCCACCGTAAGAAGACGAAGACAGGAACTGCAGGAAAACCGGAGTTTGCCATTTTTCTAGGCAATAAAGCCCACATCTGTCCTGGGACTCACTCCTAAATGCCTTTCCTGTTGAAGACCACTCAGTCGGGGTGACGGGCGCTGAAGGACACACCGCAGCACCCCCTGGGTTGACATGGCATTATTCTTTTCCACTGGAGACCCTCCCCCCGTGGCGTGCCCACTGCTGCACATACCACCTCTGCACGCTGGGCTCTGCACCGTCGGACTCACTCCAGCCTCACCCACAACCCAGAAGCATCTCTGTTGCAGACTGACTGTGCTCCCCCAAATTTATGCTGGACCCTAACCACAGGGCCTCTGTGCAGGTGGCTCTGTTTGGAAATGCTATCAGCTAACAAGAGGACGTACTGGAGCAGGGGTAGAAGCCAAGCCAGCACAAAGTGGTGGCCTTCTAAAAGAGAAGAGACAGACAGACAGACAAACAGAGGATGGCACTATGATGCGACACCCACAAGCCAAGAACCCCAGGGCCCACCAGATGCCAGGAGAGACAAGAAGGATCTGCACCTAAGGCCTTCGGTGAGATCACAGGCTTCCCGACCCACTCACCTGGGCCTTCCAGCCTTCAGAGCTGACCCAACACATTTCTGTTCTTATAAGCAGCCCCCACCCCTCACCAGAAAAAGAAAACCAAACCCAATGTTGCTGAGCGGACTGTGACTCCTCGAGATCCCATACAGAGGAGAACTGTTTGACAGGTTTCCAAGGAGCGACTGCTGGATTTGAACTGCCGACCTTTGGGTTAGACCATGGGGCCACCAGGGCTCCATACGATAGCCTAGGAGTCCAGTGATGCCCCCATCCATTCCACCCCTGCGCCTCCATCTTCTGGACTACACCTACCCTCGAAAGAGCAGACAAAGTCCCGGCCCCCGAGGCTCCGTCTCCCACAAGTGGAGCCTGCAGAATAGCAGGCACCCCCCTCGACAACACCTCCTGGCGATGAGGCCCCCTTCAGAGGCCGAGGCAAGTGGGCCATCCAGGTGTCACACGGGGAGAGGAATCTGCTCCCAACATGCCCTGCCCACCTCGGCTCCCTACCCTCCCACCATACAACTTCTCTGTGCTAGGGGAGGGCTGTGACACTGGGTGACAGGAGGACATCTGTCTGCACATGCATCACCTAGCAGGATCTGCCTTCGGGACCTGGCTGGTGTGCACACAAGCTGGGATGCTGGAAGCTGGGCCACCAGTGTTCCCACGGCAGCAGGGTCACCCACAGCAGACACCTTTCAGTGGAGCTTCCAGATTGAGGCAGGCCAAGAAGAATGACCTGGTGACCTGCTTCTGAACATCGGCCAAAGACAAAGTCTTCCGATCACCACAGCACCCTGTCCGACCCAGTGCTGGCAGCTGAGCCCCTGGGCCGCAGGCCCTCGGCAGACACAGAGGCCCCAACAGCCCACTGTGCACGCCAACCACCGTGAGGGCGGCACAGGACCAGGCAACGTCTCGGCCCGTTTACGTGCTGTCACACAAGCTGAGTAACTCAATGGCAGCTACCAACAGGGCTCCTTTGGGGATCCCCAGTTAGGGGGGGAGGAGGGTTCTCTTTTACCTGGACCCCATATCCTGGGTTTGGTGGGAGGAGAGGGGACCCTTCTCTGCCCCAGAGCTCTCCACTCATCTCCCTAACCTGGCAATCATTCTGCCTTTTCATAAGGAGCCCGCCACAGCTTTATCTCTTAGGGTTCAGCTCCCGTCTCTGCTCCCCAAAGCCCCTTGCTCCCTGGTTCCCTCCTGCGCCCCAATCACCGTCTCCACTCTGGCCATGCATTCGGCCTTATTCAGCACTGGGGTATTTGACTCTACCTCCACCACTGTGCACTAGGGCCTTCAGGAAGTCTCCTGTCTCTCTGTGTTCCCATCTGTGTGATGGGGACGTCCTGGCTGGCTGTTGTGAGGGACGAGGGGTACGTGGGGCCCAGGATGTGGGCCGGGCTCAGAAAATGGTGCTTTTGGAGTAAAATGAGCACTGGAGGCATGGGTGCCTGTGCACTGGCCGAGGGGTGGCCTCGCCACTGACAGTACCTGCCACTTACCACAGTGACAGCTTGGCTTTGGATAAAGTTGCCTTTATACCTCAACCTATGAGGCAGTGGTCTCCGGGACAGAATTCCTGTCTTCCATGTGGGAGACTCAGGTCTGATTCCCAGCCAGTATACCTTATGTGCAGCCAAGATCTGTCTGTCAGTGGAGGCCAACATGTTTCTATGACACTGAATAGGTTTCAACAGAACTTCCAGACTAAGACAGACTAGGAAGAAAGGCCTGGCAATCTACGAGGTCAGACAATCAAGTCTGTAAACTCAATTGTTCTAAGTGCCACATACCCCACTGCGGAATACCACTACGGTCACCTTAGAAGTGTCCCCCTAAGGAAGTTATGCACCAATGCCAGCATCTAGTCAACCCCTCAGAGCAATTTTGGAATTCTTTCTGGAATGGCCATTGCTCACAGTGGCACGCTGGCAAGTTTGCAAACTTAACTGTGTAACTGTCTACGAGGGAGTGTTTAGCCAGTAAACAAACAACTATAGTGGCACACATCCCTGCTCACCTGATCTGGCCCCCAGTGACTTTTTTTCTTTATCTGAAGATAAAGGAAATACTGAAAGGAAGACAGTGTGATGACATTCAGGACATCGAGGGTAATAAGACAACAGCTCTGATGGCCATTCCAGAAAAGCAGTTCCAAATGGCTTTGAAGGGCAGGCCAGGCATGCTGGTGTCAGGGTGTAGCTTCCCAAGGGGAGCACTTCAGAGGTGACTACAGTGACACTCAGCAGTGAAGCACGCAGCACCTTTACTAGGATGAATTCGGAAACCCAACTGTCAGATCACATACTTCCGAAAATCAGCCACTGAAAGCCCTGTGGGTCACAACAGTGCAAACCGGCCCCCAACCCTGCATGAGCACGGTAAGGACACGGGATCCCTGCGTGTCAAAGCTGCCGTGACGGGCACGAACAAGAACGAGGCCGCCAGCGTCTGCAGTGGGACTCACTTCTCACGGAAGGTCTCCTTCTCCTGCTCGCTCCACATGTTCATGACCTGGCGGTCCTTGTAGACCTTCATGGGGTCGCCCATGAGCCCGTTCATGTTGATGAACTTGATGCGCTGCTGGTCGGCGTCATACAGCATGGGCGGGATCACTGCCAGCTGGCGCATCTGCTTCTCCAGGTTCTAGGGGCACAGCAAGGGTAGGGGGTGGTCTGAGAGGAGGGAGGACACAGAGGGGGCAGGGGTGGTGCCCAGGGGAGGCGCAGAGGGCATGCAGGTTCCGAGCCAGGGAGGGAGGTGTGGGACCCCAGAGGAAAAGACTGCTGACTTAAAAATAACAGCCCGGATTGAAAGGCAGCCCGGACAAGTTTATGGGGGAGTGGTCATCAACTGAACAGGACAGCAGCATGGCCTTATCTGCACTGGGAGGGGAGCCCTCAATCCTCCCCTCCCCGGGAAATGCAAGCACCATAAAACACTGCCGGCAAGATCTCTGCCCCACTGGGCCAGGCTCGCTCGGGGACAGCACCCTATGCATCTGGGGTCAGAGAGCACGTGGGCAGGCCTCGGGGAGCCGCTGCCTCGCTGGCCCACAGAAGAATGGAGGGGACAGGGACAGCTGAACCCCGCCCCCATGCTAGAATCTTGCTCCCAGAAGTTGCCTACTGGGGAGCTCGTCTTCCCCCCATGAACTGCCAGGGCTGGGCTGGTTCCCTCCTAATGCACTCTGATGGCCAATAAAAGGCTCTGGGCCTCTAAGATGCATGTAGAGAAGGGGAGGGGGGTGGACAGCCTGGGAGTGGACCACCTTCCTCCTGCTTCCGGTGTAGAGTAAAACTGCATCATTAAGAGGCTCATTTCCCCAAATCTCTGCAGTGGCCATTACAGTCGATTATTTATCTCTAGGGGCTGGCAAGGGCTGGCCCCAGCCAAGGTCAGCCAGCTCCAGCCCAGCCTGGCTGTTCCTGGCCAGGGCTCCTGCCAGCAGTAAGGGGAGCCACAGCTCTGGCCCTGGCTGAGAAGTGAGCCCAAGTCTCCCCAGCACCCCTGGGAGAAGCCCTGGAGACCCAGATACTTTCTGAGCAGTTTGGCAGCCTCCAGAGACACAGTAACAGCAGAGCCGCAGGCACGGCCCCAGGCAGGCTTCTCCCAGCAGGACCCTGGGTCTGCCCTCCCACCAGGGCTGCCTCTGTCTTTTCCAGGCTGAAGACTGCCCAGCCTGACTCACACTCTCCTGGGGGCCCTCAGGTCGGCCTTGTGATGGCTGAGGTCAAGCTTCTGCCCCGATTCCCTTCCCAGTCCCCCTTCCCACAATGCACCACTCTTTCAACCTTCCAGAAGGTCCAGGACCCAAGGAAGCGGGCATCTGGGATGGGGAGTGGGGCAGAAGCGGTGGTACCACTCAGCACTGATGCCACTCCCTCGGCTGTCTGGCCAGGAAATCCCAAGATAATACCACCTTCCTCCCGCTTCCAGTACAAACCAATACTGTGTCTGCCTGTCACGGGTGTCGGGAGCTGTGGCATGGGGCCCATGCCTGCCTGTCACAGGCATCAGTGGCTGTGGTGCAGGGCTTGTGTTTGCCTGTCACAAGTATTTATGGCTGTGGAGCAGGGTTGCAGCAGGGACTCACCTCCTGCTCAGAGAGGCCGTCGATGATCTCAGATACCTCGTGCTCGCTGCGGGCGGCAGACATGGAGAGCCCACCGCCCCGCTGGCCCACCCTGCTGGAGGGTGAAAGGGACACACTCAGGACCAGCCTGGGCAGCTGTCCCACACCCAGCCCTTCTCATCCCCAAATGTAGGCAAGGGGGAGCAGAGGGGCCAGGGCAGGACCCTATCGAGACCTAGAGTCCTCAAAGGACAAACCCTCCAACAGCCAAGGTGCACAAACGTAGGTCCAAACCCGGCCCACTCTGTGACTCTGTTTCCTCCCCTGTCATCTGGGCACTCAGCACCTAGGGCTCTGGTGAAGAGCTCAGCGAGGTGAGGGCCAAGTGCTCCATGCCATACAGGGTACTGTCACAGCTGCTACGAAAGAACTCTAATTTCATCTGCGTGACCAACAAAACAACCAACCACAGTTCCCACACCGAGCACCCACTGGGTGCTGAGCTCTCTCTATGCAGCATCTCCCCCCACCTGCAGCCACCAGCGAGCCCAGCACTGTGGGGCCCAGCTCCTCTCTGCTGTTGCCGTATCAGGGATCTCAAACTCAGAGCCCTTCAGGGGCTGGGCAGGCCACAGGAACGGAGCAGGCAGGGACAAGTGTGGTACCCCAGAGGGGTGCTTGTCCCACCCAAGTGTCCTTCAGCTCCCAGTGTACCAAGGTCGAGTACACCCAAACGACAGTGCCCAGAGGCCAAGGCAGCCCGGCCCAGGGATGAGCCCCCCAGCCCCGCGGGGCCGCGCTCACCTCTGCATGCGCTCCTGCAGCTCGCGCTGCTTACGGATCTCGGGGAACTGCTTCTCGTAGTACTCGCGCACCTTGCTCTCCTTGGCCCGCCGCCGCGGGTTGCTCTCGATGCGCTCCACCTTCTTCTCCCAGGCCTCCATGAGCTGGTCATAGCGCTGGCAGAACTTCTGCTCCTGGGAGAGGGCGGGAGGCCCTGAGCCAGCCGCTCCGCAGGCATGCACACACGTCCACATCCACAACCACAGTCACACACGTGCGCACACACGCACACAGCTCACGTGTACATATACATACACACTCACATATACTCACAACTCACATACTGTAAGTCATATATGCACACATATACCTACACACAAACTCACATTTGCACATACACAGCTACCCATGTATACTCAAAACAACACAGTCACATAAGCAGACACGGACTAGAAGAGCCAAGCTGAAACATACAGGCACACAGGAGTGCACTGAAGGCCGCACGCGTGCACGCACACGCTGGTGGGTGCAGCCCTAACAGACCAGAAAGCAAAGCGGCACAAGTCCATGACTGGGGCCTGAATTCAGAAAAGCCACAGCCTCCATACGCCCCATACACCAGGGTCCTGGCCACCCTTCCCTGCTGAATCAAGAGCCTACCCTGGCCTTCCTCTAGCTTCTCCAAAAACACCCTCTCCATCCCAGAGGCCACCAGCCACCGCTGGCTGTCAAACTCAAATCATGTAAAATTAACTGAAACTAAAAACTCTGTTTCTTGATCTGCGTGACCACACTGTGGGTGCCCAGCAGCCACATGTGCTTGTGGCTACTGCCCATGCTGGAGAGCAGACAGTGAACACATCCATCAGGGCAGAAAGATGTGTGCACCCTGCTCCAGGGTGCCACCAGGCAGAGGGGCAGCCCTTGGGGGAGCACCACTTCCCAAACAGCTGCTCAGTCCCAGGTCTCAACTTCAGAAAGCTCCCAATGCCAAAAAACAGCTCCTGAGGAGTTTCTGCTACCTACTGAAGACAAGGAAGTCCCCCTTCCATGTCTAACTGCAGTGTAGCCTGCTGCCGCCTGCACCTATGCTCTTAGAAAAGAGGCCCTGCCGAGCAGAGCACAGCCTGGCTTCCATGTCTGCAAGATGACGTGAGTCTCAAGCAGGTGGGGGGCCGTCTGGCTGGCCACGAGAGCCTGCTTCCCATCCTGAGCAGCTGTGGGTGAACAGATGGCGCGCTCCATGAGACTCGCCTGAATGCCCTCTCAACGCTCCACTGCAGTCTGAAAGCCCTCTCTGGTCCTTGTGCCCAGAACCCTGCCCCAACCCGCATCTCTGCATCAATCCACGGCACCCCGTGACCTTGTCCTCGACCCACCCAGCAGGCCCTAAGGAACAGCTCTGCCAGCACCAAGCAGGGACAGAACTGGATCCCAGCTCAGGAAGCCCCACAGTGAGTGAGTGCTGACAGAACTCCTGGGGGATCCAGAGCAGGTCGCAATGACAGGAAACAGCCCCTGCGGACAAGGCATGCCCTGAGGCCATTCTTTATTCCCAGCTTGTCTTTAATGGGACTCCATGCAGCTCTTCTCAGGGGCACCCCGCTGTGAGCCCCCCAGGTAGGAGCAGCCCAGCTGGAGACGGGGTGGCGTGGCCTGCCATAGCCCCAGCTCTCTTTAGACCTGAGGACTGTCCACCACAGGAGGAGGGGGTTGTGGGAGGGCAGGACCACAGGACAGGGCCACAGGGAGCCGCGGCCGCAGGGACTCACCCATTGTTTCCGAGCGTGGTTCCTCCTCTTGAAGTACAGGATGAGCTTTTTCCGCATTGCCTGGTTTCTGTGCGGGACGGAAGCCAGTGAGCATCACGGAGGCAGTGGCAGCAGCATTTTCTCCCACTTGGGGAGGGGTGCTCAGTGTGCCCAGGAGGCTGCCTCGGGAGACAAACACGCTCCAGCCCTGCAGTGACCAGCCAACTGCCGCCACCAGGCCTGGTGACTGTGGTCCATGGCCAAGGAGGTCCAGAGGGCCGAGGTGTAGGTGGCCCCCAACTTGAGCTGCCAGCCTTCCGGCCCCCCACAACACACACAACAGTTCCCCTGTCAGCCACGCCTGCCACAGAGAAACAGGCTAGCCTCAATGCCTAGGCCACTGTGTCATGACTACGGCAGAGCCCGAGGCAGGAGGGAGCCTCACCTGGCCCACCCTACGACAATGGGGAAGACCTCCACGCCACTGATGGTCAGCAAAGCCCACCCACCCCATGGCTTGGGAGGGTAAAGGCCTAGGCGCCCAACACCGGGGTCCTAGTGACATCCCTGCTGCCTTCCACTCTGGGCAAACACACATCCACACACAAAAGGGATCCCGGGGTGGCAGGAGGCAGCAGCAGGCCTAGTTGCTCTCGGGATCAGCTCTATAGGCACCTACGGATCCGCCATCTCCGTTACGACAATGCCGGACCCTCCACAGTCCCAGCAGGATGGTGGGCTTCTCATCCCCTGGCCATGAGTCTCAGAAACAACAAGCAACAGCCTAGGCTCTGTCTCAGCTGGGAATAAAGGCCACTGCGGGCACAGGGCATCCTTCCTCTGCCAAGGCCCCATGGACCCCACCCCAGCAGCAACAAGCACACCACCCCGAGATCTTGGTCCTCGACACCGCTCTCTGCTGCCTGGAGAAGGACATCATGCTTGGCAGAATGGAGGGTCAGTGAAAAAGACAAAGACCCTCAACGAGATGGAATTGACAAAGTGGCTGCAACGATGAGCTTATGCATAAAGATGACTGTGGGCGTGGTGCT
This sequence comes from Heterohyrax brucei, assembly GCA_028571685.1. Lineage (NCBI taxonomy): Eukaryota > Metazoa > Chordata > Mammalia > Hyracoidea > Procaviidae > Heterohyrax > Heterohyrax brucei. The sequence continues at coordinate 5,980,133 of CM053160.1, read as the reverse complement.
GGACCGGGCAGCGTTTTGTTCTGTTGTGCCCAAGGTCGCTGTGAGTCAGAACTGAGTCGATGGCGTGTAACAAACAAAATCGTTCTCTGACAAGAGAAAGCAGAGCTGCCTGGAGAAACTGCTGATTCCAGGGCCGGGGCAGGAAACACGCACAAGGGGCATCCCTAAGTGCCTGAAAGTAAGGAAATGCCCAAAGAAGAAAAAAAAGTCCAAAGGATGACAAAGCCAACATGAAAGAGTCCCCAAAAGGTGAAGCTTGAGATGTCTAATCAACAAAACAAACATCACATCACTAGGTCATGAGCCAGACTGAGACACGGAAGAAAGGCCTGGCAATCTTCTTCTGAAAAGTAGCCAGTAAGACCCTACAGATCCTCAGAGAACAAAGCATCCAACAGAGTCCTGGAAGAGGAGCCCCCCAGGACGGAAGGCATTCAAAATACACCGAAGCTACAAGGATGGACTCAAGCACACCAGCATCACGAAGACGGTGCAGGACCCAGCCACGTCTGTCGCCGTGTGCACAGGATCACCGTAGACTGGAGCAGACTCCATGGTAGCTAACACAGCAACAGGTCAAAAGGCACAGAGTACAACAGGTACTCGGGGGTCCGCCCTGACAGGGGTAACTGATGGGATGAGCAGTTACACCACGAGATACGTCTCCTCCACAGAGAACTGCAGGGAAGATCCCAACAGGATGAGGCCGACAGACAGCCAGGGTGGAACCCCAGGGTCACTGAGGCTGCAGGCCAGGGCTGCAGACAAGGCTACATGAGCTGGCACAATTTTCAGGAGACAGAGGACACTCGCATGGCCTCAGGGTGTCTGCCCCGCCCTCTTACTACTGAGAGTTTTTTTTTTAATTATGATTGAATGAAAATGTACATTCCCATATAAATTCCCATGCTCACCTATATGCAGCTCCCACTGCTCTGCCTGCCCGGTGACAGCACACCCCTCCTCTCTGCTCCACACATGTCCTATCCTCCCCAAAGTCTCCTATCCCCTCCTCTCCACCCACTCCCCTTCCTCCAGCAAGAGGTCAGCAGGATGACATCCTATAGATGCATACAACCATAAAATTCCCACAAAATATGGTCATTCTGAGTCGCCAAATCCAATCCACTGCTGTCCAAGAAGTTGACCTTCCTTATGATTTATGGACAAGGGCCTCATCAAGGTGAGAGGCCATGCCCCCAGGGGAATTCTGAAGCCCCTGGACCATCAACTGCAGTCTTTTATTGAAGATCTCAGGGCGCACCCCTATTTATTCTCTTCCTGCCACTGAGACTCCACTTTGTGAGCTCCATCGTGGCTATCACTGGTGGTGGCTGGGCACCATCTGGTTCTTTTGGTCACAAGTCGATGTAGAGACCCACTCACGTGGGTCCCTCTGTCTTCTGGGTTCTCTTTTCCTCATATCATTCTCATCCTTGGTGATCACCCATTCCTGTTGAGTTGGGACCATTTGCTGTACCCTCAGACGGCAGCTTGGTGGCTTTTAAGACCCCAGACGCCACTCACCGATGAGGGGTGCAGAGTCCTCATTAGCAAAACGCTAGCTGTGCCAATTGGCCTCTATTTCACCTGACAGCATGGTCCTTGGCCCCCGCCCCAGCTATTCTGTTCTTGCAATATTGGGTTAAGTTGGGAGGAGTACTCAAATTGTGCTGAAGTCCAGTTATTATTGATCTTCTTTCTAATGTGTGCTGTCACCGATTTCACCCACCCGAATTTCTATTAACTATCTAACCTAAACCCTCGCCCCCTCACCCTCCCTCCCTCCCCACCCTTGCAGCTTTCAAAGAGTCTTTTCTTCTATGCATGAATCTGTTTTTAAGTTCTTATTGTAGGGGTCTCATACAATGTTTGTCCTTTGGACTGACAGGTGGTTTTAACACCTCTTGGCACATCCCTTGATGTGCTCACAGCCGCTTCAGGAGGGCACTTAATGTCCTTCCCATGAGAGTCAGCTGGACTTGGCGACTGCTTCTAAGAAACAGAGGATGGAAAGGAAAACCAGCAATGTGACAGCCAGGAAATAAGGCAGCTGCCACCCTGCCACGGGCTCAAGGTCAACCCACCTTGTGCTGAGTGGGACTGACGTCAAGTGCCCCTGTGCCAAGTGGGGAAAAGGCACTTCAACTCCAACATTCTTCCCCAAAACCTATATCCTCATTCTAATCTGCAGAGAACAGCAGACACGCCCAAAGTGGGGGACAGTCTACAAAACACAGGAACAGTCTATTTCAGAAGTCAGAGTCACAGAACACAGACTAAGGACGTGTCGGAGACAGCAGAGGCTAAAGAGACAGGCTGACTATCGATGCGGGACCTGGACCGAATCCCAGAAACGAAGAGGGAGCTTAGGGGAAAAGGAGGGCAGAATCCAAATCAAGTCTCTCTTTTCATTATTGCAGTCACTGTCCTTGGCTGTTAAAGCAAAAGTTACAGATTCAAGTCCACTCAGAGGCACCTGAAAAGGCCCAGCGACCTCCTTCTCGAAGCTGAACCACTGAAAACACAACGGAGCATGGCTCTACCCTGATACACACGGGGTCACCAGGAGACACCGCTGACACCGTGACAAACAACTGGCTTATTATGGTAGCTAATAGGGTTTTGCTGAGGTTGACTTCTTAGTTTTGCTAAACACACCCCAAGTACAGCGTTAACACAAGGGGAAGCTGAGTGAAGGACCTACAGGCACTGCCGGTACCATCTTGGCATCGCCTCCACAAACCTAAGGTTACTTCAAAATTAAAAGTTAAAAAAACACCAGAGGGACCTGATCTTTCTTGAAAGCCACGGTGAGGATCAATTATCCTTCACTCTGTTCTCACAGGAGGCTTGGCACACAGCAGGCTGTGGACAGATAACTCTGCTGTCCCTGGGGGCTGAAAGCCATGAGGTAGATACTCAAGAATCCCTAGGCTAGAAGCAATCTGTGCACCCAACCTTACTCCCCAGAAGCACCCTGAGGACATGCGTTCTCTCTGGCTGCTCTGGGTTTCCTTCCAAAGCAACAACTATACTTGGCACCTGAAGCCATCTACATCCTGCCAACAAGGCCAAATGGCAAGTCTGCAGGTTGCAATCTGGGTATGGTCCATGGCTACAGCCAGCCCCCGAGTTTTTGTTTGGACTGTAGTGCTTTCTAAAGACTCTGAACTCATTGCCAACATTAAAAAGCAGAAGCTGCTGCACAGACAGCTGAATGAAAGCTTCTCTTGAAAAAAGAGGCATGCAGTCATATTCTCCCAAGATCACAAATTGGAACCTGAAGCCTGGCTGCCCCTTTAAAAATGGCTACGAGTTCTTCATCTGCCACAGTCCCCACCACCCCCTAATGCCTCACTCCAGGCCCTCTTCCTTCATGTGTCTTCTCACCTGGGGCAGGCATCTGAGTTAGCATCCCCTAGATGCCTGTTTAGGGTGTCTGCATGTTCTACATTCTTCTGGCAAATCTTTTTCGAGTGTTTATTTTCTTCCAGGCAGTGTCTGGCAATGGAGATGGCAATGAATTACTTGAGGCACATCTATCTGCAGAGCTTTCGGCCAGCAGAAAAGGCTGTGCGGGCCCTGGAGGGGTGAACAGCCAACCAGCCTGATGAGTTTACTGGTGGCGGCATTTATGGGGTACAAAGGGCACCTACAGGCTAGTGGAGAAGTCAAAGTTAATATAAAAACACGACGTGTGAAAGAAAACACAGATCTCCTTGCCTGACACAAAACAAAAAGCAGAACTGAGAGGGAGCACAGAGGAAACGGAAACTGTGCAAAAGTTCTAACAGTCTGGCCAGTCTCAGCAGGACTCACCCTGGCATCTAGGGGCAGTCAGGGAAGGCTTCCTGGAGGAAGAGGAGTTTGAGCTGACGCTTACTTGGAACACAGGAAGTAAGAGGATAAGCGAAAGGTCTCAGAAAGAACCAGATGCCCAAATGCGGGGAATAGGAAGGCCAAGTTAGCCCATGAAAGACTCTGAATGCCAAGGCCACCACACAGGCCTGGAAGAAGAGCAGACTAATCCTGCCTCCTGGGAGCCCAGCCCCCTCCCCCAGTCTCTCTCTGGGATCCTCTCACAGGCCTGGAAAAGACACCTGAAGAGGCCACTGTACTAATTACCAACTGAGACTTCAGAGGTGCAGCCAGCTGGCCAGGGAGTGATCCTAGAGAGGGACAGGGAAGTCATGGAGCCTGGCTTAGTAGTCTAGGCATTTGGCTATGTGATCTGAGGAAGTCACCTGCCATCTCTAAGCTTCCAGAACGAGTCTACAGAGACCTGTACACAGGAAGCTGGGTCCCAGCTGCCCTTTAAATCTGCATGGCCCTAAGAAAGACAACTCCGATGAGCCAGCACAGAAAACCAGAAAGAAACCAGGCTGCAAAAGATGAGACCACAGGGTGCACAGGAGAGGCAGCCCTGAGAGGTGTCCTCAGGAGACCAGCGGGCGTCCAGGCCCTGGAGGGACAAGAGGATGAGGGTAATGAGCCCAAATCAGAGTCCAGGAGCCAAGGCACAGGTGGATGAGGCCACAGCAAGACCGCCCCAACAGGGATCTCTGCCTTTCGGCCTTTCTCTGCCCTTTCTCTTGCCCTGAGCATCAGAAACATTCCTGCCGGCCCTGCAGAGGCTGGGCTGTCCCAGCAGGGAGTGCCCATGTCACGCCGCTCAGTGGTGCCCGAGCTGGGGAGGCTTGACCCCTTCCTGAGAGCTCTGTAAGTCACTGCTGAGGCCTGGAGCTAAGGCCCCACAGCCGGTGACTTCTGGGAGCTTGAGTAGTCATCCCCCACACTATCCCTGTGGCAGGTGGCAGAGAAAGAGCAGTCAAGGTGGGTACAGGTGACTCCAACTCATCCCCAATTGCTGGCACGGCAGGAAGCCAAGCATGAAATTAACTTTAACTCCACAGCCCTGCACTCAGCTGCAGAGAAATCAAAGTGACAGTGGCAAGGTCCTTGGAGCTGGCAGGGGCTGACCTTGCACCTCGCTGCGACTGCCGCAGAGGAGAGAGGAGGGCAGGAGGCAGCCTCTGCCAGGTGGACAGAGCGGCCAGGGTGACCCTGAGAGGTAGAGCCCTGCACCCCAGCCCAACTCCATTCACCTCACATGACTATCCCGGCTGCCACAGTGTGTGTTTATTACCTTCACTACCAGCTGCGCCCTAAGTGGTGCAAACGGTTAGAAGTGCCTCAGAGGAAAGGTCTGGCTATCTGCTTCCAAAAAACCAGCCACCAAAAACCATACAGAGCACGTGGTGTGGTCAAGAGGTGGAGCTGACGTGACAGCCTCCAGCTTCTGCACGAGAAGGTCAGGTCTCATTTATGGAGGTCTCCGAACAGAGCGTGGCATGGAGCAGGAGCCCAATAAACACAAGGAGCAGGTACGTGAATGAGTCTACAAAACTAGATTGTCTGAAGACAGAGGAGGAGGAGGACAGAGCAGGTACCACAACCTGGCACTGAGCTCAGCAGCCGGTGCAGTGACTCACTGAAGGCTCAGCACCCCTAAGGCTGTTACTGTCACCAGACCCCCTCAAGTGACAGACCCCTGGGAGACCGTAACTGAAAAGTCCAGCGATTCAAACCCACCAGCCACCCTGACCCCCGATGAGGCAGTCCACACAGGACTGCTGTGAGTCAGAGTTGGCTCAGTGGCATGGTGTTTGGTTTGGTTTTTCTCAAAGACAGGGAAACTGAGCCCCAAGAGCTGGTGACTGCCTGGGGGCCCGCAACAAGTCAGCAGCTCAGAGGAGATGCCCGACCAAGCGGTGGAAGGCTCACGAGGGGTGTCCCGCCCCTGTGCGAGGGGCAGGGCCTGACGCTGGCTGCCTCAGTCCTGCAGGCTCCACCCATGCCGCCACCACCCCGTACACATCTGGCCAGCTGCAGTGGCTTCTAGTTTTCCTACCCCAATCACCTCTCCCAGTGATCACTAGAGTGAGCTTTGAAGACAAACATCTGATCACATTCTTTCTCACATCAAGCCTGTATCTGGCTCTCCTTCACAGAGATGACAAACCCTGCAGTCCCCAGGCGGAGTGACCTGGCGCCTGCCCTCCCCTCCCCTGGAGCCAATCCCTCCCCGGCTCAGGCAGCCTGATCTGTCTGCAGGAGCTGCTCCAGCACCGGGGACACTCGTGCCTGTGAGGTCCAGGGGCCTGCTGCCACTCAGCCGCGGGGTACCCCTGGCCTGTCAGAGCTGCCCGACACCCCTGGCTTCTCTCAGCCGCAATTTCCCTCCCATCACTCCTTCAGCTGTCTCACAGTGCGCTGCACTGGCTGCTGTCTTCCTGCTTACTCAGCTCACTCATGTTCCATCCGTCCCACTAGATGAAACGCTCCATGTGGACAAGAGTGTTTGCTGGGTTCACAGTTAAACTGCCAGGGCCCAGAACACAGCCTGGTACACAGCAGGTGCCCAACAGATGTGTGCAGAATGAATGAGTGCCTCAATAAACAAAGGCTCCAGGAGCCCTGACTCCGATGCAGAAGCTCCACTCCTTCCTCTAAACCAGCTGTGACACGGCCCTAAACGGCCCCCAGGCCTGCTTACTGAACTGTCTCCTGTCTGGGGCCCCATCCTGGCTACCCTGCCTGGTCCACACAACTCACCCACCTAGGCAGCCCCTGCCCCCTGCCCCGCAGCACCCGCTGGGAGCCCTGCTGGAACCAGAGGAGCACAGCCCACCCAGGATCCCGAGGCTGTGAGCCACAGAGCCTGGCCCACTCAGCTCCCCGCAGTCTGCCTGCCAGTACTCACATTTTGATGTTCTCATGATACTGCCGGGTGTCAGAGGGCTGGTTGTACAGCGGCTGCAAAGCAAGGAGACAGCAGGTCAGAGGAGGCTGCCTTGGCTGAGCGCCACTGTCTGCTGCACAACCTAACACCTACGTCCCTGGCACCAAGAAAATGTACACTGGTGTGAGTGACCCACTGCGGGCGGGTACAAATGGTACAGGAGCACCTAGCACGCGTCCCAGCCAGGAACAGTCACCTTTCATAACCTGTAGTGGGGACATCACCCCTGCCAAGGCCACTGGGACAGCTCCACAGGGCGCTCGGGAGTGTCAGCCTAGACAGCATCCCAGGGACAAGTCACACCCCCTGGGAGCTGAGGCCGGCCGCAACCACTGCTTATAGAAACAACGCCACAGAAACCCATGTCCAAACCACTGGGAGGTGCCAATCCTCAGTCACCAACGGGCAAGGGACAAGAAAGCTGAATCACACCAAGGGCTGGCAAGGACATCCAGGACACCCCACTCTGGAGAGCACACGGGCATCCAGTGTTCAGGACGGAGAGTGCACACACTCTGTGCGCCACACACAGCCCCTGTAGACACCCAGAAACAGGTGGACGCGCACCTCCAGAGGGTGGATGCCAGGCGTCTGGAAAGCCCTGTCCAACACCAGCAAGAGCCAGAAACCAGCTCACCGCCACCAACAGAAGTGTGAGCACAGTGGTGAAGACTCGTCTACATCACGTACATACATCAGTCATCAAGCACCACACACCCCCATCTCCTTCCTGACAGCTACGCTGAGGTCAGGGATAAAGGGCACGGCCGAGGTTTGAGTCCTGGTTCCCACTGTGTGTCCCTGGGCCAGCTGTTTAATCCACCTGTGCCTCAGCATGCCCATCTGTGAGATGGGGATGAGCTCATGGCATCACTGTGAACACCCACCGAGGCCGAGCCTGCCACACCATAGCCCAGCGCCTGCAGGCTAAAGGATCCCGGTGTATCCGCATCACTCCCTCCCCTGCATGGACCAGCTGTGTTTCGCTTCTCATGTCTCCCTGCACCCACGCCCTTGTGTTGGTCAACAGAACAGTAACAAACCCGAGGAAAGCGGAGACTTGGAAATGCACCCCATGTCTCTGCACCCAGAGGACCAGCCTTGGCCGGCCTGCCAGAGAAAGCAGAGCCCAGCGTACAGGCCTCGGGCCCAGTCAGAGCCACCAGGCGACTAAGACACCTGAACACACTAAGCTGGGCATTAGTCCCAGACATGAGAAACTGCAGCTGCTGTTTCGGCCGCTGATGGGGAGCTGGTTCATCACCAAGGGGTAGCTGATACAGTATCACCCCCACTTTAGAGATGGGGACTCCTCTCTGGCCCCGGCTCTTCCCACGCACTCACCACTGAGCTACAGGCACACTCACTGTCCTCCTTTCTATGCTTGTAACGTGTCAAGGGAGCCTTGCGCCACAACTTTGGGGTACACTGCAGCATTCGCCGCCCTGAGAGGTGAAAACATCGTCCCTGACTGGCAGAGCCTGGCAGACCTGCCCTGGACCCACTGCTGACTCGGACCTGAAGTCTGCCTTCCGGCCAAAGAGCAGACAGGCCACAAAACACACAGTAACACATGGGAGGACCGTGCTGCTTCTTGGCTCAGTCAGCCACATGAGACCAAGTGGGAAAAGTGGACACCTTACAGGGATGGCGACCAATGTCATAACACCACTTCTGTATAAATATCTGAATGGAAAACTAACTTGAGCTGTAAACCTCATCTACAGTACAAGGAAGTTTTTTTAAAAAAACCGTATAGACAACACAAGAACACACAAAACACCTGCTCACAGCTGGTGAGATGTGGACTGGAGCCGGAATGCCATCTGGTAGCTCGGGCACCAGTTAGGGGCACAGAGGGGTCGGCCCCACTCCCCAGTCTCTCCCCTGAGCCTCCCCCTCTCCTGGGTGTGCCCGTCTGTCTCAAGTACACACCCAGACACACAGCAGGAGACTCTCAGGGCAGCCAGGTGTGACCCTGCTAGGAAAGCCAGGTCCAGTGTGAGTCCCATCAGGCAGGACAGAGCAGAGGAGAAAGGAGCCCAGAGTTCTGGGCCTCCTGCAGGGCTGCATGGCAGAACTGGCACAGGCGGTTGGCTCAGAATTTGCCCCTGGAGATGGAGGTGAACACCCCTCCTGCTCCTCAACAACACACAGATAATCCCAACTGATGGGGCCCCCAGACAACCCCCTTTGCAGACAGGCCACCTGCCCTCCAGGGACAGGGCCATCAAAAGAGAGTCCTCTGCAGACTCTGTGCACCCCTCACTGGTGAGTGGCATCTGGGGTCTTAAAAGTTGCCAAGCTCAACACAAGAATAAAAAGGGGCGCATCATGAGATCTCCACTAAAAGACCTCAATTAATTGTCCAGCGGTCTTGGGGTTCCTCTGAGAGCATGGCCCCCGGCCCTGATGCTGCCCTTTCCCATAAATTATAAGAAAGGTCCACTCTTTGGACAGGAATGGATTGGAATTGGCAATGCGGAGTGACCATATATCGGAAGCACTTTATGGTTCTATACATCCATAGGATATCATCTTGCTGACCTCTGGCTGGAGGAAGGGGAGTGGACGGAGAGGAGGGGAAAGGAGACTGTTGGGAGGATGAGACATGTATGGAGCAGAGAGGAATAGTGTGCTGTTACCGGACAGGGAGAGCAGTGGAAGCTGCATATAGCTGGGCATGTAAATTTATACGTGAATGTACATTTTCACTCAGTCATGTCAAATAAAAATTTAAAAAAAAAAAAAAAGTTGCCAAGCTACCATCTGAGGGCACAGGAAATGGTCCCAACTCAACAGGAACAGAAGATCACCGAGGACAAGAATGACACGGGGAAAGAGAACCCAGAAGACAGAGGGACCCATGTGAGCGGGTCTCTACATTCACTCGTGACCAGAAAAAGCGGGTGGTGCCCGGCCACCACCAGTGATAGCCACGATGGAGCTTACAAAGTCAAGTCTCAGTGGCAACAAGAGAATAAATAGGGGTGCACCCTGACATCCCCAATAAGATGGTCCAGGGGCTTCAAAGTTTCCCTGGAAGCATGGCCCCTGGCCCTGATGCGGCCCCTGTCCAGAAATCATAAGAAGGGTCAACTTTTTGGGCAGCAATGGACTGGACTTGGTGACGCAGAGTGACTGTATCTTGTGGGAACTTTATGGTTCTATGCATCTATAGGATGTCATCCTGCTGACCTCTTGCTGGAGGAAGGGGAGTGGGTGGAGAGGAGGGGATAGGAGACTTTGGGGAGGATAGGACATGTATGGAGTAGAGAAGAGGGTTGTGCTGTCACCAGGCAGGGAGAGCAGTGGGAGCTGCATATAGGTGAGCATGGGAATTTATATGGGAATGTACATTTTCATTCAATCATAATAAAAAAAAAATAAAAGTTAAAAATTTAAAAAAAGACAGTCCTCTGCAGACCTGGGGGAGGAATGCAGCGGGGATGGGGTATGAACAGCAGTCTCAGCTGAATACACTGTCACCTTCTCATGATGCCCCTGGATCGTGATATGGTAATTCACCATGGACTTCAGGGGATTCTGTCTCCAAGTTCAGTACTCTCCTGGGGACACAGATACCACATACCAGCTAGCACAGATCACTTCTCCCCACATGGGCTCAGGCTGCCTTCCAAGGTACTCAAGCCCAAGACAGGGCAGTGTCCCCACCTCCACGCTGGGAGCTTAAACAAGAGGGAAAAATGGACAGGGCAGCTAGAGCGCTAGCAGCTAGACTCTCAAAGAACTTCCAGTACAGGGAAATGCCAAGACATTCCTGCAGAAGGCTGGGCATTCCCTTCTCAGGAATGGTGAGAAGCCCTTGCACAGATGCCCATGTGGTGCTCATGGTGCACAGTGTCCCCACGTCTAATCCTGGATTTAACTCTGCGCTGTGGTAAGTCCTCTCCACGCCTCATGTACCAATAAATTACAAGCCATGCGGACATGGTCACAGTTTACAGGTTCAGGTTTTGGGAACTGATGGGCCTTGAGGTACGCTGGCTCCTTCCTCACTGGCCCATATGATCTAATACAAGTGACTTCAACACTCTGGGTCTCGGTTTTCTCTTCTGTAAAATGGGCACAGACAAGTGACCTCACAAGGCTACATGTTGAATAGCCCACAAAACGTCAGATTCAGGGATTTATTTCCTTTCTTTTGTTTTTAAAGATGACAAAAGCCCGTTTTTTTAGCGCTTCAGAGACTAGAGACACCTCAGGGAGCAAGGGATGGGCAGAGTGGGTGGAACGGGGCAGGGAAAGGGAGACCAACTTTGGGAGGACAGTGAGGGATCCTGACCCCCAAGCCCCAAGGGCAGGGCAGTCACTTGTCAGCTCCAGGCTCCTCACTTTGTTCTAACAGCAGGTCGGCCCTAGGGGTGGCCCTCACGGACAGGTTCCCAAGGACAGGCTGGGAAGGAACAAACAATAAACACACTGGGGATGCCACTTCTAGTCAGAGGGGCTGTGCCCCAGGAGGCACTCAGGAAGCATTCTTGAAGTAGAAAGGGAGTGGGAGGAGGGAAGATGGGTCCAGAGATGCCCGAGGAGACTGGATGTTACCGTGACAACAGACCCCCTCGGGCAGCCACCTTGCAGGAGCTGTGGGTTGGACCCAGGAAAATGCACTGGGGGTAGTACCCCCCGAGACACCCGAGGCCCTCTCTCCTAGCACCCTTCTCCCATGCCCACAGAGGGACTGCGCGAAGGCCAGGCAGCTCAGCTCACGCCTGCCCCTGGCCCAGAGGCTTCACGGGTCACACACGGCTGCCCGTGGGGCTCAGCCCACCTCTCACACTTCCAAGCTTTCACCTCCTAACTGTGGAACCCAGCTCCTGAAAGGGAAAGTTCCCTCCCACAGAGCCCCAGAGAACTACGCTGGGAGGAGCTAGGGCCTGACCCCCCCAGATGTCCCATTCTCCAGGGACACCTTGGACCATCTCCTGCCCTGTTCCGCCTGTATTTTCTCCTCCACATACCACAACGACGCAGTAACTCTAAGGACTGACTGAGCATACAATATGGACAGGACATGCTACACTGCCAAGCCCAGATGACAAATGACATCTCAACGTTACTGAGAAGCGGGAGTCTTAGGGAGAAAGCCTAAGGCTTCTCTCCTTCTTCTTCAGGCAAGCCTCCAGGCCCGCTGGCAGAGTGACCGAGACCAACCACGAGCCCCAGGTAGACTGAGCCGGTACGACTAGAGGATCTCTCACCCGACCCTCAACCCTCTGGTGACACCACACTCTTAAAATAACTCCCTTGCACAGGAAGGAAATTAAGTGACTCAAGGCAACAGAGAGAGGCCGAAGCCACAGCCCCGCACACCCTCCCTCCAGCTCCTCCCAGGTCCCCCAGGCAGCCTCGGATCCAGCTGACCGGCAAGTCTGAGTGCTCCAGCTGGCAACTCCAGAGCCGTTTCCTCCCTCCTCCCCAGGCCTGGCCTCGCTCCTGAAGGCGGCCACATCCTGGCTGAGTACCCCTGGCCAGGCCCTGAGGCTGTGGATGGGAGGGCCCAGGGGTATGGACTCCTAGTGGTGTGGCCTGGTGGCCTACAGCCCAGGTAGCCTACAGCCCAGGGGGCTGGCAGCTTTGGACACCCAGGGGCTCACAGAGGCTGACCTGGATGACATCCTAGGCTGTCGCCACCTACAAGACATTTCTGGCCACTTAAGCCGTGGGGTGACCATGACAGAACGGTCAGCTGCCTTTCCAAAGGGTGAGGAGCCCATCACTCACTGGGTGGTACCTGGCTCTGCCCCCTCTAAGCCAGGTAACTGGGGCAGTGATGCAACAGGTATCCTTGGGGGATGCTCCTCCCCACCCAAAAGTACCCAACAAAGGGCCTACTAGCTTCTCAAGGATTCTGGGACAGCCATGCAGGCAGCATCTCCAGCTCTGTGTCACCAGTTGTTATGGATTCAATCGTATCCCTCAAAACTGTGTGTCAGCTTGGCTAAGCCAAGATTCCCACTACTGTATCTGCTGTTTGGTGACCTGATGTGACAATCCTATATGTTATAAAGCCTACCCTCTATGAGAGTAATGAGGCACAGTTAGAGGCAGCTGCGATAAGAGGCAGGACTCAATTGACAGGATCAGGCTGTATCCAGAATTGCCACCCCTTTTGAGACACAAGAGAGAACTCAGCAGGAGAGAGGGACCTCATATACCACCAAAACACATACTTGGATCCAGGGTCCCTGCACTGAGAAGCTCCTAGACCAGGGGAAGACAGATGACAAGGACCTTCCCCAACAGCCAACAGAGAGCAAGCATGAATCAAGAACTGGTGCCTGAATTGGCACATCCATCCTACTAGACTGTGAGTGAACAAATTCCCGTGTTGAAGTCATTCATCTGTGGTATTTCTGTTACAGCACCACAAGATGACTAACACACTGGTCTTGGCTGTTCTGAGACGCCAAACAGAGCGAGCCCCTTGGCACCAGAGAAAACACACAGGAATCCCCTAGCCCCAAGGCCTCGGGGACCCACAATGCTCCACCTGGCTCACACTGGTCCCAGGCCCTGCTGTCCTCCCTGCATCCTCAGTCACCATGCTCACTCACATGCCAGGAACCCCAGTACCGACCAGGTCACAAGAGGAGCAAGGTGAGTCTCAAGGTCCTGTGTACCCCATCTAAGCCTGCCACCCCTCTACAAAAAGGGGAAACTGAGGCACACAGCAGCTTGCTGGCGGGAATGTAAAGTGGTACAGGCACTCTGGAAATGATGGTTCCTCAAAAGACTCATCGCAGAGTTACCATATGACCAGTGATCTCAAGTCCACTTCCCAGGCACACGCCCGAGAGAAACAAAGGCGTGTGTCTGCTCAAACGTTCACAGGAGCCCTACTCATGACAGCCACAAAGTGGCAACAACCCAACTGTCCGTCAGCGGGTGAATGACACAATACAGCGTGGTCTATCCACACAGTGGAACATTATTCAACCCTAAAAAAGAATGCCACTTTGATGCAGGCTCCAACACAAACGACCTTGAAACCATTATGCCACAAGAGACACCAGAATGAATGATTTCTGTTATGTGACGTGCCCAGAAGACGCAGCTCTACAGACAGTGCATCCGTGGTTGCCAGGGGCTGGCAGGAGGAAAGAAATAGGAAGTGATAGCTGAAGGGGACAGGGTTTCTTTTTCGGGGTGATGAAAATGTTCTAAAATTGTCTGTGGTGATGGTTACAAAAATCTGTGAATAGATTCAAACTACTGAATTGTACGCTTTGAATGTATGAACCGTATGGCATCTGAGTGATATCTCAAGAAAGCTGTTTTTTAAAAAATGAAGACGCTTGTTAGAGACTTCACAGGAGGGAGAAGTAAGACCCCAGGCTGGGGCCCTGTGCCCCATGCCCAGACCCTGAGGAGGAAACTTGAGGAAGAGGAGGAGCTCCCCTAGGGCAGACAGGAATCAGGAGAGGTTCTGGAAGGCTCCCAGGGGGTCACTGGGTCCTGCCCACAAGGTGCAGGAGCCCGGCTACTGCCTATCTCTCCCTGCCCCTGCAAAGACCTGAGAGGCAGTGACCAGTCAGCCACCACTGCTCCTGCACGGCCTGAGCAGAGGGACCCCAAGCTCAGAATCAGCTCCCACTGCAGAAAAGCAAGCAATCTGCAGAAAACCCAAGACAGTACAGCCCACCATCCTCAGCAAGGAGTCAAGATACCAGCTGCTCCCAAACCCAAGATCTCACTCACTGGCCTACAGGAATTTTCAAATGCATCATGCACTGAATCCTTACAAAGGTTCTTAAAGGTTTTGACCATTCCTCCCATTTCACAGATGAGAAAACTGAGGCCACTCAGCCAACAGGTATTGCAGCTGAGTTTAATGTTAGGCTCCAGACACAGCTCTTCTATTTCCACCCTGTGTGCTCCCAAATCCCACCCTCTCTCCATGGGCATTTTTAGCCCACCTGAAACCAAACAGGTCAGTAATATTCCCGCAGGCTAGAGGGCAGAGGGGTTACTGGCCAGTCCTGGGCAGTCGGGGCACTCCATGGTTCCCCTGATAGTGGTGCTTTTCTTAGTTTACAGTCGATTTAAAATGACATTTAAAGTGGTTATTAAATACTACTAGTTGCAAAGATTCAATTAAACGAATCACCTAAACGAAAATAATGTAGGGTTTAATGTTGAAAACAGTAAAAGCAAACATGAGGCAAGGCAGAAGACAAATACTATCTTTCGATTCGTTCAATCAGGTGCACTGGAATTTTTCAGAAGTCACACAATCTGGAATCGTCACTCTGCCACTTTTTGATTTGCCACAGCATGTCACCACATCAGGCATGACATCGGCAGGCTAACAAGTGGGGAGCCTAATTTTAAACAACCTAATTAGAAGTCAAGCTACCACTCCAGCCAAAGGCGGCACAAAATCCTTTTAAACTGTCTCTAAATGTTACTTCCTTATATATCCTGCTTTTCACCCATCCCTAGCCAGAGACTCCAAAGCCACCAGTCAGGAGTTTGCATGCTCTCCCAGAGGCCGGGGTCAGGTCCCCAGTTCTGATGCTGCCACAGCATCTCCTCATTGGCGAATGACAATCATAACAGTGACAATAACACAAGTCACTGGCATGCCACACTTACTGCGGGCCAGGTGCGATTATTGGTGTGTGACAAAGACTTAACACAGTTAATCCTCGCTACAAGTCAATGGGATCCATGTTACTACCGTCCCCATTTTACAGATGAGCAAACTGAGGCACAGAGCAATCTGAGAGACCTGCCTGTGACAATTAAGGGGCAGATCTGGGAGTTGAGCTGTGACGGCTTTCCATGCTGAGCTGAAATAAAAAGAGGGGACTGCACGTGGCTGTGTCTTTTGTTGGACGCAGCCACAACTGCTCCGACCACCAGCTCTCCCCACCGCCCACTCCTGCTATCTGCCCACCCCTCTCATCAGAGAGTGCATTTCCTGCCACCGCAGATGTAAGCTACCCTGGGCAGCTCTTGGCAACAGGCGACTTCCTCCTTCCTCTCCCCACCCACCTGCCACCCTGCCCACCTCCCTACCACCAGTCCACCCCAGAGCTCCCCACCCTGCACCCCAGCTCACCAGCTCCACCTGGGGCCCCAGGCCTTCCAGGATCCGATGTGCAGCTTCCGCCTTCTTCTGCAGGGCGACGGAGAGAGGAGGAGGGAAACAAAACAAAACAAAACACAGAAGAGATTATAAATAGAGGCCTCCCAGAATGGCAGGCAGCTGCCCACTCCCAGCTCGAACAGCCACGCACAGTCCGGGGGGACCAGGCAGCCTGGGCCCTGCCAAGCCCTCCCAGGCTGAGGGGAGCACAAAGGGGCCCGGGACTCCTGCAGCGCTGCCGAATCTGGCTGTCCCCGGGGCAGCTCCCCCGGCGCCGCGAGTTAGGCAGCACTCCTGCCAGCCCGGGACTGCCAGGCCCGCGGTATCCGCCTGCGTCTGGGAAGCTGGTTGGGCGTCTGCGATTACCTCAGAGCTGGTGCAGCCAGCGAGGGCGTGCTGAGGAGGCGGGCCGGTGCCAGGGAGACACTGAGAGCCACCTTTCCAGGATTCTGGGCTGCCCCGGCCCCCGCCTCCCGCCCCCCACACACAACGGGACTTATTAGGAAAGCAGGGCCATGTGGCAGGAGGCTCGCTGGCCGCCAGCCCAGCTGCTGAACCTCGGGCACCCGCCCGACACCACCGTGAAGGGGGCATTGTGCCACGCGGGCCCCAGCCTGGGACCACCAGGGCCTGTCAGAGGCTGTGGGAGGCTGTGGGGGGCTGGGGCGGGCAGACAGAGGGGCTGTGAAGGGGTTTCACTGGGGGCTTTGTACGGCAGATTCAGGCACTCATGGTCGAACAGTGCCGAGAGGCTCAGGCTGCAGACACTGAAAAATGGAGTCTGACACAGCAGTGCTCCTGGGGGAAACTAAAGTCCCCCAGCACCCTGGAATGGCTGGGCAGCCCCGGGACTGAGGAGACTGTGGTATGTGGCAGGGCCTACGATGATGGACTAAGCAAGTCAAACTCATGTCCCCAAGTGGTCCCTAAACCTGGGCCTTCCCAGGGCACCTCATGGGATACAGGGACCAGCCTCCTTCCCCCCATTCCCCAGCGACAGAGAGAGTATGTAGGTGGGCTCAAGCTGGCACCCAGAACAAGCTCTGCCTAGAGCCCAGGGCCCAGCCCACCCAAGGCCAGAGGCCATGCTCTCGGCCCCTGTGCATAGCCGAAACCCCGAGACCAGGAGCCTCAGAGTGTGGCTGGGGCCGGAAAACAACAATCAGGGGAACTACTGTCATCCCAGCAGCTGTCATCTGAAGGAGCACTATGAGCCAGGTGATGGGCACACAGCTCGCCTCATTAAATATAAAGCTAACAAAATACCACGTCAGACACATACAAGTAGTACGCCCATTTTACAGATTTGGCAGTTCAGGCATAGAAAGGCGATGGGAGGAAAAAGCCTGTCTTCAGATAGCTAGGCTCCAGGGAGAAAGTCAAGGGCTGTGCCCCCTCTACTGCATCCTCTAGGCTCAGGATGGGGACAGACCACCCAACAGTCACTGCAGGGTCAAGATGGGGATAAACCACCCAATGGTCACTGCAGATCACCTCTGCCTAGCGCACCCATAAAGGAGAGATGTATCAGCCCTGAGGCCCTTAAGAGGGGAGAACCCCCAAGCCAGGCCAACCAAAGGGCTAGGTGTGGGGTTGGTGTGGGCAGAGCAGCTCCTTCCCAAAGTTTCTTGAGCACCCACTTGGTACTGGACATCAGGGAGGGACACGGGGTGAATCAGACCTGGTCCCACCTGTATTAAGCTCAGGCTAGTGGATGCCTGGTCAAGAGCAGTAATGGCAGGTTTGCCATGTCAGGCAGAACAGCATATGCGGTGTCTGCACAGGGGAAGCACAAATGAGGGACATAAGTCACTCCTTAGGTAACAAGAGAGCTGCATAAGCTGGGTTTTGAGGGATGAATAGGAGTTTGCGGTGCATTCATCACTAACGATTGGCAGGGCCAGCCCTGATGCCTGGCAGCTGCCCTACTAGATAAAAAGGAGATGCCACACCTCTGAAAGTCAAGACCAGAGAAGCAGGGTCCCTGGAAATCTCCATGTCATATGGCAGACTTCTCCTGGTTGAGACCCTCCCATGCACAGCCAGGTCTCAGTCTCAGATGGAGACCCCCAGCCATACAGTGCTGGTTCAAGAAGTCTGTGTCAAAAATGATTTACAGCGGATTTCATCTTCATCAACATCTTTACTGTCTCAGGAAAGCAAGTGCCCAGACACGGGGTGAGGAGTCCCTTCCTGACCCAGGAGGCCAGCTCTTCATCCACACCAGGCACAAGTGCCTCACTGCTCCCCACCAGGCATGCCACAGCCTTCCCTTTAAAATCCAAGCCTCCCTGGGGTCTCTGAAGACACAACTCAACATCTAAAAGGTGGAACCCTACCAATTTACCCAAAGTAAGCCCGTTCTGAACTGGCCCAAAGATACCAT
This sequence comes from Heterohyrax brucei, assembly GCA_028571685.1. Classification (NCBI taxonomy): domain Eukaryota; kingdom Metazoa; phylum Chordata; class Mammalia; order Hyracoidea; family Procaviidae; genus Heterohyrax; species Heterohyrax brucei. The sequence continues at coordinate 5,961,824 of CM053160.1, read as the reverse complement.
GACACTAAAGAGTTAAGCTAGCACACTGGTCATGGGCTTGGGTTCTAAGGCCAGTGGCCTGGGTTCAAATCTACTGACTGGCTGCATGGTCTCAGGCACCTGGGAGCTCAGTTTCCTTGTCTGTGAAATGGGGATAATAACTGCTCACCTGACACAGCTGTAACAAGAACTAAAACCGATACACGATGGGCTCTAATGGGAGGTCTGGCATGTGGCCAACGCCATGAGAGGGCTGGCGGTATCACTGCTGGCAACATTGCCATGGCCACGGCTCACGGTGGCCGATCCTAGCATGCTCCATACTGCTTCGGATGCTCCATGTGTTCTGTGTCCTGGATCTTCCGAGAACCTCACGCACAGGGTTCTGTGTCATCGGCCCCGGTGACAGATGAGGAAGGTCATGAGTGGGTTACACAACTCGCCCAAAGTGCACCTCTCATGTGGCTGGGAGGGCCTGGGAACCAGCGAGCTGGACTGCCGCACCACCACCTCTCCTCACCTCCTCTCTGGAGGAGGCCAGAAGGGCCCGGGGAATGTTCCCACTGGTGCGGCCTTCCAAGAGAGAGACACTTAAAACATCTGCCCCACATCCACTACAGACAGACAGACAGACAGACAGACACACACACACACACACTCGAGGAGAGGCAGAGGTCAAGGAGACCCAGCACTGACACTAGGAAAGAGATGACGACACACTCACTGTGCCCTGACTGAGGTCTCTGCCTGACCATCAGCATGACGACCAGGGTCCAAGGGCCTAGTCTGCCGAAGAGGTGCCAAGAGCCCAGGGAGAGGCAGCCACATGCTGGGGGTCACCCAACTTGGCTCCCCAAGGGGCAGCCTGGAGCCCAGGTCCACAGAAGTGGAGAGCAGGACACATGCTGGCAGCTCCGTGGAACAGAGGCGATGCCATTCCAGGTGAGCAGGGGTCGGACTGGGTCTCATGCAAGAGCCAGCATGAGGGAGCCCCAGGGCCCATGGAGCCAGCCTCTGAGGGCCAGAGTTTGGGGGACTGAGCCCAGGGGGACAAAGGCCTGAGCCACCTACACAGGCCCCTGACATATACCTAGATCTGTGGACACACACATACACACATGCCCCAACATCCATTACAGACCCACACACACCCATATACACGCCCACACACGTCCCCACACCAGCTCACATCCACTATGCACATGCACACATTCCCACACAAAACCAGGAAAACACAAGCAAATACAGACAACACACACGTCCCTACAACAGCTCACATCCCCTACACACACACATACATCCCCTACACAGACACATAGATGGCACATGCACACATACCCACAAGAACACAAGCACATGTACAAACAGATAACCCTACATGTCCTGACGCCAGCTCACATCCACTCTCCACCTTCTCCCCACTGTTTTTCTATCTGACATTTCACCTTCACAGTGCCCACATCTACCCTGACCAACATGTGCAGTGACAAATGTTGAGGTGTGAGGCCTGAGTTAACACTGACTGCAGTGGTTAAGGTTATACGCCATCTTGGCTAGGCCACAATCCTAGGTAGTTTGGTAGTTACACACTGATGTAGCTCGGCTGTTACGTAAGGCTGCAATTCAGCAGCAATGCAATGATGTAACCAACTTCCAGCTTGTGATCTGATGTGATCACCCTCCATAACATCAATGTCACATAAAGAGCTCACCTTTGGAACCTAACCATGTCGAGAACTGAGCAGAGGGTGGACACATGCACAAACCTACACACGTGTACCTACAAGCTACACACCTGCAGGTATACAAATGCAGACAGCCACACGTGTCCCTAACACCAGCTCACATCCACTGGCACACATGCTGGCATGCAGCCGCACGCCTAGGCACACGCACCTCCCCCACACCCCTAGAGATCCACTGGGACCCATGCTCTCCTCCTGTGGCTTCTGCCTGTGCTGTGACCCCCAGCAATGACTCCCACCACAGCCTGACACCCACCCAGAGACCACATGTGGAGAGCCTGACACATCAGCCACCTCCTGAACACGTCCCACACGAATGATGACCCTGTGGCCAAGCCTGATGCACAAGAGCCTTGTTCATAGGGGACAGGTTTACAGACAGACTCTGGTGCTCTGCCTCTCAGAGAAAGCAGCAGGGAAGAGGAAAAAAAAAAAAAAAACCACAACAAAAATATCTAACCTACTGCCATCAAGTCAACTCTGCTTCATATCAATTAAAATTTAATCCTATTGTTCTCTCAAGGGGCACTGAGCTCTGGCTTTTCCTGCCAATCCTGCCAAAGGCAGTCAGGGGTGAGAGAATCCCAGCCCACCCAGCCTCCCAATCTCAGAGGTTTGCCCTGGCAGGGGGCTCCCTGCTAACTCCCACCATGGCCAGGGGACCAAGGTCCCAGTCCTGAAAACAGGGCCATAGGAGAAACTGGCCACAAATGCCCCATAGCTCCTCCCTTCCTCCCATACACTCAGCCATTCAACAGTTATTTTATGAGTGCCAACTTCATGCCAGGCAGGGCTCTGGGGACTGGGTGCAGTCAGGAGTAAGAGCCACAGAACCTCTGCCTTTGGGCATCTTCCACTCAAATAAACAGAATGAGTATCACATGTATCATCTTCTGTGGGGACTAAGGAAAGGGAAAAGGGAAACAGGTGGTGAAGGTTCTCAGGACTGGCTATAGCATCCAGGCTGGCCTCGTCACAAAGGGATTTTGAGAAAATATAGGCAGGCAATGGGGGAGCCACAGACATGCAGGGAAACGCCTTCCAGGCAGATGGAAAGGCAGTGCAAAGGCCCTGAGGCCAGAGCACAGGCCCTGAGGCCAGAGCACACGGGCACTTGAAGGCAAACACGAAGGCCCATGTGACAGAGAGAGGGGTAAACAACAGAGAAAGAGGTCAAAGGGTGAGGGGAGGAGATGCAAAATCCCTCAGACCAAAGGCATGTCCACATACAGTGACGTGGATGGCATTACACTCCCTGACCAGACAGCCACCAGGAGTGGGCTGGGGCCAAGGTCACCATGGCATCCCAGTGCCAATAAGAGGGCCAGGTTCAGAACAGGGATTCAATGTGTAGCTGAATGAATGAGAGAGGGAATGAATAAATAATCAAATGGTACGATGCGTGCCTCCGCAGGCAGCCTAACCTTACCAAGGCAAGGCCTGCTCTTAAGACTCGCAGAAGCCAGTTTCAAGTCCCAGCTCTGCCACGTGCCAGCTGTGAGGCCTCAGGGGCCACAGCTTCCTCCTCTGGGAGGGAGCGGGGCCAGCCCTGGTATCGCTATCAGGACACCATCGGGATCAGCTAGGCATTAGGGCCCTAAGACCAGGCTAAGGTGCTGGGGGAGAGAGGGCCACGTCCAGTCAGGGACAGGGAGGACACGGGCACGCCTTCAGCCTCTGATCATCCCTAGGTAAAAGTCCCTCCTCTTCTCTCCTCCCTGCTGGGGGTAAGGGTGAGGGGTAAGGAGTAGGGCCAGGGCTGACTCTACCCCAGACACCTGGGGTGGGCCCAAGGCCCAGGCCTGACCAATCAGTGTAATCGAACAAACTCAATGGCCTCGGTATTGGCTCAGAAATGAGCACGTGACAGCAACCAGCCAATGAGAGTCAAGCCTGGGGCTGTTACCAAGACAAATGGGAAACAGGGGTTTCCTATCCTAGGGGCCCAGCAGATGAGCCAGATACCTGACAGTGAGGCTGGTACCAACAACAGAGAAGAGACAGTACAGCCAGTTCTTTGGCATCTTCATTTCAGCACCTGGATCCACCCATACCTACAGCAAGCTAGCACCAACTTTTCACCACAAAAAAAACTCCCCGTTAGCCTGCATCAGTTGGAGTTGAGATTTTATCTCATTTCCCAGAGTCCTAAACTACCAGATCCTTCCTAAGACAGCTTTTTACAGCCTGCAAAGTCCCTTCAAGCCACCACGTCAAGTCCTATCAACTCCACAACCTCAAGAAAATGGCCAGGGTCCCACAGCAGCTGAAGAGCTGGCTCTCAGACGCACAGGCTCACCAGGGCACAGACTGGACTGGGACCCAAACCATTGCTGCCCCAAAAGCTGTGCCAAAATCTGCTGGCCTGGTAGGTGGAGCCAGCAATCCTCACCGAGAGACAACCCAGGAGACAACCAGAAGGGGGCTATCTTAGCTGGTACTGAGGGTCCTGGGGTGGCCAGAGCCACAGACCAGTGAGGTCTGCAGCCACAGTGTCCTAGAAGAAGCTGGCAGTGGAGGGAAGGGGACCCTCACATAACTTTTAACATGAACCCCAAGGAAATTGGGGAACAACCACCGGGGGAAGGTAGAAGGAGCTTCCCTCATGGGACACCAGAGACCTATGTCTTTGAGGCCACCTAGATGCAGGGCTGGGACCCCAACCTCCTGACCCCCAACAGGCAGAGTCTGCAGTGACAGTCCAGGTCTATGCAGTGACATCCTGAGCAAAGCTCCCACTGTCAGCACGAGTGCTAGAGAGAACTGTGCCTGATCTCCACTTCAGGATCAGGGAGAACAGACCAACAGGGACACGAAGTTGGGGAGACTCCCAGGAGGCCTGTCCCTCTTCTCTTCACCAAGGTTCTAAGTCCCAGCCTCCAAGCTCACTTGCTGTGCAACCTCAGGCAGGCTACCTTCCCCCTCTGGGCCTCAGTTTCTTCATGAGTGAAATGGAGAAACCAACACTACCTACTTTAGTTACTCTAACAGTAGCAGCTGAGGCTTGCTCAGCACCAGGCATTGCCATCAAGGCATTATGTGATGAACTCTTAATGCCACCAACCATACAAGGTAGGTACTGTAATTACCGTCATTTAGCAGGTAAGGAATAGTCACAACAGGTTAAGTGCAGCCACAGAGCCAGGAAGCGAGGAGGTGGGACTCAATCAGGACATCTAGCCCCAGCAGCCGCCATGGTCCCAGCTGGGGAGCACACAGACTCTTATTCCCACTGGTCTCGGTGTTATTTGGAGCAGGGATAGGACGTGGGAGTCTGGCTGTTGCACCCTGCAAGGCCAAGCATACATCTCCGAGGTCCCAGCCACCCAGCCTCATTCTGTACCCTATTACCACGTCCAGAGGCAGAGGAATAGCCACACTGGCCGACCCAGACGTGGCTGCCCGTGGTTCTTCCCACAGACACCAGAGCAACCCTCCAGGCCTCAGGGACACCAGCTATACCTCTCAATCTGACTCCAGCACTTAGCTGGCCGGGGGCAGGTCCCACAGCAGACATAGGAGGAAGGTGGCTCAGGCACCCCCAAGAGAGCAGGGAACAGAAGCATCACGGCAGGGAGGGCGGTCCCCCATCTGTTCTGTTTCACTGTGTCACTTCAGACAAGAACCTCCCGCTCTCGACTCAGTTTCCCCATCCAGGAAACAAGGAAGGGGATGGACATTCACAAAGCCTGAGCCTGTTTGGAAAAGTCAATCTGAAATCATGGAGCCGAGCTCACAGAAACCTGACTGGAAGGACCAGCCCTCGTGACCCCACCAATGCCAAATCCCCTCTGCACACCCAGAGCTGCCCCTCCCAGGATCCCCTGGGGCCTCCGGCCTGCTTCAGGCCCTCTGTTTCAACCACTCAAAAGGCCCTTTCAGCCAGTGTCAACCAGCAGCTGGTACTAAAGAACCAAGCCCTGGAGTCTAACAGCCATTGGTTCAAATCCCAGCACAGCCCTCCCACGCTGTATGACGTTAACCTCTCTGGGCCTCCATGTCATTCAGTTCCCACCTGTTAAATGGACACAACCACTCTACCTGCCTCCTGCCACAGCTATGTGAAGGACCTGGCCCGTCACCTGGCACTGATGATAAGAAACCTCTTCTGCGTTATAGGACATTCTTCTAGCAAGTGCCTGAAATAACTGCCCTGCTTCAAGCTCATCAACTGGCCCCTGATCTCCACCAGGACCCAAAGCATCCCACAGCCAGGGCTCGGTCCACCCCGGCCCCTAAGCTCAGCAACTCTGTGCCCAGCAGCCACCGTTCCCTCACCTGCTCACAAACTGGTCTCACAGCAGGACGGACACTGAAGTCCCATTTTGCAGACGGGAACACTAAGGCCCAGAGCAGGAACCACAGCCTTGAAGGCAACACCCACAGGGGAAGGTGGCTAGCTGGTGGCTAGGTATACCCGATTCTCATCAGGAGGGAGTGGGGATGCCACGGGGGCCAAGTGGGGTGGGCAGGCATACCCGGTTCTCGTCGTATATGATCTGCACCAGGCTGCGATGCTTCGACTCGATGGGTGGTGGCGACACGGGTTTCTCGGGCTCGGGTGGCTTGGCGGCCTCCTCCTCCAGCTGTTGCTGTGGGAAGTGGCAACAGCGTGAGCAGTGAGCGTGTCAGCGGCGGGCGGAAGCAAGAGACACAGGCTCCCTGGCTGCAGCAGGCGGCCCCCTCGCAGCCCGGCCTGGTGGCCACGCATAGGAAGTCAGGCTACTAACCACTTCCTCTGAGTCAGCCCCAGGGACCCCGTGCCCTCAAGTGGCCCCCACTCTCTCGAAGACAGGCCCAGCCCTGGGACCGACTCTCCAGCCTCCAGGCTCTGGTGTCAGCCTTCCCGGATTCAAATTCTGCCTCCATGACCTTCCAGCTAGGTGAGTGCAAGCAAGCAGCTTAACTTCTCTGTGCCTCAGTTTCCTCTGCTATAAAATGGAGCCAATCACCATGCCTCCCTCTTAATGTGGTGGTGAGGAGTCAGTGAGTTAACCTAGGCCACTAAAATTCAGCTAGCTGTTACTATTACTAGAAGTATCATCGTTGTGAGGACAAGCAAAGTGGACTCAGGGGACAATATGTCCAGATTAGAACCCTCCTTCATCTACAGAAGTTGCTGGATTTCCCTGAGCCTCGCTTGCCTCATCTGGGCAGTGGGGACAACTAAAATCCCTACCCTGCAGATTTGTTGGAGGATGACATGAGCTAGCGTGTGCCAAGCACTCAGTGCCCAGCACACAGGGAGCACTCAGGAACTCACTCTCTTGTTTTATCTCACTGTCTATCTGTGGTCTTCACACTGGACTCTCTCCCCCAAGCACTTTCATAAATGACATTCCTTAGTAGCACTGTCTGTTTTATGCCCAAGAGGGAAAGTGAAGACCAGAGAGGTTAAGACCCTGGCCCAAAGTCACACAGGAGACCAATGACATCTACACCGTGACAAGGCATCACAAGTGAGACGGGAACACCGTTCTCTGCTCATAACACTCACAAGGCCTGCACGAGACCAAGGAGCAGATCGTTATGAGCTAAAAAAGATGACCAAAGGAGGGCAATGCAAACAGAGCCAGAAAACGCACTGTCCTGGCTTCCGCCTTCACCGAGGCCTGGCTAACTTTGGAGCCCATCCTGTTACCCAGGTCTAGGAAAAGCCTGGCTGGTTTAGCTGAGCTGCCACTGTCCGAAAGAGACCCCTGGTGGTGGCCTTTGGAAGGACAGTTAGCACACGGCCAAACACTACCGCCATCAAGTTGATTCTGACTCACAGTGACCCTGTTTCGGAGCAGAACTACCCTACTGTCTTCAGGGAGGAGACTGCCAGGTCTTCTCACTTAGCTGCTGGGTGGGTTCGAACCACCCAGTCAGCAGCCACCAGGGCTCCTTGGGAAAGCACTGCAAACCCCCAAACATCCACATCAAGCAAACGCAGAGAAATGAGGATGCGCTCAGCCAGAAAGGAAATGCAAAGGAGAAGGTCGCCCCGAACAGTAAAGGAGGGCTCTCCCTCAGGCACCAGAGAAAAATATTACTTTGGACACATACTCAGCTAAGAAGGCAATTCAAAACTCAAAAGGAAAAAAAGAAAAAAAATACTGCCGTCAGGTCCCTTCCAACCCACAGAGATGCAGTGTGCACAGCATTAAGCGCTCCACGGGGTTGTCTTGGCTGCAATCTTTACAGAAGCAGGGCATCAGGCCTTTCTTTTGCGAAGCCACCAGGTAACTTCAAAGTGTTTTTATGTGGTTGAGCAGCCAACCACCAGCTACCTGCACAACTCAGGGCCGTCCTTCAAGCTGTTTTATTCTACAGCTTATGTGGCCTCAGGCAGTTCACTGTACCTCTCTGAGCCCCAGTGTCCCCCTCTGTGTTACTGGGGGCGTAAGAGTGCCTAGCACAAATAAAGGAGATAATGCACGGGCCTCATCTACCCTGGGATCAGAAGAACTAGATGGTGCCCAGCTACCACTACCCACTGTTTTGACAAGGACAACAGGTAACTAACTCCTGATAGAGTGTAACAAAATCTGTGAAACAGACACCGAAATGCCTTAAAAAAAAAAAAAAAAAACAGGATCAGATAGAACACAGAGCTACAGACAGAGAGACAGACAGAGACAAGCTGACCAATCGATCTACTGGACTGGCTGAAACTGGAGGACTCCCCAAAACTACTGCCCTGAGACACTCTTCAAATCCTGAACTAAAATTAGATCCTATAGTTACCTTGTAGTTAAATAACAAATTGGCTCAAAAAATACAGACTATCAAGCTCCACTACTGTGCTCCTTTAAAAAAAAAAAAAATCACCTACCTAAGATCCAGTCGTCAATGACTTTAAAACAAAGATGAGAATATGGGATCAGGGAAACCAGACTGATGGAAACAGAACCACCAAAAACAAAACCATGAAACCATTCACTTATCACGGAGAGTATGACCAAGGAAAAGGGTCAACTTGTGTAAAACTTGTTTAGTGGGAACTGAAATTGTTATGGAAACCTTCACCCAAAACGCAGAATTACTATTCAAAAAGGAAAAAAAAAGATGATAATAATGCATGAAAACTCCTGCCTGATGGCAGGGGCTTGCTAAAAACTGGCATCTGATACAAATCAAAACCACAAAGAGTTATCACCACAACCCCACTAGGAAGGCCGCGACCAAAAAAAAAAAAAACAGACAACTGTTGGCAAGCACGGACAGAGATCTGAACGCTTCCCCGTCACTGGGGGATGTGAAATGATGCCACTGCTATCTGTGAAGGACAGTCTGGCGGGTCCTCTAAAAGTCAAATACAAAACTATCACAGGACCCAGCCACTTCCCTCCCACATACGTGCCCCCAAACTCAAAATCAGGTGTTCCAACTAAAATTTGTACACAGATGCTCTCAGCAGCACTAGTCGCAGCAGTCAAAAGAACAACCCGAATGTCCACGAACTGACGAATGGACAGAGCCAATGGGGTGTGCCCACATGACGCAGTGCTCTTTGGCCATGAAAGGAAAGAAAACAGGTGTTTGAACTAAAAATTGCACACATACGCTCACAGCAGCACTCTTCGCAGCAGTCCAAAGGGAAGACAACCCAAGTGGCCATGAGTGATGAACGGGTGAAGCAAATGGGGTACGTCCATACAACGGAGTATTATTTGGCCATAAAACGAATGAAGCCACGACACGGGACAAACCCCGAAAACAAGATACAACACACAAGAAGGAAACCCTGGTAGCGTAGTGGTTAAGTGCTGCATCTGCTAACCAAAAGCTCAGCAGTGTGAATCCGCCAAGCATTCCTTGGAAACTCGGTGAGGCAGCTCTACTCTGCCTATAGGGTCGCAAGGAGTCAGAATGAACTCGACGACAGTGGGTCATTACATGAAACACATCAGTCAGAAAAGACAGCATACTGTAAGACTGCACTGACATGAAATGGCCAGGACAGGCAAACCCATTGAGACACAAAGCAGACTGGTGGTTGCAGGGGAGGGGACGGCAGGGCTGTGGGGACAGTAACTGCTAATGAGAACACGGTTTCTTTGGTGGGGGGGGCGATGAAAATGTTCTAGAACTACTCAGAGATGATGTTTGTACAACACTGTAAATGTACTAAATGCCACTAAACTGTCCCTTTGAAATGGTTACAGTCTTATATCCGTTTCACTTCTTTAAAAAAAAAAATGCTGAGCCAGAGCGGAAAAAAATAAAAAGTGGCCTCCCTGTGGGCTGTCCCTGAGCCACCTGGCTTAGGGCCCCAGCCACAAACACAGCACATGACCTACAGCCCAGCCCGGCCCCCAGTCAGGACCACAGCAGCAGCCTTCCCTGGGCCCAACGACTCACTCCAGTGCCTGGCCCACTATCTAGGAAACCCACCGACAGCCAGCAAGGTCTGGGTCGGCTGCTCTGGCCTCACTGACCAAGCCTAGGGGCCGGACTATCCCTAAATCCCAGCTGCTAGTGACAGCCTGATGATATTCTTGGAATCGACGCCTCCCCTTCCCCACACATGCTTCCACCCTGACACACAGGACTCCTCCTCCAGGAAGCCATCTCTCACAGCCTTCACTGTCTACAGCTGCCACAGTGGACCCCGATCCCACACAGAGCCCACACCTGACATGTGGAGGGGCCAGATGCGATCCTGAGTCCTCCACGACCCCGGGTGCACCCAGGTTAGCAGTTTTAATGAGTACCTGCTAAGGGCCAGGCACGGTGTCAGGAGCGGTGTCAGGACCACAGTCAACGAGGCCCCAGGCCCTGCTTTATATCCTAAGCCTAATGGAGAGAAGATGACTCTGTCCCAAAGCTGGACCTACAGTGATTCAGCGAGGACACTGGGTCAGAGGGTGAAGTATGTTCACCTCTGCAGGCCAACGGGTGGAAATTAAGTCACAGGTGATACATAAAGGAGTGGCTGTGATTATGTTCCAATAAAACTTTATTGAAAAAAAAACCTTATTGACAAATCTCGCCAGCTGGATGTGGCTAGATCTGACCACCCCTGGGACAGGGTCCAGAACCCTGGTGGCACAGTGACTTCAGGCGGCCCACCAAAACGTCATCAGTTCAAATCCACCAGTTACTCCTTGGAAGCCCCAGGAGGCAGTTCTACTCTGTCCTACAGGGTCACTATGAGTCTGAATGGACTCAACAGCAATGGCTATGATTCCTTTTGGGGGGTTTGAGAAAGACTACAAGGAGCCATGGTGGTTCAGTGGTTAAAGCACTCAGCTGCCAACCAAAGGTTGGTGGTTCGAGGCTATCTGCCACTCCATGGAAGAAAGCTGTGCCAGCCTGCTTCTGTAAAGACGCGCTGCTGTCAGGTGCTGCCAAGCAGGTTCTGACCCAGAGACCCTGTGCACAGCAGAAGGAGAACAATGCCCGGTCCCTGCACCATGCGGACAGTCGTCACACTTGAGCTCATGCCGCAGCCACACCTCGGTCAGTTCATCCCACTGAGGGTCTTCCTCTCTTTCACCAGCCCTCTACTTTACCAAGGGTGATGTCCTTCTCTCAGCACTTGGTTGCTCCCGGTAACATGTCCGAAGCATGTGAGACACAGCCTCACCATTCTTGCTTCTAGTGAGCATTCTGGTTCTACCTCTCCCACGACAAGTCTACTTGTAAATGACCATAAAGGTCACAGTTTTGGAAATCCCATGGAGTAGTTCCACAGGGTCACTATGAGTCGGAATTGACCCACAGCAATGGGTTTGGTTTTCCTGGGACACAGTACGGCTACAGAATGTTTGATGATCCACAGAACCACTGTCTGGCGAGGGAACCTTCGAGCAGAGATCTGGATGCTTCCAGGAAGGGAGGCAGGGCAACAGCTGGAAAGAGGCATCTGGGTAGGGAGGGTGGTATGAAAAGGTCAATTTGTATCAAGTCTGCGGAAAAACGTGGCCCAGGCAGACAACCTAAATGTTTTTAGCAACCTGTGGCTCCCACTTCCAGGACATGGGGATTCTGACAGGGTGTCTTGCCAAGACTTGCACCACCTGCAGAGGGGAATGCCCTATCCGGAAAGGTCCCGAGGGAAGTGGGGGCCCGGGATCACGTACAGGCCTATCAGAGGTAGCCTCTCCATCCAGCACTCTTGTCTGATAAACACAAAGGGAATAAAAACGAGACAGGACATGAGAAGTGCTCACATACGTTGTTCACAGTCGCTGCGGTCCGTGTTGCTTATCCTCACCCGCCTCACTGCTGCTGGACCAAAGGCCCCACGTCCCTGCCCCCACCCCACCCCCACCTAGCCGCACCTGTTTCTTCTTCAGCTTGGAGATCTGCTGCTCCACCATGGTGATCTCTCGGTCCACACGGTCCATGTTCTGGATCAGCTCCTCCTTGGAGAGCCGCGGAGGGACCAGCTCCAGCTCGGCGTCAGTGTGCGGGGGGCTGGGCGGGGACACCGGCTCCAGCTTGCCGGTCAGGCTGCGGTCCTACAGGAAGAAGACAGGTATGGGGTCCACGGATGGGGTACCCCAGGCAACAACACTCTCCAAACACACCCCCAGTTTCTGGCCCTGATATCAGGCCCCCAGGACATTGGAGGTCACGCACCTATCCCACCTCCCCGTCTTTGCCGGGCCTGGTCCCCTGCCAGGTGCACCCTTCCCAGCCCTTCGGCTCATTCTCTGAAGGTCAGAATTCTGTATTTCCTTCAAGATTCAGTTCAAAATAACTTGTAGGTGAAAATCTTCCCAAGCTGCCCTCCAGACACAACGTCTCCCTCCCTCACACATCTTTCTCACTCCTCTGCCCTGCTGTGTGTTTGCCCCGCCAGACCAAACTCCCCAAGAACAAGACCCAGGACCCCATAACCTCTGTCCTCCAGGGCCTGGCCCTCGGCAGGACCTCCATGAACATCCATTATGAAGCTCAACCCCGACAAACAAATTCAAAAACACTACATACAGCACTCCACGGAGCAGGCCAGGTGGTGCAGTGGTTAAGCGCTCAGTTCCTAACCTAAAGGTCGGCAGTTCTAATCCACCAGACTGCTCCTTGGAAACCCTATGGGGCACATCTACCCTGCCCTTTAGGGTTGTACTGAATTGTGATCAACTCTGACTCAACCGCAGTGGGTAGGGGAGGAAGTCTGGTGGTACAGCAGTTCAAGTCCTCAGCTGCTGACCTGAAAGGCTGGGGTCTGAGCCCATTGAGGGGCTCGGCAGGGACAGGACCTCTGTTTTTCTAAAGGTTACAGCCTAGAAAACTCTAGGAGGCAGTCCTTCTCTGTCACAGGGGCCACTCTGGGTCAGAATGAGCTGGATGGCGCCTCACAATGACAGCACCCACAGCACAACTTGGGTTTGAAAAGTGCACATGTGTGCACAGAAACATACAGGAAAACTCCAAGAATGGGAAGCACCCGAGTTAACAGTGGCCATCTCAGCAGAAGAGAGGGAGGGGTTTTCACTTGCTGCTTCTCCTTTACAAGTCTTTTTCTGATTTTTCCTTTGCTGAGGCTGTGTCTTCATGTCATAAAGTTGTTTTTGCAGAAATGTGTTAAACAAACAAGGGAATCCTCAAGTCAGTGACTCACTGCCTCCTTCCTAGCAGGGCAGGCTGTGGAGGGGAAGACACAAAAGTATTCACCCCCGGAGCTTGGTTGCCTGGGGTTCCAGGCCCTGCCACCTCCCCGCTCTGAGACTGCAAGCCAATTGCTCACCTGCTCCCTGCCTCAGCTTCTCTATCTGTACAACGGGGACAAGAACAGTTCCCACCTCTTAGGTGTGGGCAAAGGTTGGTTGGAGTGAGAACACACAAAGCTCTGGGCTCAGAGCCTGGCACACAGTTAAGAGCACAGTAAGCACTGGCTGTGATTGTCCTACCCCAACCCTACAGTTCCAGGCCTGGCAGCATGCGTGTAACCCAAGCCCCCACCCTGTGCCATCAGTCAGGGCCAAGGCGGCAGCTGCCGGCGGAGGTGGCTGGGAGGAGCGCCAGGCCGCTGCCTCCCTGCCCCCACTGCAGCTGCTACCCACAGGACACAGGACACAGGACACATTATTCCCTAAGACAACTGCAGCCTCGCGGTCTGCCAAGTGCCCCCTCCACCTCGGTCCCCCAGGATGAGCGGAGGCTGTGCCATCTTATGTCTACCCTCCCCCGACTCTCAGGGCACTTCCCCAACCCCACCAACCCCCGCCACAGCCTGGCTAAGGCTTAGGGTTTGCCTCTGGGGCTCTCTGTCTCCACCTGAGACATGAGAAGAGTTGGGGTGTGGACAGTCAGGCCCTACACCCTGAATTCCCTAGGGAATGCAGAAAACTCCTCAAAGCCCCAACTGTCCCACATGGTGCTTCCTGTTCTCCTGGGACACCTCCACCAGGCAGGCTCTAGAAGTTAAGCCAGATACCACTCACTGCTCAGGTCACAGCAGCCCTCAGGGTTCTACACCCCATCACTGGGTCTTCACAGGGCCCTATCTCATTCCCATTTCAGAGATTAAAAAACCGAGAACCCAGAGGCTTAAGACCAGTGGTTGGCAGATTTTGTCTCCAAAGGACCCAACGGCAATTATTTCGGGTTTTGTTGGCCAGAAGGTCCCTGCCACAATGCCTCAGCCACAGACAACAAATAAACAAACGGATAAAGTCAGGTTCTGATAAAACTTTATTCACAAAACCAGGCTGGGTGCCAGACTGGGCCCGTGCCTGTAGTTCGCCAACTCCTGCTCTAAGCAGTTCCCAACTCTGAACTCATGTAATCTTTGCCAACTACCCTAGGAGCTAAGAACACTGCTATTCCTACTTTATAGATGAGGGAACGGAGGCTCAGAACAGCTTAATGACACTCCCAAGATCACCCAGCCATGACATGACAGAACCACTGGCCCAGCAGGGGCAGGAGGGGACGGGCCAGGCCTCCATTCTGACTCGCAGCAGCTGGTGGAGTACGCGGCCAGGCTGCAGGGGACCGTAGGCAGAAACGGGATCCCTGTCACACAGTCATCTATCCTCCAGAGCCACCGCGGTTGGGGAGCAGGGCTGCAGCAAGATCAAGATCCTTTCCAGGGACCCATCAAACTCCTGCCTCCTGCACGCAGCTGAATTCTAACAAGCAGATGCCAAACACATCTGAACGCTCTCAGAGCTGTGCTTCTCCCTCGGCTTCTTCCCTTGCCCAGAATTTACTCAAACTTTCCAAATGCTCTTAGACAGCCTGAAGCAATTAGAGCAGTGATCCAGCAGGCCCCCGCTCTGGGCCTGCAGTGTCTCTCACTGGGTCCCGGACAAGAGAGGCTGAGACGGAGAAATGAGCAGAGAAGGACTGACGGAGCGAGACAAAGTCAATGACAGACAGACAGAGCAGGAGGCTGGCACCACACACACACCTACACACGCACGCAACGAGAAACGGACAGAATGAGCCCCATGAAGGAGAGGATACCCCCGTCAGAGGGGGCCCCAGTAGGCCTACGGAAGTGTGGAACGGAAGCCCCCTGAAGAGCCTCGAGCCGAAGCCCCAGGCTACTGGGTGAAGCACAGCCACGGAGGGCGAGCTGGGGCAGCAGAGATGCCTCTGCTCTGGGCTGTGACGGCAAGCAGGGACCCACGGGAACCAGGCGCAGGAGTGTCAGTGATGAGGAGGACGCCGCCTTAGCACGCCCTGAGCGCCCTTCTCCTGCACCCATCCAAGACCGACTCAGAGGCAGGGCTTTTCCAGGGGAAACACCCTGGGGAAGACTGAGTACTGGCCCCCTCTCCTTCCACAGTCCCACAGACAGCCGGACAGGAGGCAGCCAGCCAAGGCACTCACGGGGGCAGGGCAGGCAGGAGCAGAGGGCAGCATCCGGGACACCCGGAGGGCAGGGGGGCGGTGCAGCAGTTGCCTGGGCCTGGACCCCTGCCCTACACCTCCCAATCATCTGACTTGGGTGGGTGCCTCCCACCTGTTCAGCCTGAGGACCCCCCTCTAACATGGGCTTACAGTTCCCACCTCACTGAGGTGGGAAGATATCAAGGAGCAACAATCGCCATGTCTAGCATAATAGCTGGCACACAGCAAGCGCCCCACTGACGGGGACGGCTGCCAACATATTCATGACCGCCCTGTGATCTGCTCTCTCATGCTGCCATTGTGCCTGGTAACGACCTGCTTCTACATGAAATGCCACCCTTCAACCCCGCCAGACATCAGGGCAAGGAGGGCGTCACAGGCCCAACTGGGGGGCGTCTCCCTCCCCGCCCCGGATCCTTCGCCATGGGAAGCCCCAGGCCAGGGCAGAACAAGACAGGCACGGGAAAGTAGAGACGGACGAGCCTCAGAGCCACCCAGGATGAGCGTCTCTGCTGCAGAAAGACCCTCGGGGTGCTTCGTGTTCTCCTGGACCACAAAATCCAGGGCTGAGTGGTCAAGTCAGAGGAGGCCACCAAGAGAGGGTTCCAGAAGGAGACCACACGTGCTCGCATGTCTTACCATGAATTCCTGCCCAGACCCACTGACAAGGCCCAGAGAGAGGCTGCAGTGGGCTCCCACCAGGCCCCACACCTCCACTCGGGACAGCCACCTTATCCCGAACCCACCTCTGGCTGGCCTGTCCCTGGTCACGCTTCTAGCCTTTGCCCCAAGCTACCCCTCCGCCCGGCCTGCCAGCTCCCAGCCGGCCACCCAGCAGCAGAGCTCCAGGTAGCAAGACCAGCCTTACCTTGGCCAGGTCCTCGGAGCCACTGGGCTGCGCTGTGGCCAGCAGGGCTGAAGGCCGTGGCAGGGACTCGGGCAGCAGCTCCAGGCGTGGGCGCTTGGTCTCCATGAATTCCAGCTCTGGCTTGCCCAATTCAGGGAGGTACGAGTGGGCCTCTGGTCGCAGGTGGAGCTCCTGGGACCTGCATGGATGATACACATCGAATCAGAGGTGAACAGTGAGGCTCCATGACCCCCAGGACCCACCCAGCCAAGCGCTTGCTGTGTACTGGGGACAAGTTCCCACGTGAGCACCCTCCCACAGTCATGGTGAGGCAGGACACTTATCCCAGCCAGGCTACCTGCAAGTCAGCACTCACCCACGGCATCTGGGGCTGGTACCTGGGCATCTCTCTGGGATTCACCACCCGTCCACTTGGCCTAACCCGAGGACCAGCAGCCTCAGCCCTGACAGGAGCCGGCTGGATGTGCCAAATCTCAGGCCCACCTGAGACTGACCAAGTCAAGACTGCATCTTAACAAGATCCCGGGCGATGTGTGTGCACCCTCCACGCCAGCTCCCACCTCCGAGTGGCAAGCGGGCAAGCCCCTTCTGTCTGAGGAAATCAGCCTAGCCACTTCGGCTATCTATCTACACACAGAGACAGACAGACGCACGCATGCATGTGTGCACAGACACACACACACCCCCTTTCTTTTGTTTCTGTTAGGTGTCATGGAGTCGGTTCTGACTCATTAACAACCCCACGCGGAGGAGAGAATGAAGCCCTGCCCAGTCCTGCACCCTCCTCACAATGGCCAGGTTTCAGCCCACTGCTGAGTCTTCCTTTTTTCACTGACCCTTCACGCCACCAGGCACAGTGTCCTTCTCCAGGCATTCGTCTCTCCTAACATGTCCCCAGAGTAAGTGAGACAAAAATCTTGCCATCCTCACTTTTGAGGAGCACTCTGGTTGTACTTCTTCCAACACACACTTGTTCGTTCTTCTAGCACGCACGATATACTCAACACTCGCTGCCAATCCCGTGATTCAAAGGTGTCAATTCTCCCTCACTCTTTCTTATTCACGGTCCACGTGTATGAGGCGATTGAAAATACCATGAGTCTGGTCAGGTGCACCTAAGTCCTCAAAGTGACATACATTCACGCAGGTGTACACACACACGCACCAAAAAAAAAACCATGCTGTAGAGTCTGTTCTGATTCATTAGCAAGCGTGTGCGACAAGGGAGAACTGCCCCATTGAGATCACCAGGGAGAGGCTGGTGGATTCAAACCACCAACCTTTCGGTCGGCAGCTATGCTCTCACCCTATGTACACCAGCAGCCCTCACATGTACGCACATGTACATATATCTATACAGGTATGTATACACGTATCTGTACATAACACACATCTCTGTACATACACAGGACAGCTATGAGTCTGAATTAACAACAGCAATGGGCTTTTTTTCTTGGCATACACACACATACACAAAGACGTGAGTACATATATAAACACATTCATATACAAGTATGCATATACATACATACACATACAGCCACACACAAGTATACACAAACCACACAAATACGTGTGTGTGTGCACATCCATATACGTGTGTGTAGTGTATGTGTGTGTATACATATACACACTGCTACGTGCACAGAAACAGATTTGTACAGATTTAAGGAAACCCTGGTGGCATAGTGGTTAAAAAAGCTATAGCTGTTAATTAAAAGGTTAGCAGCTCGAATCCACCAAACAATCCTTGGAAACTGTGGGGCAGTTAGTTCTACTCTGTCCTGTAAGGGTCGCTGTGAGTTAGAAATAACTTGACAGCAACAGGTTTTTTTTTTGTCTTTCACACACACACACACACACACACACACACAGAAACACTGGTAGTAGAGTGGTTGAGAGCTACGGCTACTGATCAAAAGGTCAGCAGTTACAAATTCACCAGGTGCTCGTTGGAAACCCTAAAGGGCAATACTACTCTGTCCTACAGGGTTGCTAAGAGTCAGAATCGAGTCAACAGGACCGGGCATATACATACATTGCTTAGATTCTCTCTGGGGAATCCTGACTGACGTGCCTTCTATCCAGCTACCCGTCCCCACTCCCCCTACGTCTTGCTGACACTTGCAGAGCTTGCCAAAGGCCCACAGGCATCCACGCCAGGGTTACCTGGCTCTTCCCTGCCCGGCCCACCCAGGCCCCCGTGGGCCCCCTGTCACGGTCGCAGTCCATGGTCTGAGCTGCCCGGTGCTCTCACCTTTCACCCCCAGGCTGGAACTCTGACAGCAAGGACGGCCTCCTCCGCTGGGGCTGGATGATGGAGCTGGGCGACAGGTGGGAGGCGTAGTCCCGGGGGTGGTGCTGGTACTCCAGCAGCCCGACATCCTGCAGGGAGAGTGCAGGGGCAGGTGAGCCTCGGCCTGCGGCCAGCCATCCACACCCACCACTCTGCAGCCGAGGCCCAGCACACCCCACCCCACTTGCCACCCTCAGCCCTACCCAGCTCTGCCATGTCCCAATTATGTGACACCCCCCCTCCCCCACCAAGCTGCCTAGCCTCTCTGAGCCTCGGATGTCCCAGCTGCAAAACAGGCATGACAATCCCAGGACCACACACAAAAGCCCTTGCCGAGAGCAGGCGTGGGGGACGCACGGGATGGGATGTCGGACATGGCATGTCAGGCTTCTCACATCCAATGTGACAAGTGTGTCCTGGGCTCTCAGTTCCCAGGCATGTGTGGGTCTCTGTGAGTCACCTCCAGCACAGTCACACAGCACCACTGAGGCCAGGCACCATTCCCCGGGCTTCAGACATACCAACTTGGCTAATGCTCACCACACCCCAACATGGCAGGCACACCAGTCAGGGGGAAACTGAGGCACCAAGCACTTAAGGGCCTGCTGTCTGGCCACACACACAGAGCACGTTTCCCTGCCCGCAGCAGCACTGGTGGGCACTGCAGACACCCAGAAAAAGAACAGCTAGCCTGGTGTGCTGGCTTCCAGATGACACTTGTGAGGAGGGACAGCTGAGGCCACCTCAAGGCAGGCAGAGGAGAGGGAGCAAAGTGGCGGGGGGGGAGTCCTGTGGGTGAGAGCAGAGGTGTGCATCTCACTTAAGACTGACTCACACAGCTCATACCCACTTTCCAGATGGAACAAGGAAGCCGGAGAGAGCACACCAACTACGCATGGCCACTGGGCTGATGAGAGCTGCCCCGGCCGCCTGCAGAGGGTATTCTATAATAAGCACCAGCCACTTCTGAGGAAGGGACCCTGCTGAGCACGAGCCTCACCCTCATCCAGAGCCCTCCCCACACCACAGCCAGGCAGGTAACTTGGGAAAGAGGAGGGTCCTTCCCACCTGCACAGATCAAGATGGAAGCCAAGCAGCGTGAAGATCAGATGACAAACAGAGTGGGTGACAATATTCGTAAACACAGAGCAGCGCCAGCAGGAAAAACCGAAAAGAGGCCCAGCCTAAACATCCCTCAGGGGGCGTGTGTGCTAGCAAAGCTTCCAAAGTGCAGATGGGGGGGCGGCTACCAGCCCTATCAGCAGAAAGCAGGCGACAGGGCCAAACACTGCCGGACCCCGAGGCTGAGCACAGGTTTCAAAGCTAGGCATCCAACTACAACACGTGTTGGGTGGGGGGGAGGTCTTTTGCAAGATGTCACAGACATAAAGACCCAAGTTAGAAGGATAAATTGCAGGCAAAACTTTGCTTCTTTAATAGAATGCCATCCACTGCCATCCTCAGACACGATGAGCACCAATTAAATGTGCCATGTCTCAACAACACCTGGATTTCAGAAACGTTAAACGTTAAATTAAACGTTAAACTGTTAAATTAAAAAACAGAGAATTGAACCAAATCTTTCCCACAGAAAAAACAAGTCAGGTTTCCTAACTGTACCCACCCCAATCAATTGGTTCCGTCTGCCTGGAATGCTCACTGGCATCGCTGTTGTGACAATCAATTAGTGATGTCTGACACGGGTAAGGCTGAGGAGAGAGATGAGATTGCTGGGGACCGATTATCTTTTTGATATCTTTTCTTAATTTCTTTGATTTCCTATAAAGACCCAATATTCCTTTCGGTGTCTAGCATCTTCTATTTTTAAAGCAGTGATTTTTGTAGGACATCAGAGACGGCACAAGCGGGTATGTTAAGAACCTATCTGTTCCAGACCCTCCACAGTGAGATGCCAGATGCTGGGAGTCCAGAAGCTGGAAAAGGTAACTGGGATCTGTAAGAGGCCTGTCAACCCCACGTGGGAAGAGGAGGCTGCGTGGTTTGGACCAGCCCCTCAGACCCTCAGGGCCGCCAGTGTCACATCTCTGAATTAGGCCCCTCATCTGGACAGAGGAGGCCCCCCACCCCTTCACACCAGCCCTACCCTAGCAATAAGCACCCACCTAGCACTAGCTCCCCCTCCTAACGTTCATCTCCTCTTAGCACCAAGCCCCTCCTAGACACAGACGCACGCACAAAAACACGCGTACACACAGATACGTTTGAGTGCGGACACGTGCAAATGCTCATTGTATAGACATACGTACACAAACGCATGTGCAGATGTGCACGCAGGCAGTGACATACAAGTGCCCACAGATACACGTCAATATAGACAGAAACACACGTGCAGACGCATTCACGTACATTCACACAGAGATACAGGAGTAGGCACACAGACTCGAAGACGCACGTGCAAATACACATGTGTACGTGTATACACACGTGTTCACGCAGGCATGCACACACACATGCTCGTAGGCGCAAACAAACAGACATGCACACGCAGACACACGGGCACACATAAAGACACACACAGAGTTGTGAGGAGAGGTCAGCATGCCCCACAGGCTGCCAGGAGAAAAATTTCTCCGCTCTGCTTTCTTGCACGAAAGCAAAATGAGCAAAGAGGCAGACAGGCCAATCCCCTGGGAGGGGCCCTTGGAGAGATGGCACTCCCACTGCCAACTAGGCGGGAAGAGGAACGGTCAGCAGTGGGCAACTCCTGTTGGGAAGGGTTCCCATGGGGAAACCCTGTGGCCACCAACCCCCCAGTGCAAAAACACTCTTGCCATGGCTGCCCAGGCCTGGGCTAACTGGCTATGACCTCTGACCTCAGTCTCCTGCCTGAGACAGGGATGACAGCCCAGCGGGGGGGGGCCTGAGGTGTCCTGGGTCAGCCAGTGACCTCAGCACTCAGGAGACCACCCACTCGGGCCAAGGCCAAGAAGGGGGCAAGAGGACAGGGTAACTGAGCCAGAGCGGCTCTGAGGTCATGATCGCGGGACTCCTCTACACTAGGCCACTGAGTTCATGTGTAAAAGCGTCCAGCTCACTGAAGGAGCCGCCCTGCCAGGCTACTTCCTCTCTCGTCTTACAGGAGGGGCTCGTGCTGGCCAAGCACGAGCCAAGACGTACGCGGAGCCAGCAGCGGAGCCACGGCCACCCCAGAGCCACAGGTTTCCCGTTGGCCCTGTGCTGTCTCCTCACCCAGCACACAGGAGAGCCTGAGAGTCCTGTGGAGCCACCTCAGGCCATGGTATTGGGTCGCTGGGTGCCACCGAGCTGACTGCACCCACCGCAACTCTACAGGACAGAACTGTCCCACGGGCCTCCTCAGCTGTCCTCTCTCCCAGAAGCCCCGGAGGCCCAGTGGCTGAGTGCATGACTGTCAACTCTTACTGTGCAGGGCTGGGCGAGGACGGGCCACCCCGGGGACTGCAGGAGACTCAGACCTAGCCTGCTCCACCCTGAGCAGGCCCCCTAAGAGCTGAACACCTCCCTGGCACCACTAAATCTCAGTGACAGGGATGCACGGGGGCCTGACACCAAGCCGTGATGGTGAGGGTGGGAGCAAGGTTACTGAGAGCAACAGCCTCCTGGAAGGTACTGAAGCCTCCATGGCAAGGAGGGAGCTGAGGTCAGGCTGGGTACAAGGGAGGTGCATACAGCAGGTACTCCATGCTGGCACACAGATTCCACTGGTGGTCATGGAAAAGCACAGAGCTGTTTAACTGAGTGGCAGAGACACCAACTCAGCTTTCCAGGCCTCTACCTTCCTAGCTTTCAAATGGGAATCAAAGGATTTTTATCAGACGCCTCAGCCTGCGAAAGGTCCTAAGACAGAGCAGGGGCAGTTCCATTAGACGGCCCACCTGCCCTCGGAGCCACAGCAGGGTCTCCCGAGAGAAAGCAGGACCCCCCTTACCGTGTGGGGCCGGGCGATCTGCACGGGGTAGGAGATGCCATGGGGCGGGTACCGGGCCTCAGCAGCCCTCCACGTCTGCGCCACGGGCTGCGTGGACCCCGACATGGCGGGGGTGTCTGGGGGCTCTCTTACAGCTGCCACTTGGGGTTAAAGGTCAGCCATCATCATCTGCTCACAGCTGCTGTTACAGGCACCTGGAGAAAACGAAAAAGGAAACGAGGTGAGCCACAGGGCAAAGCAGCTCCTTGGTCCGGGATGCGGTCTCCCAGCCTTGCTCCCCCATGCTGAGACACCACCCAACCCACTGCCAGACAAGAGACCCCTGTGCACCCAGGGCCCTCCAGTCGACATAGCCAGTTCTGCCAGACCAACAGGGACCAGATCCCTCCACTGCCAAGGGCCTCACCCAGCAGGTACAAGAATGCCAATCTCCACAAGCGCGGCCCCCAGCACATCCAGTGTTCCCCAATCTCCGCTCAGGCCCCAGTCCCTCTCCACAGAACCCCAACCTCCACAGACACGACCCTCACTCTGTCCAGTGCTCCCCAATCCCCACACAGCCCCCAGCCTCCCTCCACGACCTCTGGGAATTTCCAATCACCAGGCCAAAGCTCTCTGGAAAGACCAAGCAGCCGCTGGGCAACCTAGGTGCCCGGCCACCAGGCCTCTCAGGAAAGGAAGGGTTACACAGGTGTCCTCAGCAAGTGGCAAACAAGGTCAGACAGGAAGGGATGCGGGCCGGGGGTGACCCCGAGCAAGGCAAAGCCTCCCTCCTTCCCCATGCAGCCACCAACAGGAGGCAGGCGATGAGGAAGCTGAGGGCCATAAGGGAAACATGAAGAGCATGCCTACAGGCCATGTGTCCCTGGCAGAACCAGAACAGAACCACCCGCGACCTTGTCAGAAATAATCTCAGGAAACATCCACTCTCAGCATTACAGACGGGGAAACTGAGACCCAGAAAGAAGGACTCCAGCCCCAGTAATGAGCCAAGGGAAACCCCCATCCTTCCCCCAGAAGCTTCTGGCAAGCCCCAGCCTCCTCAGAATCATCCCCTTTGCCACCCACTGTCCTGTCACCCCTGACCATCGTCACAACTGCATTCTGTGACCATCTCCCAAGTGAGGGTCCCACGTACCCCCTGTCTAGCACATTCCACACACCGTCTCTACATGCTCCAACCAGCCCTGTGAAGCCCCTCTCCAACCCCATACCCCTAAACTGAGATTTCAAAACGGTGCTGAGGTCAGAGGTTAGCACCCAAATGACCCAGTCAGTGGGTGAGGTCAGGGGCTACAGGTGTGCCTCGTGTGTTTGGGGGGAAGGAGGGGCAAAGTGGAGGTAGCTCCAGTTGCCTGCAATTTCACCTGACTTTCTTTCGGGGACTCAGAGCTAAAGGAATGGCCATGTGATCCAGGTTGGCCAATCAAATTTCCTGCATGACTCTGAGATTAAAATTGGTTTGGGGTTGAGCTGGTGAGTTTATCAGAGCCAATGAGAGTCAGGCTTGAGACCTGCTGAAGAAGTCCAGAAAAGGGGTGCTATCTGCTGGGGGATTCCAGCATCCGCCTCACTAAGAGGAAGGATGGAGCTCTCAGAGTCATCAGGCTGCCGGAAACCCCCAGAGACAGAAGCCCACCAGCAGGAAGGCTGGACTGAATGTGGCCTGATGACAGCTGCGCCTGAACCCTAATCATTCCATTTTGGGAAGCCCAGAAAACCCTCCCAACTGGACTTCTGTCACTTGCCACCCAGAACTGTGACTCACATGAGGATGGAAGAATCTTGGAGGAGTTAATTAACCCTTTAGTTGGGCGCCATCCAATCCTTTCAACACTGAAAAGCTGGGAGATTCCAAATCCAAGACTCACAAACCCCAAGCCCCCTCAGGAAACTGCGCACATGGACCCTTCCCAGCCACCCATCACGCACACTGTAATTCTCATCAACAGAGACCAAGTCCCAGCTCCCAGGTCTTCAAGCCTTGGACAAGGCACTTCCCTTCTCAGAACCTCCGATTTATCATCTACAAAACAGAAAGAATTACAGTCCCTCTGAAGGAACACATGGAGGGCACAAACACACACAAGATTCTGCCAACCCTGGACACTCAGGCATCACCCTCCCTCCTGGGCCACAGCCACCTATCCCCAGTCCTATAAGTCCTGCCATTTTCTCAACACTGTTCTTTAAAGCCGGTTATATTTAGTCAGGTGTAACTTCATTTAAAAGAGAGACTTATTACCAGCATGTACAGAAGCCTGGTACCATATGGGATTAAAAAAAAAAAAGAACCAGAGAAACACATTTATAAGCATGCACACGAAAATATATGTCCCTATACCCTTGCCACCACCCGTCTAGGCTGTCAAGTGGTCTTACAGCGCTGGCTGATGTGCTCCTTCGTGCCAGACGACATGCCACCAGCCTTTCAAACACCAGCAGGGTTACCCATGGGGGACAGGTTTCAGTGGAGTATCCAGACTAGAAAGGAGGATCTGGTAATCCACTTTCAGAAGTGGGCCAAAGAAAACATCACGGATCACGACGGAACAGCATCCCACACGGTGCTGGAGGACGAGCCCCGAGGTTGGGAGGCCCTCAAAACACACAGGAGCCGCCACCGTGGACCTGAAGACACCAGCAACTGGGAAGGAGGACCAGGACCGGAAGATGATTTCTTGGGGTGCCTATGGGGTTGCCACATGTCAGAGCCAACTCAACCCAACTAACGGCAACAATGACGTATACCCTCGAGAATCAGTCCGCATGACAGGAGAGGCTGGGAGGATGACAGAAGCAGTCAACGGATGCATGGCAATGCCACGTGCCCAGCCACCAGGAGCTACAATCACCACAACCGCCAAGGAAGCAGGTACATGCCATCATGCAGGAGGCACGGAGCTACCCTTGTGCAGCCCCCCAGCACGGCAGCCCACAGACAAGACACAGCCCTGGCGGAAGGGCACTTTCCTTGTACTTGACCCTAAGCCCTGCAGACCCTAAGCTTCTCAATCACCTCAGCAAACCCTATGCACCCACTTTTTCTGGATTTGAAACAGTCCCCTGTCCCGCCAAGGAGATGACACTAGCCCTCTGGAGGGAGGGGTTCAAGCCTGACCCTCTTCTGAGCATCCTGGACAATTTCCAAACGGCTACTGCGTTCTGAGTTGATTTACACCATGTGGCTAGAGAAGTCAAACTTTCTCACAGCTTCTCCACAGTCCTTTGCCTAACAAGATGTCACTGGGCCAGACACCATGTGTGCCTACCAACCAGAAGCCACGCTCCCGTCCCACTGGAGAGCCCAGACATCCCCTGTGCCCTCTCCCCACGGGACTTGCCTGGCTTCCCTTTCCCTGGGGACTCCAGTGTGTTCACCCTAAGAACAGGAGGCTACAGCCCCTGCTGCCCACCAGCAAGGCCTCATCCTGCCCAGTGCCCAGGTCCTCAACCCAGGTGGGCCACAGTGTCCCTGTTCTAACCCCCCACTCAACATCCACTTATGAACCCAGTGAACTCCCCTCCAACCTCAGCCATCTCTGTGGCCAGCTCAAAACCCAAAACCAGTCTGGTGGTTTCTCAACAAGTTATCCATATAATTACCAAGTGATGCAGCAATTCCACTCCTAGTTATGGCCCTGAGAGACTGGAACACAGAGACTCCAACATCTGTACACCACTGTCCGCTGCGGCCCAACTCACAACAGCCTAAAGGGAGAAACTGTCAAGTGCCCCCCAACGGATGGACAGACAGACAAAATGCCATCTGTTCATACCGTGGAGTATCATGGAGTCACAGAAAGAAACAAAGTTTTGGTACACGTCATATGACACGGTGAAAACAAAGCCAGACACAAAACATGACCTAGGACACGATTTATTTATATAAACAGGCAGAAGAGACAAATCGACATGTTCACAGAATGCAGATGGGGGGTGGCCTGGACCTGGGGAGGAGGGAAAACTCGGAAGCAACCTGTCACCAGGTTTCACTCTGGAGAGACAGGAAGGCTGCGGGACAGACAGAGGTGGGTGCCCAACACCGTGAGTGGGGAAAAAACAGAGCTGTGACTTTTAATGGAGAGCTACCAAGGAAGAGGACAAAGCATAGTCAAGGACACGGGGAGGGGGCAAGGGAGAGCACCAGGCCAGAGAGAGCTGCTGGGTCTACTGTTGGCCCCTCAGGGGTGGAGCCAGGTGGAGAGGAGAAGGGGAACCGCATGTAGCCCCCAGACTGCCCCGGGGTTGGCCTGCTTTGGAGCCAGGAGTGGGCAGGGAGGGGCCTGTGGTTATTCACAATCAGGGGAGCACCCAGTACATGCTGACCCCTGTGCTAGGGCTGGGGGACTCAGAAGGATGAGCTGGGTGCAGGCCTCGAGGGTCTCAGTGCTGGTGGGGTGGGCTGGGGGAACAATACTAACTGTGGGGAGAAAAGAGCCCCCTCCCTCATCAGCCTTGGGGAGAGAAACAGGGAGGCAAGGATGCCAGCGAGAGACAAGAAGGGCCAGGGGCGCTGCCAGGGCAAGAGCCCGAGGGGAGACCTGGCAGTGAGCACAGGGGGCAGTCACATTTGAGAGGCCGTGGAGGCTGGGCTGTGGTACAGACGGTTTCTGTTCTAAGTACAATGGGGAGCCATGGCAAGTTGCTGAGGAGAAGAGTAAAAAACGAAGAGTTTTCCAAGTACGCACCGTGGGAAGTGGGAGGAGCTGGCAAACGTGGGGAAGTACTAACAGCCCAAGCCCAGACGGCACTGGCAGAGCTGCAGGGGGAGTGGCAGAGTGGGACGTGGGATGACAGTGCACCACGGGGACCAGGGCCTTCTCCTGATGCCTCCTCCCCCACCCCCAAGTATCTGAGGCGTTTGGAAAATCTCCCAGGGCAAGGAAAGGGCCTCAGGCTCTGAGCCTCAGTTTCCTAGGCTGTAGACAGGGCATGAGAGCTCCTCCCTCACAGCCCACAATGGGGACCCCCATCAACAGTCCTCCTGGGAGCCACAGCAGGACACACTCACAGCCCACACTGGTAGGGGGCCCCATGAACAGCTACACTGCGCCCCCCACGTAGGCCCCATGGACAGCCAAACCCCACCCCCCCAAAAAAAAACGAAACTCACTGCCACTGAGTTGATTCCAACTTACAGCAACCCTACAGGACTGTGCAGAACCACTTCCATAAAATTTCCAAGGAGTACCTGGTGGATTTGAACTGTCAACCTTTCCGTTAGCAGACACAGCACTTAACCACTACGCACCCTTTGGGGGCTAATTATGCATGGCCCACAGTGAAGGCCCCCCCCCCCCCGGACAGCTCATGGCAGAAAGCCCCCATGCAGTGTCCTTAACCGTGCCTCTTCAGGAAGAACACAGACACCATCAGCTGTCTGGCTGCCCACTGAGACCTCACGGGCTGCTGGCTGATTCAGCAGCTTCACAATCCTGTTGCCCACACACGCTGCCTGCTGTCTGCTGTGTGGCTGTACTCAAGGCTAACAGCCCACGAGACTACTCCCAGCTCTGACCACTCCCATCTGCCCTGCTCCCAGGGTTGCCAACAACTATGCTTGGCACACAGTAGGTCCTCAATAAACACTATATATAAATGAACACTATAAATAAATGAAGAAATGACCCTGGAGGCTCAATGGTTCCATGACAGCTGCCAAGCAAAGGTTAGCTATCTGAAACCATCAGGGGCTCCTTGGACACTCTATGGGGCAGTTCTACTCTGTCCTATGGGGTCACTGTAGGTCGGTACACACTCGACGACAAGAGGTTTAAGTTATTTTATCCAGCAGCCATGGTCCCAGCAACACAGTGACATCTCACCCCAGCATGCCTGCGTCTGGGGGCCCAGAAGCTTCCATGGAGCCTCGCGTCCCTCTCTGCTCCCACAAGACAGCCAAGGCCCGGCTGAGACAGTCCGTAGGTTTCCCTATCACAAGCAGTCTGGCCCAGCTCTGGGGAGGGTGGAATTACAGCCAGCGGGGCTGCGGGGTAGCGGGGGGGAGAAGCTGGAGAAGGTGCTGGATGGCAGAGCCGCCTGCCGCCACGGGGAAGATGAAAGGCAAACTGTCTTATGCCACACGTGCCTGAAATTTTCTGGGAACTAATGGGCCCTGACACTGGACGTGTGGCAGGTTGGGGAGCCTCAGAATTACAAATCAGCCTCCCTGTAACGGAGCGCACACAGCAGCCCCCAGAGTCCTGTAGGGCTCAGAGAACCACAGCGGAGCCTTGCTGGGCTGGTGGCCAGCATGGGAAAGGCATCAACTACCCTGCCACACGCCCTGGGCCACAGAGGAAAGAGGCCACGCTGTTAACGCTGACCGCTGCCTTCCCCGGGGCTCAGCACACAATCTGGCACTGAGTTGCTGCTCCCAGAGATAGGTCTCTGTTCCTGGCTGAATCCTCCATGAGTGGACGGTGCCCCGCACCCAGGCTGGCGGCGTTGGTTGCTGGCAACTCCATTCTGACTCCTGGTGACCACATGTGACACACAGTGTGACATACCCCATACAGTTTCACAGGCTGCCTTCTCTACAGGGACAGGCCACCTGGTCTTTCTTCTGCCACTTGTGGGTCTGAACCTCCAGCACCTCTCTCAGCAGCTAAGCACTTAACCACTGTACCACCAAGCTCCTCAGCACACAGGAGGGGTGCTCACTTCCCAGGGCTTCTGCAACCAAGTACCCAGAGTTGGGTGGGGTCGGGGACTTCAAGCAACTGAAAGCTGTCATCTGACAGTCTCTGGGGTCCCTAATCAAGGCGTCGGCAGGGCCGTAACCACTGAGAAGGCTCCAGGGACAGCTCTTCCCTGCCTCTTCCTGTGCTCCCAGGGAAATGCCAGGTGCCACTGAGTCAACTCCAAGTCCCGCTGACGTCACATGTGTCCGAGGAGAACCGTGCTCCACGCAGTCTTCAACATCAATTTTCTGCTAGGGGTTGCCAGGGCTTTCTTCCAAGGTACATCTGAGGAGACTCAATCCATCGACCTTCAGTTAGCAGCAGTTAACCAAATGAGTCCTCGTTTCTGGTCCTTGGCAACATGAGTCACAGCTGTGCCACTCCCACCTCTGCCTCCACCGTCACTTGGCCTTTATCCTTGCATGTGTCCCCTCCTCCTCTTATCAAGGACACCGGTCACAGGACTTAGGGCCCATCCTGATTCAGTATGACTTCACAGTCACCCGATCACATCTACAGAGCCCACATATCCAAACGACGTCACCCTCCACAGTTCTGGGTGAATGTGCGTTTGGGAGCCATCATTCATCCCCATAGCGTAGCTGCTCAAGAAATACCCAGTGTGCTCACGGCCACATCCTCAGCCTGGCACAGTGAGGTTAACCCGCTGCAGAAATGCCAACGAGAACTCGTCTGTTTACACCTTGCATTTCCTGTTACTGGTGCACTGTGAAAACTGGGGAAGTGGCCAGGTGTCCAATGGGCACTTTCAATGCCAAGTCCCAGGGCACAGCAAACACCCAGGGACTTGGCAGTCCACTGAGTCCTGACACAGAAGACGGCCAGTGACGTGCATTCCACATTCGCAGTGGCACCACATACGGTGACTGGATGTCGGGAACAACCCAAAAGACCAGCAGCAGATGACCGGAGAAACAAAACGTGGCCTGTCCACAGCGTGGAGTTCCACTCAGCCCTGAGGCGAGCCACGATCCGAGATGGGCCCTGACACAGATGAGACCTGCACAATGCTGAGTGAAGTGAGTCAGACGCAGAAGGACAAATGGTACGTGATCTCACTTACATGAAACCTCTCCGGCAGGAAACACACGGAGACAGACTGCAGACGAACAATTACAGGGCTGGCCGGGAGGAAACGGGGACTTACTGCCTGACGGGGCTCCGACTCTGTCTGGGGCAGTGACAAACCAGGAAATGGTTAACAGAGTGATGGAACACAGCGAAGGGACTTAAGAGGCCCCGAGTTGTACAACTTGGATACAGTGAAAAGGACCACCTTTTTGTTCCCATATACAGGTATATGTGCATCTACCTATACATACACTCTTTGTTTTTTAACTAAAATAAAATTTTCTAAAATTCCCTGTGCAACACCAGAAGAAGCCAGCCTGGCCCAGAGGTGGCTTCTTCACAGACACAGCAGAAAAGAGAATTCCTGCTGCCTGCGCCAGGGGCTGGTCACTCATCCACCAAAAGAAACTCTGGTGGCACACTGGTAAAGTGCTCCATCTGCTCACCAAGAGGTCAGCAGTTCAAATCCAGCAGGCACTCCTTGGAAACTCCACGGGGCAGTTCTACTGTGTCCCCTGTAGGGTCTCTACGAATTCGCACGGACTCAGCAGTGGGTTTGGTTCTGGTTACTCAGAGCTACAACTGCTAATCAAAAGGTCATCAGCTCAAACCCACCAGGCACTCCTTGGAAAATCTGTGGGTCCATCTACTCTGTTCCAGAGAGTCCTTCTGAGTTGGCACTGACTGGCTAACAGTGCATCTGGTTTTTTCACTGACGAAATGTGCCCTGATGACACAGCAGATAAGTAAGTGCTCAGCTGCTAAACTGAAAGAAAGGTAGTGGCGCGAACCCACCAGCTGCTCCACAGGAGAAAGACGGGGTAGCTGCATCCGTAAAGAGGACAGCCAAGAAAACCCCATGGGGCAGTGCTCCTCTGTCACACGGAGGTGTCGCAAGTTAGAACCGCCTTGATGGCACCCAGTAACAACACCACGTAACAGACCCCAAATGTCACGCTGGTGGGGCCAGCATTCTAGTGAGGGAGCCACAAGTAGTTAGAGGATGTTGGAAGGTACCCGTGCAGTGGAGAAAAACCAAACCCAGAAGCAGGGGAACCAGGAATACAGAGGATGGCTGCAAGATGACATGGGTAGTCAGGGAAGATCTCACTAAGTGTTCTGTAAACAAAGACACGAAGGAGGTGACGACGGGAGCTGTGCAGAGCTTTCTGGGAAAGGGCACTCCAGGCCTACAGGAAAAGCATGTGCAAAGGCCCTGCGGTAGAGCAGTGCTTGGCGAGAAGGAGCAGCAGGAGACCAGGAGTGAGGGTGAGGGTGTGGAAAAGAGGGCAGGAGGGACAGGCCAGAGTGGGATCATGGGCCCTGACAAGGCTCTGATGCCATGTAAAACATAAGAAATCTGTGACGCACCCTGAGCAGGAGTGACACAGCCAGAGTCTCCCGTCCCAAGGGAAACTCCAGCTCATCTTCTGTCAGGAGCACTGCATAGACCTCTGCGCTCAGGCATGGGGAAAGGGTCCACGGTAGCCCCCTGACTCTGGAGGCCACCAGGTACTAGGGGCCTAGATAAGTGTACCTCCACCCACACCCCTCCCCACAGGCAGGCCTGGCAGGAATGAGACCAGGTCTTTGACCCACACCTGGCAGAAAGGTCACTAAGGACAAGCTGGTCACCAAACTCCAGCTTTCTCTTGGCTTTGCCCAAAGAGTGACCAGAGTGGATGAGGGTTATACTCGGAGTTCAGCCCAGGGCACTGCCAGCAGGGGTGAGACTCTCCTAGCCCCCCAACCCCAACTTAGGCCTGGACGAGGTAAACCCATCCAATCTCTGGTTTCCATCTGGTTCTCAGCCTATCAGAAAATTATGTGAGCACCTACTATGTGCAGGCACTCTTCCAAGCAGTGCAGCTACAGAAGCAAGCACATCAGATAAAAGAGGGCTGCCTAGCCAGAGCTGGCATCCAGTGACCAGCCAACCCGGGGGAAGTACCCACTTAGATACTTAACAAGGAATAGATGGACGCAGAGATAGATGGACGGACAGACAGATGAGTGGGTAGATAGACAGATGCACACACGGACTGACAAGGGGAAAGGATGGATGTGGGTTGGGGAGAACAGATGGATTCAATGGACAGAAAGATAAATGTATGAACACGTGCGTGGGTACAGGCAGGATGGAGACAGTGCATATGTGAATGGACAAAGGGATCACGCCTAGATGGAGAACGGGGAAACGGAAGGAAGGAAAGACAGGGATGGATGGATGGACGAGTTGGTGAATGGATGGACAGACGGATGGCGTGGGAAAGGGACAGACAGGGGAGTGAGGAGAGGAAGGACGCAATGGGGTGGGTGATGGTGAATGCTGAGTGCACGGAAGGACAGAGTGAGGGGGATGGAGAGAAGACGGACAAACAGACAGCTATCACTTTAACACTTCCATTTTCCAGGATGCAGGGGGCTCCCTTTTTTTCACCAGCCCCAGGGCCCCACATCTTCCTCACGCTAACCTTCCCAGGCCTTCCTGTGTGCCAGGCTCCCTGTCAGCCTCCAGGAGGGATACAGCTGGGCACCACCACCCCCATGAGCCCTCAGGCTGGCACGACTGCTCCCCAAGGCCCAGGCTGCTGGCCCAGAGGACACTAGGGACAGCTGGCTCCATTTCCAGCTCCGGGATCAGAACAGGGTTCCGGGGCCCACCCTCCCCTGGGGAACTACATCCTTCTCTAAGAGGGAAGAAAGTGGACTGCCAGAGGGGACCAAACAACAGCCTGAGGATTTACAGCCTTAGGGCAGAGCAGCCATCCATCCCATCCACTGGCAACAGACCCAGAGGTCACAGCCCATCTCCGCTTCCAGCTGGGTGGCTTTCCCTGGTACTTGCTTTCCTTTCCCCAGATACCAACTTAGCAAAACCACACCAAACTCACTGCCATTGAGTCAATTCCAACCCACAGTGACTCTGGAGGACAGAGCAGAACTGTCCCAAAAGCTTTCCAAGACACAACTGGTGGATTTGAACTGATGACTTTGTGGATCCCAGCTGCAGCATTTAATCACTGCGCCGTCAGGGTTTTCCCAGCTTAGCAGACCAAAAAGACACACTAAAAAGGTGTTCCTACGATAACCTCCACTTCCAGCTTCTCTGCAGACTGGGGCTTGTGTCCCCACAGCTACAATGGGCCAGTCGTGGGCAAGGCTTCCACTGCTACATGGGTACATGCCTCCTGGCCAGCTACTTTGTTGACACGTCCTGTCTGGCCAAAAGAAGCACCTAGCTAACGCGACTGGAAGGCGCACTTCAGCTTCTCCCTCCTGCCCGGGGGGGTTGAGCCCTGCTGAGTCTCTGAGGACCACCTGCCTCCCAGGACAGCCCCTGTCCCACCCGGCCAGCCTGGGCTCCTCATGGGCTCTCCTCCTCCACGTCTGTGGGCCTGACCTCAAGCACCACAGTCCCCCCGTTCAGGGTCCACCTCCCCACCAGACTGAGCTCTCGTGGCCAACTCAGCCCTGCCTGGATCCAGCACACAGAAGGTGGAACCGAGGCTGTCCATCCCCCGACTCCAGAGCCCTCGCCTCCAGCATCTGCTCTGCAAACCGAGCGGCATCCTTGCTGACAGAGGGCTGACGCAGGTTCTAATCCCGTCTCTGCCACAGATGGGACTGCAGCAACAGCACCAGCTCCCCCGGGATCCACCTCGCTGAGAGGACTCAGGGAACAGATCATGGAAAACTCAACCAAGTTCCTGAGTCCCTGCAAAGCACCCGGAACAGGAGCAACGGCTGAGAGTTAGCCTGCACCAGGGGCTGGGGGCTGGGGAAGCAAGTTAATGGCCACAGTGACAAGGACAATACTGAGGACAATGGGGACATCTGTCCAGGTACGTGTTAAGGAGACATAAAGACACCAGTCCACACAGAAACTCCTGTGCAAAGGCTGGAAGCAGCAATATTCACCCCAGTCCAGAGGTGGACACAAGCCAGGCACCCATCAGGAGCAGATGGATCAACAAACTGGGCTCCAGCCCTCCATCCGATGGAATATTACTCAGCCATAAAGAGGAGACACGTCCTGACACAAGCCAGGACACGGACCAGCCTTGGAAATAGGACACTGTGAAGACAGGCACTAAGGTCTGCATGTTGCCTGCTTTCACTAAGACGAGACAGGAAGCAGGTTGACAGTTGCTAGAGGCTGGGGAAGGAGAGTGGGGAGTGACTGTTAATGGGTACAGGGAGTTCTTCCAGCTGGTGACAATGTTCCGGAACGGAGGATGTTAAGTGGCGGCCCCAGGACACTGTGGACATAAGAAATGCCAATGAATTGGTCACTTTACACTAGCTAATTACACACGACGTGAATTTCAACTCCATCATAACAGTGGCGACAAGGATGGTGACAAGGGAGATGACAGCAGCTGTGACTACCCCACTCTGCAGATGAGGAAACTGAGGCTGAGAGCCCTGCGCTGACCAGTGGATGGTGGAGGCTGCACACCAGGACAGGCAGACCAGCCCTAAAGACAGAGACAGTTTCCCACAGGAATGAGCTGAGCCCCACAGGGTCCCAACCCAGGGAAAAGCAGGAAGGCTGCCCTTCCCGGCCCGAAATCTTGTCTGGATCGCATTTTTCTCAGCTTTCTCCTCTAGGAAAGGGAAACTGAAGCCCAGAGAAGGGCCAGGACATAAGCAAAGTCACAGAGAGCAGGCAGGCGCTATGTGACTGGGTTCAGGGTCTGGAACCCAGGCCTTGGGGCTCACCAGCTCTGGCCTCCACCTCTGGGGCCCACAGTGTCCCATGTGCGCCCAGACTGCCAGGAGTATGTTTCCTGAGCACCCATGTCTGAATCAGGGCTTCAGATTCTTGAGATCACAAATCTTGAACCCATGATCCTAGCATGTGGGCAGGAGGCAGTGGCCTCAGACAGCCTTAGACTCCTTAGAGAACAAACACCCAAGGGTGACCGTGAAAAGGTCACTGGGTTCCACGGTGGTGGCAGAATCACTGCTGCACAGTCTGGTGGGAGGGGTGCGGATGAGACCCCAGACATCCCGCACCAACCTTCTGGGTAACAGGAGGGGCGGGGTGAAACAGGTCCCACCTAGCCCCACCTCTTACCTCCCCTGAAAACAGTTTCCAGTCTCGAACAGACAGAACCTCCATCCCCTCCCGCCCCCAGATCCTTCTTCAAGCCCACGAGGCTGCGCACATCTCCTTGGTATCAGCAACATCCTCCTGAGGAAAGGAGAAGGCTCCAATTTCCCTCACCAGAGGCTCACAACCACTATGATTACACCCATTCAACAGATCAGAAAATCAAGGCTCAGGCTGCCCAAGACTACACAGTCAGGAAGTGGCCCAGCAGGCTCAGGCCCAGAACCCAGCTCCTGCCCATCCCCTCCCCCGGCACGCAGAAGGGAAGTGGCGCTGGCCGGGCCTAGGAGGCCGCCTGTTTCCAATTTAATTGGTGCAGTTGTGCTCACTGGGCGGCAGCCAGCCAGACCCTCCACCCCTCCACAGTGAGGCTGCTCGGCATGGCGTCCTCCTTGCCTTTTTCCCCCCTTTTAATTTTAAAAGGAAGGGAGAGAGATAAACCGCAGGCATGACAAATCCTCCCGCACACCAGGTTCGCGGCTCTGCTGGAGAGCCTGACAGGGCGGCCCTCCCTCCTGGGCATTTTACAAACATTACGCCTGATTTTCCCCGGCTCTTCCTCATTAAGTCTTGGGCACCCCGGGAGGGACATGTTTTCCATTAGACCCAGCTCCTCCATCTGGCCTTCCAAATAGCAATTTTCTCTGCAGACGGAGGAGGGAGGGAGGACAGAAGAGGCTGATTCCTGGGGCGGCCATGGGGGTGGGGAGTGGGCCGTGGGCCACCAGCACCAGCTGTGTGACCCAGGGCAGACCGCTTAACTCCTTTGCCCCTGAGACTGAGATGCCGTAAGGGGACCCCACAGGGCGGGGCAGGTCACAGGGTCCAGAGATGGTCAGCTCTGCTTTAACCAGCTCTACCAAGGGCCCAAATGCCTGGGACCCAGCCAGGACTCAGGGGGTGGCTGACAGGCTTTCTGCATCAGGATCCTGGGCTTCTAGAAGGTGAGGGACTCAGATTCCTGTGTCTGAGTACACTTCCTGCTTGGATGAGAATAAACTGACAACCCGGGAGTAAGTGGGCCACAAACACATCTCCTACAGGAAGCCTTCCCTGACTGCAAGACACAGGTACCTGGCTGCCCTTGCGCTGCTCTGTGGTAGCTCTAGACACCACACAGCTCAGTAGGCTGCTGTGGCCACTACTAGAGACAACTCAGGTATCGCTTTGTCTGCAGCTCATCTCAGGACCCAGGGCAAGGCTGGGCCTCACGCCCCAACCCCGCAGAAGGGCCTGATGGTCCAAGCTCTTCCTAGAAACATGGCTGGAAGGCTCCACCACTGTGAGGAGACTGAGCTAGGCCTTCTGTCCCTTCGAACAGGTTCCAGGGAGCACCACGAAGGTACAGGGCAGCACAAGCCCCCTTTTAATTCCCCACTCACGTACAGCCCAGCCCTGCCTGCAGAGGGGCCACTCCACCGCGTAAAGCCAAAGGCCCTTCGATTCCCACCAGCTCCCCTGTACCTCTAACATCTGGCAAGCCCGTCTGCAGCTGTGCAGCACCGGAAACATCTCTCCCACCCCTCAGTGGCGCACGCAGGCCCTTGAGGCCGGCCTTCAGAGGAATTCACCGGGTCTGGGAAAGAGGGGGCCGTCCTTCAGATTCCAGGGCAGCTCTCTGGGGACGCCTGCCACACTGAACAAGGACAAATGTTCCTGTTGCTAAGAATAGTTGTGCCCTTGGCAGCAGCCACGGAGCCCACCCACCTCACAACACCCCTCACTGGCATCTCCTCCCTGAAACCCATCACAGGAGCACTGCTGCCCCTCAAAAAAGCCCTGAACCCAAAGGCCTGGTTGGGAGACCTGATTCACTGCCTCAAGGGCAGGCTGGTGTGAAAAGAATCCACTTGTTGCCAGCTCTATCCAAACATCCTCTGTGGCCCCAGTGGGATCTGTCTATCACCTTGGGATGGAGATGAGGAACGGTCTGAGCAAGCTGAGGTTACTGAGCACCCCTCGAGGTACAGATAAACTCTTCAAGCACAGGAATGGACCCCCAGCTGAAGTGAAGCGTCCATGGGGGACTTTATTCTCAGTCTGTGGTAGGACAAGGGGGACAGTACACCAGGACGGGGTCCCTAGCTGGGGGTGGGAAGGGAAGAAGGGAAAAAAGAGGGCAGGATATTTCCAAGGGGAATACCAGCACAGTGCAAGTGATTAATGCACTGGGCTGGTTGAGAGGTGGAGATTCAAATCCACCTTGGAAGAAAAGCCTGGCAATCTACTTCCAAAAAGTTAGCCTTGGAAAGAATCATGAAGCAACTTGACTCTGACACACACGGTCAGCATGAATTGGAAAGGACTCGCAGGCAATGAGTTTGCTGTACATCCAAGGTCTTCTTGGAGGGCCCCAGCGACTGCAGAGAGGACACAGCAGGTAGGGTCTGGACTGCAAAGGGGTGCAGGCCGCGCAGAAACGGGCAGCTAACCCCAGGACCCAACCAGGGGATCTTCTTTCAAGTCTTCCCGAGGAAGCCAGAGAGCCCAGTTTTGACACATCTCTCAATTAACAATTTCTCTTGAAAAAAAAAAAAAGCGGGGGGGGGGGTGTAGCTGAACACCAACCCAGTATTTTAAATCAGTGTAACACCCAAACATGGCCACAGGCTGTCAGGAAGTAACCTGTGGCTATGACCTGTGGTCAGCTGGGAGGTACCAGAAGGACCCTGCAAAGCCTGGGGAAGAATGAGGGGGATGGCGGCAGAGGGACAGGCAGCAAGAGTCTCACAGGGAAGGGGGCACAAAGGCTCAGAAGAGGGGCCCCAGACACCACCATTGCAACAGGGAGTAGGAATGTCACTACTGGGACCCAGCGAGAGGAGCGGTCCTCTTATCCAGTGAGTCATGGGTGGCAGCCTTCCCTCCATCCAACGTGACACGCGCAACACACAGGGTCTGCGGAAGGTGGGCTGGGACAGCTCAGTCCTGTTTTCCCCACCCACCACACCAGTCTGCAAGCCCAGCTGTGTGGCCAAGCTGCTGCTGTCCTTGGGACAGGCGCTCATTCCTTGAAACCACACCCCAACTTCCCGTGGGGAACACAGCTCCAGATGGCCCCACCCCCCGCCTGGCCAATCAGCATCCGTCGCGGTGGCACAGGCTACAGCGATTGGCTGGGGTCTGGGGGAAGGGCTTGACCCTCAAGAAGAGCCAATAAAAGTCACTCCCGACTTGTGCGATTTCTCAACAGGAACCAACAGCTCTCATCAGGCTGGGGGCGCTGAGTGGGGTTTCACAGTCCGGGGGCTACCAGGGTCCAGAAATGGGACAGCCTCATCACTTGAGCCCCTAGATCCAAGTGTGCCTGAAGCCTTCCCTGAGACCTGTTCTGTGTTAAACGCACGGGGGGGCGGGGGTCTACCAATTGCAACCAAGAGGCCTCGGATTGCCAGTCCCAGCCCCCAGCCCCATCTCCATCCTCGTTTTCCCTCACCTGCGCAAGTGGGAGCGGTCCAAAGCTAGGAAGGAAGAGGCCAGAGACAGGGGACAGTTGCTGCTCAGATGGATTCACTCTGGAAGGAGGGGCCAGGCCCACTCCAAAGCAGGCCTTTCCATTCTCTCACGCCCGTGCAACTGGAAGCCGGGGTCCTGGGTCCTGAGCGCCAGTAGTGCTCACAGGGAATACAGCAGGCAGCCACCTTGCAGACGAAGCTGCTTCACAACACGACTGCGATCTGGGTCAGTCTGGGTGGCGGGCACACCCCTCCCACTGGCCACCTGGGCAGTAACCAGAGCTTCCAGCTGACTTTCTGGAAGAACGTCCTGATCTCCTACGGAAGAAACATCCTTGCACAGGACCCAGGACGCAGCACTCTGATAAGCCGGGGCTGGCTTGGGCAGGTCCTGGCAGCCTGGCTGGGCCCAAATAAAAAGGACACTGAAGCTGCTGCAGCGGTGTGCTGGTTGCACCTACAGGCACGCCTTGGGCCCCGTCCCTGCCTGGCCTCAGTTTGCTGACCTGTAAAACGGGCAGCTGCTCCAGCCTGGGGTGGTCAAGCTTTCACTGGAGCAGGTGGAGACTACAGACATTCCCCTCCCCACCTCCCACCTCCACACACATGTGCCTGCTGCAGTGCCTGTCTCACAACTGGGGAAACTGAGGCTCTGAGGGGAGGGCTGAAGAAACCTGCTTAAAATCCCACAGGCAGGAACTGGGTTGTGGAAATAAGATGAAACCTAGGAAGAAAGCCGGAACACACACGGAATGTCTGGTTTCT
Organism: Heterohyrax brucei; assembly: GCA_028571685.1. Lineage (NCBI taxonomy): Eukaryota > Metazoa > Chordata > Mammalia > Hyracoidea > Procaviidae > Heterohyrax > Heterohyrax brucei. The sequence goes on along the minus strand of CM053160.1, from coordinate 5,922,094 downwards.
CTACGTCTGGTGTGTGTTCCACTGTGACGGGGGACAGTCTTACCACTGTTCTATTGCTCACTCTAAACTCCAAATCCAAATGCACTGCTGTCAAGCTGATCCCAACTCACAGAGACCCTACAGGACAGAGTAGAACTGCCCCTTGGAGTTCCCCAGGAGTGCCTGGCAGACCTGAACTGCTGACCTTTTGGTCAGCATCCGCAGCTGCTAACCACTTAACCACTTCACTTTACCAGAAGAGATTTCAGTTTTCCTTCTCTGGCAGGTTTCCACCTTACACAGGTTTCAGCTTTCACAGGTTTGACAACACCAGTCTTCCTTGACTTACTTGACTGTGTCGTAAGTTGGTTCTGATGTACATCAAGCATTGCATTTTTCTTTTTTCAGTTTCCACTATCATTGCCTTTTATTAATAGTATCTTTATAAATCTAATCTTCATCTTTGGGGGTTGCAAACGTTACGTGTAAGTGTTAGAGATACGATGACATTGGCAAATTACGTGCTGCAACACCATGTGCAGTACATCCTACCAATGATGGGATGTAAAACAAAACCCAGATGTAAGTGCAGTTCGTAGTAACTCAAATGTGCAATACGTCAGGGACGACCTGTATTCGCAAACACTACCTCCAGCTCCTGCATCCCAAACAGTCACTGTATTAGCAGGCCAAGGTAAGCACTTCACAGTCGACTATCAACAACTGGCTCTAGGATCAACTGATTTAATCCTCACAACATTCTGTGAGGTGGGTTCTATTACTGCCCCATTTTACAGGTGGACAGACTGACACTCAGAGATGAAGTTGCCCATGTTCACTACGCTGGAGCACAAACTCAAGCAGTCTTTTCTATAGTCCACCTCTGAATCATTATACCACTGGACCCAGTCACCAGCACAGCTTTGCATTTCTCGGGTGAGGAGATCCCTACCTCCCTCACCACACTGGAGTCAGGGCTTTGTAGGCCTGTGACCCAATGTCCCCACTCTGTCCCCAAGTCCTGCTAGCCAGAGACACCCTCAGGCCACTACAGAGAGGCAGTGGTCACCCCTTATGCACTGGCCTAGCTCCCCAGGCCTTGCTACAAGAGCCCCCGTCATCCCCAGCCTCTGGAAGGAGAGATGGTAGCGGCACCCCGGCTTACTTTAAGCCTCAGCTGTTACTTCCCCCTCCAGTTTCTGGAATCCGCCCTCCCAGCATCCCTGTTGCCTTGTTCTCCACCTTCTCAAATGCCAAGTCCACAAGAAGAGGACCACCATGGAGCTGCAGCACGTAACACACAGCAGGTGCTCAATAATTGCGTGCTGAAACCATGAACACCAAGAGCAGGGCTGCAGACTGAGCTGAAACCCAAAGACCACTTTACAGACAAGAACAGGGGCCAGGAACCAGCCAGGGCATGCGACAGCCAAGGTTCCGGGGAGTGACACAGGCACCCACGTGCCCCAACATACAAGGCCAGGGGACCAACTCCCCATCTTCACTGCCTGTTCCACAACAGCATCCAGGGTGGCCGAGGTCTCATGCCTCCCCTCTGGGAGCCCCTGGTCCAGCCAGCCCACCAGCCATGGCTAGACACGAGCCCAGCACTGTCCTGGGGCTGCTGGCCTTCATCAAGCAAGCTGCCTGCTCTGTGTCTCAGTTTCCTCATCTGTCAAAGGTGCTTGGGAAATGATGTGGCAACTGGGAGACGGCCATAGCAGAGGTGCGGGGTCACCAGCTGCCTCTGTGGGCACAGGGTCTCAGCAAAGGAATTGGGTACACAAAAGCATCTCTCTCACAGATGGTCAGGACCCCTCAAAGGGACTCCCAGACCACTCAGCATAGATGGTACCCTCAGCACCTGACTGGCTGCACTTGGTCCTGGATCCACAGGCAAAGGGGCGGCATTCCCCAAAAGCCTTCCCCAGCACTGGCCCCCTACCCCGGAGATTGGGCATCACCAGCTGTGCAAGTGTCCTGGGGCCACCAAACCAAAGTCCTGCTCACTAGGGGGCTTGATATGCAGGCATTTACTCTCATAGTCCTGAGGGCCAGAAGTCCAAGACCAGGGTGTCAGCAGGGCGATGTTAACTCAGTGACCTACAGAACGACCCTGCCGTGGGCTCCCAGCTCCTGGTGTCCCAGCTTCCTTGGCTCATGGGGGCATCACTGAGGCCCACCTTGTCTTCGCATGGTCATCTCTTCTCTGTGTATCTCTCTGTCTTCTGGTCCTTCATGGAAACACCTGCCACAGTGGTTACGAGCCCTCCTAAGCCATCCAGGATGGGCTCACCAAGACCCTTACTCATATCTACAAGTGCTTTCTTCACAGAAGGTCCATCCAGTGTCCAGCCAAAAGACATGACTGTGGGGACACCATGCCACTCACTATGCCAGCTCTGGCCTTTTCTGTGCCATCTCTTACCCACTGTAACACCCCCATTTTACAGGTGAGGAGACTGAGGCATGTGCCCAGGGTAACGCAGTACAGCCAAGGTTGGAACCCGCCTTGCCACAAGTTTACACAAAGTGAGGGGTTCTCACACCCACGTCCCAGGGAGAATCCAAGTGGTGGGTGATGACTCACCCCCTTCAGAGCACAGAGGAGGCTGGAGGGGCTCAGCACAGGCTGACAAACAGCAGCTCAGGACCGCCTCCTGGGAACAAGCCCTGCCAGCCAGCCGGAGGCCTCCTTGAAGGATGACAGCACAGGAGACATCACTCAGGTGTGGCCCTGGTAACGCTACATTTGTGACCAGTCCGAGTGGCCCAGTACAGGCAGCTGCCTGTCCAGCCAGCACCGCTGGAGAAAGGACTCATTATGGCATCACAGGCCCGAATTGTGCTGGTTAGGCCTGGGGGGAGGCTGGGCCCAGGAACAAAGAGCTCATTGTCATGCAAATGAATGTCTGGGACAGGGGGTGGGGCCCCAGAGTCAGGGTGCTCCTCTGCTCCTGCCTTTGGGAAGCAAAGAAACCCACCTCCAGCTTCCAGAAGAGTTTGGGCATCCCCGAGCCTCGGAAAAAACGATACCAGACCCCCGGGAGGGCCTCCCCACAACCTGGGTTCAAACCTTGCCCCAGCTGCAGCTAGGTTTGAAGACAGTAACAGGTCTCCTGAGAATGCAACAGGAGAATTCCCGGCAAGGATCAAGGATCATGCAAGTACAGGAAAAGCCAGGACCAGTGTAGCTCACTCAGTACTGTCTGCAGCTGTGCGTCTCTGGACACACGGCTCCCCCTCTCCGGGCCTCCAGTCCCTCCTCTGAGAGTGACTGAGCGCCCACCCGTGCAGAAAACTTGTCTTGCCCCACAGTCCTCAAAACACAAAGCCAATGCTGTAATGACCCCCCACTTCCTGCTCACTCATGAGTCCCTCCCTCTTCTCCAACTTTATTTAGACGGAACAAACTGCTAGGGGTGACCAGCAGGTCCCTATAGGGCACTTGGGAAGAAAGCATACAAATTATTTTTAAAAGGGAATTTTTTTTTCAAAGCTTGCTTTATGCCCAAGGATCCTGGAGGGTTCTACAGGGTCCCAGGAGGGTCCTGGGCTGGGGACAAGTGATTACCTGAAAAGCCTGGTGGTCTCACCACTGAGCAGCTGGAAGGAGTCCCCACCACCACCTCAGTGATGGTGGCAGTACTGGAAGGCTCAGTGGGGCATCCCCCTGGGATTAGGGCCGCAGGTTCTGGGCTCTGAGGGGCCGAGCCTGGAAGGGCAGGTTCTCAGGTGCACCCTAGAAGGCACTCTCCACCCCTAGTTAGAGAACTTCCAAGAGGCAGAAAGAGCAGCCCACCGTCAAGTCCAGCTTACAGCTCAAGGGGCCAGAGTATCCCCACCAGAGCCTGTGCAGGCATGCCTTGACTTGATCTGGGGTCCCTGAAGGCCACAGCCCATCCCAGGAGACCCCAAGAAGCCCCATTCACTGGGAGGCAGCTGGCCCAAGCCCACAGCCCAGAGGGGACACTGAGTTGCCTGCTGTATGCCCAGCACTGGGACACAGCATGGCCAACATACGCTCTACACACCACAGAGCGCACGTGTGACACTGCTAGCCAGGTGAGAGGCCTGCCAGACAGTGACATGTCAGCAGAGGTCTAGATGAGTGAGAGTAGTCTGGAAGGAGGGGTGTGTAGGCACACAGGACCTCAAGACAGGATCCTAATTGAGGTCAAGAAACAGACAAGAGGCTCCCACCCCATTTCCTATCCCTCCAGGCCCTGGGACCCTAAATTACACACAGCAAAGCCTCACTGAGCCCCAACACAAGCTTCGCTCACTCCAACACAGGTCGGGGGGCCCCCATTCAGCAGCTCAGAGGTGGGGTTCCCCAAGCGCTGCAGGCACCCACTCATCCCCCAGCCAAGGAAGCTCTAGAACCCTCCAGAATCCTTGGGCATAAAGCAAGCTCTGACTTGGGCCTCCGGGGATGCCTGAGGACCCAAGTTCAGTTTACCAGCCAGCTGTGATGGGACAGCCAGCAGAGACCCTACTGCCAGAGGCCCTGGATTGGCTCTGGCTAGCTCAGAGGAAGCTACTTACGCCCCCGAAACCAGAAGGGGTGAGGAAACTGGAACTGCAGGGACACCAGGAACAGAAAAAGGCAGCCATGAGTACAGGGCAAGGAAGTAGCTGGACCCTTACATGAGGATCCCCAGGACAGAACTCAGGTTTGGTTCCACCTCCAGCAGCTAGGGAGGGCCTAAGAAGCACTGAGGTAAGGGTGGTGGGCTCTGGGAGGCCAGGGAGAGGCAGGGAAAAGTCCAAAGGCCCTGGCCTCTGCCCTCATCCCTAGTGCCCAAGAAGGGTGCTGGCTTCTCAAGGTCACCCGGCCAGCAAGGCTCCTAGCACAAGCCTGGGTTTGAGTCTTAGCTGATCACCTGACCCCAGGAGCCTCAGTTTCCTCATCTGAGAAGTGGGACTCATACGGCAGCCTCCTCTCCATGGCTATGCAAGCATAAAATCAGATCATGCTGGGCAAACCGCAGTCATCACATCAGCAAGGACAGTCACGGGGTGAGGTCCCTTGTCAAATTCACACAGCTACACAAGGAGAGGTGGATCCAGGACATCCTGGCCTTGGGGCCTCTACTCTGTTTTTTATTTTCAACTTTTTTTCTTTTTTTGGATTGCTATAGATTCACAGATTAGAAGTAGGGGAGCAAGACACTGGTGCCCTTCACCCAGCCTCCCCCAAAGGCCACATCTTACAAACCCAGAATCCCTATGATGACCAGGGAAACTAACACCCTGTTGACACATGCCACTGTGACATGCAGTCATGTGTGCACATGCATGAATGGGTGCACACATGTGGATCCATATATGTTGTGTGTGTGCATACCTGTGTGTGCATCATGCACACATGCGCAAACTGTGTGTGCTGTGTGTACATGTGGGGGGCTCTGTGTACACCATGGCATGTGTATACACGTGCATACTAGGGTGCTGTGCATATGTGCAGACTGTGTATGTAGATCTGTGTGTGTTATGTATGTGCAGACCCATGTGTGTTGTAGGCACATAAGTATAGGTCTGTGTTATACGTGTATATGTATGCAGACCTATGTGAGCACTCTGTGTGTATGCAGACCCCTGTATGTGTGTGGTATGCATGTATGTGTGTACATCTATAGGGCGTATGCATGTGTGCAGACCTATGTATCCACTGTATGTATGTGAATGCAGACCTGTTTTTGTGCCGATCACTGTGTGTTGTATGTGCGTAGACTGATGTGCTGCATGCGTATGTGTGTAGATCCATGTGTTGTATGCATATGTGTGTAGATCCATGTGTTGTATGTATATGTGTATAGACCTGTGTGTTGTGTGCATGTGTCTGCAAACCTGTGTGTGCACTGCATATATATAAGGCCTGGGCACATATGCTAATGTCTACATGTGTAGATCCATGTGTGTTGCATGTAGGCCACTATGTGTTATATGCACAAGCGTGTACATATGTAGACCTGTGTGACCACCACAGTCAGAATTCAGAGCAGCCTATCACAAGGTGCTGCCCCTCCACTGCCTGTCTCAAGGTTGGAGGACACAGTCACTGGTCAAGTATGATCCCAGCCCTCTCCATGGCAGGTCAGATGCTACTATAAGGCAGTGCCCATGGCTGGCTCAAGAGGACACTATGACCTTGAGAGGAGGAGGGGACACCCATGGGCCCCCTCCATTGGCCTTCTTGAGGTCCCAGAAGAGGCCTGAGTACAACCAAGCAGCTGGTGGCCTGGACACCCAGGGACTCCCTGCTGGCCGAGAGGGGTGGGCCCCAAGCCAGCCACTGGCCGGGTATCCAGGTGTCACTTACACACACAGGACTGGTGCCACCCGTAGCAGGGGAGCTGCTCTGCCCCAAAGACCACGCGGGCACTCAGAGCCACCTGGCTGAGGGCTGGCCAGAGGGGGCTGAGGCAGAAAGCAGCCCAGGCACAGGGGGAGAAGGAGCAGGGACACAAGTGTAGGGGAAGCGACAGGGTTCAGAGCTTGGGAGGTGGAGAGGCTTCATACCCTCACTCCCTGCTATAAACCAGGAGGGTTCTCAGCAAGGAAGGAAAAGTTAGGAAGACCCAGAACAAGTTCTCTAACCCAGCACCACATGGGGGAGTTCACCTCGTTTCCCTGCCACACTCCTTCAGCCCTCACTGCTGGATGGATGAGGTGAGTTTGCCTGGTCACACAGTTCACGATAGGTCAGTCAACACTCAGACCACAGTCCAGCCCCCTGAGCTCCTCAACACCACGCCCTGAGCTGCCCCCAAATCCCAAGAGCTCCCTCATACTCAGTCCACCATTGCCACAACCAGCAACAGCCACTGTCACGGGTCACACACCTGTGAGCCAGGCAGCCCGCTATGAGCCCTATGATGACTCTGAGGTGGACGCTAAGAGAATACCCATCAGCCAGACTGTAAAACTGAGGCTCAGAGATGTAAACTGTTGAGGCCAGAATATGAGCCCAGGCAGCCTGGTCCGAGTTAACCACAAGGCATCTCTCATCTCATCCCACTGGGGTGTGGGGTCTGTTACTGTCCCATCTTACAGATGAGCCAACTGAGGATGGCAGAGTGCAGCAATGTGCCCGAGGCCACCGGGTGCAGGACAGGATGGAAGCAGGCCTCAAAGCCACGTCTGTGCATCGGGAGGCCCAGCCTACCCAGGGCTGCAGTTACCCAGGAGCTGCTTGGGGCGCACCCAGACCTCAGGACACACCCCTCCCCCAGCCGCTCTGCTCACAACTGAAGGCTCCTTGTGTGCACAAGAAGACCTTCCAACTTTCCAGTGTTGGTCCCGGCCCCTTGCTGCCAAGTCCCTGGGCAAGCCTGGGCCGGTGGCACTGATCCCTCAGCAGGCACGGGCGTGGGGCCAAGTGCCGCCACAGTGGGAACGGGCGTTGGGCCGAGGCGCACAGCACTGCCTGCACCTGGCTCCCCCTCCCTGCCCGCGCTGCGGAGAAGCCCACCCAGGCCCCCACCCCACAGCCAGCAGCCAGCCCAGCAATACGCACTCCGAACACCCGCCCCCTGCAGCTCACCCAGCACTGTCCCGGAGGAACTCCGGGGTCTGGTCCCAGATCCGGAAACAGACCACAATCCCAGCCTGCACGTCTGCTCTCACAGCCAGGCGCCGCGAACTCCTCTTCCCCAGACCACTCGGCCCACCCCGCGCCTCCTCCAGCTCTTTCCCGTGACTTCAGCAACTTTGTCCAAGAAGACGGCCCAGCCCATTGTCCCACGGCAGCTGGGCCTCAGGCACCCCACCCTGCCCCGAGTGCCCTGACTGCCTCCAGTCGGCTGACCGATGCCCATGGGACCCCAGCCCCAATATCCAGCAGCAGAACTGGGGTTCCTTTCAGGTAAGTCCCTAGACAGCCCCGCTGCACAAGTTCTCAGAGGCTGGACCCTCGTGGCCCCTAGGACCTGTGCCTACCCTCCCTCAGCCAGGGGTGACAGGGCCCCCGCCTCGCCCAGTGACGCGTCTTACCCCAGCACATGACAGGCTTCACTCGCCCAGTTCCAAACACAACTTGAAGTAACTCTCCCACAAAAAAAAAAAAAAGTGGACTGCCCCCGCCGAGGGTCAGAGAAGTCAGAGCAGTCCACACAGACAGATGGCTCTGCTGGCCTCCAGGAGACACAGCGGGGCCAACATCAGACCCATCCTTCCTCCAGGACTGACACCCGGAGAGGGGCGGCCCCAGAGCCGCCCACGCCGCTTCCCGCGAGACTACGGCTCCCACGGCGCCAGGGAGGCCCTGCGGGGACCGCGGGCCTGCAGCCAGCCCGGGCCCCCGGCCTCCCGCCCAGGTGCCTCGCAAGCGGGGAAGGCTGTGGGCCTCCAGACACGACCAGCGGGGCCACCGGGCCCCACGGCAGGCCGACAGGGAGCCGCGGGCGACGGGCGCCCCGTCCCCGACTCCTGCCACTCCAGGCCCATAAACACAGAGAATTACATAAGTCCACTCCTCCTGTGTGGAAGCCAAAAGTGGAGCTTTTCCTCCCAGCCTTGGCAGTAAGTAATAATTCCTCATCGCCATGGTAACCCTGGCGGGCTTCCAGCCGACACTCAGGAGCTCAAACACTGGGAGGCCTTTTTATAGCTCTGCTAGAAAAACCTCTCCACTGTTCACTTGCTCCCGGGCGAGAGCGCTCCAGGCCCCGCGCTCCTCTTCCTTTAACCCGTTTCCTCCCAGGCAGGACTGTGCACCCCCGAGCCAGCCACACCTGCACACCCCCTCCGCGGCGTGCAGCGCCAATGGCCCTGCACAACCCTTCCCCCTCGAATCCTCCAGGGTCAGATGCCCAAGGGCTGGGCTCCACCTTTACGGTATTTCTGTACTTCTAATCACCGGAAAGAAAGCGGGAGGCTGTCACCCTGACATTCTGACTTGGGGTCACCTGGGTTAGAGGCTCAGAGAATGAAAACAGACCTACCACACACAAGCATATGCACACACGCAAATATACAGGCACACACATGCATACAATGTATTTGTGCACACGCACGTGCAGCCACACATGCTGTCATGTGTACATGTGTGTACACTGCCAAGCAACGTGCACACACATGTGCACGTGCACACACACACGCATACAGACACACATGTATGCTAGCATAGATGCACACGTGTGCGGACATGCCTGCACACAAGTGTTCGGCCATACATGTATACACGTGTATATATGCATGCATGTACATACACATATACACAGAGCCCAAAAGAAATGACCTGGTGGCCCGCCCGTGATCTCCACTGAGCCTCTCTAATGTCACTGCTCCACAGTGCTCACAGTGGTGACAGCCAGACACAGGGGAAGCTGCTGGGGCTTCCAGGGAAGTAAGGGAGGTCTCCAAAAGGGCCTCAGACACACTCCAGCCCCTGACCCCCGGGAGGTAGGCTGGACAGAGGGCAGAGGCCCAAGGTGCATCGGGGTAGCGGCAGTCGTGACCGGGATGAGTGGGTGCCAACTAAGAAAAGGGCTAAAAGGTGAGGTCAGGGAGGTATTAGGGGCAGAAAGGAAGGCAGGGCACGAGGACCCCAGCTAGTCCGTTAACCCCATGGCTTGAGATGCTCAAGAGCAAGAAGGACCTCAGCAATAAGGTGAGCACATTCCACGTCAGCAGGAGGCCCTGGGGGGCGAAAACCATAAACACGCTCACCTGCTGACTGAGAGGCTGGAGGTTCGAGTTCTGCCTGCAAGCGCCTCAGAGGAAAGGCCTGGCTTCCGAAAACATCACCCGCCGTGGGCCCTACAGCACAGAGCTCTCCTTGACACTCAAGAGTTATCAGGTGTCCGGGTCGACTCCATGGCCACTGGGGACCAAGCCCTGCATCCCAGACCGTGTGCCCCAAACAGTGCCAAGTGCTCACCTGGCGGACTCACCGCCTTCGCACTGCGACAAGGTCCTTGTGTTTTTTAGGCCCCATCTAAGAGAAGGAAATGGGTCCAGAGATGGTACATGACTTGCCCAAGGTCACAGAGCTGGGAAGTGGAGCAGTTGAGATTTGAACCAGGAAAGCCTGCCTCATATCTAACGTGACACCAGTTGTCCTCAGAGAAGCTACTGGACGGGTCTAGGTAGATGTCATCTGCATGGGACATAGATCTGTGGCCCCTGGGTGAGCAAGGGGACCTGAGGGACCACTACAAAACCAGAGGAAGCTGCTGCAGCCCCCTCAGACGCCCCGTGTGTCACTTCTGTCAGCACTCACTGTAGCCCCCACAAGACCTTTTCAAAGGTTTCCGGAGACCTGCCCCTCAAAGGGGGGCATTTTCCTACTCCAAAACCCCCATTTATAGGTGGGGATGGGGAGACACAGAAAGACGTGGGCAACTATCTACCATATCGTCACCAAGGACCTGCGCACTGTTCATCTGCCCGCTGGCTCTCAGTGTGACCACCAGGACACCGCATAACTCAGAAAAGGGCTCAACCAGCCAGCCCATCAGAACCAGCAAGTGGGGCCAAGAGTAGTGCGGGCAAGGTTCACGGTGCCTTCTGTTCTTTTCTGTTTGTCTTGGACGCAGAGCTGGGACACAAACCTGCGCCAGGGGCTGCCACAGAGCCAGGTGGGCCTCCTCCAGACACCCACCACAGACAGTGTGCCTCAGGCTGGCTGGGCCCCGGGCCGGGGCATCCTGCGGTCACACGTCTGCATCCGGTGCCTTCCCAGAGGACACCGGTGGTTGAGGAGCTTCACGGAGATGCCAGGTCACCAACAGCAGGCAGCACTGTATGCGGCACCTTCACTCAGAGCAAGTCACCAAAACTCAGGGTACCCTGAAAGGACGTCAGTGAAAAGACATCAGCGTGTGGCTGTCCGCTTAGCAGATGTGATCACCTGAGACTCTGATGGTGGCTGAGCCAGCTTCCTAGCGCTGTCACGACCCTAACAAAACACCACCAAGTCGAGGGACCTAAAACAACAGAAACTGGTCCTCTCTGAGTCTGGAGGTCGGAGTCTGAGCTCAGGGCACTAGCAGGGCTGTGCTCTCCATGACAGCTCTAGCTTCGGTGGCCCCGGCCACCCGATGCTGCAGGTGGCCTTTGTCCCTCTCTGCCTCTCTCTCCCACCTCTTCAAGAAGGATGCCACTGACAGAGGATTAGGACTGACCTCACTCAGGGTGACCTCACGTGAACTTCACGGACAACCGCTTCAAAGTTCCTCTTCCCAAATGAGGTCCCCTTCACAGGAGACGTGTGGACGTCAACACAAAATTCACGATCACAGGAGCTGGGCATTAGGATGTCAACATAAATTCCGGGAGCATGGTTCAGTCTGTAACAGCGCCGATTCCTTGGTACTTCGAAGACCCATCCACTGACCCAAACCAAGCCCTGTCTCCCTTCCAGGGTCACACCCACCAAACAGAGCTCTGGATGTGGATGGTGGGAAAGACAGTGAAACCACTCACGGACACACTTCGACGAGGGACACAGGGAGGGAGGCAAAGAGGTCCCAGAGGCCACGGGGAAACTCTACAGACTCCACCTGCCTGCTGCCCAGGCTGAGACAGACTTCACAAACAGGAATCCCACGGTGGACACCACAGCAGGGGTCCCATTCAGCATCCAGACCCTGCAGGAGGGTGACCCCAGTCCCTTCCCCCACCCCCCACAGGGCTGCTACTTCCTGGCCAGACACCAAGATAAGGTGGGAGCAGGAGGGCTATTTTTACCCAGCCCTTGCTCCTCTGTACCCTATGCTCTGTGACAACCCCTCCCTGGACAGCCTCAGTTTCCCCATATGAGAAGGCACTCATCAGATGGGTGGCTGCACGGACACCACGCCAGTTCAGTCCACTGACTCCCTGACCCCAGGCCTCAGCAGCCAAGTATTGGGCCCCTCCCAAGGACACTCAATCCTGTGAACAAGATGCTGTCCCCTGCCCTCAGGAGCTGGCCCAGGAAGAGGGGAGGTCGGCAGAGACGCAGAGACACATTACCCAAGGACTGACAAGCAGGAAATGAGTGCTGTCCTGGGGACAAAGCCAGGGGGAAGAATCTGTGAGACAGGGACTCCACGGCCTGCAGGGAGAGAGGAAGAGAGGGAAAGAGGGTGGGAGGGAGGGAAGGCAGCCGACACAGACACAGATGGAGACGGCTCAGGGAAGCTATCCCAGGCAGAGACAGACAAGGAAAAGGCCGTGACATTGTGTATACTTGGTGTGTTCAGGAAACAGCCGGCCGGCCCAGCTGGAGTGGACGAGCTGAGGGGACGGGCGGCCAGAGGTCAGATACAGCCGACAGACAGCACACAGGCCTCAAAGGTCACACAGCGCTCTTCACTGTTAAGTCTGATTTAAACAAAATTCACAAATGTATTCATTTCCTGAGGATGCTAGAGGGCAAAAACAACAGACAGGGGCTCCCCTGCAGCCCTGGAGCCCGGATGTCCAAACCCAGGGTGTCGCAGGGCCGTGCACCCTCTGGGGGCTCTAGGGAAATGGCCTGCCTTGCTCCTGCCAGCCGCTGGTGGTGGTCAGCAATCTTTGGCTTGTGGCTGCATCACTGCCGTCTCTGCCTCAATCGTCACATTATGTCTTCCCTTTGTGTCACTGCTGTGCCCTCTCCTCTCATTCAAAGGACACCTATCGCTGGTTGGAGGATGCACCCACCTACAATCCAGGATGACCTGGCCTCCAGATCCCAGCTGTTATTACAAGTGTTGACGTCCCCCAGTGTGGTAAAGCAAGGCGTCACCTCCTTCCATGATCATTAGCACAATATTGTAGCTGAAATACCAGAAAGTTCCGCAAAAGTCAGCCACTGCAAAAGCACCAGCACTGACGAAAACAGCAGTGCATGGTGGTACTGTGTGCAGACAAAACCACATGAGCTGAAGCATCACTGGAACCAGGTGACAATGAACGCTCTGAATAGGCTGCATTAGACAACTCGCTGCCACTGAGTCCATTCTGACTCAGTGACCCAACAGGACAGAGCAGTAGCAGTCCCACTGGGTTTCCCAAGAACAGCCAGTGGGTTCAAACAGCTGACCTCTTGGTTAGCAGCTGCAGCTGTTGACCACTGTACCACCAGGATCTCCAAGTGCATCAGGAGTTTCAAAACATCCACAACACAGGGCCAATCAGCCTCACAGGTAGGATGAGACCTGTAACCCAGCTTACAGAATATTTTTATTGTTGTAACTAACTATAAGGGTATTTTTACAACAAATAAATTCTGCAGACAGAAATCAGACCAGACTGTAAGACAGGATGCCGTCGGAGCAGCTCCTCCACAGAAATGAGCCAGGAGGGTGGGGAGGAGGGTGCCGTCACAGGGCTGGGACAGCAGCTAGAGAGGCACAGAGGTGTGCACGCAGGGTTTTGTAGGACTACTTGACTTAGATGGTAAATTTTCACAGAATCAGAACATAGTATTACAAAATAAACTCTGCAGCAACACTGCACCATTTCAGAGATGGCCCTTTGGCTGTCTCCCTGTCAGACAGTGTCACCTGGCGTGGTCTGCACCCCTCACATCCCCCTAGTAACACCACTGCCAGACTCCTAGTAACATCTGCCAAGCCCCTCTGTCCAAGTGAAGCCACGCTCACAAGGTCTGAGTGGGCATAGCTTTGGGGGGCCACCAGTCAAGCCATTACAGCAATCAAGGCTTCAGTCAGCATCACCCAAAGCCCAGGAACATCCTTGGCCTCCCATCCCTCTCCCCCGTCCACCTGGGAGGTCGGCTGGACACAGGGTCAGGGGGCCGGGAGGCACCAGCGGCAACTCCTGAGCCAGGGAGAAGCAGGCAACCCAAGATCCCCGGTACTGGGAGAGGCAGCCGTGACCGCTCGTGGGCAGCCTGCTGCAAAGGGACCTCCAGGGTGAGGAGGCCAGGGACAGCCCAGCCTTCCCTGACCCAGAGCCCCCCACAGACCACAATGCATATTACTGCCCATCTACTCCCCTGCTCATGTTGGCTAAAGCAGCAAACAAGCTCCGAAGGCTGGCTGTCCACTTGCTCCTGCAGCGCCCGGCAGCTGGTGGGACTAACAGCTCGCCCAAGACCACCTTCTGGGGATGGCGCCATGTGCGAGACAGCTCCACAGCATGCCATAGGCATGGAGCAACCAGGCTGGAGGCTGTGACAGGTGGCGGATGGCTGCCACTCTGGCCCCAGGAGACCACATCCCACAGCAGCAGGAGGAGGAGGAGGAGGAGGGAGATCCCAGCATCACTGGCTAGATCAGCTTCCCCAACTTGGGAAAGACAAGTCACACCTGTCAAGGGTCACAGACACACTGCCAGCCTGCCAGGGCTGGGTGACGGGCTTCCCATGTGGGCCTTTATCCAACGATCCCAAGAGAGACTGTTACCCCATTTTATAGGCAGGGAGACCGAGACACAGAGAGACAGCTTGGCAGGACCAAACGTACACAGCTAAGACGCAGCAGAGCCAGGATTTGAACCCAGGGAGCAGGGTGCCCAAGTTGCATCATTCACTACTACACTTGACTGCCTCTTAGGGGAGGTGTCACACCTCACGGGACATATGAAGCTGTTTTCGAGAGAACTGCTACAGTCTCAGGTCTCAATTTCACAAGTGGCATCTACAGGGGATTTCTCATGAAATCTACCCGAAGAAGTGAGTTTCGGGCCTTCTGGAGACCTCCCAAGACACCCAAGCCCTAGAACCTTCTGGTACATTGCATGGGACAGAGTTCTTCCCAGATGGTGAGAGGCAAAATACTTGGACATAAAGTCACAGCTAAGAGCAGAGGCCACAAAATGGTGACAGCCAGATGTAGCCAAGAGGCAAGCTCTTCCGGCTTACACACTGTCTGTAAAACTGGGAGACATTTCTCATAAAATCGAGAGTTCCGGTTTCTCTCGTCAGAGCCCGAGGTGTCGTTTGAGAGGCTGGATCCAGCCGTACCTAAATGTGTCCTGAACATCTGTCAATTTTTCCTCACGGCCTAACCTGGCAAGAGCTGCGTATCCACCAAGATTCAGTAACCCTAACTCACCGCCCTGGGGTCTGGCCTCAAGGACCCCTGCCCGGGGAGCTCATCGTGGCCACAGACAAGCTCAGACCCCACCAGGGGCTTCCTGGACTCTGCCCTCTATGCCATGCCTCCCTGGGGGCACTTGCTGGCTTCCTTCGCACTCTCCCTCTAGACACCTCCAAAACAGGGACAGTGCCTGATCTTTCTGTCACTCTGATCCCGTGACCCAGGAAATACAACTGATGGGCAAAAGGACAAAAGGGAGAAGCAAACGCCATTAAACTGGGTTTCTATCTTCAATTTAAAAAAGCTCAGCCCCTGAGGTCTAGAGACCAGCCTGGGAACCAGGGAACGGTGGTGGCCCCGCCAACACCACCCCCATGCCCCACACCAGGCTCTGGGCCTGCTCATCACAGCCCCGAGGCCTCTGCATTTGCTGCTGTCTACCCAGATGCTCATCACTGTTGAATTCACATGCCTGGTCCTTCTCGCCACGGCCTAGGTTCCAGCTCAAATGCCACCTCCTCAGAGACTCCTCAATCCCTGTACATAGAACAGGTCCCCTAAAATCAGTCATTCCTGCGCCTCATGTTATACCAGTATCTGCCCACCTTGCAGGATCTTGTGTTTTCCACCTCTTGTCCTCCTGTGGGCCGTGGATTCCCGGGCAAGCCCTGGCATCTGGTGCACTGGATCTCCACCCCTTCAGCCCGGAGGCCATGTGGACGCCAGGCTGGCTGCAGGCAGGCAGGAAGCAGACCTCCTCACCCCCCACCACAGCCTGTCCAGTCCCACACAGACTGCAGCAGCTGCCACACGCCTGGGGCCATATGTGGTACACGCAGCCTGGGCAGCCCTGCCAAGGGATCCAGTCCCAGCAGCAACTGCCACACAGGTGTCTCCACGAGGGCGGCAGGTGGTGTCTCAGAGACAATCCCCCAGGTTCAACTCTGTTCTGCCAGCTGCCTGCTAGGTCACCTCGGATAAGTTGCTTAACCTCTCTGTGCCCTCCACTTCCAACAGCGCCTAGCTCCAATGAGGAGGCGGATAAATAAACACACAGTGATCATGAGAGTTCATTGTCAGTACTAACAACAAGGCAGCTGTTGCTGTGAGCCACTAAGTCAATTCTAACTCACAGCAACCTTACAGGACAGAGTAGAAGTGTCTTGTAGAGGTCCCTAGGCTATAATCTTTACATCGAGCCCTGGTGGTACAATGGTTAAGAGCTCAGCTGCTAACCAAAACATTGGCAGTTCAAATCCACCAGGTGCTCCTTAGAAACGCTATGGTCCAGTTGCACCCTGTCCTATAGGGTCACTGGTTAAGCTTGTGTGTCAGCTTGGCTGGACCATGAACCTCAGTGGTCTGGCAGACATACGACAATGCTATCGCTTCCATCATGAGATCTGATCTACGTGATCACCTTTGTGATGAGACCAGTCCATAAGCAGCCAGCCAGCAACGGCAAGGCAGTTTCCCTGGAGGTGTGGCCTGCATCAAAATATAGGTGGACTTTCTGGCAAGGCTGGTGGGCTTCTGCTCGCTCGAGATCCTGCAGCTGGCTCCTGTCCCTCTGACCTCGGTTCTTGGGACTTGCCCTTGCAGCTCACCGGCCGTCCTGGCTGCTCCTCTGCACAGCCTGTCAGCAAGCGCCCTGCTCTCTGACCTGCCAAACCTGGGTTCATCAGCCCCTGCGGTTACATGAATCAGAAGAAGCCTCTACAGCCTGACCCACGGCCTGGGGAGGTTCCCACCTCCACAATCACGTGGGCCATTTCCTTGATGTAAATCTCTCTCTATATGTATTTATACAATTGACTGGTTTTGTTTCTCTCAAGAACCGAGCCTAAGGCCGTCGCTGAGTCACAGTCATTCCACTGCAGTGGGTTTGGGGTTTTTCTGGGAATCTTTACAGAGAGGCCCTGGTGGTGTAGGGGTAGAGTGTCTGGCTGCTAACCAAAAGATCAGCAGTTCAAGTTCACCAGCTGCTCCTGGGGAGAAATAGGTGTCCGTCTGCTCACAGCCTTAGGAACCCTATGGGGACAATTCCACTCCGTCCAAAAGGATCATTGTAAGTCAGAATATACTCAACAACGACGAGTTTGGTTTGGGGTTAATCTTTACAGAAGCAGATCACTGGATCTTTCTCACACACAGACACTGGGTAGGTTCAACCCAGCAAGTGCCTAACAATTAGGCCACTGGATCTTAATGATGACATGAGAATGGTGAACTCTCACAAAGCACCAAGGCAAGTAAATGGTCAGGAACTGCTGCTTCTGTAAGTACAGTGTTGTTCCATGCCAAATGTTCTGCTCAAAGTATGAGCTGCTACAAGAAATTCTATGCTTATTCCACCTCTTACAGGCAGCCTCCCTGGATTGCTCCAACTCCCTGGAGGGCCACAGAGATACCAACTCTTCTCAGGGGTCTGTCCTCAATTGCCCTCTCTGTCCCAGGCTGTGGTGGGGGACAGAGAGAATGCCTCCACACCACAAGCCTGAGGCCATACAAGGTGAATGCATGTACCCACTAGAATCCCAGACATGAAAACACCACCTGGATTCATGATCACACCCTGTAACTCAAGCAGTGTTCCCCTCCTGTTGTCTGGCGGGGCAGTTCCTCAGTGGACGCCCAGGAACCACAAGGGCCCAAGCTCTGCTGTCCTTATCGAGGTCTGGCTGTCTGCAGACACAGGGATCATGAGAAAGGAAGAGACGGGAACTCTGGTAGGGGTCTGGGGTCTGCACAGATGATGCATAAGGACACGATTGTTCCCCTAGACTGCTACTCTTCCTGTCCCTAAACTCACTTCCTCCCATGCCCAGAACATCCTACAGTTTCACAAAACGCCCCCAAGGTAGGCACAGCTGGCCACTGGATGGACAGACTGCCAGGCTCACCAGTCAGGCCTGCTGTAGTCACCCAGGGTGACAAGGACTTGAGGGAAGCCAGTCACATAGAGGTGGCCCCCCTGTACCTCTCCTGGGGGATGGGGTGGGCAGCCCCTCTCACACCCAGAACCTGAGATGGCATCTTTCCCAGAACAGAAGGTCAGAACTCCTTACTCCAGTCCCTCCACCTCTCTAAGCCTCAGTTGCCTCATCTGTGACATGCGCCTGATGACAGTTATTACAAGACCCTGGGCAGGACAAAAACACCTTAAAGAGCCAGTTAATTGGGGCCACAGGAAGAGAGCGCAAAGATTCAGAAAGAAGTTACCTTGTTTTACTTATTTTGTCATTGTTGAGAATATACACAGCAAAACATACACCAATTCAACAGTTTCTCTGCATACCATTCAGTGACATCAGTTCCATTCTTTGAGCTGCGCAACCATCCTCGCCCTCCTCTCAGCCTTGTCCCCACCCCCGCCATAACGTGAACCTTAGTGCCCCCACTAAGGTTCCTGTCTTATCTCTTGAGGCGTTATTGTCAATTTGATCCCACAGAGACAATTTTTAAAAGAGCAGAAAGAAGCGATTTTAATCTCAGCGAAGGGGCATGCCTTGTCATTTAGAGAGACACAATTTCACTTTATGATTCGGAACAGTTTCTATTTCAATCTATAGCAGCAACGGAAGAGGGTAACAGGATCTTTCCAGCACTGACACCTCTTGAGGCTTTTGAGTCACCCTGCATGGGTGACTCCCACAAGGGACAGTGCGGGGGAGGGGAAGACAGACACCAGAGGCATTAACACAGCACCTAATACAGAGTGAGTGCTCGCACCATGGGCATCAGCTCTGCCACACAGGGTGACCTGCGGGTTGGGACAGGAGAATGCAGCAGGAGAAGGCAGGTGGCCTGCATTCCCATCTCACTGGCTGTGTGACTGTGTGACCAGAGCAACTCACTCACTCTCTCTGTGCCTTGGTTTCCCCATCTGTCAAATGGAGGATAAGGACAGCTAATCCCTGCAACTGTACTTGCCAGGCGGTTTGAGTTCAATAGGTTAAAACATGTCAAGTCCAAAGAAGCAGTACCGTCAGCAGTAGCTGGTGCGTTGCGGTGATGGTCAAGAGGTTTCAGCAGAGACTCTCAGCTAAGACAGACGAGGAAGAAAGGCCTGGTGATCTACTTCCGCAAAAGAGCTAGTACAAACCCAATGCATCCCAATGGTCCGATGTACAACCGAGCAGGCGGTGGCGCACAACAGGGCAGCGTGTCATTTCTGTGTGTGGGGTCACCATGAGTCCAGGCTGAGTTAACAGACGCTAACAACAAAGCGCTACCCAACTACTGCCCCCAACCATGCTGCTTTTATTACTGCTGTCCTTGTTGTCTGCGGCAGCACAGGAAGTTGACCATCGCAACACAAGAGAGAGGCCAGGGAGTCAAGCACACGACCCACAGGACCCTGATCACTCAGCTTCACTGAGAACCTAAGAGGCAGCGCCCCTCCTCCCCGCAGCTGGGGGCAGGGATCACGATCGGATGGAAGGAGACACATGTCGGAGCCGGGAATTAAAAACAAGTGCAATTATCGGGCAGGCATCCATCCATAATTATGAATTTGATGTAATTAGGCACCCCACTAACTTCATTACTTATTTATTTACGGGATTGCTTATTTAATTTACGGGCCTCCTTCCCTGAAAAGCCATCTCAGCTGACACTCCTCAGGCAAGCAAAGAGGAGGAGGAAGGCGACGCCCCTCCTCCACACCACCCCCACTTCTCAGCTTCCCCCTGCCAAGTTCCTGCTTCACCCCAAAACAGCCCCCCGGAAGGCCTGCGGGACTGGGCCCAAGACAAAAAGGATCGGGCAAAGCCAAGCCCTGAGCAGACAAGTGACAGTGTCTGGCACCAAATGACAGCGCTTGACGCAGCAGAGAGGCCCTGGGGGCAGGGGGTGGCTCTGGCCCTGCCCAGCCGCCAAATCTCAGGCTAGCCCTCACCCAACTGCCAAGATTTCCCAGACTGCAGGAGGAGAAAGAGGCCTGGCCCACAGGCACAGCTTAAGTTCTCACCCCAGGACTTCAGGAAGTCACCCAACCTCTCTAAGCCTCAGTTCCCTCCTCTGCAATGTGGGAGTGGTAAGAATAACAACACCCACACCAGGATTGTTATAACACAAAGAAAAAGAAGGTGTCGGAGAAGACTGTGGAGAAACTAGATCCCTCCTCCACTGCACATGGAAACAAAGGTCAGCAGTTCAAATCTGCCAGGTGCTCCTTGGAAACTCTATGGGGCAGTTCTATGCTGTCTTACGAGTCAAAATCAACTCAGTGGCAGTGCATGTGGTCTGGGTTTCCACTACAAATACTTTAGAAAATTGTCTGGCAGATCGTCAGGAAGTTATAAACAGTCACTACCATGTGACCTAGCAATTCCACTCCTAGATATGTTCCCAGAGGACACGAAAGTGTGCACTCCAGTGGATACTCCCACAGCACTGTTCACAGCAGCCTCGTCACAACAGCCCAAAGGTGGAAATAACCCAAGCGCCCACCAAGCGACCAATGGATAAACAAAAGGCGACATGTTCACATAATACCACACTGCCCCCCACCCACCGCCACTGCCCTCGAGTCAATTCCAACTCACAGTGACCCCACAGGACTGAGTAGAACCACCCCACAGAGTTTCCAAGGAGCGCCTGGGTAGATTCAAACTGTTGACCTGTTGGTTAGCTGCTGTAGCACTAACCAATAGGACACCAGGGTTTCCACACACTACCCAACAACAAAGAACAACAAACTGGAGATGCATACAACAACACAGATGAACCTCAAAAACCTCACAGAGCATAAAACAAGCCAAGCACCAACAGAATCCACCGTATGATGATTCTATATGAAATTCTAGAATATTCTAGAACTTCTACAATCAGGGGTTGTCTTGAATGAAGGGAGTGGATTTACTACTGCCAAAGGGGCTGGAGGGAACTTTCTGGGGGTGATGCAAACCCTCCATATCTTGATTATGATGTTGAATAAGCAAATGTTTATTACCAGTCAGTAACTCACAGAACTGAACAGTTAAAAGGAGTGCTCTTCTCTCTGCACCCCACATTGGTGAGTGGCATCTGGGGTCTTAAAAGCTGCCAAGCTGCCATCCGAGGACACAGCAAATGGTCCCAACTCAGCAGGAACAGATGCTCACCGAGGACCAAAATGACATGCGGTAAAGACAACCGAGAAGACAGAGAGACCCACAAGAGCGTGTACCTACATCGACTTGGGACCGGAAGAACCGGATGGTGCCCAGCCACCACCAGTGATAGCCACGATGGAGCTCACAGAGAGGAGTCTCACTGGCAACACAAGAATAAAAAGGGGTGCATCCTGAGATCTCCACTAAAAGACCTCAATTGATGGTCCAGCAGTTTTGGGGTTCCTCTGAGAGCATGGCCCCCGGCCCTGATGCTGCCCTTTCCCATAAATTGTAACAAAGGTCCACTTTTTGGACAGGAATGGATTGGACTTGGCAATGCAGAGTGACCATATATTGGAAGCACTTTATGGTTCTATACATCCATAGGATATCATCTTGCTGACCTCTGGCTGGAGGAAGGGGAGTGGATGGAGAGGAGGAGAAAGGAGGCTGTTGGGAGGATGAGACATGTATGGAGCAGAGAGGAATAGTGTGCAGTCACCGGACAGGGAGAGCAGTGGAAGCTGCATACAGGGGGGCATGTAAATTTATACATGAAGGTATATTTTCACTCAGTCATGTTAAATAAAAATTTTTTTTTAAAAGGGGGGTGCTCTTAATATTCATTACACCTCAAAAGTCTTGGGTGGTACAAAGAGTTCACACGCACAGCTACTAAATGAAGGAAAGACTGGCAGTTTCAGCCCACCCAGCAGCATCTCAGAAGAAAGTCCTGGTGCTCTACTTATGAAAACACTGTCACAGAAAGTCCAGCACAGTATGGGGGAAACTACGCGTCTACATGCAGAAAAATGAAATAGGATCCATGCCTCACACCACAAACTAAAACTATGACATTGTTAGAAGACCCAGACGGCAAGGTTCCTGGACCACTGGGGGAGCAGTCTGCCTCCACGCCTGCTACCCAGGTTCCCGAAGCGAAGGCCTAGGGCCCAGAGCCTTCTCTGATAAGGAGGTTGGGAACTAGTTTCTTCCCCTTATCAGAGAAGCCTGTCCCCTGTTCTGGGCACACAGTGACTTCCTCTGTCTCCTACACATGAACAGGCACTACGGGGCCCCTGGCCAACCCTACTTCTGTGGCATACATAACACACAGCTGAGAAGGAAAGCATGCCAGGCCATAAGGGCTGGCCTCAAAGGGTACACACACTGCTGGGGAACCAGTCTGCAAGGCCAAATGTGGGCACCCTCAAGCAGTGTGCCAGTTCCCTACAGTTTGCATTCTTACGTAAGTCCCTGGCATGGGGCCACTATTGTCTGCCACCACTATAAAACCTCTGCTCTCCCACTGTGTGGCGGGGGGGCAGGCATCTGCTCTGATCCCACCATCACCCAGGACTGAGCCTCACCTGTTAGTCTCCCTAACAAACTCCTCAGCCACCACACTGAAGCTGCCCACCTCTTCCTTCAGTCTCTTGGCACCCTCCAATTACAGACAAATTTCAGGTTACCAGAAGGACCAAGCCTGGACACACATCTAGATTTCAAGTAACAGACAACCTAATATAGTAACAAAGGCATGGACAGCCAAAGGAAAAAAAAACAATCAGGAGTTCTTAAAAGTTTAAAAAGCCTTTAGCTAATCAGAAGATTTTACCTTAGAATCTTTTGCTCATCGAAAGACTTTACCAAAAAAGTGAAAAAACAAGCTACTGACTGGGAGAGTATCTTCAGATCCCATATAGTATCCAACGAGAATGGAATAAGCAAAATAAGACAGAAAACTTCGACAACTTAGCCCAGTTATAAAATAGGCAAACAACCTGAGAAGATATTTCACCCAAGAGGACATTCCAATGGTCACCAAGCACATGAAAAGATGTTCAGCATCATTAGTGCAAGTCAAAGCTACAAAGAGATAGCATCTCATTCCTACCAAAACAGCTAAGATAAAAAGAAAAGAAAGCAAGAAACGTTGGCAAGGAGGTGAAGATACTGGAATGCCTACCCACTGCTGATGGAAATGCAAAAATGATACAGCTGCTGTGGAAAATCTGTGGTTCCTCAAAAAACTAAAAACAGAACTCTCATGGGACCCAGCAGTCCCACTTCTAGGTATATATCCGAAGACTTGAAAGCAGGGGCTCAGAGAGAGACTCCCACACCCATGCTCCTTGTTGCAGCCCTCTTCACAACAGCCCAAAAGGTGGAAACAACCTGAAGGTCCATCCACAGGTAAACAGATAAACCACGTGTGGTCACCACATACAGTGGAATACGACTTAGCCAGGAGGGGAAATGTAGTCTTGATGCCTGCCACCATACGGATGGAGCTTGACGACACTATGCTGAATGAAATAAACCAGTCACAGAAAGACAATTATTACATGACCTCATTTCATATAAAAAGAGAACAGAAGGCAAATGTATGCAGAACAAACAAAGCTCATTAGCTGTTACCGGGGGGCAGGAGGGAGAAGAAAAGGAAGATTAGGGGTGATGGAAAAATCATATGGATTAAGAGCAGACTTACAAAGATGCTGGTTCTAGTCGCTGTCAACATGCTGTACACCTGTAAAAGGCTCAATCAGCAGAAGTTGTGTGATCAATGTATTTACGACAAAGACAAGAAATAACAAGAGCTGCTGAGGCTGCCTGTGCACAACCAGACAGCTCAGGGAATTTGGTTCCTTGGTTTAGGGTCATGGTTTCAAGGGACATGCCAAGTTAAATGGCCTAATTATATGTTCAGTGCTTCTGCTGTACCTCCTCGTTCACTGTACAGTATCTGAGGTCTTAAAAGCTTCCAAGTAGGCATCCGAGACCTAGCAATTGGTCTCTGTGCTCTCGGAGCAACACAACAAGAGAGAGTCAGGAACAGGAGAAGGGTAAGGCTGATGGCAAATAGCCTCTGTGACCAGGAGACTCCGTTCCCATGAGACGAGAAGAACTGAATGGTGGCCGGCCGCCATCACCGAACATTCTCATCAAAGATTCTACGCTAGAATCTTGATCAAAAGGGAGAAAATATCAGAAGAGAATTTCAAAATCTCATGAACTCCAGACTTTCCGAAGCTACGGAGTCTGGATGAATCCCTGAAACTACTGTCCTGAGAGAATCTTTAAACTTTAAACCAAAAATATCCCATGAAGTCTTCCTAAAACCATATATTATGCCCACTGCATCAAGTTGATTCCAACTCATAGGGACTCTACAGGACACAGGAGAACTGTCCCATAGAGTTTCCAAGGAGCACCTTGCAGATTTGAACTGCTGACCTTTCAGTCAGCAGCTGTAGCACTTTAACCACGATGCCACCAGGGTTTCCGGTAGGAACCTTAGAAGGGGCAGGAAATTTATGTTAATGAGGGAGGAACGACTCAGGAAAGGTCACTGAGAGTAACCATGCAACCCAAGGACACTCAACAATGTCACTGTACTTGCAGAAACGACACCTGCAGAAACCGATGAACTGGTGTTATGTATTGCTGTGTACATTCTCAACAAGCAAAATACACAAAATTTAGGGAAAAAAGGAAAGAAAAGCCCGTGGAACACAGTTGTACTCTGACAGACACGGGGTCACCATGTGTCAGAACTGCCTTGAGAGCAATGGGTTTGGTCTTTTTTTTTTTAACACCAGTTACATTAGGTTTTGAGAGTTTAGCAGAGAAACACACGCATATGTGTTAACACCACCAATCTCCCACCCCAAGGCTTAGGACCGTTTCTCCACAGACGCACTTCTGGGTCAGATCTGCTGACCCACACCAGTGGGCGGGGGGCTGTCCCCCAAGTCTCTCAAACAGCCCTCTGATGTGCATCTAATGGACACTAGGGAGACAGGCTTGGGTTGAATCCCGGGTATGTCCCTTCTTCCTGAGTTATTTAAAGCAGATCACGGTCACTCTTTGCCTCAGTTTTCCCATCTGTAAAAGCAGGGTTATAATGAGCACATTGCTTGCTCTTTGGAACCCCAGAGCCCCCAAATGAGTTTCCACCTGAGCCCATGGTTGACGAGAAGAGAAGGGCAATCAAGATAAAAAAGAAAGGTTCTAAGCCAACTCCCAGCACCTGTCCCAAGGAGTTCCACTACCTTCTGAGGCATGAGTACAGCAGTCAGCATATGAGCCACAGTTGGGGGTCCCCGGTGTCCCCCTCCCTCCATGTGATTAGCGGTAGGGCCACAGGCAGGCACAAGCAGACACAGGCAGACACGCTCAACTGTCAGCCTCCTCCCAGCCCGGCATCAGAGGAACCATTAATTGCTGTCATTTGAGGGTGGCCTGCAGGGAGAAGGAAGGAGAGGGGGGAGGGAAAGGGAGGTGGGGAGAGGAAGGGAAAGAGAGGGAGGGGGAGAAAGGAGGGGCAAGAAGGAAGGAGGGCAGAGGTAGGGAGGAAAAGAGGAGCAGCATACAGGAGATCCTGGCACCCAGTGAGCATCCCCCCACCCAGGACACCAGGCAGGGAGGCAGAGGGAGGACAGTGTCCCCAGGGAAGGACACGGCCCATCCAGCAGGACTAAACCAGTCTAGCACAGGTGAGGCCAACAGAGTCCCAGAGGAGGGCAGCTGTGCCAGGCCAGGCCTCTGGAGTCTTGCATGCACACACGTGTGCATACCACCCCCCCCAACATACATCCCCCCCAAGCACGTGGCTGTCGATAGCGGGGTTCCCCTCCCCCCAAGAGTCTTCAGAGAGGCAGTTCCAACTCCCCTCCGTTCCAGATCCCACCAGGCACTAGACACTTCACCAAGAGCACCAACCCCCTCACCCTACTGCCCCAGCAACGATTCTAGACACTTGATTCAAGCCCTGGGCTCAGGGCTCACGGACAGTCCCTACCTGGAGTGCCCAGTCGCCGCTTCCCCAGAGCCAAGGTCAAATCAACAGTCAGCTTAGGGGCAGACTCCAACACCACGTCTCCAGAGGAACAGCACCGATCATCATTAGTATGCAAGATTCCGGAGCTGCATGCCCTGAGTTCAGACTCTCACTGCACAGCTGCAGGCAGGGGCAAGGCCATCACCTCCCTAAGCCTCAGCTTCCCCACCTGTAAAATGGGGTAGCAGTGGGGTCACTTAAGAGAATGAAAGAATTCTCATAGAGTCTGTGACTTCAGGGTTTGTAGCTACCTCCTAGCATAACACCCAGGGTCTTGTCCCTTGACCCCACACTTGTCCCCTTCTACCGATTATCACAGTCCTCAGGAACATCTGTCCATACCCCACCACCACCTGCACCAGATCTCTCCAGGTGGACAGTCCTAGGAAGCACCCCCACAGCTACAACCAGCCAAGCTCAGGGTCCTGGGCTGGGGTGCCTTCCCAGGGGGTGGGAGGTGCTCAGAGCATGCCCCCAGTCTCGGCCCCCGAAACAGCTGCTCCAGAGTCAACCCTGCCCCTCCTAGGCTTTGCCTTTGGGCCAAGCAGCCGCATGGGTGCAGCCAAAGGTCTCCCAGGAGCATGATCTAGGCGCCCTGGAGGGGGCCCGATGAGGGAGGAGATGCCCCCTCTGTCCCTCCCCGTCTGTCTGCCTCCCTCCTCCATCAGACACGACGGATCACCCCAGTGGAGGAAGCTAAGTGCTTGCAGACAAAAAGCCCTTTTATCGTCCTCCAGTGGGCCACTGGCATGACAAGCAGATAACTCAGCCAGGAGGAAGGTTCCCCATTGGGGCCTGATGCCGGCCGATGGAGGACCAGGAAGCAGAGGAGGAGGAGGAGGAAGCAAAAGGCACCCCAGGCTGGCAGCCTGCCCTCAACTTCAAAGGCACCAGGAGGCCCAGCTGATGTCCTGGTTGGGGGTATTCACCCACAGCTCCCACCCTCCCCCAACCCCAATTGGGGGAGCTGATCTTCCCTCTCTGCCTCCGGGGCGAGCAGGTCTGGCTAGGCCAGGCATGGCCCCGACAGAAGGGGCCAGGTCCCCAGCCAGCGTGGAGGCCAAGAGTCCACGCAGGAGCTCTGATGACTGCTGACTTCCCTGGGGGCCCGGCCAGCTGGCTAACACTCCACCCCACCCCGGGAAGGCCGGCTCAGTCAGTAAGGGATAAGGACTTACTGTCTGCTAGGTGCTCATGACAGGACGCTTCCCAAGTAAGGAGCCTCCTAGGACTCAAGAGGGCCAAAACTGCCAGCCCAGGACACAGTGCTCTTGGCCCAGACACAACCCATGCCAGCTCTTTCCATCCTCTTGTCACAGGACCACCAGCCACACCTGTCCCGGAGGCACCCTCCCACTGCTGTCCTGACCCAAAGCCCTAACAGGTGACTAGTAGAGCAAAAGTAGGGTCCCCTTCTCACACTCATCAGGATCTCCAAGGACACAAACACCTACCCCAGGCTTCAGTCTGCCAGGCTGTCTCTGGGGACAGACGCAGGACGTGGGACAAGGGACTGGCAGGCTCTCTTCAGTCTTGTGAGGTTACCCCCGCAAGGCAAACACACCAACACCAGCGACAGTCCATACATCAGACTCGCACAGCTCTCCCTCTGCCACACGTCCTCACGCAGCCCATTTTAACAAACGAAAGAGGCACAACGTGGGGGCTTGTCCAAGGTCACGCAGGCACACGGGCTCAGACAGCCTGTTGGGAAGCGCTCTGCCTCTCCAGGTTAACACAGTACACAAGACACCACACGCCAGCCAGGCCAGCCCCCTACGAGATGGGTGCTGTTACTGTCCTCCAGAGAAGGGACAAGGAAATAGGCAGTCGAGTCACTTGTCCCAGAGCCTGGTGCAGACTGCAGGCGGCCTCCTCTCCCCAGGGCAGTGACCACAGTGGCCACAGGGCTCCTGCCAGAGGACCTGCCCCAATGCCCACCACCCTAGGCCCGCTGTGCTCACCCTGCAAGCCTGCAGGCCTGTCATCAGAGAACAGAAGCCCATGAATCCCAGGCAGAGACCACCACCAGCTGGACATGTGCACTCAGGGGCTCCTCCCTTCAGCACCCGCCTGAAAATCACTGGACTCGCAGTCAAGAGATCTTCCATCCTGGGGGCCCCACAAATTCCCCAGCTGATTCCTGCCCTGCCAAGCTGAGGTGCCAGAACCTTCCTTCCCTGCTGCGTCCTGAGCACCCACAACATCCGGCAGGCAGGACCTGGCTCGCCAACAACTTCTGACCCCCTTCCCCAGAGAAGGCCTGGGCATGGACTCCCCAGGGGCCAACAACGTGGGGCTGACATGACCCGACCAGAAACCACGGCCAGCCACCTCGTATTCTCCAAGACTTCCGGACATCTGCAGAGAAAACACGTCTCGTTATGAACTACCAGGGTTTCTGCACAGGAGCATGGCATGACCACACTGACACAGTCACAGCACCCAGCACACTCCCCAACAGGTAAGTTATTCTCCACAGTTACAGTGCAATGTCTGACACAGGAAAACCAAGGCTCACTCAGAAAGCCCAAGCCTCAAACCCAAGGTCCAACAGCTAGACAGTGACAAAGCCAGAATTCCAGCCCATGGCTGTTTTCCTATAGGGCAGCCCACACCCTGAACAAGGGTCTGGGTCCCCTATCTCAACACTGCTGTGAAATTCCCCCATTTACTGTCTAGAAAACCAAACCACACCTGTTGCCACCAAGTCAATTCTGACTCATAGCAACTCCATGGGGCAGAGCAGAACTGCCCTATGGAGTTTCCAAGCATTGCCTGGTGGATTTGAATGGCCGACCTCTTGGTTAGCAACTGTAGCACTTACCCACTACACCACCAGGATTTCCTAACCACTTACAGGACGCTGCAGATAAGCCAGTGAGTAGACACCTGAGGACGAGGATATGGTATTCTCAGCCAAGAGTTTCTAACAGTTACCACGCAAGATTAAGAACTGTACAATGAAACTAGTATCTAAAATATGGTTTTTTTTTAAAAGCCTCCTGCCATGGAGTGAATGCCGACTCCTGACGACCCCCTGTGTGTCAGAGCAGAACTGCACTCTGCGGAATGATCGATGGGCGGTTTTTCAGAAGTAGATCACCAGGTCTTTCTTCCGAGGTCCCCCAGGAGGACTCGAACCTCCAACCTTTTAGTTAGCAGCTCAGGAAGTTCAAAGCTGCAACACCAGGCAACTCCAAACGATGTAACAGACACCCACAAGTAAGAAAAAGCCAAATAAACAGGAAAAAATGGGCAAAAAACACACACACTTCACAAAAGAGGATATGCAAACAGCCAATAAACATAGGAAAAGATACTCAACATAATGAGCCATCAGGAAAGTCCAAATGAAAACCAGGCGACACTATTACAGGCTCATGAGAATGGCTACAATTAACAACTCAGACAGTATCAAGTGTTGACGAGACTATGGAGCAACTGGAACTCACACACTGCAGCAGGAATACAAATGGAATAGCTACTCTGTAAAACAGTTTGGCAATTTCTTAAGAAGTTAAACCTACATTCACTATATATAGGACCCAGCACCTCCACTCCTAGATACAGATATATACCCAAGAGAAATGACAAAATATGTCCAGACAGACTCATACATGGCAGTTCTCGGCTGGACTCTTCATGACTGCCACACAGCAGAAACAACCCAAACGCCCGTCAACAGGATAACAGATAAACTAATGACAGCACATCTGTACCATGGAACACCGCTGCTCACCAAAACATGAATATAACTGTCATATGGAACCATGTGAAACAACCTCAGACTCATCAAGTGAAGTCAAAGTAGGCAGGTGAAAGACGGCACTCTCCTATGATCCACTTACATGATCCTGGAAGATAAAAGTCAACTTTCAGGTGAGGTGAGGTTTACGACATAGACAACCTGTAACAAAAAGAGGTGTCTCGTGAAAGCTGGGATGCCCATCAGCTCCCAGGAGAAGGACTTTTGTGACTACAGGGTGCCCCCTCATAGCCACACATTAATCTACACACACAACTGCATGCACATCTTTATTGTGTTACCTTTGGTATCACAAATAGGTGAAAACATGGTACAGCAGGGAAAACACCGAACAGAGGGTACAAAGTCCCAGCCACAGTTCCAGCTCCTCCACTGACTTCTGTGATTATGGCCAAGCCTCCAGACATCCTTGAGCTGTGCTTTCCTATCTTGAAAATAGGCCCATTCCCCCAGAGTGGTCTCCCAGGCCTGGCTACTTGCTAACACCTCAGCCTCTGGCAGATCCTAGAAGAGATTCCCTCCATCTCATGCCAGATCCCCAGGCTGAGAGGCTAGAGGAATGAGGGCTGCCCACTGTCACAGATGGGGTGCTATGTACACAGATCACAAGCCAAGCTCTCTCTGGGTCTAAATGTTGGCTCTTCCTAGCTGTGCAACCTGCAAAGAGCAGCTTTGCCTCTCATAGCTTCAGTTTCCACATCTCTAAAATGGGAACAAAGACAGTACTACTAACCTTGCTGAGATTCTAATGGTGTGAAAAATGCTCAGAAACTCCTAAGCACTGCTATCATCCACTCTGGACCAGCAGCTAAACTCCAGAGTCCTGCCCTCTTAAGATACTTGCCCTCTTAAGATACTGGCACCCAAAGACTTTTGCAGACCCCACAGAGCCTTCTAAGGGGCAGATGCAAGCAGCTGACAGAGAACAAACACATTACTTCTTTTCTGCCCTTTTAAGTTCTTCATTTTTTTTGGTTTTTATTCACTAAGATGCTCCAGGCTTGGCACTCAGTCATACCATCTGTGGCAGCTCCAGAGACAGCCCCTACGGGGGAGGGTGGGGGCTGGAGAAGGGGAAAGCCTGACCCAGCTTCACAGCTGCCTGGCCAAGCTCCCAGAAGCCTTTGAGGCCGGCCCCCTGCAGCACCTTCCATAAGCAGCTGAGGCCAAACCAGCCTGGCAGTCCTCTCTCCAGACATCAGGAGGCTTCAAGCTCCACCTTGGAGACACAGCCTGGAGATGAGAGCACATCTTCTTCCCACCTGACACCACCTCCCCGCCAGTCCCCAAACAAGCCCATGGGGCCTACTTCTGGCTCTGCTCCCCCTCTGCCAAGAACACCTTCACCAGCGTCTCTCCCAGTGTGCCAGCACAGCACCACCTTCTCCTCTTCCAGGAAGACCACCTTAATCACCCCAACCACGAGGCCTGCCAAACTTGCCCACTCATGAGCTCAGGGTTCAGAAGCAGCCAGACCAAGGCACCCAGGGCTGTACCCAACAGCCAGCAGCCAGCATCACCTGAGACATCAGTGTGAAACTTGCGATGTGTAACCAGGGGGAGAACAGTCCAGGCCCAGGGCATCAGAGGTCTCCCCTAGAGAAGTCAGTGGAGCGAGGCTGATGGTCATTAGGCAGCTGGCTGTGCAGACATTGGAGAAGAGCATTCTGGGTGGTAGGTCCGGCAAGAGCAGAGGCCCAGAGGTGCAGGCCAGCTAGGAGGGGCCAGCAGGTCTGGAGCATGAGGCTGGGGCATAGGGACTGGAGAAGGAATGGCTAGACTACACTGCCAGGGTGAGGCCACAGGAAGGGTGTGGTGTCATGCTGGTCTAATAAATAACCAGGATAGTGTCAATCCCCCAGGGCTCCCTGGAGGCAGCAGGCATCCAAGAACAGATGTAGGAAGAAGGAACCTCCTCCCCAGCCTCAGCCTCATCCTGTGCAGGGCAGTGAGTCTCTTCCTTCTGTTAGAACTGAGGGGTCCCAGGAGAGGCACCATCTCCACAAGCCAACCTTGTGGAGTGGAGTTTGAAGCTTCAGGCACAGCTCCATCCGAGTACCCTGGAGAGGGGCAGCCTAGGGTTCTGAGGTTTGGGGAGGGCAGAGGGTGAACAGGAGCCAGTCCGTGGGGCTGGTGTCACTGTCCCTTCTCTACTCCCCTCACCATGACAGCTAACAGCCCAGACAGCCAGAATGGGAAGCGGGCAGGCAGGCAGACTCCAGGCCCTGCCATTTAGAGGCCACAGGGATGTTTTGTTTTCCTCTCCAGTGACAGCAGAGACAGCCCGCAGCCACACTTCTGAAGATGCAATCACCAAGGGTTCTCCACGTCTCCAATTCCCCACCCAGGAGGACTCCGCAGCTACAGCAGGGAGGTAGGGACAGTGCGTGCGGGAAAGTGGGGAGCAGGGAGGTGGGGGCAGAGCCTCTCCCGCCCCCCAGCCTCCGGGCACCACCTCACGGCCAGTGGGACTGGCGACACAAACAGGGCTGTTCTAGGATAGCCAGAGAGGGAGCTGTGGACCAGAGGAGGTGGTCTAGGTCCATCGGGGGGACATGCGGCCCATCTAGGGGAACAGGGTACACTCTGGGGGGACACATGACCTATCTGGGAAACACGGCCCAACAAAGTGGGACCCACAGTCCACCAAAAGAGGGCATGGGCCCATGTAGGGGGACACGGCCACCCAGGAAAACAGAGACACTGCTAGCAGGAACAAGGAACACATGACCCGACAGCCCACACTGACACAGACCTCGTCCCCCTACCCTTAATGCCTGGTTCTCAAGCCCTTGTTGTAACTGCAAGCACCCCAACAAAAGCCCCTGCAGACACCCCTCTCCACCCTGGCTCCAAATGTCCCAGCCTGGGCCCCCGTGGGCAAGGTCACGCAGTCATGATCACCACACCGCGCTCCACCTAGATCCGACCTGGGTCATGCAGGCTCCCATCAGCCCACCTTCCTCACCTGTCCTGGGCTAGGCGGCCTGGGGTGGTGACATCTGGGGTCCCTCCAAAGATGGCTGGATGCTGAGGTTCTTCCACCCTGCTGGTGCCCATATCCACTCCACGCCCTACGTCCACCTCACTGTGCTCCTAGACCTGATTCAAGAACCATGACGGAGGGAAGACCACCTAGCAGAACGACAGCAGTCACCCCAGCAATGCGAATAGCCGTGTGTCAGCTTCCCAGCCAGCAAGGTGGGCACCACCCTGGCCCCATTTCATGGATGAGGAAACTGAGGCTCAAGGAGGCTTGACAAAGCCAGCACAGGCAGAGCATTTGGAGCCCAGATGTCCCTGTCATCCTCAGCCATCCAGTCCTTCAGCTCCCAAGCCCCGAATCTGGCCCAGAATATGCTTGTCAGAAACCTCCTGCCGCTGTCCTTACTCCAGGATAAGGGGGCATCTGTGGAGACAGCAGCGGCCCTAAGCAATTAGAGGCCAGGAAGGGGCGGGTATCGACCAGCTCCTGGGGAAGGAGGGGAGGGCGCTGGGGCTTGGCTGAGCCGAGTCTGAATCTGCAAGTCTGGCTCCAGGCCAGGCCCAAGCCTCGGAGGGGCCTGGAGTGCAGGCCAGGCTGGGAGGGGCCAGCCGGGTACAGGGAGCTGCCATCTGCCCACCACCTGTGTGCCCCAACACACCCCCCACCACACAGGCTGTGATGCCTGGGGCTCGCCTGCCCAAGGGCCTCCGCCCCACCACGCACAATCCTAGGCCGCACAATCCTAGGCCGCACAATCCTAGGCCCTTTTGTTCGTCAGCTCACTGAATTCTCACATCCACCCTCCGCACAAGTGGCTCCTGTGCCCCCATTCCAAGGACGGGGCAATGAGGCACCCCAGAGAGCCCTGGGTGGGCCAGGGGCTCACACAACATCCGCAGCAACCACCACACAGTCACACTGATGCCGGCCCCCCACCGGCAATCACAAGCCACCTCGGCCACAGACCTGTCCGCACTGGCTTGTGCGCAGAAGAGGAATCACACAAACGGCAGCCCTTTGTGGCTGGCTTCTGCCACTCAGCGTCACGTTTTCAAGGTTCATCCACACTGCAGCACGTATCAGCACTTCATTCTTACAGCCAAATGACACTCTGTTGTATGTATGTATCAATTATGTATTCCTAAGTGTGTTATAAATAATACAAAGATACAACACAGAAACATGAATAACAAAATACACACACACACACACACACACACACACACAGGTATACACAAGACACAAATGACCACCATCCCCAGATACTGTGGAATCAGGTGGGCAGCAGGGGGACCGTGGGAACCCCAGAGCTGGGGCGGGCACTGTTTGCCCTCCTGTCCCACTGGGCCCCCTCAGACTGCTCCCACTGCCCTGTCATGCTGTGTGACCAGAGCAAACCACTCGCCCTCTCTGGGCCATGGCCACCCCATACATCAACAAGGGCACTGGAGGAGATTCCACCTCTGACATCTGCAGCCCTCACAGCCCCTGATCCTCACTGTGCCCTGGTGAAAGAAGACAGGTCCTGGCAGCCAGGCTCCAGGGGACCCAGCAGACACGGGACACGTCACTGCGTGTCTCAGCGGCCTAGGACTGCTTAACAGAAATACCACAAGTGGGTGGTTTTGAAGGGTGGAAATTTATGTTCTCACACGGAGGGGGCTAGGCTCTCCCTCGGGGGAGAATCCTTGCCTTGGCCTCCAGCGCCCCTCGGATATCTCCCAGTGGCGTGTCTGTCTCCCCATTCCCGCTTGCTGGGTTCTGTGTCTACTCTGCTTGTTCTGTATCTCAGAAGTGACTGGCTGTAAACATACTCTGTGGTAATACGCCCTAAGTGACTTAACAAAGAAAATCCTCTTCCCAAACCAGACCGCATCCACCAGTACTGTGGTCAGGCACTATCCAGTCCGTTCCAACGCAGGGTGACCTCACGCAACAGAGGAGAACTGCCCCACAGGGGTTCCTAGGCTGTGACCTTTCCAGGAAAGGACCAGCCCTTTCTCCCACAGAATTCTGGGTGGGCTCAGACTGCCAACCTTTCAGTTAGCAGCAAGTGATGCTAGCGTCATCAATGGTTAGGATTTAAAATGCGTATTTTGTGGGAGGGGACACAATGCAAACCACAGCACCACAGGAGGGAGAAAGCTGACAGGCCACCCAGGGCCAGTGACAGTAAGAACAGGCAGCGCAGGGGTTCTGAGACCCTCCCTGGGCCTGGGTTTGCCCTGTCCTGTGGCTCTCTACTTGACAACTGGGGGATCTTTGGGGCCACATGATGCTGTGGGAGCTGTCACATGCCTGGAAGAACATTCAGAAGTACTGTCCCTTACCTCAATGTGACAACCAAAGACATCTCCAGACATAGCCAAAAGACCCCAAAGTGGGGAGCAAAATCAGAGAACCAGGGGTCGCCACCGACCCTCACCCCAGTCCCAGCCTCCTAAAGGCCTCCAGCCCCGCAGGGAACAGCAGCCCCGTGGCACCACACAAACACACAGCCTCCTGGGCATCCTGCTGCCATCTGGGAATGGTTCTCCTCTCCCTCCTCCAGGCCAGGCCGAGCTGGACATGCTGCCAGGAACCCACGAGTCATCAGCAGGGACTGGCTGAGCCCATTTGACACACGACACCACTCCAGGCACAGGGCACTCGTGGTGACCAGGACAAACACAGCTCCTGCGCCACGGCATTGACATCCCAGTGGGACACAGTGAACAGCAAACAAGCCACGGAATCCGTGGAGCTACTCCACATGGGGAGACAGCCCAACAACTCAGGGGCTGAGGGTTAGGGAGGGCCTCCCAGCAGGACATCTGGGCTCACACTCGGCAGCAAACAAACAGCCTTGGCCACCTCTAGGGGAAGACCATTCCAGGTGAGGGCACAGCATCTGCAAAGGCCCTGGGGTAGGAAGGCACCTGGCTGGAGTGCCAGCCACGACAGCTGCTTAGTGACATCTCTGCAGCCAGCTCTCCCTAGTGGCTCCCACTCCTGGAACACCTCAGGCACACGCAGGCATGTTTTCTGGGGTCCTAAACAAAGATTTAGAATGACCTGCTACAAAGAACCTCACAGTCCTGATTAAAACACTGGCCTTCCCTTAATGCCTCTCTCACGGACGTCCAGGACAACAATGCTCTCTCCTCACTTGTCTCATTCCCCTCTGGGTCACACCAATTTGGGCTGTGATGTCATCAACGCCAGGCAGACTGAGGCCTTAATAAGAAAGCACTGAGAGGTTTTCCTAGGATACGCGACAAAGGCAGCCGCGGACTGCCGGGATGCTGTGTGGCACTGGGTGAGCTGGCCACCCTCTGTCAGTCAGGGGGCAAAGAAAAGATAGGCGTCACTGAGTCAGTTCTGACTCACGGAGACCCCGTGCACAACAGAACCAAACCCTGCCCAGTTCTGTGCCATCCTGATAACGGGGGTTATGCTTGAGCCACCTGTTACGATCACTGAGCGAATCCATCTCCTAGGGGGTCTTCCTCTTTCTCAGTGATCCTGTGGATTACCAAGCACGGCATCCTTCTCCAGGGACTGGCCCCTCCTGATAACAGGGCCAGAGTACGCAAGACATTCCCCACCCCCCACCCTTGCCTCTGAGGAACATTCTGGCTGTTCTTCTTCCCCCAGACAGATCTGTTCCTTCTTCTGGCAGTCGATGGTACAGTCAATATCCTGCAAGCGAATTGACTCAATGCCCTTATTAAGGATGTCCACTGAGCCAGCTCCTTAGGGGCCTGGGAGGACAACAGCTGAGCCCTGGCCAACAGAGACCTCCAGGTACACTGCCCGTCAGCGACAGGGTGCTCCAGGCCCCCTCCCCACGCACCGCAAGCACAGCCAGCTGCTGTGACACCAATAACAGAAGCGTCCACACTGGCCTTACAGAACCAGAACACACATCACTACAACTCACTGCCATAAAGTACCCACGGTGTGCCATGTGCCCAGCAACCATTGGTATTGTCATAAACCCCATTCTCCAGATGGGGAAACTGAGGCCCAGGGAGGAAATGGTTGATCCAAGATCATAAAGCACCTCACTTCCTCACGAGCAACCCCCAGGCCACCACAGCCCCATTTCACAGAGGGAGAACGTGAGGCTGGAATGGGCCTTGGGGAGCGTTACAGATTGAACTGTTTCCCCCTAAATAATATGTGCATCAATTTGGCTTGGCCATGATTCCCTGTATAGTGTGACTGTCCTCTATTTTGTGATTGTAGTTTTTCTGTATGTTGTAAATCCTAATCTCTGCCTGTGATGCAAAGAGCCAAATTAGATTGTATTAAAGAGGATTAGGGTGGGACTGTCACATCCTCACTGAGGTCATTTTCCTGATGCACTCTAAAGGGAGTTTCCCTGGAGTGTGGCTCGCACCACCTCTTATCCTACACGAGATAAAAGGAAGAGAAGCAGGCAGGGTCGGGGACCTCATACCAGGAAGAAAGCAGTGCTGGGAGCAGAGTGCATCCTTCAGACCTGAGGTTCCTGCGCTGCGATGCCCCCAGACCAAAGGAAGACTGATGTAACACAAGGACCCACCTCCGGAGCCCCCAGAGAGAGGTCTTCCCCTGTAGCCAGTGCCTGATTTCAGACTTACAGGACTGGAGTCTGAAAAAATAAACTCCTCGTTGTCCAAGCCATCCACTTGTGGTATTTGTTACAGCAGCACAAGGTGACTATGACAGGGAGCACCAGCAAGTCCAGTGTCAACTTAGGGGGCAGTGGGCAGAGCACCCCACCAGGCCCAAGAGGCCTTGCGTCTGCCTGCTTTGCAGCCATCTTCAGTACCTCTAATAGCTCTCCCCCTCAAAAAACACCTCACTGCCACTGGGTCAATACCGACTCACAGCCTCCCTACAGGACTGAGCAGAACTGCCCCACAGAGTTTCCCAAGAGCACCTGGTGAATTCAAGCCGCTGTCCTCTGGGATAGCAGCTGCAGCAGGTAAGGAAACCCCATCATGGGCTCTCTGCCCTCCAGACACCCTTCCTCGATCAAGTACCACAGTGGCTGGCAAAGAGGCAGTGTGGGCGCTGAGCCCCCCACCAGGGGACTCTTACCCATGTCCAGAGACGTTTCTGGTTGTCACAAGTCAGGATGTGGGGGTTATTGGCACCGAGTGGACAGGGCCCAGGGGTGCTGCTTAATATCATCCAACACCCAAAACAGCCCCCCTCACAAGGAATCACTCAGACCCAGCTGTCACAAGCACTGAGGCCAAGAAACCCTACCATACTGCACTCATTGAAGCATTCACTGGGCACCTACTGTGTGCAGGGCCAAACAACCTGTAAGGAGAACAAGTCACAGGGCTCAGAGAGGCAGGGCTTCACACCCCATGTCACATGGCTGCTGCAAGGCACGGCAGGATTCAAACCCAGCTCCCGGACTCAGAGCCCAAATGCAGTACCTGCTGGCGTCATCTGGAAAAGCTGAAACCCCACAATTTCACTCCGGGATGTTCACGGGGCGGATACAACATCCCATGAGCACTGAAGACCTCCTCACAAGGCAGGCCTCTGCGGCGCTGGAGCCATCTCCAGGGGAATCCACCGACTATGTGTGACACGCTGCCATGATGAAACACCACCCAGAAGAAGGTAAAGCTCATCAATGTGCCCTAACTGTACCCACCCATATTGCAAAATCACAATCTTCATTAAATAATACAGCCCTACCTAAAGGGAACCCTGGTGGCATAGAAGTTTAGTGCTACAGCTGCTAACCAAAAGGTCAGCAGTTTGAATCTGCTCCTTGGAAAGTCTATGGGGCAGTCCTACTCTGTCCTATAGGGTCGTTGTAAGTCAGAATCTACTCAATGGCAGAGAGCTCAGCTTGTGGTTTCTTACCTAACAACAGGCCTCTGAATATTCGCCTTGCATGGTTCCTTTCTAATCCTCACGACATCCCAAGGTGGTGTGGTACTATCCCTCCGCCCATTTTACATTCAGGGAACTGAGAACACAGAGACCTAATAACAAGCCAGTCACACACAGCTGGAAAGAGGCAGGGGCAGGCGGGGACCGCGCTGGCCACAGAACTTGTGCTGGACCGCGGCCTTTCTAAATGCAGGGAGGAAATTACTGGGTGGAATTATATAATCAACAGCCGACTCAGACCACTTCTGGCAGATGTAATGCCCAACCTGATAATAAACGACAGGGCGGTACAGACAGACAGACAGTCCACTGGGGTTTCTCAAGCCCACAGAGGCAGCAGGGCCCCTGGACAGGCAGGGACACACTGAGACACAGATGAGAGAAGAACACACACAAGTGAGAAGTGCTGACCTCCCGAGAGGGGACACAGGACACCTGATAAGTGCACAGCAGCCGCCTCTGCCGGGTGCCCCGGGCCTGTTCTGCACACCTGCACCCCTCCTTTTCCCGTGCCCCCTTCCCCTCAACCTCACGAGCATCCCGGAGAGCAGGCAGAACCTCTCCCCACCTCGGGCTCCCCTTTCACTTAATTGCAGGCTTTGGTTTCTGGACGCAGGCCCGGGGGCCTTCAGGGCAGGAGGTGTGAGCCATTTTCTTCCTCTTTTCAATAAACCATTAAGGAAGCCGAGGATGGTGTCCCCCGGCTGCTCTGACAATCTACACCACCTGCCCCTTGGGAACAGGGCTGTGGGGCAGCACACCTCACCCAGCAGAGTCAGCAGCAACCGCTGTGATGGCCACAGGCTGGGGCATACCTTACTTTTGGGGATGAGGACGGCACCAGGCTTGCAAGAGGAAAACAGAAAGCCGCAAGCGCATGTACACACACGCGCATATACACACACCCCTGTCTCAGCACCAGAATCTCCAAGTGGTCCCGTTTCCTGCTGGACATCTGTGGGCATCTCATTTTTCACCAGCCCAGCCTTCTGCAGCACACAGGCCCATCACCCACAATCACCCATGGCCCCAGATCAAAGCAAAGAGGTTGACTGATCACAGCAAGCCCAAGGTCACCCAGCACAGCCACCAATTAAACGACCACATCTCCCCAGTGCAGCTCCGGGTAGCTGACTCACGGGGACAGGCAGCTGGGCCCTGGGGTCCTGCTGCTGCTGAAAGAGAGCACCACATGCCAGTGCTGCTTCGAATGGCATACAAACCGCCTCCCAGTTCTCGAGCCCAGAAGGCGGACAGGCGTCTCACCAGGCTAAATCAAGGTGCTGGCAGGCTGCTTCCTTCTGGAGGCTCCAGGGCAGACTGGCTTCCCTTGGCTTTTCCAGATTCTAGAGACCACCTGCCGTCAGTGGCTCACAGCCACCTCCCATGATCAAAGTCAACATCACATGTGGCACCTTCAGATCTGACTCTGCCCTCCCACCTCTTTTCTCCTCGTAAACAGCCTTGTGATGACACAGTGTCCACCCAAATAATGCAGGACCAAACCGAACACCTGTTGCTGTACAGTCCCTTCTAACCCACAGCGATCCTACCAGACAGACCTGAACTGCCCAGAGGGCTTCTAAGACCATCCTTTATGGAAGCAGACTGTCCCATCTTTCTCCTCCAGTGACTGTTTCTGTTTCCATCTGGTTCTAACTGGTGACCTTTTGATGAGCAGCTGATCGGTCCACCACAGCACCATCCAAAAAAAAAAAAACCCCACTTGATCAAGTCAATTGTGACTCATAGTAAGTCTACAGGACAGAGGAGAACTGTCCCATTGGGTTTCCAAGCAGCACTTGGTGGATTTGAACTCCCGCCCTTCTGGTTAGCGGCCCTAGCATTTAACCATTACACCGCCAGGGTTGCCACTTCCAGGGCTCCTCAATCCAGGATAACCTCCCTATTTTAAGATCAGCTGACTGCTCTGGCAGTTGTGGGGAAGTCCCAACAAGCTTGTTCTGACACACAGCTGCCCTGTGTATGAAGAAGGGACAGAAAGCACCATGGCCTGGGCCAGGCCCACCTCAGCCCATAAGGTGGCATCTTTGCTTCTCGGCACTTTAAAAAAGGTCTTCAGTGACCATATACCGGATGCACTTTATGGTTCTAGGCATCTATAGGATATCATCCTGTTGATCTCTGGCTGGAGGAAGGGGAGTGGGTAGAGAGGAGGGGAAAGGAGGCTGCTAGGAGGATGGGACATGTATGGAGCAGAGAGGAATAGTGTGCAGTCACCGGACAGGGAGAGCAGTGGAAGCTGCATATAGGTGCACATGTAAATTTATATGGGAATGTACATTTTCACTCATTCATATTAAATAAAAAATAAAAAAGGTCTTCTGCAGCCAGCTGGTACAATGTGGCGTGTATCTTTTCCCTTCCTAATCAATACTCCTGTAAGCGATGATCGTAGATCCAAGGAAACGGAAATCTTTGGCAACTTCAATCACTTTTCCCTTTGTGAGGATTTTTGTTTTCCTTATTTTGAGGTATATTCCATACTGAAGGCAGGCTGCCGTCCTTGACCTTCATCAGTGTTTCAAGTCCTCCTCGCTTTCAGCCAGCAAGGTTGTGTCATCTGCATAACACAGGTTGCCAACGAGTCCTCCAACCATCCTGATGCCTCATTCTTCCTTTCTGTTGATGCAACTTCTTGAATCATCCACTCAGCATGCAGATTAAGTAAGTATGGTAAAAGGATTAAACCCCCGACAAACACCTTTCCTGATTTTAAATCACTCGGTATCTCCTTGTTTCTCTTCATACGACCACCTCTTGGTCTATGCCCAGGTTCCTCACAAGCCCTGCGAAGTGTTCTGGAACTTTCACCCTTCACAATGTTATCCATCATTCGTTACAATCCACACCATCAAATACCTTCGCCAGGTCAGTA
The DNA here is from genome assembly GCA_028571685.1 of Heterohyrax brucei. Taxonomy (NCBI): domain Eukaryota; kingdom Metazoa; phylum Chordata; class Mammalia; order Hyracoidea; family Procaviidae; genus Heterohyrax; species Heterohyrax brucei. The sequence goes on along the minus strand of CM053160.1, from coordinate 5,880,647 downwards.
ACACACAGGTAAGCATCTTTCTGGGACTCTCTGCTTTCAGTCCAGGATCCACCTGACAATGTCCACATTCTTTTCTAAATCAGGCTTGAACTCCTGGCAGTTCACTATCACACTGCTGCAAGCAAGTCGGAACAATCTCCAGCAAAATTTTACTTGGGTGATGTGAATGATATTGTTCAACCATTTCCACATTTTGTTGGATCACCTTTCTTTGGACCGGGCACAAAAATGGATCTCTTCCAGTCGGCTGGCAGGAAGCTGTCTTTCAAATTTCCGGGCATACACAAGTGAGCGCTTCCAGCATTGCATCTGTTTATTGAGACATCTCAGTTAGTATTCCATCAATTTCTGAAGTCTTGCTTTCTGCCAATGTCTGCAGCACAGCTTGGACTTGTTCCTTCAGTAACATCAGTTCTTGATCACCTGTAGCCTCTGGAAATGGCTGAATGTTGACCAGTGCCTTTCAGTACAACAACAGTGTATCCCTTCCCTCTCCTTTTGACGCTGCTCATGCTCAGTATTTTCCCCACAGAATCGCTTAACACTGCAACTTGAAGCTTCAAGTTCTTCAATTAACAACTAATCACTAACCACCACAACTAATCACTAACCACCACACCACCACGGCACATCCATCCAGGACAACCTCCCTATTTTAAGACCAACTGATTACAGAGACTTAACGCTACCTGAAACCTCGCTTCCCTTCTGCCAAATCACATAACAGTCACAGGGTCCAGGGACTCCAACAGCTGATGCGTGAAGTCACCATGCCTCAGTCTCTCCTCTCCTACAGAGCATGAGCCAGTCCACCAGCCCCATCACTTGGACACTGAACACAGGTCCCCAGGGTGCTGAGCCCAGCTGGGATGGACACGTCCATCAGGCAGAGCCTAACAGCCCATCACTAGAGACTTCCTTCCCCAGGCGAACAACAAACAATTCATCAGTCAATATTCCCAGGCAACATGGCACAAACAACATCACCCATTACACAGATGAAGATGTCAAGGCCCACAGATGCTGGACCACACCTGCACTGGCCCACGAGTATGCACACCAGCGTCCACGTGGCCAGTCCAAGATCACTGGCACTGCTGCCCACTGAGCACTAACAAGTCTACCCTTACCTGTACATGGCAGGGAGTGCAGCTGCCTGTTCTACAGATGTGGAAACTGAGGCACAAAGAGACATAAGGACATTGTCCAATGAAGGGGCAGGCAGCCACCACTCCAGGGTGTCCAGAAACGTCAAGGGCCACACACTGGCCCAACACCTAGTTTGGTGTCTCAGCTGCCCGGCAGCCTCCCCGCATCCCATCCAGGTTCTCTGGACAGCTCTACCTCCCCCTGTTTGCCCACTCCTCCCCCAGCATCCGGACCAGATCCAACTCTCCTGGGGAGCCCCCTCCTGAACTTCTTGATGTCCCTTCCAACTCAACTTCCCTTCCCTCCAACCCTAAAGCCACAACCCTGCCTGCTCCTTTGCAATGCTACGCTCTCCACCAGGCTCGCCACACCTCTCCTGTGACCGCCCAAATGCCCACACGGTGGCCAGGGGCTCAGGACTCGGCACCCAGTTTGGCCTCTGAGGACACAGCAAGGGTAGTGGGAACCAGAAGGGCACATAACAAGCCTGCAGACAGGCCCCTGGGGTGCTGTCTTGGAGACCCCATCGGGAAAAGCATCGCAGCCTGGGGATTGCAGCCGGAGCCCAGGTGCGGTGAAAGCGGCTTCCTGCCTGCACTGCAGTGGGTATTTATGGCCAGGCTGCTGCCAGGAGAAGCTGCCACAGATTGGGCCAGAGAAGCGTCCTGCAGAGCAAAGCTGGCCACAACGTCAGAGCCCACAAGACAGGCCCCCCTAGTCTACTAGAGAGTAGACTAGTCCCCAGCCACTCCTGAGGACCCACAGTCCGAAGGAAAGGGTAACACAAGGTAAGCTTGCCTGCCCAGCGAAGGTAGGAGCTCCAAAGCTGTCCCCCGAACAGACAACATTACCACTATGTGCCTCAGTTTACTTATCCATAAACAGGGCGGCAGGCATACCAGTACTGGCTCCAGTGACTTACCACAGAAGGACCCCAAGACTAAGGACCCCATGACTTATGTTAAGTGCCCAAGGACCGTGCCTGGATCCCCGCTCCTAGCCTGGGCCTCTCCCCACTCCCCCACCTTCCCACAGACCAGACACCCAGGAGGGGAGGGGTCGCCTTGCCCCACACCCAGGACACCCTTGGGGGCTCTCATGACTCCACCCTCCCATGCTGGCCCAGCTTCCCAAACCCAGGAACCTGGCAGGTGGCAGGCACCTCAAGTCCTGCCCATGCTCCCCCGCAGATGATGGGGCTAGTGACAACCCCAGCCCACATGTACGCACTCCAGCAACCAGGTGGCCGTCCACACAAGATCACTGTCACTGCTGCCCACTGAGGACAGATGAATCCGCTCTCACCCCTACAAGGCAGGGAATGCACTTGCCCGTTTCAGAGGCGGAAACTAAGGAGCACAGACAGCGCCACCACTCCAGGGTTCCCTGGGCTAGCTGGGGTCTCCTTCTCACCAAACAGCAGATACACCTCAGGGCCCCCAATGAACCCCCCAAAGGCTGTCCAGGGGAGTTCATCAGTTGACCAGTGGAGAGAGACGCTGCTGCAGTAGTTGAGGCCAGCAGCGATGGTGGCCTAGTGGGCAACGGATGTGGGGAGAACGACAACGGTCAGAAGCCTTCAGGAGGGTGGAAGACAGTGCTGGTGTGGGGGCAGGTGAGGGGGCAGCCCCCATATGCCACTGCTGACACCTTCTCTCTGGCTTCAAAAGCAGCAAGCATTACCCAGAAGCCACCCCCAGCACATAATTCGCACCACAGCCCAGCCCTGGGCCTGGCTCCAGCCCCAGGACCCCTGGCTAAGAAGCCTGGCCCAGCCTCCACCCAGCCTGCAGGCTCCCCTAGTTAGCCTAATGAGCAGGACCTGGTGCCAGTGGGTTGCCATGGACACGGAGACACCACCAAGGCTCTCAGCAAGGCTCCCGGAGGATTTGCAGCAGCACCTGGAGTGTGAGTTCAGCATGAGGACACGCAGAGGACGCCAGGCACCCTGCACCTCAGAGCAGGGCCTGCGGCAGACACTCTCAGCCGTGGCCTCTGGGACTTGGCTCAAGGACCTTGCCTGTACCCCCTGCCAGCCGGGGCCTCTCCTCACCCCACCCCACCTGCCTAGAGACCTGGTTTCATCCTGGCCCCACACTCAGGACTCCATGGAGTGTTCTCTCAACTCCGCCCTTCCACACCTGCCCCTGTCCCCAAGCCCAGGGACCTGGCAGGTGGCAGGCAGCACAAGTGCTGCCCATGCCTACTGGGCCACAACGAAAAGCTGGCTGTCCCCCAGCCACCCCTCCAAATCCGCCTACCAGTAGCAATCCCACCCTACACCAACCGCACACTTTCGCACTTAGTGCCTGCTAATATGTGCTGATGATCACTAAAGTCTATGAAATCTGACATGAGACAGGCGTGGTCCAAAATGCCTCACAAACATCACTGCATTTCATCCTCATGATAGCCCTACAGGCATCATCCCCACTGCACAGAAGGGAGACCAAGGCTCAGATAGGTCAAGCTGCTTGCCTAAAGTCACACAGCTCCAGCATAGCGAAAATAGGCTGCAAACTCAAGGCCGCCCCACTCAGAGTCAGCCAGGAGAGAGAAGTGACACAGGGGGAATCCGAGGCACAGGAGTGGGTCTGCATAAGGGGGGGTCGTAGGACCAGCTGTTAGCTCCTTCAGCCCCCACCACACGCTGGGAGGTCACCAATGACATCCATCACCCCCTTCCGCCTGTGGGTAAGCTGACAGGGGCTCTGCGCAGAGGCCCCGTTACTTGTCCAAGACGATACAGCCAGAGAAAAGCAAAAGTAGACAGCACCGATACCCAAAACCTGCAGCTCACTCTAGTTCTGCTCACAAACACAGGTCACAGAAACCCAAGCTCATCCAGGAGACAGAGGCAAAGAGCAGGGAGTCTTGGCCACACCACCCCCAGGAGACTGGTCCCTCGGAAGCCCCCTGACCCCAGGCACGCAGCCACACATGTAAATATACACACACAAATACCCACGCGTCCACACATCCACATGTGCAGTCCACACATCCACACGCACAAGTAAACACACACATATACAGATGCACCCACACACACCCGGGGTGCTGGTGTCAGGGTACCCTCTGTTTACACGTTCAACAGCCCTTCCTTTCCCATCTCACAACAATACCCCAAGGCCAGTTGACAGCAGCCAGAAAAATCTGATCATATCGGCAGCCATCAAGTATGGGACACCAGCCACCAGGTCTGGGACATGGCGCCCCAGGGGCCCCTCACTATGGAAACAGCCACAGCACTGCCGTTGCCAACTAAGGCCCCCTGGGCACTACAGTTCCCAGATACAGTGACAGACAGAAGTCATGCTCCACCCAGAACTATGAGGGCATCAGAGACACTGACTCACAGGCTTGCCCCTCAGCTAGGGGGTTCCCTTCAAGTGAGGACAGCAGAAAGGCAAGGAGCCTCCAAATTAGGGCTATCTTTCACCCAAGTCACTCACTGTCATCCTCCCAAGTCCAACCCAAGGTGGGGGTCCAAAGACCCTGAATCTCACCCAGGCTCTGCCCTTGATGAATATGCTCCATGGGGTGGGTTTTGGGTTCTTCTCATGAAACACCAACCCACAGGAGCTGAGACAACATTCCAGAATGCAGATATCCATTAAAATTAAAGGCAAGGTCATGGCAAAGACAAAAATCAGGAATAAACTAACCTGAAAGCAGGATAAAATTAAATAACATGAAAATACAGAGGTGATTACTGCAAGAGGCTGGAAGTTTGGCTCTGAGCTTCCTAGCGCCAATGCAAAGAAGGAAATGACAGGTTCTAAGTAACTTACTGTGAGCATTACCATAACTCAGAAAAAACAGTGAGCCAGGCCAGCAGGAGGAGTTTTAGGGCCTATTCCGTGCAGCCCCCTCAAAGCTACACCCTTCTCTGAAGCAAAACAGGTGCCACGTGAAGCTCAAGAGAAGTGAAGCTCACCATTTCCAGAGGGTAACAAGCCCAGGTCTGCAGCTCAGGTGAGGAGGCCGATCCACGAGATAGTCTTTCCATCTGCCCTTTAAGGCAAGGAACAAGTCACATCCAGCCCACCTGGGGATGAGGACCCAGGTTCATACAACTAGGGAAGCGTCTGACCTTCACCTAAGTGAGGAAAATGCTACAAATGCTCCTAGGACACATACGAGTTCAAGTAATCACCACCAAAACTCAAAAACATCATCATCACAGGCCCACTACGACCACCACCATCATCAGGCCCACCTTACAGATGAGCAAACTGAGGCCGAGAAAACTAACTAGCCCAGAACCAAAAAGTTGAAAGCGCCAGATGGACGTGACATAACTGCCCCTCTTGGATTTCCAAGGCTGTCACTCTTTACAGAGTCTGACTGCTACGTCTTTCTCCAGCAAAGCATCTCGAAGGTTTGACCTGCCGATCTTCCAGTTAGTAGTCAAGTGCTTAACCACTGAACCGCCAGGCTCCTATGGGCTCTGATGGGAACAATAATACTTATCACGGAACAAGAGCCATAAGCACAATGCCACCACTGTTCAGACCTCCAGCTGGCCTTGCCCCTCAGATCTGGGCTGTCACCTGTATAATGGGATCACAGCTGCTACCCACCCCAGTATGTCTCAAGGCTTGAGAGAGGGGGGGTCTCCAGGTACAAATCAGCCCCACAGCTCAGCGCCAACCAGTGTCCCAGCCACTGCAGGGCACGTGGGATCCATCTGATGCTGTTTCCTGGAGCCCCGTGAGACGCCATGCTAAATAATTCAAAACCATGTTTTCATTTCAAAACAAACACAGCCGTGTCACCAAGGAGAATGCCAAATTTGCATGAATGTTTAAGATAAAATGTGAGACTTCAAAGAAATGCCAGGCCTGCCACTGGCACCACTACCCCCTCCCAAGCCCTGGTGAGGAGAACAAGTGCTCTGTCTTTGGCCCCCTGGGGTGCACCCTGCATAGGTCTGTAGGTGCCATGCAAACAAAAAATATAATTTCCTTATTTGTGTCTTCTCAGGCGGCTCCACAGCACAGGCCTGCAATGAAGTCTTGCTGCACAGGCAGACAAGTGAGGAATTCTGGGTTTTAACTCTTCATCCCACAGGCAAGCTGTGTGACCCTGGGCCAATCACTTGACCTCTCTGGGCTTCCAAGTAACCATACAGAAAACTGGATAAACCTCATCGGGTAGTTGTCAAGATGAAATGACATTAATACACACTGATCAAAGGACCTGGCACATCACACCAGACTCGGGCAGTTCCTGTGGTATCCATCCATTCCCGTTTATGATGACCCCACATGCATCAAAAGTACAATTGTGTTCCACAGGGCTTCCCTTGGCTGATTTTTTTGGAAGCAGACTGCCAGGCCTTTCTTCCAGGGTACCTCTGGTGGACCTGAATCTCCAGCCTTCAGGTTAGTGGTACAGCACAGTAACCATTTGCATCACCCTTCCTGGCACATCACAGTGCTTTGTCAGCGCTGGCTGTTATTGTGTCTTCTGTGTTCTAGCTCCCGGATCCAAGTTCTCTGAACAGGCTGGAAAGCCTGTTTCCTGCCTCCAAAACCTAAAACACCAAACCAAATCCATTGCCATCGACTCAACTCCTGAATCATGGTGACCCCACAGGACACAGTACAACTGCGGTGCAATCCAACTGCTGACTTTTTGGTTAGTAGGGGTATTACTTAACCACTGAACCACCAGGGCTCCCAAGCATATCCCAAAGGACAACCTAAGCATGGCATCCCTGGCATCCCTGGCACCTCTATACCCCTCCTGGGGACAAGGGCCTTCTAACCTGACACCCCTGGTCTGGCTGGGAGGCCTGGCAGGCCCGGGCAGCAGCCCCAGCTTGGGCCCCTCCTGGCCCTCCCCTGAGTGCCTCTGGCAGGAATCCCCAGGTGCTGCAAACTGTTCCCTTCAGAGAGCCAAGTCTCAGAGGTGTCACCTGGGGAGGCTGCAGTCTGCCGTTTGAGACACGAAAAGGAAACAGAATAGGGGGGAGAAAACACCAACAAGAGAGCTCAAACCCCCGTCGTCAGAGGAGCATTTGATGTGGGGACTTTTGTTCAGAGCTCTGACAGGGGTGCCAGCCCAGCTCCCTAGCCTGACAGGTCCCTCAGCAGTGCCAGGACCGAGGAACCCCAGCTGGGTTACACAGAGGTGCACCCCCTCCTCCAGCCTCAAAGTCAGCTGCCAACTTCTCCACCTACAGCCTCAGGTGGGGGCTGGGAAGGCAGAAAGAGGAACACCTGCCTTGCAGCCTCCCATCCGCCTGAACAGCAAGGTGCTGAGGCCAGGGCTCCGGGCCGCCTCCCCCCAACCTTCCTCCCCACAGGCCCCCGGAAAAGCCTGAGCAGAGTCCAGCCTGCTCCAGCTGGGGCCCTCGGGCAGCTGAATCCTTGTGTGCCGAGTTCTCCAGAATCTTCAGCGGCGGCGTATGAGTGTTATTAATTGGGAGAAAAGACCGGATTCTGCCAGATAAATCCTTCCCACATAGCTAAACCCGTGCGGAGTGGAGGATGGGGCGTGCAGCCCCAGGAGGGGTCTCTATCCCTCACCTGGGCCCGACAGCCACATTACCATGTACATGGATTTATCAATAGTATTGATCCCCCCCCGAGCGACCGTAAATAGCTCAGTGGGAAGAGGCTGGGGCTGGGCTATGGGCTCTGGGCTCCCGCCCCCATGTCTGGGCACCACAGACTCCCCAGGGCAGTAAATTTCCAAGCAGGGACACGGGAGCCAGCTTGGGAAGCCAGAAAGGACCCAGGATGCCCTCACCATAGAGCAGCTGCCACTCCACCAGCTTCTCATCAGCTGCAGACCCTTGCTACACTCCCCAAGATTGGGGCTCAGTCTTCCCATCTGTCCACTGGGTAGAAGGCCCCTGCCCTTCTCCATCCTCATAGGGAAAAGCAGAAGGACTCAGGACCCCCTTCACACAGCAGTTCCCAGACTCTCCCCGCAAAAGGCAGTTACCCCCTTCTCAAGCTCCCGCCTCAAGGACAGCAAGGTTTCCAGGCAACTGGCTTCAAGGACAAGTTTTGGCAGAGACAGTAACACATAGTAACACACGGAAGCCTCTTTGGTGTATCTTCACATCCCACCCTCACCACAAGCCTAGGCATTGGGTGCTATGGCTGTCCTCACTTGGCAGGTAAGAGACCCAAGGACAGGGACCGACAGTAATCTGTGCAGGGTCACTGTGCTAGAAAAGCAACCACAAAAGACCCCAACCCAGAGAGGTGAGCTGTGAAGTCAGCTAAAGCTTGGCTTTTCCACCTCACAAGCAAGGGAGCATGTCCAAGTCTCCTTTCTCCAACTGCCCCCTACTCCAAAAAAAAAAAAAAGACCACCCACAGCGAACACCGCAGCGCCATGGGGACGTCCTCCCAGCTCACACACAGCCCTGAGAGCCCCGTTTATCAAAGCAGCCGCGGGGCCCCAGATCAGGTTTAAAAAGGGCAAAGTCAAGGCCACCGAGAAAACATCCCGACGTGCCCAGGAGAACCGGCCCAGACCCGCTGGGATTCTCTCCCAGCTTCCCCTCCCTCGCTCCCTCCCTCACGCTCCCTCCCTCACACATCCTCCCTCCAAATCTGCAAAAGAGGAAAAAAAATAAGCATAATAAAACCAGTTCTCACCAACAGCGGGGGGAGGAGAGGGAGGAGAGAGGGAGGAGGGAGGGAGGAGGAAGGGAGGAGGCAGAGGGACAGGAGAGACCCGCCTCCGCTGTCTGTACCAGACCCTAGGAGAGCCGGAGCCGCGGCAGGCGGAGAGAGGACACCCGCGTCCCAAAAAATAAACCCACAACGTAAAAATAACGCCGGGCGCCCCACGCTAATTGGGCCCGGGCGAGAGCAGCTCACAGGTACAGGGTGTCTCTCCCTCCCGCCGGCCTGGCCCTCCCTCCCTCTAGCTTTTTTCTGCCAGCTTCCAGGACAGGGAAGCTGCGCCCAAGGGTCGCCCGCTCCCCGCAGGTCTCTGGGAACACTCCTCCACCCTAGGGTCTGGGACCTCCCGGTGCAGCCCAAGTAGGATCAGCTCTGAATTCCAACTTCCCAAACTACTGGCATCCTAAGTATCGCACAGCCCGGGGGAGGGACCAGGAGGCGGCCCAATGAGGCGTCACCAGTCGCGGGAGATAGGCCCAGACACCAGAAGCACCGGTCCGCGGGGGAGGGGGGACACTGGGCGCCTCTCCCGGGGGAACCCCCGCCCAGCGCCCTCTGGCCCCTGGCCCAGTAGGGGCCGTGGCCATCTCACCCCCCGCCGGCAGAAAGTCCCTATGCGCCCCACTGCAGCGGCCAAGCCGGGGTGCAGAAGGTGTCGTCTCCAGAGGCTCCCCAAACACGCGCTGCCCGCTGGAAAACAAGGCGCAGTGTCGCCCCCCCAAGTCTAGGGCTGCTCCCGGTGGTTGTAGGCGTATGGTGGCCATGCCCCTAAGACTGGGGCGCGCGGTCAGGGACGCCCTGCACGCTGTTAAGCACCCCCCACTTCCCTTCCTCCTGCCCCGTCGCTGGTGAGCTGGAGTTCCCCTAAGTTCCCCGGCACCCCCAAGCACGCGGACCGCAGTGTAGACGCGGCGCCGCGCTCCCCAACAGGCCACCCCGCAGGAGCGCCAACTCGAGAGTGCCGGGGCCCCGCCAACTCCGCCGCGTGCGCGGCCGACACCCCCCGCCTCCGGAAGCGCGCCCTGCGCCTGCAACGGCCTCCGCCGGGACCCCGACCCAACTCACCTCGCGGCAGTGGCGCCGGACTCCGGGCGCTTTCGGGCAGCCCGGGCGCGCAAGCAAGTGGCGGCGCCGCGCGGGCTGGGGGCGCGCAGCAGGCCTGGCCTCCGGCCGGAGAGAAATCCTCCCGCCGCCGCCTCTCAGGGCGCCGGCCCCGGCTCCCCGGCCCGCAACTCGGCGCGCATGGCAAGGCGCAGGGCGCGGGCGCACGGCTCGGGCGGGGCACGGGCGGACTCGGGGCTCCGGTGCGGCCCGGCCTGCCCGCGGCTCCGCGCTCCCCGGCGGCGGCGGCGGCGGCGGTAGCGGCGGCGGCGGCGACGGCGGCGGCGGCAGCGGGAGGGGGAGGAGGAGGCGGGGCACGAGCCGGGAGGCAGTGGCTCAGCCTCCTCTCTCCAGCTCCCCGCCCGCACCGACGCGCCCCGGCCCGGCCCCTCGGGCTCCTTAAAGGGCCCGCGCCGCCTCTCTGAGCCTATGCGCGTGCACGCGCGCGCACACGCCACACACGCACTTGGGCGCGGCACCGACTTTCTTTTTGGCAGCTCCGCGAAAGAGGAAGGAGGGGGAAAGCTCCTCCCATCCTGCCCCCTCCTCCCCTGTGAGCCTGTGCACCCCCTTCTCCCCAGCCCCAGATACTTTCCTGGAATCGCGTTTCAGCTATTGAATTCTAACTCACCCCAGTGGGTCGGGAGGGGGGCACATGGGAGGACAACCTGTCCTCGCGCCCTTAGGGATGCCTGGGGGAGCTCAGGGCTGCAAACACACAGGAGGGTGCTGAACTCTTCCCAGCCAACAGTCACACTCTGGGCCACAGCCTCAGCCAGACTGGAGAGCTCACCCACATGGAAGAACGCCAGGGAGAACTCACAACCCCCAGAGTCACCGGCGCAGCCCAAATACAAGACCACGCCACGCGCAGACAAACGCTGGGACACACACGCCCGCACATACACAGGCGGATACATGCCCACACACACCCCAGCGTGTCAGTTTCATGAGCTTTTGGAGAGTGTCAACTCTTATCACTGCCCTATCACGGCAGAAGCTCATTCTGCTGGGGGCACTCTGGCACACAAATAAATGCACGGACTCCATATGCAGACCGGTGGTGAGGCACACATGGACACACACCCATCCAGAAGCACACACACCGTACCCCCAGGGTTGCAGCAAGCACACACGTGCACATGTGGCCACACAGCAACAGGGCTGGCTCGCTACCCTGAAGACAGGCCTGTCCTCCCTTCCCCTCCTGCCTCCCCCCAGGCGTGCCCTCAGAACCCAGGGATGATCTCATTAAACACCACGGGGCCTTGGGTGCCCCGGGCCTGGAACCCCCCTTACCTCCCTTCTCTGTGGCTGCTTTCCCCTAAGATGTTGGAGAGTTTTAATTTTTTTTTTTTTTCACTTCAACTTTCCTTTTTTGGAGCGACGTCTCAGCAGATTCAGTTCTGCCATCTGCCAACATCTGAGAGCCCCCGGGGGAGCAGGGACGGCTGCGGCAGGGAGGCGGCAGTTTGCAGGGCCCAGCCGCCTCCTGCTGGCATGCAGGGCTGGCCCACCTCCCCTGTAGTGTGAGTCCCTCTCTGCCCCCCTCAGGCTCAGCTTGTTCCTTTGCCTGGGGGGGCGGGGGCGGGGATGCAGCACGCAGGACTAACAAAAGCCTGGAAAAGGGGAAGTGGATGGAACAGGATGGGGTCAGAGGTCAATGGTCTTCACCCTCCCATTCTGGCCCTACCAGCTCTGGCCCAGCCCCACCCCGACCATGGGAATTCTGCAGAAAAGAAGGCCAGCCCCTTCTGAGGGGCCTTGAGGCGGGAAGGGGACCTTAGCCAGCCCTGCCCCACTAGTAGCTCTCCTAAGCTGCCCCTCCGTGTCACCTGAGAACCCTCCTAGGGATTTGCATTTCAATGAGGAGATATTCAGCTCAGGGATTTGGTGGGGGAGGGGAGGCCAGGCTTTGGGGTGTCTTTAGGGGTTCCTTCTTCCAGCTTTCCGCCTGCCTCCCAGGGTTTTGACTTAGGCTGCAGGCAAGGGAGGAGTCGGGCAGCTTTTCAAGTCAGAGGCCTCCAGGCTGTTCTGCAGTCTGGAGCCCAATAGAGACTCAAGATGCTCAAAGTCCTGCCCTGTTACTGATGGGAACACTGAGGCCAGGTAAACCCACTGCCATCAAGTCCATTCCGACTCCTAGCAACCCCACAGGACAGAGTAGAACTGTTCCATAGAGTTTCCAGGGTGCACCTGGTGGATTCGAACTGCCAACTTCTTGGCTAGCAGCAGTAGCACTTAACCACTGCACCACCACGGTTTCCTGGGCCAGACAGGTCCTTTTGGGGGGCTTACTTTATTTCCCCACTTGTAAACTGGGGCTGTTAACCCAGCCTCCAGAACCCTGGTGATGTAGCATTTAGGAGCTTGGTTGCTAACCAAAAGGTCAGCAGTTTGAATCTACCAACTGCTCCTTGGAAACCCAAAGGGGCAGTTGTACTCTGACTATAGTCACTCTGCTCCAGGGTAATGGGAATGTGACCTCCTGGGTTGCAGAGAATACAAGGACATTTAAAGGACACTTCGTGCAGGTCCTCCAATCGAATCACCCCAGCACAGCACTGCTCAGAGGTGGGGCCTGGTAAGTGTCTCATCTTGTCGATGTTAGGTGCCGTCAAGTGGGTGCCGACTCACAGCAACCCGACATACAATGGAAAGAAACACTGCCCAGTCGTGGGCCATCCCCACAATCGTTAAGGGCCACATGGCATAGAGAGTCTTTCTCTTTTTCACTGACCCTCTGCTACGCGAAGCATGATGTCCTTCTCCAGGGACAGGTCCCTCCTGATAGTACACCCAAAGTACTTGAAATACATTCTCATTGTCCTCGCTTCTGAGACCCATTCTGTGCGTACTTCTAAGGCAGACTTGTTTGTTCTCCTCGCAGTCCAAGGTATATGCCAACACCATAATTCAAAGGCATCAGTTCCGGTCTTCCTTATTCCTTGTCCAGATTTTGTATGCACGTGGGACAACTGAAATTCCATGGCTTCAATCAGGCACACCTCAGTCCCCAAAAGGATATTTTGGCTTTTCGCCACTTTAGAGAGAAGATTAATCCATACCGAAGACTGTGGTCTTTGATCTTCATCAGTAATTATTGGCAATCCCTCTTCACTTCCAGCCAGCAAGGCTGTGTCATCTGCGTGTCACAGGTTACTAATGAGTCTTCTTCTTGTCCCGAGGAGGATGCTGGAAGCTATGCCACCAGTATTTCAGATACTGACAGGGTCACCCATCACGGACAGGTTTCAGCAGAACTTCCAGACTAAGACAGACTAGGAAAAAGGATCTGGAGATCTACTTCTGGAAAAACCTGTCACGGATTGAATTATGTTCCGCATAAAATCTGTGTAGCAATTTAGCTAGGCCATGATTCCTGTTATTGTGTGATGTCCCCCTTTTGGTAAGTCCTGCCTCTATGATGTTAATGAGGGTGAATGAGTGGCCCTCTGTTGGTGGGACAGGACTCAAGGTGTGGGACTGTTCTGTGCCTTGAGGCCTTCTCAAGATATAAAGGAAAGAGAGATTTAGGGGCCTCATGACATCAGAAAGAAAGCAGTGCCTGGAGCTGAGAGCATCCTTTGGAAAAGTCCAGGATCCCTGCCCCTCAGAAGCTGCCAGCCCAGGAGATTTAGGACAAGGACTTTCCTCCAATGCCAGCGAAGAAAGCCTTCCACTAGAAAGGACACTCTGAATTTGGACTTTTAGCCTACTGGACTGTGACAAAATAAAATTTCTCTTTATAAAGCCATCCACTTGTGGAATTCCTGTTAAAGCAGCACTAGCTGACTAAGACAACTGGTGAGAGAAAAGAAAACCTGATGACCAGGCAGCAGGGCACTGATACAGTGACAAGAGACGAAGCCCTCAATCTAGAAGACACAGAGAAGGGGAAGAGCTGTCTCCTCAGAGCAGCTGTGCCCTCCTCGAACTTAATGACACGGATGGAGTCAGGCTTTGGGGATCTTCATTTGCTGATGTGTTGCCACTCAAAACAAGAAGCAGCAGCTGCAGATATCCATTAATAGTCAGGATAGGGAATGTACAAAGCACAAATTCTAGGAAAACCGGATGGCATCAAAAATGAAGTGGATCACATCAACACCAAGATCCTGGGAATCAGCGAGCTGAATGGACTGGTGCTGCCCATTTCAAGTCGGGCCACCGTATGGTCTGCTCTGCCAGGAGTGACAAAACAGAGATGATGTCACATTTATTGTCACAAAGAATATTTCCAGACCCACCCTGAAGTTCAAAACTGTCAGTGGTAGGCTAATATTGACCCAACTATAAGGAAGAACAGTTAATGTGACTATTATTCAAATTCACACTAAATCATGCCAAAGAGGAGAAATTATAGATTTTTACCAAGTTCTGCAGTTCTCATATGACAGACTGGGAAACTGAGGCCCCAGAAGGTGAAGTCCAGAAGCTGCGGGACTCACTCAGCTAATGATTCTAGACGAGTGCTCTGAACCGCAGCTCAGGAGGGATGCGCCCCTGCCCACTGCCAGCCTCCACAGGCCTGTGCCCCTCAGCTGCTCAGCTGCCACCGTGCACCCTGCTTGCCCACGGGCAGAGCCACAAGCCACCAGAGATCCAGGTAACTGATAGGAATAGCAGCATCCTTCAGAATCCAGCCCAGGAAGGCTCCACCCCCAAAGAGCCTCTCAGGGGGTTCCCAAGACGCTGGGGTGGCCAGGTCATGACGGTCACAGCTGACAGCTTCCCAAACACCTCACTTAGCTTTCCTGAAGGAAAGACTGCGGTGTACATATTTAACAGGTGCAGAGACTGCGAGAGGGAAGTCACCCAAGGACATCTGGTGTCTTTATGAAACCTGGGCCACCGTGGAACTGGGTGAGGGAGTGTCATTCATATCCAGAGGGGTCTTGGCCCCTCTTCTGGCCAATCTTCCCCTAAGCTATGTCCTCACTGTCCCTCTTCCAGTTATTCGGTCATCCCTTCCTAAATACGTGGCAAACTGGTCAAGAGCATCCTTGCCTCAGGGCCTTTGCACTGCCTAGGAAGCGCTTCTCCCAGTTGTGTATTTTCAGGTCTCAGCTAAAGGTCATCTCCTTAGCCAGGCCCTCACTGTCCTGCTATCCAAAGGAGAGCTTCCTGCACTGTCTAACCCGTCACTCTTCGTTTTCTTCACCATGAAGCCCCACCTGAAGTTATCTTAGATGTTTATGACAATTGTGCAATGTCAGGTCCACGAGAGCAGAGACCTCGTCCGTCTGGCTCACTCCCTAGCACACATGGCGACTCGATTCTTATGGAGTCTTACACACTGTGAGTGTATTCACACATCCGACACAGGCAGAATGGCAGCTGGCCGTTGGGCAGCCTGTTATTAGGTACCAGCCAAGCCAAGTGCCGTCGAGTCAGATCAGGTACCACGGAGTCTATTTTACAGTGACTCCGTGTGACGCAGCAGACCTGCCCCCTCCATGGGGTGTTCTTTCTGGGCTGCTGTCTCTACAGGAGCAGATCGCCAAGTCTTTCTCCTCCAGAGATGCTGCGTGGCTTCACACCACCAGGCTCTGCAGCCCAGGGCTTAACCACTGTGCTACCAGGGCTCCCACATGCAGCCTGGTCCCTGGAAAATCAGCAGCAAGCCACACAGAACTCAGGCTAACTGACCTGTGGCTCTGTATTCTAGCACTCCCAGGCCCATCACAGAGCCATGCTTTTGCATGGCTATTGCTCTCAGCCCGTGGGTAGGTGGGCACTCCCCAGGCACGAGCCCCTGACCTGACCCCAGGACATGGCCCTTCAAGCTTATGAATTCCAATGGGCACCCAGGAGGTCAGGCTCATCTTCCAGCCACTGTACTTGGTCCCCAGGAGCAAGAAGTAGGAACCCACGTGGAGGGGCTGGGGGTCCCTGAGCCACCCTTGACCCCACCGCCCTAAAAGCCTCAGGTTTGCCTCACACCATCAGTGACAAAGCAAGATACCTTGACAAACATCCCTGGGGTCAGTCTTGTGTGCACACCCAGAATTGTGTGAGTGCCAGAAATCATACATGTATGTTCATCCATGTGATACCTTTTTAAAGCAGGGGGTGCTAACATAGAAGCCCACAGAGCCCAGCAGGAATGGCAAGCCTGGGACAGGAGGGTTGGTGAGTAATAGAGATTGGTGGGGTCTGCGGCACACCCCAGGCCTCTGCCAAGACATTCACAGTTGCTCTTTGTTTCCAACACCAGCGTAGCCAAACCAAATACCAGATGCCTCCGTGGGCTGCTGTCAGACCAGGATGGCCTGTTCGTGACCCCTGCAGGGCCTGAGCTCCCAAGGCAAGTTTTCCACCCTACAAGCAGCAGATCTCCCCAAATGGAGGGAAGCGATGGGAGTGGAAAGTCAGAGACTTCATTAGGGGAAAGAGCCTTCTTCCAAAGCAGGGGCAGGAGCAGGGGAAGCGTGGTTTCCACGCATGGGTCACAGCTTTGTCCAAGAGATGCACAGTTCCTATGTACCTACTGTATACCAGTAGGGCCAAGCCCCAGCCCTCCAGAGCAGCCACAATGGGGAGCTGACCCTCGGAACATGCAGCTATCACCTACCTCTGAACACTGAGCAAGGTCCCCGCCTGGGCAGGAAAATAGGCAGGCCCTGCTGCCAGCCCTTTCAAGGGTAGGCAGTCGGCCTTCTGTTCAAAGAGAGGTTCATCTCAGGACACAGGCGGATTTGCAGGGGACAGAGTCAAACCCTTGCCCTGACCCTGGTCAGCTGGCACAGAGAGGTCCCAAAGGCCCCTTCCTGACTCACAGGCCTCCCCCGGCCCCACGCCCACCCCACCCCCCGCCACAAGACACCAAGTGTCACCCTGGCTTCCTCCAGTGTCTGCCTTATTTATGGCTCTGCCTGCACTTCAGAAAGAACAAAGCAGGGGACAGACCAAGGCCCTGTCACACTGTCCTGATTATCTCCGAAGATTAACAGCTCACTTTCTCCCAGGGTTGAATTTCAGAATTGTTCCCCAAGCATTTGCTGGTGTCTTTGCCCTCAGGTACCACTGGGGGAGGAGAAGGCCTCCATTGAGGACACAGTCCCGTAGCCCAGCTCACAGCCCCCCCAAGGGGCTCCCCGTAGGGCTGGCTCTGAGGAATCCGAGCATCCCTCCGATGGGCCCGTGGACAGCTGTGAGCCAACCTGAGAACAGGTGGTGCACACTTCCGGGGCGGGGGGAGGGCCACCCACGTTGTTTCCTGCAAACATGGGCACAGAACCCACGTGTCCAGCACAGCTTTGGTGGAAGAGCAAGGCAGAGGGAAGGAGGAGTGCATATCCACTGTTGTCTAAGTGGGGATACTTCTGGAAAGAGAGTTGCTGATTCAGCCGGGAGTTATTCAGGGCTCGCTGCACGCTGGGCTGGGTGCAGGGGACACGGCAGCAAACAAGACAAGAGTCCCTGCCCTCAAGGAGCTGACATTCCAGAGGGGGAGACACCTGACTAAGTAAATGTATTACACGCTGTATTAGACGGCAGAAGGAGCCCCAGAAGAACGGGGGTGAATCACTCAGTGGCTATGTGAAAGGCTGGTAGCCAGAACCCACCCAGCGGCTTTGTGGGAGAAAGTCTGCAGAGTCTGCTCCTGTAAAGAGCACTGTTAGCTGCCATCAAGTTGGTTCCATCTCACAGTGACCCTGTCTACGAGGTCTGACAATTAAGTACAGAAACTTGTACTCCGTACCTCACTGCTGAGCATCACTGCGGTCACCTGTGAAGTTCTCCCATTGGGAAGTTAGGCACCAATGCCAGCACCAAGCCCACCCTTCAAAGCAATTTCGGAATTCTCTCTGGAATGTCCATTGCAGACGGTGGCACGGTGGCATCTTCACAAACTTAATCGTCTAGTTGTCTGTGAGGGAGTTTTTAGCCACTAAACAAATAACTGTACTGGGACACCCTCCCTACCCACCTGATCTGTCCCCCAGTGACTTTTTTTTTTTTTACCTGAAGATAAAGGAAGATATTTTCATGACATTCAGGACATCAAGAGTAATACGGCAACAGCTTTGATGACCATTTCAGAAAAAGAGTTCCAAAATAGCTTTGAAGGGTGGACTTGGCCCTGGCGTTGGTGCATGGCTTCCCAAGGGGAAGACGGCGGTAGGGATGGTTAGCAACAAGGTGTGTAGCCCTTCGTCTAGGGTAAGTCCAGGAAATTAACTGGCAGTCCTCATACATATAACAGAAGGAAACACCGCCTGGTCCTACACTGTCCCCACCATTGTCCCTAGGTTTGAGGCTATAGTTGCAGGCACTGTGTCAATCCATCATCTTTTGCTGATCTTATCAAGCGTGATGTCCTTCTCCAGGGAGCAATTCCTCCTGATAAAATGTCCCAAATACAGGAGAGAAAGTCTCACCATCCCCGTTTCCCAGGAGCACTCTGGCTGTACTTCTTTCAAGGCAGATTTGTGCATCTTCCTGGCAGTCCATGGCATATTCGAATATTCAATGCCAGCACCGCAGTTCAAAGGCATCAAATCTTCTTTGGTCTTTCTTATACATTTTCCAGCTTTCGCAAGCATACAAGAAAACTGAAAACACTATGGTTTGGGGCAGGAGGACCTCAAAGTGACATCTCAGCTTTTTAGCACTTTCAAGATACGTTTTGCAGCAGATTTCCCCAATGCAGTATGTCATTTGATTTTTTTCACTGCAGCTTCCATGGGCACTGATTGTGGATTCAAGAGAATTGAAATCCTTGACAACTTTAGAATTTCTCCGTTTATCATGATACTGCTTATTGGTCCAGTTGGGAGGATTTCTGCCTTGTGGGCAGTCTGAGTCTGTCCTGTAGGGTTACCATGGGTCAAAATTGGCAACAGGTTTTGTTAGATGGTAGGAAATGTTCACAGAAAAGTCTCTCAGGGAAGGAAGAGAAAGAGCAAGAGTGGGGGTCACGGAAGGTGACTGCTATGCATTGAATTGTGTCCCCCCAAATATCTGGATATAACCCCATGGGGGAAAAAGTTTTCTTTGTTACGTCAATGAGGTCATGTCAAGGAGGAGGGTGTCTTAAAACCAATCACCTTTGAAATACACAATAAGCAGATTAGACAAAGAGAAGCCAGCAGAGATGGGGGAAGATTAACACCAGACCACAGGAAGGTCCCCAAGGAACTGAGGCACAGATGCTGAAAAGAGACAAGGACCTTCCTGCAGAGCTGACTAGCACAGAAAGCCTTCCCCTGGAGCCAGTGGCCTGGCCTGAATTCGGACTTCTAGCCTCCTAAACTGGGTGAGAACACAATTCCGTTCATGACCACTCCTTGTGTGTGGTGTTTCTGTTACAGCAGCACAGACAACTAAGACAGTGACACTTAGGCAATGACTTCAAAGAGGCAAAGGAGTGAATCATGCAGGAATCCAGGGTAAACACGGAAGAGGCAGGGCCACAGCCAGTGCAAAGGCCCTGGGGTAGAAACATCCCTGCCATTACCAGGCAACAGCAAGGAGGCCAGGATGGGAGGAGTGGACAGGGGCAAGGAGGTCACACGACAGACCAGAAATGGCAGGAGGGTTACAGGGTTGCTGGGAAATGGGGACTGAGGAGGAATGAGACTTAGTTTTATTTGATTCTGAATGGACTGCCTGATGTTGCTCAATCAACGTCCTTTCCTTTTTTTTTCTTTTGAGGCTCAGACATCTGGCTTTGAAGATCCCTGCATGCGCTTCTAGAATCATTGCTGAGTTTCAAGGAGGTCTCCCCCTGGCATCTTCACAGCACAGTCGCTATTTCTCAGCCTCCCTGAGAATGTCAGGAATTAGCCCCCTGGGTGGCCTGACCTCCCAGCTGGGCCTGGGAAACCCACGGAAGTGCTGGCCTTCCTTCCTGGAGGAGCAGCCGTGCACAGATGCACAAATGGCACTAAGTCCTCACTTCATTCGTCACCTCTATCCGGGACTCACACCACCCTGGCTGGAATCTCCTGGCACGAGGGCCTGTGCTCGGGGTCCCGGTCAAGGCAAGACCCCATCCAGGCAGGGAGGCCTGAGGTCTGTCACTCCTGGGTCCCTTCAGTTGCAGAGGGAGTCATGGATCTTTCTCATCTAGAAAACATCAATGCCACAAGTTCACCTGTCTCAGAAGGACCCTCCAGGCCTCTCGAACACCCTTGGAAATTATCAGAAGCCTGACAGTGTGTGCCCCTGAAGTTTATGGGGCTCCAAAATCACAGGGAGGGCAAAGCTAGGAGGGAGAAGCAGCTTAGAGCAGGAAACATCCACAGCTTTGAATCAGACAGAGCTGACAACTTCCAGCTCTGACACTCAGTCGTTCAACAAACACTCAGTGAGGGCTGACGTGAGTGACGGCCAGGGCCAGCCCAGGACCTGGCCATGAGGAGGACTTGCCTGGGGCTGATGTCTGACAGAGCAGTGTCAGGGGTGCCTTGGCTGGACTAGGCCTACCTTCCACAGCTTTCTCTTCGTGTTAGTCTTCCTGGATGGCAGAAGCCGGCAGGTTTGCTTTCAGACTCCCTTTCAGCTAGCATTCCTGATGGATTTGGTTCCAGCTCTACAGATGGGGAAATCTATCTCAGAGACGTAAGTCACTAGCCCAAAGTCACACTGTGTAGAGCAAAGCACACATGAACCTAGCACAAGCTGCCTCTGGAGCTTTCTGGAACTGTCCATGAGACGCAGAGGGGCCATCGTCTCAACTCCAATTGCTGCTGCTTGGATGAGGCGAGCCACTGCAGTGATGGACCGAGCAGCTATGGAGATGTAGGACTAATGTCCTCGATCTAAAAAATACAACTCCCCTGGCCCACGGTGGCATGAGTGTTCTTGTATTCTGCCACAAAGACCCAGACTTGCCCTGTAAGCCCCGAGAAGACCTGAGTGGTTTCAGGAGGGTTGTGGGTCAGGCTGGGTCACATTTCAGAAGGGTGTCCCGCAGCCAGCAGAGAGAGGGGCCTGCAGGCTGGGCGTGGGGACAGGTCTGGGCAGGAGACCGAGCACAGCCCGTCTGTGCCTGTCAGGTGGCTTCCTTTAGCAGCATCACCAAGGAAGAATTCCTGTTGTGTTCCCCCTGCTTCCTCAGAAGCAGAGCGAACAGGCACACTTGAGGCTGCAGCGCCACCCTTCTCTCCAGGTGCCGCACTCTCGTCACAGCCATGGGGATGAGGAAGGGTGTCCAAGGCAAGGACGGCAGACACAAGGCTCAGCCACTCCCCTCCATCATCTCTCTCGGTCTCTCCATGCCTTGTTTCCCTCTCTGCTGAAGAGCATCACGGGCTGACTTGCGTCCTCCCCCAAAAGGTATGTTGAAGTCCCAACGCCAGGACCTGTCACTGCCACCTTGTTTGAAAACTAGGCCTTTGCAGATGTCCTCAGGTATATGAAATCACCCCAAAGAAGGAGGGGTCCTAGACCTAAATGGCTGGGGGCCTTATCAAAGAAACACAGAGAAGACCACCATGCGAAGATGTATCTACAAGCCAAAGGAGGTCGGAGCCACCAGAATTTGTGTGTGACCAGGAATGATCTCTCCCTGGAGCTTCAGTGACAGCACAGCCCTGGTGACACCACAAGCTCCCATGACAGGTCCCCAGAACCAAGAGGGTGTATTCCTGATTTTATGCCCCCTCTGCATTGTGGTGCTTTGTTATAGCAGTGCTAGAACACTGAGACCCATGTGTGTCCCCTAAGCCCCTTCCTCATGGGTGGTCCTGAGAATTCAATAAGAAACAGTAGAAGCTCTTAGCATAGGGCTTGAGTCACACACACATCACCCATGTCTCTTCTTATGGACAGTTACCAACAGCGGAGAGGTCCCTGGGCCGCACACACAGCTGCTAACCTAACAGCTACCAGTATGACCTATCTGGCAGTGCCAAGCAAGAAAGTCCTGGAAATCTGCTTCCATAAACATCACAGCCCGAGGAAACCATGGAGTCCAGTTCTAATCTGTAACACATGGGGTTACCATGGGTCAAGATCAAGTTGGCAGCAACAGGTTTTAGTTTTTTGTTTGTTAGGAGTGAGGGGTGTTGGAGTGGTCAGTGGTGAGGCAGGGGGAATTGATGTAGGGAGTGCTGGTATAGGGAGTGTTGTTGATGCAGGCGATATTGGCATGGGCTGGGGCAACCAAGGAGGACTGCCTGGCAGAGGCAGGACTGCCTGGTGGGAATGTGAAATGGTGTAGCTACAGCGGAAGACAGTAGAAGATCGTCAAATAGATGCAGAACTAGCATATGACCCAGCAATTCCACTCCCGAGAGAGCAGCATTTAAACAAAAACTGGCACACAGTGTTCACAGCAGCACTACGTGTAACAACTAGAAGGTAGAAACAATCCACATGTCTATTAACTGATGAAGGCATCAACTAAACAGAGTATTATTCAGCCCTAAAAGGGATAACGTCACAGTGCATGCTACAGCGTGGATGAAACCTGAAGACATGTGCCAAGTCGAAGATGCCACACAAAAAGGCACACACTGTACAACTGCATTTATGCGGACTATCTCGGCAAGCACCTCCACACGAATAGAAAGCTGCTGAGGAGTTGCCAGGGGCTGGGGGAGGTAAGACTGGGGAGTGACTGCTAATGGTGCTTCACTCTGGCTGGGTGACGAGAATGTTCTGGAAGCAGACAGCAGTGATGGTTGTATATGGCAGAACGTGCTAAATGCCACTGAAGTGTATACTTTAAAGTGGCAAATTTTGTGTTACGTGTATGTTGCCACAATAAAATTGTATACAGACATGGTTGCTCTTGAAGAATTCAGAGGATCTGGCTACATGGGGCCCTGCACAAGACAGGTGTTCTCTGGAGCCCCCGCCCCCATCAGCGCTTGAGTCTGCAAGCCCTGTTCTGCACTCTGACCCACACCACACGTCAGGGGGCGTCGTGGACGCCGCCTGCCTCGGGCTCTGGAGCATCCAATGACGGAGGAAGACAGAGCAGCAGGCGGAGCAGGGCAGGGTCACGTCCTAAGGTCTGGGGGCCACGGCTGCAGAGCCTGAGCCACAGAACTCCACTAGGCTCCCTTCTTAGTCCCTTCCTCAGTGTCCTCTGCTGTCTCTCCAGGACTCTGTAGGAGGTGGGAGGGCACACCTCTCCCTCAAGGACAGTGAGAGACAACGCAGAAAGCCTGTCGGGAAGGAGAGGTTGAGTGCCCTGAGGCTGGCCTGGGGGCCCCAGGATGGCTGGGCACTGACAGGGAGGGCAGTGTGGAGGAAGAGGCCTACGCAGGTCATTGATGGTCACAGCTTCCTGTCCCTGTGAAAAGGTTCTGGACAAAGGGGCAAGAGGCGAGGGAGGGAGCTGTGTCCTCTGGAAACAGTCCTTCCAATAAATGCTTCTGCCTCCTAGCCCTCCCTGCTCCCCTGCCAGTCCCACCCAGCTGCTTCCAACAAGGTGGGTGCCACCCACTCCACCAGAGCTCGGAGCACTCTTTGACCTCGGACCCTGGCCAATCCTGACCAGCCTGGCTAGCCTAGGGCTCCCTCATTTGACCTTGGGTGAAGGGACTCTGGTGGCCTCCCCTCACACTGGTTGGGTCTTCCACCCTCTCAACCTCAAAGGCGGGTGGCCCCGAGCAGGACACTTGACCTGCCTGCTGCCGCACTCCCTCTCTGTCCCCAGCCAAGCTCTAAGTCACAGCCTATTGATCATCTCCAGGAACTCCAGACTCCAGAATCCCACGGCCTTCTGGTCACTCTGTCTGGGCCCAGCTGAGAGACAGGCAACCTGCACCCTCCCGGGCCTGCCACAGCTGTGTGCAGTGACTGTGCAATTCCTGTTAGCATGACTTAACCACGTACTTCTGGGACCTGGCCTCTTCTCCCCATTTCCACTCCCTAGACTATCCGGGGAGGGGGTGTTCCCTAGTATCCTCACTGCCAGGCCTGCCTCTTCCATCCATCCTACCCCTTGTAGATGGAGTGATCTTCCCAAAGCATCCACAGGAAAGTGCCACTCTCTTACGATACAACCTTCAATGGCTCCCCAGTGCCCACAGGATGAAGTCTGAGCTCAGCTGTGACTCCAGGCTAAGGGGTTGGGGGAAGTGTGCTTGCTCCTTGAAAGTCCACCATCCCTCTTTCCTTTCCCTAATTACCCCATCCCCTGGGCTGAGTCCCCCCACCTCTGCAGGAGGAACCCCAATCCCTCTTGGGGGCCACACACTGCCTCTCCTTCACAGACAGGGCCCTCCCTCAGAGCCTCCTCTCCACTTCCTGCTCCGAGCACCCCACCGAGCACCCATCACCCCTCTTCCACTGGACTGTGGGCATCTGAGGGGGTAGGGTCTGAGACCCCTCTGTACCCCCAGTCCCTCAGATGAACAAGGCTAGACAACAAGTACACACACACACATACACAGCACCGTCCCCCACCTGACACCTATTATAGGTGGGGGACGTGGTAAGGGCATCATAAATGCCCGATGAATGAACAAATAAATGAAGGAGGGTAATAAGGAGAATAACTCAATCTATCGAGCACTTGCTTGGTGCCAGGAGCTGGTCGTCCATTTTTCCCTCATCACCTCAGTCACTCGTCCCAGTGATGCTATGAGGGGATGCCCGTGTTGTTTCTTGGTGCCACCGAGTAGGTTCTGACTCACAGGGACCCTCCAGGACAGAGCAGCACTGCCTCCAGGGTTTCTCAGGCTGAGGTCTTTCCAGGAGCAGACTGACAGCATTTTCCTCCCAAGGAACACCTGGTGGGATCCAACCACTAACTTTCTCATTAGCAGTCAAGCGTCTAACCACTGCATCAGCAGGGCTCCTAGATGCTCTCATCAAAACCAAAAACCAGACTCACTGCTGTGGAGATGACTCATAGTGACCCTATAGGACAGAGTAGAACTGTCCTGTAGGGTTTCGAAGGAAGGCCTAGTGGATTTGAACGGCCAACCTTTTGATTAGCAGCAGAGCTCTTAATCACTGCACCACCAGATGCTCTTAGTATCCCCATTTTACAGGTGAGAAGACCGAGGCAGAGAGAGGGTAATAAATAACTGATTCATGGAGACCTAGCCTAGGCTTGTCATGCACAGTCACTTATGTAACAAAACTAGAGTTTAACAAGAAGACACAGCTTACAATTCTTCCTGGGTTAGTCTGCAAGGTGACTCATGACTCCCCTTTGCAAATGTCCTGGTTCAGACCTCTTGAAGGTCAAGGGTGCATGCAAGTGACCAGGAGGGGGATGGAAAAGGCATGGGCCTGGGGGACTGTGCCTTCTAGGTCCATGCTGTCACACACCCCACCCTTAAGTCTGTCTGGCAATGACTTTTCCCATATATCACAGCCTGTGGGCCTTGGGACAAAACAAGGTAGGCAGATCACCCCACTCCGCAGACGAGGAGACCAGGACACTTGACACAGCAGCTCACGAGTTTAGACGACTCTAACAGTTACTCATTTTTGCAATACTAATAATTTTTTTATGTGATACTGAGTTTTCTTTTTATAACAGCTAAACAATTTCCTCTTAAAGATAAATTTAGGCTAAAAACAAGAAAACCAAAACAAACCAACCAATCAAGTCAATCCCAACTCAGAGATCCCAGAGGTCAGAATAGAACTGTCCTATAGAGTTTCCAAGGAGTGCCTGGCGGATCTGAACTGCTGAACTTTCGATTAGCAGAAGTAGCACTTAACCACTGCACCACCAGGATTTCCAGAAACAAGAAGAGGGGGATAAATTCTCACACCCTCAGCTGAAAGTGTAACACGGTCCGATGGTGGCAGAGGCCTCTCTATTAAGCCCGACCACACGCCTGCCCCGTGTGCCAGCACTTTCCCTCCCATGTATACGTTCATCAGAAGCATGTTCACACACTCATAAGGAGACGTACGCAGGTGTCTGCAGAAGCCTTGTTCACTATACCCTGGACTAGAAACTTCCCCAATGCCCTTCAATGTAGAGTGCCTAACTGGTGCACTTATACAGGTCCCCGGGTGGCACGAACGTTTTCTGCCTAACCTCTAACCTCAAGATTGGTGATCTGAACCCACCCAGTGGCACCACAGAAGAAAGTCCTGGTGACATGCTTCTGAAGGTGACATGCTTCTGCAAAGATTTCAGCCAAGAAAACCCCAGGAAGTAGTTCTACTCTGTGACACATGGAGCTGCCACAGCTCGAAATCAACTTGGTGACAATGTCTTGACACACTCACGTAGATACATGTATATGTCTCTATTTATTGACTGACTTCCACCATGAAATACTATGCAACAATGAAAAAGAATGGCTCACAACTACCATCACAATGCAGATGAAACCAGACACAAAAGTGTGCAAATGGTAAAATTCTGTTGATTTAAAGTCCTGAACCAGGCAAAACTGATCTGTGTAGTTAGAACTCAGGAAAGCGGTTACCCTTGGAAGGAGAAGGGGAGGGGGACAGTGAGAAGTGAAGGGGCTGAGGAGGGTCGGCTTACCCTGTGAACCGCAGTGTTTACTTTATGAATGTTCTTTAATTGCGTGTTGGAGACCTGTGTACTTTTCTGTGTGCAGAAGAACTTCCCGAAGAAGTTCCAAAGGGCGAAGTCATTTAAAGAAAGATATTCCCTAAGCCGTAGAGCTGCAGCGCCCTGGTATGTAATTATGGGACAGTGCTCTGAAATCTGCCTCATGTCACCATGATTTCGTGCCTATTTTTGGTGGCTGCAGTCTAACGAACAGCTAAGAGCACCTGTTGTTGATCACGCAAACTAGGAAAAGCTCAGGAGAACAGACGCTGAGCAAAGAGTGTTGTTTGCTTAGAGATGGTTTCCATTTAATGTCATAAGGAAATAAATCTGTCTTCAGTTGCTGGAGTGGCCTCTTGACTCCCCCTCTCTTTGGAATAAACTTTAGGAAGGCCTGCATGGAGCATGTATATTATGAGGTCTGACAATGAAATTTACAAACTCACCCTAGACAAAGTGCTACGTATCTCATTGCTGAGTATCACTACTGTCACCTTCGAAGTCCTCCCCTCGAGAAGCTGTGCCCTGACGCCAGCACCTAGTCTACCCTTCAAAGCAATTTGGAACGCTTTTTCTGGAATGGCCAACAGAACTATATTACCCTTGGTGTCCTGAATGCCAGCAAAATGTCTTCCTTTCAGTATTTCCTTTATCTTTGGGTAAAGAAAAAAGCCTTTGGGGGCCAGATCAGGTGAGTAGGGAGGGTGTTCCAGTACAGTTATTTGTTGACTGGCTAAAAAACGCCCTCACAGACAACTGTACAATGAAGTTCACAAACTTATCACCTTGCCACCGTGCACCAGTCATTCCAGAAAGAGTCCCAAGGTTACTCTGAAGGGTGTACTAGGCACTGGCGTTGGTGCATAGCTTCCCACAGGGAGTATTTCAAAGGGGACCATAGTGATATTCAGCAGTGAGGTATGTAGGACCTCGTAATCTTCTACCTCCCGCTCCAAGGGCAGGCATTGCTAGTTAAGGCCAGCACTCTTGCACCCCGAGTCTAGCTAAGGTCTCAGAATTCTCCATAGTGCTGTTAAAGGCAATTGCTGCCATTGATTGCAGACGGTACCTGCGGTGATACTGGACATTCCAGACCTAATTGTCCACTCCCACCTTAAGCAGGAGGACTCTAAGCCACAGGTACCACCTCCGCCTGGGGGTCACCTGGCATCCTTGCAGCGCCCAGCAGAGAGCAGAGGAGAGGGTGACCGCTCTGCCTGGGATCATCTCCCAACACGTACCTCCTGGACTCCACCTCTCTGAGCTCGGTCCCACCTGCCAGCTGCCTTCTCTCAACCCCACCCTCAGCGATATCAAATTCTCGGGAACACCACCTTCACTTCTAGCTAGAAAGGCATCAGTCTCCAGGACCGACCTGAGCGGCCCCAGGTAGGACACCAAGTCCAAGCAGATTACAGAAGTCGCCAGTGAGGTAATTCTTCTTGGACCAACAGCTAACATCCAAAGAAGCAGCAGTCAAGAAAGCAGATGACCTATGTCTGCGGGCAAACCTGCTGCCAAAGGAAAGCCCTGTGGTGGCCTGTGAACACACAGCACCCTAACCACTCTTTAGGCCTCCGGAGTCCTCTCAGAGTGCACATGTGCCCCTGAAAGCATTTGCTGCCCTTCCGAGGGGACTTGTCTGATGCTGAAAAGTAGAAGAAACGGTAGTTGATGCAAAACACCGGGAGCCAGAGACCTTCCAGTGACATGGCATGGCCAGGAAGTGGGGCAGGAGAAACTTCCGTCTCTTTCGGCTTTTGTACCCTTAGATAAGACTGGGAAGGGTATTTATGGTTTCCTGTGTGATAGCTGGAGGCCTGGTCAGGTAGTGGTGAAGAGCTCACCTGTTAACCAAAAAGTCAGCAGTTTAAATCCACCAGATTTTCAACACAAGGAAGACTCACTGGGACAGAGTGAACTGTCAACCAGAGTGAATTGAGAACGCAAAAAGTTCCATGGTGACCACGTAATTCCAGACAATATTTCTCAGTTCACATCACCCACCCAAGATTTAGACACATCCCATGACTCAGCATGTTTCCAAAGGAAAACACGTGGCATCCCTCATGGATTGAATTATGTCCCCCCAGAATGTGGGTAACTCAGTGAGGCCGTGATTCCCAGCATTGTGTGGTTGTGCTCCATTTTGTGACTGTAACTTTCCTGTGTGTCGTAAACCCTAATCTATGTCTGTGATTAATGAGGCAAGATTAGATTACGTTAAAAAGGATCAGGGAGGGATTGTAACACCCTTACCAAGGTCAAATCCCTGATCCAAGGCAGTTTCCCTGGGGTGCGGCCCCACGACTTTGTATCTTGCGGGAGATGAAAGAGAAGCAAACAGAGAGTGGGGACCTCATATCACCAGGAAAGCAGGGCCAGAAGCAGAGCGTACCCTTCAGACCAGGTGTTCCCAGGCCGAGAAGCTCCTAGCCCAGGGGAAGACTGATGACAGGGACCTTCCTCCAGGACCACCAAACACAGAAAGCCTTCCTGTGGAGCTGTTGTCCTGAATTCAGACCTCTAGCTCCCAGGCTGCAAGAGAATACATTTCTCTTTGTTAAAGCTAGCCACTTGTGGTATTTCTGTTAGACCAGCACTAGATAACAAAGAAGGGAACCAAAACAAAACAAAACAAAAATTCAAAGCAGAAAATAACAGCTATCAGACGGTTGAAGTTTTAAAAAGCAGTGATGTTGCTTTAATGCTTGAGGTGTGCCTGTCCCCAAACCCACTGGCATCAAGTCGATTTTGAGAGAGTAGATCTGCCTCATTGAATTTCTAAGGAGCACCTGGGGGATTCAAACCGCCAACTTTGGGGTTAGCAGTTGTAGCATTTAGGCCACTACGTCACCAGGGGTTCAGGCCTATCCCAAACAGTAGTGTTTTCTGCGATCTTACCTGCACGTAAAAAGACAGACAACAAAAAAGGAAGACCTAAGAAGTGAAGACATGCAGCTGTGAAATTGGTGAGGAATATTAAATACCTTGTGGACTACCAAAAGAACCAGCAAACATATCTGAAGAAATACACGTAGAATATTCCTTAGAAGCAAGGGCGGCAGGAGAGGTGGACACATCACTGGGAAAGTCCAATCCCCAGATAGAGGCAGAGTGCTGGTAACGCAGAAGACCAGCAAGAACGAGGGACACACTCCGTGAGATGGATCGACACAAGGCCCCAACAACGGGCCTCACTGTACTCCCAGTGGGGAGACTGGTACCTGACCAGGCAACGTTTCATTCTGTTACGTGTAATTACCAGGAGTCAGGGCTGACTTGAGGACTACTGATCACAGCACATTTCCATGGGCCATAGTCTTACCATGTGGTTAACTCTTGTTTTCGGCATCGGTGGTGAGATGGAGGGCTCTGGAATGCCGTTTAGGATTCTTCCCCGAGCACAACATTTGCATAACAAATCATAATTTGGAGCCTGGTGGTGCAGTGGTTAAGAACCTGGCTGCTAACCAGAGATAGGCAGTTTGAATCCGTTCGCTGCATCTCGGAAATTCTATGGGGGCAGTTCTACTCTGTCGTGTTGGTTGCTATGTCCAGAGTCTGAGTCAGCTGGAGGCAGTAGTATTTTTTTAGTTAGTGGTTATCCAAAGCACATCAATGTGACCGCTTGCATGACCCCATCGAGACAGATACAATCACCAAAATGATCTAGATGTATTCTTTTACAAGGAGCCCTAGTGGCACAGTGTTGCTCCTTGGAAACCCTATGGGCCAGTTCTACTCTGTTCTATAGGGTTGCTATGAGTCGGAGTCAACTCAGTGGCAAGAGGTACGGGTAATCATCATTGTATTAGGCTGTGTTTTTGTCTCACCAGTATCTATTCCATCTTTTTTCAATAATAATCCATTTTACTTCAGGGCACCTTCCCTCTCTCACCCACTAAATTAAATAATCTCTGCTGTGATTTGGATGAAGGATACAATCCAACGCAGAGTCATGGTGATTGGCTGAAGAGCAGGTATAAGACCCAGTCTGGGGCAATAAAAGCCAGTCTACAGGATGGGAACTGTCTGTACTGGTTGCCAAAATGACAAGACACAATCCAACAGATGTTGGATCCACTTACCTCCCCTCGGAGAAATTCAACACAGAGTGAAACCAACACAGTGGACAGCAGATCTAACACATAACACTGACATTATCTGAGTACCTGGATCCAGCCATACCTGAAACCCAAATCCCCCAGACATTTCTGCCTCAAATCATCTTAACTGAAATTTCTCTCCCTTGCAACCAAAAGGCTTTTGACTAATACCAGCTATTAAATCTGTAAAGCTTACTAACAGATACACCACGATTAGGGAACACAGCCTTAAATCAAGAATAACATTATCAGATAAAGCAGAGGCAGAAAACAAAAGGCAGATGACCAAGGAAATGATGAAGAAATTCTTCTACAAAGATAGTAAGACTATCATTCTACAGAACCTTCAGGCGGGTAGAGTCCAGAACGGCCATCTGGTATACCAGGGTGGTCTCCCCATCCAAACAGGAACTGGCATGAGTTGATACGACTTAGCCTAGTGAGCCGGTGGTGGTTTCTCAAGCTTAGCATCTGCTCTCCTGTCTGTGTGTCACTCTGGGCCAGAACCCTACTAGGATCACTTGCCATGAGACAGACCTCTGCTGGGATTTCTAGAACGCATGTCATCTTCCCTTTTGGAAAACCTGGCGTCTTGTGCATCTTCAGGCTCCACCTACTTCCCATCGGGAATTCAGTGTTCTCCAGAACATCTCCTGTCCCCAGGGGACTGGGAAGGACATGTGTCCTCAGTTACTGAGACAGTGTCTCATCAAAGACAAGTTACCACATGACCACCCATCTCCCCCATCTTTGACATCAGATGCTTTCCCCAAATCTCTTCCCTTAAATTCACCTGTAAAGTTTATTATTATTTTTTTAAAGTAACACATGCAAAAATACACACATATTTTAAATTTAAGTAACACATGTAAAGACTCCAACAGAACCAAAGACTCTACAGAAAAAAAGTCTTCCTTCCTGACTCCCAGTCCCATCACTTCCTCCCCAGCCCTCTAGGGACAGCCACAGTTACCAGCCTCTTCTTTATCCTGTTAGGACATCTTTTGTGCATGTGCCGAGAGCTACGCATGTACATGGATGTCGTCTCTCACCTTCTTCTTACTGTGTTAAAATACACACACTATAAAACTCCCCATGAGTGATGTGTAGTACATTCGCAATGCTGTGCAGCCATCCCCTGTGTCTCGTTCCAGAACGTTCTCACGGTCACTCCCTGGGTCCTCTCCTTCTGGCCCCTGCCAACCGTGACTACTTTCTGTCTCTATGGATTTGCCTCTTCTGGACATTTCCTAGAGAAGGAATCATATGCCATGTGGCCTTTTGTGGCTGGCTTCTGTCACTGCACGGTAGAGTGAAAGGTCAGTGAAGAAGAGGAAGACCCTCAACAAGATGGACTGACACAGTGGCTGCAACAACGGGCTTCAGCATAAAAATGATGGTGGGCATGGCGCAGGACCGGGCAGTGTTTTGTTCTCTTGTGTGTAGGGTTGTTAAGAATTGGAACCGGTTTCACGGCTCCTAACAACAATGTCTTTCACTTAGCATAATGTTTCTGTGGCCCAGCTTTCTTGGGCTACACATTCCTTTTTACGGATGAATATGGGCCACACATCAGGACTGCATTCCTTTTTATGGATGAATAATATTCTATTGCATGGACAGGCCGTAGTTTGTTTGCCCACGCGTCTGCTGATGACATCTGGGTTGTTTCTCCCTTTTGGCTATTTATTGCGAATAATGCCGCTGTGAACATGCATGCTTGTTTTCAGTTCTTCTGAGTGATAACCAGGGTGGAACTGCTTTGTCATACGGTGCGTATGTTCTCTAAACTTTTTGAGGAACTTCCAGGCTGCTTTTCTCAGCAGCTGTACCCCTTGGTGTTCCCACCAGCAGTGTATCAGAGTTCTAGTTCCTCCACACCTCTGCCAACACTTACTACTTTCCAGTGTGTTTTTTTCCCTAGCTATCCTGGTAGATGGTATCTCATGGTGGTTTCTATTGGCTTTCCGCAGTGACCAACAATGCCCCCCTGTCATGGGTTGAATTGTGTCCCCCCAAAAATATCTGTCAACTTAGCTAAGCCACAATTCCTAGCACTGTGTGATCGTCCACATTTTGTCATTTGCTATGATTTTCCTGTGTGTTGTAAATCCTATCTTTATGACATTAATGAGTCTCATAGCAGTTATGTTGATGAGGCAGTAGTCAGTCTATGACATTAGGATGCATTTGAAGCCAATCTCTTTTGAGACCTATATCACCTCATATTACCAGGAGACGAGAGCCAGAAGAATAGTGCATCCTTTGGAGCTGGGTCCCTGCACTGAGAAGCTCCGAAACCAGAAGAAGATTGATGACAAAGACCTTCCCACAGAGACAACAGAGAGAAAAAGCCTTCCTCTGGAGCTGCTGCCCTGCACTGAGACTTCTAGTCTACCAGACTGGAGGAGAATAAATTTCTCTTCGTTAAACTCATCCACTTGCGGTATTTGTTATAGCAGCACTAGATTACTAAACTACCCCCTTACATAAACTCTTTATGTATTTGTATGACATATAATACATACATATGCCTGGTGCAGCAATGGTCAAGCACTCAGCTGGTTTGAACCGGCTCATGACTCCTTGGGGTTAAAGACCTGATTATAGTCAAGAGAACCCGATGGGGCAGTTCTACTCTGTCACACGGGGTCACTGTGAGCAGAATTGACTTGACAGCATCCAGCAACTATGAGTGTCTAGTGTAGCCTACACAGACACTCTTTTGCCTCTTGAATACTCACTCTGCCGTGTAGATTGGGTTTTATTCTGCATCTGTTTCCTGTGGCTCCCCTACATTCTTTTCCACAGCTGCACCGTATCTACTCCATGTGGAGATCCTAATTCTTCCACCCAGGACACCCTGGGCTGGGACATTCATGCCATGTCAGTCTCCTGCTATTCCACACAGCACTGTGACCCATATCCTCAAGTGGACGCCCTTGGATGCCTTTCCCGCATTTTATTCCTTTCCATCCCTGAAGTCTAGGGCAGCCCCCCACCCCCACTAATTTCCATCTGGGAGATGCCTCCTCCTTGCTCTCCGAGGGTCGGCGGTCGGCACACAGCCCCCACCCCACCACCAGCCCGACCACTGGTCCTTCTGAGTCTTCTTCACTAGTCAGCAAACACCTAAGCATCCAATCTTCATTCTCTTCTTAGAATGGTTCTTCCAGCTGAGTTCCAGTGTCCTATTTCAGGGAGGACACTGAGGCAGAGATAAGTCATTTGTGCAGCCTGCCATGGGCACCTGAGGTTGGGACAGGCTTTCACCCCATGTCTACTTGACTCCCAAGACCCCGCCCCTCACCTCAGCCCTGTTCCTCTTGACAGATGGGTCTGCAAATAGGCTGACCAATTGTCCCAGTTTGCCCAGGACCCAGGGGTTTCCCAAGACC
This sequence comes from Heterohyrax brucei, assembly GCA_028571685.1. NCBI lineage: Eukaryota > Metazoa > Chordata > Mammalia > Hyracoidea > Procaviidae > Heterohyrax > Heterohyrax brucei. Next base: position 5,846,779 of record CM053160.1, on the reverse strand, counting down.
AGAACCATCCATGCAAAACCAGGGACGAGTTGGTCACCCTGGTCTGGAAAGCCGACCAGCTGCTGTGTTGGGGCACGCTGCCCTGAGTCATCTCAACGCTCTGTCCTTCCTCTGCTAACGTCAGGGCTGCACTCCTGCCCACCCAGCCGTGGTCCCAAGTTCCCCTCCTCCCACACAGAGAGGTGTTCCACCACAACCTGCCACGTGGCTTCCCAGAGGCCTGTCTGGCAGAGAAGAGGCAAGGAGTCTAGCCGGACAGTCAAGGTGACTGCGTCAAAGAAAATGAAGAATGACTGAGTCTCTGGGTTCTCATGAGTCCATCGTGCATTTGGGGCAACAGAAAACAGGCAGGACCCGGGAGTTCACAGCCACCTGCCTGGGTATCAGCACACAGGCAGGCTGGTCACATAAATAGCTCAACATTGCTACCTAGGACAACAGCCACATCTTGGTCACATCTGGAGTAATCCCAAATCCACCGGCTCAGACTGAAATCTGGGCCACAGTGTCAGCCTTTCCACCAACCCTGACCTGCCTGCACCGTCATTCCCAGGCACCTCGGCTGATGGCCTTTCCCTTTGTTCCCATGGAAGGAATTACACAGGACCAACAGACAGGGCCTAGAATCCACTTGTACCTTGTGTATTTTTCACGCCAGCTGCCAGGGAAGACAGAAACTAAGGGAATTCCCACCCCACCCGCTTCCTGACATGGTCGGAGGAGGCACTTCCCTTTCCACGGGCACGGTCTCAAGTTCTGCCGGTCACCAGGCCAGAAGAAGCCAGAGCACTGAGTGGGCAGGAACGGGCCCAGGGGAGTTCCCAGAGGACAGGGAGGGTGGGGACAGAGAGGCAGGCCTTCTGGGCCTGGCTTGGCCTCCAGCGACCTCTTGGCCTGACTATGGTGGTCACTCTGGGTCAGATCTGTGGAGAGCTGGTGGTTCAGTCTGGTGGGAATCGCCACTGTTTGCTCACTCACCTGCCCGTGTCCCTCTCTGGGGCACTGCCTGACCAAGCGCCACAGACTGAGTGGCTTAGGAGAGCAGACATTTATCCTCACAGTCCCAGAGGGTGGAAGTCCAATATTAGAGTATCAGCCACGCTGATTCCATCGGAGGGCTCTGAGGGGACTTCTGTTTCTCGGCTCTCCCAGCTTCTGGCTCTTGGTATCTGTGGCCATCTTGTAGGCCATCCTCCACAGTCATACAGGTGTCTTTCCCCATGCATCTCTGTGTGGCTGGCACACAGCACACAGGCATCTCCCTCCCTCCACCCTGTATGCTTCTGTCTGTCTTCCTCTCCTCTCTCATAAGGACACCACCCTTCTCCCCTGTAAGGAGCCCTGGTGGTTCCTGGTGAAGCACTGGGCTGCTAACCCATACGTGAGTGGTGCAAATCCCCAAGCCACTCCTTGGAAGAAGACGGACTGTTGGCTTCTAGAAAGATTTACAGCACTAGAGACCCTTTGGGGCAGTTTTATCCTGTTCTGTAGGGTCATTGTGAGCTAGAATCAACTGGATGGATGGCTTTGGTTTGGTGTGACGTCATGTTAACTAATCTTACCTGCTTACAAAGAAGGTCCCATTCATAGATACGGGGGTTAGGACTTCAGCGTATCTTGTCAGGGGACAAAATTTAGCCCATGATGCCCCCTCGTTCTTGATGGGGGAAACTGTGTCCCCTAATGGAGCCTGAAAACATCAGCCCTTCTTTCCCAAGGAAACCCCGGTGGTGTAGTGATTAAGTGCCACAGCTGCTAACCAGAAGGTCAGCGGTTCAAGTCCCCAGGCGCACCTCGGAAACTCTATGGAATAGTTGTACTCTGTCCTACAGGGTGGCTATGAGTTGGAATCAACTCGACAGCAATAGGTTTTTTCTCTTTTTCTTTCTTTCCAGTGGAACCCTTAAGATCCCCTGATCCTCTGGGAGACTTTTTTTCCCATATGTTATTTTTAGTTGTTTTGTGTTTTAGTGACCTAGTGCTGCTCTAACAGAACTACCACAAAGTAGATGGCTTTAACTAGAAGAGTTCATTCTTCCACAGTCCACTAGGCTAAAAGTACGAATTCAGGGTCTCTGCTCCAGGGGAAGGCTCTTCCTCCGTCTGCTCTGGAAGAAAGTCCTTGCATTACATCAGTCTCTAGGCAGAGAGCATCTTGGTGCAGGGACCTCAGGGACCTGCAGAGACCTGCAGATTCACACTTCTCAGGTACGGATTTCTTGATGGTCTGAGGTTCCTAACTCTCTCTTACAGGATAAAAGGTGGTGAAAGCCATACTCCATCAGTTACAATGGAACAGGGAGGTGACCCCACCCTAATCGTCTAACATACAGCATAACCAAAAAACCTCGATGCCATCGAATCCATTTTGACCCACAGTGACCCTATAAATCAAAGCAGAACACGGTAGAGTTTCCAAGAAGTGCCTGGAGGATCTGAACTATCGATCTTTTGGTTAGCAGACATAGCACACAACTCACTATGCCACTAGGGTTTCCAACATACAACACAGGAAAATCACAAAACAGAAGACAATCCTAAAATGCTAGGAAGCATGGCCCAGCCAAAAGGCTACACAGGTTTCTGGGGAGACCCAGTTCAATCCACGACATTCTGTTTCTTTCCCTTTTGTTAAATACTAGTGTGTTTTTGGTAAAAGTCTACACAGCAGTTTGCATTCCAATTCCACAATTTCTACACAAGTTGTTCAGTAACAGTGGTGACATCTTCCCAACATAAGAACATTCTCATGATTTCCATTCTGGTTGTTCTGTTTCTATGCATCTAGTTTCCCTCCACCCTTACATTCTCATCTTTGTTTTTAATTGTGAACCGTTTGGTCTCATACAGGTGATTTTCTTTAAAGCGGGATTGTACTTACAGGTGATGCTCACTATTCTCTGAGCCAATTTGTTATTCAGCTACAAGGTCACTTCAAGGGAAAGTTTCTGTCCAAGATGTGAAGAGTAGCTCAAGGCAGTAGCATCCAGGAACCTCTGCTGGAGAACTTTAATGGAATCTGGGTGTCCACTGCTCAGGTACTGGGCACTTGGCTGCTGATGGCTCACTTCTGTGAATGGCTTCAGAGGACGAGTATGGGTGACTGATGTCTCCCCATATCCTGGCCTGAGAGTCTGTACCCTGAAGGCGGCTGTCAGGCACGGGCTGACTGTGCAGTTCCCAGGAGCCTGGCTCCCTGGGCTCAAGGTGGAACCAACTCTGGGATACCACTGATGTTCCTGGAATCCCATGGGGTCAGCTGAAGCCAGGCTTCGCCCTACAAACATAGCCCCTTGGCCTGACGCCGCCCCCTTTCCCTGGCCTGCACACAGAAGCACTTCCTCAATAAATCACTTGCACAGAAATCCACACCTCCAGGTCCCAAAGAAACCACCAATATCAGTAGCTAGTGCCGCTCTAACAGAAATACCACAAGCGGGTGGCTTTAAAAAGAGAGATTTTATTGGTCACAGTTCAGTAAGCTGAAAGTCCAAATTCAAGGTGTCAGCTCCAGGGGAAGACTTTCTCTGCTAGCACTGGAGGAAGGTCCCTGTGGCCAATCTTACCCCGGACTGGAAGCACAGAGACCCAGGTCCTTTCCAAGGGACATACTCAGCTCCAGACACTGCTTTCGTTGTGATGATACGAGATCCCCAAATGTCTCTGCTAGCTTCTCTCCCTCATATCTCAAGAGACTGCCTCAAAGCACAAAACAGACTTACACTACACGTTGAATCTTGCTCTCCCAACACAACTGCAGCCATCCACCCTCATTAACATTATATGGAGGAATATCACCCAATACCAGGAATTACGGCCCGGCCAAACTGCTACAGATTTTTTAGGGAACACAGTTCCATCCATGACACCACCTAAGATGCCTGTTCACAGCTAGGAGTTGGCCATGTGACCTAGTTTTGTTCAATGGGATGCAAAGATGAATGATAGCAAATACACCCCTCTGTTGCCCTGTTGATTGAAATTCATGGCCACCCTAAAGGACATAAATCCAGTCAAAGTTTCTGGGGAAGATTTTCCCTCCTTGACAAGAGATTGAAGTGTGCAGGGCGAGTTTCCCACCATCTTTTTCCACTTCAGACACACTTGTACGAAGGGTGGCTTGGGTGGCTATTTTGAGATCTTGAGGGGAGACACAGCGACACGGCAAAGACAGAGGAAAAGAGGGAAAGGGCTTGTGTCCGTGATGATATCACTGACCTGCTAAACCAACTGTGAGGCTGCCTAGATCTAGACCTTTGTTTTCGTGAAATTATAGAATCCCTTCTTTGGAGTCCGCAAATCGGGAAAGCTGTTACTTGCGAGTGAAAGCATGCCCGCTGAATTAGGTTCCCAACATGCCTTCTAGCCCAAGTGATACGTCTACCCACACTGACAATCCTCATGACTGATTTAGAGTTTTAGGGACACGGTCCACCCTCAACTGACTAATGATCATGTGAAAGAACACATCCTGTGGCTTCCTGGGGCAAAAAACTTTGCCTGAATATGATACCAGGACTGGTGACTGCTCTACTCTGAGGAAAACACCTTCCTGTCAGAGTCCAACCAGCATGCTGCACCCTTGCTGGACTCCTAGACGTCTTGTCATTTGTGACAATAAATTTTCTCACTGTCAATCAGATTTGAATTGGCTTTCCTGTTACTTGTAGCCCAAGCACCTTAGCTGAAAAAGTGGGGAAACCGTTGTGTGGTCCTTTCTGAGCCCCTTGGCTGAAGATGGCCCAGATGAAAAGTGTCCACCTATCTAGAGCTTGTCCTGAGGCAGGCATCACCATCACTGAACAGTGCATACGTGATGCAGTGAATAAAGTGCTCAGCCACTCACTGAAAGGTTGGTAGTTCAAGCCTTCTAGCCGGAAGAACGTGGTGGTCTGCTTCCACAAAGATTCACCTCATGGGAAGCCCTATGGGGCACTTCTACTCTGTCCTTTCGGGTTGCCATGAATTTCAATCAACATCAACAGGGCAACAGAAGGGTGTATTTGCTATGTATGGAGCAGAGAGGAATAGTGTGCTGTCACCGGACAGGGAGAGCAGTGGAAGCTGCATATAGGGGGGCATGTAAATTTATACGTGAATGTACATTTTCACTCAGTCATGTTAAATAAAAATTAAAAAAAAAAAAGAAGGGTGTATTTGCTATCTTTCATCTTTGCAACAGCCCCCCGCAAGGTCGGATGACTCGAGGTCACTTTTCAGCAGCACAGACTGAGGTCCAGGAGGGTGAGCATCTTGCCTGGGGTCCCACGGTTGGTGAGTAGCTAATGACAGAACTGACACTCACAACCACAAGCCCTGCCCTTGGGGACCTGCCAACCTTGCTCAACAGACCAGGCCACGCAGCAGGATGGAGGGGCTGAGGAGGGGCCAGGAGGAAGAGACCCTGGACCCCGAGCCAGTGAGCCTTGCCCTGGCTTGCTGTGTGACCTGGCAGGCTACACGGCCTCTCAGTCCAGGGGGGCTTCCTCTCGGGTAAAACGGAGACAGTGGTGCCTCCTGGGCAGGAAAGACAACTGATAAACAGCAGGTAGAGGCTGTCTGCGGACTGTGGCGTGCCCTGCGGAGCTTAGAAGGACCTGCCACCAAAGCATCAAGGATGACCCTTCCTAGGAACCTGATTTTGGGGTGAAAAGAAGAAACGGGAGGGGAAGAGGAGAAGACTGCTCGGAAGAGACGTGGCTCCTTCTTATTTCGTCCGTTTCCCCCAGGGCTGAGCGAGCCCGCCCCACCCCAGCTGGTTCTGTTTATGATCATCATCAGTGTTTCCAGCGTCCCCCAAAGCGCAGAGAACTCCGTAACAAACTTTCATGCGCCGGCCTCCAGGTCTACTAGAGGTCAGCCTTGGCCGTAATTGCTTCAGGTACATTTGTAAAGGAATGAAACACTCTGGGGCAGATGGAGCCCAGGGGTTCCTCACCCAGGACTCTCTGTCCTCTCCCGCCACGTGGCACCTGCCGGCCTGAAGCTGTAGCATCAAATTCCATCCAGCTATTCCATTCAAATGCAGCCACCAACAACAGTTTCCTGTGCTTTAAAATATTACCTAAATGGTGCACTATTGCACTGATTATTTTGTAATTAGCATCTCCCGTTCGTTATCTGTTTTTGCATTAAGCTGTGTTGATAAGCGTGGCAGGAGTTCATTCGTTTCGACTGCCGTATCGTATTCCATTAACTGAACAAGCCACAATTCAGTTATCCTGTCACCTATTGATGGACACGTGGCTTGTGTTCAATTTTCCCCAACTAACAAACAAAGCCGCAATGGAAACGCCGGCACCCACTCCTCCCTTGTATTAGAAGGGTTTGTGATGTCTCTTCTACCACCTTGAAGGGCCCCTCCGGTAGGAGGCAGGCTCCCAGGACGTGTGTTATGGGCTGACTTGTGTTCCCAAAACTTCATGATGAGGTCCTAACTTCCGATAATCATCCATGTGACCTGGTTTGGAAACAGGGTTTTTGGTGACATCCTCAGTTAAGTTAGAGTGACGTCATCCTGAAGGAGGTATTTATTAAAGAGAAGAGACATGGAGTGGGACAGCAGAAGAGACGACCACGGGAGGTGGAGGCAGGCATGGAGCTAAGCTGCCACCAAAAGCCAAGATCGCCTGAGGACACCAGAAGCCAGGAGAGACAAGAAAGGATCTTCTCCAGCACCATGAATTCCAACTCCCAGCCTCTGGAACAGTGAGATGACAATTTTCTGGTCTTAGAATCCACCCAGTCTGTGGCACTTGGTTATGGTAGCCCTAGAGAACGGACAAAAAAACAAGCAAACTACTTGTCCTCAAGTTGAGTTCAACTCATGACAGCTAAACGTGTCTCAGAGTAGAACTGTTCTCAGCAGCTTTGGAAGTAGGTCACCAGGCACCTCTTTCAGAGCATACCTGGCTGGATTTGAACTGCCGACCTTTTGGACAGTGACTAATGCTTAACTGTTTATGCCACCCAGGGACTGCAGAGAACTAATACAACATCATGTCACCAAAACACACACACGCCCAACGCTCCATTTGAAACATCAAAGAAAAAACCCACTGTCATCGAGTCAAGTCTGGCTCACAGTGACCCTATAGGACAGGGTAGAACTGCCCCATAGAGTTTCCAAGAAGCATCTAGCAGATCTGAAGCACTGACCTTTTGGTTAGCAGAAGGAGCACTTAACCACCATGCCACCAGAGTTTCCAATATCAAAGACAGGAACCTGTAATAATACCATATCCATTTCTACATGCAAATACTCTGATGTAACTATTCTAGAAGATACAATGGACTGGCCAGAAGTTGGCACCTGCAAGTGAAATCACCATCAGTGCCATAGGTAAGGTGTGCCGGGAACAGGTGAGCAGTGTGGGGCTCAAAAACCCCAATGGTGTTTTTACCGGGCTGTGATTTTCCAGAGGCACCCAGCTTTTGGCATAAACCAAACCCACTGCTGTCGACTCAATTCTGACTCACAGAGACCCTATGGGACAGAGTAGGACAGTACCCTAGAGTTTCCAAGGAGTGCTTGGTAGATATGAATGACTAGCCCTCTGGTTACCAGGCACAGCTTTTACCCACTATGCATGCTGCCAGGACTTCCACTCTTGGCGTCTTCCTGAGCAAAACAGAGTGCATCGGTCCACTGACTTACACACTCTTTGTATTCCTGGAAAACCCAGCACACCCCTAAAAAAAGGTTAAAAACACTTGGTTTATTTCTGTAACAGAGTTAGGTTTTAGATCCGGTCCATTATAAACAAGGTTTTCACCAAAAATAAAAAAAGATAAGTGGAGATTTGAAAACCATTTAAGGTTCAGGACCATTCTTTACAGGGGAAATTTAGTGACACCAGCCTCCATCCAGTTAAGCCTACAGTAACTCCCACTGCCCCCGTTACTGTGAAAACCAAACATCCTACAAATCTCCCAAACACCCACGCTGAGGAGTCTCAAAGCAGCTGGGAGTGTAATTGCTGGCTGGAGGCTTCCAGTCATTAAATTGCCCAACTCAGGGCTTCAAGGGCAGAGATGCACATGGAGCTGCTCTTGGGGCTGGACCACAGGCCTCTATGATGCTGCTCCACACACAGCGAGGAGGACAGCGTCCATCATGGTGGCCCTGGGCTCTTTCTTCTGCCAGAGATGCTACCATCCCAGGAAACACCACATCCTCACATGACTGGGTACCTGGACCCCATCTGACAGAGCAGGGCCGTTTTCAAGGGCCATCTGCTCATGTATGGAGGACTGTCCCATGAGATGACAATGAGCTAGCAGAAGTGCATCTGAAAGAGTCTTTTCTTTTTTTCACCTGAAGCAGCCCATGTAGAGAAAACTGCACAATTCTTACAGATCAATGAATTTTGCATGTGTAACGTGGTCTTCTCAGCCACTTCATATGCATGCAAAAGCTGGACACTGAGAAAGGAAGACAGAAGAAAGGACATGCTTCACTTGCGGTTCAAACTGAGCTGCTGGTGGAGAAAATTGACAGAGTAAACAGATCGGTCTCAGAGGAAGCACAGCCTGGAAGCTCCTTTGAATCAAGAGAGGACAGTGAGACTTCGGCTTACTCACTTTGGACACACCATTGAGAGAAAGAGTTGCTATAAGGGGGCGTCCTCACGTTTGGTGATGCAGGGGATCAGCAACAGCAAGACAAACTTTCAATGAGACAGACTGAATAGTGGCCATGAGAGTGGACTCAGAGATACCAGCCATCATAAATACCATGCATGGGACAGCACTACAAGAGTGACTTCTCTATTTCTCTCTAATTTAACAAAAAAAAAAAAAAAAAAAATCAAAGCATGGTTTGGAGCAATGGTTCTCCAATGCGGACAAGAACCAGAATTCCTGGGAAGACTATGAAACACAGATTCCCAGGCCCTGCCCCACAGTGCTGACTCAGGGGACTTGGAGTGGGACTCAAAAATTTGCATTTCTAACAAACTCCCAGATGATGCTGAACCAGCTGGTCCAGGGACCAGGGCTTCAAGCTGGTTCCTTCCAGTTCAAACCCTTGCTGATAACGTGTATTTCTAACAAGTTTCCACACTGCTGGTTAGGGACCAGTTCTGATAACTAGAGGTAGAGCAGTGGGGTCTCAAAAACTGTTATTTGTAAGAATCACCTGTAAATCTTCTTTAAATGTAGATTTGACTCAGTATCTCTGGGGTGGAAATGCAAATTTTCAGCAGAGATTCAAACCAGAACGAATGGCTGAAAGCCCTGCCTGGGACCCCACTCTGAGCCCCACCAGTCTCTCATACAAAAATTAGCCTCATGGAAATCCAAATCAAAACTACAATAAGAAACCATCTCACTCCAACAGGGCTGGCCATAATCCAAAAACCACGAAACAACAAATGCTGGAGAGGCTATGGAGAGAGTGGAACTCTCCTACACTGTTGGTGGGAATGCAAAATGGTACAACCTCTTTCAAAAGCAGTTTGGCACTTCCTTAAAAAGCTGGAGATAGAACTACCATATGATCCAATAATCCCACAGCTTCGAATATGCCCTACAGAAGTTAAGGCTGTCACACGAACAGATACATGCACATGAAAGTTTATTGCAGCAACGTCCCCAACAGCAAAAAAGATGGAATCAACCTAGGTGCCCATCAACAGATAAATAGATGAACAAACTATGGTATATATACTCAATGGAACACTATGCAATGATAAAGAACAATGATTTTAAGAAGTATCTCAAAACCTGGTTTCAACTAGAAGACATTATGCTAAGTGCAATCAGTCAGCTGCAAAAGAGTAAATACTGTATGAGACCTCTGCTATAGCAACTTAAAAACAGACTTACATACAGAAGAAAAGACTCTTTTACAACTACAAGAGTGGGGAGGGGCGAAAAGGGTTGGTCATAGATTAGACAGCTGATAGGAATTTGGTTAGGTGAAAGCAGTGACAGCACTCATTAGAGAGCAGATCAACATAACTGGACTACACCATAAACTGAAGTTTTCTAAACTCAACCCAATATTTCAAAGGATAGAGTAGAAAGGATGAAGGTCTGGGGACCACGTTTTCAGAGGACATCAAGGTCAACTGGCAAAACTAGAACCTTCTGCACCCCATATTGGTGAGTGGCGTCTGGGGTCTTAAAAGCTAGCAAGTTGCCATCTGAGGTACATCAAATGGTCCCAACCCATCTGGAATAGATGATGACTGAATACATCAAAGACACAAGAAAAAATAAGCCCAGGAGACAGAAAGATCCTTATGAATGAAAGGCTGTATCAACATGAGATCAGAAGAACCAGATGGTGCCCAGCCACCACGAAAGGCAGCTGTGATGGGGACACAATGTAGAGTCCCTGAGGCAACATGAGAAAAAGAGGTGTGCAGCTCAAGAACTCTACTAAAAGACCAGAACTGATGGTCTGACAGCCTGGAAGGTCCACTGGAAATGCAACTCCTAGAACTATTGCTGGCCCTGACTAGAAACCAGTACTGAAGTCAACTCTTCAGATAAGAATGGACCAGACTCAGGGACACAGTGTGACCATATGATGTGTGTACTCTATGGTTTTATATGTTTATAGGAGGCTTCTTTCTAGATAGGAGAGAAGAGGGTAGAGAGGAGGGGACAGGTGCTCATTAAGAGGATACCTAAAGTATAGAGTGAGAAGGAGGAATGTGCTGTCACTGGGTGAGGAGAGCAAATGGAGCTGCAGATAGGTGAGTATACAAAATTGACTCAGATTGTATATTTTCACTTAATCACAATTAAAAAAGTTAGTCTCATAGATTTCAGCTCTGACTGCTTATTAGAATCACCTGATGTGAGCAGGGGTTAGACTTACAGCTGCCTAGACCCCATCCCCAAAGACTTTGATTCTATTGGTTTAGGGTAAGGCCAGCTCCCCCAAGGTGGTTCTAACTAAACAGGATGAGAACCCCAGCATTAGCCTGCAGCTGTCTGAAACTGCATTGCTGGCATTCTTATTAAGTCACGTCTTGGGATCCCTCATAAAGAAAGTAAGCCACAAAATATCCTCAGAATGAGTTCTCATTCTAGGGTCTGACTTTACAATCATATGTGTTGAGTATCCTTAAGAAATAAACCTTTTAAAGATCACTTTATAAAGTAACACAGTCAGTGGTTACTCGGTGAAACTCATCAATAATATACGCCCCACAAAAAAAATGAAACAACCATTGTCCTAATTTATGCAAGAGTGTGTTTCTTGCCTGGGATAAAAATTCCAGCAGCTGCATCATAGGTAGGGTCAAAAAATGTCGTCTCAACATAAATAGGATACAAACCATAATTAACAATACACAACCACAATTAACAATACACAACCACCAGAAGATAAGCTAGATAGGTGAGAGCTTCTAAAAATTCAGCACTTACGCTCATCAAAAGACTTCACCAAAAGAGAATGTATGGAATGGGGAAAAAAAAAAAACTGAGTCCATGACAAATCCAACAAAGGTCTAATCTGCAAATCTATAGGAAAATCCAACACCTCTACAACAGAAAGACAAATGATTCAATTAAAAAATCAGCACAGGAAATAGAAACTTCACTGAAAAGGACATTTAAGCAGCTAACAGAGACATGAGGAAATGCTTGTGATCACTAGCCATTAGAGAAATGCAAATCAAAAACACAGAGAGATGCCATCCAACCCTAACATTACTGGCACAAACAAAAAAAAAAACAAAACAAAACAGAAAATAACAAATGTCGAAAGAGGCGCTGAGAGAGGGCACTCTTAGATACAACCATTTTGGAAAATGATACGGCACTTCCTTAAGAAATGTAGAAACAGCAATACCATATGACCCAGCAATGCCACTCCTAGGAATATATCTTACAGAAATAAGAGCTGTCCACTAATAGACATATGCATACTCATGTTGTTGGCAACACTATTCACAAAAGGAAAACGGTGGAAACCACCTAGGTGCCCATTAACAGATGAATGGATACACAAACTGTGGTACATACACACAATGAAATACTGTGCAAAGATAAGCACAATGATGAATCTGTGAAACACCTCAGAACATAGATGAATCTGAAGGGCATTAGGCTAACTGGAATAAATTGATCACAAAAGACAGACATTGTATGATACCACAATTATAAATACTTGGAAACAATCTTCAAGGGCTACTAGGGAGGGTTGCTATGAGTTGGAAATGACTAATGGCAATGGGTTTAGGAGGTGGCAGCAGGGAGGGAAAAACACTAACTTTATTGAAGACAATACACAACACTGAGGAAGCCAGCAGAACTCGACCAAGACAAGGTCATGGAAGCTTCATAGACTCTTCCAAATTCCCTGAGGGACCAAATTACTGAGCTGAGGGCCATAGTCCCAGGAGACATCTAGCTCAATTGGCATAACATTGCAAAAAGAAACTGTTCTGCACCCTACTTTGGTGAGTAGCGTCTGCTGTCTTAAAAACTTGCAGGCAGCTGCTGCTGTAAAAGAAATACCACAAGTGGATATCTTCAACAAAAAGAAATATAGTCTCTCACAGTCTAGTAGACCAGTAGTCCAAATTCAGAGTGTCAGCTTTGGAGGAAGTCCTTCCATCTCCATCAGGTCTGAAGAAAGGTTCTTGTCATCAACATTCCCTTAGTTTAGAAGCTTCTCCACCCAGGAACCTCAGATTCAAAAGATGTACTCCACTCCTGGAGATGCTTTCTTTATGGTATGAGGTCCCCCTGTCTCTCTGCACCCTTCTCTCTTTTATATCTCAAAGGACATTGGCTTAAAACACAATCTAATCTTGTAGATGGAGTCCTGCCTCATTAACATAACTGCCACTAATCTCATCTCATTAACATCACACAGACAGGATTTACAGCACATGGGACAATTGTATCAGATGACAACAGTGGGAATCATGGCCCAGCCAAATTGATACATATGTTTTTGGGGGACACAATCCAATCCATAATGGTGACCAACTGAGATATGCTACTGGCCCCACTCCATGTGGAACAAGAGAGAAAGAAGAAAATCAATGACACAAGGGAATGATGAGTCCAAAGCTCTAATGGACTGCAACTACCAATCCACCACCAGCTGAATCCAGCACAACTAGATGGCACCCGAATACCACCTCTAACTTCTCTGACAGGGACCACAACAGAGGGTCCCAGACAGAGCTGGAGAAAAATGTAGAACAAAATTTTAACTCACAAGAAAAGACCAGACTTTCCAGTCTGACACAGACTGGAGAAACCCTGACAGTAGGGCCCCCAGACACTCTTTTAACTCAGTACTGAAGTCATTTCCCGAGGTTCATTCTTCAGCCAAAGATTATACAGGCCCATAAAACAAAATGAGACTACAAGGACATACCAGGCCAGGAAAAAAAGACTAGAAGGCAAGAGGGGCCACAAAAGTTGATAACATGAAACCCAAGGTCAAGAAGAGGAGAGTGTTGATAAGTCATGGGGTTAGCAACCAATGTCATGAATCAATATATACATTAATTGTTTAATGAGAAATGAATTTACTCTGAAAAGTACAATTAAAAAAAAAAAGAAAAAAGGAGGCAGGGCTAAGACAGTGGAATAGCCACATGTTTCCTGTGATCCCTTTAACAACAAAAAACCATAAAAACAACTGAACAGACTATACAGGACATTCTAGAAGCCCTGAATACCAGGGGAAAACAGATCAGACTGGGTGACAGGCAAGGGAAAATAAGTCCACAAGCAACTAGTTCAGCTAGAATTAAATCTACAGTGCACAGAGGAACTAACTATTGCCAGCCAAGCAGTGCAGTGCCAAGGCAGGGAACAGAGAAGCAGCACAAAATTTCCAGATAAAGAGGAATTCCTTCAATTATCAGAGACAGAATCCAAAAGAGTAATATTTAGGGTTCTTCAAGACATCAGGAGAGAGATTAGAAAAAGTGTAGCAGAGCATAATGAAAAATTAAACAGGCCACAAGAAATCCTTGAGCGAGTGGAACACATCTTTCTCAGTGAGAAAGCTGACCTTCAGACAGTCACAACCACAGAATCTCAGAGGACTTTCACTTGAACATCATAAGCTAAGTGCTTGTGAACTTCTGGAGATTTAAATCTTTCCTATGTGCTGATTTCTCCCACCTTTCCCAGCCCCTTCTCCTCCTTTCTCTGCTCTACACATGACACTAAACTCTGATGCTCTACCTAAGCTGTAAGTGGGACACTGTATGCACAACTCCTCTAAGGTATTCTCCCAGATTTGGAACTGGAAACAAAGGGGTGGGGGACTGTCTGCCAGCTCCCCTAAGCCAGAAATTCCCCTACCATTCTCAACACACTTACAGCTCTAACCATGTGATGATAAACCAAAACCAAACCCACTGCCATCGAGTCAGGTCCAACTCATAGCGACTCTACAGGGCAGAGTAAAATTGGCCCACAGAGTTTCCAAGGAGTGCCTGGCAGATTTCAACTGCCAACCTTTTGGTTAGCAGACATAGTACTTAACCCTCTGTGCCACCAGGGTTTCCATGTGATGATACAGCACTGGAATTTCTAAGGCTCCTAAATGAAACCAGCTCAAAGGACCAGACTATTTGGCCACTCAGAAAACTAAATTAAAAATATATTTCTAAATTTATACACACACACACACACACACACACACACACACATTGGAACATAGTAACCAAAGATAAATAAATTACAACTTTCTGATGGTTTGGAGACAACAATTGATTTCAAATCATTTAAAGAAACAGACCACCATGGCTTCAGAAAACTCTCAAAACAAAGAATCAAAAAATTTTCCACATGAAGAATTCCTGCAATTACCAGAGGTAGAATCCAAAAGAATAGTGTTTAGAGTTCTTCAAGACATCAGGAGAGAAATTAGAAACAGTGCAGCAGAGCATAACAAAAAATTAAACAGGCTGCATGAAATCCTTGAGCAACAATGATTGGAAATTCAGCAGGTTAACAATAAAACTACAAAATTAGACAATCAAATAGAAAGTCAAAGGAAAAGGATTGAGACAACAGAATGCAGAATTAGTGAGACTGAAGATAAAGCAATTGACACCAGTATATTTGAGGAAAAATCAGAGAAAATAATTTTAAAATGTGAAGAATCACTAAGATTCATGTGAGATCTATCAAGATGAATAATTTACAAGTGACTGCAGTACCAGAACAAGGGGAGATATCATAAAATATAGAGAGAATTGTTGAAGATATGTTGACAGAAAACTTCCCTGATATCATGAAAGATAAGAAGATATCTGTCCAAGATGCTCATAGAACTCCACTCAAGGTAGATACCAGAAGAATGACACCAAGACATAGTATAATCAAACTTACTAAAACTTAAGATGAAGAGATGCTTTTAAAGGCAGCTAGGCTTAAACAAAAAGAAAAATAACTTACAAAGGGGACTAAGAATAAGCTCAGACTACTCAGCAGAAACCATGTATGCAAGAAGACAATGGGATGACATATACAAAGTCTTGAAGGAAAAAACTGCCAAGCAAGAATAATGTATCTCGAAAAATTGTCTCTCAGATACAAAGAAAAAAAACTGCCACTGAGTCAATCCCAACTCACAGTGACCCTATGGGGCAGAGCAGAACTGCTCCAAACAGTTTCCAAGAAGCACCTGGTAGATTTGAACTGTGACCTTCTGGTTAGCAGATGTAGCACTTAACTACTATATTACCAAAATTTTCATAAAGAAACAAAAGACATCCAAATTGGTAAGAAAGAAGTGAAGGTTGTTTCTATTTGCAGATGATATGATCTTATACACAGAAAATCCTAAAGAGTCCCCCCCCCCAAAAAAAAAAGAGAAAAAAACTTCTGGAACTAAGAGAAGAGTTCAGCAAAGTATCAGGAGATAAGATAAACATATATAACTCAGATTCTTTTACACCAACAGACACCATCAAAGAGGAAATCATCAAAGCAGTACCATTTACAGTAGCCCCCCAAAAGATAAAATACTTAGGAATAAATCTAACCAGAGATGTAAAAGACCTATACAAAACTACAAGCTCTCCTGCAAGAAACCAAAAGAGACCTATATAAGTGGAAAAATCTACCTTGCTCATGGATAGGAAGACTTCACATCATGAAAATGTCTCTTCCACCCAAAGCAATCTATATACACAATGCAATCCCAATACAAATTCCAGTGGCATTTTTTAATGAGATGGGGAAACAAATTACCCATTTCACATGAAAAGGGAAGAAGCCCCAGATAAGTAAAGCACGACTGAAGAAGATGAATAAAGTGGGAAGTCTCACATTACCTCACTTCAGAACCTATTACACTGCCATGGTGGTCAAAACAGCCTGGTACTGGTACAAAAACAGACAAATATACCAGTGGAACAGAATACAAGAATCCAAGAATCCAGATATAACATCATCCACCTGTGAGCAGCTAATATTTAACATAGCCCCAAAGTGTGTGAACTGGGGAAAGAAAAACAAATCTCTTCAACAAATGATGTGTGCAAAACTGAATATACAACTGATGAAAAATGAAACAAGACTCCTACTTCACACCATGCACTACAAAAACTAACTCAAAATGGAGCAAAGAACCTAAATACAAAATCTAGATAATAAAGATTAAAGAAGAAAAAATAGAGACAACATTGGGAGCCCTAGTTCCCAGAATGAACAGTTATATTACTAACAGTGCACAAACACCAGAGGAGAAAGTAGATGAATGGGAACTCCTAAAAATCAAACACTTACGCTCATCCAAAGACTTCATTGAAGAGTAAAAAGACCACCTACAGACTGGAAAGAAATCACTGGCAACCATGAATCTGATTGGCTTTTAATCGACAAGGTACTACAAAACCTCAACAAGAAAAAGACAAATAACACAATTAAAAAGTTGGTAAAGGATATGAACAGGATATGTCTCATTCACCAAAGAAGACAGCTAAGCAGTTAAGACACACATGAGGAAATGGACATGATCATTAGCCATTAAAGAAATCCAAATCAAAACTACAATGAGATACCATCTCACCCCCCTAAGGTTGGCATCAATCCAAAAAAAACAAAATGGTAAATGTTGGACCAGTTGCGGAGAGACTGGAACTCTTGTACACAGCTGTGGGAATGTAAAATGGTACAACCACTTTGGAAACTGATTTGGTGCTTTCTTAAAGAACTAGAAATAGATATACCATGTGATCCAGCAATCCAACGGCTTGGAATATATCCCAGAGAAGTAAGGGTTGTCACAAAAATAGACACACACACCCCAATGTTCATTGCAGCACAGTCCACAACAGCAAAAAGATGGAATCAACCTAGGCGCCCATCAACAGATGAATGGATAAACCACCTATGGTACACATACTCAGTGGAATACTATGCAGCGACAAAGAACAGTGATGATCTTGGAAAACAACTGACAATGTGGAGTCGTCTGGAAGACATGATGCTGAGCAAAATTAGTCAGTAGTGAAAGGAGAAATACTGTATAGGTGACTACTGTAAGGACTCAAGAAAAAGTTTAAGCACAGAAGAAAATAATCTTTGATGGTTACAAGGGAGGGGAAGGAGGAAGAGGAGTATTCATAGATTAGACAGTAGATAGGAATTGGGTTTGGTGAAGAAAGTGACAGTATGCAGTAGGAGGGAGATAACACGGATGAGTTATGAAAAGCCAAGAGGTTTCCTAAATACAGCTCAACATTTTGAAGGTCAGAATAGCATGGGCAGGGGTCTGTGGGCCATGGTTTCAAGGGACATCTAGGTCAACTGATATAACTGTTTGTTTGTTTGAGAAAATATTCTGTAGCTCCTTTTGGTGAGTGGTGTCTGGAGTCTTTAAAGCTAGCAAGCAGCTCACCTGGAGAAGAGGAGAATGAAGGACATCAAAGACAGGAGGAAAATATGAGACCAGGAGACAAAAGGGACCATATGATGCAGAGACGACATCCCCATGAGACCAGGAGAACTAGACGGCGCCTGGCCACCACCAGTGACTGCCTGAACAGGGAACACAATGCAATCCCTGACTTGGGGACAGAAGAATCGATGTGCAGAACTAGGACTCTATTAGATGATCAGACTTGATGGTCTGACATTGTGGAGGATCCCCTAAGAACATGGCTCCCGTACTCTATGTTGGTCCACAGCTAAAACCGGTACCCAAGTCAACTCTTCAGACAAAGATTGGACTGGACTTTCTAAGATACAGAGGGATGCTGGTGAAATGTGTGCTTCTTGGCTTAAATGCCTACATGAGGCTGTCGGAGCAGCTGCTGTCCAGAGGTGTGATGGGAGGGTGGAGAAGTAGAGACTGGAATTGGTTGAATGGATGTAGGAGATACAAGCTGGAAAGAGGAGTGTGCTGTTACCGGGTGGCGCAAGCGGCTAGGGTTCCAGAGAAGGGGCGGGGGGGTAGAGCAAATTGACTTGGATTGTAAACCATCTCTTAAACACAATAAAACATCAGGAAAAAAATGCTGGGTCTCAAAAGTCCTCGACATGAGGGAAGCAGATGAGACTAGCCAGACTCTGATGACTCAAAACACAAGCGTCAAAGACACAAGAGGGGGCGGCGGGGAGGGCCTGAAAAGCATTATTTCATGAACATAAGCATGGAACAAAAGGGGATACTTTTAACAGATTGTATTAACTTATACAATATGTGACTTTAAATAGGCTGCAATAGGTTTGGGAGCCCCTGGACACATAAACAGTGACAGTGACACACCTGACTGCTAACCAGAAGGTAGGTGTTCAGATCCACCCAGAGACACCCCAGAAGAAAGGCCTGGTGATCTACTCCTGAGAGCACAGCTGTGAACACCCTGGGGAGCAGAGTTCTACTCTGCAGCACATGGGATCACCATGAGTCACAGCAGACTTGACAACAATGGGTTAAACAGACACAGGGTACAAGCAAACTTCAGACTCTTTCATTCATACCCCCCAAATTTTCTATTGAAGTTTATAAAAAAGTAATTGGAGGAGGTATCTTCTTGATCACATGAAGTGTGGTATGGTATATGGGCATATACCATATTTTGGAAGCTGAGATCATATTAGGAGGACATATACAATAAACATATAAACACAATAGTATGGTAAGTGTTACAAGGAAAAATAAAGCGATACTGAAGAAAAGAAGTCAGGCAGTAGTGCCACTACAACTGATCAGAAACCAGACTAAATTAGGGGACAGACCCTTGTTACCATCCTGGAGAAACAAATACCTAGAATGGAAGCAGCCAGTGCAAAGGCCCTGGGGTAGGCACAAGCTTGCAGTATTCAAATCCACCAGGCACTCCTTGGAAACTCAGTGGGGCAGTTGTGTTCTGTCCTACAGGGTCACTATGAGCTGGAATCAATTCAACAGCAATGAGTTTGGTTTCTTTCTTTCTTTTTTTTTAAATGGTGGGAACAATAACAGATGCTTCATAGTTCAGTCACACACCCAAGGCAAATGAGCACACCAGCCCAAAAGCAAAGATGAGGAAGCAGGAAGAGACAGGAGAAATGGATGAATGGAAACAGGGAACCCGGGGTGAAGAAGGGGAAAACACTAACACACCACATCATTGGAAACCACTGTAAACTTACCTTGATCACAATAAAAAAGAATCTACAAATTTGCCGATGTCCCCAGGTGATTCTTATATGTAATAAACTTTGAGACACACTGCTCTACCACTGGTTCTCAGAATCCACTCTTAGCTCTCAGCATCTGTGTGGCTGGGGAACTTGTTAGACAGGCAAGTTCCCAGCAGAGGTTTGCCCTGGAAGGACTTGGTTGGAAGCCCTGCTTCTCAACTGGGTCCCAAACACCCCTCCGGCATTCTCAGGGCCTCAGGGAAGAAAGCGTCCCTACTTCCTCCCTCCCTCCCCCTCTCTCTGAAGGAGTGGCAGCAAACCCCAGGGGGTGAGTAAGGGCTGTGTCTCCAGCTCCATCTGCACAACGCAACTCAGTCTGAGGGCAAGCACTTAGTAAGCACTTCTCTGGTGCAAGACACTGGCCTCAGCCTGGCACCATGCACAGCCAGGCACTCAGCAGCACCTGCTTATTGAGGCCAGAGCTAAGACTCACCACAATTGCCCATTCTGTTTTTATGGCTTTGAGAGCTGTCCTTTGCTCTCATTTTGGTCCCACCTGTCCCCTGGAAGAGAAGACAGAATTAAATTGTACTCCACCTGGCAGATTAGAAAAGTGAGTAGTCTTCCAGTGCAGGGTGAGGTGAGAGGCCAAGGTCCTACAATCCAGGTCTTCAAACTCCCATTCAGTTTCTGGTCACGTGGGAGGTGCAAGAATGCAGCTGGATCAAGAGTATGGACAGGGCTTTCTACTCTCTATTGAGTTCTCACTGTGTGCTCTCACTGTGAGTTCCCACTGTGTGGTCCCACTTAGTTACCACTGTGATCTCTCTACTGTGTGCTTCCCCTGAGTTCCCACTGTGTGCTCCCACTATGTGCTCTCACTGTGAACTCCATGTGCTCTGCAAGGTCCCACTGTGAGTTCTGACTGTGTGCTGTTACTGTGAGCTCCCACTGTGTGCCCCTACTGTGAGTTCCCACTAAGCCCTTATTGTGTGCTCTGTCTTGGTTATCTAGTGCTGCTACAGCAGAAACATCACAAGTGGATGGCTTTAACAGAGAAATTTATTCTCTCACAGTCTAGGAGCCTACAAGTCCCAATTCAGAGTGTCACCTCCAGGAGAAGGCTTTCTCTGTCCACTCTGGGGGAAGGTCCTTGTTGTCAGTCTTCCTGGGTTGAGGAGTTTCTTAGCCCCAGGACCCCAGGTCCAAAGGACACACTATTCCCCTGGCTCTTGTTTCTTGGGGGTGTGAGGTCCCTACGTTCTCTCTTTTAAATCTCAAAAAAGACTGGCTTAAAATACAACCTAATCTTGTAGACTGAGCCATGCCTCAGTAACATAACTGCCTCTAATCCTGCCTCGCTGACATCAAGGAGGAAGGGTTTACAACACATAGGAAAATGACATCAGGTGACAAAATGACATCAGGTGCACAGTCACATGATACTGGGAATCATGGCCAAGCCAAGTTGACACAGATTTCGGGGCACACAATTCAATCCATGACATGCTCCTATCATGTGCTCCCACTGTGAATTCTTACTCTGCTCTCCCACTGTATGCTCCTACTGTGCACTCCCGCTGTGCACTCCTACTAAGTTCCCACTGTGTGCTCACATTGGGACCTCCCACTGTGAGCCCCTACTATGTGCCCCCATTGTTTCCTCTCACTGTGTTCCCACTGTGCACTTCTACTGAACATCCACTCTGCTCTCCCACTGTGTGCTCCTACTGGGCCCTCCCACTGTGAGCCCCTACTGTGTGCCCTTACTGTTCCCTCCCACTGTGTTCACACTGTGCACTCCCACCGAGCATCCACTCTGCTGTCCCACTGTGAGCCCCTACTGTGCGCCCCTACTGTTTCCTCCCACTGTGCGTTCCTGCTGTGCACTCCTACTGAGCATCCACTCTGCTCTCCCACTGTGTGCTCCTACTGGGCCCTCTCAGTGTGCCCCCCCCACTGTGCGCCCCTGCTGTGCACTCCTGCCATATGTTGGGTGTTCAGAAGGGCAGCCCATTGGGCTTAATGCTCTCTGGTCGCCATCCTGAAATTCTTACTCATTTCTGAACAAAGAATCTACATTTTTGTTGTGGGCAGCTCTGGATGGGAACCCCAACCCGGGTGCACACACCAGGTCCCCAGCAGCCAGTAGGGATCTGAGATGTAGCCTGGACTCAGAGAACTAAATACTGTGACCTCCTCTGGGTGCCACGCCACTGTGGAGGAACCCCTGTGGACATCAGAATGGCTGGAAGCCAAGGTCCAGAGGATGATACCTGTCTCTGATGAGGAACCAGAGTCCTTCATCAGCTCGCACACAGATAGGCTCAGATGCCTTGGGCTGTAAAGCCCTCCCTCTATGACTGTGCTGCCCATCCCTGCCACCTGCAGCATACAGTGGGGCTTCCACTGGGAGCACACATAGGAAATCATGGTAGGAGCACAGAGTAGGAGCTACCAGTGGGAACACACAGTAGGAATTCAGAGTGGGGGCATACAGTAGGAGCATAGAATAGGAACTCACAGTGAGAACACACAGTAGGAGCACACAGCAGGAACTCACAGTGGGAGTATACAGTAGAAACTCACAATAGGAGCACACAGTAGGAACTCACAGTGGGAACACACAGTAGGAGCACACAACAGGAACTCACAGTGGGAGCATACAGTAGAAGCTCACAGTAGGAGCACATAGTAGGAACTCACAGTGGGAGCATACAGTAGAAGCTCATGGTAGGAGCACACAGTAGGCACTCACTTCAGAAGCACACAGTAGGAACTCACAGTGGGAGCACACAGCATGAACTCACATTAGGAACATACAGTAGGAACGCACAGTGGGAACACACAGTAGGAACACATAGTGGGAATGCACAGTAGGACCTCCCAATGGGAGCAGATTGGGGGCTATGGACCCAGAGGGAAAAGGATCGGGGGTCACCCTGCCCAGAAACCTGTGGTCCCCTGAAGCATGTGTCACGGTGGGAGCACATGGAAACTCACAGCCCTTGGTGACACATCAACCAAGCGCTTCCCTTCCCTACTCTCTTCTTCTCCCAAATGGGGCCAGGAGCATCATCTACCCAGCCCAGTTCAGAGGGGCTGAGGAGGGCCTCCTGCCTGTCGACTGTTCTTTACCTTGACCACTGAACCTGAAGTGCCATCACTGAAATCAGTCTTGGCTGACTCCCCTGGGTGAAATCAGTGCCATGAATGGCTGTGCCCAGGTCTTACAGAGGCTGGCTACTGACAGGTCTGCCTCCTCTCCAGGACAGGCTCTGGAGGGAAAGGTCTGCACCCCATTCACTCATTCCCCCAGAAAGCCGTTCCCTGGTGGCTCCTGTCTGCCTGGCGCTGGCTGGTGCTGACACGCAGACAGCCTTAGGGTCTCCAATACCAGGCCAAAGGCCTGCCCTGAGCAGGGGTCCTCTAACTCTTTGCCGAATGAATAAACAACTACCTGGACAAGTGAAAGTTACAGCTATGTTTGTTGTGCACCTACTATGTGCCTGGAGTCCCTGAGCGGTACCGGCAGTTAAGTGCTCAGCTAGTAACTGAAAGTTTGGGTGGTTTGAATTGACCTAGAGGCACCTGAGAGGACAGGCCTGGCAATCTGCTTCTGAAAGATCACAGCCAGTAAAACCCTCCGGAATTTAGCTCTAGTTTCCAGCATATGGGGTCATCTTGAGCTGGAATCACCTCAATGGAGACTACTTTTATTATGATGTCTAATTGACTTATATGCATTACCTCATTTAACTCTCACAACAGCCCTGAGTTCCAAACCCCCAAACCAAGCCCACAGCCATCGAGTTGAGTCACACTCACAGAGACCCTATAGGACAGAGTACAACTTCCCCATGGGGTTTCCAAGCCTGTTACATGGAAGACCACCATGTCTTTCTCCCAGGGAGTGGCTGCTGGTTTGAAACTACCCAACTTTCAGTTAGCAGCTGAGCACTTTAACCACTGTGCCACCAGGGTTCCTAACCCTGAGTCAAGGGCTACCAATTGTCCCCATTTTACAGAGGAGGAAACTGAGGCACTCAGTAAAGACATCTAACTTAGTGGACTTACAATACACCTGCACTCATATGAGATACCCGCACTCCATGAGATGCCAAGAACCAGCAGGCAAGCAAGCCGAGTTCAGAACCAAAGTAGCAAAATACCTTGAGATGGTATTTATTTGCCTACTTGATCTTGAGTCCTAATGACAGTTTATTCTCATAAACATCTAACTTGTGTGCTCAGTCTCAGTTACAGCACAATGCCAAGTGGCTAGTGTGTTTGCCCTTTGGTGGGCGATCATCCTCTCTCGCTGTTTTTTTAAAAATAAAACAAGACTCCCCAGAACCTGAGTATCTCACTGCATCTGATGGGGGTGCTCCCCAGAACCTACATATCTCATTGTGCATCACAGGTGGGGCTCCCTGGAACCTGGGTATCTCACGGTGTCTCACAGCGGGGATGCCCCGGAACCTGGGCGTCTCACTGCGTCTCACGGGTGGGACGTTTGTCCTCTACAGCCTCTGTGGTCTTGTGAGGCCAAGCCAACCAGAGGCAGACGAGGGAGTGTTAGCGCTGTCTCCAAGTATTGGCCACCAGCAATTCCCCAGATGTGCCTGCAGCTCCTCCTACCAAGAGGCGGAGTCTGTCTCTCCCTCCTTGAGTAGGGGCGGGCTCTGTGAACACTTTGACCAATTGGATACAGCAGAGGGGACTACAGCACCAGTTTGGACTAAGCCGTAAGAGGCTTGGCAGCTTCTGCCTTCCCTCTCCTGGAACCAGCTGCCATTAAAAGAAGCTCAGGCCAGATTCCACAATGGGGAGAGACCACATGGGCAGGGGGAGACCTGGGGACATGAGAGTCTCTAAACCTATATAGGGAGAGGGTCCTGGCCAGAGCAGTTTATGTTTACTGAGCACATACTAGGGGCCACCCAGCGTGGGAGGAGCCAGGTCGGGTCATACAGGCCCAGTTGAGCGGACCCAGGTCACCCTGTGGCATGGAGACAAAACATCCTTCTGGGTTCTAACCGAATTACAGAATCACCAGCCAAAAGATCTTGCTTTAAGCCTCAAAGTTTGGGGGTGGTTTGTTAGCAACAGTAGGGGTGTAGCCAGTTAGACCCAGATATCAGGTCATGGGTATGGGGACTGTGCTTGCTTCTGCCCTAGCCTTGAGTTGGAGGTATCAGGGAGGGGATGTGAAAACTCTCAGGGGAACCTAGAAGCCCGAGAGATGACCCTAAATGAGGTTAATTCAGGATCCCATAAAGTACCAGTCACAGCAGACACAGAAGACAAAGAGGATTCCCAACACAGAGCCCACATGGACCCACACAGTCTTCACCACCGGGTCTCAGAGGTGGTGCCAAGTGTCTGGGCAGCCAGTGCAGAAGGGAGACGTGATCTGTGCTCACCCCGAGAGAGGAGCAAACACACCGGCTGGGTCCAGGCTGAGGAGCTTGGGAAAGACGGCATCTTCAGATGGTGGAGCTCCCCACTGCAGCAAGTGGATGGTGCCGTGGAGAAGGGCTGCTGGCGAGCAGACAGATTGGCCTTACTCAGCCACTTTGTCTGGGTCGGGTTTGGTTTCAAGTGGGAGGGCCCCCCAACTGGCATCCCTGTGCACCTCACTCATACCCCCACCTTCCTGGAAGCTGGCCCACTGGTTCTCCCAACAGGTGTTAAAATAACGACCTTTGGGCTACAAAGGAAGCTGTGTGCCAAGTGATAAGAGGTTCTGGCTGGTGAACCTGGAAGGAGGGAGGTGGGAGGGAGGGAGGGACAGAAATGCAGAGAACCAAAAAAACCTGTTGTTGTCCAGTTGATTCAGCGGTGTAAAGAAGAGCTGGCAAATTTCTGGGGACCTTCGACTGGACTAGAGATTTCTCCACCTGCCCTCAGAATTCCACCTCAGTCTTCTCTTCAAGAGCAAGACTGGCAGTAGAAAATGTTGACCTAATACCATTAGTCTGCTCCTGCCACAGGGCCTTTGCACTTGCTGTTCCCTTTGTTTGGGATGCATTGTGCTCTGGCCTGGTAACTGCATAGTTCAAGAGCTTTGAGGTTCCCTGGGTGGTGCAAAGAGGTAACATCTTGACTACTGGCTGAAATGTTACCAGTTTAACTGCACCACCATCACCAAAGTACCTCAGGAGAGAGAGCTGACAATCTGCTTCAGAAAGTATGCAGCACTGAAAATTCTATGAAGCAGTTCTACTCTGCCCACATGAGGTCACCAGAGTCAGAACTGACTCAGCGGCAACCAAGGATAACAAAAAAAACCAACACTCTCTGCTGCTGAGTCAATTCCAATCCATAACGACCCCACAGACAGCGTAGAACTGTCCCATGGAGTTCCCAAGGAGTGCCTGGCAGATCTGAACTGTCTACCTTCTGGGTAGCAGCCATAGCCCCTAACTACTAGACCACCAGGTTTCCCAAGGGTAACAAAGCAGAAGCTAAATAAACAAGTGCTGCCAACTCTGCCTTCAAAATATGCCCTGACCTGCCTCTTCCACCACGTATAAAGGGACCACTCTGGTCTCAGCCTCTACCTTGTCTTGCCTAGAACGCTGCAGTCACCTTCTCAATGGGTTCCCGGCCTCCATTCTGCCCCCCAGTCCCAGTGCCTGGAGGGATCTTTTTAAAACCTACATCAGGCCTATTAACAACCCCCTGAAGATTTCCCATCCGGTTCAGAATGAAGTCATTCCTTTCCACGGTGGAAGAAAGTCCCCCTGATCTTGTCCCCACCCATCTCCTCTTACCCACTTCATGTCAATCCACTGGCCTACTCAATGTTTCTAGAATACCAGAAATGCCCCACCCCAGGGCCTTTGCACATGTCGTTCCCTCTGCCTGGAACCGTCTTCCCCACATATCTAGATGTCTCCAAATCTCTCTTTACTCACGTCTTTGTTCAAATGTCACCTCCCTAGAGAGGCTGACCCTAATTGCCCTCAATAAAATGGCTAACCACCCCGATTTCTAATCCCCTCACACCCTCTCTCTCCATCCCCTTTAACAGAGTTGTTACAACCCAGACTCCCCACGCAGGCGCTCTTTGAGGCAACTGTCCCACATCCAGGCAGTGATTCTGTGGCCATGCCAGCCCGCAGCCCAGGACATGTATGGACAGAAACCTGCAGGCCAGGGCTGGGCTGCTGTTGGGGAGGTATGCCTGCAAACAAGGCCAGTGCTGTCATTAGGGGGCTGAGTAAGGCAGCTGCTGTCTTAGTGGCTCGGGCTACTGTAACAAAATGCCACATCCTGGGTGGGCTCATTGTACTGTTGTCAGGTGTTGCGGAGTCAGTTCTGACTCACAGCAACCCCACAGGATAGAGCCTACCTGCTGCTTGGGGTCCTCTGGGTTGTAGTATTTACAGGAGCAGATCACCAGGTCTCTTTCACAAGGAGCTGCCGAGAAGGTTCCAAAAGTCAAGGGGTTTCTAAGCCGCTGCCGGCCGATGGGGTGCTCGGCAGTGGCTGAGGCCAAGTCAGCCTTGGTGAGTGGAAGTCCACGTTGCTGGGCCCATGCCTAACGTCCGTTCCTGCCACCGTGGCCACTTTGTTTATGAGCCCATTGAGCAATGATGGGAGTGGCCAGGGAAAGAGGGCTCCTGGTTCCCACAGAACACGTCATCCTGTCCACTTGACTTAAAATCCTCTTCTGCTGAGGTCATCCTTTGGTAAGCATTCACATGAGACACACACTCTTTGACCTGTATCTCCATATGGTCTAGCCACACACCTCTTCCCCATAAATCCCTGGCTCCAATTTCCCAATCATGTTCCTTTCAAGTCTCTGACCATCCAGCCAAGCCTCTGGCCAGAGCCCATGAATCAGGATACATTTGCACGCCTGGCTTCTTCTCCTTCTAAGCCAAGTAAAGAACCAGGTGCCCTGCTCGAAGTTCTGCCCCTTCGGGGGATTTTCCCTCACCATTGTCCTTCAGGGAGGTCCCACTGGCCACTGACCACTTTCAAGTGTCCTAGCATATCATGCAGAACCATCTGTAAATGAGGCACAAGTTTTCTCTTCTTCATTCAGCTTGTCACAAGCAACTCCCCA
This sequence comes from Heterohyrax brucei, assembly GCA_028571685.1. Classification (NCBI taxonomy): domain Eukaryota; kingdom Metazoa; phylum Chordata; class Mammalia; order Hyracoidea; family Procaviidae; genus Heterohyrax; species Heterohyrax brucei. The sequence continues at coordinate 5,819,121 of CM053160.1, read as the reverse complement.
TGAAGTCACAGGTGCAGACCGGGAGATGGATGGTAATGTGACAGGAGTGGACACCACGGGCATTTGGGCCACTTCCTCGTGCCATTTCTCGTGCCTTTAGGTCCTACATGGCCCTGATCTCATACACACCACTTCCATTTAACGATGGAGCACTGCTGGGCTCATCCAACCTTATGACTCCGCAGGTGAGACAGCGTCCAGTTCATGCTGGGCTGCTCAGGACGCATGGTGACTTGGTATCCCATGGTTAAGCATTCAGTCTTTGCTAAGGCCCAGTAAGAAGCCAGAAGCTGTCTCTCAAAAGGAGAATAGTTATCTACAGAAGATGGCAGTGCTTAGCTCCAAAATCCTAAGGGTCTGCACTGTGATTCACCTATGGGGGCCTGCCAAAGACGCCAAACAGCATTTCTGTCAGCCTTTGACACTTCTAACACCACTGGATCAGCTGGGTCACGTGGCCCATGTGTAGAGGCACCTGCACGACAGCCTGAACCTGCCGCACAGCCTTCTGTTTGTTCTGGATGCCACTCAAAACCAGCAGCTTTTCAAGTCACTCGATAAACAGGCCAGAGTGGCACACCCCAGTGCAGAATATATTGCCTCCAGAATCCAAAGAGACCCAGTAGGTACTGTGCCTCCTTTTTAGCTATGGGAGGAGCCAGAAGGGTAATGGTTTTACTGGGGAGAATGGCTTAGCAGACAAAGATGGAATAATCTCCTCAGATGGTAGTGAGAGGGTTGGCTGCATTGGCAGGAGTGATTCAACAGAATTTAGGGGCTCAGTGTCCCCAGCTTCCTAATTATATGCCCATATGTTCCCAATCCAAGTTTCAAGATTCCATTTTTTCCCCATCAATGCCTTCCCTTGAACTTCAGACACCACTTGAGGTTGGAAATTGAGTTGGTGATGGAGTTCAGCCACGTTTCTCATAAGACTCTGGGTTTGGTTTTAAGCAACATCAGCTGTTACAAGAAATAAGGCTGCCTTTCAAAACACAAATGGAAGCTTTGAAGTTCTTTATGTGGAACTTGAGCTTTGACTCTGAAGCCCTGAGCTCATCTCCTTCTTTTATCAGTTTGTCGAGCAAAAGTAGGACGAACCAGCCAGCTTCCTTATACATCTCATTATGACAAAACTGTAGAAAGATATCACACGTGCAATCACTCAGAGCCTTGTCTTTCACCCAGACGCTGGTGGTGGTTATTCTGTGCATTTCTATTGTAACCACACACTATGCATTAGCATGCCGAAGCAGTCATCAGCATCTTTGAGAACCAATTTAGAAAACTCATTCTTACAATTTTGTTTCTCTAGAACCATTCCTGACACCAAATGTCTTAGGCTGGATTCTCTAGAAAAGCAAAACCAATCAAGTGTGTAAACAGAGACAGAGAGAGAGATTTGTATCAAGGGAATGACTCAGATGGTTGTAGAGCCTGGAAAGTCCCAAGTCCGTGGGTCAGGCTGGAGGCTTCTCCTGATTCACATAGCCACCAAACCGAGAACACCAAACCCACTGCTGTCAAGTTGATTCTGACTCATAGTGACACTACAACAGAGTAGAAATGCTCCATAGGGTTCCCAAGGTGCACCAGGCAGATTTGAACTGCTGACCTTTTGGTTAGCAGACTTGGCACTTAACCACTCCGCCACCAAGCCTTCCCACATAGCCACAGGGGCTGGCAAATCCAACACTGACGGATCAGATAGTAGGATTCTTGCTCACGGGCTACAAAGAACAAGGAAGGCCAAGACTGGCAAGCAAGCTGCCAGCTTAAGTCTCAAGGCTGAGAGGTCTGACAAAGAGGAGCCAGCTGCAGGATCCAAAGTGAGCCAAAGAATTCACTTACAATCGATGCAGGCCACACCTCCAAGGAAATTCCTTTTCAAGTGATTGGCTGCTCACAGGTGATGACATCACATCAAATCTCCTTACAGAAGCGATCACATCATCATACAACTGGCAGTCTACATCCTAACTGCCGGACCACCGAGAATCATGGCCCAGCCAAAGTGACACACAACCTTAACAATTATAAATGACAGCATCCGGGGGGGGGGCAGGGGACACAGTTCAGTACAATCAGTTACCACATACACCGATGACAACACCACACAGCCATCCTGAGGGATGAGGTGGTCACACAGCAGGTACACAGTACTCTCCAAGGTCTACGCTTGGTGTGTCATTCCTGTGTTTGTCTTTTTTAACAGAGGGCTAACATGTACTGTAAAGGGCCTGAGGTTTGCCGAGCTGTCCTCGCCACACAGCTCGATGGATTTTTGTAAAAAGTCCTTTTTTAAAAAAAATTATTGTATATTTTAAAATAGTTTTAGATTTATAGAAACATCAAGAAGACAGTACTGAGTTCCCATATACCCCATACCCAGTTTCCGGTTGTTAACACCCTACTTTGCTGGTGTCTGCCATTCAGTTGGTTTTCACTCATATGACCCTATGTGACAGAGCATAACGCCCCCACGGGATTTTCTAAGTTGTCACCTTTATCTGAGCAGACAGATAGGTCTTTCTCCCACGACCCTGCGGGGCAAATGTGAACCACCAACCTCTCAGCCAGCAGCCCAGTCTTTAACTGTGGTGCCACCGGGGTTCCTTCGGTCTCACATCAGCGTGAAACGTTTGTCACGATTAACGAACCCATACCGGTACATTATCCCTAACTAAAGCCTACTCTTGACTCCGATTCTCTCCATTCTTTCCTGAAGTCCTTTTTCTATCTGCAGATCCCATGTGAGTTAGCAGTCACATCTCCTTAGGCTCCTCTTGGCTGTGTTGTGACAGTTTCTCAGGCGGCCCCTGTTTCTGATGGCCTGGACAGCCATGGGGAGCACTCAGCAGGCATTTGGTAGGATGTCCCTCTGCTGACACTGTCTGCTGTCCTTCTCATGGCTGGACTGGAAGCTGTGGACCCGGTGACTTATTCCAGCTATGCCATTGACGGGACAGAGCCGGGTGGCTGCAGGAGAGCAGGGTAGATTTGCTGCCCTGGTATCTGAAGAACACGTTCACAGTTACAGATGTGCATTTCTGCTCGTGTGTCTGCACACCATCTCTGGAACGTCACACAGCAAGTGGTGACTATGAATACTTCCAGATGCTTCTGAGCATGATATAGGAGAGAAAGAGGCTTTTCATCGGGCACCCTATTGGTATTGGAGGAACATTTTTAAAGCCATGTCTATACACAACTTAAAAACAAAAAGATAAAGTCAATGAAACAGAAGATGCTTGAAGATGGGCCTTCACCTCTGCTGCTGGGCAGGGGTCCAGGAGGCATAAGACGGAGCAGGCAGGTTGTCTCAGTCAGGTGGCTGGGACTTCAAAGGAGGAGAGGGGAAGATAAGGGACCACCTGAGGGCTAAGGCCACCTCACCTCAGGGCTCCTTCCATCCAGGTGTATGGGTGCAGGCGGGGAGGAGAGGCAGTTGTCAGCCCAGGCTTAGCCTTGAAGCATCTGAGGGACAAGGGATGTGTCAGACTCAGTCACTGCAAGTGTCTAGGCAAGTAGCTACACCTCTCTGTGCCTCGGTTTGCTCATCTGTGAAGTGGGGATGTTGACAATGCTGAGTGCTAGGGCTGCTATGAGGACAAGGTATGATGACAGACTGAAGAGCCCAGTTCACAGCTTGACTCAATGATGTACGCTCTTCACAGTAAGAACAAGAATCAAATCCCCCTACTCCTGCCGACAAGGTTTGCTGTTATTGGTCCCTGACCACCTGTCAGTCCCCATAAGCCTCCCCCTTCCACTCCCCCACCCAGCTCCAGCCACACTGGCCTCTAAGCTGTGTCCACCTCAGGGCCTTTGCATATGCTGTCACCACCACCTGGAACACGTTGCCCTCAGATATTCACATAGCTCCCTCTCAACAGGTTTGGTTTCCAGAGGTCCTCACTGCATAGCCCAGGCTGTGGGGGGTGCGGGAGTTGACACAAAGCAGAGGACTCTATGTCTGCAGGAGTTTCACCATCTGAAGTGGATAACAGAATCTTCTAGAAAATTTTGTATGGTGCCCTAGCTCCACTCTTGGCAATCCTGATTGGAGGAGACACCAGAAAAATGGTGTCTCTCTTAAAACCTCCCTCAAGGATTCCAACGAACACGCCCAGTTAACAACCACTGCTCTGTCCTTACCCAGAAGGCACCAGCCCAAGGACACAAAATCCATAGCAGTATCCACACTCTGCCCAGTCCTGCTCATGGCAGACATCATTAATCAATCATGATCTGTCTTCTCACTGAACCCAGACCAGCCACAGAACTGCTCCAAGACCAAGGCTCCAGGGGTCTGTCACCAGGGGCCTCCAGGGGACCCGGGAGTGAAGGCGCTTCTATCCTGGTCTGATCATCTAACGCACATTTATTTCAGGAGACCTAGCAGGTTGGCATCTTACTCATTAGCTCCCAGCCCACAATCCTTGGCAACCTCCCTGCCGTAGCTTGCTTCAAAAACCAAAGCCGATAACGGCAACGTAGTAACAGCTGACGTTTACTGCCTGGTTACTGCGTGCCGGGCACCGGGCCAAGCACTTCACACACACCATATCTTGTAACCCCCACAACCGTTCTATGACAGAGGAAGACTGGCTTGCCCTGATTCTGCGAGGAGGAAACTGGGGCATGGGGCAGCCCTGAGACAGGCAGAGCCAGGATTTGAACCCTTGGGTCCTCCTGGCAAGTCCCACCCCGTGGAGGGGCCAGGGGGGCTGGGCTCTGCCATCTGGGTCCCATAATCCTGCTTCATCAGTGTTTGTGCTGTATAGATCGGTCCAATCAGAACGTTCCATGCCCCTGGTCTCAGGGATTGGTTCAGACAAACATGTGACCCAATCTTAGCCAATGAGAGTCAGCTGTAGGCTTCTCCTGGGAAAATGTGGATAAAGGGGTTCCCCATCTGTTAAGAGTGCTGAGGTTGGAGAAGGTCAGCAAGATGCCTCTGGTGGCCACCTTTATTGTTAGAGAAGCCAAGTCAGAAGAAAGACAAGCTGAGAGGCAGAGAGAGGTTGAGTCTGTCACTTGAGCTCCTGGATCCTGCCAAGCCTGAAGCCCCAGGCCCTAGACTTTTCAGTTATGACAGCTAATAAATTCTCTAGGCAAATTGGAGCATCAGGGGTATCTATCCCTTGCAGCCAAGAGTCCTGACTCAAAAAAACAGGTGACAGGTAGCACTGATTTTTACAAAGACAGAAATGTTGACTCTGGGTGACGAACGTGTTTATCAGGGCCCAGAGGGAGGGTTCGTTCTCTGACAGGGTGATGGTAGAAGTGAGCAGGCTCCAGGAGGAGCCCGAGAGGACAGGCCTGTTGCTTGGCAGCTCCCTGGATTTCTGCAGAAGCAGCTTTTCTGAATGGCTGTCTGCTGTCTGTGCAGAGATGTCCCGGGCACACCAAGGGGACTGTCTGCTAGAAGGTGAACGTGAGCGCCAGACTGGGTCAGAAAGAACAAGAACCACCTGCCTCACGGCCACAGTCAGTGAGCCATGACGGGGGAGGCAGGGGTGACACACAGTAATTAAAAAAAAAAAAAAAGCTAACACCCAATTCACTGCCAACAGGTCAATTCTGACTCATAATGACCCTAGAGGACAGAGCAGAACCGCCCCAGAGTTTCCAAAGCTGTCACCTCTACCAAAGCTGGCTGCCACATCTTTCTCTTGCAAAACAGCTGGTAGGTTCGAATCACCAGTCTTAGCTGAGTGCTTTAACTACTGCGCCACAGGGCTCCTTTGACACACAGGAGGGGCCCATGTGGGGTCGCTTCCATCCCCTACAACACTATTTTGGGTCTTCCCACCGTGTGTTTGGAAGTTTGCTCAAAATGCCAAAGGGCTGGGGGTTTGGCCAAGCGTAAGGCTGGACTTGGAAGAAGCGGAGGAAGCCTTTTCTCTGGAGCTGTATTCTGAATTGAGGGCTGGGGAGTGCAGCAGGGGACAGGGCCACAGGGCCAGGTTGACAACAGTGCCGTCACTTCCTGAGCAGGTAGTAAGTGCCCGGTGTTCCACAGAGAAGGTACTCAAATAGAGAGCAGAGCTGGCTATTCCCTTGCTGAAATTAGGCCAGAGGGCTTCCCTTTGTTCTCAAAACAAAGTCTAGACTGCTGGTTATGACTTGAGGCCCTGTGAGATCCACTTCTCCCCTCTTCTTGGGTCTCACTGCCTCATCATGGACTTCTTGGCCCTTGTACAGTCCATTCCTGCCCCAGGGCCTTTGCACGTGCTGTTCCACTTACTGGAATGCTAGTTCCCCAGCTCCTCACAGGACTTACTACACAGAAAAGCCTTCTCTGACCATGTCCCTTCCCCAGAAGAATCCCTGTCCCCTTTCCCTGCCACTCCTTTTCATGTTACCCTGGTTTCTCAGCTGCTTGAAAGTGAGATGTGCCTGTCCATTCCTTCATTGACAACGAGGGTAGGGACCTTGTCTCTGGCTCCCTGCTCTCAGCCCAGGGTCTGGTGTTCAATAGGGGTTCAAGGAGTCCCTGGGTGAAACAAACTCTTAAACCCTCAACTACTGCAGAAAGACTGGCAGTTCAAACCCACCCAAAGACACCTCAGAAGGCAGGCTGGGTCATTGGCTTCCAAAAGGTCACAGCCTTGAAAATCCTATGGAGTACCGCTCTGTGCCGTCAAATCACCACAAGTGGGACACGACTGACGGCCACTAACAAGTAACATTGGCCAGATGGAAAAATGGCACCAGAGGAGGTGTTAGCGCCACTATTCAAATACAGAAACTGAGGTTCAAGATCACACAGCCTGGAAACACCATCTGCCTGCCCTGTCCTGTCCCCAGAGCTCCCCAGGGAGCAGGGGGACACTCTAGAAGGGGCCTGGTGTGCCCCTACATCAGGCCCTTGGGAGGAGAAGTTAGCAGAAGGTGCCAGGCAGCTGGCCTCCCCAGGAGGCACAGAGCCTGCAGAATCTGGCTTGCACCAGCAGCAGAATCAATCTGCCCCTGGGCTGCACTGGCTCCAGTCCCAGAGAGGTGGTGACTGCCACTCTCATAGAAAAGGGCGCCTCTCGCCATGGCAACAGGGACGTCACTGGGGATGTGAGCACAAAAGGGGGTGTCAGGAAACACCCACATGCTGGCAGCAGGAACATGGTGCTGTGGCCCTGTCCCCGCCTGGGGATGGTCGCTGATACGGATCCAAGCCTCTCTGGGCAGCCAAGGCCTTGCCCAGCCCCCATGCTCACCCTCCCAAGGTCTGTGGTGGTTTTCTGTCTTCTCCTGGAGTGCAGAAAAAAGGAGGCATCTGCTCTGGGCCCTGCACAGTATTCACCACTTTCAAATCCCTTGGAATCATGCCCATTTCACAAACCCAGAAAACCGAGGCAAAAAGAGGCACGGAGGCTTGTCCAGGACTCGGGAATCCCCTTACAGTATAGGGTTACCAATGGAGCCTTGGAGGCTGAATTGGCTGGTTTTGAATCTCTGTTTTTCCATTCAACCAGCTCTGCATCCTTGGGCAAGTTATTTTAGTCTCTGAGCCTCACTGTTCTCATCTGTAAAATGGGGAGAATAGTCTCCAGGGTAGCCAACTAGCTCATTGTTGTTTTCATCATTGTTTCTGTGTACCATTCAGTGGTTCTTAACATATTCACAAGGTTGTTCCACCAGCATCCCAACCTAATTCCAGAACTTTTCTATCACTTTATGGGTCTTTCCCCCTATCCCCCGTCCCCAGCCCCTGGCAACCACCAGTCAACTTTCTGTATGTAAGGATTTGACTTTTTTGGACATTTCACTTAGATGGAATCATACAATCGTGGCCTTTTGTGGCCAACCTGTCTGAGTTGTATATGAGGTCCCACCACATGTCGCATGGGTCAGTGCTTCACCCCTTTGTAAGGCTGAGAAACGCCGCGTCGCGTAGATGCCACGCAGTCAGAATCGACCCGATGGACGACACTAAGTTTCCTCAGTGCAGATGTGGGCACACCACCTTCCGTTTATCCCTTCATCTGCTGGTAGACACGTGGCTTCTTTTTACTCTTTGACAATCATAAAGAATGCGGCCACGAACGTTTTGGCACAAGCCTTCATGGAGACAATGCTTTCAGTTCCGTTGGACCCACCCCTAGGAGCGGAACAGCTGCTGGGTCATTCAGTGGTGCAGTGATGAAGCACTCAGCCGCTAACCTGGAGGTCAGCCGTTTGACCCCACCAGCAGCTCCGAGGGGGATGACGTGGTGACTGCCTCCCGTGAAGATGGAACCTGCTGCCATTTCACCTCCTAGCGACCCTAAGCAGCCCCAGGAAGCAGTTCTACTCTGTCACATAGGGTCGCTGTTTCACTCATCTGGTGCTGCTCTAACAGAAATACCACACGTGGATGGTCTTAACCATCAAAAGTTTATTCTCACACAGTCCGGTAGGTTGGAAATCTGAATGTGAGTGCTGGCTCCAGGGAGACGCCCCGTCTCTCTGTCAGCTCTAGAGGAAGGTCCTTGTAGGGCATCAGTCTTTCCTGGGCCTGTGAGCACCTCAGCACAGGAATGTCGGGTCTCAAGGACACACTCTTCTCCGGGTTCTGCTTCCCTGATGTTGTGAGGTCTCCATCTCTCTGCTTGCTTCCCTTTCCTTTAATCTCTTGTAGGATAAAAGGTGGTGCGAGCCACACTCCAAGGAAACTCCCTTCACGTTGGAGCAGGGAGGTGACCTTAGGAAGGGATTTACAGTCCCACCCTAATCCTCTTTAACTTAATCCCATCTATTAACCATGGACACAGATTAGGATTTACAGCACAGAAAAAAAAATCACGAAATGGGGGATAATCACCGAATACTGGGAACCACGGCCCAGCCAAACTGTTACACACATTCTGGTGGGACACAATTCAGTCCATGACCGTCGTTATGAGTGGGAATTAACTCAGCCTCAAACAGCAACAACACAGTTACTCTAAACTTAACTTACTGAATCATGTTACATCCTTACTGTGAGGCAAGAGGAGCCAAGTTCTCCCCAGAGTGGCCGGCACTGCTTATTTCCTGTTTTTTTTTTTTTTAATTATACTTGCCCTAGTGGGGGTGAGTTGGCTGGCTGGCAGTGGGGGTGGGGTAGTGGTTAGGGCTACATCTGCTAACCAAAAAGTCGGCAGTTCAAACCTGCCAGGCGCTCCTTGGAAACTCTGTGGGGCAGTTCTACTCTGACCTATAGGGTTGCTATGAGTTAGAAGCCAGTCGACCCACAGTGGGTTTGGTTTTGGTATGGCGGTGAAGACGTCCCTCAGCAGAGCAAACAGTTTGTGCTCGCATCAGCTACTTGAAAGGTTGCCAGTTCCAATCCGCCCATGAGTGCAGTGTCAGAAAGGCCTGGCAACCAGCTTCCACAGGAGATCACAGCGAAGACGATCCCGCAGAGCTCGGTGTAACTCTGCGACACACAGGGTGCCACGAGTCAGAGCTGACTCCATGGTGACGGGTAGCTGGGGGTGAGGAGGCACCTCACTGTGGTTTTCTGACATGCAGTCAGAATTGACTTGAAGGCTGCGGGGCTGGCTTTCACTTTGGCGATGACTAACGGGAACCCTGGCGGTGCCGCGGTGAAGGGCTTGGCTGCTAACCCAAAAGGCCAGCAGTTTGAACCCACCAGCCCCTTCCTGGAAATCCTATAGGGCAAGCTCTACTCTGCCTCACAGGGTCACTATGAGTCAGAATTGACTGGACAGCAACAGGTGTGGGTTTTTGTGGGGTTTTTTTGGTCTTTTTTTTTTTTTTTGGTAATGACTAAGGACACAGAGCACCTACTTATAATGGAATCCTAGGAGGTAGATGTTACTACCCCGCCCCCACCACCACCCATTTTCTAGATGAGAAGACAGAGGCTCAGAGACGTGATATCACTTGCAAAGGTACACTTGCTACTAAGGGACAGAGTCGGAATCAGAATTGGGGTTTGCTGACTCCTGAGAGTTCTCTCGTACCCCAACCCGCTCTGGGGGGTACTGGAGCTTGACAGTGGTGTCAGTGGATGAGGGTGGTTCATGAGTTTTTCCAGTGATGCTGTGTGACCTGGGCCAAGCAACTAACCTCTCTGAACTCTGCTTTCCTCCGTGAGGGTCACTGGAGGTTTCTAAGCTGGGGTGGAGGTAGGGGACAGAAGGTTGAAGGGTGATGTCCAGACTCAAAGCCACACAGACCCTGAGCAGATGCGTTCTGGATAGTCTGTGCTTCTGCAGGAGAGCCCCAGTCACTCAACAAACACTGGGCAGGGCCTCCTGTGTGCCAGGCACTGTTCCAGGCCGGCAGGTACAGCCGGGAGCGAGACCGACGGGCTTCCTGCCCTCCTGCCACTGACATCCTAGCAGGGCAGACAGACAATCACCTGACAGATGGAGTAGGTAACAACATCCTCTCCAGAGCTAAGGGGAGGAGAGTGGTGCAGCCGTTCATGCAGCACTGAGCTGCTCACGGGAAGGGTGGTGTTTCAAACCTAAGAGCCGCTCCAAGGGAGAACAACGTGTCTACCTGCCTCCATGGAGGCTGCGGCCTTGAAGCCCACGGGCAGTTCTAGTCTGTCCTACAGGGCCACTGTGAGTGGGTATCGAGTCGAAGGGAACGAGTTTGGCTTGGTTCTCTGGTGCTCGGGGGACAGAGGGCCGGAGTACACATGGGGAGTGAGGCACTGCCTCACGCACACAAATCAGCTCAGCCACCAAAAAAAGTGACATTTTAATGCAAGATTTTAAGGCAGCAGAATGCATGCAGAATGGATTCATGGTGATCAAGATGTCAAGATCTTAAATACAGAGAGCCATCAGGTACAGGAGGGTGAGGGGATGGAGGACAGAAATGGAAAGGGCTTAACCTTCAGTCGAGGGTAAAAGACGCTTTTCGGAGGAGGTAATGTCTGAGCAGAGAACTGAACACAGGTAGAGGAAGACAGTACACTCTCTGGAGGAGGAGCAATCCAGGCAACAGCAGGTGCAAAGGTCCTGGGGCAGGAGTGGGCCTGGAGGGATGAGCAAGGAGTGGTAGAGTGGTAGAGACAGAGTGGAAGATGTGGTCAGATTGTGCAGTGCCTTGTAGGCCAGGGAAAGACTTGGTTCTCTCTGTGAGCGAGATGGATGAAAGAGGCCTCTGAGCAGGGGAGGGGTCCCTCTGTTGACTGTGATGAGACCGGGGTGGAGACCAGGGATCCAGGTGAGAGGCCGTGGCAGCGGTGCCAGCCAGGTAAGTGCTGGAGGTGCATCCGTGCAGGGTGTCAGGGAAAACCTGGGGTGTCAGGGGGCGTGATGACTAAAGCAGACAGGGTTTCTTTGGAGAGTGACAAAAATATTCTCAAGTTGACTGCGGGGACGGTTGCACAGCCTTGTGAACACACTAAAAACCACCAAATTCTACCATTTAGATGGCTGAGTTGTATGATGTATGTGAAAGATACCTCAATAAGAAAGAAAATCCCAACCTGCTGCCGTTGGGTCAATTCCAATTCACAGCAACCCTATAGGACAGAGGAGTAGTGTCCCATACGGTTTCCAAGGAACGCCCGGTTAATCTGAAACGCCAGCCTTTGGGTTGCTGCCGTAGCTCTTAACCACTATGCCACCAGGGTTTCCCATCTCAGTAAAGCTGTTTTGTTGAAGGAAAAAAAAAAGGACAAAGTGTGGAAAGAAGGTGATCAGATTCTGAGCAAACTCTGAATGAGGCTGACCTAGTCACCTAGTGCTGCTGTAACAGAAGTGCAAGTGTTCGTTTGGCTTTAACAAACAGAAACTTGTTCTCTCATCCTTTAGGCAACTGGAAGTCTAAGTTGAGGGCTCCAGCTCTAGAAGCAGGCTTTCTCTCTCTGACAGCTCTGAGTGAAGGTCCTTGTCATCAATCTTTCCCTAATCCTGGAGTTTCTCAGCACAAGAACCCCGGGTCCAGAGGACGTGCTCTGCTCACGGTTCTTCCTCCTCACCGATAATGAGGTCTCTCCTTTCTCTGCTCACTTCTGTCTTTTGTATCTCAAAAAGATTGACTCAAGATGCAACCTAATTCTCTAGATTGAGTCCTGACTTGTTAACACAGCTGCCTCATTAACATCATGGAGGTTTAGGATTTACGACACATAGGATAATCCTACCAGATAACAAGATGGGGCAAAACCACACAATACCCGGAATCAGGGCCTAGTCCAATTGATGCACATTTCGGGGGACACAATTCTGTCCATAACAATGATAATAAGGTCCCTTTACGCTCAGTTCTTGCTTATATCTCAAAAGAGATGGGCTCAAAATACAACCTTATCCTGTACATTGAGTGCTGCCTCAGAGAGGTGTTAGGGTTGACAATCTATAGGATAATCACATCAGATTACCAAGTGGCAGACAACCATGGGATACCAGGAATCAAGGCATAGCCACGCTGACATGTATTTTGTGGGACACCATTCAATTCGTGACAGATGTCATAAGGCTGGACTGGACTGTAAGTCACAGAGTGATGCGGGTGAAGTGTGTGCCTCTCTTCTGAAATAGATACACGAGGCTATCAGAGCAGCTCCTGTCCACAGGCAAGAGGGGCGGGCAAAGGGGTACAGGAGTTAGTTGAATGAATATGGGAAGTACGGGGTGGAAAGGAGGAGTGTGTTGTCCCAGGGAGGCCAGAGCAGCTAAAGTCGCACAGCAGTGTGGGTGTGGGGTTTTATATGGCCCGTTGATTGACTTGGATAGTAAACTTTCACTTAAAGCACAATAAGATATTCAGAAAAAAAAGTATTGTTGTTAGGTGCCCTTGAGTCAGTTCTGACTCAGAGTGACCCTGCTTACAACAGAACAAAACACTGCCTGATCCTGCACCAGACCGACAGCCACTGTCACGCTTGAGCCCACTGTTGCAGCCGCAGCGTCAGCCCGTCTTGTTGACGGTCCTCCTCTTTTGGGCTGACCCTCCACGTTAGCGAGTATGAGGTCCTTCTCCTTCTCCAGGGACTGGCCCCTCCTGATAACTTCTCCAAAGTCTGTAAGACACAGTCTTGCCATCCTTCTTCTAAGGAGCACTCTGGCTGTACTTCTTCCAGGACAGAGCGGCCTGTTCTTTTGGCAGTTCGTAGTATAGTCAACATTCCTCTCCAACACAAATCAAAGGCGCCAGGAGCAGCAGATACACATCTCGACCCCCAAACACAATATGCAAGAAACACAGCATCCTTTACTTTCCTCTCCAGTTAACTGGATTTTGTTTCAAGCTTCCAGTCTACCACGTCAGAGGAAGTAAACTTGATTCCTTTCGGCCTGTGGGATCCTGGGGTGGGCCTCTGACCCAGCAGCTGAGCTGTCTAAGTTAAGTCTGCTGGAGGCATCTGGGAGACAGAACCCTCACTCGTCTACCAAGAAAGGCACAGGAGGAGAGGCTGCTTTCCTCCCATCCCTACGCAACTCTGTGCTTCATGCCTCTGGATATTGAATGAGGATGTGATGTCTGGAGCGGTAGCAGCCATCCTGGCACCACGAGTGGGGGTGGGGGACCACACATATTGCTGTCAAGTTGATTCCAACACATAGCAACACCCTCTATAGGACAGAGTAGAACTGCTCCATAGAGTTTCCAAGGAGTGCTTGGTAGCTATGAATCGCCAGCCTCCTGGTTATCAGATGTAGTACTTACCCGTCATGCCACCAGGGTTTTGCTATGAGAGGAAAGCCAGGAGAACAGCAGATCATGATACTGAAGCGCTACTACACCCACCTGGGCACTGCCTACTTCCGGATGCCTTCCTAAGTCACCAACAAAGGGTCTCATGGTTGAAGCCACTGTTAGCCCACTTTTCTCTTACTTGCAGCCAAATGCCTTCCTCACTAATTCAATACACTCTTGCTTCTACAGAGCTAGTGATACAGGGTTGCGGACACAAGGCGTGTCCATCAAATCTGGTTGTATTCCACACCCACCCTGGCCAAATACGTGACCTCAGATAAACTGTTCCCTTTCTCCAGCCTCATTTGCCAGGTGCCCAGTGGAGACAAATGTGCTATGTGCCCTGTAAGCAACACAGTGTGAGGCTGCCTGACAGGTGTTAATGCCTGCGTGGTCCGCAGGAGGGAATTCATCCATGCTGTCCCATGGGAAGTGGCGGGGGGGAGGAACCCCTGCCCTGGAGGACCACACACAATGGCCATCTGCAGGGCTCCACCTGGTTGGAACCAGCTGTCCCTGGGCCAGCTGCTGAGGCATCCTTTCCAGCTGTGTGACCCATGGAAGCTGCAGAGGCCATGGGCTGGTGTCTGGGGGAGGGCCATCCATCTGACGTTGTTCTGAGGTTCTGCTTTCCCTGCCCCGTTAGTGACAGCACTGAGCACTTATACAGAGCACCCTCATGAATCTTCCATCTTCCAGCTGGAGCCCAGTCAGGAGCTCCTCTTAGCCGAGCTCCAGGCTGGCCCCTCCGCTGAGTGGGCACTGAATCCCCTGGACAGAACCCAAGGGCGGCGCCATGGGAAGGTTGCGCTTGGCAGTAACCAGATGACGGCCCTCCCAGGTGGGACCTGTGGTGGCTGGGAGATGCCCTAGAGACATCCCCACTGTCCTGAGAAGCTTGAGATAAGACTGAAAAGACAACCTTGCGAGCGACCATCAACCCGGAGCAGGGTGCTGCGGGCAACCGCGCTTAGTGCCTTTGACCTATCTTATTCACGAGGCTGAGTTCATCTCCTGCGACACTACAACTGGAAAGTGGACTACTAACCTTCTGTCCATCCCCCAGATGCTTCAACTGAGGCCTGGGGAGGTTTTATGGCCTGGTGGTTAGTGCAACACCTGCTAACCAGAACGTTGGCAGTTTGAACCCACCAGGCAAGGCAGTCCTTGGAAACTTGATGGGACACTTCAGCTCTGTCCTATAGGGTTGGTATGAGTCACAGCTGACCAGACGGCAATGAGTTTGGAGGCCTGGTGGTGACGCAGGGGACTGGAGGAACCACAGGACAGTAACAGGACAGCACAAGCTGGTCCCAGTGTGCATGGGCTTGTGTGTTACAGCGGGCCTTTCATTTGGCCCTGCTTTGCTCCGGCTCTTTGGTCCCTTCCTCTCCAGGCTGCTCTGTACTGTCCCTACAAAGCCCAGCTGCCACTCCCACCTCTATCCTGGAGGAAGTGATTCTGAAAACTATTTCCATACTGCAGAGGGTTGGGGAGGCTGGCTGCAGCTTCTTCTTTTTTAAAATTGCAATAAAAGTCACAGCCACACAATTTACCGTTTTAAAGCGAAAAATTCAGTGGCATCTAGTGTGCCCCAGTGGCATCCGGCCACTGTCTCTGTCTAGTTCCAGAACATTCTCAGCATGCCAAAAGCAAAACCCCAAGCTTATCGGCAATCACACCCTGTCCTCCACTTCCCCCAGCCCCTGGCAACCATCCGTCTACTTTCTGTCTCTATGGATTTGCCTGTGATTTACTGCTTCTTGTTAAAAAATCATTAATTAGCTAAATAAAGTCACTCCTAATGCAGAGAGAGACCCAAAGGCCCAAGGCAGCCACCTTGGGTAAGAGGGAAAAATGACCGCAGCAAACAGTTAATGCATTCAGCTACTGACGGCAAGTTTGGAGATTTGAGGCTACCCACACGCACCTCAAAAGAAAGGCCTGGAAATCTACATCTGAAAAACAAGCCGCTGAAAACCCTGGGGCACACACAGTTCGGCTCTGACCCACATCGGGGTGTCAGGAGCCGGAATCGAGGCCAGCTGGGACCAGCCAGGGGAGAGCTCCGTACAAGCGAGAGCTGACCACAGCTGCCCTGCCCTCGGGGAGGAGAATGCCGCCCTGCCACTGACCTTCTGAGCCCTCTGGGGCCACCCCTGCAGCCTGCTCAGCTCACCCTGCCCTGT
Source organism: Heterohyrax brucei (assembly GCA_028571685.1). Taxonomy (NCBI): domain Eukaryota; kingdom Metazoa; phylum Chordata; class Mammalia; order Hyracoidea; family Procaviidae; genus Heterohyrax; species Heterohyrax brucei. Next base: position 5,803,279 of record CM053160.1, on the reverse strand, counting down.
ACACCACCCTGCCCTGTCCTCTTCCCTGCAGGGGCCTGCCTCCAGTTTCCAGATCCAGCTCAATTGTCTCCTTAGGGGTGGGGTGGGGGGCCCATCTGCCCAGCCTGTCTCACCTGCCCCCACCATGCCCTGCTGAATCAATGTCTCCCCTTCATGATTTTGTTTCATCTGATCAGTAGTGACCATCCCTGAGTGGTAAATAGGGTTGACAGGCTCATCTACAAACAGAAAGCTTGGAGGTTTGAGTACTCCCAGTGGCTACTCAGAGTAAAGCCCTGGCCATCTACTTCTGGAAAACCAGCCCCTGAAAACTCTATGGGGCACAGTTCTACTCTGACACACAGGGGGTCGCCAGGAGTCGAAAGTGTCTCCCTGGTGACAGGCATGGGTGGAGAACTGTGAACCCCGACTTCAGGAAGCTGACAGTCTGGGGTTCCCACGATGTGTTTCAAAAAGTCTCATTTTAAGCACACAAGTTCAAAAACTTTTGATGACCCTACAGTCTGGAACCACCACCCCGTCAATATGTCCATCAGCCCCAAGTTTCCTTGTGCTTCTCACATTCCCCACCGAGGCAGTCACCCACCTCCTTTATGTCACCACAGAAGGGATCTGAGCTTTTTTTTTAGGGTCTAATTAAGGAGCCCTGACAGTGCAGTTCTCAGCTGGTGACTGGAACGCAGTGGCCCTTACCCACCCTCACGTCTTGGGGAGAAAGACGTGGCACTCTGCTCTCATAAAGATGACAGTCCAGAAACCCCCTGGGGCAGCTCTACCATGTCGTAACGCTTCTAAGCGTGAGACTCAACTCGATGTCACATGAAACCGACCAAGTCCACTACAGGCACTGGTGGTTCAGTGGCAGCGTTCTCGCCTTCCACGCAGGAGACCTGCGTTTAAGCCCCAGCCGCGGCACCTGCCACCCACAAGGCATGGTGAACGGCCACTGTCGAATCCAGGCCACTGTCTGCTCTTTCGAGGACTGTCACTAAGAACAGCTTTTATGTTTTTTAGGTTGATAAAAATCTAAAGAAGACTATTTCAAAACAGAAGAATATTTCATGAGAACCACATGAAATTCAAATTCCACGTCCCTAAATAAAGCTTTATCGGAGTGCGGTTGTGCTCTTGCACTGACACGTTGGCTGTGGCTGCTTTCCTGCCGCCACGGCAGAGGTGAGCAGTCAGGGCAGAGGCTGTGTCACCTGCAGGGTCGAAAATATTCGACTCACAGAAAAGTGTGCTGGCCCCTGACTTGGCGAGGAGCCCTGGAGGCATGGTGCTTAAGAGCTGTGGCTGCTAACCCCGAGTCCAGCAGTCCGGATCCACCAGCCGCTCCTTGGAAACCCGATGGGGCATTTCTGCTCCGTCCTGCAGGGTGGCCATAAGCTAGAACTGACTCGACAGCAGTGGGTCTAGTTTTTGACTTAGCATAAAGATTCTGAGATTCACCCGTGCTGTTGTGAGCATTAAAAACTCATTCCTTTTTACTGCTGAATGTTACCTTGTATAGATACCCTGCCATTCATTTCTCCAGCCACCAGGCAATGGGCATTGGGCCTCTTTCCGGTTTGGGCTGTTGGGAACACGTGTGTACAAGCTCTGTGGGGTGTGTCCTTTGTTGAACTAAGGGAATCACAGAGGAGCAGAAGGGTTGGGCCCCGGTCTAGGACTCTGTACTCTGTACCGTGTTACCATGTCACAAGGTAACATTCTCAACCACTGTCTTTTCTGTCCCAGCCTTTTCTCTGCTGCCCCTTGCAGGCTTCTTTTCCAGGCTAAACCCTGAATGATCCTCTGCCTCGGGGGAGGAGAAATAGAATAGCATTTAAAAAAAAAAAAAAAAGTTTGTTCAGTTTCAGAAGCCAAAACTTTTAAATTGCAAAACCTGGGCCTCTGAGCTTCAAAATTTCAGCCAAGAAGAGTTCCACATGTCAAATTTATGCCAGAAACAGTAGCTTTAGAAGAAATGGTGGTTGTGGTGGTGGTGTTCTGTCTTTGAGTCATTGTTGGCTCAGAGTGACCCCATGTGACCCAGCAGAACTGCCCCCTGCAGCTTCTGGAAGCAGAGCAGTAGGTATTTCTCCTAGGGAGCCGCCAGGTGGATTCCAACCACCAACCTTCTGGTGAGAGTAACCACTGCACCACCAGACTTCCATGGGAAAAATGTTTGTCATGATAAAAGACTCACCCTGGCAGCCCAGGAGGGGATGATGGCTTCCTGGGCTGGCAGAGAGCAGCCAGAGGGTGGACAGAGGCCACAGGCTCCACTAGAATCTAGTCAGATGGCATTTCCCAGCCTCCTGTGTGGTTAGCAGTGGTCACGTGACCAAGTTCTGGCCGATGGAAGGAGAGGTCAGTGATGGGAGCCACTTGCCGCCCTGACCCTTAACATCTCCCCTATATGATATTCAACTTCTTTTCTTCTCTGCCAACTGGAACCTGATGGGCAATGAAGCTCTGGAATGGAGTGGCACCATGAGATGAGACTATAAAACTGACTTGTGACAGACTTAGGAAGGAGAGCCCGTCCATCACATAAATGTCCACCCAAACCTTTATGTATCATGTGGGGAGGAGTTCTACCACTAGAGGCAGCTTTTCTAAACCAAAAGGCCAAACCCAAAGTCCATCAACAAGGAGTTGATGTCAGGCTCATAGCAACTCTGGAGGAGAGAGCAGAACTGCCCCAAATGGGCTTCCGAGGCTGTCATCTCTACAGAAGCAGACTGTCACAGTCTTCTCCCATGGAGCGGCTGGTAGGCTCTAGCTGCTGACCTTTTGATTAGTGGCCGAGTGCTAAACCACTGTACCACCAGGGTTCCTGATGTCAGGAGAACCAAACCCAAATGCTTCCTGGGCCATTAGTAACACCACCAAGAGACGCACACTGGGTGTAAGACAATAGGGAGTAGCGGGAACTGTGGCCAAATGTTGGCCATATCCAATCTGGAAGAGGCGGCCACATTTCCTCTCCCAAAATTGCTGCAATATGGACCCAATGGGGGCGAGGCAGAACGCCCCTATTTTTCTAGAGAAGTTAGCAATTTAAACATATGTAAATGCCCTCCTCATCAGATGGTGACGACTCATTCAAGCTGTATTTAAAAATATTGTGCTGGCTCATTTCAGCATGGTTGGGGCCAGATTTGGCCCATCGGCCGCCAGCTTGCAACCTATGTCCCATGCATTTAATTAATAAGCATTTATTGAGCACCTGCTGTAAGCCAGGCTCAGTGTAAAGCACTGGACAGAAAAGACAGGGCCCAGTGTAACGAAAGGGTGACGGCTGTTGCCGTCAGCTACTCTTGAGCCAACTCCTACTCAGGAGAGTAATAGAATGAGATGGTGCCTGGGACCAGAACCGATGGCCTAACAGACTGGAGAGTTCCCAGTGGACAGGACCCCCAGAGTCTGTTAGTCCAGAACTGAAACCAGTCCTGAAGCCAACTCTCAAAGATTGAACTGGTCTGTGAGACATAAAATGACACTGGCAAAGAGTGGGCTTTTGGCTTGAGCAGACACGTGGAGCTAACTGGGCAGCTCTCGCCCAGAGGCAGATGAGAAGGCAGAGGGGGACAGGAGCGGGTTGGATGGGCACAGGAGATGCAGCGCAGAAGGGAGGAGTGTGCTGTCACAGGACAGCAGCCAGGGTCCCCCAACAACGTGCAAGTTTTTATACAACAAACTGACTTGAATTGTAAACTTGCACTCAAAACACAACAACAAGAAGAATGACAATAAAAAAAGGAAAGAAACACTGCCCGGCGCTGCTCCATCTCTACAGTCCTTGGCCTGTGTAAGCCTGGTGCTGTGGCTTTCGGGTTGGGTCCCCTTATTCTCCCTGGCCCTGCACTTCCTCAGTCTTTCTCGATGACGCATCCTGAGCAAGTGAATCTTGCCATTCTTGTCTCTAAGGAGCACGCTGGCTGCATTTCTTTCCAGACTGATGTGTTCGCTGTCCTAGGGAGGGGAGGATAAGTCCCCAGCAGAGACCCACAGGGATTGGGGCTGCGATGGCATTCGGGCCCTTGGGGACCCCAGAGCACGGGCTGGCCCTGTGTCCTCACCCCGCCTTTCTGCACCATACAAAGCACTGCCCTCCCAGGGCTGAGGGGCTGCAGGGGTGGACCCGCAGCCTCCAGGCCTTTTCAAAGATTTACTGGGGAAAGCTCACCCTCGCTGTAGCCCGGAATCATTAAATTCCAGTCGTTTGCTAATTACCGTGCCCTTGAGCAAAAATGTTAATCTAAAAAACATAAAATTATAATGACTTATTTGACATAATTGGAACAAACAAGATGAGCAGGCAGGCAGCAAGTGGCAATGGCCCACATCAGCCCCCGTTGCCTGGGACACACAGGGCCCACCTGGGCAGGAGGTGAGGCTGGGACTGGAAATGCCACTGCTGTAAAAAAGGGCCCTCCAAACCCACTGCCACAGAGTTGGTTCCAACTCTTAGTGACTCTATATATACGACAGAGTAGAACTGCTCCATAGTGTCTCTAAGGAGTGCTGGCAGATTCAAACTCCTGGTCTTTTGGTTAGCAGCAGTAGCACTTAAACAGTAAAGGGGTTTCCAAAGGGGCCTTAGGGGATAGATCTATGGTCCGTGTGTCCTTCCTCTTGGGATTGGCTGCACCTGTCTTTTGGTTTTTGTCTTCTGGCTCTGACTAAGCACTCCTCTAAACCAGAGCTCTGGCTGAATCTTTGCTTCTTGCTGAGTGTGAGACATTAGGGAATGGTGGAGACTGTGGCAAAATGTGCGTCCTGGGCAGTGCCTGCCTTTCTGTTGCCCATTTCCTCACCTGTGAAATGGGGCTAATACTTCCCTTCTCCACAGTGGTGGTTCTGTGGCAGAATGCTCACTTCCTCAGAGGATACCCAAGTTCCGTTCCCAGCCAGTGCATCTCATACACGGCCACTACCTGTCAGTTCATGGAAGCATGCCTGCTGCTGGGATGCTCAATAGGTTTCAGCAGAGCTTCCAGACTAAGACTAAGAAGAAAGGCCTGGGGATCTCTTTCCAAGAATCAGCCAACAAATAGCCTACAATCACAATGGGATACTGTAAAAGCCACCACCAAGGTGGTGCAGACCAAGCAGCAATTATCCATCCCAGTCAGAAGCCAGCTAAAGGGCAGATAAGAACAATGTGACATGTTTGAAAGCAGTTACCAACAATGTGACACGTTTGCAAAGCAGCCAAGAACAATGTTACACGTTTGCAAAATGGCTGAAGTTACATGGTTGCCAATCCTGGGCTCAGTGCTTAGCTGGAGCAAGCATTCAGGAATTCTCATCCTGACTGCTAAGGCAGGGGCCCCTAGTGGTGCAAACCTCAAGTCTAATGGTGCAAACCAACCCAGCAGCGCCACAGAAGAAAAGCCGGTGATCTGCTGCTGTAATGACTACAGTCAAGAAAACCCAATGGAGCCACTCTGTTTTGTCACATGGGATTGCCATGAGTCACTCGATGGCAGCCGCCGCCACCAATAACAACACCTGGAATGCACTGAGTCTTCCCCAGGCCCCTCTGAGGCAGGGAGGAGAGAAGTGGGTGGATGAGTGCGAGGACCCCCGCCCGTACCCCATACTTATCCCATCCTTGCTTCCAAGCCTTGTTAGTGGTCACCGAAAGTTATGCCTGGAGTCAGCAGGACATAGTGTGGACATGACCCGGGAACTCACGAGTTCCAGAGACTTGGGAGTCTCAGCCCCAGGGGTCAGGCCTAGAAACAGGATCTCCTGTTACTGGCTGTCCACTTGCCTTACTCTGGGTGTCTGTCCAGCCCCAGGACAATGCTCCTAGGCACAGCCCACCACCTGACCTCTTGAAGCCCTGGGACACCATGGAGCACACAGTGGATGTGCTGGCCATCACCTGTCCACAGCCAGGTGCCTCGTCTCAGCCTCTACAATAACAACGTGCTGGCCACCAAGAGGACTGCAGGGCAGCACGAGGCATTAATGCCCTGGCCATAAATAGGAACAGCGGTGTGTGGCCTACCCAGACACGCTGGGTCACTTACAGAGACACCTGGGGGTGCTGGCACCCGGTAGTCCTAGCTCTAGGTGGGCATGTCAAATGCAGCAGGAGCTGGCCTTCTCCAAGATTAGGGCTGGGGAGTGAGAGGCATGGATTTGCCTCCAGGGGCAATGGGAACTGTGGGGGAGCAAGGGGTGCTACGCAGGGGGTAACACAGCCTGGCTTATGTCTGCACGGCTGCTCTGGCTGGTACATAGGGAGCAGACTGCTGGGGGTCAGGGCAGCACCCACTTCCTAGAGGTTTCCTGGAGGTTGCATGCAAGAACCCACATATATTCCATGAATTACAGCAATCAAACCAACGAAAATCAAAGGAAGGATGTTTTAGCTGCCCTAGGTGAAAACTCAGTGGGCGTGAGGGAAAAATTCATGACATTGAAGGTAGCTAGACAGGTCAGAAAAGTTGCTAAGGCAAAATTTTCAGAGCATCTTTCCTTAGAGAACTTTAAAAATAGTCCTGGAAAAAACAACAGCACAGGCCCGATTAACTACCCACCTGCCTGGGAAGGCAGCTGCAGAAGGTAGGCATGAGATTTATCCGATGTCAACAAGTCTGCTGAACGTCAACGATGGAGCATGCACACATCAGCCCGCACCATACACACATTAGCCAGCAAAGCACATTAGCACACACAAAGCAAAAACAGCTAGCTAGCATCTGTGTATTTGTATCAGTTCAAGATCTTTGGCCACAAGCAACAGAAACCAAGTGCAAAGCTCACAGCACAAAGGGAGTCTGGGAAGGCTATGGGGTGACTCAGCGGAGGACCAGAAGAGTTGGAGAACCAGGCTCAGAAAAGGGGAAACGCAGGCACTGGCTGTCCTGGTCACTGCTGGTGTGAGTCATCGTCCAGCGATTTCTGTCTCCCCTGAAGACTGCCAGCCTCCAAGGAGAAAGGCTGGCTGGCTGGCTGGGCCACCTCCTGGGCAGGCGAGGGTGGAGCCTTCGGGGCGCTAGTCTCTTTGTTCTGGCCCAGAGCACCTTGATAAGACAGCCCAAGGCAAAGTAGACTTGCTACACCTGTTTTGCCAAAGTGCCACCTCAGGACAGTAAAGAACAGAATACAGGACGGGAAAGGTGACGGGCTGCCGAGGTGGCCGCGGCTGCACAGGGAAGCACAGCCTGTGGGTCAGTCACAAGTGACTAGCTGCTGGAGCACTAGATCCTGCTGTCCACGCAGGATCCATGCAAAAACTTCATCCAGCTCCTGACAGGCAGGCACGGTCCCTTGGGGGTCAATAGTATCAGGCCTGGGAGCTAGAGATTTGGGACTGTCCAAGGCAGGCGCAGGCATCATTTACTGCTGTGTAACAAAATATCCTAAAGTATGTGGTTTACAACAGTGGTAAGCACTGACTATGTCATATGGCTTCTGCGGTCCAGGGACTTCAGAGCAGCTTAGCTGGGCAGTCCTGGTTCCAGGTCTCTCAGGAGGCCATAGTCACGACGTTGGCCTGGGATGCTGCCCTTTGAACCCTAGAATTGGTTTGCAGGACTCCATTCCAAGGTGGCACGGTCACATGGCTGATGGCTGGAGGCCTGTTAGCTGACGCAGAAACTTCTCCATAGGGCTGATTGTGTGTTCTTCTAACAGGACAGCTGGGTCATCCCAGACGGAAGTACAGGTGGATATGAATGCCAGGAGTCAGGATCCTTGGGGACCGCCGTGGAGGCTGGTCCCCAGGAAGGTGGCAGTCAGGTCAGGGTGTGGTCCTCACCAAACGGGGGACTCAGCAGCCAGCAGGATTAGCTGAGGTGACAGTGGCAGTGCCCAGGGCCTGGGCAATGGCCATTCCGGGGCAGGAGGATGGGAATGCTGTATGGGGGCATGTGTCCACGGGGGCTAGTATCCACTCTAAGACTACACACAGCGCAGTGGGGAGGGGGGTCACCAACAGAGAAAAGAGGGAGTAGGGGAACAGGTGCCGGGGAGTCTGGCACAACTTTTACCCACTAGAATCAGCAATTTATACTGTGCCCTCAAAGTCCCATTCCTGACCAAAGAGTTCATAAGCCTGTGATTCAGAGTCCACATTAGCACTGCTTACATGGTTGGTGGGAAGGTAAAATGATTCAGGCACGGAGAAGGGGTTCCTCAAAAAGGGATGCATAGAATTACCGTAAACCCACCCACTGCTGTCAAGTTGGGTCGGATTCACAGCACCTCTAGAGGTCAGAGCAGAACTGCCCCATAGACTTTCCAAGGAGCGCCTGGCAGATGTGAACTGCCGACCTTCTGGTTAGATGTAGCACTTAACCCAGTATACCACCAGGCTTTCCAGAATTACCTTACGGCCCAGCAATTTCTCTCCTGGGTAGATACCCAGCAGAGCAGAAAACAAGTGTGCAAACACATGCTTGCACACCAGTGTTCCTAGCAGCACTGTGTACAACAGTCAGAAGGTAGAAACAACCCACGTGTTCATCAGTGGACGGATGGACAGATGAAATGTGGTATACCCACATGATGGAATATTACACAGCCATAAAAAAAGAACACAGTCCTGGTACACACTAACAACATGGACGAACACTGAAAGCACACTGAGTGAAAGCAGCGAGACACAGAAGGTCACATGTTGTATGACTCCAGTTCTACGACATGTACAGAAGACATGAATCCAGAGAAACGGAAAGCAGATCAGCGGTTGCCAGGGAATGGGGCATGGCGACAGGACTTCCTTTTGGGGGAATGGAGGCGTTTTTCCAGAACACTGTGTGTATACTGAATGTCACTGCTGCTTCAAAACAGTTAACATGGTGCGTTTTATGCGGTGTGTGTTTTATGTGATATAGATTTTATCACAATAACAGCAGCAATCAAGCAACTGCCCCTGGGTGGGGCTCTGGGGGTCTTGGCTGTTCCAGCTTCTTCTGTGAGCCTGTCCCCCAGTTTCTGGTGGCTGCTGCAATCCTTGGTGTTCCTTTTCTCTAGACAGGTCCTCACATGGTGCCTGCTCTGTTCTTTTAATGAGACTGCACTCAAAAGCAGTTAAGGTTAGGACTCACCCTTCCCCGTAGGGCCTCATTAACATAACAAAAGAAAACCTGGATTCCAGAGTCAGCCAGCAATTCACTCAACAAACATGCTCCATGAGCCTCAGAGTCAGAGGGCCAAGGCAAAACCGGGGAGGTGCCTGTACTGAGGGGCTCCCGGCTCTGCGGTGGAAGACACAAGCTGATGCGTCACTCCAGGGCAGGTGACGACACAACACAAAAACAAATTCATTGTCAATCCAGTCGCTTCTGGCTTCAAGAGACCCTCTCAGACCAAGGAGTACTGCCTCATAGAAATTTCAAAGAGTGCCTGGTGGATATCAACTGCGACTTTTCAGTTAGCAGCTGCAGCTTTTAACCACTGCATGATGGGGTTTTCTAGAGTGATAGCAGTTACAGGTAATTACCATCCATAGTTGTTGCATGACCTTGGTGCTCAGGCACTGTGCCAGCTCTTTACACAATTTCAGTCAGCCTCGTGGAGGTGTTATTGGCACCCCCACTTCACAGATGAGGACACTGAGGCACAGAGAAGCTAAGAAAGCTGCCTGAGTTAGTATGGCAAAGACACGGCAGCATCGGGGCTCCCACCCAGGCAGCTAGACTCCTGAACCCCCGGTTTTCACCAGAATCCGATGCTGTTGCCACGGTAACTTCTAGTAAAGGCGGGATGCCACTAGCAGGTTGACAAAACATGAGAAAGTCTCACAACATCCAGTGCTGGTGACAATGTGGGACAAGGAGAGCCCTCATTTGTAGACGCAAGGTATACGAGGGGGTACGCTGGTGACCCCACTCTGGAAATGGGTGCAGTGTTAACCACTGATGGGAGGACATTCCTACTCCAGCAGTCCTACTCTTTGGGATATATTCCCAGTGGAAATGAAAACACATGTCTGCAGGCAGATGAGTGCTCAGAGCACCTGTCTTCCCAGCAGCCAGGAACAGAAGACTGACGTGGTCTACGTCCTCGCAGAGCTCACAGTCAAGTGAGAGGGGTGGATGATCGACACATAACGAGTGACACCGTGACGGCAACTTGATCACCGCGATGCTAAGTCAACGTCAAGGTGCTGTGGTGGTGCAGTGGCTAAGTGCTCGGCCATGAAGCAGAAGGTTAACGGTGGAAACCTACCAGCTGCTCCATGAGAGGAAGATGTGCCCATCTGCCTCCGTAAAGGTGACAGGCTCAGCAACCCTATCGGGACATTCTGTTGTGTCCGAAACAGTCAGTGTGAGCTGGAATCAGCTCGACGGCAAAGGGTTAATGATTTGAAGTCAAAGACAGAGAATCAGCAAGTGCTCACAACAGGGAAGCCTGTTTCAGAGGATCGAAGCGCAGGGGTAACCAATGCGTATGTCTCCCCACTATAGCCAGGCTCGTGTGAGTTAGAATCGACTCGGAGGCAATGGGTTTGGTTTTCCATACTCAGCATCCATTCTGTGCGTTTTACTTAATTCCCTCATTCAGTCTTTTCAGCAACACTATGCAGTCAGTATTATTTGTACTCCCATTTCACAGATGATAAAACTGAGGCACAGGAAGTTTAAGCAACTTGCCCCAGGTTACCCAGTTCAAAGGGCAGAGCTGGGATTAGAGCCCCAGTTGTCTGGCTCTAAAAGCCCTCATGCCTGGCTCTGGAATCTCCCTGCTCCAGAGAATATGGCTTTCAGGGGAGGCAGACTATGAGGAGGGATGAGCCGGGCTGGGAAAGCAAGGGACAGCCTTGTCCCCAGGGTGTAGAAAGGGCCAGAGGAAGGAGTGTGGCCAGTGTAACACACGGCCCTTGACCCCAGCTCCGCTGCAGGTGATGTCCTCCCCATCTGCCGGGTACCACAAGGGCTCACGGAATCACATTTACTCCGAGTCCCTTCCCCTTCCGGTTCCAGCCCAACGGAACAGCCTCCAGACCACAGAGCCATGAGAAACACTGCCATAAGGTGACCCAAAAGGTCAGGGACGTCCCACCTCAGGGAGACCTGGCAGGTGCACCCCGTCCTTCCTTCTACATTGCACTCGGGCTCCCCCATCGTCTCCAGGGCACTGCTGCAGCCCCACCAGGCCCCAGGGAAGGTGCCGAAACCTCGCCCCCAGGCCCAGCCCGGCCTCCTGGGAACGGGCTCCGTGGGGCCCACACCAGCCGCCCTGCCTGCCTGGGGAGGGTGCAGCGGGTTCCCGTCCGCCCCCAGAACCACACGTGCCCTGCTGAGATGCGGTTGCCTCCGTGAGCTCCTGGAGCGGTAGGCGCCGGTCCCTGCTCAGCGAGCATGTCACATCATCTGTCACTCCCTCTGCTTCTGAAACTCGGGGTGGTGACAGAGAGGGGGAAAAGACAGCGCCCACGGAGACACGCCTGGAGGAGGCTCTCTGGGTGGGCGTGAGAAGCTGCCAGTGTGAGTGTGTGCATACACAGACATGCTCCACACAGAGACACACGGTCATACACACTCAGACACACCCACAGACACTCACATACTCATGCTCACACTCACATACACACACATACAAGTACACAGACACCACGCACCTCTGACCCACTGTGGTGATGGAGAGCTGGGGCTCAGATGCAGATGGGCTGTGGTTCAAATGCTGGCTCCACCCTTGTTAGCCAAGTGTCCTCAAGCAAGAAACTTGACCCCTCTGCGCCTCCACTTCCTCAGCCTTAGGAGAGGACTGTCACTCATGATCACCTCCCTCTTTCCTGCTCTGCTCTGGGTCAGGGGACTTACTTTTCCGGGCAGCTCTCTGCCCTGGGGGTTGGGTCTGGCTGGAAGGAAACCGGCAGTGAGCGGAGGCCAGGAGGGGAGCCCAGTAGGGGATTCATTCCCAGCTCTATTCTGCAGGGCTCTGGGTCTGGAGGGGTAGGTGAGGGCTGTCCCTCTCCTCCAGCCACAGCTTAGGTGGGTGACCTTTTGCCTGCTACCACGGCCTGGAGCTCCAACAACACAAAGTTATCCCATTGCAGTTCCGGAGATCGGAAGGCCCCCATGGGTCTCACTGTGTCCAGACCCCCCCGGGAGGCTCCAGGGGGACCTGTTCCCTGTCTTTTCCAGCTCCCGAGTCCCCACACTCGTTCATCATCTTGTGAGCCTTTCCCACGTCACTGAGACGCCTGTCTCCACCACCGCACCTCATACTCCGTCCTCCCTTGTGACGACACAGGGCCTGCCCAGACTACCCGGGATGATCTCCCCATCTCACGATCCCCAATTTAATCCCCTCTGAACGCTCGCCTGTCAGGTCACACACATTCACAGGTTCCAGGGACAGGTGTGCATACCCCCAGAGGCTGTTACTCAGCCAGCTGCAGACACATCTGCAGCCCAGCCCTTTCTCTTTTGCCTTGCACGCTGGCTGGCCGTCCTCCTCCTGTGCCTACGCGGGACAGGACTCCTCTGTCACCTGGCAGGAACTTTGGCATGACAGCCTGGGAAAGCGAGGGCTGTGGTACGCACAGGGAGGCGGGTCTGAGGGCCGCGGACCTCACAACCCAACTCCTGGAGCTGACAAAGTGGCCAGTGAGTCCCTGTCACCCAGAAGATGCTGAGAGGGAGCTCTGGAAAGGACAGCACCCTCCCTTCCAAGGTCCCCCAGTACAGAGGTAGCTGGTACAGTGACATCAGAGCCAGGATCTGAGGATGGAGGTGACGGGAAAACAGAACCAGTGTGCAGAGGGAGAAGGGCATGACAGTCTTTACTTTCTGGCCATGGCCAGCACAGGCTGCTTAGAAGTTAGCTGTTGTCACCAGGGCCACCGAGTTCGCCCCAACTCAGGAGCTCTCCGTACAGGACAGAATACAGCGTTGTCCTGTCCCACACCATCTTCACAACCGTTGCCATGCTTGAGCCACCACAGTGGCCGCTGGGCAGCAGCCAAGTGCCTTCAAACCCACAGGACACGTCTTTCAGCACTGTGTCTGGGGCAGCCACACCATTTTCTTCCACCGACTGTCACAAGTAGATCACCAGGCCTTTCTTCCTAATCTATCTTAGTGCTAACCAAAGAACTCGGCCCCACTGACCCTCCACTTACTTGACCACAGAATGAGGCTGAGGAACCCTGCCCACCATGGGTGACCCTGCTGACACTGCAACCATGGCAGGCATCACTTCCGGCATCATAGATAGCGACACGCAAGCCACCACAATATGACCAATAGGCAGATGGGTGGTGGAAAGACTCCGTTACACAGCAAACCCAGAGCTGTTACTAGATTCTGCCGTAGAGGAGGACGGAGGAGAACTGCCCTGCAGCACTAGTTAAAGGCTGCAGTTGTTACAAAGCAGACTGTCACGTCCTGCTCTGGCAGAGCAGCCTGGGGTGTGGGTTGAACCGGCACCCTGCTGGTTAGCAGCTGAGAGCTTAACGACTGTCCCAGCAGGGTGCCTAGATTCCACTCAAATAAAACCAGACTGACTGCCAGTGAGTCAATTCCAACTCACAGGGACCCCATAAATGCTGGTGCTGAGTTGGAGATGGAAGTAGGAAGGCATCCCAAGGGCTGTTGGGAAGGAAACACACCTGACAGTCTCAGTATATGGCAGGTGCCTGACAAGAGACCAACCCATGGAATCTTCTGACCGGTACAGCCTGGATCCAGGTTCCCATAATATGTTTTGCAGAAAACAAGAAGCCTCTCAAAAAAAAAGGATGCTGAGATCCACACAACTGGGAAAGACCTCCTACAGACCCACAATGTGTATTTGCGTATTAAAGGCCCTGATAAGTCCTGCATGTTCTCTTTGTTTAAGCTTATACTTCTCACACTGAGTTGGACTCTGGGGCCTCTCTGCTCTCTTTTTTAATTACGCCTACTCACATTTCCCCAAAGACGATTCAGGAAACCCTGATCTAGCCTCATTTTTCCTGTTACCATTGAGTCTATCCTGAATGACAGCAGCCCTATAGGACAGAGTAGAACTTCGTCACAGGGTTTCCGAGGAGCAGCTGGGGGATTCAAACTGCTGACCTTTTGGCGAGCAGCCACAGCACAACCTGTGCGCCACTCAGACTGCTGATCTAGTTCCGCACTCACTGAAAATCACTGCGTACATCACTCCCCTGGGGGAATCTCTCGTTAAAGGGCTGGTTTTGATCCAGCCAGTGTGGGGTGGGGCCTGAGATTCCTATACTGCTCACCCTGGCACCCCACTTTGAGAAGGGACAATAAAACTTCTTGATGGTAGAACTTCACTTTACTCACCTTCTCAGGTAGCCCAGATGTCACGAGGATGAGACAGGTGTGAGCCTGGCCACGTCGGTTCAAATCTCGGCCTCATCTCTTAGAGCTGTGGTCCTCTGAGGAAGCCACTTTGCCTCTCTGAGTCTCCGTCTTCATGTGGCCTTGTTAGATAACGCTGAGGGGAGAAAAAGTGTGCCAGAATGAGCCAAGTGCACACAGTGTCATCTCAGCCCACCTTTAGGGACAGGACGAAGCAGGCCCAGAGAGGTTAGGTAACTTGCCCAAAGATACCCAGCCAGGAGGTAGCAGGGCTGACTTAGACCCGCTGCCTCATTTCTCAGCAGAGAATGGTGTGGAACAAGGCCAATATCTGGGGTAGGGGTGGGAACTGGTGCCCACTGCTCTTTTTTCAGCCATCAGCCCCCTGAGGGTCTTCTCCGCCTGGTTGGTTACCGATTGATCTCTAGCCCGAGGCCCAGCCCCCCCACCCGCTCAGGTCACTGGGGTCACCTGCCACCCATCAGTCACTACTCTGCATCTGGACAAGGCGTGAAATACCCTCTTCCTCCTGCAGCTACAGTGGCTGGGCAAAGCCGTCTCCCCCTCTGCTGGTGAAGTCACTTGATGAGAAATGAGGTCACTCTGGAGTGAGCCAGCCTGCCTGCCCCCGCAGCTGGGAGGACCCACGCTGACCAGACTGGACGCAGGACTGAGGGCTGGAACCCAGGCTCTGAGGGCGGCTTTCTGGGCTTCTCTCAGGACTGCCTGCCTCCTCTCCCCACCTCCCAAACTTGGCAGGGTCTATCCAAGTTCTTGAACCATAAGCTGGAGTCCCCAGAACCCCTCAGTTTGGAGCAAATGGGTAGCTGGCCTTCCACAGGGGGCTGCTTTTCTTCGCCCATTCCTCCTGCTTGGACAGGGCCTGTCCCCTCCTGCTGCCGGGGTGCAATGAGAGGGAGGGCATGGAAAGCGGGGTGCACATTGGAGCAGGCACCCCGGGCAGGTTCTCAGCTCCCCTGCCTCAGTGGCTGTCTCTAAGGCAGGATGAGGATGCTGTCTGGGTGGGCTGGGAAGAGGCCTGGAGGCAGCCGAAATTCAGCAGTCCGTGAGGGGCTTTACAGACAGCAACACACACAGAGGAGATCTTGTGGACAGGCAGACTGAATCCTAGGACACTGGCTCCTGGCCTGCTGTGTCCAGCCAGCAGCGAGGTTAGTATCTCCACTTTACGGATGAGGAAACTAAGGCCCTGGGAGCAGCTAGAGAGAGGCAGATGCCTCGTCTCTCTGCGGGTCAGCTCTCCCTCGCACACAGGGAGCCTGAAACACAGGGGAAGGGACCTAGGTCTCTGGTCCCCAGACCAGGGCTCACCCAGAGCCCCCCGAGACCCTGAATGCTAGAAAGACAGGGCTTTCCCTGCTCTGGCTGGTGCTGCCCCAGCTCTAGTGGTGACTCCCAAGCCTGGATGTCCTCACCGGCCACTCATCCTTGAGGGTGGCAGCCTCAATTTCCGCCTGATCGTGGACTGGGTTACGTCCCCCCAAAGTACCTGTCAGTTTGGCTAGACCGTGATTCCCTGCCTGGTGTAATCATCCTCCACACCGGGCTGTGTTTAAATCCTAACCTCTGCCTGTGGTTAATGAGGCAGGATGATATTTGTTCCCCTAGTGGTGGGATCAGGATGGGAAGCATCCTGAGTCTCTGCCCTTCAAGGCCCTACAAGAGATGAAAGCAGACAGAAGAGGGACCCATTACCCCCAAGAAAGAAGAGACAGGAGTGGAGGGTGTCCTCTGAATGCAGGGCACGTGTGCTAAGAACCCACTGGACCCAGGGGGAGGCACTGAGGACTTTCCCTCTGGGCTGACAGAGGGAGAGAACGCCTTCCCTCAGGGCCGTCTCCCTGAATTCAGAATTCCAGGCTCCTGAACTTTGAGAGAACAAAATTGCATTGGTTAAATCCATCCACTTGTGGTGTTTCTGTTACAGCAGTGCTCAGACAGCCTCCATAAAATGGGGTAACGAGGTCACTAAAGGCAACAAAGGGACATTTTGATGCCTGACTCATGGCTGGTGCTCAGCCACCGAGGTCATCAATTCCACGCGAGAAGGGTCAGAATCTTGATGGCCGTGGAGGCTCCTGCCACCAGCAGTGACCCCAGCTCTGCGCCACAAACAGCTGCTGCTCCCCTCCCCAACCTTCCTTCACCCCGCTCTGAGAGGGATGGCTCCTCAGTGAAGCCCCCACTTCATTCACAGCCTTCTGGGTTACAACGGCTCACTCAGCTGCTGGCCTCACCCACCAGTCCCCAGTCCCTGGTCCCCAGTCCCTGGTCCCCAGCACAGTAGGGCTGGGCTGAAGCACCTGGTGGCCCTGGATCCCAGCAGGCGGGCACAGGACAAGAGAACGGAGGAACACTCGGGTCCCGTCCCCGTCCTGGACCAGAATCACAGCCTAGACCACGGGTTCTCCAAGTGTGACCCCAGGACCCTGCGGATTCCCTGGGACCTTTCTATGGAGGGAGGGTTTGTAAGGCTCCATTTTCCAGCCCGCTGTCCCGACACCACAGTCTGAATTCAGAGGCAGGTGTGAGGGCCCACTCTCTTCTAAGGAGCCAGCCATGAAAGAGAGCTGCAAAAACAGAGCAACGCTCATCTCCTCACTGAGCTGGTTTGTGCTTTGTAACACATAGCTATTTTCCATAAAAGTATGTTATTTATATCGGCATGTAATGAGCAGATTCTTCTTCTTAGATAATTTAATAAATGTCCGTTTTTAACGGTCTCCATTTTAATCTCTAATACACGAAGTCCCAATACCTGTAACTACATAAACAAGGGTCTTAGGGGATCCTCAGTGCTTTCTGAGCAACACCAGTCCTGAGACTAAAAAGTCCTTAAACCAACCCAGACCTAGCCAGTCTCCACTGTGTCCACCTCAGCTCACAGTGACACTGTCTGTGTCAGAGCAGAACTGTGCTCTGTAGGAGTTTCAATGGCTGAGTTTTCGCAGGTGGATGGCCAGACCTTTCTTCCTAAGCACCTTTGGAGGATCTGAACCTCCAATCTCTCAGTTAGCACCCTTACTCAGTGGTTCTTAAATTAGAGTGGCTAGCAGTCACCTTGAATCAAGAGGCAATCATTTAGACAGAACAAAAGGATACTGTGTCATTTCAAACGTGGGCAGCAGGGCTATATCCTTCCACTTTGTTTGTTCAATCTGTTTGCTGAACAAGTGAACTAGAAACTGTGCTATGTGAAGATGAATGAAGCATCAGGATTGGAGGAAGACTCATTAACAAGCTGTGTGATGTGGGTGACACACCCTTGCTTCATTAAAGTGAACAGGACTTGAAGCTCTTCCTGGTGAAGGTCAAACACTACACACACCCTTTAGGATGCATTACATCTCCATAACAAGAAACAAAAATCCTTACAAATGGACCAGTAGACAAAACATGATAACTGGCCAAGAAAATGAAGTTGGTAAGGATTTCCTTCTTAGCGGATCAACCATCAATGCCCACAGGAGCAGCAGTCAACAAATCAGGTGATGTACTGCACTGGGCAAATCTGCTGCAAAAGATCCCTTTAAAGCATTAACAAGCAAAGACGTCACCCTGATGTCTAACGTGCGCCTGGCCCAATCCATGGTCTTTCCACTCGCCTCACAGCACACAGATGCTGGGCGAGGAAGAAGGAGGACTGCAGAAGAACTGATGCTGCTGAATCGTGGCCACGGCACAGAACACTGACTGCTCTGTGGGCTGCCGGAAGAACACACAGACCTGTCTTGGAGGAAGGCCAGACACGCTGCTTAGCACTGAGGATGATGACACTTCATCCCACTGACTTTGGACACCTTAACAGGAGGACCCAGTGCCTGAAGGGGAAGGTCAGCAGAGAAAAGGGGAGACCTCCACGAGCTGGACTTACCAGCTGGCAGCAACAACAGACTCAAATATAGCAACGATTGTGAGGTGGCTGTAGGGGGACCAGGCAACGTTCCATCCTGGTGTTATACCTACGGCTGCTGTGAGGTGGACAGGACGTGACGGCACCTGACAAACATAACAACAGTTCTACTTAGCGTTTTCTACACACTGGCGTTTGTCTAAACATGTGGCATAGATATTCTGCACTGATACTAACATAGGCATTCATTAAATAGCACAATAACCCTCTGAGAGGGGTTCTGTTCACTCCCATTTCACTGATGGGGAAATTGAGGCTCCAAGAGGTAACAGCACTTTCCAAGCAGAAGGACAGGACACAGTGGAGTGGCAGGAACAGCTCACTGCCTCTGAGCAGTAGTTTGGGCTGGGAAAGGCTGGGGATCGGGATTAAACATCCCGAGTCCTCAGAGTGGGGCACTACTTGGGAAATCCCTGAGGCTCACTGGCTGGACTATCTGACGTCTGAGCAGAAGTCAGGCTCCAATTGGGGTAACGCCCCCCACGTGTCCAGGTTACCTGTCCCAAAGGAGGCTAGCCACCCCTCACTCACTCTTTCCAGCCACACTGGCCTTCCTCCTACTCCTCACATACCCCAACTAGATGCCAGCCTCAGGGCCTTTGCACTGGCTGTCCCTCCTGCTGGAATGCCTTCCCTCCACGGTGGGGCCACTGCACTTCAGTCAGCAGTCTTTCCTGGCGCCTTTCGAAAACAGCAGCACACCTGTCAGCTCCCATCTCTCCATCCTGTTTCCCCGCTGTGTATTATCTTTGACAGTTATCAC
The DNA here is from genome assembly GCA_028571685.1 of Heterohyrax brucei. Taxonomy (NCBI): domain Eukaryota; kingdom Metazoa; phylum Chordata; class Mammalia; order Hyracoidea; family Procaviidae; genus Heterohyrax; species Heterohyrax brucei. The sequence goes on along the minus strand of CM053160.1, from coordinate 5,784,312 downwards.
CAGTCGACACTACATTATACATGCACTGGGTTGGAGTGTACCCTCTGCCCCCTGGTGACAATCTAAACCCCAGGAGGACCCAGGCACAGCAACAAGTCCCCACAAGACCGCGTGAATGACTGATCAAAAAGGTCACGCCAGTCTGAAGGGGAAACCACCCTGCCCCTTCCCCAGATGTGCCTGACCTTAGCCAGGGTGGGTCATGAGTCTGACCAGGTTATAGGATTTTCAGAAGAGGCCGAAAAATCTAGATTTTATATAGACTCTCTTGCTCCTGAATTTCTCTTTTTCTTTTAACTGGCAGCTAATTCAAACTAACAAGGGAAGAAAAAAAAAATCTGTGCCAAAGCTTATGCAGATAATCTAAACCGAGGCAGGCAGAGTGGGTGCCCCCCTCTAAGGGCTGTGGACAGTCACACAAGGCTATGGGGTGTTGTGGTTGGAGCCTCAGGCCGAGCAGTGGAGGTGGGGACCAGGGACGATGGCAGACAGGCGGGATGGGTAGGGGGACTTCAAGCTGTCCCCACCCCGTGGATTTGCGGCCCCCTCCCTGCGCCACATCACCTTCCCCGTCACTTCTAAAGCCCCTCCTCTCACCCCACCCCGCCCCGCCCCTCCCCGCCCACCTCCACCTCCTGGACCCCAAGTCCCCACTGGCCCTGGGCCAGTCCACTTGAAGCAGATGCAAGGAGTGTTTGGGGAAACAGAACACACAATACGCAGCAAATAAGGCTGCTTCTCCGTCTGGCTCGGACGCCGCTCTGCACTCGCCAGATGGTCCCTCTTCCGCCTCCCCAGCTGAGGCCGGGTCTTTGTGCGCCTCTGCGCTGCGCCGGAGACAGGCGATGGGGAGCTCCCTCCCCGGCCGGCGGGGAGGCTTTTTCTTGGCCCACAGACAGGAAGGCTGATTCAGCTGAGAACCTTCTGGATTTATAACCCCCACTGCTTCGTCCCCCGTGACCCGGAGCCCCAATGCGCTGGCGTTTATTGCTAATTGTTTTCAGACAGATGGCGTGGCCCAAGTCTTATTCCCCAGGCTAGGGGGTGGGGAGAAGTGGGGGGCGGGGGAGGAGCCATGACCTTGACCGCCAGCTTTCAGGGAAACCGCTCTGCTGGGGTGGGGTGGGGGTGGGGGTGGAGGGAGTGAGGGGTGGGGGGTGGGGTACGGGTGGGGAGACGGGGTGGGGAGTGTTGGGAAGAGTGGTGTTGCAGACCGTGGGCAACCGTGGTTTGCAAAGGGGTTTGCCAAGGGGAAGCTTGAAGACTCTGGGAATAGGAACAGGAAGAGTGGCAGGAGGCTTTAAAATGGGGAAGTTCACCAGGAAGAGGGGGTGAAAGCTGGTGGTAAGGATGTCCACACAAACTGAAGCCTGAGTGATAGGGAGAATTCCTCCCAGGGTTGGCTTTGAGGACGGTGGGCTTAGGGCGCTGGTGGGGATGGTAGGAGACCCACCAACCCCTTACTAAACAGGCCTCACTTGATAGTCTCAGTTCAAGGTAATTTGAGGGTGCAGAGCCTTATCACTTCACAAGGTCCCATAAACCCTCCTGGCATGAATAAAACCCCCAAAGCCCAATCCACTGCTGTCGTGTCAACATTGACTCATAGCAACCCCACAGGATACAGAACTGTCCCACAGAGCTTCCAAGGAGCATCTTGCAGAACCATGGGGCAGGCTGGGATCTTGGGGGTTGTCAGGGAGGACTTCTGGGGGATAGTGACTTCAGGGCTGGGCCTTGAAGATGGAGTAGGAACCAGATATGCCAAGCTCTCAAGGGAGAGTGTTCCAGAGAGAGGTAGGGATGAGCTGTGTGACAACAGAAGAATGGAAGCCTAGGAGGTAAGGTGTAACACCTAAGGCCACTCTGGGTCCTATTCTGAGTGCTGAGATTATGAAGCTCTCGCATCAGTAGCATCTCACCAAACACCCAGGACTAAATGAAACCAGGGCACCAGCCGTCATCACCCTGTGTTCCAGGTGATGAAACGAGGGTGCCCTCTGGGAGGCTGGGTGACTGCCCCAAGCTCTCACAGCTGGTCTGCAGGAGAACTGAGCTTTGAAGGGGTCAGGGGAGGGTCTCCTGACTCTCGGTACAGTGCTCTCAGCAGCAAGCCTCAGGGTGGACTGTCAGCCTGGGGTTTATGGCAGGTTCTGAAAAGCCTCTGAAATGTACTGGACAATTAGGTCAGGTAACAAATGGCAATCCCCTGGGCCGGTGCCTTGTCAGGATTCTAGGTAATACAAGACAGAAGACTCCCTAGTGGAAGCACAGAACACAAAGTTTCAGGAAGAGACTGACTTCAGGAAAGGCTGGATCTAGAAGCTTGAGTGCAAACGCCAGGAATCACTTTGTCTTCACTTCTCAGTCCTGTTTTCCTTAGAAGGCTTTCCCCAAAGATAACAGAACTATTTCCAGAAGCAGCCAACTCATAGCCCTTGAGCTCAGCCAACCTTACACAGGCAAAAAACTTCTCTTTTCCAGTGAGAGCCATGTTGTTGAGTCAATTCCAACTCACAGCGACCCCAGAAGTCACCGTAGAACTCCCCTATGGAGTTTCCAAGAAATATCTGGGGGATTTAACTGCCAACCTTTTGGTTAGCAGATAAAGTAACTACCCTATAGGTTTGCTGAGTCAGAATCGACTTGACCACAGTGGCTTTTTTCTAATAGCTCCCACATAAGACACAGCGCTGATTCTCTTTCGGTCCATGTCAGGTCACGTGGCCTTCCCTAATCCATTCAGAGAAAATACTGAAGTTGTCAAGGATTTCATTTTACTTGGATCCATGATCAACGCCCATGGAAGCTGCAGTCGAGCAATCAAACAACATACTGCCTTGGGAAAATGTGATGTAAAAGACCCCTTTGAAGTGTTAAAAAGCAAAGAAGTCTGTCACCTTCGTGTCTAAAGTGTGCCTGATCCAAGCCACGGTGTCTTCATTTGCCTCGTATGCACGGCAAGGCAGGACAATGAGGAAGATCACAAAAAACTGATGTCTTCGAATTACGTTGCTGGCTAAGAATACTGACCATGCCATGGACTGCAGAAGAATGAACAAATCTGTCATGGAAGACGCACAGACAGAGGGCTCCTTGGAAGCGAGGATGGTGAAACTTGGTCCCAAGGACACTGGCGTAACAATAGGCTCAAACATGAGACGACACAAGACCAGGCAGTGTCCCCTTCTGTTGTGCACACGGTCCCCATGAGTCAGAGGAAACCTGATGGCAGCTAGCAGCAACAAACCAGTCACCCCGGTCAGGGGAATACACTCTGCCGATGCGCCAGGCTTGGGCCACGTACCTCCTCTTGGAACCTGGGGGTGCGTGTCTTCTTCTCATGGGTCAATGTTGCAAGGGAGGTGGCTCCCCAACTCCCCCACTAAAAATCAGAGAGCAGTGCCCAGAAGGAGAAAGAAAGGATGCTAGAGAAGCCAAAGACCAGTGATGCCCACTGCAGAGTTGGGGTGATTCTGTCCCAGGCACCCCCAGTCCTGTCAAGGGGAGACTCTGCAAGGCACAGAAGATAAGGGTGCACCCTGCCCAAGCAGCCCCTGCAATGCTGGGGCCCTCCCCTGGTGGGTGCAGACATAGGTGTGGGTGGCAGAGGAGTCTTTGCTGATTCTGTACACTGGGTCACCCGTTGTGTGCTGGCCCCCTGGCTTTGCTGTGACCTCTTCACCCCTGCGACAAACACTCTCTGAGCGTCTGCCCAGCCAGATGGTGAGTGCACTGGGGTACAGTCATGACTAATGCAGCAAAGAGTGAGCCCCTGGCTTCTGGGTGCTTCCACACTGGCAGGGTGGGGGGTGGGCAACAATGTAAGTAACACACGCAGTCTGTCAGGGCTGGTGGTCCCCACTGTGAAGAGAGTCACAGCCGGGAGAGAAGGAAGGAGCACCAGGGGGGTGTCTTGGGAGACACAGGTTAGGGGAGGCTTCTGAGACAACCCTGGTGGCGTAGTGGCTGGAAACCAAAAAGTCGGCTGTTTGAGTCAGTCGGGTGCACCCTGCAAACTCTACGGGGCAGTTCTACAGTGTCCTGTAGGGTCGCTAGGAGTCAAAATCTACTCAGTGGGAACAGGTTTGGGGTTTTGGGTTCCGAGAAGAGGTGAAGGTCAGGAGGCGAGGGCGTGAGCTTGCAGGAATTGGGAGGCAGGGCCCACCGACCCCAGGGCAGCCTCACCCTCACTCCATCACACCTGCGAAGACCCCATTTCTGGACAAGGTCACGGTCACTGTTCTGGTGGCATGAATTTGAGACAGGGGACACTCCTCATCTCAGGACTCGGTCTCACAGGGTTGCTAAGAGAATGAAACGAGAGCCCATCTGTCAAGATCCCAGGTGCTCAGTAACGGCTGAGGCTGCCATCCTGTGGCTCCTTGTCTACTGGGCACCCTTACTGGGCTGTAACAGGGGCTCCAGGCACCCCTTCTACCTGCTGCCGCTGCCCGGGGCTGGGAGACTGGTCCAGAGAGGGGTGACTGGACAAGCATGTGCAGAACAGATGGGCAGATGGACCTTTCTAACTCTGGACACTGGGGACCTTGTGTCCCCACTGATGGGGTCCCTCCTCTCCCCCTCCCCTGGGCAGGGCCTCCACACTCCCCTCCTAGACCCTCCTCTGTCTCCCCCAACCACCCATGTGCAACTATGCCAAACTTTTGATTTAAGCTATTTATAAAGACACTGGGAATGTCCTCTAATACCAGCTTATATACTTTTAATCTGCCTTTAAAGTGATTTAGAACTGGGTTCTGATAGCTGAGCCTGCTGAAAATTAGACATCTCCACCAACCATCTCTCTGGCTGAGCCGGCAAACACGCGGGGGTAGGGGGCCAGGTCTCCATCCCACTGAGTTCTGGGGGAGATGTGAACTCACCAGGCTTTTCCTCTGGGCCTGGGCCAGAGGGGACGGGAGTGTGATTTAAGTAATGAGCACTCAGGGTGGTGGCACTGAACCAGAGGTGGCCTAATGCCTGGTGACATCTTTCCACAGTAATAAGCCAGCCGTCCCACGTTGTGGTGGGCCAGGGGTCAATGTCCTCTGTGCTCCAGGTTAGGGGGGAAAAAAGCCACAGGGTAAAGGGCACCTGCAAATGTGCAGAACAGATTCCCTGGCTCCTTTCAGAAGCCTGAGAACGCAGAACGGAGCCTGGCGTCCTCTGACTCACAGCCTGCGTTTCCTGGTGGGTGGACCAGCTCCCAGCCCGCTCCACGCCGCTGAACGGCTTCTTCTATCTGCTCAGCACCCGGCCCTCCACAGCGGCCTCTTCACACAGACGTCAGACACAGGGAGGCGGCCCAGGAGGGACGGAGAGCCATGAATCAGCACCGCTCCGGCTCCTTCAGGCCATAAATCCACTCATCCGTAAACGCACGCTGTCCCCGCGCTATGCTGACCGACACTCCACGAGGGTGGAGACAGACCTCACAGGACAAGAGCCACCTCGGCCTGGGACTTAGCCTCCACATTCACCTTGGAGAACAGGGCTTCAGGGAGCTGGGGGCTTGATGTCCCAAAAAGCCCCGAGAGATCTTAGGTTCCAGGTGACCGGCACAGTCACAGGCCATGTATTTGGTCTTTACTGGATGTGAAACCCTGGCGGTACAGTGGTTAAATGCTACATCCGCAAATCAAAAGGTTGGCAGTTCAAATCCACCAGATGCTCCTTAGAAACTCTATGGGGCAGTTCTACTCTGTCTATAGGGTCAGTGTGAGTCAGAATTTACTTGATGACAATGGGTCTTTTTTTTTTTGGTTTGGTGTACGGTTCCTGGGTGATGCAAACTGTTACCTCCTCAGCATCTACCTGAAAGGTTGGCAGTTTGAATTCACCCACAGCCACTTTGGAAGAGAGGCCTGGTGATCTAAGAGGCTTACCAATAAGGGTGTCCTATCTTTGGGCTTGAATAAAACAAGTTGTGGAAAGGACACAGTTTTAATTGCTTGCTATTGGGAGGTACATTTGATGCATTATGTATAGAAAAGATCTTCGGGTGAATGTCCACCTTCTAAATACGGCCCAAAATAATCAGTTACCATCCCCCAATATCTTTCCCCACTGACAGTCACGGTGTCTCCTCATTCATCTTGGAAAAAACAAAGGTTAGTGATTCTGCCAGACCCAAATCCATACCACATGGTAACTTTGGGGGATGAAGTGGACATTCTTGAATCTCCATTGGAGATTTTTTTTTGTTGTTGTTGTTGTTAACAAAACCATTCATCCAAAAATGGGCCTGGTCTCTGAAGATGATCTTTCAGCCAAAAGCGGGGTCAAGTTCTACTCGCTCCAGAGCCCAGTCAGCAAATGTACAACACACCCTATGGTCATTGGACTTCGGTTCTTAAGTCGAAACAGTTTGAACTGTTTGGGATCTGCCCAGATGAGGTTGACGAAGGGCCCAGTTCTTGTGCTCGGCAAGAAACTGCTTGGGATGGGTCCTCGTGAATACCCTGACAAACAGTGGCAATGCTGTCACTGGCATGGGGATCACTGATGCACAGGAGCTGTCTGATTGGCAACACACGTACTTGTCTCAATTTTTTTGATTAAACATTAAGTTGTTCTCTCTGTGGGATGATTATGAGCATCATAAATTTCACATAATGCGCGGAATGTCTGGCAAACGGAGCACCCATTTTGATAATAAACTTTAACATGTTGTGGAATCGTGTAACTTTTCATGGCCATTTGTCAAAACTAATCAAAAAAACATGATAAATACAGCCACTATAGTTTCACAAATATCACTGCTGTGAGCTGTCAAAAATAGGACATCCTTACCAGAATACCCTTTACTTCTGGAAAACCAGGAACCCACAGAGCACGATTCTACTCGGACACACACACAGGTTACCAACAGTCGGAGCTGATCCAACAGTCACTGGTACTGGTACCGGTACGTGAGCATACTTATTCCAGATGAAGACAGACTAGGAAAAAAGGCCTGGTTATCTGCTTCCAAATCCCTATCAGTGCAAACCCAGTGGATCATAGAATACCTGTCTGAGACTTCAACTCACTCACTTTAGACACATCTCTGGGACCAACTCACTGGTCAAGAGAAGGTGACGGCCACTCTCCAGAGGTAGACTGGCACAACGGCCACAAGAGTGGTCCCACACATACCCATGATCTTGACGACGGCTCAGGATCCAACTGGTTTCCTCCTGTAGTGCATGGGACAACATGAGTCAGTCACCCAACACCGAGAGTGGGTGCAGGTACCCGCACCACTCGTCACAACCACCTTAGGGGAAGGTGCCACCCAGAATGCCACTTCACAGAGAAGGAGTCCGAGAGGTTCAGGGAAGGTGACCACTGTCCCCAAGAGCACAGGCCAGGAGACGGGACTGAGATTCGAACACTGGCATTCTGGCTCTGAGGTCAGTGAAGGCGGTCACTGTGCTGTGCAGAGGGGACGCTGATGCTGGGCCTGGGGTTGACGGTGTGAGGTCATGTGGCTAGCTGGGCAGGAGCTGATGCGGGGATGGGAGTCATGTCCATACCACCACTTACCTCCTCAACCAGGAAGAGCGCCTGGAGTGTCTACGAGGTGCCACCCCCTCACTGGGCACCATGGCACAGGGCAAACACGATCTCTGTCCTGGAGTCCTGTCTGCCTGACTCCCTGATGGCACGGCAAGGTGACTGTCTGCGGCAATCTTCCTCTCCCACAAAGGACCAGGAAGCCCTGGTGGTGTGGTGGATAAGTGCTACAGCTACTAACCAAAATATCAACGGTTCAAATCCACCAGCCACTCCTTGGAAACACTATGAAGGCAGTTCTACGCTGTCCTATAAAGTCGCTATGAGTTGGAATCAACTCGACAGCAGTGGTTTGGTTTTAGGAAGGATCAGGACACTCCTAGCCAGCCCTCTGCGACTCAATCTTGTGCCCTGTGATAATCAAACAAGTGAGTCCTTCTGGGGATTCAGAGATGGTGTAGACAGTCCCCAGAGCCATTCACCTGATGGTGAGTAGCCTGAGGTATTTATCCAACAGTCCCCATCTGTCATGGATTGAGGGTATTGAACTTGCCAGCCACCCAGTCTTCCCAGAGCCACCCAAGTGAGTGAGCGCCCTGTGTCTTTCTGTCCTGGATGTTTCAGACCTGGGGCAGCCATCTCGTCACCCCCAGAAAGAGGTGAAGAGCCTCGAGGCCTGACACTGAGGCCCCATCACTGTGCCGACCCCAGCAGTCCCCACCTTCCACCAGCCTTCTTTCCAGAGAAGAAAAACAAATGTCTATTTGTTCAAGCTACTGAGAGCAGAGCTTTCTGGGACTTGCTACCAGCGGGCATCTCTAACTGATACCAAGAAGGGACAGAACGACGGGAGAGAAGGAAGCAGGGGCAGGCGTGGGGGGACCACCATGCTGCCTAATAGCAAACGTACCTGACTCGGATGCCTGAGGCAGGGGAGGTAGTTCTTTTTAAGACTTAAGAGTCTTGAGGAACTTCACTGCCCACAAGAAGGGTCTACTTGGGAGAGAAACTAAATTCTACTGTGCAGTATTTCTGACAGGGGCCGAAGGGTAGCCTTTCGCACGCCAGAGGCGGCCTCCTGCAGGGCAGCCCCTCACTCAGTCTGGCTCACGCCATGGGCCTGGGGGAGCAGAGGCCTCCCGCTGGGCTTGGTGGCACGCTGGATTCAGCCCTCACAGCTGGGCTGGCCTCCTGCAGGCCGGCCTCTGTCTCAACAAGGCCTGAGTGTGTTTTTCTAGGAGGTCTGGCTGCTTGGGAGACTGGATCAGACAGGAGCTCTTTGAAGGCAGAATGAATTGAGCTCTGTGTCTCCATCCAGCTGGGGTGGCAGGGCTGGGCAGGAGCAAATTCCAGAAGGCCCCTGAGTCTTTCTTTGCTTCACAGGTAAACTGTTAGTTGGAAGACGTGGGCTGAGTGAGTGAGGAATTCCCTGCTGGAATCCAGGGCTGACACCAGGGACTGACTCACCAGGACTGACACCTCTTGCCACCGTCCCCCTGAATCACTAGGCTAGTTCCTGGGTGAACCATGTCCACCCCAGCCTCAGGGCCTTTGCATTGACTATGCCCTTGCCGGGATGCTGTTTTCTTAGACACCCCACAGACTGAGCAGGGGGCAGGAAATGGGGAATTGGGTGCCCTCAGCTAACAGTCCAACAAGGCCAGCACTGATGAACCCCACCTTTGCCAAAGTGTGGCCTACCCGAAAACAATGTCCTGCACACATATTTAAATGTTTTCATAGTTAAAAAATATTTTTAAAATAATGTACTTGAAATGAATACTGCATAAGATACAATTAGCACACCCACCAAGGATTTTGGAAACCCTGGTGATATAGTGGTTAAGTGCTATGCCTGCTAACCAAAAGGTCAGCAGTTCAAATCCACCAGGTGCTCACTGGAAACTCTATGGAGCACTTCTACTCTGTCCGACAGGGTCGCTAAGAGTCGGAATCGACTTGACGGCACTGGGTTACCAGGGATTTCACAGCCATTGTTGATAAGTATTTACGCTGGAAGCTACCCCAATGTCCATTAGCAGGTTGAATGGATAAACTGTGGTACATTTGAGCCACAGAAAATGACACAACAAGGAAAAAAAACCCAAATCCATACTGACCCACACGGCTCATGGACGTGCAGATACGGCATGTGAGTGGCACGGGATTCCCATTCGTGAGACAGAAGGAGAGACAGGCCCAAGCCTGCCTGGCCCAGGGCTGCTGTGCAGGGCTATGCTGAGGGCACCGTCCAGCCTGGCACCCTGGCAGCCCCTACACGGAGCTAACTGTCTCCACAAATGTCCCTGATCACACCTCACCCCTTTCTGGGTTCTGATGACATCACTGAGCCAGGCCAGAGAGCTGCTTCTCGCTGAGACTGGTGGAGCTGAAGGGCAGGGGGCACCCCCATTTCTCCATCCCATCTGGTCATCATCCTTCTAGGTCACGCCCCACGGCACTGCCTGCTACCCAGCGAGCCCGGCCACCCCTGGCAGGTGACCTCCAAGTGCGGAGAGCTGGTGCTGAATGTGAACTAGACCCAGGCATGTCTCCACAGATCAAAGGTACCAGACGGTGGAAACCTCGGAGGCCGCGCAGGGACACACTCCACTCTGGGCCCCAGACACCAGGTGTACCCACCCTGCCAGAGTCCCGCATGGGGCAGATATTTAACACACTCAGCTGCCAAAGTGTCGCAGGTTTGAGTCCACCCAGAGGCGTCTCAGAAAAAAGGCCTGAATGTCTGAAACATCAGCCATTGAAAATCTTATGGCGCTCAGTTCCACTGTGACACGTGGCGGACACGTGGGGTCGCCCGAGGTTGGTGGTGACCTGACGACTACTGGTTGCCTGCACATCTTCCTAGCACCCATTCCACATGTTGGCACAGACTCTGCCCCCCCGTACCCAACCTCAATTTGCTCAACTCTTCAAAAACAGCCACGGTACCGTCTTTTTATATGACTGAATTGGCTTAGAAAGGAAAGCTCAAGGTGACCGTGCAGAGGACGCTGTGAAAACAAAGGGCGTCACCCAAACCTGCTCCAGGCCCTACGGCTGACTAGTATTTCCGTGATCTGCAGCTGAAATTTCTCCCACTTTGTGATAAAGGACGTGGAGTCAGGCTCCGAGAGGTGTTAAGGCTGTCAGCTCCCTGGGGAGACCTGCTCCAAACGGAAGGCCTTTCTGGTTGTCGAGTGTTATTTAACGCTGTGTCTGTGTCCACCCCAGTCCTGCCAGCCATTTGGAAATAGCTGCAAACTATGGTAACACACATGTCCACACACACACGCAGGCACATAACACAGTCACAAATGCGTGCATATGGACACATGTACACCAAAAGAAAGACAAACAGAAACAATAATCCCACGGGTGTCACGTTGGCCCCAACTCACGGTGACCACATATCCACATATCCACAAGTACACGTGCACACGTGTGTGCACACACACACATTCACCACTCACACACGTGTACATTCTCCCACACGCATTCACATCTCCACACAGACGTAACACATGTACACATACACGTGCACATAAGGTAGGTCAGGCCTCCCCGAGCTTGTTCCCTGCACACACTGATGCCGATGGCTGGCCTCACACACGCACATACTCACATGTGTGTACACACAGACACATGAGAAAACAACCATGCACAGGCCCCGCAGAGACATCCATTTAAAAAACACTGCCATTGCGTCGATTCTAACTCACTGTGACCCTCTAGGACAGACCAGAACTGACTGCTCTGTACCATTTCCAAGGACCAGCTGGTAGACTCAAACAGCCAACCTTCTGGCTAGCAGCCATAGCACCTAACCACTACACCACCTAGGTTTCAAGAGAGGTCCACAGCTGAGCCAAGTATCTACAAAACACCGCTGGGACAGCACGCACTGGCATATGTGACCACATGTGTGTATATCCTCCCCCACACACAAGTATTCACATGTGCCATTTGCTTAATCACTAACAGGAAAACACGTAACCCAAACATCTGTGCAGGAAAAGGCACAACTTGCCCTCCCTCTGTGCACACCCAGACACGTTCCTGGTCTTGCTCATGTCCCCGTCTCCTGGGCTCTCTGCCCACTTGTGTACTCCAGCAGGGGAGGGAGTGTGGGGAGGCGTGGGGCATCTGTTGGGCCTCCCCTGCCAGGCGTGCCAGATGGCGGGCAGCAGAACAGTGTTGCTGTGGAGGCGAGGTGCAGGCCAGCCCTGTCCTTAGTCAGAGCCCCGACCCAACCCGGCCCCGGCCTCCTGAGACACCTGCAGGGTCTATACTGAGCACTGGGCTAGAAGCAGACTCCACACACTCCAGGCACCTAGAGGAAGCCCAGAGGTCTGGCGAGGGTACCAGCACCCTTCACCCCACCCTGGAGTCCCCACCTGGCCCCACAACCAGCAAGGAAGACGATGACACAATGTAGGCTGGTGGGGGGTGCCTGCCTGTCCAGCCTCCTGCGAAGCCAGATGGCCAGCCATCTGCAAGCCCCTCCCCGCACCCGGTGTGGCCAGGCTGGGTGCTGGGAGAGGCTCCAGGGCTGGTGGAGCGTGTTGGAGCCATGTGCAGCGGGACAGCCACACCAGCACCAGGCAGGCAGGAGGCCGGGGGCAGCTTCGCAGAGATGGTCCCCCGGTGCACAAACAGCTGAACACGGCAGGCCCACCTTGCTGGGTGGCTGCAGCCCTCCAAACCTCTGTACCTCCGCCTCTCTCCCACAGTAACATGACACCTCTGTTCTGGAAGATTTGGCGGTTTTGGGGAGACAACAACCCTCAGTCAACCATTCACCACACATGCAGTAAATATTACGTGCTCACTAAGGGCCCACAAATGTTGATGGCACACCTACTAAGTGCCAAGCAACTCTTGTTGGCACTGGGGACACAGTGCTGAACAAATATTTATTAGACATACACCGTGCTTCCAGCATTAGACTGATAACTACAGTGATTAAACAACTGTTTATTGAGCATCTACTATGCACCAGGGACCCTCCTTAATCCCGACCACTCAAGGGTCACTTCCTGCATGAAGCCCTCCTGGATTTCCACCTGGCCAGCTGATCTCCACTGTCCCTCCCACAGCCCTGAGCTCCTGCTTCCTCATGACTGGTCCCTTTGCCTGGCATATGAGAAACGATGCCCTAAGCACATATAAATCCATTTCATCCTTACACTGGCCCTGGGAGCTGGGGTTTACTACAATCCCATTTGGGGGGTCATATAACTGAGGTCTTGGGCCCACATCTCATGGACATCTCTGAGGCCTGGTCCACCATTGATATGGCACAGGCGGTAGGCCCCCTTAGCCAGCCCATACGGGTCCCATTTGGGATTTCTGAGGGGCCGCCAGGCTGGCCACATGCCCACTTAGCTCTGACTTAGCCATAGGCTCTGAAGGCTGTGTCCCCAGCCGACCCTTCTGTTGGCGCCTGGAAGCTGTCAGCCTTGATTCCCTGTGGGCTTTAGTCACCCCATACAAGTGACATTTATTTATTCCCTCACACAGGAGCGTGGCAAGAATTAATTATTTAGCACCAAGGAAGCACTTTGAACATGAAAAGTGCTGAGGACAACCGTGACATTACGGAGAATAATGTTCCCTCCCCACACCCGAGGGCCCACAGTTCCAGACGGGGGTGCCAGCCCTCAGGTGGGGAAGAGATGCTTTAAAATTGGAATAGCTTTTCTGCAAGGGAAGGAGAGAAAAGAGGAAAGGACAGAGGGAGGGAGGCAGGGAAGGGAGAGGGAAGGAGGGAGAAGCCTTACAAGGCACGTGGAGCTGCATCCAGATAAGGAAGCTGGGCCCCAGAGAGACTGAAGACCCTTGCTCCAGACCACCCAGGCAGACAAAGACTGGACCAGGTCTCAGCCCTGTCCCCAGCTTCTGCCTCCTAACAGCCATGTGGCACAGAAAGGAGGGTGGCTATTCCCTGGCTGGGGTAGGTGCTGGCCTCAGGGATGGCTCAGAAGGTGGGTCCCTGGCCTGTGTCCCAGCACCCAGGGTGGCCCTGCGGCCCCCTGGCTTGCCGGCCTTGCAGATCCTGACCGAGCTGTGGAGCTAAGACCCTGAAGACTCCAGGCTGTGAATCCAGAGGCTGCCCTTGGCCTTAGCACACAGCCACCTCAGCTGCCCTCAGGAAGGACGTGGGTGGAGGCCCCTGCAGCTCCGTGGACAGCTGGGAAGCGCAGGAGCTGCTGCCATGGCGACAAGACCAGCTGCCCTGGGCTCTGCGTGGGCCGCATCCTGCCTCTCCCAAGCCCTGAGTGGGCAGAAGGCCTCGTAGGCAGCTTCCCCCTCCTCCTCCACCAAGGGTCAGCTGGGGGTCCCAGAGCTCCCTGCCCACCTCCAGGGTCAGCAGGGCAAAGCCAGCTCGAAGACTTAAAGCTCTGTTCATAACTCCTCATAGCAGCTGATGTGCCCTGAATGCTCAGTCCTTTCCAAGTATCAGCTTGGTTAGTTCTCATGATGGCCCATTTCACAGAAGAGATTGAGGCCCAGGCGGCAGAACTGCTTGCCAAGGGCCATGTGACTAGTAAAGGACTAAGCCAGAACTGGCCCCTGAGCTCACATTCTCCATTGCATGGTAGGGCGCAGAGCTGGACCAGCTGTGTGTACCTGGGCAAGCTATCCAACCTCTCTAGGCTTCCTTTCTACAAAATGGATAATGGTACCTGCTTCATAGAGGTCGTGAAAGGATTAAATCCACGAGTAACATGTGCAAGGCACTTACAAAGGAGCCCTGGTGGTGCAGTGGTTAGGCACTCAGCCGCCAAGTGACAGGCTGGTAATTGGGACCCACCCAGCAGCTCCTCGAGAGAAACAGTTAGTGATCTGCTTCCATCAAGACGACAGACGAGAAAACCCTCTGGGGCAGTTCTGCTCTGTCACATGGGGTCGCTGTGACTCGGAACTCACTTGACGGCTCCCAACAACGACGCAGCGCTGAGAACAGAAACAGGCCCTGTCAGCGAAGGCCGACACCAAGGTCTCCCCCCAGCAGCAGGTCCTGAGAGGGGCTGGTAGGGGACACAAGGCAGGGGAGGGGAGGAAGCCAAGCACAGGTGTGACTCCAGGAGCAGCACCAGCCTCAGCCTGAGCCGCCCAAGGCTCCAGAGCGTGACCTTTACCTGGGAGTGTGCCGTGCTTTCAGGCGGCTGGCTGGCACCGTCATGGGGGGTCACAGAGCTGCCCAGGGACAGGGAGACCTCCAGGCAGGTCGGCCAAGGCAGCTTGGTAGCCCAGGAGTTGTCAGAGGAAGAGAGGAATGCGCAGTGGTTAGAAGCAGTCAGAGGCCGGGTGCCCGGGATGCCCTGCGGGCAGAGCCCTGGCCAGTTCCCCACGGTGCAGTGAGCTGTCGCTGCTTCAAAGTGTGCCTGCTAGTCTGTGTAGGAGGACACAGTCCAGTCCTCATGAAGCTGAAATCTGTCTGGAGAGTGGAGTTACCCTTGTTTCACAAATGCAAAGTCAGAGAGGTTGGCGGTTTGGCCAAGGTCACAGAGATTTAGGGCAAGGAGTCAATTCGGGGGCTTTTCACTGCATTTTGTGGGCTGGCAGGAGGTGTATGTTCGCTTGGACAGGAGAGGTTAGTGGCTCAAGGACTTGGAGGTACCTTTAAGAGGCTGTATCAGGCAGAATGCCTGAGACAGCAGAGACCAGAAATATCTCAATTCAAGCAGCTTTGCAAATGGGGAAGATGCCTTCTTTTCCACAGTAAAACATCCTAAGGGGAGGGCGCTCCAGCCTTCTTTCCATCTGTCTCTTCTGTCCACTCCAGTGTTGAGCGACTCCCCTCAGGATCCCAAGTTGGCTGCAGGAGATCCGGTCATCACATCCCAAGTGGATAAAGTGTAACAGAAAATAAGGCAATCTTCTTGTCTTTGTGTTTCTGTCTCTTGCTCTCTTTTTTCCTCAAGAACAAGTAAACTTTTCCCAGAGAACCCGCTGGTGGGTCTCCCCCTATTTCTGGTTTGCTAGAGCTGGGTCACATCAGTACCAGGTAAGGGGAGTGGGGACACCATGAGTAATTTGGGACAGGAGTCAGGAACCACAGTGGCCCCCAGCCCAAATCTGGCCCCAGCCTGATTTTGTCACTATTTACTGATTCACAGCCAGACCTGTTTGTTTAATATATTGTCTGTGGCTACCTTCACACTACAATGGAAGAATGCAGCAGCTGGGACAGCTTTGGTCCCACAAAGGCTAAAATAATTACCACCTGGCCCTTCACAGAAGAAAGTATGCTTGCTGACCGCTGGCTAGACTCCTAGTGATTATCTCAAGATAGATGGAGCCATCTTCCCTGAGGGACAAACCCTGAGTACAGTCACAGTCTGCTGGCATGCAGAAGTGGGCGTGGGGGCTGAGACAGGCAGCTCACAATTATCCCCCAGATCTTTGCTACTCAGAGTGTGGTCCAGGGACCAGAAGCATCTGGCAGGGAAGTGGGGGAGGGGGCGGGGAAGCGGGTAGCTGGGCTGGGAGCATGGGAAGGGTTAAAAACGCAGAGTCTGAGCCCTGCCTCAGACCCACCCAACGAGAATCTGCATTTTAACCAGATCACTCTAACAGCACAGCCCTGAAGAAGGCCTGCCAACAGAAGAGTGCAGACAGCCCATGCAGAGGGTGTGGGGCTGCTCTGGATTTGCAGCTGAAGCTGGTTTGGGCTCTCACCCTGATGCTAACCCCATCAGCCAAGTAAGTGGTGTAGGCAGGGCATGGCAGCCCTCAGAGACTCAGCGCCCTCCCTCACTCCTCAAGGGTGGTGGCACTCCCCAACAAAGCCCACAGAGGTGACAGGTAAAGAGGACAAGCGAGGACCTTCAAATTCACATTTAGGGAGGCAGGGTGGCCACCAGCTCTGCTGATTTCTCAGACTCTTGCACCACCCTCTTGAGAAGCAGCCAACTGGAAGCTTCCAGAATTTAATGGGTTCCAGGCCAACTCAAACCCCTCAGCTCCTGCCAGACTCAAGCTGCTTCCAAGACCCACTGGGTCAGTGGAGACCAGAGCCGCGGGTGACCTCAGTGGGTCAGGGATGAGGGGAGGCACAGGTTTGAAGGGGGTGTGCCCTCTCAGGTACAGCCCACGGACTTGCAGGGCCCTGAGACTGAGCACTTCCTGAAACTCGGGCAGGCGACTTCTTTGTCTTTGCTTTGCTTGCCTTACCCCCATGGTCCAGCCCCGGCCCTCACTCGTGCCTCTCACCACCCAACCACCCCCTGAGTGACAGGAGGAAGCCATATCTTCTCAGTGACGCTGACAACATCCTGTGAGTGTGCCCTGGGCTGATAACTGGGGCTTATGAGCATAGCAGGTGTGCTGAGGGACTGAGGAAGTCAGTTCTGGGCCCCAAATTCCTTACCCAGGTTCAAGGTCCAGCAGGGACTTGGCCCCACACCCTCTCTGACCTCTGCTCCACCAAACTTCCCCTCAACCATTAGGTTCCAGGATACTGATCCAACCCAGCCTCCGGGCCTTTGCACTGACTGTACCCTAAACTGGAAAGTCAGTGCCCCAGATGTACCCCAGGGTAGTTGACCTGTTTTATTCAGATTCCTGTGCCCACGCCACTTCTTCACAGGTAGACACACAATCAAAAGTAGCCCCCTCTCCACCATCCTTTAACCCATCAAACTAACTTATCATCTACATAAAAACACCAACCAAACTTACTGCCACAGAGTCAATTCTGACATCTAGCAGAGCAGAACTGCCCTGCAGAGTTTCCAAGGGGTGGCTGGTGGATTTGAACTGCTGGTCTCTTGGTTGGCAACCGTAGCTTTTAACCACTACGCCAACAGGGCTCCGTCATCATCACAGAATGTCCTAAACCCAAATCAGACTAAATGAGTTGCCACAGGGTTGACTCCAACATGGGACGAACCTGTGTGACAGAGCAGAGCTCCTCCGTGGGGTCTTCTTGGCTGTGACCTTCACAGATGCCAGTCACCAGGACTGCGGTGCTGGGGTGGGGGGCGGTTCAAGTCACGCACCTCTTGTTGCGCAGCTGAACGCTAACATCCGGGCCACCCCGGGTCCTACAGAGAAGGCCCAGTGGGCTGGAGCGATGGGATTCCTTTATCTGTTTGCCCAGACCTCAGTGGGCACCGCAGGGACGCCTGGTGCAGCCTGCAACAAGACCGTGTTCCCAGCCTGCAGGAGCCCTGACCCTGGCCAGCTCTCTGTGCACACTAGGTAGGCCTGTCCCCCACACTGGGCACCGGGCATACCCAACCCTGCCCCGGCATTTTCCTGCTGAAGCTGTTCCTTTAAGCGTCAACAGAGCATTTGATCTCAGCTCACCCGTTCCCTGGGCGGGCAGGAGCCTGCTAGGGGCTTCTCTCCCAGGGCCAGACGGGACCCACAGAGACCTTCTCAGGTGGAAAACCCATTTGCCCAGGCCAACAAAATCCTGAAACCCTTGTGCCTTCCTGAGGTGGTCTGTCTACTCCCAAGGCTGAAAGGGGGAGCATCCGCACAGAGCTGAGTGGGTCTGCCTGTTTTCACCCACCCCACTCACCTCTCAAACTAGGGGATGGGGTGTCAGTGGTCAGGGGTTCTTAGGAACTTCCTGCCTAGGAGCACTTTAATAGGATCCCTGGCGGCTTGAGTTTGAGATCTCAGCTGCTAACCAAAAGGCTGGCAGTTTAAATCCACATAAGCCACACAAGTTTACGGGGCAGTTCTGCTCTGTTGTTAGGGTCACTATGAGTCAGAACTGATTCAATGACACTTATAAACAGCAATACTTCAAAAACAGCATTATAAAGTTTCATTTCCACCTTGTCAAAAATTTACACAAAAACAAAGAAACCCAAACTGACTACTGTTGCATTGATTCTGACCTACAGCCACCCTACAGGACACAGTTACACAGGTACCCAGAAATTCCACTCCTCAGTACAGACCCAAAAGAACTAAAGGCAGAGACTCAGACACCTACACCCCAGCGTTCACTGTAACATACTTTCAATAGCCCAACGGCGGAAAAGGCCCCAGCGTCCGTCAACAGGTGAACAGATGGGCACAATGTGGTCTATCCATACGATGGACTCTTACTCAGCCACAAAGAGAAAGGAAGTCCTGCTAGCTGCAGCAGCAGGTATGAATTCTGAAAACATGTGCTGAGTGTAGGAAGTCAATCCCGAGAAAGATCATATGATCCCGCTTGCATGAATTATCTAGAACAGGCACCATATACAGAGACAGAAACAAAAGCCAGGTGATCAGGGGATGAGGGCAGGGGAAGAGTGGGGTGGTCACACTTCGTGGATATGGAGAGACTGTGGGGGGGATGAAAATGTTTCTGGAAATAAATAGTGGTGAAGGATGCAAAAAATAGTAACAATAAAGACCAAAATCCTAAACAAATAAGTAAATGTGAACTATCCAAATAGGGTCTAGAAGCAATGAGAGGAGATCCTGGCCCTCCTGCCTCTAGTCCCACCTGAGAGCTGACCACAGCCCCCAGCAGTGGCCCCTTCCTGTGTACTGGCTGCTGTTACGTAACATCTTCCTGGTGGCACAGTAGGTACACACTCAGACGCTAATCAAAAGGTCAGCAGCTCAAACTCTACCAGTCACTCCACAGGAGAAAGATGCGGCAGTTCCCTACCCAGAAAGATTTCAGCCTTGGAAGCCCTATGGGGTAATTCTACTATGTCTTATATAGGGCCATTATGGGTCACAATCAACTTGATAGCAATGGATTTTTATAGGACCCATAGCAATTCTCTGAGGTTGCGGACTCGGGTTGTTCCCACTTTACAGACAGGAACACTGAGGCCCAGAGAGAACAAATGGTGAAGCAGGTTCACACCAAACTCTGGCTCCTGAATCAACCCCTTAACCGTTAGAGCACACTGCCACTGCCACTCAGCAGACCAGTTATTCATTTTGTTTTTAACATGTTTTTTAGGAACTGTTTTCTGTGTGTCACTCTGCAATTTGCTTTAGACGTTTAACATTCCGTATCTAGGACATTGTTCCAGCCAAGTACGCATCGGTCTACCTCATTCTCTTTAACGGCTGTGTGGCAACCCAGCCCCGGACATACAGCGCAGAGCTATTATGACGGTTTGCGTCAAAACAGTCCATTTCTGAGAATCTTAAATTTTCAGATCATAATTCACTCAAGTGCACACTGCAGTTCCTGGGTGAGGCAGGGAACGCTTTGGGGTAAAATCAAACCGAGACCTGGGCTGGCCAGAGAGGAGCAGGTCCGACGTGCCCTGTAACCCATAGGCCCACGGCTCAGTGTGAAAGGACGCTGTTAGAGACAGCGAGCTCCAGTCCCAGCGCTGCGGTCCAGAACGCTGCGACATCAAAGAGGCCACGAGCGGCACATGTCCCTTGTGTTGGTCAGCTGTGTATTTAAGGACTCCAGGATGTCAGAGCTGGAGTGACTCATTGCACAGTGCCCAGTAGTTCACAAAGCAACACTCACACACACACACACACACACACACACACACACACACACGCCACCAGCAAATGACGAGAACCTGGAGGCAGGGGACAGGGGAAGACAAGGTGTGAGCTGCCACAGAGCCAAAGCAAAGCTGCCAGCAACACAGCTCTTGGTCTCCCAGGACTGACTCAGCCGGTGAAAACCAGAACATTGTTTGGAGTGTCCAAATGTGCGGAACAGCCTCCAGGATTTGGGTTATGTCCAGTTAAATGAGCCAAAACATTCCAGCCTCTTCCTGAGGTAGCTGGAAAGGCATGTGTGAGTGGTGTCAGCCTCCTCCCCTTCAGCCTTGGTTTGTGGAAGCTCAGAGAGCAGATGAGGAGGCCAGAGACAGCCATTTCCTTCCCCCAGATGGCATGCACGTGGCCTTCCAACTGCCTCTTGGTCTCCCCTCTGCTGGGCCCACACCCACATGGGTGGCCCCTGTCCACTGCAGGGCAGAGGGAGTCAAGCACCCTGGCGGGAGGCTGAGAACTCATCCCCTGGAGAACCATGCACCCACCGCACACTGGTAGGGCCAGGCAGGGAGGTTAACCATTGCTAGGAAAGAGCTAACTCCCAGCAGGAGAGAGATGCCTGTAGGGTCTTTCTCATAGTCCCAGACTCTGGAAACTGACCTGTTCCTAGACGGGCAACAGGCCAAGCCAGCTCTGCCTCTGGGCTTTATTTACATGAAGCCACAAAGTCACCCTCCAGCTTGCCCTGGAGTTGGCCTGGAGGCCATCAATCATCCTCTGGAGTCTATTTTTGGTACACATGTTTATTCATAATGAGTCTTATAAAAACCAGGACCATTGGACCCAGAGGCATCTTCAGCCATAAGGGGGATGAGAGGGGACAGCAGGAATAAGAAAGAGCAATGAAGTCGGTCCATGGGGTCCCCGGGGAGTGCCCCCAGTGAACACGCTCAGCTACCAGCTGCAAGTTAGAGGTTCAGGTCTGCCCCGAGGCACCTTCAGAAGAAAGGCCTGGCAATCTGCTTCTGAGAAACTGGCCACTGAAACACTAGGGAGCACAGCTCTACTCTAACACACACGGGGTGGCTTGGAGTCATAATCGACTTAATGATAATGGCTTTAAAAAAAAATAATACTTCCTCTTGGCTGGACCCTACTCCTAAGCACATATCAACATTTAACTCAGACAACAAGCCACTGATATGGGTACCCATGTGATCACCACTTCACAGACAGGGAGACTGAGGTACAGAGAGGCGGAGTAATTTACCCAAGGTCACACAGCTAGAAAGTGGCTGAGCTGCTTTCTGAATCCACGCGACCCCGTTCCACTGCTCTCTACTGGGCCCTGCGCAGCTGTACCACACCCAGAGAACTTGGCCATGGGCGGGCGCTCTGTAGCAGACACAATGGCTGACGCGGAGGCTGCCTCCAGTCCCAGTTTCGCTCTTCCCAGGGTATGAGGTGAGCAAATGGTCACTTTAAGACACAGTGTTAGCTCATTCTGCTTTCTAAGGCAGGTGACAGGTTCATTTCACTGAAGTCATGAATCCCTAGAGTACCTACTCCAATTAATGACAATAAACATAAGACAGGCATGCTTCTGAGTGTTTTCTATAAATTCACTCAATTAATCCCCATGACAACCCTGAGAAAGGGGCATCATCCACATTCCCATTTTGTAGAGCAGGGTACCAAGGCACAGAGAGGTCAAGCAACCTGCCAGAGACCACACAGCCCGTGAATAGAAGAACTGGAATTCAAACTTAGACCTTCTGGTGCCCTTAGACTTTTCACAAAGGGAAAGGGACAGGAGTACACTGAAAAGGTAGTTCTTCTGGGAGGTCAGGCTGTGGGACAGAGTGGGTGGCCTCTCCTGAGCAGGACACAATGATGAGGGCTTGGAGATGTGGCAGGAATCCAAGTTTGGCATCAAGCTTAGGAAAATTGGAGAAATTGAGTTTGCAAGGGCATCTGAGAGACATGACAGCTGGGTGCCTGGGGGGAAAAGGGGAAAAAAAGGAGGCTGGGCACCATGGTGCTGAACAATCTCTTCACTGTCCCCAAACTCAGCAAAGTCAGCTGCAGCCAGAAGCACTCTGGGCTGAGGAGGAGGAAGGACAAGCAGAGTCACAGAAACAGGCTATATTAGGACAAAGGCAGGGACAGAAACCCAGCTTTCAGAATGCACTCTTTCACGTAACCGAAAGGTTCAGAGGGCTGACTTCTGGCCAAGCTGAGTTCAGGGACTCAAAAACTGCCGTCAGTCTCTCCGCACCTTAGTGCTATTTTTCTCTAGGCTGATCTTTTGTTCTCAGGCAGGTTTAGCCACTGAGTGAAAAGAGAAAGTGTCTTCCCCAGTGGTTCCAGCGAAAGTCCCAGGGAAGTTTCTCACTGGCCTGCATCAGTACCTGCTCGTTCCTGAATCAATCATTACAGTGAAGGGACAGATTCTGTTCCACCCAAACCACGTGAGTGGAGGAGTGAAGGGTGACTCCCCTGTGTGACACAGGGTGGGGGCAGAGGGACTCCCAGTAGGAGAGAGCCCAGGTAGACAGGTCCACAGACATGCAACGCACAGCCACAGTTCTCAGAGTTATCAGACAAGGAAAGAGGAGGAAAAGTGTATCATAGAACATAATTCACCAGTGACCTTAGGAGGTTATAGAGGGTAGCTAGGTACCTACAGGTACCCGAAACGAGGCATGAAAACCCTGGTAGCTTGGTGGTTACATGCTACGGCTGCTAGCCAGAAGGTCAGTGGTTCAAATCCACCAGACGTTCCCTGGAAACTCTATGGGTCAGTTCTATTCTGTCTACAGGGTAGCTATGAGTCAGAATTGACTCAACAGCAGTGGATGCAGTTTGGGTTTGGTAAAAGGAAGGATAACCTTTGATGGAGCAGCCAACCTGAAGCCAGGCTGAGAGGGAGCAGGGAATAAATACCCCAGTTTCTTTCTCCACCTGCTGCCAGTCTCCAGCTGTTGCCCCCCCCCAGTGGCTAAATCCAGCTGGATGGCAGAGAAGCCCGCACAAGTCAGCATCTAGGGGACAGGGTGGAGAGTAGACCCGCACAGGCCAATGGAAGATTTTAGCATGGTCACAGCAAATACCATCACACACAGGAGCAACTGAGTTTGGCAAACAACAGTTGAAGATCAGCAATTCACCCAGTTCATCCATTCATTCCCTCAGCTATGCACTGTGTACCTACTGCGCACCAGGCACCGGCCCAGATGCCAAGGATTTACGGCTGATGATCCCCTCCCGTGGGTGATGCTGTTTGCTGGGGTCCAAGGCACTCTGGGGGGCACCCCTCACCACCGACCCCTGCCAGTCTCCTTGTGCCTTCCGTCGCGCTCCTGTGCTTGTCACTCTTGAGAATTCTTCCGTGATTTAAGCTTCCATTAAAGTTTAACTACATTAAAGACTGCAGAAAGAGTCACCTGCTCCACCACAAATCACAATGTTATTATGGTCTGAAATAAGGATGCAGGGCTGTGCTGAGATTTGACTGGGATTAAGGACAAAATGAATTCAAACCACAGGTGCCCGCCTGCCCCCACGGTAATACCCCCCAAACCTTTATGCATATAGATTTATACCAGCGAACTGTTGATTACGGTTTCTTCTGGACTGCAGACAAAACCCCAGCACTCCCCGATCCCCTAGCTGCCACGTCAGCCGTACATAAAACGTCTGTCTCCACACTCAGTCGCCAATAACAAAAATGATGAAGAATCTGATGCAGACGCAGATAATTGCTCTGGCTTCCTCCCGTGAATTTAAATAGCTTTCTTGAATTACTGCTTTTGACGCGATCAATAAAATTGAACTATTGCTGTATCAGGCCTTTCGGCAAACATACAGAAAGCTGGGCTCCCGGGACGCTGACAGTTGGCCAGGGGCCTCAGCTCTCCTGCTGGGTAGGGCTGGGGGTTCTGGGATGGGACCAGGGGAGAGGGCAGAGATGTAGCCAACTGGCCAGCAAGCCTAAACAGAGCGAGTCGATAAAACTCAAGACTCTGCCTCCTCAGGTGGAGAAATTCTAACTGCTGATATGGAACACGGTGCAGTCTCTGAGGGAAACAGTTTGCTGCTTCGAGAAGTTAAACACAACATGTCAGTCTACTCCGGGGTATACAAGGTCCGAAAGTGAAGTCTCTGAACTGAACTAAGTGCTACATACTTCACTACTGAATAGCACTACGGTCACCTCTGAAGTACTTCCCTCGGGACACTGTGCACTGACACCAGTGCCTTGTCTAACCTTCAGCGCAATTTTGGAACTCTCTGGGGAACGGCCATTGCGCACAGTGACACGGTGGCAAGTTAGCAAAGTTCACTGTATAGTTGTCTGTGAGGGAGTTTTTAGCCAGCAAACAACTCTTGGAACACCCTCCCTACTTGCCTGATCTGGCCGCCCAATGGCTCTTCTTTACCCAAAGATAAAGGCAACACTGAAAGGGAGACATTTTGATGACATTCAGGACATCCAGCGTAATATGTCGACAGCTATGATGACCAATCCAGAAAAAGAGTCCCGAAATTGCTCTGAAAGATGGACGAGGCCCTGAGGACGGTGCACGGCTTCCCAAGGGGAATACTTCAAGAGTGACTGCAGTGATGTTTAGCACGGAGGTAAGGAGCACTTTTTCTAGGATGAGTTCATGCATGTAACTGTCAGTCCACGTGCACACCTAACAGGACGGAACGCAGGGACACAAGCAGATATTTGTACACTGATGTTCACTGCAGTATCACTGAGTCAGCAGGAGACGAAGCCAACCCGGTGTCCCTCAAAAGATGCTCAAGAAGGTGTGGTCTATCCACCACGATGGACTACTACTCAGCCATAAAAAGGAACACAGTCCTTATTCACCCTAAGACATGGATGAACTCTGAAACATTACGTGGAGTGAAATAAGCCCCATACAAATGGACAAACATCATACAACCCCACTTACATGACATACTTAGAACAGGCAAATGCAGGGAGACCACGTTTTATCAGTGACCACCACAGGACGGGGAAGAGGGACACCGAGTTTGCCTGTTGTTGTTAGCTGCCAGTGAGCTGTCTGCCAAAACTCACAGTGACCTCATATACAACAGGATGGGACCCCTGTGACCCAATCGTTGTCACTGGCTGATTTTCAGCAGTGGGTCACCAGGCCTTGCTTCCTAGTCTCTCTCAGCCTGGGTAGGCTTCCATTAAAGTTTAACTACAATACCATAGCAACAGACAGCCTCCGCCGACAGACGGGTGGGGGCTGTGCCCGAGGCACGCGGCCAGGAATCAAACCCCGGACTCCCGCGTGGAAGGCGAGAATTCTGCCTCTGAGCCGCTGCAAACCTCAGTAACAGCTCTCCTGTGCCGTCATGCCAGTGCTAACTCATAGTGATCCGCAGGGCTTTCTCGGCTGTCATCTCTACGGGAACCAGTGACCGGGTCTTTTCTCCTGCAGTGCTGCTGGGGGCCTCAAACTGCCGGCCTTTCCATGACCAGCCGAGCGCTTCACGGCTTCACCACAACCCTGCACACTCACAATATTCTGCTCGACTGGACAACATCGCAGTGGAAGAAAGAAGGAAATGTTGTGATTCTGTGATGGTCCACATTTGAGGACAGTTTGGGGCCCCCTCTGACAAGTCAGCAGAGGGGCAGCCAGACAACTACGAACTCAGGACAGCAGAGAGGTAAAAAGTTTCTGGATAACAGGAGTCTTAGATCCCTCTTAGCCTACACTCCATGCCATCGCTAAGGTGGAGGTGTCCGTGCAGCCGGGGCAGGTAACCACGTCCTCTGGCCACGGCCCACCGTACAGGGCACCAGGCACCGTCCCTGCCCGCATTCCCTCGGCAGTGCCCCGTGGCGTGAATGTTACTGCAAATCTGCTCCCTGGCCGAGGGAGACAGCGATGGGAGCCTCGCAAGAGGCCTGAGGGCGTTCAGAAGGCCCGCTTGAATTTCTGAAGCCAAACCAAACACGGGCTCCAGAGCGTTTCCCTCTTATCTCACTCCCTGAGTATGGAACAATCACCCCATTGAAGATGTGGGAGCCCGCCCAAGTTTTAAATTCAACCTCTGGAGTTTTCCCTCTGAGAGCAGATAAAATCCTTCCAGCTTATGTTCCGAGGAAGGAATTTGGTGCGTGTGTGTGTGTGTGTGTGTGCATGTGTGTGTGCGCGCGCGGGTAGGCATTCTTTCCCCTAAAACTCATTTTCTTTTGTTGGATTTCTTGAAACACTGTGTTAACATTTTACCTGGGGAAATACAATGACGGTACACTTGAAGACTGTTGAAATACCCTTCTGGAAGGGACTGCTCCCCAGCAGCCTCGATTTCAGACCTCTCTGAAGGGAAGGGTAAGTCACCTTCCAAGAAGCCAGTCTCCAGGAATGGCCTCCAGGGGCTTAGCTGAGATTCTTAGCAGAGAAACTCATTTCCCCACCCATCTATTTCTTCACTGGATGTCAACTGCAGGCTCCCCAAACCTCCGTGTAAAAGGGCTCGGATTGCATGTTGGAAAGGAAAGAGTGCGCAGAGGGTTTGGTTCCTTGGCTGGTGCCAGAGAGGCCCAGCTTCTGCTCCAGCCCTGCCCTGGGCATCTTGGTAAGCGCCAGCCAACTCCTTCCCCTCTCTGCATCTCAGGTGCCTCACCCCCAGAGAAGGGAGCGCCTGTGGTGGAATTCCCATTAGCTAACTTTGGACAGGTTGTCAGGAGGGGTCAGTCCCTGGGGAAGGACATCGTGCTTGGTAGAGTGGTGGGTCAGTAAAAAAGAGAGAGACCCTCAAGGAGATGGACTGACACAGTGGCTGCAACAAACGGGTATGGGCTTTGTTCTGTTGGGTACAGGGTCACTATGAGTGGTACCAATTTGACAGCACCTAACAACAAACACCTGGAAGACACTATTCCTACACTGTCATTTAGTCATTCAACAAACATTTGCTGAGCACCTACTCTGTGTCAGATTCTATTCCAGGTGCTGGAAGGACAAGAAGAAACAAGACAGGCGATGACCCTGCCCTCATGGAGCTGACATTCTAGAAGGCAAAAGACCAATCTCTTTGGGGTTCCAGGAGTAATACCCGGTTTCATTTCAGAAGGTACACTGCAGAGCTTCGCGTGGTGCTTGATCTACAGTAAGTGGTTTTATATGGGTTGAATGGTGCCCCCTAAACACAGGCTCAAGTTCCAACCCCTGCACCTGTGAATGAGACCTTGTTTGGAACTAGGGTCCCTGCAGATGCAGTCAGCTAAGCTGACGTCAGACTGGAGTAGGTGTCTGTTTTCCTACTCTTTGAATGAGTTCCGGTGTGTGGCTATCCATGTGTGCTGAGAACTTATCCACAGCATTTTCAGGACTGTGACCCTGGAGAAGCAGACTGTCAGGCTTCTCTTCTGAGGTTCCTCTGGATGGGAGAGTACATCTTAAATGCAGTGACCAGTGTCCTTCTAAGAGGCCACAAGAGAGACACAGATACACCTGGGGGCAAGCCACAGCGGCAGCAGAGACGGCTGTGACGCAGGCACAAGCCAAGGATCGCTGGCAACTACCAGCAGCTGGCAGAGGCAAGGCAGGATCCTCCCCTGGAGCCTCTAGAGAGACAGCAGAACCCTGAGACACCCCTATTCTGGATCTCTGGGCTCCAGAGCTATGAGAGAACATATCTCTATTGTTTTAAGCCCCCCGTTTGTGAGACCATCACGCCGCCACAGGACACAAACACAGTAGTAAACAATCTCCTGGTTTATAAATAAAGGGGTGAACAGCCAGAGGGAACGGCCTACAGGCCTGGGGGTAGCAGGGGATCTGACTGCTGGAGGCTGCAGCCCCCATGCTTCCTGGGTCCGGCAACGTCCCCGTGAAGGGCCCACAGTCCAGCTGACAGGGCTCTGACCTTCCCACCCCAAGAACAGTGAGTGAAGAGCCCCGCCTCCTGGGCACACCCCGAGCCCCTTCAGCAGCTACCAAGCCAAGCCTCGAAGTCAAGGGCACCCCCCGACACAATGGGGAGTGGGGCTTGGCCACTGACGTGCTTCCTGTGGCCACTGAGGGCTGTCTGTATACACTGGAATTTGTGGTCAGCACTTAAAGACAGGGCTACTTCACACACAAATCCAGATGTCTGGCTGCTCTTGAGACATCAGGAATTCTGCCACGCTGGGCAGGGACAAGCAGATGCGGCCTGTCCTCACTGGATCCCCCCAATCCTCTTGTTTACGCACCAGGGTGGCCCCATGGGGCACGAGTTTCCGGTGGAGCAAGGGAGAGTTCTGATGGGGACCTCAGTGGGATTTTAACAGGCTTTCTCTGTCCTGGTTGGTGTCATCCTGGGCTGGTATGAAGGAACCCCAGATCTGAAAGCCAGGCAGATGGCGGTTCTGATCCCATCTCTGCCCACTCACAGGCTCTGTGACCTTTCAGAGTGTACTTAGCCTCTCTGAACCTCAGGTTTCCCACCTTGAGAGTAGAATGATGTGTCCTCACAGGCTGTTGTCAGGACTGACGACATGTAAAGGCCCTACTATGTTCCAGGCACAGTTAAGGGCCAGGAACACAAAGCAGGACAAGAGAAAGGCTTAAAAACTCAAATGACCAAAGAAGTCAGGCAGGCAGTGCCAGGAGACAAAGGGGCCCAGGAGTGCCACTCTAGGGACTGGTGGGGAGTGCGGCAGAGTGAATCAGGTGCTCCCATTCTACTTAAAGGCCAATTCCAGCCCAAACCCTGGTGGTGCTGTGGTTAAGTGCTATGGCTGCTAACCAAAAGATTGGCAGTTAGAATCCACCAGGTGCTATGGGGCAGTTCTACTCTGTCTTATAGGCCCGCTATGAATTGGAATTGACTCAACAGCACTAGGTTTGGCTTTTTTGTTTTGCAGTTTCAGCCAAGCAGGAGGACCCATTCCAACTTTCTAGAGACTACAAACTTGGATTTTTCATGGTCAATCTCCTAATCTTAAAATGACAGCCATTTTTTTTTGTTTAGCTAAAATTCGACGCAAGCTCCACTAAACACATATGGTGGCCACTGGGAGCAACCTGTGGGTTACACAGAGAGCCCCTGCAATCCGGGATTGATGGGAGCTAGGAGTCTAGGGTTCTAGAGTGACCTGTGCGATGGATAGCACAAGGCGTCTGAGCTGGGGGAGCGTCGTTCAGGGAGAAGCGGGAGAGACCTCCCCCAGGAAGAGAGGTTCCATGTGAGACCTCAAGGCCGGCCTCATGGGGTGAAGTGAGTGGGCAGGAGGTGGGAAAGGCCCACAGCGAGGGAAGGGTGTGTGCAAAGGCTCTGTGTGGGACCTCCCTCCGCCCGTCAATGGCTCTGAAAGGCAGCCACAGTGGCACAGATACTCTGCCAATATGAGAGAACATCGTCAGGCCACTCGCATAGATGAAGACAAGGACAGCGCCATGGGTATCTGCGCCATGCCCACACACTGCCAAACACTGGTGAGGTCAGGGTTAATCAGGCTGCTCTGGATACCCTCCTCTGGCCTGGCTGGAAATTGGGGCCAGGGGACCCCACGGGGCCTCTCTGTGCCTGACATCCTCCAAACCCCATCTTAGCATCCAGGCTCTGTCCCAACCCACTCGGACCTGGAAACACACTTCAGATTCCTCTGTGATTATGTGCTGTTTGGGGCAAGGCCCGGAACATTCCAGAATGAATGGAGTTAGCAGGCAGGGGCCACGTAACCTCAGGAGCAAGGAGGGGAAGGGGGGACTCAGACCCGCCAGCCTGGGCCCCCCCCTCCCCCCGGGGTCTGGCAGTGACCTTGCTTCTTTCCTCTCAGCCTGTCCAGCTGTTGTGACGTTTTGGTGATGGTTGTCAGTTACTGTCCATTTGGTTCCTACTCACATGGCCCCATGTGTATGCAAAGGAGAGCTGTGCTCCCTAGGTTTTCAAGGCTGTGACTCTGGGGAGCAGGTCACCTGGCCTGTCTTCCCAGGCATCTCTGGGTGGGTTCCAAATCACCAACCTTTCAGCCAGCAGTCAAGCACTTAGCCCCCTGCACCACCAGGCCTGGCAGGGGGTACCGGAGGGGTGCTACCTGTCGGCAGGGAACTCTTAGGACTCAATGGCAAGGTCGTGAGCACCTACCGTATGCCTGGTACCTACTGTATGCTTGGCACTGGGTTTTCCGTGACCAAGACAGCAAAGAGTCCACTGGAACTGGAGGTGGGTCATTTCTGAGGAAAGTGTGAGATGACCTGCTGGGTCCCCAAATGTCCCCTCACAACAGCTGCCCCACAGGACCCCACAGCCCGGTCCACCCAGAGACTCCCCAGTGAGAATGTTAGCACCCCCCAGACAGAACCTGTCAGCCCTTCCTGCCACAGACACATGGTACCAACTGGTCATTAAGGTTGCTTTATTCGGGGTCTGGCAGTTGCTCATTGGCCTGAGGAGCTTGTGGAGCCCGGAGAACACCCTCACCCCATCCTATCAACAAAGCACAGGGAAACGGGAAGGCTGTGTCCCTCCTTGGGGAGCTGGAGGAGAGCCACGGAGACAGAAGTTGAGAGCAGAAAAGCCAGTGAAATACGCATATGGGTCCTAGAGTGTCACTTTGGGTCCACCCATAATGGGTTTTCTAAAACATTTAAAAAAACATTTAGAAAAATGCCAGAAGGGCTCAAGTCTTCAGCCCAAAGAAATCAACTCTCAGTGGTGGGCCCTATAGACACCACAGGGGTTGTTTGGTGACAATGCTATGCAGCCCCCAGTCTGGGCTGGACCCAACAGAGACAGAAGGTACCATTCCTCACTGTACTTTCCGATGACACCTCCTCCAGGAAGCCCTCTGGGCTAGCTGGAACTCCCTCCCACGACAGCGTGGGCAGGTGTCTACCCCATACCCTCCCCTCTGCCTGGGCAGCCCTCTTGCTATACAGTCTGCAGGCTGTCTCTCCAGCACTTGTGCCTTCCCTGGTGTAGAAGTGGTTATCCCCTGGGAGGGGACTTGATGAACAGACACTCCAGTGTCCTTGTCCTGGTTGTGGGGAAACTCTGAGGTGTTTCTTCAGAGTCTTGCTGAGGCCCCAGGGGGACTGAGCCCCAGTCGCCCACAGCAGTGATACACTTGCTAATATGTCCCACATCTTCCTGCCACATCCCAGCTGATTCCAGGGACGTCTTCCCAAGTCCAGGGAAACCTGTGAAAGCTGGAACTCGCTGCGACAGCCTTGCTTTTCCAGGTCTCACAAGTTTCCCACCTCCGACAGGGAGCATTCTTAGCACTATTTCACCACTCTCTGGTTGTGTTTTCCTTCTCTGACAGGTTTACACTGTGCAACGTTTCCAGCTTTTGCAGGTATGGATGCACCTTTCTTGCAGGGTTTGCTCTTGGAGAACTGGACCTAAGACACACCTCTCAATTCCTTGTGTCACTGTCACTCAGTGTTCCATCCCCCCTACAAGACCCCGAATTCCTTACAGCAGAGGACATGCCTTATTCATCCAGTGTCTCCCAGTACTTACCACAGGCCTGCACAAACAGTCAGTGTTCAATAAATGCACAGCAAAAGGAGGATTATCTGAGGAGCGACAGGAAGTCTGCTTCCTGAGATCACACTCCCAGCCCCTCACAGCACGCTGGAACCTACAGACTCCTAGGCCCATCTATCTCCAAAGACTACTGGGAAGGAAAAATATTAATATGCTCTACCCTAATCAAATCTGGATAATTTCACTAGAAACCTTTCCATAATTTCATCAGTGTTAAAAGATTACAATAGCAACAAATTAAACCAGCAGACATGAATTCAGTTGCTCAAGAGGAAAACGTGGCTCAATTTAGAAACGGATGTTACAGTTTATTAACCAATCTAAATTAATTTGATTTTGAGCCACTGTTAAATATACATTAGGATGTATCACCCAATAGCGTGGCTGGCAGGGGAGAAGAGAAAGGAAGACAAGCCAGGCAGACAGACTTGAGCTCAGTGCCTCCACATACAAAACAGTGTATGAATTGGGGGTGTGTCAGCTAGGGGCTCAAATTGGAGAAGGGAGGACTAGTCAAGACTCCTGGTAGGAAGAACTACAAACTCAATTCAGTGTTTGATGGGCTCCCACTCCAAGAGGGAATTGTAGTCTCAGAATATGAAAAGTTTAGGACATATCCAGCTTCAGGAACAGCTGGATCCAGGTGCTCAGGGTCATCGGGAGTTGGTCTCTCTACGTCTAACCCACTACACCACCAGGGTTTCCGTGTCTACACAGGCACAACATCTGAGTGCAGATCTTGACCTCAGCAACATCATATGCTTCGCCTACATGGGCTATTTCATAATGCTGAATTAGTGCAATACAATGTCCGTTACAAATATGGGTTTTAGTTTCTCTTGAAAACTCAGCTGGCCTGGTCACAGAGCGTCCATGTCTCTCATGTGGGCACAGTGCGGCTTCTCTTTCCGGACACTCTCTGAGCATCCCAGGGAACCTCCAGTCCTGCTTGGCCCACTTTACTCACCTACCAGGCCCTGTGGGTGCAGCTGCCTCTGGGTGTTCCAGCAACTCGCTGGATGACCCTGGCCCAGCCCCTGCTCTGCTCTGAGCCCTGTCACCTGTTCTGGGAATGTTGGGTGGGGGGCTCCTCTCACGGTCCCATCCAGGCTCCGAAGCTCTTCGGAGGGCACTTTGGAAAGAACAGGCAGAGCTCTGCTGTGCTGCTCTGAAGCTCTCCTTGCTGGGACACCAGGATTGGAACAGCCTCCTCTGTTTCACCGACTGCCTGCACCGTCCCCAGGCTGAGACCTTGCAGCTCCAAGGGAATGTGGGAGGGTCCCCAGGGCACTGGAGAAGGATCCCTGGGAAGGCAGCTGGGTTGGGGCTAAGCCTCAGCACTCTGAAGTTTACACCTACTTTGTAGTTTCACAGTTGGGGTGTTGCGTGGGTACTGTAACAGGACCCCCCCAAAAGAGCAGCTGAAACGAGAGAGAGGTTTCTAACTCCCTTGCGTATTCACCACTGTAGTGATTGCCCCACGGTACTTGCCCTGGGCCGGATCTATTCTAAGCTTGCCGGCTTATAGTACCCTCGGGACGCAGTGTTAGTCACTTAGCGCTGCTGTAACAGCAACACGCGTGTGTGGCTTTAACGAGTAGAAATTTGTTTTCTCACCATTTAGGAGGCTAGAAATCAGAATTCAGGATGCTGACTCTAGGGGTAGGCTTTCTCTTGTCTCTGGGGGAAAGCTCCTTGACTATTTTCAGTTTGTATTTCTTGGCGCGCTGGTGGTCTTCGTGTCATATGGCGCCCATCTTACCCCGTCTCTGCTTGCTCAAGCTGCTCCTGTTAGATCTCAAAATCAGGACATACCCTACCCTGCCCTAATACTTTCTCAATAATGTAACAAAGGAAGCCAAAAGCCAAGTGCCATCGAGTCCCATTCCCAAATGGGATTACAGACATAGGAGCTAGGGGTCAAACCTTTTTTTGCAAGGGGGGGTGAGGGAGGACATAATTCAATGCATAACAGGTACTGTGACTACGCCCATTTCACAGATGGGGAAACTGAGGCACAGAAAGAGCAAACAAGCATGCAAATGCACAGCTGGTAAACGGCAGAGCCAGAATGTGAACCCAGACCCTTGGTGTCACCTCTGTAACTTTCTGGGAGAGGCAGACACATGCACAGGGGAACATGCCCTGCAAGCAAAGACACACCACAGGACCTCCACACAGTCATCCATGGGGTGCTATGTTGGGAGCAGAAGCTGCAGCGTGAGACGGAGACCCTGACACGAGTTCACGTGAAAGCGCCTGTACAGAGATTACGAATGGGCCCAGGATCAGCGTGTCCCCGGTAATCACATTACCCGGCCCAGGCAGAGGAAAAACCAAGGTGATGGATGAGAAGCGGTGCCTGGGTAGGAGAAGACTTGGCAGGTCTGAGCCTTCTCTGACTGAATTCTCCCCAGCCAGCTTCGTGGGGAAGGCCAGTGCGGGAGACATATCTCGCTTATGGATCAGGATGGGCCACGGGTGGATTTCAAACGCTGAGTTGCAGGCCAGGAGCTGGGGCTTCTCTCTGCTTCCTGAACTGCTGGAAGCAGGTGCCACTGCCACCCACAGACTCCTGAGCCTTGGTTTGCTCATCTGTGAAAGGGGTTCCCGCTCTTGCACTTCTGCCCCACCTCACAGGACACCTGCTGCGGGCCAGGCACTGAGCATCACCGAGTGGTTAAGCATGTAATTATCACCCAGCAAGTTTGCTCCCAGACACACACGCCAAAGAGCTGAAACCAGGGACTGAAACTTGGTGCAGACGGGCTGTAACAGCACCGCTCACAGGAGCTCATGGTGAAAACAGCCTGAGCTCCATCAACAAAATGTGCCCTACCCGTGAGGTGGCGTTTTATTCACCCACAGGGATGGAGTTCTGACACACGCCACAGCGTGGATGGGCCTGGTACAGAGGGTGCTGGGTCAGAAACTAAAAACCAGACCCAAAAGAGCATTCGCCATCTGATCCACTTACAGAGAATCCCCAGAAGAGCCAAGGTACAGACAGAAACAGATCTGGTGGTTGCCCGGGGCTAGGGAAGCGGGGGACAGGGCATGACAGCTGATGGGCATGTAGGCTTTGCCGTTGGGGTGCTGAGAAAGTGCCGGAACTAGATAGAAGTGGTGGCCGCACGCCACCATGGTACACCAGGTGCCCCCACAGGTGCCATTTAAAGAAACTTAGTTTTATATTATGTGGACTTCACCTCAATGAGATACAAAGCCGTGTGTTATCAGCGTCTAGGGTGGACCATCTCTGCCCCCACGCCCACTGACAGCCCAGCCTGTGCACCAGGAGGCCCAGCCTATGACCTGCACCTCCCAGGCTGCCTCAGGAAGATCCCAGCCAAGAGTGACATACCACCTGAGCCCCAGAGGATGACACAGAAACTAATAAGTGGTACAAGGGTGCACAGAAAGTAGAACCTCAGACACTGCCCAGGGGAAGGAACTGCACAGCCACTGTGGCAAACAGTTCAACAGTTTCTCCATAAATTAAGCACAGGATAACCACTAACCCACTGCCCTCAAGCAGTGCCTCCTGGATCCCAACTGCTGACCTTTTGGTTAGCAGCTGTAGCACTTAAGCACATGCCACTAGGGGTTTCTTTGATCCAGCAATTCCGCTCCCAGGAATGTACCCCAAAGAAGCAAAAACAATAACTCCAACAGTTACCTCTACGCTAAGGCTCCAAGCAGCGTTATTTACTTACAGTAGCTAGAAGCTGGAAACCACCTAGAAGTCTATCAAGGAATGAATGAATTAAAAAGAAACATCATCTATACATACAGTGAAACATCCCTCATCCATAGAGACGAAGGTCTGATACGCTACCAAAGAGATGAAGACATTCTTCTTCGTCAAAGAAGCCAATTACAAAAGGTCAAATATTGCACGGTTCCAATTACATGAAATATCAAAGAATAGGAAGATTCATAGAGGCCAGAAGTACTCTAGGATGACCAGGGGACTGGGAGGGAAGGGGGTTACTGTTTAATGGGAATAGAGTATATCTCTCTGGGGTTTTGAGAAGGTTCTAGAACTAGACAGTGGGATGGCTGCACAACACAGGGAATGTAACTCACGCCAATGAACCATACAAGATCTGAATATCAATTTTGTTGAGGACATTTGGGGGGTCTGTACTTTGGCTACAGTCCTGAAACCACTTGTTTCCAAGAAAAGGGACTGTGATGCAGAGAAGTGACACACTGTGTTGGCCAAGATGATGCAGACAAGGGTGCCAGTGTTATCAGGGACCCTGACATGAGGCCCTGCCTCCCCGCGCCTTTTCTTCTGCATGATGAGCCTGACCTGGTGGCTTACATAAACAGGTGACACATTGTCCCCTGTCCCCAGGCTGCCAGAAGTCCTTCAGAAGCCAGTGCAAAACCCAGTCTGAGAGCTAATGGCTAGGAACGGCCCAGAACAGCAGGCCCGGGAGACATTCCAGCCCCTTCGCCCGCAGGGTGGGCCTCTGTGGGCTGCAGTGAACCGTGTCTTATTAAACCATAGATCACGCCAGCCTGCCCAGGGACTCTGGCCTCAGGCCACTGGCCACTTCGACCTTGGCCGGCGTTCAGCCCGGGCCTACTGCCTGGAGGACCCCAGATGGAGGGCGCACCAGAGAGATGAAAGGGAATTAGAGGGCCCGCTTGGGGTGCTACGTGGTGAGCAAGCAGAGGTGTGTCAGACCCACACACCTCCAGGCTTCACGTCCCACCCCCTTTGCTGAAATGATCCCTGTGTGCAAACATGAAATACTGGCTCCCCAGACAGTGCTAACTGTGTCTCCTCTTCAAAGGACTGGTGACAGGGATGCGGAGTTGAAATAATTATGGCTTTTGCATGTGAATAGGGGTAGGAGGGAGGAGGGAGAAGATTTTATTTGATTATTTAGAGTAAATAACAGCAGCTGAGCTGGATTAAGAGAAAAATCCAGTTTTTGATTTTTTGGGTTTTTTTGACCAAGGCAAAGGCCAGTTGCCCTGGGTGGGTACACAGTGGCTTCAGTGTCAGACCTGGGTTTCTTCTCCACCTGGCAATGGGAATCTCTGTGGGAATGGAACTGGAGAAAGACATCCAGGTGCTGCTTGGCCAAGGGCTTGCTGGTGGATTTTGGGGTGCCTGTCCAAACAGCAGAATGTGTCCCCCCAAAATGTGTGTTAACAGTGTGGCTGGGCCATGATTCCCAGTATTTTATGACGGCCCTTCATTTTGTGATTTTCCTATGCTGTAAATCCTAACCTTTTTGCCCGTGGTTAACAGCCTGGATTATGGTAAAGAGGACTAGGGTGACCCTGTTACACCGTTCCTGAAGCTATCTCCCTGCCCCAATGTCAGTGTCCTTGGAGTGTGGCACCACCTTTTGTCCTACAAGAGATGACAGGAATGCAAAGCTAGCAAAGAATGGGGGACCTCGTGTCACTGAGAAGGCAACCCTGGAAGCAGAGCACAGCCTTTGGACCTGAGGACGCTGTGCCAAAGACTGATGCAATACAAAGACTTTCCTGCAGAGCCAACAGAGAGAGAAGGCACGCCCTGGAGCTGGAACCTGAATTTGGACTGCTAGCCTACTGGACTGTGTGGGAATAAACTCCTCTTTGTTAAAGCATCCACCTGTGGTGTTTCTGTTAGAGCAGTTACCTAGAGCTGCTGTAACAGAAACACCACAAGTACCAGATGACCAGAAACAACACAGGTGGACAGTGTCTCAGTCACCTAGTGCTGCTGTAACAGAAGGACTACAGTGGACGGTGTCTCAGTCACCTAGTGCTGCTGTAACAGAAACACCACAGTGGATGGTGTCTCAGTCACCTAGAGCTGCTGTAACAGAAGGACCACAGTGGATGGTGTCTCAGTCACCTAGTGCTGCTGTAACAGAAACACCACAGTGGGTGGTGTCTCAGTCACCTAGTGCTACTATAAAGGAAACATATAACAGGCCACTGGCTCAAGATCAATTCCTCAGCTATGACAAGCCAGGTCCACAGAGAGCCAAAATCAGAGAGCTTCGCCAGAACATCCATAGGGATATTGGTGGCAGGCCGCAGCCCTGAGGAAACTCCCCTCACAGCTAACCCGCTGGTCGGATCAGATCACTTCATGGAGGTGAACGCATTAAATCACAAAGCGGAGAATAACTACATCACCGCTTAACTGCCAAATGACCGAGAACCATCGCCAGCCAAGGTGACACATAGCCTTAACCATCCCAGCCCTGAAGTGGGAGATGGGTGGAAGGAAAGAAACCGCCAGGATGGGACTCCGAGAGCAGGGGGAGCTCAGGCTGGGGAGGCTGGCAGAAGGCGCCAGCGCAGGCGGGACCCCATGGGCACCAGTAATCAGAGACCTCCAGGGAGACGGCTTTTGACAGTGTCTAAGATTAAACAGAAAATACTTCTCCTCTCCAAAATAGAGGACAGTAAGTGGCAACCTCAAATTACTAGGTGTTGACAGGGATACTGCAAGAATCTAACATTATGTCAACAAGTCGATTATAACACAAAGTAGCGCTTAGATGTGTCTGCTTGTTAAAAGTAATAATGGCAGGACCTTGGCTTTGGAGAGGTGGAGGGGATGTGCTTCGCCCATTCCCCTCTCCCCAGCAATAAGCCCAATTAAAATACGTGATGGGAAACCCAGCAGCTCCTTGGAGGAAGACTTGGCCATCTGTCCCATAAATATTATAGCCTGGAAGACCTGATAGGGCAGTTTTCCTCCGTCATACGGGGTCATTGTCAGTCAGAATTCATTTGACGGCACCCAACAACAACTACACTTATTTAGCCTTCACTACACAGAGCCAGGTGGCATACTGGTTAGGTGCTACAGTTGCTAACCAAAAGGCTAGCGGGTGGAATCCACCAGCTGCTCCTGGGAAACTCTGTGGGGCAGTTCTACTCTGTCCTATAGGGCCACCAGGAGTCAGATATCAACGTGATGGCTATTTTTTGGTTGTTTTATGGACAGGTATAGCTCTAAGCGTTCTCCAGAACCCTATTCTATCACCCGCACAGCAAGCCCTCAGAGCAGGAAAAGGCCACGGCTACCCCATTCTACAGACAAGCAAGCTGAGGCTCTGACAGTCTGGGCGACTTGCCCAACATGACAGGTCGGTTGCTGGGTGTGGGAGCAGAACGTTGACCTGCCCAGAGTCCAAGCTCTGAGCCCCTTGGCGGGCCCTCCGTCCCTCTCTCTCTCTCTCTCTCTGTCTCTCTCTCTGTCTCTGTCTCTCTGTCTGTCTCTCTTTCTCTCTCTCTCTGATTCCAGTGCTGGTCACATGAGGTTGCAAACCTGTCAGCCCATCTGCCTTCCTCCAGCTCCATCTTCCGACTGTGCTGCAGGCTTGTTTTCTGCTGTGACAGCAGGGTCCCCCCAGTGCCTGGCACGCCAGAAAACACCAGCAGCCACTGAGTCAATTCCAACTCACAGGGACCTTATGTGTGTCAGAAAGTGACCTCTACAGGGTTTTCAGTGGCTGACTGTTGGGAAGTGGACCACCAGGGCTCTCTTGAGGAGACTCAAACCCCCATGTTTGGGGATAGCAGCTGGACACATTAACGGTCTGCAGCACCCAGGCCCTGACACACAGCAGATGCTTAACTCATGCCTGAACACACACATTCAGGGACTATTTAGTGAGCACCTGTATGTGTCAGGCACCAGGGACACAGCAAGGGACACAATAGCCAGTATGCCTGCCCTTGAGGGACTGGCATTTGAGTACAAACACCTACGCTTTGTCAGATACTGTTAAGTGCTAAGGACAGAAAATAAAACACACAAGGCAGGGGACATTGGGCTGTGACTGTGAACAGGGAGCAGAAGGGATCTTGCTGGGAAGACGTCACTTCACCCAGAATAGGTGATGTGCTGAGCACGTAGGACCGGGCGACGAGGGTCCAGCCAGTGCAAACGTCAGGAGGCTGGAACGTGCCAGCAAATCAGAGGCATTCACAGCAAGGAGGCCGGTGTGGCCTACGAGAGCAGAGGGGTCGGTGGGAGGAGACGAGGGCAAGAGGGGACGGGGCCAGAGCACGTGGAGCCTCAGGACAGTGAGAACTGGAGCTTTGCTAAATTTTTCTTATTGTGATGAAGCGAAAGTTTATAATCCCAGTCAATTTTCCATACCTGCCTCTCTGCAACGCTGTCTGCGCTCCTCACCCTGTGACAGTACACTCTTCTTTTTCACTCTTCACTTCCAGCATCCACTCAGCCAACACTTGTCCCTTCCTCTCCACCCTCTTCTCTCCCCTCTAAAAAGAAACCAGGCTCATATATATATATATATATATATTAAGCCATAAAGGACACACACCACCGGCATCGCTCTGGGTCCCCAAGCCCAGTCCATTCTTCGCCCGAAGTGTTGACTTCAGTACTGGTCTCAGCTCTGGGCTAGCAGCAAGTCTGGGGGCTGTGTTCTCAGGGGACCCTCCAGGTTGTCAGACCATCAATTCTGGTCTTTTAATAGAAGAATTTTGGCTTTTCTTCTGAGGACGATGGGATCCAAGGGCAGCTTTAGAGCAGAGGAGGGACCTGCTTTGACTTGGGTTGTAGCAGGACCCTTCGGTGGCTGTGTAGGGAGCAGAAGATCCAAAGGGGAAGACAGCCAGGAGAGCAGGCCCTCAGTGACGGTGCCAGGACCCGGGTGGGGTCACAGAGACAGTGAAGACCCCTCAGATTCTGGATATGTGTTGAAGATTACAGCAAGAGGAGTGTGAAGCATTAGACAAAGCGGCGCCAGGGTGACCCCGAGGTTTCTGGCCGGGAAGCGAGGCTGCCATTGACAGGGAGGGCGCGGCAGGAGCAGACCTGAGCCGACTCTAAGTGCTCCGGGTCGAGATGCCCGGAGCCTCCTTGCCAAGGACGTGCCAGCAGAGGATAAACAGCACCGTCTGGCTGGCGCTCAGCACATCCTCCCTCCTCACACGAGCTCCCCTCTGGGGACAAAGCACACCAACCAGAGCCTTCCCTGCCATCTCTCCTGAGCAGGGCAAGCCTCCAACTGGGTCGGCCCGGGTCCGCGGGGAGGCTGGCGCCATCAATCACCTGGGGATGGCACTAGGGCTGCGAGGACGTCTCTGGCGGAGGCTCAGACAGCAGAGAGATCTGGATTCGGGTGAGCTCGGAAGGGGGTGGGCACATCACACTGGCCATAAATTATCACAAGGCAACAGGAAGTGAGAGAGACCTCAGTGGAGCCACAGATGGAACAAGAGGAGGGTGACGGGGCCCCACAGCCTACCTGCTGCAAACCAAACCCCCCAGTGTGTGGCTGAATGAAGTGTGTATGAGTGTGTGTGTGTGTGTGTGTGTGTGTACATGTGAGTCTATATCTCAGTGTGTATGCAGTGTATATGTCAACATGTGTATTTATATGTGTGTGAATACATGTACGCAGTGTGTACGAGTGTGCATGTTTGAGTGCCTGTGTGTACCCGTGTGTGTGTGCATGCACATAAAAATGTACATGTGGTTGTGTGAGTGCCGATGTGTGCACACATCCCAGACCTGGCATGAATCAGAAACAGGAAGGTTATAAGGACACAGCGTGCTTGCCTTGCTTTGCTGCTGAAAAGCTGTGTGTCCTTGAGCAAGTTAACAAACCTCTCTGGGCCTTGTTTTTCTCATCTGGAAAATGTATCTGCTTCACCACAGATCCGGGGAGGGTGACAGTCAGGGGAGCTATTCCCTGAAACCTGCTGACTTCCCAGTTCTCTTCCCTGGCACAGGTATGAATGCAGTTTCCTATCACAGAGTGCAGGTGTGGCCAAGGAAATGCAGGTGGAAGGGATATGTTCTGTGTGCCGTTTCCGGAGTGTGTGACTCACCTATTCCATCGTTGACTTCACTTCAGACGACAGCTGCTCTGAACCACAAACAGATCCTCCCCCCAACTCCTAAAGGCCTACCCACCACATGTAAGATAGGAACTGACGTGGGGCAGATTGTTACCACAGCAAAACCTAACTTCTCCTGACTGATGTAAGTCAGCGAGTTAACACACACCAAGTCCTGAGAACACTGCCTGCACATAGTAGGCCCCACACCAAGTGTTGACTTTTAATGTGTAGGCAACTCACTGTGAATATTCTGCTTCATATGTATACATCAAATATCTCTGTATTCTTCACTTACAAAGTACAAGATAAAAATGGAGCTGGTGTTTTTTGTTTGTACACACACTAGTTGTATCATGGCAGGTGCAAGTGTGACTTTGTAATCTCTACTCAGAGGCTATGCTTGGTTTGGGGAGATGTGTACAGGCACCAGGTTGACAAGGGGTGGACTATGATGGTTAAGATTGTATGTCAACTTGACTGGGCCACGAGTCTCAGTGTTTACATGCGGCCACACCCACAATGGGATCTGCTGTGGGTAGCCAAGCAGTTGAGAGAGAGTTTCCTTGGGCCTGTGGCCTGCATTCCAATATAAATGGACATTCTGGCTTTTGCCTGTTCTGGATCCTGCTGCTGGCTCCTATTTGTCTGACCTCCAGTACTTGGGACTTGAGCTATCATCCTATCTTCCAGTCCTGGAAACTGTTGATCTTCACAGCCTATGAACAAGAACACTGCTCTCCAATCTGCCGATCTTGGGTTGACCAGTCCCTGCAGCTACATGAATCAGGAGAAGCTTTGTGGTCTTGCCTGCTGATCATGAGATTTGTTGATCTTCACAGCCTATGAACAAGAGCCCTGCTCTCTGACCTGCCAATCTCAGGTTCATCAGCCCCTGCAGTTATATGACTCAGAGAAGCCTTTATCCTGATCCAAAGATGTGGGACACTCCAGTCTCTACAGTGGCAGGGGCAGGTTCCTTGATATAAATCTCTCTGTATTTGGACCAAAAGAGAAGAAAGGAAATCAGAGACTCAAGGGAAAGACTAGTTCACAGGATAAATAGTCCCCATGAACCACAACCTTTTATGACCTGAGACTGGAAGAACTAGATGGTGCCCAGCTTCTGCTACTGACCATTCTGGCCAGGGATACCTTAGAGGGGGAGAAAAACATAGAGCAAAACTCAAATGGTCCAAATGTATTTAAACATTTTATTGGTTTTTCTCCTCTAGACAATCCAGCCTAAGACAACCCCTAAAACTAACTAAGCACACTGAGTGGCAGGCAGACTCTTGGGTGATCCCAGGACCCCTGCCTCTCTGTACCTACACCCTGTGACATCCCCTCCTCGTTAAGGGCTCAACAGGCAGCTTTTCTCTGAGCTGTGATCAGGGACCCGTGTTCATAGATGGCTCCCAGGGCCACCAAAGGGGTCATTTCCATTCTAGCCTGCCGGCAGGAGAATACCACAAAAAGCCACAGGACAGAAGGCTTCAAGGTGAGAAACCTTTCCCATAAAGGGCCCCCCACCCCCACCCTTCGTTATCTAGTCTATTCTGACTCACAGTGAACAACCCTACAAGACAGAAAACTGTCCCACAGGATTTCAGGGCTGTAATGTTTTTTCATTTTTATTTTTTACAATAATACTTTACTATCTTCCAGGTGAAAATTTACATGGCAAATTCGGTTCCCCTCTGGATCCAACTTGACGGCACTTGGCTTTAACAATCTTTATACAAATTGTTTCATGCCACTGGCTACAAATGTTACTATGTGCCCTCCTCATTTCCATTCTCTTTTTTCTCCTCTGTTTCTCTAGTTTCGCTTCCCCTCCTTGCCTTCCTTTTAGCTAACTGCTGACCATTTAGTCTCGTAAAGTTGACTTTTTAAGGAAGCATGTTACTCACGGGTGGCACTATTTTTTAGCCTAATCTATCACTTGGCTGGAAGACCATCTGCGGAAACAGCTGTATAAGGGTATCTCAGGGTATTCAAAAGGCATCTCGGGGACCTCAGGGTGATAATCCCAGTGATTCCTCTAGTCCCTATCAGTTCAGTAGGTGCAGACTTTAGGAACTTGAGTTTTGTTCTACATTTTTCTCCCCCTCTGTCCAGGACGTTCTAAGGTATCCCTGGCCAGAATGGTCAGTAGCAGAAGCTGGGCACCATCTAGTTCTTCTGGTCTCAGGTCATAGGAGGTCGTGGTTCATGAGGACTATTTATCCTGTGGACTAGTCTTTCCCAGGAGTGTCTGATTTCCTTCCTTTTCTTTTGGTCCAAAGGAATACAGACCAGCAGTATCACAGATGGCTACATGCAAACTTTTAAGACCCCAGGTCCCACTCACCAAAACAGGACACAGAACATCGTCTTTGTGTACTCTGTTATGCCAGTGGACTAAGTTGGCCCCTGAAACCAGACTGCAGTCCTTACAGAAGCCAACAGCCACATCTTTCTCCTGCAGGGAGGCTAGTGGGTTCAAACTGCTGACCTTTCAGTCTGCAGCCCAGGGCACAACCACTGCCCACCAGGGATCCCCTGTAAAGGGCCAGGTGTTGGTAGGCTTCTCAGATCGTTACATCCCAAGTATGTAACTCTGCTGTCGCACTGGAAAGCAGCCACAGACAGTACGTAAACAAACGGGCGTGTGTGTGCCAAGGCAACTTTAAAAAAAACCAGACCTGCTGACTGTCATCTGTCAGTGGCTGGCAAAGGCGATCCCAGCTGAGGAGGCCACATGTGCCCTCATGGCAGCCCCCTGTGTGCAGAGAACCACTGCACAGGGTTTTCAAGGCTGTGTCCTTTTGGAAGCAGATCACCAGCTCGTCACCCAAGGTGCCCTGAGCAGCTCTGAACCACTACCTTTCAGGGAGTCATCCAGCACTTAGCCATCTGTGTCACCCAGGGACTCTAAGGCCCTGAAGATGGTGACCAGACTACAAGAGTGGCTCTCACTTGTTGGGGCTCAGAGGCCTATGCAGGCTGCAGAGCGTCAGCACTGATGCTGGGAAAGGCTACCCAGGACAAGCGGGTCATCCTCGGATTTGCTCACATTCTGTTGGCTGGAACTGGGTCAAATGGCCAAACCCAAGGAGGCTGGGAAAGGGGGTGTGTCTGTATGATGGGAAGGAAGAGGAACTGAGATTTGGCAAATTATAACAAGAGGCACTCCCTTGAGAGTTTAGCAAGAATTGCCAAGATAAACACTGCCAATAGTAACACTGCCTTTGGGTGTTAACGACGGAGGC
Organism: Heterohyrax brucei; assembly: GCA_028571685.1. Classification (NCBI taxonomy): domain Eukaryota; kingdom Metazoa; phylum Chordata; class Mammalia; order Hyracoidea; family Procaviidae; genus Heterohyrax; species Heterohyrax brucei. Next base: position 5,739,745 of record CM053160.1, on the reverse strand, counting down.
CGGGGAATACCAAGAGCCCGGTACTGTCCTTAGTGCTTTGTCTAGATGTAATCATTTAGTCCCCATGGCAATTTCAGAGGGAAGAAGCTATCATTCCCATTTTACAGATGGCAAAACTGAGGCACAGAAAAGTGAAGAAGCAGGCCAGGATTCAAGTCCTGAGTCTGTGTTCCTGGCCTCCATATTCCACTGCTTCTCCGAAGCTTATAACCAGCCAGACCCTGTGTATCACCTCCTTTCTTTCCCACCTGAACCCATTTTGCAACTGAAAAACTGAGGCTCCAGTAAAGTTGTGCTAGTAACCCAGGATTACACAGCAATTAAAAAGCAGAGCTGATAACTGTCTGACTCCAGAGCCAGTGTGCTAACCACCAGACTCCCTACCTCTGGGTATGTGACACCAGGCCAGAGGCAAACAAGATTCAGCCACATCCACTGCGTGCCAAGACGGGTCCTGAGCAGTCCCACCCTTCCCTGGCACATAGTCCTGACTCTGCAGAGACAGTGCTGACCCAAAAGATCAGAGGCAGAAGACGGCTGGTATTCCTCCATCTGCTGCTGCCTCAGCATTCTTGAGAAGTTTTAAAAATCCCTGAGAAAGCCAAAACTAGTGTTGTAGCTTGCTTAAAATGAAAAACAATTAAAAAAAAAAAAGGATCATGTCAGTAATCTTTCTTGCAAGTCAGTGCAAATCAAACTTGCTTAAGCAAAGAGGGACATTTACTGGCACAAGTAACTAAAACCCAGGAATCTGTTCAGCTTCAGGCATAGCTGGATCCAGGCACTAAGATGACATCATCAGGCTAGGTCTCTCTCCCCTTCTCAGGTTTGCCTTCTTCTGCAGGTTGACTTCCCTCACAGATGCCACATGGAGTATCAGGCTGTATCCCCTAGGCCCAAGTCCAGCACAAAAGTGGCACCCCTTCAGAGTCCCACAACAAAGGCTCCAGGCCCCACTCTAATAGCCCACCCTAAGCCAGTCACAGGGGTCAGGGGACACAGTACGCTGATTGGCTTCATTCAACTCAGATCACTTTCCCTGGAGTTGGGGTGCACCCCGCCTTGGACTAGGGAGACCCCGGATGATGCGAACAGTTAATATGCAAGACTGCTAACTGAAAGGTTGGAAGTTCATGTCCACTCAGAGGAGATGTGGAAGACAGGACTGGTGATCTCCTAAGAAACCAGCCACTAAAAATTCTAGGACGCTCAGTTCCACTCTGACATATAAGAGGCTTCTGTGAGCTGGAGCTCATTCAACAGCAGCCAGTTTGGTTTCTGGTTTAACTCTGACTTCAGGTGGAGGGCTGGAGCCCCGATGAGAATCACGGCTGTTGCCAAGAGCAGAAACCTATGTTGTGAAGGCAGATACAGTGTTCACTATGCCAGGAAACCAACCAGACCCCCAGTGTGCAGCCAGGAAGCCCTGCGGTACCGCGGTGACAGGTCGGCTGCCAACCAGGAGGTCGGCCGTTCAAACCCACCTGATGCTCCCTGGGACCCTGTGGGGTGGTTCTACTCAGTCCTCTAGCTTTGCTATGTGTGGGACCTGACTCGATGGCCGTGAGTTGGTTTCTCATGTTTTGTTTTTGACGAGCTGGTGAAGGAACCCGAGAGTTAAGCACTTGGCTGGCTGCTTGGTGAAAGGTAAGGGGTTGACCCTCCCCTCACCCCCTGACGGCCCAGCAGAGGCAGGGCCTGGTGATCCACTCCAGAGACGCCAAGAAAGGAAGCCCTATGGGACAGTTCTGCTCTGTCACGTGGGGTCACTGGGAGTGGGACACCATCTGACATTACACAGTAACCACAGGGGGGTGGGCATCTTCTGTTTGCCCAAGCCCCATCTCCTCCCGCCTCCCCTGGCTCCCCGCCCAGCAGGCTGACCTGTCTGGACTCCCTGCGACTCTGCCTCCCAGAGGGCTCTGGCCCATGGGGGCGCCTGCAGAAGGCTGGAGGAGAGGGACAGTGAGGACTCCACAGAGGGTCTCCTTCCTCTGAAGGCACCTTCCTTTCCAGGCAGCTATATATCCCCTCTCAAGCTGGATTTCTGACACTGTCCCTCCTCCTCTCTGCCAGCCTATGGAGGAGAACAGCTTCTCCATCACTAGTCCCGGGTTCCCTCATCCTCTCCCAACTTTGCAAATGCCCTCTATTTTAATCCGTCCTTCAGTTATCCCTATGGGATCATGCCTCTGCTTGCCAAAGTCTGGCTCCCAGGGGGATGCCATGGGGGAAACCCGGGCCATGCTAGATGCCTCATTCCTCTCCCGCTCTCCAGCTCCAACATTGCCCTTCAGAGAGTTTTCTAAAGCCAGAGATCCATCAGCAGATGATGGGTACACCAAAGGAAGTACGTCCACACAACAGAGTCTTAGCCATAAAGAGAAACCAAGGTCTGATACGTGCCATGACTTGGATAAACCACAAAAACATGATGCTGAGTGAAATGAGTCAGACGCTAAAGGAGAGACACTGTACAATCCCACTTACACAAAAAATCCCAACAGGCAAATGCACAGACCAAAGCAGATTCCTTGTTACAAGGGTGAGGAGTAAGGAGTCACTACTGAATTGGGACTGGGGTTCTGTTGGGGGTCATAAAGATGGTTTTGAAAACAGATCAGAAGATGGCAGACTAAGCACGCATCTCATTATATCCCTCTGGAAACCAAGACCTGAATTGATAATCAAATGGAGCCTTCTGGTCACCTAGTGAGCCCCAGGACACAACACAGGGCTGTTAACTTGGATTTCATACCACTGAACAAAAATCCACCGCTCTTTCACTGACTCCCGCTCCTGGCTAGCCCTGGCTGTCACAGACTGAAGGTAACGCACCATTGTGACTTTTTTTTCCTGTCTTGGCTGGCGGGCAGAGCTGGGTCGTGCCTAGTGGCTAGTCTCAGATGCACTGCTGGTGGGATAGGCAAGCGAAATTGCCATATTTTGAGAGCCAGGCTTAGGATTCTGTGGACCTAGCCAACTTGGGTCTCTCTTTTTATCTCAGCCACAGCGTGGTTTGTATGGAACCATGGGGTCTGTGTGCGGGACACCATACTGCATACAGAGATTTTAGCAGGACCTAATTCTTAGCCTGGGAACCAGCACCTGCAAACAGGACAGTGCTTCTCCAACAGAAAAGCAGTAGTTTACAGTGTCGCCTACAGCGGGGGCCAGGCAACAGAGGCTGAGGACTCCCTACATCTTGGCACCTTTAGGCCCTCTATCTGCTGACCATGTGGAATGCGCCATCTTAGGACGCAGCTGGATCTAATTCTTAGCTTGGGAGCCAGAGCCTGCCCGCAGGAGAGTGCTTTTCTGTTAGAAAAGCAGTAGTTTACACAGTGTCACCTAAGACTGGGCCCTGTCAGCAGAGGCCAACTAGTTTGTATCATCTGGGGTTGGAAATAGAGGTGCTTACTTTGCCAGTTGGGAAGAGGGGCCTCTACACCTAAAAACCTGACTGACTTGGGAAGTGGTCAGATACCTTTTGCTTTACATTTTAAGACAGCCTAGAGAAACATCTGCAGTCCATCCTCACAGTATCTCTCCCAGCCTCTACTTACTCACATGGAACCCAAAAAGCAACAGACACTTGTGGCAAACAAGAAATCACCCATGGCTTCAGAAGGCTCCCAAACAAAACAACCAAGGAGTTTTCCAGATGAATAAACTTTTCTGAAATCATAGGAAGATGAATGTAAAAGGATTATATACAGACCCCTTCTAGACCTTATACAAAATGCAGCACAACAAATTGAAAAATTAAGCAAGCTGTTCGATCTGACAGAACACCAGTACTCTGAAATCCAACAGATCAAGAAGAAAATCAAAGACATAGAAATTTCCATTCAAAGTCAAGAAAACAGAATGCAACAAATGGAAAAAAGTATGTCTGAGTGGGAGACAGAGCTACTGACGCCAGAGAACAAATCAGAAGAAAGAAACAAGAAAAATGAAGAAGTATTAAGAAGCATGTGGGACTCTATCAAAAGGAACAACCTTCGATTAATTGGAGTCCCTGAACAGGATGAGACACCTGAGAACACAGAGGGCATCACTGCTGAGCTGCTGACAGAAAACTTCCCAGAAATCATGAAGGAAGAGAATACAGATATCCCAGATGCACGTCGTATGCCACCCAATACAGATCTCAAAAGAAAGACTCCCAAGACATATTATAACCAAGCTTAACAAAATGAAACATAAGCAGCAACCCTTGAAGGCAGCAAGACTCAAAATAAAGCTAACATTCAGAGAGAAACCCTGTAGGCTTTCGTCAGATTTCTCAGCAGAAACCATGCTGGCATGGAGACAGTGTCATGACACATTCAAAGCCTTGAAGGAGAAGAACTTCCAACCAAGAATTATATATCCTGCAAAACTATCTTTCAAATATGAAAATGAAATTAAGACACTTCCAGATAAACAGAAACTCACAGACTTTGTAAAAACCAAACCAAAACTACAAGAAATACTGAAAGAAGTTCTTGGCTTTGGCTTAGAAGAACAAAACCACTAACTTTATATTTTAGAATGACACATCATCCAGAATTCTACTCAGTTAGGGAAGGCTCCAAATGTCATCACAGCTTTAATACTGAAAGAAACAATCCAGTGATTATCATGAAAACTATGGTGTCATCATATTAAAAAGAGGGATGTATTACAGTCGTTACAGTCCTTCCAGATGGAGAGGAAGTCGACAAGACCAGTAGTAATTAAAATTGGGTTTATATCTAGCTTATTAAGGGGGATCTTAGGGGCAGCCATAAAGCACAACAAAGATGCAACATATCATACCAAGAAATGTAACACAGGAGTCTCAACAACTACAAAACCAGCTCTGAAAAAGGTGAAAAATCAACGCACCAAAAAGAATATCCCAGAACAGACTAGTAAGAACAACAGAGAAAACATCAACACAAAAACAAACACATCACAATGGCAGCACTGAATACGTACCTGTCAATAATTACACTGAATGTGAATGGACTGAATGCTCCAGTAAAGAGACACTGAGTGACATCTTGGATCAAAAGACATGACCCATCCATATGTTGTCTACAAGAAACTCACTTGAGACTTAAAGACAGGAGCAAACTGAAAATTAAAGGATGGAAGAATGCAGATCAAGCTAACAATGAACAAAGAAGAGCAGGTGTGGCAATCGAAATTACTTCTAATACACTTGATCTGTAGCATTTTAAAATATGAACCCCAAACCAGTGTCTCAGTAGTTGGGGGAAGGAGTAGGCAATCCAGACTCATGTATCAAAGATACCAAGCTTTAAGATTCAACTTTTGGTTTCCTTCTTTTTTAACTTAATTCATTTTGATGAACAGAGACCTAGTCTCTTATTTTAGACCTTAAATAAACTAGTTCCTCCAAAAAAAAAAATCTTTTTTTTTTTTTAAACTGGGTAAGGGCTGGCCCTCCTTCCAGTGGCATCCCACATCTGGTCATCCCACCAACCCTGGCCACGAAGGCTCCTGCTCAGAAGTACTTGGCAGGAGGAGGTTCCTCTTGTAGTCCGTGCTGCACAGAGTCACCTTTCACAGGGAGAACAAGGACACAGAACCATGTCCTTCCAGTGGGTTGAACTTCAGATGCCCAGGGCCTTGGGCTCAGAAACAAGGCACAGCATTTGCAAAGTGAGCAGGGCCAGGTCCTAGCAACTGGCGTGCCTGGGGAGGGCCAGGCAAAAGGCACTCGGCCAGTGTCATGGTTTGAATTGTGTCCCCCCAAAAATGTGTGCAGCCATGTGGCTGGGATATGGTTCCCAGTATCTTGGAAATGTCCTCCATTGTGCGGTTTTGCTAACCTGTATGTTAAAGGATTAGGGTGGGGCTGTGAATTCCTGCTGTGGGGGAAGTTTCCCTGGAGTATGGCTTGCCCCACCCTTAATGCTTTTAGCTTGCAAGGAATAAAAGGAAAAAGAACCAAGGACAATTTGAGAACCTCGCTACCATCAAGCAAGCAGCACCGGGAGCAGAGCACGTCCTTCAGACCAGAGGTTCTTGTGTGAGGACGCTCCCTGGACAATGACTGATGCAATACCGGACTTGAAACAACAGAGGACCGGCAGCAGCGGCAGCGGCAACAGCAGAACCAGAGGCAGCGCTGGAGCCGACCCGTGGAGCGAGAGAGGTCAGTGCCTGTGCAGAGTTTTCCTCGCGGAACGGGGTGCCTCTGGGCACTTGAATCGGTGAGCTGGCCTTGCTGACCCACGGAGTGAGAGAGTTGAGTGCCTTTGGGCAGGACGCTTTCCAGCAAGAGTGGGGTGCCTCTGGGCACTTAAACCAGTGGAGCTACAGAGCTTTGGAACACTTGCCCGGCAGGGCAGATGTGGGCCTGAGGCCCAGGCCATGCGGCCATAGGAAGCTGAAGCTGAAGAGGCAGATAGCGTGAGAAGCTGAGCTGCCTCAGTCTCAAGAGGTATGGCCATGACCTCAGGGGTTTGAAAGGGTGGAACCATGGCGTGCTGTGTTCGTAAGGGTGGAATTGCCACTCAGTTGGGCTTAGGGTGCTCCTAAAGCCGATGGGACAGAGTTTCTGTCGAAGTGGGCCTTGAAGGCAGAGTTGTAGCACGGGGCTGGAGGTCTCCACTCAGAAACCTGAGAGTGTGGCCGATACCTGGAGTCTGGAGAGCATTGCTGTTGTGTAGAATGTCTCAGAAAATGTAAGAGTATTTCCAAAGCTTTGAGGGCTAATGTAATGTGTTCTGTTGACTTGCCTGTTGCCTGTTAATGCCTTCTAAGTTTCACAGATGTAGAAGAGATTTGGATTTTGGACTTGGAACTGATTTAAGACTTCTGTTATATGGATGGACATAATTTTGCTATGGTGAGATGAATGTGTTAAATGTTTTGTGATGTGATTTTTGGGTTGTCAAAGGGTGGGATGTCATGGTTTGAATTGTGTCCCCCCAAAAATGTGTGCAGCCATGTGGCTGGGATATGGTTCCCAGTATCTTGGAAATGTCCTCCATTGTGCGGTTTTGCTAACCTGTATGTTAAAGGATTAGGGTGGGGCTGTGAATTCCTGCTATGGGGGAAGTTTCCCTGGAGTATGGCTTGCCCCACCCTTAATGCTTTTAGCTTGCAAGGAATAAAAGGAAAAAGAACCAAGGACAATTTGAGAACCTCGCTACCATCAAGCAAGCAGCACCGGGAGCAGAGCACGTCCTTCAGACCAGAGGTTCTTGTGTGAGGACGCTCCCTGGACAATGACTGATGCAATACCGGACTTTCCTCCAGAGCCGTCAAGGGGAAAGTCTTTCCCTGGAGCGGACACCCTGAATATGGACTTGCAACCTACCGGACTGTGTAAGAATAAATCTTTCTTTGTTAAAGCCATCCACTCTGTGGTATTTCTGTTAGAGCAGCCTAGCTGACTAAAACAGCCAGTGTGCCCAGGGGCAGAGCTGGCAGGCCCTGGAGCAGGCGCTGAGTTCCTCTTTCCAGAGCAGGAGCTGAGTCACCCTGGCACTTTCCGCCAGCAGCTGTAGTTCCTGCAGACAGGGAGGTCCTGGTTTTGAGGCTAGGTACCCACACTCCAGAAATGGAGGATGCACCCAGTGCTGGGAGAAGCTGGGACAGAGGGCACACAGCACACCAGGCTCTGGATGCTGAGGACAAGGACAGACCCCAAGCAGTAAGGTGCCTGTCGTCGTGGGTGAGGCCAGAGAATGCATCACAAGCCACACATGGGATTTGAAATTTCTCAGTAGTCACATTAAAAATAACAAAGAAAAAACTCACTGCTATCAAGAGGTCAGAGTAGAACTGCCCACATAGAGTTTCCAAGGAGAAACAGATGAAATTAATTTCAATAGTGTATTTCTGTCCCCAACTGCTCCAAAATATTATCATTTTAACACTTGATCAACACTAAAAAAAAAAAAAAAAGCCATGAGGTTTCGACTTTGAATACCACAGTGTATGATACACTTATAGCCCACCTCAATTTGGACACACACTTACCATCAGAAATACACAAGATATGTTTAGCGTTCACAGAGTTTACCCATGCTGTACCACAGAGACTTCGATGTTTTCCAAAAAAATTTCCTCTCAAAATAATGAATTTCCTTTCAGATTCGTATAAACGTGGTAATCGCTTCAGGTTTTTACATTTTAAAACTTAAACTGAAATTAAATAGCTTCAAATTTTGTTCCTCTGTCTCGCTGGGCCCGTTCAAGTGCTCGACAACCACAGGCAACCAGTGGCTACTGTTTTAGACAATGCAATTCTGAGAGATAAGTAAAAAACATACACAAATGGGATCCCAGAATAGGTACTTGCTTTCCTGTCAGAAATCCTGGTGGCCTCGTGGCTAAGTGCCACAGCTGCTAACCAAAAGGCTGGCAGTCCAAACCCACCAGGTGCTCCCTGGAAACTCTATGGGGCAGTTCTACTCTGACCTATAGGGTCGCTGTAAGTCTAAATCAGCTCAATAGCAGTGGGTTTGGTTTCATGTAGTACACATCAACAGTTGTTGTTAGGTGCTGTCGAGTTGGTTCTGACTCATAGTTACCCTATGAATAACAGAAGGAAACACTGGGCTTGCACCGCGTCCACAATCACTTTTATGCTTAAGCCCAGTGTTGCAGCCACTGTGTCAATCCATCTTGTTGAGGGTCTTCCTCTTTTTCACTGACCCTCCACTCTACCAAGCATGATGTCCTTCTCCAGGGACTGATCCCTCCTGACAACACGTCCAAGGTGTGTAAGACACAATCTCGCCATCTTTGCTTCCAAGAAGCACATCGACAGGGCACGCCTTTTTACTGTTGTGTAAGGAGATTCGGTGGTGCAATAGTTACACACTTGACTGCAGTCCTGAAAGGCTGGTAGTTAAAACCTACCCAGCGACTCCATGGGAGAAAAACAGGGCAATCTTCTCCCACAGAAACAACAGCCTAGGAAACTCTAGGGGACAGCTGTGTCACGTGGGGGACGGCACCCAACATAATCTACTATATAAAAGTACATTTTGTTTGTGCAGTCAGCTGCTGGCAGATAGCTGGATTTTTTTTTTCCAGTTTGGGGCTGTCCCAAAGAAAGTTGCTATGCACGGTGGTGTCCGTATTTTTGTGTGGCTATCAGCTTTTGTTTCTCTTACGCAAATACCTAGTAAGGGGACTGCTGGATCACATGGAAGATGCATGATGAACTTCATAAGAAACTTCCAAATTCTTTTCCAAAATGATTGTGTTGTTTGTTTTACATTAGCCAGCTGTGTTTGAGAGTTCCGGTGCCTCCGTATCTCCACCAATACTTGGTGCTGTCAGTCTTTTAATGTTATCTGTTCTTCTTGGTATACAGTGGTATCTCACTGTAACTTCTGGGCTAAGAGCATTTTCAGGTCCAGGATACTCATTCATGCATTCAAACATTCTCTTGCGAGGGCACAGTAGCAGGGGTGGGGTCTGGGGACCATGTTCTCGGGGGATACTGAGGCCAATTGTCATAACTAGCCTATTGCTAAAAGAGTCTTCTGCATCCTATATTGGTGAGTGGCATCTGGTGTCTTAAAAGCTAGCAAGCTGCCATCTGAGGTACACCCAAAAGATCCCAACTCATTCAGAACACATGATCACCAAGAACAACAAAGACACGAGGGAAAAAAGAGCCCAGGAGACAGAAGGACCCATGTAAATAGGACACTGTGTAAACATGTGACCAGAAGAACCAGATGGTACCCAGTCATCCCCAGACACGGCCATAACGGGGCACACAATGTTGAGTCCCAGTGGAGACACAAGAAAAAGAGGCGTGCACCTCAAGAACTTTACTAAAAGACCGCAACTGATGGCCCGATGACCTGGGGGATCCCCTGGGAGCATGGCCCCTAGATCTGCTGCTGCCCCTGACCGGAAAACACTACTGAGGTCAACTCTTCAGACAAAACTGGACTGGAGTCAGAGATACAAGGCAACCACATGGTGAACGTACTCTATGGTTCTATGCATTTATAGGATGTTGTTCTACTGGTAGTCCCTTTCTAGATGGGACAGGTGAGGATGGAGAGGGGACAGAAGATTGTTAAGAAGATATGACAAGTCCAGAATGAAAGGGAGGAGTGTACTGTCACTGGGCAAGGAGAGGAGAGGCAGCTGCAGATAGACAGGCATGCAAATTTAATTTGGATTGTATACGTTCACTTAATCACAATTAAAAAAAAAAATTGTGCACTCACAAAGTGCCAAGAACAGCTACAAGGTCTGTCAATGAAGCCCATGAACTTAACACTATGGTCACCTTCAAAGTACTCGCCTTGGGAAGCTGTGCACTGATGCCAGCGCCTAGTTCACTCTTCCTAGCAATTCTGGAATTCTTTCTGGAATGGCCCATTGTGCATGGTGGCACGGTGGCAAGTTCGTGAACTTAATTGTCTAGCTGTTTGTGAGGGAGTTTTTAGCCAGTCAACAAATAACTGTATGGGAACATCCTCCCTACTCAGCTGATTTGACCCCCGGTGACTTTTTTCTTTACCTGAAGATAAAGGAAATGTTGAAAGGAAAATACCTGGATGACATTCAGGACATCAAGGGTAATATGGTGACAGCTCTGATGGCCATTCCAGAAAAAGAGTTCCCAAATGGCTGTGGAGGGTGGACTAGGTGCTGGTGTTGGTGCCTCGCTTCCCAAGCCGAGGACTTGGAAGCTGACCGTGGTGACATTCAGCAATGAGGTATGTAGCACTTATTCTAGGATGAGTTTGTGAACTTACATGTCAGACCTCTATGAGCAAAAACAGCCCAGCGGCTTCTCTAGCAGAGCTTCAGCTGGGTGTGTGAGACTGACGTTCATCAGCTGGTGAACTTCGGGACAGGTCCCGATACCAGCACGTGGTGAAGCGGGAAGGGTGATCCAGGGCAGGCTTCTCCAGAGCATTACTAACTAACTTGCAGGGGAGAGGAGGCAGAGAAGAGGAGGAGGAAGATGGGGGTCATTTGCACATAGATGGCTGTGAATGAGTTGTGACACTTTTTGCTGCAAGTAACAGCTACAAGGAAATTTATCACAAATAACAGGAAGCCTGGAGAGAGGCAGGTTCGAAGTGTTTCCAGACCCAACATATTATTTAAAAAAAAAAAATCTAGGAGCTTCCTGATTTTCTGCTCTCCCATCCTTAGCAGGTCCGCATGTTTTGTCTCACAGTCCTGAAATGATTGCTGTGGCTCCAGGCAACACACCGTCATCACACAACTGAACCAAGGAAGCAGAAAGGCTGAGGCAGCAAGAGGCACTTTCTACTCACGTGCGTCTCACGGAAGGAAAAACCACCTGCCCCCAGCACGGTTCTCCTAACCTTTTGTTGGCTAGAGCTGGGTCTCATACATACCCGAGATCCGTGACAAATGGGATTTCCTTAGCCCTCCCGTGATTCCTCCCCCAGGACAGGGCAGGTCATCCGCCATATAACATCCAGACTCTGTCAGAAAGGAAAAGGAAGAGTGTTGTGGGCAAGACGACCCAGCTTGCGGACCAAGTTGAGCTGAATAAGCAGGCATTTTAGTAATGTCCCGATTCCCGGCCAGAGAGCATTTGCTCCAGGTGACGCGGCAAAAGCTGAGGGATAGGCCAGGTGGCCTCCTCTCAAACACATTTCAGATTGAGTTCTCAAAGGTCCCTGTGTCGTGATAAATGAGAGAAACCAGACCCAAGCCAAGAGGGCCCACGGGGCCACAGCTCAGGGTGCCAGGTGAGTTACAGCAGCAGTGCCATGCCCCACATCCCACCCTGACAAGGGTCCAGGGCGTCCCCTCCCCACCCATACAGAGACATCTGGGGTGGAGCTGGTGGCTGGGCGCCGCTCGCGTCCTCCTTGGCACCGGCCCCAGCCCAGGCAGCCTCTGGCGTGAGTCAGTTCTCTCTCTCTCTCTTGCAAAACTGTGTGTTCTTTCACTTCCCTGTGGGACCCGTCTCAGCAATCCAGGACACAGCTCTGAAGAGGAAGGCCAGCCCCCTGCCCCATCCCCATGGCTCTGCCAGGCGGGACAGAGATAGGTTTGAGTGTGAAGGAAAGTCTGTGTCTGCAGGTGAAGCACGCGTTCATGAGTGTGCACTTGTTGTGAGCCAGTAGAGTGTGTGGGAGTTGTGTGCAGAGTACCTACCAAGCTTGACCAAGGGCTGAACACGGCTGGCACTTCTCTGAGTCTCAAGGCAATAGCAGGGAACGAGCTCCCCACATCACAGGGCTTATATTCTTTTGGGAGAAGACAGACAGACCGTAAGCAAATAAACAAATATGGTGATTTCAGATAATGCTCAAACTCTCACGGAAATGAAGCCCCAGGACATGTTTCATTCCTCTACCCAGGAGGTCAGAGAGGGCCTTTCTGAGTAACTGACTTTGGCACTGAACACTGGCTAAGAAGGAGCCAGAAAAACCAAGGCCGGCGCCCTCAAGTCAATTCCAGCTCATAGCAACCCTACAGAACTGAGCAGAACAGCCCCATAGTTTCCAAGGAGCATCTGGTAGATTCGAACTGCCAACCTGTTAGTTAGCAGACAGAGCATCTAAATACTACGCCAGGTACCCAGAAATCTTGGGGAAGGTGACGCCAGGTAGCGGGAACAGCAAGAGCAAAGGCCTTAAGGTGGGCAGCAGCCGGGCATTTCAAGGGACACAAAGCAGGCTGTGTGCGCACGTCTGGGCGGCGGGGTGGCGCCAGCCTGAGTCGAGGACTGTGTGTGCTCAGCTGCAGGGGCGCTGACGTCCAGTAGGGTCGCGAAGCCTTGTCGGCAAATTCTGACTTCATCCAAAGGGCAACAAAGGAGCCAATGGAGGGTCCGGAGCAGAGGGAGGTGGTGCAACCAGGCGTTCATCTGAGAAGCATCCCACCAGCTGCTCTGTGGAGGATGGATTTTTCTGGAATCCTGGAGGCAGGAAGAGCTCTGGGAGCTGGCTGAAGTGTCAGAACCCTGTTTGATTTTGGGGTGGCAATGTGCCCAGTGGAAAAACTCCATTTCCTCAGGCACCCTGCAGAGGGAGGTAGCCAGCAAATGACAAGCAGTGACAAGTTGTTAGGCAGGGTTCCTTGAAAGGCATTCTTTTAAAAGTCAGGTTTAGGAAAGCATAATTTATGTGCAGTGTTCAGCAGTGTTCCCACCAAGAGCAAAATTTTCAGGAATTGTGTGAGCAGTTGTTCCACTGTTAGTATCTTGAAATTGGCCAAGGTGGGAGGATTTACATCCTGGAGATCAGCAAACACTACAGACTCCGGGCTTCCGACTGCGCCCCCACTCCCAAGCATGCAATGGATACATTTTATACTTGTAGCAAATTTCTACCTGCAATGGATACAGTTTACCCTTGTAAGTAACAGTCCTGCCAGTGTTGACAAGTCTGACTGTGGGTCCACCACCAAGACCAAGATACAGAAATCCTTCTGTCACCCCCTAAAATTCCTCCATGCCCCTTTGTAGATGACACCTGCCCCACCAACCCCTGACCTGTCTCCTGTCCCTGTAGCTTTGCCTCTCTGGAGCATCACATAAATGAATTCATACAGTACATAATCTTTTGAGTCTGGCTTCCTTCACTTAGCAAAATGCATCTGAGATTTCTCTCGGATAACGTTCTGTGCACCTGGGGTCCATTCCTGTTTACCGACAAGCACTATTTCACCAAATGATTGTACCACAGTTTACTACCCATTTACCCATTAGAGAATATTTGAGTTACTTCCTTTGGAAGACTTTCAGGAGTCAAACTCAAGTAGCAGGTGACTTTCTGCTCTTTTCCCTCCTTTCTGCCTGCACGCAGACACCATCACTGGAACTACAGCCACTGTCTTGCAACCATGAGGTAAAATTAGAAGCCGCTCTAAGAAAGGTAATACAAAATTATAGGAAGCAACCGCAAATGACTACCTGCTTTCTCTTGCTTTTTGCAAGAGAGAAGCAACTATTTAATCAGCTCTTAAATGCCTTGCTGTTACAGACAAATCTAAACTTAACTGATACATGAACAAACTCGGGACTTCTTTCCTCTTCCTACAGATTTCACCAGAAGAGAGAGGAGCCACTTTAGACAGAAAAGACCAAAGAGCAGAGTTAGGATCAGACTTGGTTGTATATAAAGAAACTCTACTGACCAAGCAAGGCGGAAGGTCTATAGGGAATTCCTAACAGCTGCACCTATCTACAGCAAACAGATACACCTGCCCCAAAAGGGCATCTGTTCCACACGCTGAAGAAACGAAAATGTTCAGAGAGCTTAAGTGACTTATCCATGGTCACACAGCTAGTCAGCAGCAGCGAAGGGCTTTGAACCACTTGATTTGATTTTCTGCCTTCTGTAACCAAGACCTGAAAAACAAAAACTCATTGCCATCAAGATGATTTCGACTCCTAACACACTATAAGACAACAGAACAATCCCATAAGTTTTCCGAGACTGTCATGTTTACAGAAGCTGACTGCCACATCTTTCTCCCAAGGCCAGGTAAGTGGGTGTGAACTGCCGACGTCTGGGTTATGAGAGGAGCACTTCACCCAAGAGGCTCTGATTAATGTGACCCTCCCCAGCCCCCACACCCTGGAGCCAGTCCTTCGAAGTCCTGGATATCTGCGTGTGTATGTGTATGTGCTGGGTTAAAACACAAAGTACATTTCTTACTGTGCGCTGTGTCTGGAAAGGTGTGAGAGCAGCACTCCAAGCCCCCTGGGGGCCCGAGTGTGGTCCCTAGGCCAGCAGCATCAGATGCCCCAAGGGCTAGACAAGCTACGGAGCAGAATCACAGGTGAGCTGGATTCCAGGTCAGAGGAGCCCTGTGTTTTCAGAACCCAGCCCCAGAGGAATACCTAACAGCGCCCACACTGCCTAGAGCTCTCCAGGGGACCCTCTAGTGCTCCCCAACCTTAGGACTCTTGGGGCTGCACGGCAGGGACAGGATATTAACTCCTGCGGCCTTTGCACCCTCTTTTGCTCCTTAACCCTTGCTGAGTCTGAGGCCTACCCCACCCAATAGGCCTCCCAAGGCCATCATGGGCGGGGCTATGCAAGGCAGAGGCGGGGCTTCATTTAAAGAAACAGACCTCAGAACGGGTGGCGCCCAGCTCCTGCCCTCCCCGTGGTGACAGCGACCACAGCCAGAGCTAAGGCTGAGTAGGACGAGCAGAGTTCGATGGCAGAGAGATACCAGGAGACACACATTGTGCACTGCCCTGTGCTGTGCTGTTCTGAATTCTCTCTAACCCAAATCAAACTCGTTGGCATCCAGGAGATTCTGACCCTGCAAAGGCAGGGTAGAACTGCCCCACAGGTTTCCGAGGAGCAGTAGGTGGATTTGAACTGCTGACCTTTTGGTTAGCAGTTGAGCTCTTAACCACCACCGCTCCACCAGAGCTCTGACTGCTCTCTACTCACTCCAATCATCTATGGGTTTCTTGAGAACATCCATCCAATCTGTCCAGTGTCAAACATATGCTGAGGTCCTACTAAGCATTTGGGAGTTGTTCCAGGGGCTGGGAATGGAACAGTGGACAGATGGACATTTTCCCACTAACCCACCGGGTGATGTAGGACATCACTACGACTGCCTTGAGTCTCAGTTTCACCACCAGTAAAATGCAAGTGTTAAACAAAGGGCCTCCAAGATCCTGACTTGTTCTGATCTCTTTATACAACAGCAGCAAACAGGCCTGGCACACAGCAGGCACTCGCAGGGCTGCAGCAACAGTGTCTGACACACAGTAGGTGCTCATACAGCAGCAGCAGGCAGGCCTGGCACACAGTAGGTGCTCACAGAACAACCGGAAGCATGTCTGGCACACAGTAGGTGCCCACACAACAACCGGAAGCATGTCTGGCACACCGTAGGTGCCCACACAACAACCGGGAGCATGTCTGGCACACCGTAGGTGCCCACACAATAACCGGGAGCATGTCTGGCACACAGTAGGTGCCCACACAACAGCCGGAAGCATGTCTGGCACACAGCAGGTGCTCCACGCCTGCATGGAAGACGGAAGAATCCATGGAGGCAGGGAAGGCATGGTCTCATGGACTCTGCTGACCATTCACCCCCAGCTTTTATACATGAGGCCTGAGTCAGATTCACCTGGACAGCAACGTGCAAGGGCAATTCAGTCCCCTTCTGCCAGTGACTGAGGCTTGGTGGCAGGGTAGTTCAGAGCTACCATTACCAATGAAAAGGTGGCAGTTCAAATCTACCAGCCGCTCCCTGGAAACGCTATGGGGCAGTTCTGCTCCATATAGGGTCCTTATGAGTCAGAACCAACTCCATGACAACAGGTTTGGTTTTTAGCTGTCGGTGATTAGCCTAGATGTGGTCAGGCAACCCACATCTGACCAGTAAATGTAAAATACAGCCTTCTGGGAACTCAGGGCAAGACTTGTTCCACGATACAACAGAAACACACAAAGACCTCCTTCACTCCTGCTTGAGATATTGAGTAAAGATGTGATGCCCGGAACAACCACAGCCACATTGGGAGCCTGAGGCAGGAAGGCAGGCAGAGCAGAGGAAGTCAAGGAGCCTAGTCTCCAGCAACATCACTGAACTGTTGAGCACACCTGGGACCTCCTACCTCTGGAATTATGCATTAAGCGGCTTTACACTCAAGCCACGGTTATTGGGTTCTCCACGATACGCAGCTGAAGCATATTGCCCACTCCAATTAAGCTCCTCCAAGTTAATTCTGACCCATCTTCTGGAGCTCAGTTCCAGCGCCTCTCTCCTGACCAGCCCCCAATCTAGACATTCACACTCACCACAATTTCTTCAACACACTTCACCACAACCGCAGCTTAATTGGTAGGAGAGTTGGGGACACAAATTCCTAACCTCTGAGTTAGACCATATGGAAAAAAACAAAAATCACATCTTTCTTTCATCCTCGTCTGAGTCAGAGCCCATTCTGGAGAAAGGCTGAAACCCGTGGTGCGTGTCCACTGTAGTGATGACGGATTTCTGGCCACCTCAAGGTCAACAGTGACACCCCAGGAAACCAAACTGCATCAGAGTTAATAGCCAAGGCCACAGTGCTAGACAGGCCTGGTGTGTGAAATTCTTTGAAGGTCACCAGAAGACCTTTAATTCTATATCATCAGTACCTGGCACAGTGCCTGGCACACAGGAGGAGCTGAGCAAATGTTAGTTGACTGAATAACAATTTGCCGACCAAACTACTGAAGAAATAGCCTCCTGTTCCTTCCCTCACCGGTCACCGCTGGAACAAAAGGGCAGAGGAAGCCCTAGAGTAATGTTCCAGAGACAAACTGCAGGCCAGCACATCCCCTCCGGGGGTGGCAGCTTCCTCCGAGAGACGCCCCAAGAGTGACCCAGACAGAAGGCTGACCTTCATGGGCAGCCATGTCCTGAGCCGGCACTTCCAAATTAGTCCCTGGTGGCAGCTGCAGCCCCTGACGACTGATTTATCTGAGTCATTTCTGGCCAGGAAGCGCCTCGCTCCTGCAGCAGAAGCACTGCACACCCCGAGAAAGCAGCCTCCTCATTCCCCTATGGCCTGTGAGGAGGGTTTTCACAGGATGAGGCAGCAAGCTGGAAACAGAAAGTCCCCTGGGAGGGCCTACACATCAGGTGCCCTGACCCAAGCCGTCATTTCAGTCCTGCAAGTCCCTGTGGTTTCTGCTCCCATGACACGTCTGAAAAACGAGGTCCAGGGGGCTTCCTTCCCCTGGTCTGCACCCCCTCCACCTGGATACCTGCCTGTTGAAGGGGCTGATTTATCTTGTGGGCACCCCAGGCCAGGGCTCACCTTTGCCCTGTCTGTAAGGAGCCCTACTCTCACAGCTCTTCATGTCCAGATGCAGCAAGCCTGAGGTCCTCTGCAACGCTGTTCCTTCTACCTAAAACACTATTCCCTACACCTCCTTAACTCGGCCTGAATTCTATCTTCCACTGATACTCAAAGACTCAGCTGAAACTCAACAGCAATTAAACTTAATTTATTAAATTATTAATAAAAATAATTAATAAGACTTACACAGGACACACCAGGCTCTGTTCTATTATCTATTGTAGATATACAGAAGCTTACTTAAATCTTCACCCAAAAACTATAAGGTGGGAAAACATAGGCACAGCTAGTGAGTGGCAGAAGCAGAGCCTGGAGCCAGACAGAGCTGCTGCTAGTGCCCGGGTGCTAAGCACTGAGCTATCTACCAAGCCGGGGCTGGGGGTGGGCCTAGTCCCCGCAACCCAAGGACTATGGTCCTCAAGGAAGAGCTCCGTAGACCCCTCGCCTTCAGTCAAGCAGCCCCGCTGTGCCTGCAGCCCCTCAGACCCTGGGCTCCCTGAGGCTGCCTGGCTCTCCTGAACCCAGGTCCGACCCAGAGGTCCAGGCCTCACTGCTGCATCAATGCACAGATGCAGAAATGCATCATGAGTGCACCACCCAGCTGCGTGATCCTGACACTTACCAAAGCCGGCCGGGACAGGGGTCCTGGTGGGAAACCAGGTAAGCACAGCCTCTGGCACCTACTGGGCACAGCCCTGCTGCCTGGCACTCTCGGCCTCCAACAACCCACACCTGCCATCGTGGCAGAGCCAGGGTGATCCGTAGAAGCAGGGACAGTGCCCAAGGCAACTGAGTCACAGGACCACCTGCAGATGACAGGGAGGGCCGCCAACCTGGAGGAGTCGGGGGAGAGGACACCAGCCACCCCCCAAGCTCACAGGGGACCCTAATACCTGCCTGGCCCTTATCCAGCTGGTTCTGCATCCTGCAGTATGGGGGGGGGTCTCCTCTGGCTCCCACAGCTGGTGCATGGATGGCTGGGGAATGCAGGCTGCTGGGCTCCCCAAGCTCGGGGCTTCCCAGAGAGCTGGGCTTCTGAGGAACTTCAGAGCCCTCGTCCCTCTGTCTCTGGGGATAAGTGCCAGCAAGATCCCTGGGTGGTTCCTGGCAGCTCTCTGATCCTAATGGGGTCAAATGAGGGTCTCAGCAAACAGCAGCCGTTGTTCTCAGCAGGCCAGGGAGCTGTGTGCCTCCTCTGGTGGAGCCAAGACCAGCCCCTAGGGGCAGGAAGTACATCTACCAGCTGGCCCAGCAGGCCTCCCAGGATCGGGGGCTCACTCCTCAAGACTGGCTGCTCCAGGTCAAAGAGGCTCAGGGTCACAGCCTGAGATGCCTAGGCAGACAGAACTCTAGCCCCCAGGTCCCAGCTCCGCCCACACAGCTGCAAGTCCAGCATCTCTGCCCTTGGTCAAGGTCACTGCAGTTTCAGGCTGTGGCCTGCAGCTGCTGAAATCAACCCCCCAATGCCAGGAGATTCTGCCTCCAAATCCCCTAGGGCCTGCCTTCTTCATGCAGCTAGCGTGGGGGACACAAGACACCCCGAAAACAGTAATCAGTAATCTCTCATTACATGCAGTAAGTGCTCTGGAGAGAAATGCCCAGCAAAGGAGGCAGGAGCCACGTTTGAGTTTTATCAGCAAAATATTAGAATTTCCAGAAGAAACTACGAGCAGCAGGTGGAGTGCACAGGGAGCCTCTGTACTTTAGGGACAATTTTCTATAAACTTAAAAGTACTTTAAAAAATACCCCCTATCTAAAAACCAACAGGGAATGCTCGGTTCCCACTACTATAACCTAATCCTGAGGTCAGCAAACTATGGTCATGGGTCAAAGCAGCCTGTGGCCTGCTTGAGCACAGGCTACAGGCTAATAAAAATGCTTCCCATGTTTTTAAAAAGTTGGAGGGGAAAAAATAAAGGTTAACACACAGCTGAGACCTTACGGCCCACAGCCTAAATACTTACTACCTTGCTCGTCACCGAAAAAATGTGCTGCCTCTGACTTCCACCAGGCTAGCTCCCCAACTCTGTCCCCAGCGCAGGGCCAGCTGTGAAAGAAGAGACAGACCAGACACCCAAGAAGTTTCCACTTCTGCCCACGAGGCCAAGCTCTGTCCACCATAAATCCGTAATTCCAGAGGCCCTGAGGTTAAGTGATTTCTGCCCCAGCTCAGTGAGATGAGGTTGGGGTGGGCCAGACAATGAATGTCCTCATGCAGCCAAGGGAGAGTGGTCATCATGCACCCTCTTCACTGATCCATTCCTCATCAGTTTAGAAAACGGGGGGTTAATTTCCCCTGTTCCTGGGAGAGTGGGATTTCTGTTTCATGAAATGAGAGGTGAGGAAAGGCCTATTTATCAATCAAGGGGTCTTGGGCTCTTGGTTACAAGTGATAAAAATCTCAATTTAAAGTAGCTGAAACAACAAAGAGAATCCGTCATCTCACATTACTGAAAAGTCCAGGAGTTGAACTAGCTTCAGGAATAGCTAGATCCAGGGGCTCAAAAGTGGCACCATTGGGAGTCATTCTCTCCACCTCTTCTGGGCTGGTTTCACTCTCAAGCAGGTTGTCCCTCATACAGTAAGACGGGCTCAGCAGCACAGGACCCCACCCCCATATCCCATCTACTTACAACCCCAGCAGACAGAGGTTCTCTTGCTAATGGGCTCCCGTGAAAGCCCCCACTGCACGTCACTGAACTCTGCCTGGACCAAGTATGTCATTCTGAATTGACGGTGGTGGTCAGAGCACAGGATTATCTGATTGGCCAGGCCTTGGTCATGCGCCTCTGGGAGGAGGGTGGGAGGGGTCAGCCCCACCTAGACCCTATCTGCTGAGAGAACAGTTTCCCCAACAAGCGATTAGGAGGCAGTCAGCAGAAGAAATACACGTCAAGTCATCAAAACCAACAGCTGTCCCCTACAGAAACAAACTGATACTTCTCAGACCCCTTTTTCTAAGTCTCACTACCACCCATTTTGCAGCTGAGTTGACTGAGGTTGCTGGAGGCTAAGTCACTCTGTCAAATTGCAGACTTAGTTCATGATAGAGGCAGCATTCCTGGCTTAACCTGGGTCTGATTCATAACCCTGCTACCCACACTGACCAACACATCTCTCACCCTGCCCTCTAAGAAAGAGCTGAAGAACCCTGCACGCAGGTAGTATTCCATAAATGCCCATGTAACTGTGTCATTCTTAAGGGTCTGCTTCCCACTGGACACACGGCAGTCTAGTTCACTACACTTAGCACACAGTAGGTGCTGCACAAACACTTAGCGAAGGAATGAGCACATCCTCAAAGCATAACAGGAGTTCCACAAACACTTGTTAAACAGATGAACACAGTCCTAGCATCTAGCACATAGTAGGTACTCCACAAACAGCTGGCCAATTAACGAACATATCTGTAGTGCCTACACACAGTAGGTGCTCAACAAACATGTAGTGAATGAGTGACTGAATCTCAGTGGAAGCCAAGCTGCCTGGCTGCTGAAACACTTCTAAATTATCAACAGTGGAGACAGATCTACACGGACTGACAATTAAATTCACACACTCATCACAGAAAAGGTGCTCCACACCTCACTGCTGAGTATCACTCTGGTCACCTCTGAAGTCCTCCCCTTGGAAAGCTATGCACGGACACCAGCGCCTAGTCCGCCCTTCAAAGCAATTTGGAACTCTTTTTCTGGAATGGCCATCAGAGCTGTCATTGTGATTACCCCTTGATGTCCTGAATATCAACCAAATGTCTTCCTTTCAATACTTCCTTATCTTTGGGAAAAGAAAAAAGGTCATTGGGAGAAAGAGCTCCAAAATTGCTTTGAAGGGTGGACTAGGTGCTGGCGTTGGTGCGTAGCTTCCCAAGGGGAGTATTTTGAAGGTAACTACTGTGATATTCACCAGTGAGGGACGCATCACTTACAACAATTAAGTTCGTGCGTGGACTTAATTGTCAGTCCTCGTGTCAGACAGGGTCGAGGGGAGAAAGAGGAGGAATGAAGAACAGAACCTTTCGCAGAGTCCGGAGCCTCCCAGGAGGTCACCCAGTTCTGGGGAAAGGTCTGTGAGAGCCTGGAGGGCAGAGTCCGGTTCTGGCCCGGCGCTGGCCCAGAGAGCCAAGGAGGGACGGGCCAGCCCGCGAGGGCCGTGCAGCAGCAGCTGAGCTGCCCCGACCCTGGTCCCTGGGCAACCGCTCGCCCACTCTACGTGGTAGCTGGGTTCCAAAGCATCCTCTCCCAGCCGGGGGTGGAAGCTGAGGGGAACACAATCCATTTTACATTTGTCACGGCTGCCAAGGCTGCCACCCCTCCCCCACCCAGTCCCAGCCCGCGGGGCCACAGCCACTATGACATTCCTTGGCCTCGGCCTGGGCTGAGCATGGACTGGGGCTGCCCGCCCACTCTGGCTAACCCAGGAAAAACACTACAGAAAGCCAAGGACAGCCATGCAAGGCTGCCTCACTCGGGTCCGTATCTTCACTGACCAAACCAAACCAAACCCACGGCCATGGAGTCCGGTCCGACTCACAGCAATCCTAGAGGTCAGAGCAGAGCTGCCCCACAGAGTTTTCAAGGATTGCCTGGCGGATCTGAACTGCCGACCTTTTAGTGAGCAGACACAGCACTTCACCACTATGCCACCAGGGTTTCCATCTTCACTTCCGGGGAACCATAAATACAGCCCTAAATTGGTGTCTCTCAACCCAAAGGAGGAGCTCACCTCCTGGGGCAGTCACCTGACCTCTCTGTGCCTCAGTTTCCTCAACTGCAAAATGAGTGTGATACTAAAAGGAAGGCCACGCGGTTGTCTTGAGCACTAGGAGCATTTTGTAGCTGCTGGCCATGAGTCTGCGTACTGTTTCAGGGAGCAGGAGCTTCAGGTTTTAGAAGAGCTAGGTAGGCACCTCTGCCCAGAGCACTGAGGTGGGCAGAAACAGGTAAAGCCGAGCGGGTCCTCTCCATGGGGGGGCTGTCCCTCACCTCTGTCCTTTCACAGCCGTGGCATCTAAGGGTACCTGCTGTGTTGTCACCTTGTGCTGATGAGCGAGCCGCAGCACACTGAGACCAAAAACCACACCAGAGCCGCTCTGACTCACAGCAACCCCACAGGACTGAGCGCAGCCGTCCCACAGTTTCCGAGGCTGTAAATCCTCAGGGAAGCAGACGGGCACACCATTCTCCCGTGGAGCGGCTGGTGCGTTAGACTAGCCGGCCTCCTGGCTAGCAGCTGGGCCTTTACCCACTGCACCACGGGGTCGCTCAAGCAGCTGAGACGGAAACATAAAAAGCAGCAGAAGGCTTGGGCTCTGCTGGGAGAGGCTGACAGCTGGTACGGGTTAGAAGGCAAACAGCCCGACTCTGCAGCAGCCGTGGGAATGTAGCAGTCATGGAGGGCTTCATGGAGGAGGTAAGCTCGGTTTGAAGCCTGCCTCCGCCACGGACTGTCACCTCTTTGGGCCAGAGTAAGGACACGCAGAGCAGAGCCCCCAGCACACCCCCAGTCCACATGAGTGAGAGCTGAACTTGGACTGTGTCAAACATGGAGACTGGGAAGCCGTTTGCTGCCGCAGCCTAACTGCGTCTGCACTCAGTGTCATCTGCAGCTCACAGAGGGGGAAACAAAATCTCGGAGAGGCCACAGAGCTTGCCCAAAGCAAACATACAGCAGGGGCACTCAGAAGCCTGAAAGCCAGGCCCGCCCGCTGCTGCGACCTTCCCAGGGGTGGGGGATGTCTTCTATTCTAAGCAAATCCAGCCAAGCCCCTCAATGCTAACCCCTTCAATTAAAGCCCATTTCAAGGTCTCCTGGTTTCTAAATGAACAACCCCGACCATGTTCGTTCAAGGCCCTGTCTGCTCGGGCTGCTCTTTTATCAGGAGCCGTCAACAAGATGAATGGCTCTGTAACTCACTGTCCTCTGCAAAGCACCTCGTGCCGAGGGGCCGTGCAGACTCCAGGGATAAATCACATCAAATCTTCCCGGAGCTGAGCAGAGCACCCACAAGGAACACCAGAGGAGAGGGCGGCCTGGAGCAGCTGTGGGCCTCTGGGAGCCTCCCCCGACCACAGAGCTGCCTAGGGGTCTTCCCCGCGGCCCCCGAGGCCCAAACTGAATGCCGGCTGTTTTGTCTGCCCAGCGCCTGTTCTCCTTTTGGGTTGGTTGGTGTCGGTGACCGTCACTCACAGTGACGCCACGTACAAGGTAACAAGACGCTGCCCACCTGCAACGGGCTGCCCATCAGACTGTTGTCATCTGGAGTGTTCGGCTGGCTGATCTTCAGAGCAGATCACCAGGCCTTTTTTCCTAGTCTTTCTTGGGAGGACCCAGGTTCTGTTCCTAGCCACAGTCACGAGCCGTCTCACAGTGGAGGCTCACACGCTGCTGTGATACTGGCCAGGTTTCAGCAGAACTTCCCAAGGAAGATGAGGTAGGAAGAAAGGCCCGGCAAGCTGCTTCCAAACATCAGCCAGTGAAAGCCCTGTGGGTTCTAACAGTCCACCCTGCAACTAATCACAGCCGCGGCACAGGACCAGGCAGTTCTATCGTGCATGGAGTCCTGGTGGTCAGGGTCTAACTGGACAGCAGTTAACCACAGCAATCTCCAGGGTAGGTGAAGGCCTACTTCTGTCCCCTGGATAGAGAGCAGGGTCTGTGGGTGAAGGTGGTCACAGCTGGGGACAGAAGACCTGGCTGTGGTCATTCCTCACATTCCTGCCAAGGTGTCTTGGGGAGGCCCTGATGTGGTAGCTCAGACCCACCCCTGGGCTCAGGACACTGCAGGTGCAACTCTACAAGAAGCCTGGATCCCTCTGGGCAAAAAGGAAGGGGCCCAAAAAGCCGAGGCTGTGTAGTTGTCCCAGGGCCCACCCCTCTCCTCCTTGTGTGGTCTTTCTGGCATCCTCCTTCCTGCTTCACAGAAACAGCAAAGTCAGGGGCCCCTGTACCCTCCTCTTCCCAGGGGAGCTGCCCCTCCCCCTCGTCCATCTGGATGCAGCAAAGCGATCCCTCCCCACGACTGAGCTCTGCCATCCCGCACACAGGAAACCTCTGGGGTCTGCCCCGGCTGCACACTTCAGCACAAAGCCTTCCCTGCGCAGGCCCGGCCCAGAGAACCGAATGCTCCTCTGTTATGCAAGCTCATTTCTCTCTTCCTCCGGTGGCTGAAACTGTACTCTGTGCAGGGAGCAGAAAGAAGGCTGCAGCTTGGTGGGACAGCCCCTGAGCCGGGGAGCCGAACATCTGCGCAGGAAGCCCTGCTGGGCCGCCTGCACTGGACCATGCCTTGCTACCAGGCCACTGGATGGGTTGCTGCTCCTCAGCTGAGCTGCCAACACTGCCCTGGACAGCCCTGGACTGTGCCCGACAGGGGCACGTTGTGGGAACATAAGCGTTCTGGGAACGTAGTCACCAACCTCAGTGCCCTGGGGTGCCATAACAAAACACCACGAGGGGTGCCTGTGAAGGAGGAACAGACTGTCTCACAGGTCTGGAGGCTAGAAGTCCAAATGCTGGGTGTCGGCAGGGCCAGTGTGCCTCTGGAAGATCTAGGGAAGACCTCTCTCTCCTTGTCTCTCACAACTCCTGGTCGCCCAGCTGGCACCTCCTGGCACTCCTTGGTGTACAGATGCCTCTGCCTGTGGCATCTGTCATGCCCTTGTGACTCAGTCTGTGTCAGTTCTCTCCTTCCGTGAGTCCATTCCCAAGGAACAAGGGCCCACACCACTCCACTGTGACTGCATTTAACATCTGCCAAGAACAAACCTATTTCTAAATAAGGTCACATTCACAGGCGTAATGGTTAAGACTCTGACATACTTTGGGGGGGACACAATTAAACCCATCAATCATCTTTTACCCACAGCACACTCCTCCTTAGTGGAATGGTGCAGTGTCAAAGGCACAGACACTTGGACAAGGACTTTGTGTAAAACAACACCATGGCTGCTACTGACCAAGTCCTTACTACAGGCCAGGCCCTGTCTGAACACCTCAGTTGTATAAGTCTTATGCTCTAAGAGCATACTACTAATATTCCCATTTTACAGAGAAGAAAACTGAGGCTCCCTGGACTGAGAATACACAATCAGAAAGCAGTAGAGCTGGGATTCAGACCAAGCAGCCCAGAGGCTGTCCAACTAGCTGATATCCCAGCAGATGTGTCCCCTGCTAGGCTAAGCCACATCATCATGTCCTGGTTCTCATCATCAGAACAGCTACACTGACACAGCATTTTTTAGGTGCCTAATGGACTGGTGTAGGGACTGGACACTGACTCACCAAACTCTCTGGTAGGCAGCAGTGATGGTCCCCAGTCCACACCCCACTTGGACTCCACACCTTCTGTTTTATGACTCTACAATCCTCCTCACTAAGAAGGGGAAGTGTACATCCCCAGCCCTTGCATCTTGACTGGCTTTGTAACTCCTTTAACAAAATGCAGCACAAGTGACGATGTGCTAGTCCTGAGCCTCGGCCTGAAGAGGTTTTGTATGTTTCTGCTTAACATCTTGCCCCACTGCCATCCCCACAGCTCCTGCCCATGCCAGCGTGCTGGAGGAGGGTATGTGACGAGCAGAGGTGGCCCAGCAATCTCAGTGGAGGCCATCCCAGATCAATGACCAGCCAGCCACTCCACAGAGATACGAGTGAGCCCAGTAAAACAAAAGAACCGCCCAGCCAAGCCCAGTCCAAATCACTGACCTGCAGACATCAGAGTGAAATAAACACTTGCTGTTTCAGATTACTGATGCTGGAGATCACATGATTTGTTAGGTGGCATCATTTTACCAATAGGTAACATACAAATGCAGATAAAAGGCATCTGCCGATTCACTCATTTACTCAGCTGTTCATAAACATACTTACTGTCCAGGGAGAGAACTGCTGGCAGAGCCCTCATGGAGCCCACAACCCAGCGGGCAGACAAGCAGGGTCCTGCATGCTTACAACAGTGTGGCAAGTGTTGTAAAGAGCCTCAGTGCCAGGGCTGTGGGAGAAGACCCTGGGAAGAGTGCCTACCTAAGGCTTGGAAGGTCAGGGAAGGCTTCCTGGAGGAGTTGACCAGACCAGGGTTGTGTGTAGGCAGAAGCAGGAAGGTATTTCAGATCGCAATAACAAGGGAGAAGGCCCTGGCTGGTGGAGCTGCAAGGACCCTAAGAAAGGCCTGCCCAAGTCCTGTCCTGTGGGGTCCAGTGTGCCCCCTTTCAGAACCAGGACTTCACACGAGGGCCAGAGCTTGCAGCGAAGGGCTACATCTTCAGAGTACACTTGGGAAAGGTGACTCTGAGGCAGCGTGCTGTCAAGCCAGGCTGAGGAGGCTGCTGGTGGCAGCGGGGCTGGGGTAGGCCTGCAGTGCAGATAGTCCATGCGGGGACCCATGGGGCTGGCTGTCTCTGCCGCCCTTGCAGATGCTCAGCCTCCCGGGCAGCGATGTGGAAATCCAGGTTGTCCAAGGATATGACATTCCGTCATTAGCACAGCTCCCCAGGGACAGAGCAGCAGCAGAGAGCAGGCCCTCTGCCAAACGTCTGCCCTCTCCTCACCTAACTGGCAGGCAGCTGGGGGCTGCAGAAATCTCCCCACCCAATCGGAGGCCAGGACGCCCAACGGGCCACCTTCAGCACATCAGTGGAGAGTGATCGTCCTGATCCGGGGCCAAAGCCCGGGCAGCCAGCAGCCTCCTGCCAACCCCATTAAAGTGTCACTACCCGGCTGGGCAACCAGCACCTGGACCCAGTGTGGCCCCCTCCCACTGGCAAGACCCTTCATCTGTCAGATGGAGCTGCCTTTGGTACCCGTCACTTGGAGAAAGGGATGGGGGGAGAAGAAGGATAAGACATTGCCGTGTCGTGGTCTCGGGATTGATGTCCCCACTGTGAAAACAAACGTCGCGTCTTCCCGCCAACATTTATTTTGATAAATGCTGTGACTTTGCCTTGACATTTTGGAAGCAGCAGGAGACCATTACCCGGTGACAATGTTCCATTCCACTGACATTATCTCTTAATTATAATATGCAAGTAATGCTGAAAAAAACAGCCCATAAATAGCTGATTGGGAGCTGCTGCATTCTGCCCTGTCAGGGAAGCAAGGCCGATTTCATTCAGGGCTTGCAAATGAGGGGAGACAAATGGCTATCTGGGGGCCGCGTGTGTCCTCCCTCCTCAATGACAAAGCTCTGCACAGGGCAGGGAAGGGCAGGGAGGCCAGGACTGCGGGACACCAGCTGGGCTGCCACCCCTACATCAGGCCCCTCACCTTCACCCCACCCCGAGAATCATCAGCGGCCTCGTCACCCCCTCACCTATGAATAGCCTGCCAGCTCAAGGCCTGCAAAAACGGTTTAATATTGAGTGCAGAGGGGACGGCTATTGATTTTTCTTTCTCAGGAAATTAATTCCGTTCGGGGATAGGGAGGTGGAACAGAAGGCTGGCTGGAGGAAACTCACTCTGTGAGTCCTCAGAGGGAGTCCCTGGGTGGCACAAACTTCAGGTGCTCTGCTGCTAACTGCCCAGAAGCACCCCGGGAGAAAGGCCTGGAGACAACTTCCAGAGAAATCAGCCATTAAAGACCTGCTGGAGCACAGCGATGCTCTGACACATGGAGCTGCCTCTGGAGTCAGGGTCAACTTGACAGCAGCTGTTTACCAGGCCCTTAAGAGTAGAGAACAAACTTGGACAACTTAACACAAAGACAAACACCCCGGTCATAAAACAGGCAGTAACACTGTGATGGTTAAGACTGCATGTCAACTTGGCTGGACCCATGTTTTGGCAGCTGTATAACAGGGTGGGGGCGGGGCCTGTGGTGGCTCATAGCCCACCCTCAGCCTGCACCTAACCACCTCCGGCCACCTACTTCCTGTCTGCCCCCTCACATTGCCAGCAGCTCCTGCTTTCTTCTCTTTTTGCACAGGTTCCCTGGGACCTAAACTAGCAGCTAGAGGATTCATAGATCCTTACAGCTGGTGAGTAAGAGTCTTGCTCCCTGACCTGCCAACCCCGGAGGTCGCCAGCCCCTGCAGCTACGTGAGTCAGCAGAAACCTCACAGCCTCTCTTGCCAGCTTGAGACTGCCCAACCTACACAGCCTGCAAGTGTTAACTCTAACCTCTGACCTGCCAACCTCGGGTTCGCCAGCTTCCATGGCTGTATAAGGCTTGTGTCCCAATTGGAACTTGGGACATTTCTGCCTCTACAATGCTGTGAGCTGTTTCCATTACGTAAATCTCTTCCTATATGTGTTATACATATTACTAGTTTTGCTTCCCTAGAGAACCCAGCCTAAGACAGACTTGAACACACATTTCAACAAAGAGGACATTCCAGTGACCACCAAACACTTCAAAAGATGCTCACTGTCATTAGCCATCAGAGAGACGCAAATCAAAACCACAGTGAGATACTATTTCATTCCCACTAGGACGTCTAAGATAAAAAAAAGAAAACAGCAACTGCTGGCGAGGATGCGGGAAGCTGGCACCCATATCTACTGCTGGCAGAATGCAAAATGGTACGGTCATTGCAAGAAACAGGGGGGTGGCTCCTCAAGAAACCAAAGACAGAACTAGAGTATGACCCAGCAATTCCACTCCTAGGAATGTACCCAGAAGACTTGAAAGCAGAGACTCATAAACCAGTACTTACCGCAGCCCTGTTGGCAACAGCCAAAAGGTGGAAACAACCTAAACGCTCACCAAGAGAGGAACGGATGCACAAAACGTGGTGTATTCCCACAGTGGGACACCCCACAGCCAGCAAGAGAAATGAAATCTTGATACATGCTACCATACGGATGGAGCTGGAGGGTACCGTAGGGAGTAAAAGAAGCCAACCACCAAACAACCAGCCTTGTCTAACCAGACTGAAAGAAAAGGGCAAGGAAAGGCAGACGTGTAGAGAAACAAGGCTTAGAAGCAGTTACCAGACGTGGGAGAAAAGGGGAGGAGGTACCATGGAGGAAAAAATATCACACTGATTTTCAATTATTCTAACGGCTGTCAATAAACTGTCCATCTGTACAAAGAGGAACTGGCAAAAGGTGGGTGAGAGATGCATTTACAACACTGATTTAAACTTTTTTTTTTTTAACTGGGATTGAGTGAAACTTTACAACTCAAATTTGCATGCCTACCTATCTGCAGCTCCTTCTGCTCTCCTTACCCGGAGACAGCACACTCCTCTTTTCTGTTCTACACACGTCATATCCTCTTAACAATCTCCTGTCCCCTCCTCTCTACCCTCTCCATTCCCCTCTAGTAAGAGGCCAGTAGGATGACATCCTATAGAGGCACAGAACTTTTTTTTTTTTTCCTTAAAGAGAGTAGTTGCTGAGGCTGCTTATGTACAACCAAATACGTCACAGGATTTGGTTTCTTGGTTTGTAGGTTTAGGGTCACAGCTTCACGGGACATTCAATTAACTGGCCTAGTGATATGTCTACTGCCTCTCTGTTCCACCTCCTAGTTCACTGCATGGTGCCTGGGGTTCTAAAGTCTGTAAGCTGCCACCTAAGTCATGACAGCTGCTCTCTATCAGTCTGGAGCAGTGGACAGAGAAGGCACATAAGGAACAGACCGAGGACAGCTAACTACCTCCACAAGCAACTGCTTCCTTTGCCATGAGACCAGAAAAACTAGATGGCGCCAGCTACCGCTACTCAACTTCTTGACCAAAGGGTATACAGAAGAATCCTGATCAAAAGGGGGAAAATGCAGAACATAATTTAAAATTCTCACAGAGTCCAGACTTCCTAGATCCATGAAGGATGGGCAGGCTCCCAAAACAACTGCCCTGAGATAAATTTTAAACCTTAAACCAAAAACATCCCCTGAAGTCTTCCTAAAATCACATAGTAGTTTAGCTTAACTAGTAAAAAATGTCTGCTTTAAGGAGTACACTCTTTTAAGGACTGTCTATAGAGTTGCTATGAGTCAGAACCGATTTGATGGCACTGGGTTATTTTTTTGTTTTTATATGGCATCAACATGACAGAAGCAAACTCAAAGATGAGACAGGATGCTTGGGTGGGCAGTGAGTTTATGTTAATGGGGAAAGAACAACTCAGAAAGGGAGAGTGAGAACAGTTATGTAACTCCAAGAATGACATCAAGGTCACTGCATTGTGCGTGCAGAAATTGCATGTACAATGTGTGCTTTCAAAAACCCTCCTGTTCCCAACACATTCCAGTGAAAACTCCAACTCTGAACCAGCAATTCTCAGCTGGGAGCAATTTACTCCCCAGGGGATAGCCAGCAACTCTGGAGATTTTTCTTTCCAACCCCCAACAATTTACAGGGGAAACAGTTTCCTAGTGGCATCTGGTAGACAGAAGCCAGGAATTCTGCTGAACAGCCTACAGTGCACAGGACAGACCAAGAGAGAACAATCCTGCTCGGAAGTCTCCAGTGCTGAGGCTGACAAGGGGGAAGGAGTTTGATGGGAAACCGGGTACTATGAGCTGGGATGTGGCCGAGAGGTCTAGAAATACTGGAGAGCTGTCGACGCTGTGAAGAAAGTGTGTACACCGTAGCTTAAACACATCAAGGTGACCACTCAGAGATTGGACTGGACTGATGGTCCCCAGATTGGCAGGGAGGGATGACACACGTGGAGACTGCCCGTGTAGTGCTGGTTCTCAGGCCCACCGACGTCTGAGAAGGACAGGAACCTGCACGTCGGCCCTCTGCGGCTGCCTTCACTGTTCTTCCTTACTGTTCAGATGAGGAAACTGAGGCTGTGGGAGGTGCCCGCAGCGGGGCGAGGCAGAGCCGTGCTGGTGAGGGCTGCAAGGCGCGTGAGCGGGGTGAGCCCGGGCCAGCAGTTGTCCTGTCTGGGCCCTGGCTTCCTGTCTGCGGTGTGGGCTCCAGGGCTGCTGGAGGGGTGAGCCAAAGTGGCCTTGGGCCTCAGGCAGGCCACAGAATCCAAGCCCGGGGGCTTAGGAGACGTCAGTGACAGGAACTGTGGGCAGCAACCCAGCAGTGCCGTGCAGGGGTGCTGAGGAGGCCGAGAGCCAGCAAGGTGGGTAACAGCATCCCCCGGACGTCATGCTCCAGGGAAGGGTCCTTTCCTACCTGTCCCCCCACTTCTAGTGGCTTCCAGCAATCCCTGGCACTCCTTCACCCGTGGCTGCGTCACTCCCGTCTCTGCCTCTGTCAGCACAGGGCCTCCTCCCTGCTGTGTCTGCGTCTCTTTTTCACTTTGTAGTAGACACAGTCCTATTAGGTTAGAATCTACCCTACTTAAGGATGACCTCAGGTGAACCTAACTGATAACATTTTCACAGCCCCTGTTTAAAACCAGCTCACATTCATCAGTACCAGAAGCTAGGATTTGAACACGTATTTCCGGGGGACACGACTGAGCCCTCCGTGGGAGAAGCCTCTCCCTGCCTCTGCCACTTCCAGAAGCCACTCCCATTCGTGGTCTTTGTGTCCCACTGACGCCTCCGTCATCACGCCCCCTCCTCTGCCTCTGGCCCCGCTACCTTCCTTGTACGACTCCATGGTAACACTGAGGTCACGCGGACGATCCAGGATCATCTCCCCATCTGTTACGGATTGAACTGTCTCCCCCAAAATGTGTGCATCCCCTTGGCTAGGCCATGATTCTCAGTACTGTGTGGTGCGCAGCCACTCTGTGATTTGACGTAACCTTTTCGTGTGTTGTAAATCCTGGCCTCTCTCATGTTAACGAGGCCGGAATAGACGAAGTATGTTAATGAGGCAGGAGTCAACCTAGAAGTTTGGGTTCTGTCTTGAGTCAGTCTCTCCTGAGATACAAAACGGAAAGTTGAGTAGAGAGAGACTTTATACCGCCAAGAAAGTAGTGCCAGGAGCAGAGTGCGTTCTTTGGACTCGGGGTGTCTATGCTTTTTAGTGTGAGTTAGAATTTTGTCCTACATTTTTCTAAACCAGACGAAGACTGATAACAAGGACCTTCCCCATAAACTGACAGATAAAGGAAGTGTCCCCCGCAGCTGTCACCTTAAATCTGGACTTCTAGCCTCCTAGGTGGTGAGACAATAAACTTCTGCTTGTTAAAGCCGTCTACTTGTGGTATTTCTGTCACCGTAGCACTGGATAACCAAACGCCATGCCAAGCCCTTAGCCAAGTCCCTTCACCATGTCTGTGTTCAGAGGCCCCAGG
This sequence comes from Heterohyrax brucei, assembly GCA_028571685.1. Classification (NCBI taxonomy): domain Eukaryota; kingdom Metazoa; phylum Chordata; class Mammalia; order Hyracoidea; family Procaviidae; genus Heterohyrax; species Heterohyrax brucei. The sequence goes on along the minus strand of CM053160.1, from coordinate 5,706,788 downwards.
GACTGGGAGAGGACGTCTTCGGTGTTTGCCGTTCAGCCAGCTGCAGTCATTATCGTCACAATTATAAAGCATGGGTCTCCCCAACCTCTTCCTGGTTCATGTCCCACTCAAGATCAAAGGCTGCGGCCTCAAGAGATTGATCTCAAGTGGCAGCTGAAGGGACATGAGGGATTCTCAGCTGTGGGACTGGGGGGGGTGGTCCACTCACAGTGGGGACTCCTGTGCCATTCCTGGGTCCAGGACTCCCTGCAGGCAGGATTCAAGAAGGTGCCTGTTCAAAGGGTTCAGGTCAGTCCAGGGTCACCAGCTCAAATGCCACCAGGGCACGGAAACATTTGGTACGAGCAGCTGGCCCCGGGGTGACACAGAAGATGTGCGCCCCTTCTCAGAGGAGCGGCCACCAGGCTGCTGAGGGAGTAAGGGCCTGGAGCCTCTGCAAGAGGAGCTGAAGTACAAATACAGGAAATACCTTGATTTTTAAACAAAGGCCACTAATCCAGATCTGGCAGCAGAACTCTGATACATTCAGGAAGACGAGTCCCCCGGGGTGGAAGGCACTCAAAAGACAAGGGAGAACGAACGGCCTCCTCTTAAGTTGAGTTGACCTTGATGACACACATGCAGTCAAGCTTCAGGACCTTCGTGTGCTGGTGCGTCATGACTCAAAACGAGAAGCAGCAGCTGCCAACACCCATTAATAACAGGCAGGTAGAATGTGCAAAGTATGAACTGACGAAAATGAGAAGCCATCAAGAATGAAATGGAATGCATTGACAGCAATGTCCTAGCAGGTGGCCGTGGTCCCACCCCGCACTGGTCCCACCCCATCTGGTACAAGAGAGAATGCAGAAAACCAACACACAGGGAAAGGTGGCCCCCAAGGACTAACAGGCCACATCTACCACGGCCTCCACCAGACTGAGGCTGGCACAACTAGACGGTGCCCGGCCACCAGTACTGAGTGCTGTGACAGGGATCATGACACAGGGAACCCAGACAGAGCTGGAGACAGCTGTTGAACTAAATTCTAACTCACGTACAAAAAAACAGATTTACTGGTCTATGAAAAACCAGAGAAACCTCAGGAATATGGCCCCAGCCACCTTTGTAGCTCAGTACCGAAGTCACCCCTAAGGTTCACCCTTCAGCCAAAGATTAGACAGGCCCACAAAACAAAATGAGACTAAAGGGGCCCTCCAGCCCAGGGGCCGGTACGTGAAGCCAAAAGGGACAGGAAAGCTGGTAACAGGGAACCCAAAGTTCACAAGGGAGAGTGTTGACATGTCATGGGGTTGACAAACAATGTCACAAAGTAATATGTGTTTTAATGTTTAATGAGATACTAATGCGCTCTGTAAACCTTTTACGTAAAGCACAATTAAAAAAAAGAAATAGCCTAGCTACGAATTCACTGAAATCGACTACTGGACACTTTGAATCTGACAATCTTATGGTCTTCTCTGCCAAGAATGACAAATGGAAGAGGAAAAGCACTGCATTCCTAGTCAAAAGGAACACTCCAAGATCTACCCTTAAATACAATGCTGTCAGTACAAGATCCATACAAGGAAAATCATTTAATAACGACTACTATTCAAATTCACACACCAACCATTAACGCCAAAAATGAAGACACTGAAGATGCCTGTCAACTTCTGGAGTCTGAAATTGATCAAATATGCAATCCAGATGCATTGATAATTATCAGTGGTTGGAATGTGAAAGCTGGAAACAAAGAACGATGGCAGTCAAAAAACAAGGCCTTGGTCACAGCTGGAAAATGACACTGGAGGTCACACGACAGAATTTTGTGAGACCATAGACTTATTTAGAGAAATATCTTTTTTCAGGAACATAAACGGCGACTCAACGTACGGACCTCGCTGGATGGAATACAAAGGAATCAAACGGACAACTTCTACGGGAAGGGACGATGGAGAAGCTGGATACCACCAGTCCCAACAGGCCGGGGCCGAGGGCAGAACGGACACCAGTGCGGCTGCGCGTGCTGCGGCTGAAGCTGGAGACAAATGAGACACCTCACTGCGAGCCAAGGTACAAACTGGAGTGTATCCCACCTGAATACAGAGACCATCGGAAAGGCAGACTTGACAGAAGACTAACCAAGATGCGGAATGACATCCAAGACATTGATGTCCTATGTGAAGAAAGCAAAAGGTCATTCAAGACGGGGAAGGAAGAGAAGACCAACGCGGATGTCAGAGGAGACTCTGGGACTTGCTCTTGAATGCAGAGCAGCGGCAGCGAACAGAAGAAATGACGACATAAAAGACATGAGCAAAAGGTTTCCAGGGGCGGTTAGGGCAGACAAAGTGTTACAATACAGTGTCCAGAGATCGGGGGCTAGCAAACCAGGAGGGAAGAACATGCTCGCTGCTTCTCCAGCTGAGAGAATGAAAGAAAAAATTCAAGTCTTGAGTTATAATACTGAAGGATTTCTATGGGCAAAATATTAAACAATGCGGGCAGCATCAAAAGAAGGGAGGAGTACACCAAAAGGAGCTGGTTGACGTTCAAACTTCAGGAGGTGGCTTATGATTAAGAAAGAACCAGAAACTAAGGAGCAAAAAGAAAAAAGAAAGAATGGTGCTGAAGGAAGAAGTCCAGACCACACTGACCGCACTGCTGATACACACGGCTCCAGGAACCAACGGAAGGCCTGTTGTCATGGATTGAACTGTGTCCCCCTAAAAATATGTGCAGTAATTTGCCTGGGCCTGGATTCCCTGTATTCCGTGATTTCCCTCCGTTTTGTGCTTTTCTGATGCTGCAAATCCTAATCTCTGCTTGTGGCTGATAGATAGAATGATTATGTTAAAAGAGGATTACGGTGGGATTGCAACACCCTTGCTGAGGGAGTTTTCCTGGAGAGCGGCTTACGTCACCCTTTATCCTTTCACCCTACAGGAGATAAAATGAGACAGATACAAGCAGAAAGCTCGGAACCTCACACCATCAAGAAAACAGCACCGGGAGAAGGGCACATCCTTCAGACCCGAGGTTCCTGCAACAAGATGCTCCCTGACTAAGGACTGATGCCACACAAGGGCTTTCCTCCAGAGCCGACAAGGGGGAAAGCCTTCCCCTGGAGCAGGCACTCTGAATTTGGACTTGTAGCCTACCGGACTGTGTAAGAATAAACTTGCCTTTGTTACAGCCACCCACCCTGTGGTATTTGTTAGAGCAGCACTAGAAGACTAAAACACCAATTGTTTCAATAAATCGATACAGTGTAGAGGTACTCACTCATCTATGACAAGAAATTTGGAAGACAGCTACCCAGCCAACCAACTGGAAGGCATCCACAGCCTGCCCATTTCCAAAGAAAGGTGATGCAACAGAATATGGAAATTATCAGACAGTATCATTACTATCACATGTGTTTTAGTCAGCTAGGCTGCTCTAACAGAAATACCACAGAGTGGATGGCTTTAACAAAGAAAGATTTATTCTTACACAGTCCGGTAGGTTGCAAGTCCATATTCAGGGTGTCCGCTCCAGGGAAAGACTTTCCCCTTGTCGGCTCTGGAGGAAAGTCTGGTATTGCATCAGTCTTTGTCCAGGGAGCGTCCTCACGCAAGAACCTCTGGTCTGTTGCTGCTTGCTTGATGGTAACAAGGTTCTCAAATTGTCCTTTGTTTCTTTTTCCTTTTATTCCTTGCAAGCTAAAAGCATTAAGGGTGGGGCAAGCCATACTCCAGGGAAACTCCCCCCTACAGCAGGAATTTACAGCCCCACCCTAATCCTTTAACATACAGGTTAGCAAAACCACACAATGGAGGACAGTCCCAAGATACTAGGAACCATATCCCAGCCACGTGGCTGCACACATTTTTGGGGGGACACAATTCCAACCATGACAACATGTAAGGAAAATTTTGCTGAAAAGAATTCAAAAGTGGTAGTAGCAGTGTAGCCACAGGAAACTGCCAAAATTCAAGCTGGACTCAGAAGACGTGGAACAAGGGACATCACTGCTGACGTCAGATGGATCCTGGCTGAAAGCAGCAACTACCAGGAAGATGTTTACCTGACTACGCTAAAGCACTGGACTGCGTGGACCCTTAACAAATAATGGACAACATCACAGAGAACGGGAATTCCAGAACACTTCATTGTGCTCGTGGGGAGGCTGTACACAGACCAAGAAGCAGCTGTTCAAACACAGAACAAGGGGACAGCACATGGTTTAAAGTCAGGAAAGGTGGGCCTGGAGGTTGGATCCTTTCAACACGGTTATTCAGTCTGTATGCTGAGCAAATAATCAGAAAAGCTGGAGTACATGAAGAATGAACAGAGCAACAGGATCGGACGAAGGCTCATTAACAGCCTTGCGTGCTGAAAACACAAACAAAAATCAAAGACTACAGCCTGTATGTAGTACGGATTGTATCTCAACATCAAGAAAACAAAAATCCTCACAACTGGGCCAATAAACAACATCATGATAGAGAAAATAGTGAAGTTGTCAAGGATTTCACCTTACTTGGTTTTACCTGGATCCACAATCAGCACCCACAGAGGCAGCAGTCAAGAGATCAACGATGTATTGAGCCTCAGTTTCCTCATCTGTCATGTACCGCTAATTCTTCTTGGCAGTATTTTTGTAGGGATTGAAAGGCAGAAGTTAACGCATAGAAATACTTTAACAACGTGAGCACCCTTCTAGAAATTTCCAGGACACTCTTTCCCCACAGTTCCTGGCTCCCACATCCAAGCAGGTGGCATCTGAACGGGAAACCTGACATCTGTTCATCCGTTTATGGTGACTTCCTCCCTCACCTTTGTGTGGATGTGTCTGGTACCAACTCCTTTCAACAAGCTCTGCAGGCAAAGTCAACAATGGTTTCTGTCCAACATCTAGCTTAATTACTGACATCCTTGTGGGCCTGGGTTCACCAAGCCTGGGAAGTTCATGCTTCCCACAATCCCCTGCAGAAGTGTCATCCTGTCACATGTCTGGAAGGTAAAAATCACACACCACTAATGACTATGACATTGATATTTTTATCATACCCATTACTACAGATAAGCAGGTTGAGGCTCAAACATATTAGGTGACTTGCCCAAGGTCACACAGCTAGTAAGCATTAGTGTGGGATTCAAACCCAGCTCTTTCTGACTCTAAAAGCCTTAGCCATTACTATATGTAAAGTTCAACATGTGATTTGTTTCAAGGTCCCTGGGTGGTAAAGTTTGTGCCTGACTACTAACCCAGAGGTTGGCACTAGGGACCCAGCTGGTGGCACCACAGAAGAAATGCCTGGTGATCCACTCCCATTAAAGCTACAGCCAAGAAAACCCTACAAAACAATTCCGCTCTGTAACACATGGGGTTGCCAGGTGTTGGAAATGACTCAGTGCAATAAACTATCTATTTAACCCATCTACACATGAGACAAATATTCAGAGTCAGATCAGTGACGGACACTGCCCATATGCCCCTAGAAAGTGGAGGCTGCCAGAGTCACAGACATGGACACAGTTTTAAACCATGCAACCAATCAGCAAAGGTAGACACTGGTTAAAAACCAGCAGATGAAGTCCTGTCCAAGACACATTTCATTTGGCCCAGATAGTTATGTTTTTCATTGGAATTCATTACCAATAATGAAAACTCAGGAGAGCTCACATTTTTAAAAAGCCTGATTTCCATCTTCTCTTAGGGGGAAAAAAAAGGGAAAGATTTGCCCCGGCGGCTGTCCTGGGAGACCTAGAGCGTGCTGGTTCTAAGATAACGGACAGTCTGGCCTGGGGGGTGGGGGCGGTGACAGTGGCCGTGCACCCAACATACAAAGCTGCCTCTGTGACCAGGGGCCCCATGCCCTCACTGTAACATTCCAGCATTGTTCTCACCACAGTCTTACAAAAAATGATGTCAACGATTGTGTCTTTAAAAAGGCGGTGAAGGTGCCCTTTGGGGAGGCGGGGTGTCTGCTGCCCCCACCCACTTGCTCTCTAGCCAGGCTCTTGGCAGGACACATCCTGTCTACCTTCTAGCTTGTCACTCAAGCTACCCTCCTACTCTGAACAAACTCTGGTCCGCTGGGCCTGCTTACACAGCCTGCCTGGCTCTGCAGGCACTGAACCTGCTTCTGCTGATCACACGTATTCCTCCCTCTGGAGCCACCGCAACATCAGGCCATTCATACAAGGAGTGGCTTACACGTGTGAGAATGCCCGTGCTGGGTGTGACAGCAGCACCTTCTGGTGACTCGTGGTACTACAGCTTAGCTTGATGTGTACCCTGGAGATGTCAGTCCCACTGGCTCACGGCCACCCTATGGAGTGCAGGAGAACTGCCCTACTGGGCTCCAGGGCTGTAATCCTCACAGAAGCAGACTAGCCAGTCTTTCTCCTGCAGGGCACTTAACTTCTGTGCTACCAGATCCCATGAACAGTTAGAGAAACTGAGTCTAGGGTATGCCTATTTGTTACAAAAGACCTTAGTGATAGAATGCGAAGTCTTTTCAAACTATTTTCAGCCTAAAATGTATAAAACACCTTTCTTTACAGGCCTCATGAGGAAAAGATGAGACAAGACTGGAATCCTGTTGGAGAGAGGTGGCCACAGGCAGAGAGGGGTCAAGTGACTTGCCTGAAGTGACATGGTGAGTCCAGGCATCTTCAGCACAGACAGCCCTCGCTTCTAAACCCTGCTGCCCGCCTAATCTCCAAGGGTGATATCATGGGGGAAAAATGTTCTTCCCTCAAACAGCTGCTGCTGCCACAGCCAGAGGCCACAGGGCTGGGCACATCACCACGTGGGACCAGGGATGCTAACATCTAGTCTGGGAATTCCCACCCCGAGATGGAAGAAATTCCTGCGGCTGGGAGCAGATGGGGTGGGTCAGCAAAGTAGAGGGAAGCTCTCAGCAACCAGAAGGGCGGTGCACAACCCTGAGAAGTGGCCACAGGCCTCGCCACTGCCTTAACGCCTTCCACACCACAGTGTCTCCATCCGACGGCAGCAGTGTTTGCCCGGTGGACTGGAGGTCCCCTTTTGTAAGGCAAGTTGAGGAGGTAGACGAGATCAGGCCTGCAGAAACACGCATCATGGCCAGTGCTGCTCGAACATCTGTTTCTCGGAACACAAACAGCACCATCCCAACAGCCCCTTCTGCCTCAGCCTAGGACTTCTGCATGCTGTCTGATCCACCCTGGCAGAGGCTTCATGACAAATGTGACCTGAAACCAGTAAATGTTCATGACTCCAAAGACAGTGCCTTCTGGCTGGGAGTCTCACCCTCAGAAAAACACCCTAGACCTGGCCCCCAAGACCACACAGAAAAAGCCCCCAGATGGAGCAGGCCGCACTCTGAGCTCCACCAAAGCTCCAGCTGCCTCCTCCCAGCTCTCCAGCCGTCTCTCTTTTAGTTTTGTTGTGGGGTTTGAAGTGCACTCACTATTTTTAGAAATGTTGACTCTTATTCCTCTCCTTCCCTCCCATTCCTAACCTCCCTGGAATGAGTCTGAACATGTCCCCCGCTGGGGGCCTTTCCGGTGCTGTTGGGCACAGCACGCCTGGCATGCCAGGCCTCTGACCAGGTGGAGCTGGGCTTGGGGTTTGGGGGAAATGAGGCTTGAAGCTCCCTTCCTCTCCCAGGCTTCTCAGGTTCTCCAGTGTCAGGACCCATCTGTGCCCACTGGAAATGATCCTCTGTGACAGCAGGTCCCAAGTGTGAGTGCAGAAGGGCATGAGAAGGTAGGAGCCTGTGGCTGCCAGCCACAGCCAAGAGTCGTGCTTAACTGAAGGAACATGAAGACATGCAGAGTAATGGTAAAGTGTGCCTGCCCTGACCAGGTGGGCAAGGTTCAAATCCAGACTGACACTAGCCACAAGACTTTGGACAACTGCTTCACTGTTCTGTGCCTTGGTTTCCTCTTCTGTAAAAGGTGGATGATGTGAATAACAGCACTTACCTGGGTCATCGTGAAGGTGAAAGAGCATGTGCTGAGAGTTTAAGACAGTGCCTGGCACACAGTAAATGCTCAATAAACACTCACAGCAGTCCAAGGGGATGCTTCAGAAGAGAGAGCAGAAACACCAGGGCCCAGCGCCGGCCATCTGAGCTGGAAGTGACCAGAACCAAGGATCACACACCAGATGGGCATCTGAGATTTTGATCAGAACTGGGTCCATCCCTCGTGGGCCAAGGTTCATTGGTCCTGGGTCCCACATCCAGAGCACCAGAAAGTAGACTTTGGGGTCGCTGTGTAGTAAAAGTTGAATGTCCAGTCTGAGACCCCAGATGCCCAGACCAAGAGAAGACGGTGTCCTACTCACTTCCCCTACCCCCACAGATACTGCAAGTCAACATTCTGACAAGCCCTACAACTTTCACCCAGGTCCATCGCTGGGCACTTCTCAGTGTGCCAACTATTCACTTATTAAAGGTGCACATACAACACAGCACAATTTTGGCAGCTCTCATTCATCAGATTTTTATTTTTACTTTGAAAAAATCCAAAGACTGAAGAAACAGATGTGAATGAGTCCCTGGGTCACCAGCAAGGCCCAGGCCAGCACACAGGCCTTTCCACCCTGGTCCCCAGCTGCCCTGTGGTGATGGACCCACAGTGCCCTCTGGTGGCCAAGGCCCAAGCACCTGGTATCCGGTGGGCCCTGGGCTAGATCCTTAGACCGTAACACAGAGACTGGACTTCTGGGTACAGAGGTGAGCAACTGAACCCAGTTCTCTCCTCCCCCAAATCACGATTCCCCGCCCTGATCACTCCCTGATCTTTTGTTCACTTATTCAACAAATACATAGACACACATGCACCCTAGGCGTGTAGCTGCCCCTAAACTTATTTCCCACACAGCAGACACAAAGATGCTTACAGTGTCAGTCACACCCACTCCATCCCACCACCTGATGTTTCTCACTGCACTTCAAACCCAAGGCCTATAAGGACCTAAGTCTCCAGCCCCATGTGCTGCCAATCTCCCCTCCCCCAGTTTACAAGGCTCCAGCCACGCCACACTCATTTCTGTTCTGCACGTTGCTACCTCAGGACCTTTGCACATGCCAGTTCCCGTTCTGGAAAAGCTTTTTTCCTGGCAATCAGTATAAATGGTACCTTCTCAAAGGAAACTTCTAGAAATATTCTCATTTAAGTAGCCCCTCATCTCCTCTCCATCATGTTACCTTGCTTTTATTTCTTTCCTGGCACCTGTCTCTCTGTGGGGTGATCTTACTAATTCATCAGTTTGTCCCCTGCCACCTTCTCAGGAGGGTAGGTACCTCTCCTGCAGTGTCCACCTTATTTCCAAGGCAGGCAAGGTGGTGCCTTACCCTGCCCCAGATCCCAATCAATTCTTCCTGCTCTGTTTCCTTCTACACTCTGCTCCTCCCACCCTCCCCCCTCACCCCTCCCCCCCTCACCCCTCCCTCCCTCACCCCTCCCCCCCTCACCCCTCCCCCCCTCACCCCTCCCCCCCTCACCCCTCCCCCCTCCCCCCTCCCCAAAGTTGTCTGATTTCGCATCAAAGCTCAGGCCCTGCAGGCCTCCTTCGGAGAGCTGTGCTGGGGCTGGCGTGTGATTTCCCTTCTGGGAGAGCCCTTGGCGATGACAGATGGTTGGATGCGGGACAGCCAACACCCCGCTCCCTGGGTTTTGCAAGCGGCAAGAACATAGATTTTGGGGAGCCAAAGGGTAGAGTGTTATGGATTGAACTGTGTCCCCTAAAATACATGTGTTGTAAATCCCAACGCCTGCGGTGTACGAAAGCCCTGCTGGTGCAGTAGTTGAGCAGTTTGGCTGTCAACCAGAAGTCAGCAACTTGGGGCTGGGTTTTCTTTGTTATGTTAATGAGGTGGGATTAGCATCGAGTGTGTCCTGAGGAGATTAAGCAAGGAAGAAAGGGAAGCACAGCCGGGGAAAGAGAGATGTCATGCCACAGGAAGATTACCCGGGAGCCGAGGAACACCCTCCAGACTGTGAGGATCAGGTTCTGTGCGTTCCAGTCACTCACTCGTAGTAACTCTGGCAGCCCTAGATGACTCAGGCAGGTGGCAAGCTGACTGAGGCAGCGCTTAGGCTGCAGCACCCCTGGGGGGTGGGGCCAGACCTCATCATCCCCTTGCGACCCTCCTTCCCCTCTGTCCCCCCAGTTCCTCATGAAGCAGTTATGAAAACTCTGGTGTTGCAGTGGTTAACCATTTAACCACTGGAAAGTTGGTGGCATAACCCTGGATCACTCCCGACACACATGCAGAACGTCAAACAAGGTGGGCTCCAAACAGCACGTGTTCAATGACTGAACACACACATGGACACTGCCATCTCCGGGCAGACTCCCTCTCAGGTGCCAGCAAAGGCTCTGCGTACAGCAGGTATCCAAGGAATCGGTGCAGCTGAGATCTTCAGAGCAGTCCCAGACCCCACAGGGAATGGCCACTCACCCTTTCCACCTCATCCTCACAGCAGTCCTGGGGATTCTGGGTCTAGTTATCTGCACTCCATATCATGGCAGGGAAATGCGGTGTCAGAATTGTCCAAGGTCACCCCTCAACAGGAGCAGGATAGGGGTCAGCATCCAGGCAGCTCGCCTCCAAGACTGGAGTTTGAATCCCCTCCTTAAGGACTGGCACAGGGTCACGGGGCCCTTTGAAATTCTGTAGACTATTAAGGGAACGTCTCCAGAAACATAAGGCCCAGACACACACATAAAAGGCACTTCCTCGGGTTTACAGGTCCCCGAAGCCAGGATGTGAGAATCCCGGTAACAGTCGCCAATATAAAATCGATTCACTAGAGAACAGTGGCGTGATCCAGGCTTCGCTCAACAAGCGCGTGGACAGTTCGCCCCCCAGTGGCCGCTCTCGGAACTGCCCGGAAACCCGACCACGCCATTGGAGGAGGGGAGAGATTTTCCCAGCAGCCCCGGAGGAGAGGCATCACCACCCCAAGTTACGCAAGCACAGGTCACCTTGCACAGAGAATGGAGTGCAGGGGCACGCGTCACAGCTGGGAGACCACGGACCAGTGGGTGACCCAGACAGCTCCAGAGCAGTGGGCTTGAACGTGGGGTACCGTCCCCCGAGCGTGTCACGTGGACTCAGCAACCCTTCCGAGCTTCCGCTGACCCTGTAAGGCAGGTGTTATACCGTTCCTATCAGATGAGGAGAACTGCGGGGGTGATCTGATTCACAATGCCCTTCAGACATCTTTCGGCGGATGACACATCCCAGAAATAGGCTCTACTCCTCTGTGAAGGAGAAGGGGGGAGCAGGGCTCAAGAGCGGCTATTAAGTTGCCCTCCCGGGTCCCCATGGCTGGTGAGCGGCAGAACTGTAAAGCTGCCTGAAAGCAGGCCCAGGTCTGTCTGGCCCACCAGTCCCCCCTTCCATCCCCAGTGCCCTGAGTAAGCAAGCTGCTGAAAGGATAAAGATCAGAGTCAGCCAGCGGCAGCTTATTTCAGCACCTGGGGTTAAGTTACAATCCCTTGGGGTTTCAGGCTGCAGCAAGTGAGTGCTCCATTAGTTCCAAGAAGAGGGACAGCTGAGCAAGTAGCGGCTATCAGGAACACTTCCTGGAGGAAGAGGCATGACCAGTACTACCACTGAGAGAGGCAAAGGAGGGAAGGCTTCCATGTAGGGATTGAACTTACTCTTCAGGGGAGAGAAGGAGGCACAGCACACTGTGATCTTTACATAGGAGCCCTGGTAGTGCAGGGGTTAAACATTTGACTCTTGACAAAAAGGTTAGCAGTCTGACTCTACCAGCTGCTCCTTGGAAACCCTCTGGGACAGTTCTACCCTGTCCTATAGGGTCACTATGATTCGGAATCAACTTCATGGCAACAGGTTTGATTTTAGTCTTTGTGGAAGCACACTGCCACATCTTTCTCCCACAGAGTAGCCAGTGGGTTTGAACCACTGATTTCTCAGTTAGCAGGCAAGCACTTAACCACTGTACCACCAGGGCTCCACACCAAAAACCCTTTCAGTAGTTATTAAACGAATAAAGTCTGGGGACACTGGTCTCAGCTTTCCAAGGGGAATGCGCACTGCAGGTGTTAAGGGAATCATTTTCCAAGCCTCTGATTCAGGCAGGGGCATTTAGCCTCGGGATCTTCCCAAAAAGATGCCCAGGGCAAAGGGGCCACTCCACAAGCCCCCTCACAAGCCTCTTGACAGGCTCCACAGCAGGCCAGTGAGCCCTTTCCCTCCTTCCAGCACCCACAAGAAAGACATTCCCAAATACCGGTTTTGAGAACCAATCTCAAGATTGGGTAACAAGGACTTTCGCAAGTCAAGTACTTTCCGCTTCATTGTTTTCCAAGAATTTGAACAAAGGTCTAACGGAGCCATGACCTGACAGACCACTAAAATACTTTCTGATGATGGATCACCATGTGATTTTTTCTGTTACTCAGAAGGAGTTTAAAAAAAATCAAAGGACACTGCACCAGGGTATTCCTTCCACCCCCAGTAGTTCATGTCAACAAGGCTGCTCTGTGCTTATAGCTACAAAATAAGAATAGAATTGATAACAAAATCAATCTCACTCTAGCGAAAAGTGATAGCCAACCCATGAACACATGGGGGTGGAGGGAAAGTCCCTGGCATTTCATTAAGAGATGCGTTTCCATGCAGATACAAACCACAGTGAGATAACCATTATATGTCTTTCAGAATGACTACAAATTATTTTTAAAACTGAAAATGCCAAGGACCAGGTGGGGGTGCAAAGCAAGTGAAACTCTCAAGCACTGCCGGTGGAAATGCAGAATGGTAAAACTACGAAAACAGGTTGGCTGCTCCTCCAGAAGCGAAACATGAGTTGCCGTATGACTCAGCCATGCCCCTCCTACAGATGTGCCCAAGAACAGGAAGCCTCACCTTCCCAAAAACCTGTGCACAACTGTTTGCAGCAGCATTATTCATAATAGCCCCAGAGGAGAAACAATTCACACGTCCACCAACTGAAGGACAAAAACCCACATCAAACTTACTGCCATCAAGTCCATCCCAACTCACAGTGACTCCTGAAGACAGAGTAAACGGCCCCATGGGATTTCCAAGGCTGTCAATTTTTACTGAAGAAAACCACCAGGTTTTTCTCCCATGGAGCAGCTGGTGGGTTCCAATGGCCAATCTTCTGATTAGCAGCATTTAACCACTGTACCACCAGGGTTCCTTCTGTACAGGTGGCTAATCAAAATATGATATATTCATAGTGTGGAATATTATTTGGTCATAAAAAAAGGAATCAAGTACTGATACATACTATCCCGTGGATAAACTGGAAAGACAAGATGAGTAAAGAAGCCAGTCTCAAAAGGCTGTATGATACTACATGGTTCCATTTACATGATCTAGAAAGATGAAACCACAGGAACTATGAACTGCTCCGTAGCTGCCAGAGGTTAGATACTGGGGGATGCTTCTGCTACAAGAAGCGGCATGAGGGAATTTGGGGGGATGAGAGCACTGCTCTGTATCCTGATTGTGGTGTCAGTTGCTTCAATCTATACACATGTTCACACACGTATAACTAAACATGCATGTAGACACAGACACATTCCTGTTTTACTCTATGAAAATCAAAGCACAATCTACATATACATAATACATATAAAAAGGTGACGCATCCTACTAAAATTCTGTTTGATACATTAAAAAAAAAAACTGGTTATTCTCATGAATTGGGTATGTTTAATTGAATGGCGCTCTTGACCCCCCACCCCAAAATTTTAAACCTGTATAAAAAAACCAACCCCCTGCTGTCGAGTCGGTTCAACTCATAGCAGCCCCAGACGTCTGAGTAGAACTGCCCCATGGAGTTTCCAAGGCGCCCAGTGGATTTAAACTACCGAACTTTTGGTTAGCAGCCGTAGCACTTAACTCACTACGCCATCAGGGTTCCCTAAACCTGTACGGTCACTGAATTTTTTTAAAAATCCTTTTCCACTCACATATTCATATGTAAGTGTGCTGCAGCCTAAAACAATAAAACCAAACCCAAGCCACTGCAATCCAGTTGATTCCAACTCATAGAGACCCTATAAGACAGAGCAGAGCTACTCTAAGGAATGCCTGGTAGATCCGAACTGGAGACTTTTTGGTTAGAAGACATGTAGACGTAGCACTTAGCTACTTAAACCACCAGAGTTTTCAAGCTAGTACAATAGGGTGATTAATAAAACTCGTTGAAACACAACATGTATTTAAGGGAGAAGAGGGAAAACACAAGTTCAAGAGGAAAAAAGATGTTATCAAAGAGCATCTTGATCCCGCTATCTACACAATTTTTTTAACAGAGGATGGTGGGTTATCATCTCACCGTCTTGTTTAGATCCCACTGTGGACACTGAACACAGCGATGTAACTTTCCTTTTAAAACAACACCTGTGACAATAAGCAGGAAATTCCTTTGCAACTGTGCCCTTAAACTTACGATGCCGCTGTTTTCAGACATCAACTGTGGTGAGTGGGTGCCCGGGAACCCTGCCCCTGGTCCTGATGACACGGTCCTAGAGCCAGCGCCTCTTGGACTGGAAGTTAGAAGGCCCATCCTCCAGTGCCAAGACTTCTTCTCATCCAGAGCCTCTTACCTCATTTAGGCGCCTTTTGCGTCATCACTGTGGCTCTTAAATTACCACGGGCCTCTTAAGTCATCGGTGTGCTCACTGCACGTCACGTAATCACGGCGTGTCTACTGTAGTCACTGCGTCTCTGGTGTCAGCATGGCGTCTCTGGTGTCAGCATGGCGTCTCTTGCGTCAGCACGGCGCCACTGACGTCAGCACGGCTCCATGACGTCAGCACGGCTCCATGACGTCAGCACGGTGCCCACTACAACGTCTCGCGGCACCTCCCGTGTCATCATGTCGTCTCCAAACAGCTCCTTTTGGACCTCAGCTCCTCCCCCGGCAAAGCGTGTTTTGAACAAAATTCCATGAGGCTAAGAAGAGAGTCTTAGAGCGGGTAGAAGGGCCTGGAGAGTCTGGGCTCAGGCTAGCGCTTTGACCTTCGTGGGCCACTTACTCCACTAAAATTTTAAAAATTATATTCCGCAACTGCGTTGATATAAAGATGCTCGTGTTAATGTTATATACAAAAACATTTTCTTCGACCTATAAGTTCATTATTTTCCCTCTGATTTTAGAAGAAAAAAATTTGTGGGGCCCTAAAAGAATTTATGGGGCTGAGGCTTTGTGGATAAATGGCCCTGGCTTATGGAACAGAATCCTCACCCGTCAGCGGCCGAGTGTGAGCACCGCCTGCTATCACACACACATACCGCCCAGAAAGCCACACACAGAACCTCAGGATGTATGAGGAAGTGGCATTTGGTGGGGCATGTGACAGTGTCCACTAGGGCTGCTCCACACTGTCCACCCAAAGACCTACTAATTCCCTGTCCCTTGCCTCCCTTAGGGAAACTCACCCAGAAGGCCAGTGCAGGGAGGGTTAGGTCGCTGCCATATCCCAGCCCTAGGACTGTGTTTGCAAGCAGCAGGTGCCAGGAGCTGCCCCAGGGGCTGGTCACCCAGAGAATGAGGGAAGGCGGGTTGACCACAGCTGTGCTCCCAACAGGGGCAAACTGGAAGCAGCTCAGATGTCCACCAACAGGGAGCAGTGTAAATTGTGGCAAGTCCTGGACCTTGGAATGCTATGTCACCCCTAGTTTAAAACGGGTGGCTTAGTATGAACAGGGAACAATGTCCAAGACAATTTAGGTAGAAAAAAATCAGGTTGTGGGGTGCTGAGCCATTCAGCAACAATGATAATAACAGTAACTGTACTAATGATGGCAAACTCACATAGCCTGTACCACGGGCCGACTGGGTTCTGAGTGTATTTCACGCATGAACTCACTGACTCCTCACAGTTCCACTCAGAGAGGCCAGGACAATGGTCTGGATTTTAGAAGTGACAAGACAGATGCATAAAGTAGGCATGTGACCTACGCAAGGTCACAGAACTAGGAAGAGGCAGAGTCCGGAAGCAAACCCAGGCCACCTAGCTCCAGTCCGTGCTCATAACCACGTCTCTCTTTTGTCAATTGTGTACCGAGAAGGGGAAAAAGCCCAGGCCAACACTGTGTACCTCCTACAGGAAACACACGTGTATACAAACACACAGAAAAAAAGGTCGGCAGCTCCATACCAAAGTGGCAATGGTACTTAAGCACGGCGCCCGAAGGCTATGAATGGTGATCACAAAGGACCTGGGCCCCACTCTTTTGAAATAAACTGTATTCCTGCAGTATTTACATAAAAGTTTAAATACATACAAAGTTTTAAATTTAAAAACAAAAGAACGGTAAATCCGCAGCCCGGCCCCATGAGACACGTTTCTGGCAGCCACTGAAAGGAGCTACGGACACAAAAAAACAGAATAACCTAGAAGTCTCCAGGAAGCCCTCACCACCTACCCAATCCAGCAAACAGGTTATCACAGACTCCAGTGTTAGCTTTTAAAAAAGGTTTATTATTTCTGTTGTGCATTATTTTTTAAAAGATAAAATTCATTTCTCTTCCAGTAGAAAAGAGACAGCGGCTTGTCCCAGAGAAGCACCAGACAGAGGGGTCTCCCCAGCTGTGGAGGACCCCCCCAGGCCTCCCTGCCTTTGCCTCAACCCCCACAAAGCCCAGGGACCACGTGGCAAGCATTTTAGGATGGAGCCTGCTGCTACCCCAGCCTGGGTGTGGCCAGCACAGCGTCCACGATGATGTTAGTTTTAGACTGGCTGGAAAAAGGCTCCAAGTACTAAAAACAGTGCCTGAGTCAACTTTAGGGTCATAAAAATTCTTGCAGAGGGTAGGGAGACAATGGGAGCGGGAGCACATCTCACCCTAGGCTCACAGCGTGTCCTGCAGCCTGGCTGCAGGGGCTTGGCCCAGATGGGTCTATTAGCTGATGCTCTTGACCCAGCCTGAGTCCGGAGCCCACCGCCCTCTGCCCGCCTGTCCTTGGCCCAGGGAGCTTCGCCCCCAGCTCCCGGGTGTGAAGCCCATGCAAGGTGGAGCTACCAGGCAGGTGCTGCGCTGTTTCCTGCCTCAAGGGGAGGGGGCGGTCTCAAGAGGCGAGTCACCAAGAATGGAGCCCAACAGCTAGGTGGGAACTCCCAGGCGCACCCAAGGAAGGGGAGCAATGCCCACAGCACATGGAGAGCACAACCCAGGAGACAGAGGGCTGGGGGTCGCTTGGAGAGAAGGTCCTGGAACAGTGCCTCTCATACAGGCCCCTCCACAGTGGCTCCATCCCTGAGTGTGTCTGCACACATCTATGTATGTGTGTGTACAGGAGCTGGTGTATGTGTGCAGGTATGTGCACACGCGTGCGGAAACAGGGGAGCTCAGGCTTTGTGGCTGGTGGGCTGTCCGCTTCAATAGTCCTTTAGAAGTGGGGTGCAGGGGCTGGGGAGCTGGTCTGGCTGAGTCGCCAGGCTGTGCTGGCTCGTGGCATCTTCGGGGCCCTGTGGAGAAAGGGGATGCTGGACCTTCGGACTGGCTCTCCAAGGCCCACCCTCATGCCCAGCCCACCCTGGTCCCTATGCCCACATTCCCACAAAGTAGAAACCTCCCCATTCCCTCCCTGTTACAGAACCCCTCTGTCAAGCACAAGATGGCACAGGAAAGGCTGGAGTGACCTACAGACTCCCGGGAGACGTATTTGGAAAGGGCTGCTTCATCTTACCAAATTCTGCTTTGCTCTGGTCCCCACCCCATTTTAGAGATGAGGAAACTGAGGTACAGAGAGCTCACCTAATACAGGCAAGAGGCACGCAGAACAAGGAGTCCACAGCTTCTGTGCTAAAACTTTTTTAAGATAAAAACTGAAAGCAACTTAATTGACTGCCAACAGGAAAATGTATTTCAAAAACAGTCACGGGGTACTATTTAATGTGGCAGTTCTCACAAGAAAGCCTGAAGAGGGACAGTCAGCTACAGAGTATGACCCCAATTAGGTGAAAAATCATTTACATGTTTGATTGCTCTTGGGCATGTATATACTGATATTTAAATGACTGATTCTTCATGGGCACGTGTATACCGCTTTAGAAGAGAAGACAAACACACACCAAGTTCATGACTAGGGTCCTTGGAGGGAGGGGGCGGTGAGGAGGAGAGAAGCAGGGGGAGGGGAAGAGGGGCTTAAAGGAAAAGATGAGAAAGGTACGGCAGAAAGTACCACAGACAGCTGGCTCTGGGAGAGGGAGGAGAAAACAGACACAACTTATCTGAAAGTATATATATTTTTAATTTCTCAAACCAAAACAATAAAGATAACAATCGTAACTTCAGAGTACCTTTTCACTGCCTCCAAGCCAAGCCCTGTGTTCCTGTCCCCAAAGAAAGGGCCTCCTTGCCCAGCGACCGTAGTTGGAAAACTAAAAGCTTTGGCCTTGTTTGCCACTCGCAGGGGCCTGCTTCTTCACCCTCTGGGCTTGGGATGGGGGCACCCCAGCCCCTATCTCGGGGACACACTCAAAGCTTCCTGGACTGAGCCAGACTCAAGTGAGTCTTCCCCACACACTTCACCCCACTGAGGTGGATGGTGTATGCGGGTGTGGCCAGAATCTCAGCAACTGGGGCCCAAGTTGCCATGAGTAAGAAAGTCTGACTGTAAAGTAAAAAGGTTGTGAAGGACCCCTGTCTCCTTAAGAATGAAACGAGCCCCGTGGACCAAGAACAAGGAGTCAACTCTTCCTCTTGCTTCCCACCTCCTTTCCACTGAGGAAAGTGCACTGGAATGGTAGAGAGGTCATACGGGAAGGTGGGAAGGGCCCAGCACAGTTCCTGGAAGGAAGGGCTGCCATGGACCGTTGTCCAGGCTGCTCACTGCACAAGGGTACCCAACAGAAGGGGCTGAAAACCAGAAAGTACTTTGTCTGCCATGCTGTCTGCCCAGAGGGGCCTCCTCTTTCTCCTTCACATAAAAAGATGCTTGGAGGCTCACGGAGACTTGTTAGTTGACTTTTCTTAAGGAAGGCACCCCGCCTGGCCCGGATGCCTCTGGACCACCCCCAGGTGAAGGGCAAAGCATGAGGCTTTTCCCAGGGACCTAGGCCTGAGACTTCAAACAATGTGACTCAGCCAAGTGGAGGCAGCCCTGCTGGGATTGCTGGTCACCGTCACATATGAATGGCCACTTCCCAGGGGCCTGAGCCCCAAGCACACTGCCTTCCCAAGAGACAGCTGACTGGGTCTGGACATGGGGTGGGGGCTGAGCTGCCCCCCCGGAAGGCAGGCCAACACTTTCCTAATGACTTAAAAATTGGAGACTGTTGGCAAAATAAAGAGAAAGTCCTCTGTTAGCTTACTGGATCGGGGCTGGCAGGCCACGCTGGTGATGTCCCAGGAGGCACACCTCCAGGGATGCTAGCCAGGGACTTCACAGATCTATCTGTGCTAAAAGCAACTCTGGCTTTGCTCAACAACCCCCTCTTCTGCCCCATCTACTACTTGAACAGATGAGGAACTTCCTGTTCTGTGCCCAAAGACACCCACCTCTGTACCCCTAAAATACCAGACAAGTATCTGCAGAAGGCACTGGTGGTTGGAAAGGGGCAGAGTGCCCAAGGAGCCAGACAATGCCCGAGGATGTGGCACACAGAGGAGTTCTCAGGAAATGCGAAAGGGGACATGGTCTCCAGCCAGGACACCCAGTTGCCCAGATGGGGCTGTGTCCCCTTAGTGCTCAGCCCTAACATGACCAGACCCTGCCCCTCCCTCCCAGATGCCTCCCCAGAGCCTGGCCGGGGTGCAGCTGCTTTCCTCCCCGTAGGCCTGCCAATGCCAACACGCCTTGGCCCACCATGCCTATGTGCCTTCCCCTCCAGCTCTGGCAGCTCATACCACCTGGCAGCAGCAGCCAAACAGCCTCAAAGAGCATGGCCACTGCCTCACGCCCAGGCTCCATATCCCCCAAGAAAACTACTTACACTCAGGCCAGGTCCGGCCGCAGAAGCTCAGTTTTTGCAAACCAAAATAACAGCTATTATCAGAGGCCCAGCCCAAACCTAAATTGTAGGGCCTGTGTCTCTGCCTGTCACCTCCCCTGGGAGGGTACCGCCTTGGCTGTGGCTCTCCTAAGATCTCAGACCTCAAGAAACACGGGGAGGAAATGGGAGTGCCCCCACTGTTACCAGCCCTGGCTGGCATCTACTTCTCCCTCAGGGAAAGGTTGTCAGAGAAACCAGGGCACCCGGCTAAATCCCAATTTCAGATACTCAAGAAGTGACTTTTTAGTATAAGTATGCCCCATACAATATTTGGAACGTATTCTACAAATATTGCATAGAATATACTTACACTAAAAAAATATTTTACTATAGCAGCCAAAAAAAAAAAAGTCTGCACTAGTTGATAGTACTCAGATTCACCAAGACGGTTCATAGGCATCCTGGTGGTCTGGTGGTGCAATGGTTAAGTGCCTGGTGTGAGACCACTAGCTGCTCTTGGGGAGAAAAGCCCTGCCGATCCACCCGCCCAAAGAATACCATTTTGGAATGGACCACCTCTACCACCGTCTCCACCCAACTGCGTGCAGCACAACCAGATGGTGCCCAGCCACTGCCACCAACTGCCGTGATGGGGATCCCAACAGACAGTCCCAGACAGAGCTGGAGGAAAATGTGGACCGAAATTCTACATCCAACAGAAAGACCAGACATGCCGGCCTAACAGAGCCTGGAGAAACCCCGAGAGTATGGCCCCCAGATACCTTTTCAGCTCAGTAATGAAGTCACTCCTGAGGTTCACCTTTCAGCCCAAGATTAGACAAGGGTCAAATACAGACACGAGGGTGCCTGAGCAGCTCCTCTCTAGACCCCAGAGCAGAGGGCAGAGGGGGACAGGGGTTGGCTGAATGGATACAGGGTAGAAAGGAGGAGTGTGCTGTCACAGGGTAGTGGGTGGGGGGAGGGCAGCTAAAGTTGCACAGTGGTGTGTGTTTGAGGTCTTGTATGGCAACCTGTAAACTTGTACTTAAAGACAATAAAACATTAAAAAAAAGTTTCTGTTCAATCTCCTAATTCAATGAGCAGAAGCTAGGGTCTTAAAAGATTTTGCAAGCAGCCACCTAAGATACAATGATGGGTCTCCACTGACCTGGATCAGCACTGGAAGAAGATGATCCAGGAATCAGAGAAGGAATTGAACTGCAGGTCTTATTGCCTGCATGACCACTACCTCCTCTGCCATAAGTCCAGAGGTGGATGGTGTCCAGCTACCATTACTGAACATTTTGACCCTACAGATTGGTCATGATCAAAAGGAGGAAACTGTGGAACAGGACTTCACACTCATGCAGAAACCAGACTCCCTGGATCCACTGAGGCTGCAGTGGAATGTATTACCTGGAAATAATCTCTAAGTCTTGAACGAAAGCGATTCCACAAAGCCACCATTAAACAACTGTTCAGCTCAACAAATACATAATGTTTGCCTTGAGTACTCTACTTTCATTAAAAATTATCATGAGTTCAAACTGACAACAGCTAAAGAACTGCTGAAAATTTTAAAGGGCCCACAGAGGGTCTCAATTAAGGTGATATGATAATATGGGTAGAGATAATGACACAATGTAAAGCTTGTACCCAATGCAGATGAACCATTCTTGTAGCAATCACAAATGGATGTATGTTTGGTTTTGTAGATAGCCACTAAAAATGAATTATAAAAAATTATATGTTGTTCACTCAAAAATAAGGCATCCTTATATTTTGCTGTTTTTCTGTTTTGTTTTGTTTTGTTTGTTTGTTTGTTTGTTTTTAATCAACTCTGGCAACCCTGCTCTCAGGTCGACTCATGGGTACATAGCAAGTGCTCAGTTAATGTCTCCATTCTTTTTTTTTCTTGGTCAAGCATCCCAGATTTGGACTAGTGTTTCTCTAAAGGGGATCTCTGGACTATTTACATCCAAATCTACACAGGAAGCCCAGTAAAATGCAGATTCCTTGGCCCTGCCAACAATTCTATTCCAGGATTTCTAGAAGCCTGTCCAGGGATCCACATTTTTAGCCAACTTCCCCAGGAAGTCAACTGCACAAGAGGTTTGAGAAAGCAGTTGGTCTGAACCATGAAGCCTGCCTTTCGAAGACTTGTTGCTGTTGAGTTGATTCTGACTCACAGAAAGCTTACAGCACAGAGACAGCTGCCACAGCATTTGCAAGGCTGCAGTCTGCACAGGAGCAGACTGCTACATCTCTCTCCTGGTGCGGCTGACGGGTTCAAACGGCCAGCCCTTCAGTTAGCATCCAAACGCTTAACCACTGAGCCATCAGGGATCCTTCACCTTTCTAATCCAAAAAAAAAAAAACACTCTTGCCATCGAGTAGATTCTATAGAGTTTCCAAGAAGCACCTGATGGATTCAAACTGCCGATCTTCTGATGAGCAGCTGTAGCTCTGAACCACTGCGCCACCAGGTTCTCAGCCTTTCCAATAAACACCAAACTAAACCCACTGCCGTAGAGACAATTCCGACTCACAGCGACCCTACGGGACAGAGTGGAACTGCTCCAGAGAGTTTCCAAGGAGCATCCGGTAGATTCGAACTGCCGACTTTCTGGTGAGCAGATGTTACATTTGTTAGCAGACGCTGCACTTAACTTTTCTTACGCAACCTCGCAAATAAGACACCTGCCCAGAGAACAGAGATCCTGTCCCATCTCCTACTACGCCTGGCGTGAAATTCACTCTGCACGTAAGAGGGCAGTTTGTCCAAATGGAAAAGAAACAAATGTGAGTGTTAAGTCTGTAGACACTCCAGGTGAAGTTGAGGCTGAAGAAATATGTAGGATCCGAGGTGTCACCAGTCACCCGGGTTCTACCCGCTACAGGAGGGGCCGCGCCGTTACCTGGTACCCACCTACAGCCTGGCTTCTTGAAGCACAGTCCCCTTGGAAGGTGAGGTCATCAGGGATTCGGAATAGGCCTGACCAGCTTCCTTATCCTTTGAGCCCTTTTTACCACTACTCCAAAATAAATAGCACTTTTCCTAGAAGATAACCAAGCTAATTTATAGTCGATGTTTCAGGTGGTTCTTCGATTTTTCAAAGAGCACAGGGAAAACCAGCAGGGTGTGAATTTCAGCACTGGAGTCGACCAAGATTTGGGGACTTCTTGCCCTTCACCATACAGAAATCAAAGCACCCTCAGGACACATGCACAGGGGGACAGTCAAGCCAAGCTTCAAAGGGTCTCTCTGTCTGTAAATACAGGCTGCAGACAGGAAGTGAGGTGGACCACTGGGTCGCATGGGCCTGGCGGGCCACCACAAAAATCAGAAAAAAGTTGCTCTGAAAAAATAATTTTGATTTTTTGTTTTTTAAAGAATGGCTTGAACAGAAATTAAAATGCATGATGGAGTTTATCCGTGTGTGATTTTTTTTTTTTAATCAAGAAAAATTTTTCAAAAGCACAACAAGGGTTAATTTTATTAAGTCGAAGAACCCAGTGGGATAAATTTACATCATTCGGCTTGCAGCTGATAGGGTTCTTGCTGGGTTCAGGGTGGAACACTGATTTGGGGGCAAGGGAGGGGACCCTAACCAGGTTTTTCAGGCTTCCCCGTGCTGGGGTCCCCCCACCCCCAGGGCTCTCTCTCTCTCTGTCTCTCTCGATGGGAGATTATGAAAGAGACAGGGGGACCAGAGCACAAGGCTGTCTTGCCTCCCCAGACCATGGCCCTGCCCCTCAACAGCCAGTCTCCAGGGTCCCCATGTGCAAGTGTGTGGGTCTTTACCCGTCGAAGTCCAGACGAGACAGCCTGCCCCCTACTGCCCTCCGGCACATTCCAGCCAAGAATGACCGAGAGCACCCTTGGGCTCACCACTCCACCCAACTGTGCCCTCTCTCAGAGGGGCAGCTGCAGAGAGGAGGCACCCAGCTGGGCAGATGGACAGAACCTTCACGGGCCTCCAACACGGGAGGCTGCCACGTGACCAGAGCTAGGCAGGTGAGGCCCCGGCAACTGCATCTAGTAGAATCTTCTCCCCCGAAGGGTGGGAGAATCGGGAAGGGAAGTCTAGTGCAGGTTCTAGAAATAGAGGTTAGAAGTCTGGAAAGATTAGTTATTGCTCTAGCAAGCAAGTTTCCTCCAAGAAAGAGGGAGAAGAGGCTGGGGTGGCAAAGTGAAGCAAGAAGGAAAACTTGAAGATGGCCTGATGATGAGCAGAGAGCAGGACAGCGCTAAGGCCACCTCAAAAGCCTTGCTGCTGCTCCAGGACGCTCCAGTGGGACCCTGCACTGGCCTTCCCTGACTCCTGCCCCTAAGCAGCTATCCCTCCCTACTGTGATAGCCCCCGATCACAGCCCTTGTCATAGGCTAACTGCAGCCACTTGCTTAAAGGTCTGTCTGCCTTCTGGTCTCCAGACCTCACATTCTAGACACTTCTGTATCCTCCACATTCTGCACAGTGTTTTGCAAAGACTAAGCTACCTGACCAGCACTGTCAGCGACTGCTACAAATGAATGAACAGCTCCAAATCACGAGCGGAGCTTTGTTGTCTTGCCCTCTTGTTCCTGTCTCTGAAGGTTAGGTGCTCCATCGTCAGAGCTCTCTCTTCTCAAGCTCTGGACCCTCCCACGCCTGGACCTGTTCTACACACGGCAGCCAGTTCAGCCAGTCTTCTTAAATACTTCTCGTCACTCATAGAACCAACTCAAAGCTCCTTGCCCTGCATCACAGGACCTGGCTGACCTTGCCCTGCGCCTTCTATCTGTCTCCCTCTTGTCCTCACTGCTCTGCTGTCACCCTGGCTCTGTCTCATCCTCCAGAGTGCCACACCCACTCCTGCCTCAGGGTCTTTGCACCGGCTATATCCACTACCTGCAGAATGCTTTTCCCAGGCTGCTATGCTAAGGGTCCCCTTGACAGTCACATTCCAACTTAAATTTTACTTTTTCAGAGAAGCCTTTCCTGACATTCCTTCTTGTCCCCATTCCCCTCGGCCACTGTCTTGTCCAGCATGGCTGCCAAGGGCCCCCTGTGGCTGTTGAGTCTTTGGAGTGGGGCTGGTCAGGACTGACACATACTGTGAGAGTCCACACCAGATTTCAAAACCTTAATACCAAAAAAATGAGGTATGTCTCACTTAATCTTTTTATATTGATTCTATGGTAAAATGGTAATATTTGGGGGTTTGCCCAAAAACCAAACCCACAGCTGTCCTGATGATTCTGATTTATAGCGACCCTATAGGTCAGAGCACAAATGTCCCCATACAGTTTCCAAGGAGTGCCTGATGGATTTGAACTGCCGGCACCTTTTGGCTGGCAGAGTTGAACTTGACCACTACGCCACCAGGGTGTCCCATTCTGGAGTGTACGTGTTAAATAAGACAGGTAATTTGGGCTGGGACTCTGGTGGCACAGTGGTGAAAAGCTCAGCTGCTAACCAAAAGGTCAGCAGTTTGCATGCACCAGTGGCTCCTAGGAAACTCCATGGGACAGTTCTGCTCTATCCTATAAGATCGCTGTGGGTCGGCATCAACTCTACGGTCACGGTTTTTTTTTTGTTGTTATTGTTGTTTACTTTGTTTAATACAGTTACTAACCAGACCATCAAATCCACTACCGCAGAGTCAATTCCGACTCACAGCTACCTTACAGGACGGAGTAGAAACGCCCCATAGGGTTTCCAAGAAGCGCCTGGTGGATTCAAACTGCAGACCTATTTGGTTAGCAGCGGTAGTACTTAACCACTACACCACCAGGCTTTCCAATGTGGTTACTAGGAAACCCAAAATTGCACATGCGTTCAGATTATATATTTCTACGGAAATCTCCGCTCTAGCCCACCATGTTAATACCTGTGTTATCAGTGAAATGGTTGTTTCCGTTTATTTGGTGTTCATTGGCCTTTTCACCAGCATGCCCCACCCGCAGTAGAGACTTGTCTTGTTCACAGAGGGTGACACCCAGCAGGTGCTGGCTCCACGGCCAAATGACACAAGTAGTACCAGGTCTCATTCCAAACTTGCCTGCAGCCCCTCTAAGCACGAGTCCTCAGGCCACCCAGAACAGGTAGGAAAGACGGCCAGGCAGGATGCGAGAGAAGGCGCCTGGCCTTAAGCACAGGCAAAGGGGGCGGAGCGCCCTGGGCTCAGCCGGCTGCCCAAGGGAGCTCCAGGCTGAGGGCGCCACGCACTAGGAGGGTAGAGAAGATGAGGAGGCGGGGGATCGAGTCCGGGCCCCTCCCCAACAGACAAACGAAGCCGCCGGCCCGCTATGCACCGCTTACCTGGCTCCGGATCTGGTAGACGACGGGGATGAGCAGCAGGGCGCAGCCCAGGGCGAGCAGCACGTACTGGGCGTAGTGCAGCACTGCAGGCAGCAGCACTAGCTGCGTGTAGAAGCTTCGC
The DNA here is from genome assembly GCA_028571685.1 of Heterohyrax brucei. NCBI lineage: Eukaryota > Metazoa > Chordata > Mammalia > Hyracoidea > Procaviidae > Heterohyrax > Heterohyrax brucei. The sequence continues at coordinate 5,680,437 of CM053160.1, read as the reverse complement.
AGGGTCTGGCCCTCCATCGTGCCACTCTGGGAAGGCGGAATGGCCGACAGGTGGGCTGGGGACCATCGGCTGGGGGTCACCCCACCACCGCCCTCGGCCCCGCCCTCAGGCCTTCCCCATCTCAAGTTCACCGCCAAAGCCAGTGCTGCGGACTGCTCGCACCTTCCTTTGCTCCAGGACACACTCAAAGACTACATTTCCCAGTCTCCTTTGCAGTTGGGCAGGGCCACGTGATCTAACTCTGACCAATGGGGCATGAGCGGTGACATGCAAACCCTCCAAGTCTGGCCCGGAAAAACTTCCTTTGAGTGTAGATAGGGGGTGGGGTCCGAGGACCTTAGGGGTGGGACCTTGAGGTGGGCGTGGTCATATAGTGGGCAGGGCCTTCACATAGAGTTCCACCCCAACACCAACCCAGATTGGACTGTGATGAGAGCAGGAAGTAAACTGAGGTTCTGGGGGAGTGACCCTTACCCCACCCGACTTAAAATGAGCTACGCCGGGAGAAAACTTGCAATGCTAGTGGAGATGCAAGTTGAAGCGAAAAGCTGACACCCTGAAAGCCAGCTCTCTTTATTTCGGCAGAAAGGGGTCACTCACAGTGACATAACTATTTTACACGCTGGGCCAGGGACTTCACCTTATCCTGTGGCTCCTGTCTGCCCCAAACCAACTGATCTTTTCAAAGTAATGGAACAATTGACTAAGGGCTGGGACAGTGTGAAAAGTATCAAGTATATCCCTCAATGTCATGTTCCTTCCCTTCCTCAAGTTTCCTCTGGCTCCCCAGCAGGTACCCTACACCTGCCAGGAGGTAGCTGCTGAAGGGGTAGGGGTGTGTCTTACCTCTCCAAACCAAATTAGGGGCAGGACCACGGGACTGATGCTCCCCGTTTGTCTGGAAATAAGTAACGTAACAGACGTGGTAGGTGAGAAGTCTTGTCACCCTGTTCTAAGTCAGATAGCTTTGGATGTGTGATCATAACTAGTGGATTAACCAGTAAGCAAGGTACCCGTGGGGTTGTGTTTATGTAGGAACCTGAAGTACTCAATTTTACACGGGTTTCACAGCATTTCTGTCGCCATCTCCTGGGTTGTAAGCTCTGGGGAAAGGCAGGTTTTGATTTTGCAACTGCTTGATTGGTGAGGGCTTAGGAGGAGTCTCCTTTGGCAGGGAGCAATCCACAGGAGGACAGTGTCTTTTTAAATCAGACCACTCATCTCCTTTGTTCCAGGGACTGCCCACCTGCCTACATGTGTTTTTCCCTTTTAGGAACAGACTCCCAATTCTACGCAGGATGGCAGTGCACCCAGCCAAAATACCATTCCTCAGCCTTCTTGCAGCGAAGTATGGCTGGTGCCACCAAGTTCTGCTTAGCAAGATGTTTGTTGACAGATTCTAGGGGGGCAGCTGGGAAAGCTGCTTAAAAGCGAGCTGGCTCAGTGAAGTTAGTCGTTTGCAAAAGCACAAATACTGTGTGAGACCACAATTACAAGGACTTAGAAGTAGCTTTAAACACAGAAGAAAACATTCTTCGATGGCTATGGTGAATGGGAGGGAGATGCGTATTCAATAATTAGATAATTGACAAGAATTGTTTGAGGTGACAAGAAAGTAATGGAGAAGTCAGCACAAATGGACTAAAGCCAAAGCTTAGAAGTATTCTAAATAAAATTCAACACATCAAGGGACAGAAGAGCAGGATCAAGGGTCTAGGGACCATGGTTTCAGGGGACATCAACATCAACTGGTATAACAAAGTATATTAAACTGTTCTGCATCCCACTGTGGTGAGTGGCATCTGGGGTCTCAAAAGCTAGCAAGCCTCCATCTAAGAAGCTTCAACTGTTTCCAGCTCACCTGGAGCAGAGGAGAAGGAAGAGCATCAAAGACACAGAGAAAGTGTGAGTCCAAGAGACAGAAAGAGCTCCGTATGCCAGAGACTGCGTCCACGTGAGACTGGAAGAACTAGACAGTGCACAGCCGCCACCAAAGAGTGCCCTTACTGGAAGCCTAGCAGAGTCTGTGATGGGACACAAGAAACGTGGGGTGCACAACTGGAATGCTATTAAAAAGACCAGACCTGATAGTCTGAAAAACTGGAGGGTCCCCAGAAGACGTGGCTCTCAGACTCCCTGTTAGTTCAGAACTGAAACCATTCCCCAAGCCAGCTCCTCAGAAAGAGACTGATGCTCAGACAAAGACATAAAATGATACTGGTGAAGAGTGTGCTTCTTTGCTTGGGTACATACCCAGCTGGGCAGCTGCTGTCTGGAGGTGAGAGGAGAGGACAGGGGATTATAGGAGCTGGTTAAACAGACATGGGAAATACAGCGGGGAGAGAAGGAGTGTGCTGTCACAGTGTGGGGAGAGCAGCTGGGATCACATGGCAAAGTATGTAAGTTTCTGTAGCAGAAACTGAATGGAATTGTAAACTTTCACATAAAACACAATTTTTAAAAAACAAATTGCCAAGGATTTCATTTTACTTGGCTCTACAATCAACGCCCATGGAAGAGGCAGTCAAGAAATCAAACGACCTACTGTATTGAGCAAATCCATTGCAAAAGACCTCCTTAACGAGTTAAAAGCAAAGACGTCACTTTGAGGACAAAGGTGTGCCTGACCCAAGCTGTGGTCTTTCCAAGTGTATTATGTCCATGCAGAAGCTGGACAGTGACTAAGGAGCATCAGAGAAGAATTGATGACTTTGAATTATGGTGTTTCTGATAAATATTGAATATACCATGTAGTACCAAAAGAATGGACAAATCTGCCTTGAAAGAAGTACAGCCAGAAAACTCCTTAGAAGTGAAGATGGTGTAATTTCATCTCATGTACTTTAGACACGTTAACCAGGGGGGTACAGCCCCTGCTGGAAAATGTCGTGTCTGGTAGAGAGTCAGCAAAAAAAGGGAAGTCCTTTGTTACTAATTGAATTATGCTCCCCCCCAACATGTGTGTCACCCTGGCTACACCATGTTTCCCAGTATTAAGTGATGGTCCACTATTTCTTCACGAGATGGGATTCTCCTGTATGTTATAATTCTGCCTCTAGGATGTTGATGGCACAGGATTAGTGGCAGTTACATTAATGAGGCAGGACTCAATCTACAGATCAGATGGCATCTTAAGTTAAACTCTTTTAGATATAAAAAGAGAGACGCTAGCAGAAAGACAGAGAGGCATCATACCACCAAGAAACCAACATTAGGAGTGGAACACATCCTTTGGATTGGAGGTCCCTGTGCCAGAGAAACTCCTAGATCAGGGGAAGGTTGATGACAAGGACTTTGCCCCGAGCCAACACACAACAAAAGCCTTCCCCTGGACTTGATACCCTGAATTTGGACTTCCAGCCTACAGAACTGTGAGAGAATAAATTTCTCTTTGTTAAAGCCAAAAAAAAAAGAAGAAGTGAACTGGCACAGACAGAGGTGAAGTCATCATTCTTCAGCTGGCTTAAAAAATATCTCAGCTGTGCACTGGGAAATGGAATTCAGGGGCCAAATCACTCCACCACAATTCTCTCCAGACTCAGGCACCTTCTGAGGGAAGTGAGCACACGCAGTACCACCTAGAGATGACAGAGGTTCAAAGCACCACAGAAGGCATCATTCACCGGGGCCTCTTTTGTTTGAGTTTGTAAGGACTGATGTAAATTAGATACAGCCATCAAAGCAACCCTCCTGTCTTTCTATACAAGTTCCTACAAGGACCACTGTTCTACAGCTCCTGCTTCTCAGGGGGCTGCGACTCTAGTGCTCTCCCATGCCATCCCTCACTGCCCTGAGCCTGGGTCCCAGGGACGGCAATACACCGCTGCTGTTGAGAGAATGGTCCTAGAGACCACCAGCTCTGGAGGGGGATCATTCCGGAAGAGCTGAGGACCCAGAGAAGCCCACAGAGGCAGAAATAGCAGCCTGCGGACACCAGGTCTACAAACAGGCTGGATCCAGCCTCCCGTATAAACCGCGGGCTTGCACAGCATTTGTCCGGAATTGGAATCAATGAATGAGTGGCAGGGCCAAGATGGCCAAGTAACCAGACACTTCCAGTGGCCCCTCTTAGGACCAAGACATGAAAAAACAAGTCTGTTTATTCTGTATGGCCATCTAGGAGTCCTAAATATCAAAAGCAAAGTTGAGGAATTGGACTGAGTGGTAACGGTAAGGAGAAGCAGCTCGGATGCAGTAAGGGTATGTCATTCCTGGCCTGGCTGGCCCCTGAAGGCTGGATCATGGGCGCATGCACCCTGAGGGCAGCAATAATGTTTGGGATGCATTTTCTACTTTGAGAGATACCAAGAAGTGGAAAGACAGCACATCCCTCTAGAACCAAGGAAAGGCAGCTCTGGATCTGCGCAAGTTATATGCAAGCATCTAACCTACTGTGTAGGAATCAAGATAACTCTTCCCCTTCTGCAAAGTACCCCTCTCCTCTTTACCTGCCCACTCCCCACTCTTCGGTGATTGCCAGTTGCTGCACCCCCGGGCCAGAAGTGTGACCTGTCACAAGTCCCAAGCCATTCTGTTGTCTTTGGAGAGGGAACAAATTAACAAGAAAGTAATAGATAAAAATCATCTGCCAGCCCCTGGAAGTCAGGACTTCAGAGCAGGCACACCCCTTTGCCTAGGTGCAGGCATAAGGGGTTCACGAACTGTGAATGCCTTTCACCCCTACCTAGACCCGTGTGGGCCCATTTCCCCAGTGCAGGCCTTATTAACATAGTATAACAGGGTATATACCCGGGACATTTTGTCAGCTGCAACAGCTAAGGGGCCATGGCACATTTGTGACATTTGACACTGCCTTGCCCCTTAAGCAGGGTCCCCACCTACCCACATCAGGAGCCTGAGGACTGGTACTCCACTCACTCTACCTAGCCACGCATGACAGGATCCAAGAATAAGTGGTGCCTCCCAGTCCTTACAGCCAACAGCACCAGCTGCCCACAGTCTAGTTGCAAAAGCCACTTGCCTGTGCAAGCTAGGGAACAAGGACACACCTCCCACTCAGGCACCCAGGAACAGCCATCAGCCCCATATCTTGCTCAGTGCATAACCTCCTACTGTAGCCAGATACCTGTGCCTACTTCAATCACCCCCCTACATAACCCTGCCATTCTAAGACTGTAGGTGACAGCCTGTACCACACACCTGATGGCCAATTACTTAGATACCGGAGGTGAATCCATAAAATAAAAGTAAATAGATTCCTGGGCTCGTACACCTAGTAGCAGGTCTAACCACCTGGTGACAGGACATAAGAGTGTCAGAGATGCCAAAAATCAAAGTAGCTCACACAACCAGCCTATTTGGGCATGTTAACACAAAACAAGAAGCTAGGACACAGCAAGCAAATGAAAAATAAATGCAACTTTACTGATGGCTCAGATACAACAATCGATATCAAATCACACAAAGGAGCAGACCAGGATGGCTTCAGCAAGCAACCAAAACATAGAACCACAAAACCTCCTAGAGGAAGAGGTCAACTGGAATTACTGGAGGTAGAATTCAAAAGGTTAATATATGGAGCCCTTTAAGAGATGAGGCAAAATGCAGACCAAGCCAAGAACACCCAGACAAAGCAGCAGAGGAACTGAAGAAGGTTATACAAGTGCGAAATGCCAAACGTAACAGCATGCAAGAATCCATGGAGGGATAGTGAATAGAAATCCAGAAGATTAACAACAAAATTTCAGAATTAGGCAATGCAATAGAAAGTCACAGGAGCAGAATTAAGGCAATGAAAATCAGAGTTAGTGAGACTGAAGATAAAGCACTTGACACTAACTAATTAGAGGAAAAAACAGATAAAAGAATTTTTAAAAATAAAGAGACTCTAAGCATCATGTGAGATTCTCTCAAGAGGAATAATCTACAAGTGACTGGAATACCAGACGGGGGGAGGTGGGGAATAACAGGAAATACAGAGAGAACTGTTGAGGATTTTTTAGCAGAAAGTTTCCTACTATTAAGAAAGATGAAAAGAAATCTATCCAAGAAGCTCTTCAAATCCCACACAGGGTAGACCCCAAAATAAAGTCACCAAGACAAACTATAACCAAACTTCCTAAAACCAAAGATAAAGAGGGAATTTTAGGAGCATCTGGGGATAAACTATAAGTCATCTACAAAGGACAGCCAATAAGACCAAACTCTGACTGCTCAGCAAAAACCATGGAGACAAGAAAACAATGGGATGACACAACTGAGGGACAGAGTGGCAGGGGTGGGGGTCTGGGGACCATGGTGTCAGGCGACACATAGGTCAACTGGCATAAAAACGTTTATTAAGAGAATGTGCTGCATCCCATTTTGGGGGAGTGGTATCTGGGTCTTAAAAGCTAGTGAACAGCATTCTAAGACATATCAATGGATCCCAGTGCACGTGGAGCAAAAGAGAATGAAGAACACCAAAGACACAAGGAAAACATTAGCCCAAACAGCCACAAAAACCAAAGACCCCATCAGCCTGAGACCAGAAGAAATAGATGGTGCCCAGCTACCCCTAATGACCACCATGACAGGGAACACAACAGAGAGTTCCTGACAGAGCAGGAGAAAAGTGGGGTGCAGAACTCAAATTCTTGTAAAAAGACCATACTTGGAGGAACGCTCAAAGAATGGCTCCCAGATCGTCTGTTAACTCAGAACTAAACCCATTCCAGGAGCCTACTCTTCACACAAGGATTAGACTAGACTAGAAAACAGCAAATAATACTGATGAAGAGTGTGCTTCTTAGTTTAAGCAGATACACCAGGCTAAAGAGGTCTCCTGTCTAGAGGCAGAAAGGGACAGGAGCTGGCTGGAGGGACACTGGAGACCCCATGTGGTGTCACATTATAGGGATTATAGCTAGTGGCATATAACAATGTGCATATAAATGTTTTTATGAGGTCTAACAGTTAAGTTCGCAAACTCATCATAAAAAAAGTGCTACATACCTCACTGCTGAATGTCACTACAGTCACCTTCTAAGTACTCCCCTTGGGAAGCTATGCAACGCCTAGTCCACCTTTGAAAGCAATTTCGGAATGTCTGTCAGAGCTGCCATTGTATACAGTCTGACAATTAAGTTCGTAAACTCACCCTAGAAAAGGTGCTCTGAAGGGTGGACTAGGCGCTGGCATGGGCGCGTGACTTCCCAACGGGAGTACTTTAAGGGTGACTCAGTGATATTCAGCAAGGAGGTATGTAGCACTTTTTCTACGATGAGTTCACGAACTTAACTTTCAGACCTCATGGAAAAACTAACTTGAACTGTGAATTTTTACCTAAAGCACAATTTAAAAAAAAAGGTGTCATACAGCTACTGAGTGATGGCAGAGTTGTGTTTCGAAATGAAATCTAACTGTAAAACCTTACACCGGATGACTGGGATATCATATGTACATATAGGGCAAAAAAAATAAAGAAGACTTTGAATTAGTGAGTTATAGTAATGGGGAGGAACAACTCAGAGAAGGGGTGAGGTGGCTGCATAATTCAGAATGTCATCGGTGTCACTGAACTGTCCCTATAGAAACTGTTGGATTGGTGTATGTTTGGCTGTGTACATTCTCAACCACAACAAGAAATTTTTTTTTTTTTTAACTTCAATAAGTGCCGAGCGGGAGAGCTCCTGTTAGCATCCAGACTCCCAGCTCCTTTCAACAAATTTGGAACACGTGGCCACTCAGGGATGGTGCTCCCACGTGGCCACAGCTGGCAGGCATTGGACAGGGTCAGTGCCCTTGGTTTCATCCCCCAGATGGCCTGTTTCCCTTTCCTAGGTTGCCTGCCTGGCCCAGGTGGGATCTGAGTTGGCAGACCTGAGTAACACGTCACAGCTGTAAGTACGACTCTCCCCTAAGGCCTGGAATCCTGGTGATTCCTGGAACCTGGGGGTGGGTCTTGGGGACCTCCACTCACACAGGGAACAGTCAGTAAATGCCAGCTACTAGCATGATTCCAGCTGCATAGGACAGAGGCCATGCAGTTGGAATCTTGACTGGCTTTCTCTGGACCTCGCCCCATCTGGCTTTTCCCTTGGTTGACTCTGTGTGGTGTTCTTTCTCTGTAGCCAGTCACAGCTGTATGACCCTACACCCAATGCCAGGAGTTCTAGCTAGTTGTCAACCTTGGGGGTGCTCCTGGGGACTCAACACAACCCGCCATCCCACCCCCTCTCCAGAACAGCACTCCCTGTTCTGGGGTCTGTGCTTGGGCCGTCCTCTTCCCCAAAAAGTTTGCTTCAGTCCCTCCGTGGCTTGTTCCTCTAGCTGTTGTGGGCTACACTGAGTGAACAAACCCTGCCTGTTCCACATGCTTTACAGACCCAACAAAAAAAAAACCTGTTGACCATGGGCAGAGAGTTAGAACCTGGGCTGCAGCCTCCTGGGCTCACCTGTGCCACCCACCACCCACTGACCTCTCCACTGCCTGAAGCCTCCAGCACGAAACAAAAGACATGAGGGGGAGGGAGGGAAAGAAGCCCACAGCTGTTATCTCTGCCATCCTCGGACAAAAGTGTTGTTCTTTCCAGCTGAGAGGCGTTTCACAAAGCTAGGTGGACATTCTCACATTCCTGCAGCCCAGACATCTTTTTAGGGACAGTTTTGTTTAGGCTCATGATTCTCTTCCAAATACGCTAAAAGTACAGACACTGACACAACAAATCAGGGTTCCTCTACTGCTCTGTCAAAACAGGATGCTCTAAAAATACTGGGGACAACACAGAGTCACCAGGACCCTCAGTCATTGCTGGTGGGAATGCAAACTGGTGCATTACTGGCAGAAGACAGTCTGGGAGCTGCTCAGAAAGTTAATCATGGAGTCACCAAAAGGATGTTCATACAACAAAGTCATACGTCAATGTTCATAGCAGCACTGGTCACAAGAGCCACGGGGGGAAGCACTCCAAATGTCCACTCACGAGCGAAAGGGTGGACAACGTGGGGTACATCCATACGACGGAATACAAGTCAGCAGTGAAAAAGGGTGAAGTAGTGATATTTGCTACACCATAGGGCAATACTGACGACCAATGAAAGGAAATAAAAGGGGCTAATCACACACCCACAAAACCCACAAACATGGCATGATTCCATTGATAGGAAATGTTCAGAAGAGGAAAATCCACAGAGACAGGTCATAGGTAAGCGGGTGCCAGGGGCTGGGGGAGAGGAGGACTGGTGCAGAGTTTCTGCAGGGTGAAATGAGAATGTTCTGGAACCAGGTCAACAGTGGTGGTGGTAGTGGAACACAGTCCATGTACTGAAAGATGCTCAATTTTGTGGTAGGTGAATTACTTCTCAATTAAGTGCTTATTTTTTTAAATCTTTTAATTTGTGCTTTAAACATGACTCTTGTTAAGTGAAAAGTCACACTTCAGGAGGCCATTTGGTAAGTTCCCCTTTTCAAACACTTGGTTTTGCCAGACCTTCATTTTTGCCATTCTGTTGAGTTCGGGACAGCTTGAGCTGAAGACGTGAGTTAATTTGGGGCAAATGTTAAGAGAGAAAAGGGGGTTCTGGGGCATAGCCCCAAGCTAAGATGCCCACTAGGGGAGGTGGACAGGGACCAGATCCACACCCACCTATGGTCTCCCTAACACCTTCATTCTTGGGGATCATGGAGTCTTGACCACAAGAAGTCCCCAGCCCTTGGACGCTAAGTGAGTGCCACAGCCCCTGCTCCAAGATGCCACTCACCCGATGCCTCTGATGGCTTTGACGTAGAGACTCAGCTGTAGACTCACGGAGCAGTTCATGGGGATCCCAGTGACCTGTGGCAACAGACGCAGAGAGCGGGGTGGCCTTAGGGGTTCCCGCTATCCCCTAAAAGGTAAGAGAGGCTCCCTGTGCCTAGACTGTGCAAACACCGGGGTTGACGCTGGGTACCTGCTTTCCTCCAGGGAGTGTTGGTATGTGCCAGGCAGAGAGGGACCAGCCCAATAAAACCCCTAGGTGCTGAGTTTCTAATGGCTTGCCTCATAGATGACATCTCACAAGTCTGGTCACCCTTGTTGAGGGGGTGTGAAGGATCTCCTGAGCCACCCCACAGGAGGAGGACCCTGGAATCCTGTAGCTGGCTTCCCCCATGCATTTCCCCTTTGCTGACTGTGCTTTACGTATCTTCAGCTGTGAGAACAACTGCATCCTGAGGCCTGGAGTCCTGGTGACTCCTGGAGCCTGGGGGTGGGTCTTGGGGACCTCTACTCACATAGTAAACAGTCAGTGAACGCCAGCTATTAGCACGATCTCAGCTGCACAGGACAGAGGCCTTGTCGTTGGAATCTTGGCCCACTTTCCCGGACCTCACCCCATCTGGTTTTTCCCTTGGCTGACTTTGTGTGGTGTTCTTTCTCTGTAGCAAGTCACAGCTGTGAGTATGACCCTACCTCCAGTCCTCAGAGTGCTCCCAGCTAGTTGTCAATCTTGGGGGTGCTCCTGGGGACCCAGCACAACCCACTACCTCTCTCCCTCTCCAGAGCAGCACTCCCCATTATGGGGTCTCTGCTTTAGCCACTTGCTTTCCCGAAAATTTTGCTTCAGTCCCTCCATGGCTCATTCCTCTAGCTGTTGACAGGTCCTGCTTAGTGGACACAACCCTGCCTGTTCCGCACACCTCAGAGAACCAACCAAAAAGGCTGTTGCTGTTGAGTTGCGTCCAACTCATGGTGACCCCATGGGACAGAGTAGAACTGCCCCTGTAGTGTTTCCAAGGAGTGCCTGGTAGATTCGAACCACCAACCTTTGGGTTTGCAGCTATAGCTCTTAACCACTGTGTCATCTGACTCACAAACTCTCACTGTCAAGTCAATTTCGACTCCTAGGGAACCTACAGGGCAAAGCTGAAAGGCTCCATAGGGTTTCCAAGGAGCACCTGGTAGATTCAAACTGCTGATGTTCTGAGGAGCAGCCAAGCTCTTAATGGCTATGCACTGGGGGGCCCCGCAGAAAACCGGAACTTGAATTAAAGGCCTGTCACCCATCCCGAGCTTCAGGCACAGAGAAGCAGCTGCCATACAGAAGCCGCTTCCAGCAGACCTTCTGTCCCTAGGGGTAAGGCCCACGACAACCTACGCTCCGCTATCATCCTTCCTGAGCACCCACAGCCACAGCAGGACAACAAAAAGCCACCTTCTGTCCCTGCCTGAATGGAGCTGGCCCGAAAGCAGAGCTGCACAGGCCTGCTGGGGATGCAGCCGCTAAGCTGCTGTCAGCATCCCTCCTGCCTCCAAAATAGTACAGTCTCCCTGTACCCGGAGACCAGAGGAAACCCACGCAGTGACATGGGTCTCCAGTTAGAGCAGGGAAGCGAGTATGTTCCTGGTGGAACTCTCTGGAAGCTGGCAGAGAGACAGTAAAAGAAATAAACCCCAGCGACAGCAGGTGGAGTCCTGGTGTCAGCGGAGAAATGTGGTCAGTGCTAAGATAGCCTGGGAGGACAAAGAAAAATGGCACGGGACAGTGTCAGGCTTTGAAACAGGACTGTGAAGTGACCCGAGAGGGTTTACTTGGGAAACAGTAACCCGCAGAGCATCTGACCAACAGTAGAACCCACCGAGTCAGACTGGTCATTGTCGACAGACAGGAAACACAGGAGCAAAGAAGAGGGGACTGGCCCAGCTCTGCGCGCCCCTGGTCCCCACATGGTGACAGAACTTCACACAGGACAAATTCCCTGGAACCAGATTTATCTACAAGACGCACTGGGTGCCTTGTGATGCCCAGAGACCTTTCTGATACCTTGGCACAGTCAGAGGACTGCCCTGGGTCATCTGCAGGAGGCACGCCAGCTGATACCGTAACTCCTAATTGATTTACTGCTTTACTGCCCTTTTATAGGGCCAACTCCCTTATAAAGCAATAATAAAATCCTTGAACTCTGGAGTCAGGGTAAAGTAAGGATATTGGATGGCCTGATGTTCTAGAAACTAGAATGTTACAGAAAACAGGGCTTCCTGCCCCCCAGCCCTGGACTGGATCTGTGTCTGGGGGAGAGGAGGGGCTGGTGCAGGGCAATCAGAAACCTCCCGATCCAGCACCTACCCAGAGGCGGGCCCAGAGGTGGGCCCAGCCACGGATGCAGTCACAGGCCAGCACTCACCGGGTGAATGTCCAGGAACAAGGAATGGGCCTGTTGGTCGGGATGGAGGCCGATCACCGCCTCGGCCAAGACCGGGTCTGCGTTGTAGAAGTGAGGATGGGAGAGAAACAGGGGTGCACCTGGAAACAGCAGAGCAAGAGGGGGTCACACTAGGACAGGGCATCCGTGTATCCAGAGAGGAGCCCCAGACAGCGAACAGGGTCCCTGCCTGCCAAGCACAGACCAGCAGCATCAGCAGTCAGTCAAGGCAGACTCATTCATTCTATAAATATCTGCTGAGCGTCCACAAGGCGCCAGTGCCGGCGACACAGCCAGGGCCAGCTTGGTGCTGCAGGAAGGATGACGCAGGCGCCACGGGTTCCAGAGGCAGGTCAAGAAGATGGACTGTAAAGGTTGCTCGGCAGAGGTGGGACAGCGTCCCAGTGGAAGGGACAGCAGAAGCAGAGGCCAGGAGTGGGGGGAAGCGTGCTGCAGACGGAGAGGAAGGGGCAGAGAGGACGGAGGGTGGGAGCCGAGAAAGGAGAGGGAACGGAGACCACACCTAAATGGGAGAGTGGAGGTGGCATCGTCAGGGTCACGCCCAGCAGCCCAACAAGGCAACAAGACAAGAGATGCTCGGGTGTGTGCACCTGTGGGCTGGAGGGCAGGGGACACACCTGCCTGGCTCCCTCTTGCCCAGCAGCTGCTCTGTGGGATGGACGCTGGCACCTCTGAGCGAGAACTCCACAAGCAGAGATGGGAGGCTGAACCATCTGCACTGACCGGCCAAATAAAGCAGTGCCACCTCACTCACCTGTGGGCACTCAGACAGAAAGGACAACTGGCCCACTGAGCCACGAGCTATGGAGGACGAGAAGGTCTGTCTCCAAAGTCTCCCGAGGGTCCAGAAGGGGCAAGTGCGTGGAGACACAACAGAGACGACGGCTGTCAGGGCCCGGGGGACAAGGAGGAGTAAGGGGGATGGGGAGTGACTGTTAACGGGTGTAGGGTTCCCTTTGGGGAGGGATAAGAATGATCGGGAACCAGGTAGTGAAGATGGCTGCACAACATTGTGACTGTACTAAATGGCACTGAATTGTCACTTGAGAATCATCATGTTATGTTGGTTGAACCTCACCTCAACCCAGAAAAAGAAAAACAAGTATTGCCTGGAGATACTCCTCAAATGTCAGACCCAAACCAGTCCCTGAGGTCATCTTTTAACCAAATAAGACTGACTCGCAAAAGAAAGAATCCTACCTGTGCTCATTAAAAAAATCACGTATAGGAGACAAAAATTACCTTAAAAGAAAGAGGACATGAAGGACAGGGAGCTTCGATGCCCAGAAATGAAACAACCAGAACAGAAACGTGGAGAACAGCAGTCACATGTTTGAAGAATGTAAGCGATGTCACCGGACAATTTGTGCAGAAACTGCTGACTGGGAACCTAAATTTCTATGTCAGCATTCACCAAAAATTAAAAAAAATATTATTTTTTTAAAAAAGGGAATAGAAACACATGAGAACTCCAGAGGTCCCCTTTCCTTCTATCCCGAGCCTTTGCTGCAGCCAGGTGACAGGCATTCACATACATCACATACATCACAGCATCCGACATACATCTCCAGTGTCTGGATAGGTTTTTCTGATTTTCTTAGCCAAGCCACGTACTGCTTTGAAGGAGAAGCTGGGATTTTACTGACATCTGACTTTATTTCTCTCAGCCTCCTCTGACGCCTCACACCTTGATGTTTCTCAAATATCATTTATTTCCTCTCCAATCAGACCTCTTCGAAGCTGTCATGTCTGGATACGTCCTGCTTTATTACATAATACCCACTTCCACCGAGTCAGGTCTGGCTCACATAATATGCTTCTTTAAATCAACTCCTGTTGCTTTACTTAAATAATGCTAATTTAACAGGGAGCTTTATATCAGTGGATTCCCTCGGTGGTCCAAAGGGTTAACCCGCTCAGCTGCTAACCGAAAGGTTGGTGGTTTCAGCCCACCCAGAGGTGCCTCAGAAGACAGGTCTGGTGACCTACTGAGGAAAAATCAGCCACTGAAAGCCCCATGGAGCACAGTTCTTCTCTGATGCCCATGGAGGAGCCTTGAGCTGGGGTCCACTCCACAGCAACTGGTCGGCTGGTGATACCATTACCGTAAATGCAAACACTTGCCTCAATTAGGAAGTAATCCTGTGAATAAATACAGTGGAAAGCACAGAATGTCTTAAATTCTAAGCAGGTATCATGATGGTGTAGTGGGTTATGTGCTACATCTGCTAACCAAAAGGTCAGCAGTTCAAGTCTGCCAGGTGCTCCTTGGAAACTCTATGAGGCAGTTCTACCCTGACCTATAGGGTTGCTATGAGTTGGCCACGACTTGACGGCATTGGGTTTGGTTTGTGGTTTTACTGTTACTGCACGCCTGCCCAAGGCTTGGGCACCGCGACCTGCTCTTCTCTGTTCAGACAGGGAGATGGACAAGCGTTAGAAAAGCATTCTGGTCTCCTCCCCGCCAGTGAAGACCTTCTCCTGGAGATCACTGGAACGGGAAGAGGCCGGAAAGGCGACAGCCTTGGAAACTGCATTCTGGGTCCCCTGAGGTTATTCCCAGCACCCTCCAGAGGTATCATTTCACATTCTGGAGGTAAAAAATCCCATGCCCCACACCGCAACTCCACTGTGAAAGGGTGGGAAGAAGACAAATTTAAGGACCGCATTTTTACAGGTGACGGGACTCTGGAGACTCCCGGTAAAGGAGACAGCCGGCCACTGAGCCAGGCTCTTGAAGGCGGAGAGTCTCAAACAAGCCCTGTGGCACCTCCAACCCCCAGAGGAAAAGGAGGTGGGCCGGACTGGCCTTGCCTCAGAGGTGAGGCCAGCTTGGTGGTTTTTCATTGCATGCACAGGTGTACGTGTTGCTCCTATTTCATTTTCAAACAGGCTGACAGAGACCTGCCCAGGCAATCAGCGGTAATTAATTTACAGCTCTATGGCACATCTAATCACAGATAACTGCCAAGGATCACCATGGATTATGATTCAAAGAGTCTGCTGGGCAAGTCTGAGGCCCCCACGGAGGAGGAGGTTTGATAAGAGAAGGTTCTCTGGTCCAAGAACAAGAAAGGCGTGTGTATTTCTTAACTTCCCATAAAACGCCACTGGAACGCAGATATATGTGCACTAACAGACATGTACAAGAATGTACACGTACAGGAATGTTCCTGTGACCTAGCACTGTCACGCCTGGGCACAGACCCAAGAACCGAGGGCAGCAACCCCAACAGATGCACCCGTGTTCACGGCACCACTACTCACAACAGCCAAAAGGCACCAACGTGTCCTCTCGGCGAGGAACGGCTAAACTAAATGTGGTCTGGCCACAGCACAGGAGCTCACTGGTCCGTGAAAAGGAAGGAGTCCTGATACATGCTACGTGGGTGACCCTTAAAAACATGCTGGATAGAACAAGCAGACACAAAAAGGTCAAACTGTATGATCTCACTTAAATGAAATACCTAGAATAGGTAAATGCATACAGACCAGAGTAGGGTAGTCACCAGAGGCTGGGGGAAGGGAGGAGAGTAGTGACAGTCAGGTGGTGGGATGCTCCTAGGAATACAAGGGTCATGATCAAAAGCCAGAAATTGGGATACCTGTGGGGAATACTCACACCCAAACCAAGCCCACTGCTATCAAGTGGATTCCAACTCCTAGCAATCCTATAGGATGAGTACAACTTCCCCATAGAGTTTCCAAGGTGAGCCTGGTGGATCTGAACTGCTGACCTTTTGGTTAGCAGCCCATAGCACTCATCTGTGATACCACCAGAGTTTCTACCAATGAAGATCAGGAGTAGTTAATAAATGGATGTGTATTCACAGAACAGAATCCATACACGATGAAGAGAAGAACACAGCACAACCACCTCCAACAACATAATCTGATAAGCATTCAGTAAGAAGAGCCAGAAAATAGGAAGAAAGGAGTATGTATTCTACAACTTTATTCACATAAAGACCGAAAGCCGGCCAAGCTTCCTCTGTGGTGTTAAAAGTCAGGACAGTGTGGCTGGAAGGGGACATGAAGGGTTTGGGGATAGAGGAGGGCTGGTAACTTGTGTTTCTTGATCTGACGGCTGGCTACATCGTCACTTTGCGGAAATTCAAACTGCGTGTTTGACTGGGGCACTTCTCTCTATATGTATGGAGTTAGTTATCTAGTGCTGCTGGAATAGGAATATCACAAGTAGATGGCCTTACAAAGGAGAAATTTATTCTATCACAGTTTAGGAGGCTACAAATTCAAATTAAGGTGCCAACTCCAGAGGAAGGCTCTCTCTCAGTCTCTGTTCTTAGGGAAAGTCCTTGTCATCAGTCTCCCCCTGGTCTAGGAGTTTCTCAGTGCAAGGACCCCTGGTCCAAAGGACATGCTCCACTCCTGATCCTTCTTTCTTGGTGGTATGAGGTCCCCATCTTCCCTCCTCACTTTTTCTTTTATATCTCAAAAGGGATTGGCGTAAGACACAGCCTAGTCTTGTAACTTGAGTCCTGCCTCATTAACATTAAACCTCCAATCCTAGAGCAGTGGAAGCTGCATACAGGTGGGCATGTAAGTTTATACGTGAATGTACATTTTCACTCAGTTACGTTAAATAAAAATTAAAAAAAAAAAAAACCTCCAATCCTGCCTTATTAATGCCATATGGGTTAGGGTGGACAACACACAGGATAATTACATCAGAACACAAACGGCAGACAATCACACAATACTGGCAATCCTGGCCTAATGAAGTGGACACACATTTTGGGAGAGGCCCAATTCAATCCATAACATAAATTTTAAAAACAAACTTCATTTGAATAAATAATTTTAAAATCCCTAGCAAAGACTTTTGAAACGCCTTTGTCAGCTACGCTAACCTAAGGTGGTACAAACCTCCTCCCAAGTCCTCTGCAGTGGATGGACTTGTGTTGTTTTTATCTGCCTAGCACCCCCTCTTCTTCTGGTACCTACACCCTGATTTTGACCCCCCCAACTCTCAGCCTTATACTTTGGGTGGGGCTGTCCCCAGCCACAGATCCAGGAGTTAAACACCTGACACAGTCTGGCCAATGAGCATATTCAATCCTCAGCTACAGTGATTGGCTCACAGCTAGGTATGTGATATAAAGCAGACCAATCAGAGTGAGCCCTGTGACTTTGAGTAGAGTGAAGGGAATGGAGGTGGCCCCTTTTTGCTGGGCTCACATTGTGAGGAGATGAACCCAAAGCCACACCGGAGCAGTCTGCCAGACAGCACAACCAGCCCTGAGGAAAACCTAGCTGGGACATGGAGAGACTTCCAGGCAACATCTGAACTCTGGATCCAAGCCTGATACAAGGATCTACTGTGTACTTTTTCTTTACACCAACCAAAACGGGCCCTTTTCAGACCTAAATCGAGTTGACTGTGACACTGGCCACTTCCCAGACAAATGAATCTAACGCATGCCTACAGGTCGCACATTCAGCCTCCCTACAAGCAAAAGTTCCCATAGATGCCAGCAAACAAGACAAAATGACAGAGGACAGCACCCAAAAGGAGGCCAGACTAGGTCTGTCTCCAAAACCCTCAATCACACAGTGCCTGCTCTGCCTGAAAGTGAGGAAACTGTCCTGTCTACTGACATCCTTTCTCCCGTCTGACTCCCAGTATCACCGCCTCCAGCTGGAAAATGTGGCTTCAACCAAAGCAGTGTCTGAAAGGCAAACTGAGAGTAGATGCTCAGTGGAAAGCTGGCCAGGCAGAAGGTTGGCTTCCTGTGCCACCAATGTGCGACCTCACCTCGTCCCATCCCGGGGCCTCAGTTTCTAAATGCAGAACACTTCACACGTCCATGCATTTGAGTATTGGATGAGAACCCCCAGTACAATGGGTCTCGTTCTAGAAGCTAAGGAAACGGCAAAGAAAGACAGGGAAGATGACCCTGCTTACAGAGCCAGAGCCTGGTGAAGGGAGCAGGAAACAAGTGAAATAAAATACACAGTCAGTGATCTCAGGTAGTGGTGAGTGCCAAGAAGATTATGAAAAGAGACAGAGGGAGAAAAAAAAAAAAAGAGAGAGAGAGAGCAGCTGGGAGGTAGTGGGCAACTTTGGGAGGGAAAATCAGGGAAGTCTTCTTGGAGGAGACATATGAGGTGAGGCCAAAAGAAGGTGAGTGGTTGATCGACACGGATCTCTGGGGAAAGTGCCAGGGGGAGCAGCTGGTACAAAGCCACCAAATTGGATATCTTCTAGAAATGGGTGACTTTCAAAATAGCGAAGAATAATGAGTGGGTGAAGCATGAAACATGATGGGGTGGAGACAGTAAGAGGCTTGGGTGTTGGGTGTCGTCGAGTCAATTCTGACTCATAGCGACCCTATAGGACACAGCACAACTGCCCCACGGGTTTCTGAGGAGCAGCTGTGGATCTGAACTGCCAGCCTTTGGGCTAGCTGCCAGTTCTTCGTGACTTCACCACCCAAAGCAGCAGAATCCGTCAGAAAAGCTGAGTCAAGTGGGGCATGGTTGGCGCTGCTGCAAGCTCCCGGGCCAGCTGTCCAGAGAGGCACTGTCCAAGACCACCTGCTGCAGCGGTGGAAACCGTCCCTACCTGTGCCGGCCAGCCTGGAAGCCACTAGGCACCTGTGGCTCTTAATCATTCCAAGTGCTGTCAGTGCAAGCAAGTAACTGCATTTGAAATCCATTTCAAGTCAAGGCCAGTTAAAGTAGCCCTGTGAAGCCAGTGGAGACCACAGTGGACAGTCTGAGGACAGGGCTGCAGAGTAGCAACAGGGCAACAGGGAGGCCACATGGGAGGGGACAAGAGTCCCCAAGTAAGAGACAGAGGTGGCTAGGGCCACAAGGCGGGAGTGGGGACAAGATAGAGGAAGGACTCAGGGTTTATTCTGGAAACAGAGCGCCAGCTTGGCTGATGTCCTGGATAAGAGGGGACAGGAGTGAGGAAAAGGGACTCAAGATGACACCCATGTCTCCAATCCAGTGACTGCAGTGGAGCAGTCTTGGGGGACCCACACAACTAAAACCCATGGGAGGTACCAGCCGAGGTTTGCTGGTAACACCTGTATCACATTCAACCATGGAAGTTCACACCACCGACCAAGAGGATATACCTGATCATGCAACCATCAGCAATTTCTTCCGTCCCAAAGAGGAGACAGACTCTCAGCCCCAAGCTTTGCCTCACTTTGGAGCTCATATCATGGTCAGCAGAAAAATGGACCCTCAAAGCTCAAAGTTACCCTCATCACTAACTTCCAGAACCTGAGAATGCATTATCTTACATGGCCAGTGGGGATTAAGTAGCAGACAGAATTAAGGTTCTGACTGCCTGACCCTAAAACAAGGCATGTGTCTCGGTGGGCTCACAGTAGCACCGTGAGTTCTAGAAACTGGCAGGAGGAGGCAGGAGAGAAGAGGAAGACCTGTGCCTACAGAGCTGAGAGTGGAGAGGTGCTACGTCACCGGCGCTGAAGAAGAGAGAAGGGGGCATAAGCCAAGGAACGCGGGGACCCTAGAACCTGGAAACGGCTGAGATGACCTTCAGAAGGAATGCAGCCTGGTGAGAGCCCTGGCAGACCCGTGACCTCCAGCGCTGCGAGGTAATAAATTTGTGTTGTTTCAAGCCACTGTTTGTGATGCTTTACTGCTGCACATACCAATAACACACACGGCATTTTTTCCTCTAATTATGTTTCACTGTTCTCCTTATCTCTAGCCTAAGGGGATTATCAAGAGTTCAGAGGCCAGAGAGCAGGGAGAGGAGCCCTCGCCACAGCCGCCCTCCGCCCTCTGCCCTCCTGGGAGGGGGTAGGGGGGACATACCAAAGCGGCAGGAGCTGACATTCTGAATCCCAGACTCCAGGCACGGGCAGAAGCCCTCATTGGGTGGGTAGATGGACCCGTTGGCAAATAAGGTGGGGGGGGCGACGAAGCGGTAGGTGGGGATGCCTTCAAACATCCCTGCCTCCTTGTAGACCAGCTTCATGGACCTGTGGGGAGCAGAGAAGGCGAGGGGTGAACCCCAGAACCAGGTGGCTGGAATGCCATCCTGTTCAATGCAGCCCCCATCCATCCACTTATCCCCACCTTCACTGCCACTGGCAGGCCACTTACTGTCACCTCTTGGCATTGGTAACTGTCTCTGTGCCTTGGCTCTGCCCCTCACCCCACCAATCAACTGACCACACACCACCCGGGTCTTTAAAACAGGAAGACCTCATTCTTCAGCTTACACCTGCGATCGCTCCCACTTGAGCAGCTCACCAGGCCCACAAGGTCCTACGGGGTCCAGCTCCTGCCCCTCACATCCTCATCCACTTTTCTGCACCCCTCAGGTCTCCCTCAGACAGGCTCATCTCCGCCTCAGGGCCTTTGCACCTGCCCTTCCCCCTGCCTGCAATGTTCTTCCTGCTCAGGTAGCAGTACCAACTCGCCCCCTGTGCTCATCCTATTCATCCTCCGTCCACTCTCCCGGCTGTCCTTTCTCAAAAGCATTCCCCAGTCTGAATATACCTGTGAATTAGACCTGCACTGTCCCCTACACTGACGTGTATCTAGTCCTTGAAACGGGGCCTGTCCAAACTGAGATAGGCTGTCAGTATCAACTGTCTGCAAAACCAGATGTCACAGAATCACCTCTGACTCACGATGACCCACACATGTCAGAGCAGACCTGTGCTCCACAGGGTTTCAGTGGCTGATTTTTTGGAAGTGGATCGCCAGGCCTTTCATCCGAACTTCCCCTGGGTGGAAGCAAACCGCCAACCTTTGAGTCAGTAGCTGAGTGCATTAACTGTTTGCATCACCCAGGGACTCCGTAAAGTGTAGAAGACATGGAAAACAGAATGCAAACTATCTCTTTGATCATGTTTTCTATTGATGACGTATTGAAATAAGGCTATTGGGGACATACAAGGTCAAATAAATTATTAAAATAAATTCCACCTGTTTGTCTTTAGTCTTTTTTTAATGTGCCTGCTAGAAAATTTTAAATTACATCTGCAGCTTGCACAGTATTTTCATGGGGTGGCACCAGATTGGACCACAGTGTTATGAGGTCTGACAATTAAGTCTGTGAACAGAATTGTTCTCAGTACCACATGCCTCGCTGCTGCAGGTCACTATGGTCACCTTAGAAGGACCCCCCTCGGAAAGCTATGCACCGACGCCAGCGCCTAGTCCACCCCTTCAAAGCAACTTCAGAACTCTTTCTGGAACAGCCATCGCCCACAGTGGCACGGTGGTAAGTTCAGGAACTTAACTGTCTAGTTGTCTGTGAGGGAGTTTTTAGCCAGTAAACAAATAACTATATTGCAACACCTTCCCTATCCGCCTGATCTGGCCACCAATGACTTTTTTCTTTACCCGAAGATAAAGAAAATATTGAAAGGAAGACATTTTGATGACATTCTGGACTTCAAAGATAATACGAAGGCAGCTCTGATGGCCATTCCAGAAAAGGACGGACTAGGTGCTGGCGTGAGTGCACAGCTTCCCAAGGCGAGTACTTCGAAGGTGATCGTAATAATATTCAGCAACGAGGTAAGGAGCACTTTTTCTGGGATGAGTTTGGGAACTTAATGGTCAGCCGTCTTGTGTTCACGTTGAGTTCCCCGTGTTGGTAACACTTAACGTGATTATGTTAAAGACGCCCTTGTTTTCAGAAAAGACACACCCAAGTATTTAGGTGTCGAGGGGCACTGTGTCACAAACTGACTTTTAAACGGGTCAAGCAAAAAGATACCCAAAGAGCAAGAGGTGGGGATCATTCTAAGAAGAGAAGAGACAAGCAGAAGCAGCAGGTAGATCTAGGTAACGGGGACAAGGGAGCTACATGCACTTTTCACAGACTTTTCTCTAAGTCTGAAAGTACGTAAAAAAAAAAAAACCCAGACACACACAGAGCAGAAGCACTTCTCGTTCCTGTCTCTCTTGTCTTTACATATTTGCTGACCACCTGATAGAATGTCAACTCCCAGAGAACAGGGACTTTGCCCGCCTTGTGCCTGCCCTGTGCCCAGCACAGAGGAAAAACTCAGTGCAGGAAGGCACACAGGCCAAGGTTCACATTAGCTAATTCCCAGATAAAGGACTTCCCCAGAGCGGCCAGCCAGAAGGCAAGACAGGATACAGGAGCTCTGGGAGAGGTGACCTAGGGGACCTCCTCTGCTCTCAGTTCACAGGCTGACACCACAGGATGGATTTACCCCCAGGCACAATGGCTAAGTCTTCAAGGCATGAGAGCCGGAAACTGACGGGCTGTAGGAGGGTGACATGGATGTCCCAGGCCCCAACAGGGTCATCGGGGCAGGTGGCCAGATGGCGAAGGAAGGGCGCCCCTCATGCTTCTCTGTCACCTCGATCCCTTCCAGCCCACCCTACACCACCACCACACACCCACCAACATCTGCCTGCTCTTCGGACTTCTGGCAAAAGCATCTGTATTGGGAGCTTGGCTCTCCCAGGTGCGGCCAAAGAGGATCCAAGACGGTGCTAGAGGGCTGGCAAGAAGAAGCCCAACGCTCTGTGACTGCTGTGAACAAGTGGCCCTAGTGGCGCAACAGTTCAGCACTCAGCTGCCAGCTTGATGAGAAAGGTTGGTGGTTCAGATCTACTTGGGGAATTCTCCTGTATCACCGGGAGTCACTGTGAGTCGGGATCGACTCAACTGCCTCTGACAACAACTTTTTGAGATCAAGTACTGCTGATCGGAAGTCTCCTGCCAAGTGCCATGACAACCAGCTGCTTACATGTTACCTCTGACCCATGGTGACTCCACGTGTGTCAAGAGGAGAACCGAGCCCCCGTTTTTAGCAGCTCATTTTTTGGAAGCAGATGGCCAGGCCTTTCTTCTAAGGCATCTGTGAGTGTGGACTCGAACCCCCAACCTTAACTGTTAACGTTTGTAACCTCCCAAGGCCTCCCCAAGTGCCATCAGCTGACCAGGACGCAGAGTCCGGCTCTGAGGGAGACCCAGAAAGCTGGTGTATGATTGATTACCGGCAGGCATCGGGGCTGTAGAACTCCAGGGAGTATTCGGGGGTCATGAAGGGCGCCCACATTTGTCCAGAAGTTCCATTGATCATGTTGCACTGGTCGGAGTGCCAAAAATTGACCTGTGGCGGGGAAGCATTCGGAAATGGCCAGTCAGGACAGCCACAGCCTCAGTGGCTCCCAGCTGTTTGACTCCTGAGTCAGAACTCTGCTGTCACATGACGCAGAGCCCCGTGTGAGCGTCACTTTCCCGTTCCCAACACCATCCTTCAACAGAAGACCCGTGCACTCAGGGACAGGGCCTGGCACAGCGGGCAGAGCAGCGGTGCAGCTGGACAGATAGAGCGTCCACTGCAGCTTTCCACTCCCTTCCCAACTTTGCCAGAACTCGGTTACTTCATCTGTAAAACGGGTTTATCCCCTACACCTCCAGACTCAAGAGATCATGGACACGAGAAATGGGAGGAGGAACTTCCACGGAGAAAGTCCATGGCTACCCCCCGGAAACAGATCATGTTAAGAAACAGAGCCATAAGTAACAGAAAAAGACAATGGCAACAGCCTGGACTCAAAACCAGCCAATCACAGTTGTTCCTTCAGTGTGAGACCTGGACAGAGCAAATGAGACTTTTCACTTCTGATCCTTCTCTACTGTTGTGAGGTGCCCTGGCGGTGCTGTGGTTAACACTCTCATCTAGAAACCCAAAACTCATCAGCTGGTACCCGCCAGCTGTTCAGTGGGAGAAAGATGTGGCAATCAGCTTCCCTGTACGCGACAGCCTTGATGAAACAATTTGTATAAAACTTATTCATCAGGCACCTAACCTGCTGTGTACATTATCATGTCCAACATTAAGTATTAAAAAAAAAAAAGACTCCAGCCTTAGAAACTGTATAGGGCAATTCAACTCTGTCTCAAAAATTCCTCTGCGTACAGTTCAGTGGTACTGATAACACTCTTCACATTGTACATCATTCCCACTATCCTTCTCCAAATTATTCCACCCCCTCCCCCCGTGACACAGACTTAGTGCCCCCTGAGCCCAAACCTCCCCTTCTCTCCCTCCCCCCTAGTCCTGGTGACCTGTAATAATCTTTAGTTTCTGTGTATTTGCTTATGCCATACAAATGGGATCAGACAGTATTTCTCCTTTTCAGGCAAACTTTAGTATTTAAAAAAATGACCCCAAAAGAATCCACTGCCATTGAGTCAATGCTGACTCCTAACGACCCTATAGGACAGAGTGGAACTGCCCCCATAGTTTCCAGGGAGCACCTGGTAGATTTAAACTGCCCATCTCTTGGTTAGCAGCTGTAGTGCTAAACCACTGTGCCACCACGGTCACAGAAGAGTAGTCCATAAGAATGGTTGTTTCATCTGCAGGCAGTGACCTTGCCACTCTGAGGTCTTCACAGATCTGAGCGGTGACTGCCAAGGTCCACGATGAGAAGGCGGGAGCAGCCCCACTCACGGTCTTTTTCCAGAATGCTGAGAAAAGACCATAGAGTGGGAAAACCTAGCTGCAAAATCACACAGCATCATCTGCTTTTGTTCGAAGAAGAAAAAACAAAACAAAAACAAAAACCCTTATTTCTCAGTGTACTTAAATGTGTGTGGGTGGGTAAAAACAGACAGGAAGAACGTACCCCAAACTGATAATTGAGGCTTTCCTCTGTGGCTGGGGTCAGCGTGGGAGAAGGGTGTAAGGTGGAATGAAGCATGCTTTATCTGTATCTCCACTGTTTCTTTTTAATTAGAATTCATGTTTTATATGTGTCTCCATTGTTTCTTTTTAATACCAGTGTCTTCCTGTGTTTCTAGCGGAACTTTTTAAAAACATCTTTGTAAACTCAGAACCAAAGGAAGAATTCACTTCTTGGCACGTATTAGGAGCCTGGTAAGCAGGGACTGTTCTGCACCGCCTCTATGCTCCAAAAGGTCACCAGTAAGGGCCCCTTGGAACCAAGCACTCATGCAAAACCAAACCAGTCGCCTCTGACTCCCTGTATGCCTACATGCACTCCGAGGGGTGTTTGGTCGCTGTTTTTTTTTTCAAGCAGACAGCCAAGTCTTTCTTCCATGGTACCTCTGGGTGGACTCGGACCTCTCACCTGTTAGCTAGCGGCCAAGGACTCAACCGTTGGCGTCTCCCCCTGGTAAAATCCTGAACTCCAGGAGGGTTCTTCCCCAAAGCCCCCACTGCAGGAGAGATGCCATCCACCCTCCTGAGTTTTAGGAGAAGGCAGGGTGCCGAGGGGCCTGTCCAGAGGCCCCTGCTTACCTCGGGGTCCTGTTCCCCAGCCCACCCTCACCTTGCTGAGTCCGTTCCACCTGTTCACCAGGTGAATCCTGCTGATGTTTTCGACCCCTGTGAACACGGTGAAGAGACCAGAATCAGAGTCGTTGAGCTGCGGAGAACACGACACAGAAGAGCATTGTTTACACCTTGAGCCAGGAGCAAAGGGCCCAAGGCTGCCCTCCAGGCCACCCTTTCAGTTCCAGCCCATGTGTCCCTTTGTCATGCCCACTGCTACAGCCCACTACACGGGCATCAAGAGGGGAAGGAGGGCTGAGAGCACCCCACTTCCTTCCCAACTCAAGGAGAGTTGGGCTCTCTTCTCTGCTACACAGTAGGACCAACCTCCTCACTGCACCCCAACCTAAACTAAAGACTGTCCATGAGACCTCGGCCAGCCAGCCTAGCAGCCAGCTTGGGCCACAAGTGTGGAAACCACACCCCAAGGATGGCGGGGCAGAGCAGTAGACAGCTTCTTCCCGGTTATTATTAGCTGCCATCGAGTCAGTTCCAACTCATGGTGACC
The DNA here is from genome assembly GCA_028571685.1 of Heterohyrax brucei. Classification (NCBI taxonomy): domain Eukaryota; kingdom Metazoa; phylum Chordata; class Mammalia; order Hyracoidea; family Procaviidae; genus Heterohyrax; species Heterohyrax brucei. Next base: position 5,654,483 of record CM053160.1, on the reverse strand, counting down.
CCCTATGTGCTAGACAACTGAGCTCCAAAGGTGTTTGAGACTGCTCTGTCTTCCAGGGCACCTTGCAGTGAGCTCGCCCCTTTGTTCTTTCAGCTAGGAGTTGGGCCCTTAAACATTTGCACCCCTCAAAACACAAAACTGGACACACTGCTGTTGAGTCCATTATAACCATAACAGTGCCATATAGGACAGAGTAGAACTGCCCCATATGGTTTCCAAGGAGTGCCTGGTGGATTCCAGCTGCCAGCCTTTCAGTGAGCGGCCGTAGCTCTTACCACGGAGTCAGCAGGGTTTCCCCGCAGCACCCAGGGACTCTATAAGAGGAGGGTCTAGGGCCCTGAAGATGTGAAGTCACCCCCAGCACTAACAGCTGACTGCTGGGTGGCCATCCAAGGGCTTCCAGTAAACCCAGCCCAACACAGATTCAGTGCCTGGGTGGTCAGTTAAAGATTTGGCTACTGACCAAAAGGCCGCAGCTTTGAGTTCACCCAGTGGGGCCTCGGAAGAAAGACCTGTTGATCAACTTCTCCCAAAAATCAGCCACTGAAAAGCCCACGGGGCACAGTTCTACCCTTACACACGTGGGGGTCACCACAAGTCAGAATCAAACTGACGGCATAACTGGTCTTTATTTTTTCTTTATGCTGGTGACTGGTGGTGCAGTGGCTAAAAGCTCAGCTGCTAACCAAAAGGTTAGCAGTTTAAAGCCACCAGCCACCCCATGGAAACCCTCTAAGACAGTCTTGTTCTGTCCTATAGGGTCACCCCGAGAGGGAGTCCACTCGACTGTAGTAGGTTTGATTTCCTGGCTTGGTTAGCAACTTTCATTTGCAAAGCACTTCAAAGTTTACAAAGTGCTTTTACACAATCATGTCACTTAATCCCAGACTTGACAGTTCATCCCACACACTCAGAACCTGTCACCCTAGGCAAAAATATTTTTTATCACAATTCTCCCTTCCTCCCCAACCAACACCCTATACCACATCAGCAGAGTTCAAAGAGAGGATTGAGTCTGGAGAACATAGGGCTCATTAAACCTTACTGGTTGATGCAACAGAACAAGGTCAAGGGTGAGAGGTCAGGGACTAGACCACCTGGCTCAGGAGCTCAATCGCTGACCCTACCAGGCCAGGTTACCAGGGGATGATCTGGGTAGGAAGTTGTGATCTGCCTCCCCAAACTCCATTCCATCTTCTAGAAACAGCTTCCAGTTTTGTAGGCCAAATCCCAGTCACAGTGGAGCGTTGGATCAAGCCACACCTGAATCCATCTCTAGTTTTCAGTTTCCTGTTTTGCTTAAGTCTGTCTGGGTTAGCTTTTCTGCCACTGACAACCCTGAGCCAGTGGAATGCCACCCACAGCCAGGTCCAGATCCAGCTGGTAACCAGGCCTGCAAGTCATGCCAAAAGAGCACAAGACACAGGCCACGCACTCACCTCAGAGAACAGCCCGAACTTGCCACTGAAGGGGAGCATGCCTGGAAAGTACTTATTGACGAGGTTGAGGATGGGGTCCTCGTAGCCCCACATGATCTCGCCGACGGTGCGGTTCATGAAGGCGCGCTCCCCGAGCGTGCTGAACACCATGGTCATCAGCAGCTTCAGGCTCATGGGCCTGTTCTCCATCAGCATGGCGGCCGTCTGCGGGGGGCGGCAGACACGCAGCACAAGTGGTCGGCAAACGCCAGGTGCTCGGCCGACGCTCGGCCCCCACCCTGCCCCAGACGTGGCAGGCTGTGACACAGGCGGGCTGATCCAGCCCCCACCCCTTCGGTGCCTTATTTTTGGAAATTTCAGATTTGTTGATTGGGAAGCAAGAGAAGATGACCTTGCCTAGTAATGCTGGACCAGAGACAGGCGAACACACCAGGAAAACTCAGAATCCCGGGTGGTGGACACAGATAGGTCAGACCCAACCCCTGAATGCCACCCACTGGGTCTAAGGGCTGCCTTGCTCGGTCCAGCCAGGGGCTGCCGTGGGCAAGGAGCAGGCAGAGAGAGACTGAGGGTGGGGAGGTGGCACGGCACGGCTGCAGGGGACCTCACCAGGACCAGGATGTTGGGCATGATGATGTAGTCACTCTCCAAGCCACTGGACTTGGCAGGCTGGAACTGATAGCTGCGATACTCCCGGAAGGACACCGTGTCATTGTCATGGAAGGTGATGTTGTCCTTATGTCGGAACTCCCTGGGGGGTGAGGGGAGCAGTGCGTGGGCTGGCATGCCGTGGGGTCCCACCTCAGACCTCTCGGAGGGGCCCCTGACTGCTGAGGCCACCTGCACCCCAACACAGCCACAGCAGGGTTTGGCCACCTCTCTGCTGCCCATCCACTGCAGGACCCGGCCCAGCCCCCTACCCAGCCGCCGCTGCTTTCTCTTGCCCCTCCAAGCCCCTCTGTCTGTACTCCAAAGAGTGTACGCCACTCCTCCATCCCAGCCACGTCAAGAACCCCCGTCACCGGGCTGGACAGACCCCACCAGCCTCCAACCACGGGTCCGTGCTGTCTCACGGGGAGGGAGTGTAGTACAGCCAGAAGCCAGACTGCTGGGCCTCAGGGTCTGTCCCTGACCCTCAGTAACTCTTACGAGCTAAATTACGCTCCCCCAAAAGACAGTCTTAAGCCCTGCTTGTTGGGAACGCGACTTGGTTTGGACCTGGGGTTTTGGCAGATGTCATTAGTTCAGATGAGGTCATTTGGCTGGACCCTGACCTACTCATGACAGATGTCCTTACAAGAACAGGAGGTGAGGACAGACAGACCCACCACAGGGAGGATGCCATGTCAAGGGAGAGGCAGGGGCTGCACAACGCCCTCAGGACCAGGAGACACCGGAAGGGATGGGGCAAGGCCTCCCCGAGAGCCTTCCGAGGGAGCACGGCCCTGCTGATGCCTTGGTTCCAGACTTCCGGCCTCCAGGACTGGGACAGAACGTGCTCCACTGATCTAAGCCACCCAGTTTGTAGAGCTGTTACGGAAGCCCCAGGAAATGAATCCATGAGGACTGTCGATTCGGTTCGTGAACTCATCCCAGAGGAAGAGCCACACACCTCATTGCTGAGTATCACTGCTGTCACTTCCAGAGGATTCTCCTTGGGAAGCCGTTCACTGACACCAGCACCTAGTCCACCCTTAACGCAATTTGGGAACTCTTTGTGGAATGGCCTTCAGAGCTGTCATCATATTACCTGAATGTCCTCAAAAGGTCTTCCTTTCAATATTTCCTTTATCTTCGGGTAAAGAAAAAAGTCACCGGGCGCCAGATCAGGTGAGTAGCGGAGGTGTTCCAATACAGTTGTTTACTGGCTAAAAAGTCCCTCACAGACAACTATACAATTAAGTCAGTGAACTTGCCACTGTGCCACCGTGCACAATGGTCATTCTGGAAAGAGTTCAAAACAGCTTTTAAGGGTGAACTGGTGCGGGCATCGGTGCATAGCTTCCCAGGGAGAGGACTTTCAAGGAAACCATAGTGATAGTCAGCAACGAGGCATGTAGCGCTTGGAAAAATTAAGTTCGTGGACTTCATTATCAGACCCCGTATGCCCTGTGCCTCGCTTTTCCCATCTGTAAAATGGGAGTAACAAGAAGACCTGCTTCACAGGATTGTTCTGAGCATTAAAGGAGTTAAGGCACACGAAGAAATGAAAACAGTTTCCCAGAGCATAGAAGACACTATACATACAAGCTGTGATCATGACTTGTTTCTTGCCTCTTCAATCATTCTCCACAAAACATCCAGAAGAACTTCTTTGGAAAAGGGAAATCCCAGCATGCCGTTCTCTCATCCACAGGTCTTCTTTGTGCATAGGGTATCGAACTCCTATGTGACCTCGATGGCCCTCAGCATGAGGCCTGCCCAATCCTCAGGCCTCATCCCTCCTCTCTCCTCCTCTAGACAGACCACTGGCAGTAAGGCCACCAGTGCCAGGGCTGTGTGCCCAAGGGGAATCTTAACCTAGGTTGGTATTATGGACTGAATTGTGCCCCCCCCAAAAAACAAGTGTCAACTTGGCCAGGCTGTGACGCCCGGGTTTGTGTCTCTGGCTACCTTTTTGTCATCTCAAATGATCTTTTCTGGGCATCATCAATCCTATCTCTATGCTAATGAGATGGGATTAGAGGCTGTTACGTTAACAAGGCAGGACTCAGTCTGCAGGATTAGACAGCATTTTAAATAGCTCTCTTTTGAGATATAAGTGAGAGAAGCCAGCAGAGAGACACAGAAACCTCACCCGTCACGACAGTAGTGGTAGGAGTGCACCCTCTGGACTCCGGGTCCCTGCGCTGAGAAGCAGCTAGTCCAGGGGAAGGCTGATGACAAGGCCCTTTCCCCAGCACAGAGAGAGAAAGGTTTCCCCTGGAACTGATGCCCTACATTGGGAGCTGTAGCCTCCTAGACTACGAGAGAATAAATTTCTGTTTGTTAAAGGCATCCACTCGCGGTGTTTCTGTTACAGCAGCGCTCGTTGACTAGAACAGCAGGAGAAGAGCGGACTCCGCAGCAGGCATGTTCAGTGGGCTGGAGGCAGGAGGGAGTGAGGGACATTTAAGAACAGAGCAGACAGTGTGGTTGGAGCATGGTGCCCAGGGCTTGTAAGACAAGTGTCTGGCAGAGCAGGATTGATGACACTTAAGAAAACTGCATCAGGTGCAGAATGGCAGACAATCACACAATACTGGGAGTCACGGCCTAGCCAAGGTGACACACATTTTGAGGGGACATAGTTCAGTCTATAGCACCTGACCAGCTTCATCGCTGAAGTTCTATTTCTCTTAAATGTGTACATCTGCTGTAGCCTGGTGCCCTCAGGAGACAGCATCTGTCTGTCCCTCCAGGTAAATGCAACACATGACTCACAGCTGGCACCAAGAAATAAGGGCCTGACACAACAAAGTGCTCCTCTAAGACACTCTGTCCTCTTTCCAGGCCCGGTCAGCTCCCCAGAGTGCTGCCATAGGCCCCGAGCCCCGCAGGAAAGGGCCCTGCCCCCTCCTCCGCTCAACGCATCCCATCCCAATCACGCTGGCCTCCCTGCTAATCCACCAACACATCTGCCTCAGGTCCTTTGCACGGGCTTTTCCCACTGCCTGGGTGGCCTTTCCTCTTGGCTTCTTCCTTTACACAAAAGGCCAGGAAGGCTACTTCCAGCAACAGTGGCTGATGAGCAGCCGGGGCCGACTCAGCGTGTCAAATAAGTGAGTGAATGACCAGGTGGAGCTGTGAGACCCCTTCAAAGGCTTGGGTTTGGGGAAGAAGTCCTGTTGCCTAGAGACCAGAGCCAGGGCCACATCACCATTGCCGCCCTGCTGCATAAAGTCCCCCAAGAACACAGCTGCTTTCCCCTGCTCTGCCTGGCTTGCATCTGGAACAAGCCCCAGGACTCAGTCCACTCTGGGTCCCCCAACCTCCCCAAGGCCGCCCACCTCTGGTCCCCACCAGTGTCACCTGTCCACCTCCTCACCTGTAGACGTAGGGTCCACGCTCCTGCACCTGCGGCTTCTCGCCCTTTAGGATCTCGTCGGGGTTGAGCACGTGGAAGAAGTAGACAGACAGATAGAAGGGGACGGGGATCTCCTTCCACATGCTGAAGGACAGGCTACTGGGGTCGATGCGCACGTTCTGCAGGGGGACACAAGCAAGTCTGGGGGTGCAGCCGGGCACCTGTCCCTCTCCCACCCCATCACATGCTCCCAAGCGGGGGCTGTGGGGCCTGGAGGTGGAGAAGGACCCTTCCCACACACTGCCCTCCTGCCAGTTTATGTAATTTAAGGGTAACAGGGAATACATTCCCCCCGTTATTTTTTAAAAGGCACTTTAACAACGACAGCTAGCGCTGATCAAAGACCACAGCCTTCAGTGTGGACTGCACCTTAGCCTCAAAACACAAAAATCCTCACAACGGGACCAGTAAGCAAAATCATGATAAACGGAGAAAGGATTGGGGTTGCCAAGGATTTCCTTTTACTTGGTTCCACAATTAATGCCCACAGAAGCAGCAGTCAAGAAATCAAAAGACACATTGCACTGGGGAAATCTGCTGACAAAGACCTCTTTAAAGCATGGACAAGCTATCATCTTGAAGGCTAAGGTGCGCCTGACCCAAAGCGTGGTATTTCCCATCACGTCGCACACATGCAGAAGCTGGACAATGAACAAAGAAGACAGAAGAAGAATTGACGGCTTTGAATTGTGTTGTTGGAGACTATCGAATGGACCACGGACCGCCAAAAGAACCAACAGATCTGTTCTGGAAGGACTACAACCAGAGTGCTCCTGGGAAGCAGAGATGGCGAGACTGTGTCTCACATATGTTGGACCATTCTCAGGACGGATCAGTCCCTGGAGAAGGACACCATGCTGGGTAGAGTGGAAGGTCAGCGAAAAAGAGGAAGACCCTCGATGACACGGACTGACACAGTGGCTCCAACGACAGGCTTGAGCATAAAAACGATTGTGGACATGGCGCAAGGCCGGGCAGTGTTTCATTCTGTCGAACACAGGGTTGCTGTGAGTTGGACGGCAGCTAATAACAACAGCAGCTAATGCTGATCAGGCGACACAGCAAAAGTGGGGGCCATGCTCCAGCTACAGGAGGTGGCTTCTGGGCAGCAGCAGCTTGCACTACCATGCAGGACTCGTTCTTTCATTCATTCACTCATTGACCCACCCATTCACTCATTCTTTCACTCACTCATTCCTTCACTCATTCACTCACTCACTCACTCATTCATTCACTCACTCATTCATTCATCCATCCATCCATTCACTCATTCATTCACTCACTCATTCATTCATCCATCCATCCATTCACTCATTCATTCACTTGTTCATTCATCCATCCATCCATTCACTCATTCATTCACTCACTCATTCTTTTTCCTTCGTTCACTCACTCGCTCGTTCGTTCACTGAACAAACACTTCTTGAACACCTGCTATCTGCCAGGCACAGCTCCAAGACCTGCAGGTTGGACAATGAACAAAACAGACTCACAATCAAACAATGGAGGCAGCAACTGTGCTCTGTGACAAACACTGGGGAAAACAGAGTAGGAGGGGGAAGAGAACCCAGGTAGGACAGATGTAACAAAACCAGCAACAACAAGGCTTGCTAACAAAGCGGGCTGCCTCCGGGCACTCAACCGGGAGCTACAGCAGAGTGAGCCGAGCACCTAAGGGCAGGAGGCTTCCTGAGAAGCAGAACGCCTCCAGGCATCAAGCTGACCACCTCCAGCTTCCACCTTCTGCCTTCTACCTTCGGGCAGAGGGCTTACTGGGGAGCCAGGTGCCCCTGCACACTCACTGGCAAAGCTAAAGGGCTTTGTGACGCTTGTGCGAGCACAGCAGAGGCCAGGCCAAGAGATCTAAGAGGCTGAGGGACCCTACGACAGGCACGGTGGAGAAGAGGCTTCCCTGATCTAACAATTGCAGCCTGAGTGTTTCCTGATCCTGAATTGTAATCCCACACATCCTGAATAAGCCCCGTAACTGTGAGTGTGGCCTGCAAGCTCAGTGCAGCTATCAGGAGGGATTATGGGATGCAGCAGAGAAGCAGGGGGTGCTGTGAGGTGGGACGGTTGCTGTCAGAATCAGTGAAAAGGTTGGAAAGAGAGGCCATGTGTGATGTCCCCTTCACTGGAATCAGCTTTGGGCTGAGGCGGACTCTCTCTCCCTCTGGTGAAGTTAGAGGAAATCAAACAACCCCACCACCCCGGAAATCAAACAACCCCACCACCCGGGGTGCACGGACTCACTGTGAGTCAGGGGCCAATGACAACACGTGAGACCGGCATTCGCGCAAGACCAGCCGCTGCAGCCGAGTATGCTTTGTGGCTCACCAGAGACTAACCTGTGCCAGAGAATAATGACACACCACTCTTGTCCATGGAGTCAACTATTTTGAAAGGATATAGTAAGGACCAGGAGTAACAGAGCAGACAGAAATCCTCAAGTAACATCACAGAAAATCTATAGGAAATATCTAATATTCATAAATCAAGAGATAGCAACTATGACTTGATTACTTAGAAATATAAAGGTAAATATCAAAATAAACAGCAAGAGTCAGGAAAAAAAAAGTCAGGCAATCAGAGAACTGACCCCTGAGCCCACAAAGCATCTTTTCGGGGCTGCTCCAAGGTGAGGTAATTTCATCGTTAGTCCCATTTTGCAGATGGGAAAACTGGGGCATGGAAGACTTCTAAATTGCCAGAAGCCAAAAGGCCAGTGAGTCGTGACGCTGGGACTTGAACTCAGAGTCCATAATCTGAACCATGAACTGCCCTGCTGGCCACCAGGGTCTAGTGATCACACCCTTCCTGGCCCCTGGCCCTCCCCTGAGCATGGAAGGACTCATCTGTCATTGCTCCCCTGGCACCAGCACCACCATTGTTGCAGCAGGCAGCATGTCCAAGGTTCGATGGCCAGGTGGGTGGGGTTGGGGAGGGTCAGCGGAAAGCCGAACAGGTCATATTCCAGAACGGGCAGCGTCTGCTGCTCCTCTCAGGCCACCTCAGCTTCCACGGGTCCAACTGCTCCAGACCCTTCCATGTTTCAAGAGTTACCAGAAATCCAGACCCGGCTACACATCTCTCGACTGTGACAGAACAGCCACTAGTCTTCCGAATCTGACCCACGTGGCGACCAAGTCACACATCGCTGGCCAGGGTCCCCCTGCTGCCGAGTCTGCTGCAGCCCTACTAATAGGACCAATACATGGAGGGAGGGGGCTACAAGGTGGGTAACTGAGGCCTGGAGACATGACGTGGCTCCCCCAGGGCCCCACCAGCCGGGCTCACACCTGAAGTGGGACCCGTGGGCTCTGCTGGGCTTGGCCAGCGGAAGCCAGACCTCACCCCAGGGGTACTGGGAGAGATGACTCAGGCCTCCAGTCCTGGAAGTCCTTCACCTGCTGCAAGACAGAGAGGGCCACAGAGAACAGGCCACGAGGTGGCATCCCGGCCAGCTTCCCATGCTGGAGAAAACATGACATCAAAATCCAGCGACCCGTGAGCAGAGGCGGGAGGAGCAGAACGTGGCCCATACCCAGAGCAGAAAGCCACTCAGCCGTAAACAGGAAGGACGCACGGGTCCCGGCTACGATACGGACAAACCTTCGCAGTGTAACACTGAGTGAAAGGCAGACATGGAGGGACAAACGCCACACGAACCCGGTTGTGCGAGATATCCAGAGCAGGCGAGTGTATATAGACCACAGCTTCACGGGGGTTTCAGAGGACTGGGGAGTGGGGGGCATGCCTTAGGGGACACTGAGTTTCTGCTAAGAGTGATGAAAGAATCCTGGTGGCACAGCACGGGGACTGCGATGACCGCCCCTGAACTGTGGGTATAAACATGGTTGAAATGGCAAATGCTTTGTTTCACGTATTTTACCACAATAAAAAAATAAAAATGAAACCAGTTTCCCTCAGCTGCTTCTCTTCAAGGCCCTGCTTCTCCACAAAGACAGCTGGGATAGTGAAGCCTCTGGAACCTGCTGCGTTTTCCTTACCCAGCATCCTGCTCTCCTAGAAGATGTGGTCACACCAGCAAGTCACTGGCTACAGCCAAGTGTCCATCTGTACCTCCAACAGAACAGGTCTCAGTGTTCTGGAGTTCCCCCTATTGCATAACACTCCTCACCCACAGGAACCCACAGGGACCCAGCTCTGTCCCTTTCATCCGAATGACTGTGGTGTGTCATTGACCCTCTCTGGACTTCAGCTGCCTCATCTGTGAAATGGGTAGAATGTCAGCTTCCACCTTGGAGGGTCATTGTGAGGTTTAAACAAGTCAACCAAGTGCTCCTTGGAAGCAAAGATGGCAAGACTGCGTCTTACATACTTTGGACATGTTGTCAGGAAAGATCAGCCCCTGGAGAAGGACGTCACACTCGGCAGAGAGGAGAGTCAGCAAAGAAGAGGAAGATGTTCAACGAGATGAACTGCACAGTGGCCACAACAAGTGTGGGCATGGCACAGGACCGGGCAGAGTTTCCTTCTGCTGTGCACAGGATCGTATGAGTCAGAACGGACTCAAAGGCACCTAACAACAACACTCAGAGATAGAAGAGGGCTTGGCAGAGCCCCGGACATCCAGAAATCAACTGTGCAGCCACCAGGCACGGAATGACCCCTCCTCCTCCCGGGTCAGCCGCCCCACTCCCACCCTCTGGGTGGGGGGTGGACTTTGCACTGCTTTTCATTGGCAGGATAGCTCTCTTTCAGTCCAGCAGCATCTGGGCCTGGCAGCTGATTAGATAACACCATTGAGCTGGACAGGCCCATGGCCTTTTGTTTAATGTAGCTGATTCTGTCCCCCCCTTCCAAGGTAAAAGATCGTGCCCCTGGAACACAGAGATTGTTGAGAGGGCCTAGGTGATCCCTTGCTGGACACCCCCTCCCTCTCATCCAGCCAAGTAGAATCTTCGAATCTATTCCTGCAGCAGCCAGGAAGGCTGCCTGGAGGAGGGGCCATTTGAAGTCGGGTACTGAAAACACAGAAGATATTGAGGTCGTCAAGGATTTCATTTGTTACTCAGAGCCATAGTCAAAACCCATGGGAGCAGCAGTCAAGAAGTCAAATGGCCTACTGCCTTGGGTAAGTCTGCTACCTGGTATTTTCGATCGCCTTATAAACATGTGAAAGCTACCAAAGAAGAACTGATACCTTTGAATTATGGTGTTGGTGAAGAATACAGAAAATAGAAATATAGAAATACAGAAATATTTTCCGGTCCAGATGCCGCTGCCCCAGTGTGACTGAAAGAGAATGTAGAAAATAACCTGGACGGCCAGAGCAAACAAATCTGTCCTGAAAAGAGTCCAGCCACAATGCTTCTTAGAAGTGGGGATGGCAAGACTTTGACTCACATACATTGAACGTATTGTGAGGAGGGACTTGTCCCTGGGGGAGGACATCCTGCTCAGTTAAGTCGAGAGTCAGTCAAAAACAAAAGATCCAATGAGACAGGGCCGTGACAGCAGGCTGAAACGCAGCCACAGCTGTGAGGTGGCGCGGGACTCGGCGGTGTTTCCTCCTGTTGCACATGGGGTCACTAAGAGTTGGAATCGACTCCGCAATCCCTACCAGCAACCCTCACAGCCGAGTTGGGCTCTGCCAGGAAAAGAAGATGAGGCGGGCATTCCTGGCAGAGGCCATGGTCTGTGCAGACACCCAAGGGCCTTTAAGAACGCAGCTTAACTCAACGTCCATCAGAAACAGATATTTGGTTAAAAGGATGGCATGCAGCAACTCAGACGTGAGAGACCAACTGCTGTACACCCACGGCCTGGAATACTACTCGGCCGTGAATGAGTGAGCACAGAGATGAATCCCAAAAAGCATATCCTGCTACTTCCACCTACCGATCCACAGGCTCTCCCTGCTCCCAGAGACCCTCCCTCCAACCCCCAAGTCCGCAACCTCACTCCTCCAAGCCACCTCCTCCATGAAGCCTTCAAGAGCTACCTCATCCCCCACGGGCCTGCTCTGACCTCCGGTTAGGGTTCCAGCTCACACACTGCACCATCTTACTCGCTGGGCGAGAAGCTGTGCCGGGCATTTACAGGCACAAAGATGAGCAAATCAGGGCCCCTGCCCCGAGAAGCTCGGAGAGGGGGTAGCAGAAGAATCACTTCCATCCTGTATATATAGCACTGTTCAGGTAACCAAATGCTTCTACCTACTTCGCCTCATTCAGTTCTCAACACGCCAATTTCATATGTTGTAGACACTGAGGCTCAGAGGCTGAGTGCAGCTTCCATATCCACACAGGAGCTGACTGTTCTGAGCCTCAGACTGCAGAACCCAGCTCTCCACCCCCACCAGGGTTGCCTATTACCCAGGAAAAAACCCCAAACTCTGAGCAGTAACTACATGGCTTCCTCATTCTGTTGCAGCCACACTGGCCTTGTTGTTTCTGAGCTTGCCAGACAACTTTCCACCACAGGGCCTTTGCACTGACTGTTGGCTTCTCCTAGAGCACTCTCTCTCTGCACAGGTCCCCCTCTCCTTTCAAGTCTAAAGCCACCTGAACTCTTCACTCCCTCAGCGATGTTTACTGAGTGTCCATTACATGTCAGACTCTGTCAGAGGCCTGGGGACACAATGCTGAATAAAATGAACGTAAAGACCACCTTTTCTGAAGCAGGCTTCCCCTCACATTCTATCCACATTCCCGAGTCATCTTCCTGCTATTACTGATATCTGAAATGTCTATATTTTTGTTTAAAAGTCCCCTAGGACACAGAGTGATACAGGTGGTATGTGCACTTTATGGCTTAATATATATATGAGGCTGTCCCACTGGTTTATTTTTAGAGGGGAGAGGAGAGGGTGAAGAGGAGGGGACAAGTGCTAGCTGAGTGGATACTGGAAGTAAAGAGTGAAAAGAAGAGTGTGCTGTCACAGGGTGAGAAGAGTAGATAGTATAGCCAAGAGGCAGGCGCTCATGGTTTTACAAGGAAAATTGACCTGGATCGTGAACTTTCACTTAATCACAATAAAAAAATTAAAAGAAATAAAAGTTCCACAGGCCTGGCCATCATTCAGGTGTCCATCCAGCACACAAGCCAGAGCGAGTCAGATAGGGTAGGCTTCGGGATGCTCTGGGAGGATCAGCCCCCAATCCAGGATGGTCCAGCTGCTCCCTGGTTTGAACAGGCTTCTATTGGCAGGCTGACCAGCCTTCGGAGAGACATATCGAAGGGGGCCTCCAGAACAGTGCCTTTCAAGTAACGCAGCGGGTAGACCTTTGTTCCACAGCCAGGGCTGGACAGCAGGCCCCCACCCCCAGCTGTAAACGTGCTGCAGACCCCTCCCGACCCGACAAGACCAAAGAGAAAGCTGGCTTGCGGTTCCATCCTCAGCCACAAAGGCAGGAAATGCCAGGAGCTCCCTTCTGGTCTGCATGGGCGGTCTGAGAGTCCTTAGGGGGCCATCTCTACCTCCCCACCTCCCGGGCAGCGTCAGAGCCGCGTTCAGCAGGAGCAGGCCACAAAGGCCGGCAGGATCCTTGAAGACCACTGCCCACAGCAGCACTGCTGACGAGAGCCAAAAGGCAGAGCGTCCAAGTGCCATCAGTGAGTAAAGGCGGAAACCTAACAGAGGCACACCCATAACCGCCCCCCAAAAAATCCAAACCTGTTGTTGTCAAGTTGATTCCAACTCACAGCAAAGGGCAGAGAACTGCCCCACAGGGCTTTAGAGGGGCAGCTGGGGGATTCAAACTGCTGACCTTTTGGTTAGCAGTCAAGCCTCTAACCACTGGTCCGCCTGCACAGAATGGAGTATTTCTCAGCAAGGGGCTGAAGGACCGGGCAGAGGCTTCCCGGAGGTGACAGCTCTCATTGAGTGCTGTTGGGTCTATTCCAACATATCTGACACCAAACCCATGACCACGAATTCCAATTCAAAATGACCCTATGAGACACAGTAGAACTGCCCCAGTCGGAATTCTGAGGAGGAGCTGGCAGGTTTGAACTGCTGACCTTTTGGTTAGCAGCTCAGCTCTCAACCACGTGCCATCTGATTCATAGCAACCCTGAATGACACAGTAGAACTGCCTCCATAGGGTTTCCTAAGTTGTAAACTTGACAGGGGAAACCCTGGTGGATAGTGGTTGAGAGTTCAGCTGCTACCCAAAAGACTGGTAGTTCAAACTCACCAAGTGCTCCATGGAAGCACCATGGGGCAGCTGGACTCTGTCCCATTGGGTTGCTATGACTTGGTATCAACTTGAAAGCAACAACAGGTTTAATCTTTACCAGAGCAGACTACCAGATCTTTTCCTCCTTTGGAGGAGCTGGTGGGTTTGAACATGGTGCAACCAGGGCTCCTTCCTGGAAGAGGAAGCCCCAGGCAGTCTGTGAACATTTCAGCAGTATCGTCAACTAGTGTCACCACTGCACCATGGAGTTACTTTTGGTGTGCTCATAGCATTGTGGGAACCCTGGTGGCACAGTGGTTAAGTGCTATGGCTGCTAACGAGAAGGTCAGCGGTTCAAGTCCGGTAACATTTGGGGGGTTTTGCTTTGCTTCACTTCACTTTGCTTTGCTTTGCTTTGCTGTTGATAAGGGATCTGTCAGAGCAGTGGTTCTCAAAGGTGGAACCCTGGGCCATCAGCCACAGCAGTAGCTGGGAACTTGATATAAATGCAGATTCTCAGGCTCCAACTCAGACCTACCGAGTCAGAAGCTCGGACGGATGGAGCCCAGGAATCTGTGTTCTCAAAAGCCCTCCAGGATTCTGAGGCTTGATCCAGCTTGAGAAGGAGTGCGTCAGAGAGATGTGCAGACAGAACAAAGTGCCTCACAGTAACTCAGGAGGGAGGGAAACGGACGGGGTGGGGGACAGAGGAAACAGGAGTGGCCCTGATAAGACTGTCAGAACAGGGGAGGTGCACACAGACACTGTCACCACTGTCTTTTATTTTTATGAATGCTTGACACTTTTCACAATAACAAGCTTTAAAAAAAAAATCTCTTGTATCTCCTGCGTCACCCCAAAACATCAACAAAAGACAGACTTATCTCCCTGAGGCGGCCTGTGATGACGGTGTGGCGGCGGGATTCTGAGCTCCTCTCATGTTGTAAGGGAGGAGAACCAAGATCCACAGCCCAAGGTCGGGTCCCTGGAGCCACCTCCACCACCCTGCAAAGTTTCACCCAGGTCTGGCCCCGGCCATCTGTCCCACAGCACTCTCCGCTCTCGCCTTCTCTGCTGGGCAGTGGCCACCCAGGACACACAGACCATACTCACAGTTACTGGGCTTTATCAGGGAAGTACAAAGCTACAATTAAGGTTCTGGAAGGACTCAGTTCTGTGGCCAGGACAGAGTCTTCTCAGCCACACTCACAGACAGTGCTAAACAGATCTGGAAATACTTATTGACCTCTTATCAAGAGCAGTAATAAACACTTGCTATAGACAAACCACTCTGAGTGGTATGGTGGTTAATTCTGTGTGTCCACTTGGCTGGGCTCTACCCAAAAAACCCACTGCCTTCGAGCCCATTCCCACTCACTGCAACCCTACAGGACAGATGGTGTCCCGTTATTTGGGCAGTGGGTGTGTTTTTGATCGTGTGGTATTTTCAAAACATTTGAGACTGTTGACAACATGCGAAAAACCAAATGAAGGCCGTCTGAGTAGCTCCTGCCCAGAGGCGGGCTGAGAGGAGGTGAGAGGGCGGAGGGGGACAGGAGTCGGTTGAACAGGTTAGGGAAGAGCACAAGGTGGAAAGGAGGAGCGTGCTGTCACGGGGAACAGTATGCCATGACAAAGAACCAATCTGTGAAGCATCTTACAACATGGATGAATCTGGAGGGAATTATGCCAAGCAAAATGAGTCAATCACAGGACAGATACCATACGTGACCACTACTACAAAAATGCATTAAAAAATTTAATATAGAAAGAAACCATCTTTGATGATCCCAAGGGAGGGGACGGGTGTGGAAGGAAAGATTAACCGGCTGAGAGATAAACGGTGACTTTGGATAGGGGTAAGACTGAGCACAGTACTGAGGAAGTCAGAACAACTTTTCTGAGGCCAAGTTGTAGAAGCTTCATAGAGACAATCTAAATCCCCCGAGGGACTGAATTACTGGGCTAAGAGCTGGGGACCATGGTCTGGGGGAACCTCTAACTCAATGAGTGCAACCAAGTTTATAAAGAAAAGGTTCTACATCCTGCTTTGATGAGTAGTCTGGGAACTTAAAAGCTGGTGAGCAGCCATCGAAGATACTCGATTGGTCTCACCCCATCTGGAGCAAGAGAGACAGAAGAAAACCAGACACAGGGAAAGATCAGTCTAAAGGCCTAACGGACCACAACTACCAAGACCTCCACCAGACTGAGTCCAGAATAAGTAGACGGCACCCATCTACCTCCAGGGACTGCTCTGACAGGGATCCCAACAGACAGTCCTGGACAGAGCTGGAGAAAAATGTAGAACAAAAAGCTAACTCACAAAAGAAGACTAGACTTACTGGTGTGACAGGGACTAGAGAAAGCCCAGGACTGTGGCCACCAGATACCCTTTTAACTCAGTACTGAAATCCTAAGTTTCATCCTTCAGCTAAAGATTAGACGAGCTGATCAAACAAACAATAACGTGTGAAGTTTAACCACGTCTATGAGAAGAGGGGGACACACCCTCCCAGGAGCAAGGACAGGGAGGCAGGAGGGGACAGGAAAGCTGGTCATAGGGAACCCAGGGTTGAGAAGGGGGAATGCTGGCATCAGCGTTACATGGTTGGCAACTAATGTCACCAAACAATGTGGTATTAATTGTTTAATGAGAAACCAATCTCGTCTGTAAACTTTCACCTAAAGTACAATTTTAAAAACAAAATTGTTTTTGTAATTTTTAATGGAAAAAAAACATATGCCGGAACCCTGGCTTCAGTGTTGCTCCCTGACATCCACCCACCTGTCTCAGCTGTAGAGGGCGACAGGAATCCCTCCCAGCCCCCCAGGTTGTTCACAGAGGACCTGGTGATCCAGAACACGAACCTGTCCTGAGAAAGGTCCCCAGGTGAGGACACGCAGCAGAGGAGGATTGCTAAAGGAAGTGTCCCAGCTCCCATGGGCCCAAGTTCAAATGTGCAGGCTGGAGCCCCCAAGGTCTCCTCAGACGAAGCAGCCAGGGTCAGGCCAAGGCTGCATCTTCCGCAAGACACTCAGCATGTGGGAACTTCACCATAGCCCGCGAGCTGGTGACCCTCCTGCTGTCCACAAACCAGCAGTTTGACCTGCGTGACCTCACCACAAGACCCTGAGACCAGCTCAGAGCCTTGCCTCCTCCAGCCACCCCCAGTTGCCCTCTGCCAACCTCTCCATTTTGGGAGAGAGCTCCAGGCCCAACTCCCCACACACAGCTCCCCCAAATCCTTCAACCCCTAAGTCCATGAGCCCACAAGATCACCAGTCCATTCACATTCTGCATTCTGCGGCCCTCACCCTGCTCCAAGCTGCCATCCTCTCTTGCCTGGATGACAGTCCCTAGATGGTCTCCCTGCCTCCACCCTGGCCCCCAACAACCCTTTCTCTCCACAGCTCCCATAGAACCTTTTAACACTCAGTCAGACCACACCTTCCCCAGGAAGTGAAAACACAATCTCAGCTCCTCACTGCGTCCCACAGGCTTCACTTTCCTCTGCGGCCCCTGCCCCCACAGCCCTCTTCCCAGCCACATTGGCCTGATTCCTCTTCCACCAAAACTGACAGCTCTTTCCTCCTCACCTCCAGCCTGTGCATGTGCTGTTCCCTCAGCCTGGAATGCTGTTCCCGTGCCTGACTCCTTTTCTGATCAAGTGACTCCACAGGGAGGCCTTCCCCACTGCCCCTTCCAAAGAAGCCCAGGTAGCCTCCACGAACTGATGCTGGACTTACACAAAAAAGACTGGATTTAATAGCAACAAGGGCTGCTTGGCACTGGACACCTCACCACCAGGTATCATGCCAGGTATTATGCAGCTCACATCAACCAACAGCCCCAGGAGGCAAGGGCTGGTAGTACCCTGACCCGAAACCAAAAACCAAATCCACAGCCATCCAGTCAATTCCAGTGCATGGTGACTCCAGCTGTGTCAGAGCAGAATCATATTCTGCAGGGTTTCTTGGCTGTAATCTTTATGGAAGCAGATGGCCAGACTTTTCTTCCTTGGCACCCCTGGGTGAGTTGGAACTGCCAACCTTCAATCCATCAGCCAGGCTTGGAAACCCTCACAGCCACCATGAAGACGGAGACAAACTCTTCATGATGGCTAAGTCTGGGGCCTGCCAACCAAAAGGTCAGCAGCTCAAATCCACCAGGCATTCCTTGGAAACTCTATGGGGCAATTCTATTCTGTCCTATAGGGTAGCTGTAAGTCGTATATCTTACAGTCTTGATGTTTCATGGAACATTATGCAGTCAGGAAAATGAGGTCTAGCTTATTGCAGCAACGTGGATCAATTTCACAAGCAACCTGAAGCAAAAGCAGCCAGACAGGGTCCTGGAAAGATTAAACACCAAGTCACCACATGACCAAGCAATACCGCTCCTAAGGATATACCCAAGAAACTTGAAAGAAGTGTCTTATACCCTAATGTTCACAGATGCACTACTTACAATGACCCAAAGGTAGAACTATCCCAAGTGTCCACCAGCTGATGAATGGATAAGCAAAACGTGATATTTCCACACGATGGCAGCCGGATAAAGCAATGAAGTCCTGATACACAACGCCCCCCAAAAAAGGAAAAAACCAAACTCACTGCTGTCTAGTTGGTTCCAACTTAGTCACCCTACAGGACAGAGGGGACCTGCCCCACAGAGTCTCCCAGGAGCGCCTGGTGGATCTGAACTGCTGACCTCGTGGTGAGCAACCACAGCACTTAGCCACCAGGCCACCATGGTTTTCCCTGACACACAGTCCTGACTATAACATGTGTGAACCTGAAAACATCACACTGAGTGAGCTGAGTCAGACGCAAAAGGCCAAATGCTGTACGATTCCGCTTACGCGAGATATCTACAACAGACAAATGCATAGCGCAGAATTTATTAACAGTTACCGGGGCAACGGAGCTTCTGTTTGGGGTGATATAAACACATTTTGGAAATAGATAACGTGCTGAGGGGTGCAACGCATGGCAAATGTGCCACTGAACTGCGTACTTAGAAAAGGTTAAAATGGCAGATTTGATATTTTTATGAAATGTGTATCCACTTTTTTTTATATTTTAAAATTTAAAAAGCATGCAGTCCAGCAAGCCAGATAAAAACAGGACATCAGTCCATTCAACTACAGTTCAAAGACAGACAGAACTAAGCCCTGGTGTTTGGGGATGTAATACACACTGTAATCAGGTGCTGCTGAGTCAGTTCCAACTGCCAGCGACCCCGTGCACAACAGAAGGAAACACTGTCCTGTCCTGGACCGCCCTACAATCGTCCCCAGGCTCGAGCCCCCTGTTGCAGTCACTGTGCCAGTCCATCTCGTTCAAAGTCCTCCCCTTCTTTGCTAACCCTCTACTTTAAGTGCGTACACACATACACACACAATCAAACATGGTTCAGTAAATAGATGAAAGTTGGAACTTGTGTAAAGTGGAAACCTGTCAGAGGAAGAAAACTCAGATATTTTCCACTAATAGAGAACAGAAACGTGGTTAAGACCGCACCCTGTGGATGACAGAAGACCCCCTAGACCCAGGAAACAGGGCAGCTCCGTCCCTCCCGGTGGCTGCAACAGGAATCACAAAGGGTGAAACAAGCCGGCAGCCTGGTGACCTCGGGGGAGGGTCCTGGGGCAGACGAAGATCTCTTTCTTGATCTGGGTAGTGATCAGGACGGGGTGCATTTTAAATATTTATGTAACAGCATGTGCTTCCTACTCTTCCCATGTGTGTGTGCTATTTCATAACAAAAAAGACATGAAAACTCTGAGTTGCATGCTTCCTGCTTGCAGCAGGTGGAATCCCTGGAGGCTCAGACCAGGCAGGGAACGGAGATCCCCGTGAGGGAAGATGGCAAAGCCGCCCCAGCCGAGGGCCCGGCCGAGCCAGCCTACCCTCCGTGGCCTGCAGGGCGGATGGGGCCACGCTGAGCTGGTCCAGACTGATCACAGGACTCCGGGTTGAAGGGGAGTGAGGAGAGCACGTCCATCTGCCGCTCTGGCATCCTGTCTCCCCCAGAGTCCCTGGGGTCTCATTGGGCATCGGATCACCCATCCAGCACTGCAATAACCCCAAGATGGGGGGTGGGCATGGTGGACAGCGGCTGGCCCTGGCCCAGAGCCCCACCTGCATCAGCAGGGTAGGGGCCCAGAGCCAGGAAATTAGGTGAAAGAGCGACCTGGGGAGGCCACCAGAGGGATCACTGGCTTCTTCCGGTCAGAGGCCCTGGCTCGCCGGGGGCTGGGGGCTGTCACGCTAGGGGAGGGGGCCTGAAGCCCATTCCAGCTCAGCTTGGCCAGTGCGCTCCTCCTCTGAGCACACAAGGAGGCTTTTGTGTCAGGGTCTGTCTGGAGAAAACCTGAAATCACAAGGAAACCATTAGGCAAATTCAAATGCAGGGTGGTGGGTGGGGGGAAGGGGTCTGCCAAACAACAGGCTTGGCCACATCTCAAGTGCTAGTGTCACAAAAGACCCAATTAAGGCAGACAAAAGGCTGGGGAACAAGCCTGGAAGAAAGGAGGCAAAGAGACAAGACAGCCAAATCTAGTGTGTGACCCTAAATTTCTAAGACAAAGCAAATACGGTGTGATCTCACTGACACGAAATACCTAAAACAAGCGAGTGTATGGAGACTGAAGTTGGTGCAGTGTTCCCAGGGGCAGGTGGGAGGGCAGGAGAGACGGTGACTCACTGCTTAGGGGACACTTAGGGGACAGCCACTATCCACCAAGGACCCCCTCGTGTGATCCGATGCCCACTGACACCCCAGGGACTCTGGGGGAGACAGGATGCCAGAGCGGCAGATGGACGACGTGCTCTCCTCACTCCCCTTCAACCCGGAGTCCTGTGATCAGTCTGGACCAGCTCATCGTGGTCCCATCCGCCCTGCAGGCCACGGAGGGTAGGCTGGCTTGGCTGGGCCCTCGGCTGGGGTGGCTTTGCCATTTTCCCTCACAGGGATCTCCGTTCCCTGCCTGGTCCCAGCCTCCAGGGATTCCACCTGCTGCAAGCCTCCCCTTGGAAACGCCGTGGAGCAGTTCTACTCCATCCTGTCCTGACAGGTCGCTGTGAGTCAGAACTGACTCGACAGCAATAGTTTTGGTTAATATTTATGGGTGCAGACCACCAGATCCATTCTCCCCAAGAGCTTCCGGCAGGTTCAGAGCCCTGCCTTTGGGTGAGCTTTTGAGTATTTCACGCCCATGCCACAGGCTCCTTGGGAGAGGTCCACAGGAGGTCATTGTATGGTACCTGCCAATTTTGCAAAATTCAGTTTTCTCTGAACAGAAACAGTGAGTGAGAAAGAACATTCACAGCTGCCTTATGGATGGTTTTGTAAGTGTGAACACTCTCTCCTGGGAATGAGGACGCCACTGAGGTGCAGCCATACTTTGGGGTAGTCACACCTCTTATTCAGTTGGCTGGGCCTTCCAGGACACCAGGAGGTGTCCTGGTTTAAGACGATAACAAAATACTCCTTTTCTGCATATCTATCCAGAAAGCCTGGTGGTTTAGTGGTTAAGAGCTACAGCTGCTAACCAAAAGGTCGGCAGTTGAAATCCACCAGGCGCTCCTTGGAAACTCTATGGGGCAGTTCTACTCTGTCCCATAAGGTGGAATCAACTTGACGAGCAGTGAGTTTGGCTTTTTTTTTCCTAAATGTATCTATCCATGGGTTAAGACAATAACCACAGCCAATGTCTGCTTACAAAACACATTAGTCAAGCTGTTGTAACTGCTGTACATATGCCAGCCCCTCCACCTTCACTACAGCTCAAACAGGACGTACTTCTAAAACCCTGTTCACAGATGAGAAAATAAGGCACAGAGAAGTGAAATAAGTTGCTATCATGGATTGAATTGTTGCCTCGAAGGTATGTGTCCACTTGGCTAGGCCATGATTCCCACGATGGTGTGACTGTCCACCAATTTACCATCTGCCATGATTTTCGTATGTGTTCTAATTCTCATCTCTGTGACGTTAATGAGTGGGATTAGCAGCGGTTCTGTTAAGGAGGCTGTTAATGACGCGCGACTCCGGCTACAGATCTTAGACTAGGTTGTGTGTGAGGTCAATCTCTTTTGAGATATAAAAGAGAGGGGTGATGAGACAGACAGGGTGATCTCATAAACCAGAAAACAAGAGCAGAGGGCGTCCTTTGGACCCCGGGTTCCTGCACTGAGAAGCTCCTAAACGGGGGAAGATTGATGACAAAGACACTCCCCCAGAGCTGACAGAGAGAAAAAGGCTTCCCCTGGAGTTGCTGGCACCTGAACTGAAACCTAGCCTCCTAGACTGTGAGACAGTCAACTTCTCTTTGTTAAAGCCATGCACTGGTGGCCCTGCCGTACAGCAGCAGCACTATATGACTGAGACACAGCACTAGACGACTAAGACACCAGCCCGAAGGCACACGTCTGGGAGACGCAGAGGCAGACAGGATTTGAGCTGAGGCTGTACACTCCAAAGTCCATGGCTTGGTTCCACTCAAGCTCCCAGATGCCAGGACCATGCCAGGGACCAGAGAGGAGCCTTGGGACTTGCACACCCGGGCCAGGCCTCAATGTTGACGCTCAGAGCCACACTTTTCAGCAGCACCCTCCAGCACCCCACAGCCTCTTGCCCACACAGCAGGTACCCAACATGGGCACCAGGCACTCCCTGATCTGGAAAGGGGCTCTCCCAAAGGGTTGTCCTGGGATGTCTGTCGTCCAAGACGCCTCCCCACACACTGGGGGTAAAGGCTTTAGCCTTCACACTGTCCCAGTTGAACAGCAGTGTGCCCTGGGCTGGGTGGCAAAGGCCACCAGGATAGCAGTGTTTTATCTGGGTACTTGCTGAGCATCAGGCCGGGATATACTGCAGAAAACATCTTCTGGATGTGATTCCAGACCCACTCCCCCACCTCCGTAGCCCGACGGCATCCAGCTCATTCCTCCTGCTTCCGCCCCACCCAGCACATAACCCGGGAGCCTGCACTGTGGCACACCCCAGCTCTGATGTTCCTCTGCTTCCTGCCGCCAGGACAGGGCCAGGCAGGAGGGCACACAGGACCCTGGGGACCTTCTGCCTAAAGGACACTAGTTAACAGCTTCCCCTGCACCTTCCCAGGCCCCCACCAAGCACTGCTCCCCTCCCTTCTGACCTCTTCCACCCACATCCTACTTCCCCCAGGTAACCTGGGACAATCTCCCCTGACACTAACCAGCTCCAGGACCTTGAGTAACTCATCTCTCTAGCTTTTGATTTCCTCCAAGAAAAAAAGAAGAAACTGAGGGAGACCTAAGTTCTAGATCTAACATCAGAGGGCTTATGAAACCTTCTCTGATTTGAGGGAAAAACAAGGCTGACAAGGTACCTCCTCAAGAATTCCTAGAGACATAGACAAACAAAATAATCTTTAATTCTGCAATAGCATGACCAAATAATCTCTAATATGTAATAGAGTGGGAGGTCACATGGGGATGAAGCACAGAAGCTATTCTAAGGCAAGGGGCCTATTGCTGGCTGCTTGTCACCCTTTTCTCTCTCTGCTAACAGCCCCTTAGCTTTAGTGGACCACCCCATCCCAACTCAGTCCTAGTGGTTTGGAAGGGAGGAGCTCCACTCCTCAGCTCCAAGGATGAGTGTATCACCCAAGCCTGACCAATCGGAGGAGTTCATTCCTGGGGTTACAGTGATTGGCTCAGAGATGCTCATGTGACCCAAGCCCAGCCAATCAGAGCCAAGGAATGGTTCCCATTGGGTACATTAACTTGGGAAGAGCATTGAGCTCACTAGGTGCTCCTTGTAGGCCCACAGGAGGAGGCCTGGTCCCAGGAGACTCCCTGCCCTCTCCCATCCACCCTGAGAGCCTGGACCTGTGAGCATCACTGCAGTTTTACTTTTATGATGTGGGAGCAGGTAGGTAACCTTGCATGAATTAAGGGTCCCCTTCTCCCCACTGTCCTGAGGAAAGCCACCAACAGGAAGGACCTCGTCTTCCTACCAACTCACATGGTCTCTGCTGGTGAGGAAGATGAAACACAAACAATTCTGTTTTGCCTGCTGGATTGAGACCTAAATCCAGCATCTGGGAGCCCCTCACCCCATGCAGGCCCCACAGCTAGGACTACGGTGCTGGCCTTACCCTCCATCCTGAGCCCAAGGGAGTCACCCAGACCCAGTCTCCACACACTCATCCCCATACCCAGCCCAATGACATCTTTTTAAGCACGATTGTCCTCCCTTCCAGCCACTCTGCCTGTGCGCTGAGGCAGGAAGGGCGTCAGAAAACACCAACACTCATCCAAGGGAATGGCCCAGTCACTGCAATCAGACAAGTCACTGGAATCCAGGCTTGAACTCGTGAACCAGAAGTCAAAAGCTTCTGTAGCACCCCAGAGGGCCAGGCTCCTTCATGGGCTCCTGGGTCAGGCATTGCCCTGAGCACCTTACACAAACCTCCCAACCATCCTGTGCTCCTAGTGATGTTTGCCTGTGTTTCATCAGCTATGCAAAACCATTCTACTGTTCAGGATTGTAACAAATGATGGATAACATTTCAAAAACTGGGAACTCCACAGCACCCAATGTTGCTCATGAGAAACCTGTACATGGAGCAAAAGGCAGTTGTTCAAACACAACAAAGGGATTCTGTGTGCTTTAAAGTCAGAAAAGGTGTGCATCAGGGTTGTATCCTTTCACCCCACTTATTTAGTCTGCGTGCTAAGTAGATAATCCAAGAAGATGGACTATATGAAGAAGAATGGGATATCAAAATTGAAGGAAGACTTGTTTACAACGTACAGTATGCATATGACACAACCTTGCTTGCTGAAAGTGAAGAGGACTTGAAGCACTTATTAATGAAGATCAAAGACCACAGCCTTCAGTACGGATTACACTTCTACATTAAGAAAACAAAAATCCTCACAACTGGACCAATAAGCAACATCATGATAAATGGGGAAAAGATTGAAGTTGTCAAGGATTTCATCTTAACTGGATCCATAATCAAAAGCCATGGAGGCAGCCTAGGGCAAATCTGCTACAAAAGACCTCTTCAGAGGGTTGCAAAGTAAAGTTGTCATCTCAAAGACTAAGGTGCCCCTGCATCAAGGCCTTGTGTTTTCAGTCACCTCCTCTGCATGTGAAAGCTGGACAATGAATAAGGAAGACTAAAGAATTGACACTTTCGAAGTGCAGTGCTCAAAAATATTGAATGCCCCATGGAATGCCAAAGGAACAAACAGATCTGTCCTGGAAGAAATACAACCAGAGTGCTCCTTAGAAACAAGGATAGAGAGACTATATCTGACATAATTTGGAAATGTTATCAGCAGGGACCAGTCCCTAAAGAAGGATATCGTGTTTGGTAAAGTAGAAGGTCGGCAAAAAAGCAGACCCTCAATGAGACGGATTGACTCGGTGGCCACAGAATTTGTACAGGTGCCACGGGACCAGGCAGTGTTTTGTTCTGTTGCACACAGGGTCACCATGAGTTGGAACTGATTCAATGGCACCTAATGACAACAGCAACAACACAACCTTGTGAGCAGGCACGTCATCATCCTTATTTTACAAAAGGGGAAGCTTGCCCAAGGTCACACAGGCAAGAAGCAGAAAAGCCACTGTTGAAACCCAGGGAGTCTGACTCCAAAGTCTCTGCTTCTGCAGGCTCCCCCACTGGCATCCTCTCCCTGCCTCTGCCCAAGGTCCCACCCCAGCCAGATCTCTGACCTGGACGAGGGTCTCCAAATACAGGAAACAGTCATGAAAGAGACAGACAAGACTCTTGTCCTCATGAACACCACAGTGAATGAGAAGCAGGTGAATCAGGTCATTGTGGTCAGGAGATAGCATCTTCAAGAAGTCACATTTGGGCAGAAACAGAAAAGCGGAACTAGGCATGAGAAGAGCCAGGGGAGAAAAATGCAGCAGGAACAGCACATGCAAAGGCCCTGAGGCAGGGAAGAATCTGGTACATAGGAGGAAAAGGAGCAGGTGAGTATGTTTAGAGTTAATAGAGGCAGGGTAGCTGAAGAAAGGCCTCCCAGGCCAAGGGCAGAGGGTTTGATGTAAAATACAGGAAGATTTTAATCAGGGCTGTGAAAGAATTTACGCCTTTAAAGAGTATCCTGGCTGCGGGGCAGAGAGCTGACGGCAGAGTGGAACAGACAGAAACAGGGAGCCGTGCAGGAAACCTCCTGAAGCCTTGCAGGGAGAATCAACAGTGACTTGGTCTGGGTGCCTGGGAGCAGGCCCCTTCACATGCCCCAGGGCCACCTGCTGGTGGGCATGCACCACTCTTAGAAACAACCTGTTATTAGACATCAAGAAATATCTGAGAACCTGTGATTATGTGCTAGGCATTACTTCAGATGTCTGGGACACAACAACGAACTCAACAAAGGTCCCTGCCCTTGAGGACCTGACATTCCTTTGAGACACGGACATGGAGCCGGCCCATTGGATGCCGAAGGCTGAGGTTCGGGGGACAGGATGGGGACAGGCACCCCAATGTGGGAGTGGCCAGGACAAAGATGGCACCGGAAGCACAGTGGAATGGCATCACCCAGGGAGTGACGAAGTGGGGAAACCAGGTCTGACCCCCATGCCCTGGGACATTCCAAAGCAACAGGTCAAGGAGGTAAGGAGACTCCAAAAGATGATGCCCAGTGCCACCACCAGCCAGACAGGAGGGATACCAAGAGACCATTCTCTCAAGAACCCTCCAGGGCCCTTCTCTCGGCTCCCGGGGAAGCAGAAGGAACTTCTTCCAAATGCCAGAAAGTGAACATGGATCAGCCCACTCCTGTTCATTCCTCGGCCCGGCACGAGGCCGCCAGCGACCACATGCAGCTTGGCAGATGGAGGGAGGGGGAAGGAGACCAGAAAATGCGGAAAGCCCTGCTGTCAGGTCCCAGGCAGAGTGGCCTCAAATCTCACCCAGGGGTTACAATCAACATCGTCCCCCGCCCCCTCACACGCTAATTTGCCAGTGATTTGCTCAGTGGCTTGCCAACTCCTGGACCCTTTCAAGGAGAATGAACTTTTTTGTGTTGTTTTGTTTCTTCTTGCATTTCAGCTCCGGCCAGTGGAGGCCAAGGTCTCCTCTCTCTCTCTCTCTCATTTTTGGCCAAGCCAGACCGCTCACTTATCTGTCCAACAGAATGCACAATGGTGCTGAGGCCGTGAGATCGTCGTGAACCTGAAGGCTCGGGCAAAATGCTCCCAAACTGAACCGTCTTGTTACAACACTCCGAATCAGAAAACCCTCCCCACGCCACTCCCACTGGTCACAACCTCTCTGGAACACCCCAGCCACCCCCAGCCCTGAAAGCAGAGGCTTATAACCCTAGGTTCCTCTCTCTTGCTGACCACAGACACAAATGCTCCTAGGATCTGCAGTCACCAGGAGCCAATGCGCACGCCTGCACCGAATCTCTGCTGAGACTAGGACTTGTCTGAGAAAGAAACCCCTCTTATACAGCAAGCCCCCTATACTGCTCAGTTCCAGATCTTTTGCCCAGAAACTGAAGACCAGACTAAACATTGCAGGGAGTGCAGTGTGTCTGCTGAACCGCGTTCTGGCTAGTCCAGGCTGGATCACAGCTTGGAGGCTCAGCAAATACCCAGCCTTCCGGTTCACGGGACGGGAAAAGCCCAGGATCTCAGACAAGCAAGATGGCAGTGGGGACACACATGTGTGTACCTGCACATGCGCACACATGGGCACACACATATCTGCACACTCACAAAGCCAGAAGCAGATCCACCAAGAGCAAAGAGGGAAGCAAAAATAAACCAGACTCGGGGAAACTACAAACAGATGCGTATTTTCAGCGGCCAGCAAGGCATAAGCTGAAGTATACCCTGTCATGTGGCTGAAGGATTAGGAAGTGGGAGGGTAGGAAAGCGGAAGAACAACACACCTGTGTCCCCCGCCTCCCTGTCACCACATTCTGAGGAAGGAGCCTCCCACCCCCAGTCTGGGCCACTGACGGGTTCTGTGCCTGGTCCTGGGGCCCAGACTTGGGGGTTCCAACAGGAGTATCCAGGGGCCCAGCGTCAGGAGCAGGTCACTCCGTGAGGCCCTGGGGCATTCTCAAGGCCCAGCATCAGGGGTCTGTCCGAGGCACATGGCTGGTAGGGCAGACCTGTAGGATGGGGGGGAGCCCAGATCTGGGGGGTCAGTGGGACCCCCAGAAGAAGGAAACATCCCCCAAGCTTGGCCTGGCATCTACTTTAGCACATGTCCCCAGAGCTATCAAAGGGCCCCAGAAAGGAGGGTGTAGAAGGGGACACTGCCAGCAGTTTCTTGGGAGGGGGTTATAAAGAGAAGGGCAGCTGGGGGTGCAGAGAGAAGAAAAGCTGACACCAAGGGAATTCAGGAGGAGCCCCTGCCCCGCCTCCAAATTTCTAATACCAAACCATAGAACTAAACTGAGTGCTGTTGAATCAATCCCAACTCACAGCAGCCCTGCAGACACAGCAGAACTGCCTCACCGAGTTTCCAAGGAGCACCTGGCCGATATGAACTGCCGACCCTCCGATTAACAGACATAGCCCTTAGCCACTACGCCACCAGGGAGATCCAGTCTCCAGAGGAATCCAGTGCAGCCGTCCAGAGCACTGGTATGGGCGCCCAGACCCCTGGATTGAAATCCCAGCTCTGCCACTTCTGGGCTGTGTGATCTGGGGCAAGTTCCTTAACCTCCCTGTGCTTGCCTTTCCCTCCGTAAAACAGAGGCAACAGCAGGGATTTAGATACCACATTAAATGTGTTGATGCATATACAACACCTAAAACAGGATCCATCTGGTGCGTAAAAACTTCCTGAACTGTTAGCTTATAACCCCTAAGTATAACTTTTTAACAAGTGATGGCAGATATGTGTTCCAGCTATATTTTCCGCCTCAGGCATTTGAGCCATCTCAGTACGCTGCGTCACAGTGGACACTTCCACAACTTCCTGAGGAACAAGGAGGTTGGTTGGCACCCCACTTGAGTGTTGCCAGCCTTTCATATGAGAGGCTGCTGCCCAGAAGAGTGACTGTGTGAAATTGCGTGTCTTTCGGTTTCTGCATGGATTAAGGCTTGCAAGTGTGTCTACTATTTCCTTTGCATTGTTAGGAAGGTACGGTTACTTACATTCAGAAATATTCAAATAAAGGAGTTCTTTTGGGGGCAGTGCACTTTGTGATACACTTGGTGGGCCATGGGACGAGTATGTACTGTGTGTTGTGATGTCCACGGCACAAGATCAACATGTGCCGCGGGTGTGTTGTGCTTTGTAGAACATGAGACCAGTACGTGCCGTGTGTGTGGTGTCCTCCGTGGAACACGGGACTGATATGACCCACTTACAATCGCTGTTGTTGTGAGGAGTTGTCAAGTCAATTCCAAATCACAGTGACCGTGTGTGCAACAGAACCAAACATTGCCTGGTCCCGTGCCATTCCCACAACTGCGGCTGTGCTTAAGCCCCCTGTTGCGGCCACCGTATCAATCTGTCTCGCTGAGGGTCTTCCTCTTTTTTCACGGAGCCTTCACTTTACCAAGCGTGATGTCCTTCTCCAGGGACTGATCTTCCCTGAGAACATGTCCAAAGTATGTGAGACACAGTCTCACCGTCCTTGCTTCTAAGGAACATTCTGGCTGTACTTCCTCCAGACAGACACGCCTATTCTGTATGTCAATGCTCTTCTGCAGCACCACAGTTCAGAGGTATCGAGTCTTCTTTGGTCTTCCTCATTCATTGTCCAGCTTCCGCTTGAATATGAGGCAATTGAAAATGCCATGGCTTCCTTCAGGATGTCCTCAAGGTGACATCTTTGCTTTTCAGCACTTCTAAGAGATCTTTCGCAGCTGATTGGCCCAAGGCAATGCCGTCTTTCGATTTCTTGACTGTTTCCACGAGCATTGATCACAGATCTAAGTAAAATGAAATCCTCGACAACTTCTCTTTTCACCATGTGTCATGATTGTTGCTTATTGGACCAGTTGTGAGGTTTTTTGTTTTTTTGATGGTGAGATGTAATCCCTACTGAAGGCTGTGGTCTTTGATCTTCATCAGTCAGTGTTTCAAATCCTCTTTGCTTCCAGCAGGCAGTTTGTGTCATCTGCGTCACACAGGTTGTGAGCGAGTCTTCCTCCAGTCTTAATGTCCATTCTTTTTAATAGAGTCTAGCTTCTTGGATTATTTGCTCAGTTTACAGATTGAATAGTATATTGAAAGAATACAACCCTGACACACACCTTTCCTGGTCTTAAACCACGCAGTGTCCCCTTGTTCTGTTCCAATGACTGCCTCTTGATCCATCTATAGATTCCTCATGAGCACAATTAAGTGTTCTGGGAATGCCATTAATTCATGTCAGATTCAGAAGACGATGTGGAACCTGGGATATTGCTGATGTCAGATGGATCTTTGCTGAAAGCAGAGAATACCAGAAAGTTGTTGCCCTGGGTTTTATTGACTATGTTAAGGCATTTGACTGTGTAGATCATAACAAATTATGGATGACATTTCAGAGAATGGGAATTCCAGAACGCTTAATTGCACTCATGGGGAATCTATACTTGCAATTCGCATCCCATTTTTTCAAATACCAAGACTACCAAGAACTGTGATTCAGCATCCATTCCATTAGTGATAAAACATGGTATCACTACAGAATCCTCCTCCCTCAAAAAAGGTCATGGGAGGGTTGAAAGAAGTGCCAAGGAGACCAGCCAAAGGACACAGAGCAACTCCGAGAAGGATGAGCTGTCCCCAGGGACCAAGAGGCTCAGGCACAGCATGGGCACGTGTAAAGAGACGAATTCATCTCACAGTTTGAAACACACAGTTCATTCCACGACCCTGCGCGTTCAGGAGCTTCCACGAGCCCGGGTGCTGATGGGTTCCTCAGGGACACCGCAGGGACTGTCACAGGGAAAGTCCCCATGCTGACAGACTTCCTTGCTTTTTAGAGAACAAAAGGGTGTGCAAATAAATATATATCATTTAACACAAGTGGAGTGACTGCTAGGGAGGTGAGGGGTGATCCACACGTATACAGGGGGTGAGCCTTCCAGGCAGAGAGGAAAGCAAGCCAGAGACTCTGAAATGAGATCAGGCTCAGGGACCTCAAGGGCCATCAAGGAGATGAGTGTGGCGAGATGGAGGGGGACAGAAAGAGGGCAAGGTGAGAAACAGAAGGATGAGGCTGTAGGGACCTGCAGGCTGCTCACAAGACTCTGCTGTTCATCTGGGATCTGCTGGGAATAGAATGGCATGAATCCAGGGCACAGACCCACCAGTCCAAGAGTTCAATGACATCTTTTCAAGGAAAAAGAAAGTGGGGTCTGAACTGAGATGTGGCTCAGCCCACCCAACAGCTGGTGGGAGAGTTTTTATAATTTTGACGTTCCAACGAAGAAGTGAGGGGTGACTGATGCAAAAGTTATTTACGGTTTTATAGCAGAAAGCTCCAATAAAGAGGTGGGGAGTGGCTGGCGTGGAAGTTATTTATGATTACACCATGTGGGGCATACCAGGCTGGTTTGGGTGATACCTGTGGGGCAGGCATATCAGGCTGTTTTCAGCTTAATTGCAGGACTCATCATTGGATAAGATGACCTCCCAAAATTCCAGGGACAGGTCTCCCTCAATGACCTCCCTGAATTCCAGGGGCAGAGTTCCCTCAGGATCAGATGGGGCCTCGGGAACCTTGGGGGACCCGACTGCATCAGTGTTTTAACAGGATCTATCTGGCTGTCTACGGAAGGACAGGGGACCTGAGGTGTGGCTACTGCGCTGGTCCCAGAGGGAGACGGGGAGCAATAGCAGCAGAGATGTTGACAAGGATAGGATTCAGGATGAGGTTTGAAGGTAGAGAAGACAAGATTTGCTGATGGACCAGATATGGGTATCTGGAAAAAGGTGCAGTCCTGGATGAGCTATGATTTTTGCCTCTACCCCAGGGAGAATAAGTGGAGGCACCATTTATTAAGATGGGGAACTCAGATGGAGTGAGGCCTTCAGAGCTGGAAAAACCAATGGCTGAAGCACTCGAGACTGATTGCAGTAAAAACCAATGCCAAGACACGAGGGAAGCTCTGTAAGCCCTCCTCACACATGGTGGCCTGGCAGATGAGTTCCTTACCTGTGACCCCTAAAAGCAAGCCCTCTGAGGATCTGGACTATGCCTTCCCATTAGTCATTCTGATACCAGAGAGTTATGGTATACCAGGCTGATCCCAAACACTGGATCCACAAGTTCCCATCCTCAGGGGGTTTGCCTCTCTCTCTCTCTCTCTCTCTCTCTCTCTCTCTCTGTCTCACATACACACACAAAAAAAAACAAAAAGACACGTGCACACACACACACATACAAAACCAGCAGGGTCACTTAGGACAAATTTCTCTGTTAACCTTGTTTCCGCAGCTGTCCACAATGACAATGAGACATACGTCACAGGACTTCCCAAAAGTAAACAAGATGACCTTCACAAAGGTTGTCCTCTATAGCCAGACATCATCATGTCCATGCTGATGCCCCTCAGGGGGGCAGGACCAAGATGTTGGAGTAGTCAGGCACTTCCTGTGGTCCCTCTTACAATAAAGACCCAAAGAAAACAAATGACTCAATTATATATGACATTCTAGGAGCCCTGAACATCAAAGGCAATGCTGAGGAATCCGACTGAGCAGCAGGGGAGGGAGAGAAGGTTCAGAAGCAGCGAGGAGTTGCCAGACCTGACGTGGCAGGAATTGGTGCCCTGAGGGTGAGATCTGCTGGCAAGAACCTGATGAAGCAAGCAGTCACGTTCTGGATGCATTTTCCACATCAGGAGAGACTGTGCAGCAGTTGACTCCCACCTCCAGAACCAGTGAAAAGAGGCACTCGATCGGCTCAAGATAACTTGCATCTCATCTACCGTGCACACCCATGGATCAAAAACTTGCCTTTGGGATGAACCTCCCTCCCATTTACCTGCTCCCCTCCTGCTCTGCACTGGGTCCAGGCCAGCTCCAGAGATGGGGACATCCCCTGGGCTGCAAGTAGGATCGCTTTCCATCTCCCCTCCAACCCTACCTATGGGAAAAAAAGAAACGAGTCTTGCTTCTTCCCCGAGACGTCTTCTAGTGACCTCAAACCACAGGTGCTGCTCCACTGTTTTCGTGTCTACGTCACATGGTGATTCTCCGAGGAAAGCTATGTATCTTTTCATTTCTTAATTTTTGTGTGTATGTGATGAAAAAAATGTATACAATAAAAATTTATCATTTCGTATCTGGGTCTTAAAAGCTAGCAGGCAGCCACAGAAGAGGTATCAACTGATCTCAACCCCCATGGAGCACAGGAGAATGAAGAACATCAAAGCCACAAGAAAAATATTAGCCCAAGAGACAAAAGGGCCACGTACACCCAAGACTCCATCAGCCTGAGACTAGAAGAACTAGATGGTGCCTGGCTACCACCGATGACTGCTCTGACAGAAAACACAACAGACAGTCCGTGAAGAAGAGACAGAAAAGTGGGGTGCAGAACCCAAATTCTAGTAAAAAGACCAGACTTAATGGTCTGACTGAGACCAGAGGGACCCCGGAAGAGATGGCCCAGAAATGTGCTGTTAACCCAGAACTAAAACCCATTACCTGAAACCTGTTCTTCAACAAAGAATAGACCGGGCTTCTAAGACATAAAATGATACTCGTGAAGAGTGTGCTTCTTAGTTCAAGTAGGTACAGGAGGCCCAGTGGGAAGCTTGTGTCCACAGGGGAGATGGGAAGGCAGAAAGGGACAGGCGCTGGCTGAACAGACACGGGAAATCCAGGGTGGAAAGGAGGGATGTGCAGTCGTATTGTAGGGGTAGCAGTTAGGGTCACATGACAACGTGTGCAGAAATGTTTGTATGAGAAACTGACTTGAGCTGTAAACTTTCACCTAAAGCGCCATTTTAAACAAATAAATACAAATTTGCCATTTTAACATTTTTACATATACAATTCAGTGATGTCAATGGCATTGATCATGCTGCCCAGCCATCATCATTCACTGCTAATTAGCAATTAAGTACATAATATGTGAACATATTCCCCTAAAAAAAAAAAAAAGGAGACGTGTACCTCCTTTTCACACCCCCAGCCCCTCCCTTCTGGCCTCCCAGTCACCACTTCTGTCTGTGTGGTGTGCAGCCTTCCACAGCGTTTTCTGTGCTGTTACGGTAGTGTGAACCCACGAAGTCCCTGGAGAAAGATGTCATGCTTGTTAAAGTGTACGATCAGCAACAAAGAGGAAGACCCTCCAGGAGATGGATGGACACAGTGGCTGCAGCAACGGCCACAAACCTAACCAGGCCCGTGAGGGTAGCACAGGACTGACCGCGCAGTGTTTCGTCTTGTTGCACGTACGTAGTTCGTTGTGAGCAGGAACCAACTCCAAGGCGCCTAACAACAACAGCGTTCACCCAACGGTCCTGGCGGGTGCAGCAGTTAAAGTGCTCAGCTGCCAGCCAAAAGGTCAGCAGTTCAAACCTACTACCTGTTCCACAGGAGAAAGCTGTGGTGGTCTGCTCCTGGAGACAAGGCTGGGGAACCCAAGATTGGCACGCACGCACACGCACAGACACACACACACACACACACAGTCCGTCCAAGGATCTGCTCAGCCTGCAGACACCCTTGCTGATCCCTGAGATGAAGAAGAGAAGTTCACCTAACGCCTCGCCAACTCATTTTGGTTTTTGCCTTTTTAAAACAGCTTTGTTGAGATATAATTAATATGTCATACAACTCATCTATTTAAGCTGTACAATTCAATGGTTTCCAGAATGTTTAGAGTTATGCAACTACTACCACAATCGATTTCAAAATATCCTCAACACCTCCAACAGAAATCTGAAATTCTTCAGCTGAAATAAATGTTCTACTGGCAAGTGTTGTGTTCCAGACATGTGTGTGTCTGTGTGTGTCTGTAAAACACACACAGACACACACTCAAAAGAAACACCACAACCTCCCACTAAACCAAAACAAAACCAAACCCACTGCTGTCAAGTCAATTCTGCCTCACAGGGACCCTATAGACAGAGTAGAACTGCTCCATAGAGTTTCCAAGGAGCTCCTGGTGGATTTGAACTGCTGACCTTTTGGTTAGCAGATGTAGCACCTAACCACTACGCCACCAGAGCTATCGCCCCTGTATCCTCTCACCTCCCCCAGTCCCTGGTAAACACTCATCTGTTCTTTATCTCTACAGGTTTTCCAAATACACACATTTTGTATGACTGGAATCATATAATCTGTGATCTTTTGTGACTGGTGTCTTTGACGCGGGATAATGGTTCAAGGTCCATTTATGTTGCAGCAGGTATCAGTGCATCGTTCCTCTTGATGGCTGAATAATATTCTGTTGTGCGGACAGGCCATGCTTGCTTTGTCCACTCATCGGCTAATGGACATTAGATTTCTACCTCTTGGCTGTTGTGAATAAAGCTGTTACGAACATTTGTGCATGAGCTTTGGAGTGAACACTGGTTTTCGTTTCTCTTGGGTCTAGGTCTTGGAAAAGAATTGCTGTGTAACATGGTCACTGCAAGGTTTAACTTTTTGAGGAAATGCTAGACTGTTTTCCGAACCCAATGCACCATTTTACATTCCCACCAGCAGTGGATGAGTTTCAGTTTCTGCATCTCTTCACCAACCCCTTGTTGTCTTTCTCATTCATCGTCCTAGTGGGTGCGGAAGTGGCATCCCACTGTGATTTAGGTTCGCATTTCGGTGATGAGGACGGACACTGAGCGTCTTTTCCTGTGCTTGTTGGCCGTTGGTAATTCCTCCTTGAAGTAGAGTCCTCTCTTCATAATCTAGAGCCACTATAATAGAAACACCTCAGGAATTTGGCTTTAGCAAACAGAAATTTATTCTCTCACAGTCTAGTACGTTCGAAGTAAGAATTCAGGATGCCGGCTCCAGGGAAAGGCTTTCTCTCTGTCAGCTCTGGAGGAAGGTCATTCACTCACCCCATCTTCCCCAGTTAAGGAGCCTCTTAGTGCAGGGACCCCGGGTCCAAAGGACAGGTTCAGCCCCCAGCACTTCTCTGCTGGTGGTGTGAAGTCTCTGTTTCTCTCTGCTCGCTTCTCTCTTTTCTATCTCAGAAGAGATCGCCCTAAAACTCAACCTAGCTTTGCAGACTCCTACTCATGAAGATAACTACCGCTTATCTATTCAGATCCTTTGTCCATTTTGAAATTACGCTATTTACCTACTTACCGGATATATGGCTTGCAAATATTTTCTCCCATCCTGTGAGTTTTCCTTGATGGTGGCAACTAGTTTTATTTTTAAATTATGCCTCACCCCAGCGTACAGGGCCTGGCCTAGCCCAAGGCCAGTGGAAAGAGGGAAAAGAAGGGAATGAGCTAACTGGGAACCCTCCTACCCTGCTTCCATGGAAGCCAGAACAAAAGCTTGAAGACAGACAGACAGACACACACACACACACACACACACACACACACACAACACGAGCACACGTGACATCCTCTCTTGGCTGCTTCTTAGCTGGGCAGGCAAAGCTCAGACAATTATCAGTCACCAGTTGCTGCTGAGCCAACTCTAGCTAGCGGCCCCCGCGTATGTCAGAGAAGAGCTGTGCTCCGGAGAGTTGGCAGGGGCTACATTTTCAGACTGCCAAGTCTTTCTTCTGAGGGGCCTCTGGGTGGATTCAAACCTCCAACCTGTCAGTTAGCAGCTGAGCTCACGAACCATGGAGTAGTGGTTAAGTGTTACAGCTGCGAACCAGAAGGTCAGCAGTTTGAATCCACCAGGTGTTCCTTGGACACTCTACGGGGCAGCTCCACTCTGACCCATAGGGTTGCTACCAGTCAGAACTCAACTCGACGGCACCTAACAGCAACGACAACAGAAACTCCGCTCGGAGAGGAGGAAGCACAGTTCCAGACGCAGGGTAGGCTGGAGGCCGGTGAGGCCACTTTCCCCTACCTTGGCTGGGTCAACTGAAAAACAGGGGTAATCATTTTAGCAGCGAGCTCATGGAGAGAGAAAACCCTGGTGGCACAGTGGTGAACAGTTACGGCTGCTAACCAAAAGGCTGGCAGTTCAAATCCACCAGGCGCTCCTTGGCAACCCTGTGGGGGTGTTCTACTCTGCCCTCTAGGGTGGCTGTGAATCAGAGGCCACTTGACAGCAGGGAGTTTGGGTTTCTTCAGTCATGGGGTGAGGGGGAAATCAAGGGCAAAGTAACCCATTGGGTAAACATTTTTGTTGTCTGTCATTCTTGAGCACGTAGACTGGGAAAGGAAAGGAGGACCAGAAGCCAGTGGTCAGGACACCTGCCCAGGAGTGCCACAAACCATGACAACCCAAGGAGTTTTCTGATCTTTGTGATACCTCTATTTCCTTACCTGTGGGAATGAAAACTCCAACCCCCTCAGCCTGTTTCACACAGCTGCTCTCAAATCCCAGGGAAAACCCAGGTTGGCAGGGACACTTCAACATCCATGTCATCTCCTAGGTATCTCATCATTTCTCCCGGTGGCAGGTCGGATCTGACCTCTAGGTTAGAGCTGAAGAAAGAACCCCAGCTTACAGAGGGGAGGTAGCCGGCGGGAGGTCTCAGATGCCCAGCAGCCCAGCTGACCTAGAATCTTGATCTCTCCGACACTAACACAGGTTTCCAAGAGTATCAGGTCCTGTTCTTAACCTCATCAGCAACCTGAGAAATGTCAATCAAACCTATCAGAGTAATGCAACCAAATGCAAACCAAACCCACTGCCATTGAGTCAGGTGCGACTCACAGCAACCCTAGAGGTCAAAGTAGAACTGCTCCGTAGGATTTCCAAGGAGCACATGGCTGATTTGAACTGCGGACCTTTTGGTTAGCAGATGTCGTATGCCACCAGGGTTTCCAGAGTGACAAAAGAAACAAAAAGAAGCCAGCAATCCCCAGTAATGTCAAAGGAGTTAGGCCAATGGGTCCTTTTATGTCTTGTTGGGTGTAGAAATAGGAGTGTTTTCAGAAAGGCCACTTGGCAGTATCTGTTAAAGCACTTTCAGTACCCATGTTTTGTGATTCTCAGGTCTTTGGGACTCACTTTCCCACTGGAAATATTTGTTCCTCTCAAGTGGGAGCTGGCGAAAGGCAAAAGAAACATTCATTCAAGCAAAATGGCTAAGGTATTAGGCAAAACCAGAGGTGCCCTACACACCCAAAGGGAAGGTGCCCTGCCATAAAGCCTGCCACCCATGACTGGTGGGGCCAGACAGGCACCTGTAAATCACACATCCCCACACAGTACTTCATATTACCAACTGAAATATTAAACACATTCAATGATTCAGTATGCCTCCCTTAATTAAAACACATGGGACCTCCCCCCCAAAAAACAAAATCAAAGCAGAAAATAATAGATCATGAAAGAATTAAAGTTCACTCTGCTTGGATCAACAGTGAACATCCAAGGGGCAGCAGTCGAGAAATCAAAGGGCGTCCTGCATCGGACAAATCTACTGCAAGAGACTTCCGGGATGTTTTAAAAAAGCAAAGACGGCACTGGGACAACAAAGATGACCGTGACCCAAGCTGTGGTCTTCTCAGTGACCCCACCCTGAGAAAGCTGGACAACAGAAAAAGAACACAGAAGAACTGAGGCGTCTGAGTTACGCTGTGGGCCAGGAATACTGAATATACCCCGGACTGTCAGGAGGAGAAACACATCCGTCTTTGGAGAAACACAACCAGAATGCTTCTTAGAAGCAAGCATGGTGAGAGGCTTTGGCTTGCTTACGTTGGATGGGCGCTCAGCAAAGACCAGCTGCTGGAAAAGGATGTCATGTTTGGCAAGATGCAGGTCAGTGTAACAGTGGGAAGCCCTCTGTGACATGGACTGACCCAAAAGCTACAACGATGAGCTCAAATACATCAACAATGGTGACAACGGTGTAGGAGCAGGCAGCTTTTTGTCCTGTGGTGCCTGCAGCTGCCACAAGTCACAGCTGACTCAACAAATTAGAGCGACAACATCCAAATTGAAACCAACAACAGGCAAATCTGCAGAGGCAGAAAGTAGATTGGTGGTTGCCTAGGGCTTGAGAGCTGGGAGGGATAGTAAGGGTGTGGGGTTTCTTTGGGGGATGATGAAAATACTCTAAAATTGCTTGTGGTGGCGGTTGTATAACTCTGTGAATATGTCAGAAATTACTGAATTATACAGTTTAAATCAGTGAATTATACGGTATGTGATTTAGATCTCAATAAAGCTCCGAGTATCTTTTGATCTCGAGATTCCACTTCTAGAAATCTGTCCCAGGGAAGTATTCACACAGAGAGAGAGAGAGAGAGAGAGACATGTATCAGGATATTCCCCTCCTGTTGTTTGTGACAAAACATTCATCAATCGATAAACAGCTAAACAGATAAGCATGTATCCATCGCCAGGAATACCACACAGCTGTTGGCAATGAGCCAGAATCAACTTGATGATAAAACTAGGCTTTTGTTTTTTTAATCACTGAATTAAAATGCAAACTGTATAATGTTAACTGCATGAACAGAGCATCGTGCAATTTAAGTAGCTATATATATTAACGTGTATATACATGTGTTCGTGGTGTGTCGAGAGAATGAAGAAAAGTAAAGACACAGGGAAAGAGGAGTCCCCAGGGCCCAGGGACCACAACCACCCACTACAGTCTCCACCAGACCAAGTCCAGGACAATTAGAAGGCGCCCAGCTACCACCACTGACTGCTCTGACAGGGCTCACAACAGAGGGTCCTCAAACAGAGCCGGAGAAAAATGCAACAAGATTCTGACTTACAAAAAAAAAAAGACCAGACTTACTGGAGTAACAGGAACTGGAGAAACCCTTGAGAGTGTGGCCCCTAGACACCCCTTTAGCTCAGTACTGAAGTCACTTCTGAGGTGCACACTTCTGCCAAAGATTAGACAGGTCCATAAAACAAAATGAGACTAGAGGGGCACAGCAGCCCGGGCACAGGGCCAAGACAGGAGGGGACAGGGAAAGTGGTAACAGGGAACCTGAGGTTAAGAAGGGAGAGGGTTGACATGTCACAGGGTTGGTAAGCAATGTTACAAAGCAGTATGTGTACTAACTGTTTAATGAGAAGCTAGTTCGTTCTGTGAACCTTCACCAAACGTGCAATATAAAAAAAAAGAAAATACATACTGATGGTGGTGGGAACGGCTGAGAAGGGGAATAAAATGGATAAAATGGGGGAACTTTCTCTTTTTAGCTCTATTTGAATTTCTTAACAGTTAGCATCCTGTCTTTTATATATGGACTTTTTAATTTTTTTTTTAAAAAAAAGCACTAGAAAACAAAAATCAAATACAAGGCTGCTCATTCAAGCTGCATGCAGACACATGCAGCCAAGAAAAACAGGAGCGGGCGGCCCTCCCCACCCGGTGTCCCACTGGCTCTGTGCCCCAAACACAGGCCTTCTTCTTACATGAGAAGGCGCTTAGCCACAGCTCTGTCCCGGGCTGCCCAAAGAACAACTGCCTTATGCTGGGCTATCCTGCTGCCCCCACCCCCCAGCCCCAAACCAGCCACCTCTGGGGTGTCAACCACGTCTGTAAGAAAGCTGTCAGCAAACTCCCACCCAGACATCCCAGCTCCAGGAAAACCGAGGACAATGTGGCTTTCCTCTTTGGAAGTGGGCGAGGGGTGGCAGAGGTGAGGCAGCATGTACACACACGCACCACCTCCACCCTCCCACCACCCCT
The DNA here is from genome assembly GCA_028571685.1 of Heterohyrax brucei. Taxonomy (NCBI): domain Eukaryota; kingdom Metazoa; phylum Chordata; class Mammalia; order Hyracoidea; family Procaviidae; genus Heterohyrax; species Heterohyrax brucei. The sequence goes on along the minus strand of CM053160.1, from coordinate 5,614,065 downwards.
GACATCCTTAACCGGATTAGCAGTCTTAGAAACAAAATACCCTGAAATAAGCCCGGGAATTACTGGGCTGACAAGAGTCTCCGTCTAGGAGAAACCCCACTCCCCCGAAGCTAGAGGCAAGCGAGCAGTTTGTACAGAGTCATGGCCAGCCGTGCTTCCACCCCTAGGTGACAGTCCCACAGACAGCCTCAGGAGTGGAGCAATGAGGTGTGCTAGCTGTGTGCACACAGTGGGTGGTCCCCACATCACAGAAAACACTAAGCCGGTGGGAATTCATCAAAGAGTTGTGTTGACATCAAGCTGTCACAGTGGTTGGCTTTGAAAAGTGGAGCAGAGGAACATCCTGACACTTCATGGCAGAGGAGGGCTCAGTCCAGCTCCAAGAATTCCTCTCACACATTTCGCCAGGGGCAAAAACCAAAAACAAACCACCAAAAGGGACACAGTGTGACCATTGATGGGGAGACCCTGGCCTCCCAGCATTCAGGTTATGGGCCTTAACAACAGGGCAGAATTTTAAACACCAAAGTTGGAAGAAAACACCATGTGGCTGAGATGACTCAGACAGACAACCGCTCCCCCAGAGTCCCTGGGAGAGCCAAAGGCTGCCCCATCCTCAATGCCCACCAGGTGCCAGAAAGTGGCAGCTGGGTCTCAGCAGAAGCATCATTCATACACTGATTTCTCATTCCCCAAGGCGCACGTGTGCCAAGCAGGCCCTGTGCTGGGCACACAGACGAAGACATAAAATCCAGAAATCCCTATATTCTGAAGAAATGCAGTGCACTGGCAGGTCCAGGGGAAAGAGGAAGTCAGCTAGCCTATGTCCACATCTCCACACCCCCCAGCTCTGTGTCTGGGTGTCCCGATAGGACCCTGGACACAGCAGAGCCTCAGCTTCCCTCCAGAACACAGGGCGCTGCCTGGGTGGCCTCAAAGCTCTCAAAGGCTTTCAGCTGCAAGTTTTCTTTACCATCTCCCTGTACTTAACTCCGGGCTCACTGGGCCAGGCCGGCAAACAGCACCCCCCCACACACCCCCCTAGCCACCACCCACCCCTCACAGGCTGCCTGCAGGTCTGAGTCTGAAGGCCAGCTGATAGCCCTAGTTTGTGTCCTTGGTTGAGAGGGCAGTGGAGCACAAAGTTAGGCTCGGAGGAGAGGCCTGGGGCAGCCTGAGTGGAGGCTTGTCTTGCAGTGAAGGCGGGAGAAAAGCGGCTTATCAATGCCAGTCTGCATCGCTGAGGGGGCGGGAGAGGAGGCAGACAGAGCTGAGAGAGCGTTTCTGCAGGGGACTCCGGCGGTGGGGGTCGCTCTGCTAAGCCTCCCACTCAGGGCCAAGCACCCACCTCGGACTCGGGCACGGCAGGAGCCCCACACAGGAATGAGGGGTTCCTGGCCAGACAGGCCCCCAGGAAGCAGGCAAACTGCAGCGCTAGTTTTACCAGCTTAGCTGCAGGGCAAGCCAGCACTTGGGTTCCTAGGCCAGCAACGCCCGAGAGTGGCCACACAGCTGGCCCGTCCTGGGTCCGGACTGTTCAGCGAGTTGTGGAAGGCCTCAGTCCCCAGGTGATCCCTCACTCAGGGCTCCCCAACTCTGGTTCCCAATCATCCTCTGGGTGTCCTTGTGGCCCCCAGCCTCAGCCTGGTCCCGGGAGGTCACTAGAGCGGTGGGATCAGCCTCTGGGTGCTCTCCGGTCGCCGGAGCTCAGGGCCTGGGCCCAGGGCACCAGCCCCGCTTCCCCCGGCGCGGCGCCCACCTTGATGACCTGCTGCTTGATGAGCGAGGGGACCACCACGATCATGACGGCGCCCACCACAGCGCAAAGCAGTCCAACGACGCCCAGCGTCACGGTCGCCCGGCGCGCTCTGGCACCGCTGCCCATATCTGCGCGCCTGGCGCCCGCTCGGCTTTGCGGCTGCGGGGACAGAAGCGACAGAGGCGTGCTCGGACGGCGGCACACTTAGGAATGGTCCGGCAGGTGGCCAACAGCTTTATGCGGCCTGGCCCGGCGGCCGGACCGCCCCCAGAAAGCCGGGGCACGGGATTCGGGCTGGCGGCGGGGGCGGGCCGGGGCGGGGCGCGGATCCGATGGGGCGGGGCGGGCACAGCCGCCAAGACACGCCCCTGTCACTGCCCTCGCCGCGCGCCCTGCAGGTTCCGCGCGGGGGTTCCTGCCAGCCCACAGGGCCTCCTTCCCCGTCTCTCTGCCAGGCCACTGCCTCCTTCCCGCCCCGTCAGCCCCGCACGCCTCACATTTCCTCCTTCCCTCCCCTCGGTCTCCCAAATCTGTCTCTGTTTCCCTTCTCGTCCTGGCCCTCCCTCTCCACGCTTCTTCCCACTCGACGCTGTAAAGACGTCATCATCATCCTTGCCAAGTTCACCGCTTGCTCAGGACAGCCAAGACCCTTAAGGTGGCCTGATGCCGCCGCACCTTCTCTGCCTTCAGCTCGTACACATGACACATGTGCATGCATACATGTACACACCCACGTGGACACACAGTAAACACACACGTGCAACACATGCACCCACATGCACACGTGTACACACATGGCACAATACATGTGCATGCACACACAGTATACACACAGTATACACACTTGCCCACAGTTAACCTCGAAAACTCATCCTAGGAAAACTGCTCCATACCTCACTGCTGAATATCACTATGGTCACCTTCGAAGGACTCCCCTTGGGAAGCTACACTCTGACACCAGCTCCTAGTCCACCCTTCAAAGCAATTTTGGAACTCTTTCTGGAGTGGCCTTCAGAGCTGTCAGCACATGAAGTCTGACAACTAACCTTCCCAAGCTCATCCTAGAAAAAGTACTTTGAAGACAGGACAAGGCCCTGGCATCGATGCATAGCTTCCTGAGTGGAGTTCTTCGAAGGTGACCATAGTGATACTCAGTTATGGAGCACTTAGAACAATTAAGTTCACAGACTTGTCAGACCTTGCACACTCACAAATAAACACTCACATATGTGCACACATAAATGCACCTACAGACAGCCACAGAGACACACACGCGCTCTAACCTAGAACACACTAGCAGGCTCCTACCCTGGGGTCTTTGAACACCTCCCCTTGGGATTCTCTTTCCCATCTCTGTCCTGTTCATGCCTTCAGGCTCTGTCCCAGTGTGCCCTCATCAGGAAGGCCTCCCTAGCCATCCTCTGTAGAAGTGTCCCATGCTTCCTATTCACCTTTCTTATCTCTGAGCACCACCTGGCATGTGACATGTACTCTTGTTGCTGTTCTGTCCATGTCCCCACCTCCCCAGAATGATGACTCTGTCACTCCCACTGGCTGCTGTTCCCTGAGGTTAGAACCCTGCCCAGCAGGTAATCTGCACCTCACATTAAACATAACAACGAATCAATGAGGCTCTTCTACCAGGTGGAGCCTGTGCTAAGAGCTTTATGGGTCCATTTTACAGATAAAAAAACAAAGGCACAGAGTGGTTACATCAACAAAATTGCTTTCTAATGAAGAGGGAGACAGATGACGGGCAAGTGAGTGAATCAGCAATGGGGCTGCTGACGTTGTTGTTGTTAGGTGCTGTACAGTCAGTTCCCATTCACAGCGACCCTGCGTGCAACAGAACAAAACCGTGCTCGGTCCCACACCGTGCCTGCAATCGTCATGCTTGAGCCTGTCATTGCTGCTGCTGTGTCTCTCCACCTTGCTGAGGGTCTTCTTCTTTTTCGCTGACTCTATTGTACCAGGCATGATGTCCTTCTTCAGAGAACATGTCCAGAGTATGTGAGAGGAAGTCTCACCACCCATCACCACCCACACTTTGGTCAGACTCAGCAGACTGTTCCTTCTTTGGGCACTCCGTGCAGTGGGGTAACTGCAGAGAATAAACGCCCCTGAGAAATCAAAGTGGGGTGGGAAGCTGTGGGCTGGCGCTGAGTGGTGGTCACCTCCCATGCCCCGCAATCCTGCAATCCTCCGTGGCCCCCACTTCATCTGCCTGCCCCCAGACATCTGAGTTCGGGGTCCCTTCTGTAGGCTACTCACCCAGTTTCTAGTAGAGCTACTGAGAGAACAAGGGAGTCATTCTGGATAAGTAGGATCTTTCCATGGCTGACCCCTTCTCCTCCCTTGGGGCTCAGCTCAAGGACCCTCCTCAGAAAAGGCTTTGCTGCCCGGCCTGCTGAAACAGGCATCCTCATCTTTCAAGGATCAAATTGTGTCACCTAAAAATAGGAGTCCACTTGACAAGGCCAGGATGCCCAGTCCTCCATTCTGTGATATGATGTCATCATCCCTTATATTGTAAACCCTAAACTCTGTAATGTTAACGAAGCAGGATTAGAGGCGGTTATGTTAATGAGGCAGGGCATATTGTATAGGATTAGGCTGTATCTTGAGCCAATCTCTTCAGAGATATAAGTGAGAGAAGCCAGCAAGAAGGAGAGGGGCCTCATGCCACCAAGAAAGAAGAGCTAGGCACTGAGAGCACCCTTTAGTCCTGGGGTCCCTGCTCTGAGAAGGTCCTAGTCCAGAGAAAGACTGAAGACAAAGACCGTCCATCAGAGCTGACAGAGAGAGAAAGCCTCTCCCTAGAGCTGGCACTCTGAATTCAGACTTCTGGCTTCCTTGATTCCAAGAGAATAAATCCCTGTCTGTTCAAGCCATCCACTAGTGGTATTTCTTTTATGCCAGCACTACTTGACCAAGATGCCACTACATGACTAAGATGCCACCCACCAACCACTCTGTCACATCACCTGGTGTCATCTGAACTTGTCTGATTCAGTCATCTGTTCATGCATCTGTCTCCCTCTGCTCCCAGAGGAAAGAAGCTGATCTGTTTTGCAAATCATTGTCTCCCCTGCACGCTATACCTTGCTCAGCTCACCGGGTCATTAGCTAATCAATTAATTTATCAAATCTCATGGGGCTCCTTGAGGCTTCCAGCAGCCTTCAGCCATAGAGGTGGTTTTATTTTCACTGATGCTTACAGTTCTTGGAAACAAGCCAAGTCAGTGACAACTGGGGTCTGGCCTGGCCTCGAGGTCCATCCTCTCTCAGCGAGGCCACAGTGGCCTTGACCAGCTCACTCCATCCAACTTTTGTTCATTACCCAGTCTTCAAGGTCCAAGTGTGCGTGGTATTTACCCAAGAAGCCCCAAGGCCGTGGCGGGATGGCCTTGTGCCTCTCCACAGTGACACCTGGCAAGGGAGAAAGGCGGAGATGAAAGGATGTCCCACGCATGCGGCCGACCTCGCTGAGTGGAGTCACCGTGGGCAGAGAGGAGGATGGCTTCAGGAGGGGGAGCAAGGTTTCGTCACAGTTTAGAAAGAGGCCTTGTCAGCGAAGCACAAGGGAAAGTGGGGACAAAGGGGTATCAATCTTGACATCAGGATCTGGAGAAACTCAAGTCAGATCGCGTCCCTCCCCGACGCAGGCTTTCTCATGATCAGGAAGACAGAAAACAGCAAGCAGTCGTGAGGGCATGAAGCAGCCGGAACCCTTTCCCTTGGCTGGGTGGACATAAGGTGGTGCAGCTGCTCTGGAAACGCTCTGGCATTTCCACAGAAGGTTGAGTCACTGTGTGCTCAGCAGCAGTTTCACTCCTAGGTAGGCACCCTTCAGAGCACCCCTCTGTTGGGTACCCAAAAGAGTGGAAAACAGGCACTCAGACAGAACCTTGTACACACATGTTCACAGCAGCACTGTCTGCAGTAGCTACGAATGCCAACAGCCTAGACGCCCTTCAACAAATGGGTAAACAAAGCGTGTTCTCGCCGGGCAGTGAGATACGAAATCCAAAACCAAACCCGCTGCCATCCAGTCGATTCTGACTCATAGCAACCTGAACAGGACAGAGTAGCAGTGCCCCATGGAGTTTCCAAGGAGCGCCTGATGGATTCGAACTGCCGGTCTTCTGATCAGCAGCCGTAACACTGAACCACTAAGCCACTGGGGTTTCCACAATGAGATGCTACTCGGCGTGGAAAAGAAAGCAGATTCTGCTACACACAACATCACGGAGGAATCGAAACATGCCCAGGGAAAGCAGCCAGACATAAAAAGGCACCTGTTATAGGCTTCCCTTAATATGAAAAATCCGAAAGAGGCAAACCTGGGCAGATGGAAAGCAGGGGAGGGGTTTCCTGGGGCCAGGGGAGGGTGGGGGAAGGGAGAGTGCGGAAGGACTACTGATGGGTTCAGGGTTTCTACTGGGGGTGATGGAGAACCATTCTAAAATCCATTGTGGTGGTGTTTGCACTCCTGTGTGAATATACCAGAAGCCATTGAATTAAACACTTCAGAGGGAATGAGTCATGTGACATATGAATTAGATCTCAATTGTTGGTTGCTTTTAAGCAGATTCTGGCTCACAGTGACCCCCTGTTTGCAGAGGGGAACTTCTCCCAGGAGTTTTCAAGGCAGTGGCCTTTCAGAAGCAGATCTCCAAGCATGTCTTTCCAGGTATCTCTGGGAGAATTTGAATTACCAACCTTTCAGCTAATAGTTGAGTGCTGAACTGTGTGCCACCATAAAGCTGCTTTAAACAAAGCATGCCTAGCTGTCACCTTACCTGGAACCAAAGCCAGTCTTCACTGTGACCTGCAAATCTGCCGTCACCTCCCTGATCTCGTTTCCCCCTCGTCCCCTTTGTCCACTCTCCAGCCATACCTGCCTCCTGCCTGTGCATCCTCAGTCCCCACCTTGCCCTGTACCTCAGTGCCTTTGCACTTCCTGTCCCCTCTTCCTGGAACTTCTGTTTCTGATCATACATGCAGCTTGCTCTCCCTGCCTCCCAGTCTTTGCTGAAAGGCTGTGTCTTCAGACTTTCCTTCCTGTCCCCCTCTGTAGACAACAAACTACACCCCACAATAGCCTCTGCCCATCCGCTTTCCCAGCTTCATTCTTCTTTCTTCATTCTTCATTCTTCTCCATGAACTTACCACCATCTGCCACACCACAGGACATGTGTATTGGTGATCTTTATTGGCTGTATCCCCCTCCAGACTGAAAGCTCACAGGGACAGGAATGTCCTGTTTTGCCTACTGCTATACATCCGCAGCTCCTAGGATAGTGCCTGGCACTCAGTAATTCTCAGTTGATCAATGTGTGCTGATATCGCCTGAATGTAGCTCTCAGAGCCCAGTAGCCAGGCCCCCAGCTACCCAGGAGCAGGTAGCTGAACCCTTGTGTTCCTAGACACCTTTATCTAAGTGGAGACACGCCATGTAGGGTCCTCACACAGATTAAATGAGCTGCTCGTTACTGCACATTTAGCAACATGCCCAGAGCCAGGGAAACCGCTGGGATAAAGTCCAGTGTGACCAACCCCACATGTGGGCGGCCCACGTACCCCGATCTAGGAGGTGTCCGAACCCAGAGCTGTCATGGCCTGCCAACTAATAATCTGATTAAAGAGCCACAGCTAATTAGTAGTGGGGCAGGGAGAGCAGCAACTTGAAACCAAGACCGGTTATCTCCGGAGCCTGCCGGTGAATCACTGCTCTCTGCTGGGGTAAGTGGAACAGGGACAGGAGGAAGAAAGCAGAGGTGAGGGACAAGAGGGCCGGGAGGAATGTCCGGCAGCCAAGGAGAAAGAGGTCAGAACGTTCTTTGGGACACACCTGCCACCTGCCAGTGAGGGGAGGAGCCGGAGAGCACACCAGGCTTGCTGTGTCTCTGCAGACAGTGCTGATGGAGCACGTACTGTGTGCCAGGCACTGGGCTCTGCAGCCAGTGGTGAGCATGCATGTCCTGGTGGCCAGCCACGGGTGCTAGGGCATGGTAACTGGGGACAGGTAGAGTGAGAGCAGGACACAGGCGACCCGACAGGGGCTGCTGCTCAGGGGTCTGGTCGGTCGTGCGGAGGGATTTGGATTTCATAGCAAGGGTCCCCTCCATAACCTTCCTGCCAGTGGACGTTGCATGGTGACTGGAGCCAGGTGGGTCACCAATACCTAATTCAATCAACTCCATTGCTCAACCGTGTGTCTAGTGTTTCCCACGTGTCAGGCACTGTGCTGGGCAGGGTGGTCCAGCAGTGGACATCGCCAAGACGCCTGCCTTTGTGGGCAGACAAACAGCAATCAGGAATAATGATCTTTGGTGAGTTATATAACACATGGGAGCTGCCCTTTGTGGGGTGGTGGCCACAAGCCACACGAGGCTGGTGAGCCCTTGAGCTGGGGCTGGTCCCAGCTGAGATGGCCTTTTGATATAAAATACACACTGGATTTCCAAGGCTTTGGAGGAAAAAAAGAACACAGAATAGCTCATAATCACTTTTCACATTGATTATATGTTGAAATTGTGGCATTTTGTATCTACTGGGTTAAATAAAATGTGTTATTAAGATCCATCTCATCTGTTTCTTTTCACTTTTTTAACTGTGGCTCCAAGAACATGTACCTGCTGCTAAAAAAGCAGTTTCCCTGGCTTTCTGGTGGGCAGTGCTGTGTTAGGGAGGCGTGGTTGAGGGCCAAGGCTGCTAATCAAAAAGTCAGCAGTTCGAGTCCTCTAGGCACTCCTTGGAAACTCCATGGGGCAGTTGTCCTATGTCTCATAGCGTTGCTAGGGGTGGGAACGAACTCGATGGCTGTGGGTTGGGATGGGGCAAAACTCGCAAAGGAATAGTAGCTCCAGCAGGGATGCCGTTTGGACAGGCAGTTGGGGGAGGTCCTTGGAGAAGCTGACATTTGAGCAGAGAACTAAAGGAAACACAGGGAGGAGTCAGGCAGATATCCAGGAACAGCATTCCGGGCAGGGGGAACTGCCAGGCCAGCAGTCCTGAGGCAGGAGTGTGCCTAGCTTGATTGGAATTAAGCTATTTTCTCATCTAAACACAAATGGCACCTTTGTAGTTATTTTTCTTCAATAGGTTAAATATGTTCCCTTCAATGTTGCAGATGTTAGTAAACCCCAACTCCACTGCTGTCCAAACCCATTGCTCTGACCCTACAGGACAGAGTAGAACTGCCCCATAGAGTTTCCAGAGGGAGCCTGGCAGATGTGAACTGCCAACCTCATGGTTAGCAGACATAGCACTTAACGACTGTGCCACCGGGGTTTCTATGGATATTAGTAGTGGTACCAAATGTCCCCAGTGGTGATCTTGCCCCTGCCCCAGACACAAGTCTCAGGCCCGAGACCCTGCAAACCTGACTTCCTGCAGAGTCATTCCTGTCTTGTGAATTCCTGAAGTTTTGACTTTCCTCCAGGACCTTCCCTCCCTGACTCACAACTAGCAATCAGACTGTCACCTTTGCCCTCAGGCCCTTGGGACTTGTGATATCACCTCTTTGTCAGTGGCCTTTCCAACAGAAAGGCTTTTCAGGACAAAGGTACAAGTGCTCTGCCTGCTCCTAAGATGGAAGCAGTTGGAGACACAAGAGTCATCCCTGTCCCAAGACCCAGGAGGCTCCTCGAAGGTCACCTGGCTCTGCCCTCCCTGCCCAGGGAAGGAATGCGCACGTTGGCTTAATTCACTTGTGTAGCTGTTAGGGTCCGTGATTTTCAAGATGCGACACTGTTACTTTAAAGGTTAAATTTTATTAAAAAAATACGCCCAATAGGAAAAATACTGGTGCACCAGGGACACACCCCAAGCTACACAGAGCAGGGGGCGACGATGAGTTTCCTCAGCGCCCAGTATTTAAGTCGTGAGATTGCAAAGCAGGGAGGGTGAACTGACCTTTACATTGATTGGTTAACTCCTATTAGTTGTAAAATGTGGTCAAGGTCTAGGGGTCACTTGCAGGCTGTCACTTGCAAGGTTGTCCCCAGGCTTGTCTTGTGACAGTGTTTTGTTATTCTATGGTATTTTCTGCTATTAAGTTGTTTCCTGGGGCTTTCTTTAATACCTCCAATTTTTACCGCACCCTTCCTCATTTCAACATAGCAAACATTTGCTGAGTGTCCATTGTGTGCCAGGCCTGGGAGCTGAGAGCTGGAAAGACAATGGTGGCCAAGACAGACAGGGTCTCTCTGTCGTAGCCTTACTTTCTAGTAGAAGAAAGAGAATTAAAAAAAAAGGTGTAAACAAATAATAAATAAGGATTTCAAATGTTCCTAAGTACTGACAAGGGAAACAAAATGAGGTGAGGGCACAGAGATGAAGGGATGGGGTGGGACCTAAAGGATGAGCACTGGGGAAAGCACACTTCCAACTAAAGCAGCAGCAAGTGCAAAGGCCGTGCCAAACAAGGGGGCACATGGGGTTTGTGATCAGCAGCTAGCCAGAAGTTTGGCTGTTCAAACCCACCAAGCAGCACTGAGGAAGAAAAGGCCTGACAGCCCACCCCTGAAAAAATTACAGCCAAGAAAATCCTATGGAGCAGCTCTACCGTGTAACACAGGGGGCCCTCATGAGTTGAAGGCCAATTTCACAGCAGCTACCATCAACAGGCCATGATGGACCCCTTAGACAGGGTCATGGGTTGAACTGTGTTCCCCGAAAACTGCATTGAGAAATTTGACTGGGCCGTGATTCCTGATATTGCGTCTGCTATAAACCCTGCCTCTGTGTTGATAAGGGCAGCCGTTGTGTTGGCAGGACAGGACTCACTGTGTGAGGCTGTTTTGTGCCTGGAGGCAATCTCTTTAGCTATAAAGAAAAGAAGCTAGCAGAGAGCTTTGTGGACCTCATACCAACAAGAAAGCAGTACTTGGAGCTGAGCACATCCTTTGGAAAGGACGGGGGTCCCCGTGCTTCAGAAACTTCCAGTCCAGGGCAAGATTGACGACAAGGATCTTGCTCCAGAGTCAGCAGAGAAAGTCTCCTCCTGGAGCTGACACCCCGAATTTGGACTTTTAGCCCACCAGACTGGGAGAAGTAAACCTTCTCTTTGTAAAGCCATCCACTTGTGGTATGTCTGTTAAAACAGCACAAGGTGACTAAGGCAGATAGGACAGTCATCCCAGTTTATACCTCTCGCCACCAGGTGAATGTTTAAAGCACCTCCCTTTGCTCTCTGAGTTTGAATATCTCTTTCCTTAGTCCTTGATGAAGGATTCTGATTTTAGCCAAAGAAGACTGGAAGGACAGGAGTCGTTTGATCTGATGTAGGTTTGCTAGTTTTTTAGAAGGTGAGAACAGCACTCAAGGCTGTGCAGACAATGTTTACATTTTTAGAGATGCACACTGAAGAACGTAGGGAGAAAGGCCACCATGACTGAGATTTGCTTCAAGTTAATTCAATAAAACAGAGAGAAAAGGATGGATGAAGCCAGTATGGACAAATGTATACATATACATATAATGTACACACACACACACATCAGAGAGATGTGTGTGTGTGTATAATTGTTGAATCTGTGAAATGGGTTATTTGAGCATCTGTGGTTACTCTGAACTCTTGTGTGTGTTTAAGGCTTTTGTAGAATGAAAACACAAGGCTCTGGCCACTGTGCTGAAGGCCAGAGCAGAAGCCGGGTTTGGTGAGGATGAGCTGCTGTGGTTGTCCTGGGTGACTGGGTTGTAGCAACATGGGTTAGAGGGTCCAGGGAGAACTGGCTGGACTCAAGAAGCATTTCGGCAGCGGAGCACACATCCTAAACAGACAGACTGGATGTATAGGGGAGAGACCTCCAAAAAAACCAATGCCATCAAGTCAATTCCAATTCCTAATGACCCTTTAGGGTGGAGTAGAACTGTTCCATGGAGTTTCCAAAGAGCATCTGGTGGATTTGAACTGCTGACTTTTTCATTAGCAGTGGTGACACTTAACAGCTATGCCACCAGAGTTTCCATGAAGGAGAAAAGCAAAACCAAATCCACTGCCATCAAGTCAATTCCAACTCATAGCAACACAGGAGAAAGGGGAGAGGACATTCAGGCTGGGTCATAGCAGGAGGGACTTGGTCATTCAACAAACATTTATGGAGCACTTATGTGCTGCACTGGACACTGGGAATCCAGCGGTGGACAAAGGACACATGGTCCCCGTCTTCCTTGGACTTACAGTCTAGAAGGAGAGCCTGACCATAAATAATCACAGAAGGCTGTAATTAAGAATTATACAATGAGAAAGTAAAAATTAACAAGTTCTAGAAGATCCCAGAAGTACCTCCCCCACCCCAAGAATGTTCTTCTGCTTCTCCACTGCACTCTTGTCCCCAGGAAGATGGCCCCCAGGAATCATGTCCACAGGCTTCCCTGCCTTCTGGTTTCTGGTTAGATCTGGCCAGTGGTGAGCAGGAGATCCAAGGAAGAGAAGAACAGGAAGAGGAAATGTTGCTGGCTCAGCCTCCTCCTTGGGGTGTTTCCTGAGTGTGAGAGATTAGACATGTCGGATAATCATGGGTCACTTCTCTCATCGAGAGTATATTTCCCCTTTCCCTTCAGTCAGGGCTGACCTCGTGACCTGTTTCAGCTAATAGAATGTGGCAGAAATAACACTGCATAGCATCCAAGAATGTATCTGAGGCGATTAGCAGCTTCTGCATTTGCCAAAATTCCTTTTTGAATTCAGCTGACATGTTGTGAGGAAGCTCAAGCAGCTTTGTGGAAAGGCCACAGGAGGGGGAGCCACAAGAAGAGGAGCCACGGCTTCAGGCTACAGCCCAGCTGAGCTTCCCAGCTGACAACCAGCACCATGAGCAAAGTCATTTTGGACCTCCCGGTCATCTCAGGGAGTTCCTCGGTGCTGCAGTCTACATGCTCAGCTGCTAACTAAAAGGTGGGCAGTTTGAGTCCCCCCAGAGGTTCAAGTTCACCCAGAGGTACCTCGAAAAAAAGTCCTGGTGATCAACTTCTAAAAATTCAGCCACTGAAAACCTTACAGAGCACAGTTCCTCCCTGACATACATGAGGTTGCCACGCCATCAAAGACAACACGATGGCAGCTGGTCGCCATTGCAGCACCCCAGCCACCACCACATGAGACAGAAGAACTTGTTCAACCCACACAATACTAAATGCAGAGAAATGCTAAACAGATGTTGTTTTCAGTCACTAAGTCTTGGGGTGGTTTGTTATACAGCAACAGATAGCTGAAACATAGTTCTGGGCACACTGCCTGTAGATCATTTTTGAACAATAATAAAAGCAACTAAAAGTCAGGTACATTTTATTATTACCATGTGCCACTAACTAAAAAACGTCAGTGATAAAATATTCCCCTGACTATGGTCTCAGAGGACATCTGGCTCCATTGACATAACACGGTTTATAAAGGAAATGTTCTACATCTTACTTTGGTGAGTAGTGTCTGGGGTCTTTAAAGCTTGGGGGTGGCCATCTAAGAAACCTCACTGGTCTCGCCTGCTGTGGAGCAAGGGAGAATGAAGAGAACCAGAGACACAAGGGAAAGATGAGTCTGCCGGCTACCACTATTGATTGTTCTCGGGAGGATCCAGGACAGAGCTGGAGAAAAACACAGAACAAGATTTTAACTCCCAAAAAAAGACCAGACTTAGTGGTCTGATAGAGACTGGAGAAACCCCGTAAGTACAGCCCGCAGACATTCTTTTAGCTCAGTACTAAAGTAACTCCTGAGGTTCACCCTTCAGCCAAAGATTAGACAGGCCCATCAAACAAAATGAGACTAAAGGGGCACGCCAGCCCCCGGACAAGGACTAGAAGGCAGGAAGGGACATAAAAGGCAATAATGGGTGACCCAAAGTCAAAAGGAAAGAGTGTTGATGTGTCATAGGGTTGACAGCCAATGTCACAAAACAATCTGTGTGTTCACTGACTGGTGAGAGAGTAATTTACTGTGTAAACTTCATCCTAAGTACAACTTTTTAAAAAAGGGGGATGGGGTAGGGAATAATAAGTAGAAAAAAATTCCCCCTGAAACAACCTTTTACTGGTTTAAGCTCTAAACCAGGAGTTGGCATGCTATGACCCACAGGTGAAACCTGGCCTCCCACCTGCTTTTGTAAATAGAGCATCATGGTACATGGTCATGCTCTTTTGTTTACCAACGCCCATAGCTGTCTTTGCTACGACAGCAGGGGTGGGTGATCACAGCAGAGTCTGTCTGTCCTGCCAAGTCTAAAAATGTGTACTCTGTGGCCTTTTACCGAAAAATTTTGCTATCCTTGACTTAAGGAATTACTGAGATTTCTGTTGTTTTAAAGCACACCTGTGAGCTTCATCCAAGCACATTTTTGTCTTTTGTGTTTTCACAAATATTGTAGTCTACAATGGAATTTAGCACAGAGTAGCAGACACCCTTACATGCATCCTCAGCCACACAGTGTTGAACTGTTTTACTGAATTTGAATATCTTTAAAATAAAAATGCCATTCTCTTTTCTGTTTTAAAACTAAAGAAGGAAAAAAAACTAAGGAAGGAATCAAGAAAATAATTATTATTACCTATTGCCTTAGGCAAAGAAATGAAGAAAAAATTCAAGCCTTGAGTTGCAATAGTGAAGGATTCTGCAAAGAAACTATTAAATGACCCAAGAAGCATCAAAAGAAGGTGGAAGCAATATACAGTGATTATACCAGAAAGAAGCAGTCGATGTTCAGCCATTTGAACAGGCAGCTATAATCAGGAACCACAACGGTAATGTTGGAAGAAGTCGAAGCTGCATTCAAGGCATTGGCAAAAAATAAGGCTCCAGGAATTAATGGAATATCAATGGAGCTATTTCAACAGATAGATGCAGTGCTGGGAGTGCTCACTCATCTATGCTAAGAAATGTGGAGGACAGCTATCTGGCCAACTGACTCAAAGAGACCTGTATTTATGCCCATTCCTAAGAAAGGTGATCCGACCAAATGCGAAAATTACCAAACAATACCGTTAATACCACATGCAAGCAAAATTTTGCTCAAGATCATTTAAAAATGAATGTATAAATGCGACAGTATATTGACAAAAAACTGCCAGAAATTCAAGCTGGATTCAGAAGAGGACGTGGAACCAAGTATATCATTGCTGATGTCAGATGGATCTTGGCTGAAAGCAGAGAATTCCAGCAAGAAGTTCACCTGTGTTTCATTGACTATGAAAAAGCATTCAACTGTGTGGATCATAACAAATTATGGCTAACACTGCGGAGAATGGGAATTCCAGAACACTTAACTGTGCTCTTAAGGAATCTGTCTTTTTAATCTGTGTGCTGAGCAAATAATCTGAGATGCTGGATTATACAAAGAACTAGGCATCAGGACTTGAGGACAACTCATTAACAACCTGTGTTATATTGACGACACCACCTGACTTGCCGGAAGTGAAGAAGATTTGAAATACTTACTGATGCAGATCAGAGATCACAGCCTGAAGTATGGATGGCACCTGAACACCAAGGAAACATAAATCCTCACAACTGGACCAGTACGCAACATCGTCATGAATGGAGAAAGGATTGAGGTTGTCAAGGATTTCATTTTACCTGGGTCCACAATCGATGTTCTTGGAAGCAGCAGTCAAGAAATCAAAAGACGCATCACATTGGGAAAATCTGCTGCAAAGGACCTCTTCAAAGTATTGAAAAGTAAACATGTCACCTTGAAGACTAAAGTCCACCTGACCGAAGCCATGGTATTTTCAACTGCATCATGTGCATGTGAAAGCTGGACCATGAACAAAGAAGACAGAAGAAGAACTGATGCCTTTGAATTACGGTGTTGGAGAAGACTGTTGACTGTACCACGGACCAACAACAGAACAAACAGATCTGTTCTGGAAGAAGTACAACCAGAGTGCTCCTTGGAAGCCGAGATGGCAGGACTGCATCTTACATACTTCAGACATGTTGCTGGGAGGGATCAGTCCCTGGAGAAGGACTTCATGGTAGAGCAGAGAGTCAGGAGGACCCTCAACGAGATGGACTGACACACTGGCCACAACAATGGGCGTACGCATAAAAATGATTGTGGGCATGGCGCAGGACCGGGCAGTGTTTTGCTCTGTTGTTCACAGGATTGCTATGAGTCGGAATCGACTCGATGGCACCTCACAGCCACATTCAGTAAAAACTTGCTGAGAGCTCTCTCTGTCTCAAAATCGTCTGGGCACCAGGGATCAGGAGAGCAGTCCCTCTGTTGTTGGTGTATCTCAGGGGGTGGGGACAGGCATGAGAAACACATCCACGAATAAGCGAAACGATTTCAGATGGTCATTAAACGCATAAAACAAAGCAGCGATTTCATAAGAGTCTGACTGAGGTGAACGGAGTCCTGGGGGCTTTGTGATTCAGGGCTCAGCTGCAAACCAAAGGTCAGCAGTTCGAATCTACCAGCTGATCCTTAGAAACCCTAGAGGGCAGTTCTACTCTGTCAGAATCAAGTCAGTGGCACCTGGCCTGAATTTTTTTTTTTTACTGAGGTAAGGCTTCTGTGGTAGGCGGCTTGGAGGAAGAAGAGGCACCTCTGGGCAAGCAGAGGGCCCAAGCAGCAAGTGTAAAGGCCCTGGGGCACAAGTGAACTTTGGGTGGAATGTGAGAGGAATGTGACTGCCGCAAGCAGCATTCAGGAAAGTGTCAGGACGTATACAGAAGACCTGTAGCCTGTATTTTCCTCTTCTCTCCCTCTCTCTTTGTGCGGTATTTTTTAGGGCTTTTGTTTCCGGGACCAAAGTGGACATGCCCTGTGGTTGTCAGGTGCTGTCCAGTCGGTTCTGATTCATAGCGACCCTGTGAACAGAACGAAACACTGCCCCATCTTGCACCACGTCCACAGTCATTTTTATGCTTAAGCCCATCGCTGCAGCCACAGTATCCTGGAGACCTTACTCCATCCACGTCGTCAAGGTCGACTCCACTTTGAGGAGGCAGCTCTTCTCTAGTTGTCTCCCAAGGGCCTTCCAACCTGGGGGCTCACTTTCCAGCAACACATCTGACAGTGTTCGGCTGCTGTTCGTGAGATTTTCCCTGGCTCATTCCTTTCGTAAGTAGAGTACCAGGTCCTTCAGTCTCGGCTGAAACTTGTCTACCGTAGGTGACCCTGCTGGTACCCACATACCGGTGGCACAGTGTCCAGCATCACAGCCACAAGCCAGCCTCTACTGACAGACAGGTGGAGGCTGCTCACTGTATTACCTCTGCCCTCCTCACCTGATGCAGGACAGGCCCCGGTTTGTTGGAATCTCAGCCAAGTTTTTAGGCTTCCCTTCCTGACTGCAGGGAACCTCTTCACTCTAAATGCCAGTGGGCTGGAAGCGAAGAGATTTTTAAAGCATAGCAAGGCTCTACCTGCTTCCTCGTTTCCGTTTCTGAGGGGCACTGCAGCCCTCCTCTCGGAGACCCCAGCCCCTGCCCAGGGCTGGTGGAGGCTGGGGGACACCTTCAACAGACTCACAGCACCAGGACACCCCTACCCAGCAGGACAGGAGGGACATGCCCGAGACCAACGTGCGTACAAAGAATCCCTCAAATAGAAAATGCCCCAGCCACCTTTAAAATTGTGCTCAGCCGTCTGACTGCACAATTGCCAATTTCTGTCCCTGTTCATGGACTCCAGGCTGAGATATGCTGGGAACCCAGTGGAGGTTAAGTTCCAAAAAATGTTCCCTGGCAACTGATGGATAGCAACACCTTCCTGGGCATGGCTGCCAGAAGCTTCTATCTGGCTGGGGGAGGGGAGGTAAGGTGTACTGGAAGGGGTGCAGGAGGGAGGAGGGGGGAGGGAGTGGGAGCCCTGGACAGTCACTCAACGAGAGTCATTTGTTCAGTGGGTTTTACTGAGTGTTTCCTACGAGCAGGGAGGAAAGTGGGGTGCACTGGATGCAGCCTCAGACGGGCCACGGACCAGTGGCCTCGTACAATGAGTTTACAGTCACACCTGAGACAGCGCTCTCAGGGAAAGGAAAATACTTCATGAGGGCGTGTATCAGGCCTCACCGAGTGGACCTTTATCCAAGCAAACGGGATCTTGTTACTCTCTGCTTCAACCGTCCCCCGGCCCCCCGTGCACGGAGATACTCAAACCCTGACCGCGCCTACAGACCCTGTGGATCGGGCCTGTCCACCTCTTCGAGGTCTCTGCTGGCTCCCCAAGGTCCAGCCACCCCTGCCTGTTTGTTGTGGGTCTCCTAAGGTGGTCACAATGTACCCACCCCAGGCCCTTGACATGGGCTCTACCCACTACACCGCACTCTTCCTCAGGCCTCCACGGCTTGGCTGCATTCTCTGACCAGCTCCCCAACCACACACTCTTTCATGCAGGGTCCTGTCAGACCCTGACGTCATCCAGCACGGCTGTTGTAATGGGTTGAATTGTGTTCCCCCAAAACTTGTGTTAAAGTCCTAACTCCTGGTACCTAGGAATGTGACCTTGCTGGGAAATGAGGTCTTTGACGGTGTTGGCACTCAGCTGTAGGGCCACCCTGGTCCACAAGGAGTAGTGTCCTTATGAAACAAAAGAGGACACACAGAGACTCAGGGGACAGACAGCATGTGAGGACAGAGACGGACTTCTAGCCTCCAGAATACATTTCTGCTGTCATGAGCCACTCACTCAGCTGACAGTACTCTGTCACAGCCTGAGGACACTCAGACAGACAGCTGTCACACCTTGGCCAGTGCAAGAGCTGTCTGCCAAGGTCTGTCACACCTTGGCCAGTGTAAGAGCACCACAAGAGCAGAGACCTTGTCTGCCTGGCAGCTGTACCCCTAGCCCCAGGGCAGGGTCCCCTGCACACGGGGACATGCTCGTTTGTGGAATGAACAAACAAATAGGTGAGTTAGGGAGCCTGGGAGTCAGGAAGACTTTCTGAGGAAGGAAGACTGGACCACATTTGACGGATGAGGATGAGTGGGCTGTGGTCCTCACCCTTGTCTGACCTTCGGAACCCCCCTAGGGTGGGGTTGGGGTCCTGCAGGTGCGGTGGTTAAGTGTTTGGCAAGATCTACCACCAGCTTCCTGGAAACCTGTGGGGCAGTTCTACTATACACTGTGTCATGGTTTGAATTGTGTCCCCCCAAAAATGTGTGCAGCCATGTGGCTGGGATATGGTTCCCAGTATCTTGGAAATGTCCTCCATTGTGTGGTTTTGCTAACCTGTAGGTTAAAGGATTAGGGTGGGGCTGTGAATTCCTGCTATGGGGAAGTTTCCCTGGAGTATGGCTTGCCCCACCCTTAATGCTTTTAGCTTGCAAGGAATAAAAGGAAAAACAACCAAGGACAATTTGAGAACCTCGCTACCATCAAGCAAGCAGCACCGGGAGCAGAGCACGTCCTTCAGACCAGAGGTTCTTGTGTGAGGACGCTCCCTGGACAATGACTGATGCAATACCGGACTTTCCTCCAGAGCCGTCAAGGGGAAAGTCTTTCCCTGGAGCGGACACCCTGAATATGGACTTGCAACCTACCGGACTGTGTAAGAATAAATCTTTCTTTGTTAAAGCCATCCACTCTGTGGTATTTCTGTTAGAGCAGCCCTAGCTGACTAAAACACACTGTTTGTTTGGTTTGGGGCAGAGCTATAAAGACCCCCAGGGTTGTCCCCAATCTCAGGGACTCTGACTTACTGGGTCTGGATTGACCCAAGGGTTGGTGCAGTTTTAACGAACCCTCCATCCCACCCTCCCACCTCGCCCCTGAACCCCAGCCCTCTTTCCCTGCCCTCCAAACTCCCCCATCTACTCACCCCCCAGTGATTTCAACCTGTAGATGGGCTAGATGAGCCATCAAACTCTGATTCTGCTTCTCCAGGTCCTCAGCTGGGACCTTACTAGCTAGACATGCAAAGCACTATGCCCACCCCAAGTTCACAGAGGCAGACACTGGGGCAGGACCCTGCAATCGGTGTTTCCACAGTTGCCCTTGTGAGTCTGAGAACCCCTAGGCGAGGAGAGGACAAACTTTCAGCCTGGTGTTGGGAGGAACCCTGGTGGCCCAGTAGTTAAGAGCTCGGCTGCTAAGAGGTTAGCAGTCAGAATGCACCAGCTGCTCCTTGGAAAAACTACGGGGCAGTTACACTGCCCTGTAGGGTGACTGTGAGTCAGAATTGACTCAAGGGCAACGGGTTTGGTGTTGGGAGGAAGGAACTCCCACATGGGCAGGGAGCAGTCCTCCAGCTCTTGCTCTTGGTGACAGACCCTCAGCTGTCCTGAACACCAGTCTTCCCCTGGTGGCCCCTGGGATCCAGAGCAGCTTCAGAGCTACAGGTTTGGGAACCTTGAGTGGATCTTGGCTCTAGCTGGGGTCAGCGCAGCCCACTTCAGGCCAGCCGGAGGACGGGAGGGGGCCTCCTCTGCCTCCTGTCCCCAAGGTTGCCCCATGGGAAAAGGGAAAAAGCCGCCAGGTGAGAAGGAAGCTATTTCAGAGGTGTACTTACCACTCCCAAACTATCAGGATTAAGTTCCTGAAATACTACCCTGAGGACCTCAATCACAGGGAAAAAGACACTAGTGTGACTCTGAGCTTTGTGATTTATGTAATCGCTGGGCGTTTGAGTTCTTTTCCCCTTATTCTACTCCTCCTTCTCCCCTCCCCATCTAATCACACGCTTCCCCTTGCTTTGATAGTTCTAGAATCCCAGTCCTTCTCCCCGTCTCTACCACACCTTGGTTCAGCCTAGGGGTTCTCCAACACCAGCAAGCATCAGCCTCACAGGGCTGGGGAGAACACAGGAACCCCTCCAGTGTCTGACCCAGCAGGTCTGGGGTGAAACCTGAGAATCTGCATTTCTGGCAAGTTTTCCAGGGACTCTGATGCTGCTGGCCCTGGGAATTCACTTTGCAAACTGCTGTTCCAGGTCACCACTATCTCTTGCCTGGAAGACAACCACAAACCCCTAAATGGTCTCAGTCTTCTCTCTCATCCTCTCCAGCCCACAGGCAGGCGGTTTCTGAAACCATCCCTGAAACGATCACTCCCTGCTTTAAAAGTTCCAGTGGCTTCTGTGAAGTCCAAACCACTACTGGCTGGTTTCTGTGAAGTCCAGCCACTACTGAACACCCGGTCCCAGCTCTGGGTGCTTTGTGTGTATTCCCCCTCCGCCCCAAACTCTGCCCAGAGTGAGTCATTAATGCAGGAAAAAAGAAGGAAAGCGAGCCAGAAAGGTTTTCAGGAATTGTTTGTTTTCATTTACTTTTGAAGAGACATTGATCATAAAAGTAGTTGATATTTACAGAGCCCTGAATTAGCGCCAAGGATCCCTGATGGCCCAGTGGTCAAGGGCTCAGCTGCTAACCGAAAGATGGGCAGTTTGAAACTCTATGTATGGGACAGTTCTACTCTGTCAAGTGCAGTGTTTGTGAGTCAGAATCAACTCAGCACCACCCAGCAACAACAAAAGAGGGTGTAGTCTGTGTGGAAACCCTGCTGAAGCCGATCCACCACAGGTGACCCTGCTGGGGTTTGAAGTGCGCGTGGCACAGCTTCCAGCCTTCTAGCAACATGATGGTCACCATGGTGGGACAAAGGGACAGATGAGTGGTGACTCAGACAGACTTGCACAAACCAGGTAGAGAGGCCTGGCAATCAATTTTTAAAAACTAGTCAGTGAAAACCCTATAGATCATAGAATGTTGGCTAAGAGTTCCACTTGCTTACTTTGGAGACACTAATCGCTGGAGACAGCGGTGTCATTGGGGTTGGTGTCCCCCAGGGCGGTGTGGTAACTCATGGTGTTAGCCTTCCGCCACAGACCTCCTTCCTTACAGACCACAGACCTTAGTAATGTTTTTTTGTACTCCCGCTACTTATAAACCGTAATTCCCAAATAGCGCTCCTTTGTTTCCTTTAATTACCATTTCACTCTCAAAAAAAAGCTATTGAGATAGGTTCACAAATATTCTTTACTGCAACATTATAGCAAAAAACACCAGAAAATTTGACCAAATCAGTGACTATAAAAACACGGTCAGCAACAATGGGCCACGCTTGCAATGAGTGCAAACAAAACCCTGTGATTCAAAACACTACTGTAACTGGGTTATAGCGACAGCTCTGACTGGAGTGCATTTAAAAAAAAAAAAACATTAAAAAATTGCCATGGAGTTGATCCTGACTCACAGTCATAGCAAGCCCGAAGGCTTGCTCCAAAGTAGAACTGCCCCACAGAGTTTCCAAAGAGCAGCCAGGGGACTCAAACTGCCAGCCTTTTTGTTACCAGCCTGAGCTCTTAGCTAGTGAGCCACCAGAGCTCTACTGAAACTCTAAAACCCCAAAAACGCACTGTCGCCTAGTGGGTGACTCAGAGTGACCCTAGAGATCAGAGTAGAACTGCCCCACGGAGTTTCCAAGGAGTGTCTTGGCGGATTTGAATTGCCAACTTTCTGGATAGCAGATGTAGCACTTAACCCATTATGCTACCAGGGTTTCTGCTGAAACTCTAGAGGTCCTAAAATTAAAAAGAAGACAGGGGAGCGGTAACTAGAGAACGAGTAGGACGCTTCTCCGTGTTGTCTCACCCTAGGCCTCCCCTTCTTCAAACACTGACACCCCACGGGCCCGAATTCCAGATTGAATAGGACTCTTAGAATGGGTGGCACTTTGGGGTTCTTTCTGCTGCCCTGTTTCATTTTCTCTGGGATTTCTGAGAAAAAAGAACTGAAATGAAGGATTTTGCCAGCAGAGAGCTGATAAGAGGAAGCTGAGCTTTTGGAGTGAACAAAAACTCTTGTAATTCTGCAAAACAGCATTTTAGATGTTGTTCAGAGCAAGCTGCTTTCTCATGGAAGGAGTCATCTTTTAAGTCACATCAGAACCTCCAACAGCCAGTGCAGAAAGAAGCTGGTGTTCCTGTCATTTTGCATAAATAGTTACAGGCTCCCACCATTTCTATGGAAACTTTACATCAGAAAGCCTCAAAGGAAAGCTCTGGAAGGCTGCCCAAGTAACTGGTAACTGGGGTGCCTCTGGGGAGGGCAGCCAAGAAGGACTGAGACTTACTTCTTGCCAGGAACTCTTCCTTAAATGTGATGGCTATAAAACATGTCCCTGAATTCTTCACCCTGTCTCTCATCAAAAGGTGGAGCCTAATTGTCTTGCTGCTCCATTGTCCCCAGGGCCAGAGCTGTCATGCCAGGCACAATGTCCACAGTCCTGACCAGAAGAAGTGGGAGAGTGAGTGGAGGCCAGTGAGCTTCCTCTCTAACAGTGTGACTAAAAGTGGCACCTTCCAGTGGTACTCACTTCTCCCCCTGCAGTGCAGTGGAGGTGGCTGTGTAGGACTTCTGAGGATAGGTCACAGAAGGTGATTCACTTCTCTGGCACTTAACAGTCCACAGGTGGCTGGTGGCCCAGGACAGGCAGGAGACTCAGCTCCTTAGGGTTATCCAGGGATCCAGCCTCCTCTTATCTCAGACCTGGCTCACACTCTTGAGAGTCATCCAGGGAACCCAGCCGCCATGCTGGGAGGAAGCCCAGACCACGTGAAGATGCCACATGTAGGTGTTCTGGGGACAAACTCCACTGAAATCCCAGCTAAAACCAGCATCAACTGCTAGGCCAGGGAGGGAGGAAACCTTCCTGACTGGCCCTACTACTGTCTGACGCCAAGCACTGCCCAGCTGAGCCCCAAAACCCAATGCCATCAAGTCAATTTTGATTCATAGTGATCCTATAGGACAGAGAACTGCTCCACAGAGTTTCCAAGGAGTGCCTGGAGGATTCTATCTGCTGATCGGTATTTTGGTTAGTAGAGGAAGTACTTAACCACTATGCCCCTGGGGTTTCCTTGGAAACCAGCTGAGCCCAGTTACCCTCAAAACAGGGAGACATCATCATAACACTTTGTTGCTATCTACTAGTAACTTTTGAATAGTTTATTTAATAGATAACCAGTTATAGATAATCACACAACATTTTGCATTTTTGAAACCATAACTATATATTAGGTGTGTTTTTTTATTTTAAAAACTGTAATAAAAGCTTTGCTGTTTTTAACATCTCGAGATTTGCATAAAATCTAAAAAAAGCTAGATCATAATTATTTGTTCAATATCCTTTTTAGCTTTCATGCGAATCTCAAGACATTCGAAACAGCAGCAAAGCTTTTCTTCTTGGTTGTAGAGTATTTTAAGCACTCATAAAAGAATAGAAAATAATATAACAAGCAGCGTGAATCTACTACCTAAGTGCTCTAACAAACCATAATATTACGTCAGATTTGTTTCTGCTTATTTTTCTTAAGAGAGATGAAATTCACATACCACAAAACTAACCATTTTAAAGTGAACAGTTCAGGGGCGTTTGGTACATTCAGAATGTTGTACAACCACCACGCCATCTAGCTCCAACATTTTCATGAGCCCAAAAGGAAATCCATATAGTTACTCCTCCCTTCTCCCTGCCCCCATACCAATGCCTGAATTTTTGTATGAGAAACTGACTTAAATTGTAAACTTTCACTTAAAGCACACTTAAAAAAAAGGGATTATAGGAAAGTTTTGGCCAAGCTGAATTCCTTCTAGAAACTCAGAGGGAAGATCACATCTCCTTACCTCATCCAGCTTCTAAAGGCTGCCTGCATCTCTTGGCTTGTGGCCCCCCACTGTCTTCGAAGCACATTCCTTCAGCCTCCACTTCCATCGTCACCTCACCTTTTCCTCTGCTGTTGTCACACCTCCCTCCGTCTCCTACTTACAAGACACTTGAGATTACATTTAGGACACCTCCCCCCAGGTTATCCAAGATAATCTCCCCCACTTGAAGGTCCTTCATCCCATCTGCAAAATTTCCTTTGCTATCTAAGGTGACACACTGACAGCCTCTGGGGATAAGAACATGAACGTCTTTGATGGGTTATGATTCAGCCTGTCACAGAAGGCCTCTTTGATGACATAAAATCTGAATCAAGATGGAATGATTGAGAAGGAGCCCACCATGTAAATATCTGAAAGGAGGGCATTTGGGGCAAGGGAGCAGCAAGTGCAAAGGGCCTGCGGCAGGAGCCAGTTTGGAGGGTTGGAACATGGACAGTGAGACCGGGGTGGTACCAGATGCAGTCAGACAGACAAACAGGTCAGAGCAGGTAAGACTTGTAGCTAGGCATGAACTATCACCTGTTCCAGTTTGCTCAGGCTGCAATAACTGTAGAGAGGAACTATGATAAAGAAATAGAAATCAGAGTCCGGTAGGAGAGCGTCACAGCATAGGAGACACCAAGGACAGGGCAGCCCCAGAAGTCTCTTTGAGGAAGTGCAATAGACCTGAATGGCTGGATGGCGAGGTAGGACATGAGGGTGAAGGAAGGCACGGCTAGTCTCAAAGAGCCTTGTCACAAGCAGAAGATGCCATATCATCCAGAGACTACATCAAGACGAGCTCACAAGAACTAGATGGTGCCTGGCCACCACCAATGACTGCTCTGACAGGGGCCACAATGTACTGTCCCTGGTGAAGGAGGATGAAAATGGGCAAACCAAACTAGAATGCTATACAAAGACCACAGCTGATGATCTGTCCCAGTCTGACAGAAGTCCCCTGAGGACATGGCTCTCAGACTCTCTGTTAGCCCAGAGCTGAAACCAGTACTGAAGCCAACTCTTCAGACAAAGATTCAGAATGCAAGAAGGAGAAACCAGTGAAACAGAATTATCACATGACCTAGTCACCATGCTCCTGGGTACAAGCCCCAAAGAACTGAAGACAAAGACTCAGACGAAAACCTGCATACACATGCTTACAGCAGCACTATTGACAACAGCCAAAAAGGGGGAAAGGACCCAAGTGTCCATCAGCTGATAAATGGATCAAATATGCAGCATATCCATACAATGAATGTTATTAATCCATAAAAGGGAATGAAATTCTGATATATGCTACAAAGGTGAAGCATAAAAAACCTTATACTAAGTGAAAAAAAGCCAGAGGTAACAGCGTGTGTTGTTATAGGACTGCATTCATATGACGATCCAGAATAGACACATCTATGAGACAGCAAGTAGTCTGTGGTTGCCAGGGGCTGGGGAGGAGGATGGGGAACAAAGAGTGACTGCTAGGGGTACATTGTTTCTGTTGGGGGTTGTCACAGCTTGGATTGTGTACTCCCCCAAATACGTGTCTACTTGTTTAGGTCACTGGAGACCCTGGTGGAGTAGTGGTTAAGTGCTCCAGCTACTGACCAAAAGGTCAGCAGTTCGAATCCACCAGGCACTCCTTGGACACTATGGGGTGGTTCTACTCTGGCCTATAGGGTCGCTATGAGTCTGCATCATCTTGATGGCAATGGGTTTTCTGGTTTGCCTAGGCCATGATTTCTGGTATTGCAGGGTTGTCCTCCCTTTTGTGACCTGCTATTATCATCCTGTGTGTTGGAAATCCTAATCTCTACAATATTAATGAGGCTGGGTTAAAGGCAGTTACATCAGTGAGGCAGTACTCACTCTATGGGATTAGGTTTTGTCTTGAGTCAATGTCTTTGGGGACATAAAAGAGACAAGCCACAGAGAGGAGAGGGACTTCATACTATCAAGAAAGAAGCTCTGGGAGCAGAAGGCATTCTTTGGATCTGGGGTTTCTGCCCTGAGAAGCTCGTATTCCAGGGGAAGGTTGATGACAAGGACTGTCCCCCAGTGCCGACAGAAAGCTTCCCCCAGAGCTTCTAGTAGACTTCTGGTCTACTAGACTGTGAGAGAATAAACATCTCTATGTGAAAGGCATTCACTTGTCGTATTTCTGTTAGATCAGCACTAGATGACTGAGACAGATGTGACGGGAAAGGTTTACAGCTACACAAGGTGGTGACTGCGCAGCTTTGGGAACGTAGTAAATTGCACCAAATTGTCACCTTGAAATGGTTCGGATATTACATTTTTATGTTACATGTATTTTACCACCAGAAAACAAAAGAAAAGAATGAGGAGGAGGGAGGGAGGAGAAGGGAGGAGAGAGGGAGGGGGAAGGGGGAGAGAGCAGAAGCAGAATGAAGGAGAAAAAGGTGGTGGGAGCTCCTAAATCAGCCGTGCACTCTGACTTCTTTCCCCGTGGTGATGACACCCGGGTCAGCAGTGCACTGCCTCGTCACACCCCCTTGTGGCTGGTGACGTGCCCACAGCAGCCTTGGAGGGAAAGACATCTTTTAGGCAGCAGGGAACACACTTTCCAAGAGAGACTTCTACAAGCCTCTGTCCCCACCTTCCGTTTCCTAAACACTCACCCGCATCTTGATACTACTACACACGTACTTTTTTGCATGCAACATTTTCTTTGTTGAATTGTGAATGAAATATCTGTAACAAAGCATTCGCCAGCCCGACACTTTCTACGTGTGTAATTCAGTGACTCTGATTATGGTCATCGTGTCGCGCAACTGTCACCAACATCCTTGTCCAGATAATGCCACCACCATTCACAGAAGCTCAGGGTCCCCTAAGCAGGGACTCCCCTCTCCCCTCCCTACCACCCCAATAACCACTCATCAGCTTTGGCCCCTATATATTGGCCTATTTCACACACATACTGAGCCAACAGCCCTTAACTTAAGTCTCAGCTGTTCCATGAGACCTGGATTCCAAGAGCTAATCAGTCAGTCACGAAAGGTTAAGGGGCAGGTGAAGAAGCCAGCTATAGAGACGCTTGACAACTATCCAAGTGACCGGTGAGAAACAACCTATTTTTTGGGGGGAGGTGACAGTCAGTCAGGCTTACGGTTTGTCACAGCTTTTGGCATTTAAGATCCAATTTTGCCTTTCGCTCTGAATCCAAGTATAGCTAATAATTAGCAAAGCTCAGTCCAAGTGACAGGTGAGGCAATCGGTATCTACATCAGATGCCCTACTGGAGGGCAAAGTCCCCAGCAAGGAGGCAGAGGGGCTCCAGCAATGTTTTTCATATAGGAGGTGATTTTCTCAAGTGGGGTAATGACTGGGGTCCTAGCCATCATGAGATATAAGTACTGTTACCTGTCAGATTAGCAAAGCTTAAAGTCAGAGAAACTCCTGTGTGGGCTAGGATGTGGGGAGGCAGGCACTACTGACTGCTGCTGGCGGGGTGTGACTTTCTATGATCTCTTTGGAGGGGAGTTTGGAAAAACCTGTCTAAATTTAAATGCATGTGCCCTTTGACCCTATAAAGTTCACATCTAGAAATTTCTCTTTCAAATGCACATGCATACAGGTGCAAAGATCTATGGGTAAGAATTGTTGTGTTGATGATAAAATCAAACAAAACCCACTGCCATCGAGTGAATTCCAACTTATAGTCGCCCTATGGGTCAGCGTAGAACCACCTCACAAAGTTTCCAAGGAGAACCTGGTGGATTTGAACTGCCGACTTTTTGATTAGCAGACACAGCACTTAACCACTGCACCACCAGGCTTTCTTTGATAGTAGTAAAATGCTGGAAGCTGCCTAAGAGTCCAAAAGTTGGGTACATCTTAACTTACTTAGGGTTCATCTACAACAGTGCCCCCCAAAGAACTTTCTGCAGTGATGGACAAGTTCTGTATTTATCCCGTCCAGTACAGTAGCCCCTAGCCACATGTTTCTACTGAGCATATGACATGTGGCCACTGAAACGGAGGAAGTGATTGTAGCTCATCTGAATTTAAATATCCACATGACACTCATGGCTGAAGTGTGGTACAGCCCAGATCCACACAGTGAAACGCTCTGCAGCTGGGAGCGAGAATAGGACAGACCTCCATGGATCAATTAAAACATTATTCTCAAACTCTAATTTTAAGTGACACAAGTGTGTATACAGCAGGTCTCCTTGTATGTTGCAATAAAGGGCGTTGAATAGTCTTCCAAATGCACAGAATACCTAGACAGACATGCAACAAACTGGTAACCATGGGACAAGAGCCAGGGGTTACAGACAAGCGAAAAAGGAAAACTCATTTTTTATTCTATTCTATTTTTGACTTTTCACCTATTATTTTCTAAAAACAGTTGCTGCAATTCTAATACATGTATTAGAATTGGCGTAACTTTAATATGTGTGAAGTACATTTATTACTTTCTAAAAACAGTTACCTTAATTCTAATAAAGCCGAGACAAGTGCTGTCGAGTCGGATCCGACTTGAATAAAGGAGTTCTGTTATCTCAGTTCAGAAACCCTGGTGGCACAGCGGTTAACCGAAAGGTCAGCAGTTCAAATCCGCCTGGTGCTCCTTGGAAACTCTATAGACCAGTTGTACCCTGACTTATAGGGTCACTATGAGTCAGAATCGACTCGACAGCAATTAAGTTTTGAATTCAGTTCAAGTGGAGGACATTGTGGTCAGTAGGGGTTCAGCAAAAACTGAGTGGAACCCTCAGTGACAAAGACTGACTCAACAGCCACAACAGAGGGCTCCAACACAGCAGAGGGCGCAGGGGCAGACAACGCTTTGTTGAGTTCTATCCCTTGAGTCAGAATTGACTCGACAGCAATGGGTTGGGTTGGGTTATGACTTGTTAACCTTAAAACAGAAACCATTCTGCTTGTGCCTCCAACAGTGCTCACCAGCCCTCAGACGAAATTATTTCTTTTAACTGTCCCTAGACTCATTGGCCCATCCCCGAGTTGACCTAGACAGCACAGCAACGAACAAGTGACATGAAATGCTCTTCTCATATGTGACTTGCTGGCCCCAACTCATAGCCCCCCAGACAGCCGTGAAAGGGCCCAGAGACCCAACAAGCTAAGACAAAAAGCTGCAGCTGACAGTCCTGTTCCAGCCGCTGCTTCTTCCAGACCTTGGTGGCCCATCACAGCGTGTCCCCAGCAGGGTCTCCTGACGGTTTTCAGAAATCAGACACCTGCCTGCCCGAGCCTGCGAAGCTGTGTGAAACACCTAGTGTTTTGGGAGGAAGCCCATGATGAGCAAAATCTTGGAAATACAGACACTGAGATGGAAACATCAGACCACTGAAGACACAGTTATCAACAGAAAGATCAAATACGCCCTCATCCATCGCAGGAAGAAGCACGAGGCTGGCCTGTGTCCTGTGTACACATTTAAGGAATACCTGGCGTGAGCTCAGTGGCTGACCTCCAGGACAGCTGCACTGCGGTCCACATGTGCGCAGTACGCTACACAAGACAGAACTTGCTGTTATGATGAATCATTCTCTGTCTGTCTTCTCCTGTATGGCAGCCTCTGGCCACACGCTTCTACCGAGCACTTAAAATATGGCCAGTGCAACTGAAGAATACATTTCATTTAACTGTACTTACTTTTCATTTAAATAGCTCCACGTGGCTAGCCAGCTTCTTAGAAGGCAAGCTTCAAGCCTGTTACTGACAACTTGGCTTCCTCTTTCATTTTTCAAAGAAATCACTTAAAAACCAAACCCACTGCTGTGGAGTCAATTCCAATTCACAGTGACCCTACTCTGGTAGCTCTGAACTGCCGACCTTTTGGTGAGCAGCCAAAGCACCTAAACTATTATATCCCCAGGGTTTGATCACTTAGACCCTGAGAATTCCCTGAGGCAGTAGACGCTGCTGCTTCTACAGGTGGTGTTTGGCAAACTATTCCCGACACCTTTGGCTTGCTGAAATGACATGGAGCAACTTGTTGACATGGTACTTCCTGGAGTGGAGCCTGATTCAGACATTTAGGGGCTCTGAGAGCTGAGGCTGCGGTTGCGGCAGTGAAATCACCCTCCCCCTGCGAAAAGAAGGCCTCAGTTCTCGAGGTTCTTAGCAGAGAGCTGAGGGCATGAGAGTTACACGTATAGCTCTGGAGTTAGTAGCCAGTGTGACTGACCTTGCCCAAGTCCTTGTCTCTCCGTGCCTCAGTTTCCACATAAACAAGATCCTAATGAGAACCGGGCCTGCGTCATCGAGTTAGGAAGTTTCACATTGAAGTGTTGAGAGCATTTCCTACTCAGTTGTGTTTGACAGATGTTTATTATTCATCGAAGGGAACAAGAGAACTAACAGTGTGCACACCCACAGCTTGTAAGGAAATCCCAGGTGGTGACAAGCGCCGTGAGTACGTCAAGTACTGTATCTGCTAACCATGAGGTCAGCAGTTTGAATTTGCCAAGTGCTTCTTGGAAACTCTGTGAGGCAGTTCTACTCCATCCTGTAGGATCACTCTGAGTCGGAATGAACTTGATGGCAATGGGTATTCTGGTATTAGGTGCCAGGGAAACGGCAGTGTCTAAAGTGACCTCCCCAGTAATTAGCTTTCATCCCTCCATCCCAGAATCATCATATGGATGCCACAAACAATTTATTCCCAAAACTTTTGGATTTCTCTTTTGGCTAGAAAATATTCAAAGAAAAAAATCCAATCTGTTTTAAAATATATTTTAAAAAAATAAAAGAAAGAAAAGCAAGAGCAGAACAGTTCAAAGCCCTCTGTAGGTTCTCCACCTTAATGTGGACACTGCAGCCATGTATTAAACACTTCATGTGATGTCAGAAGGTCAAGTGCATCTGCATTCAATGCAATTCCCTGTATCAGAATGGAGGCAGCGGGGTCCACTTGATGAGGTATCTTTTTATAGAGATGAAAATATTTTAATTAAAATTTGAAATTTTTATCTATTGATCAAAAAAAGTTAAGTTCTCAAACAAAAATATTTTTAAGCAAAAGCAGTGAATTTTGGTTTAAAAGTTACCATGTCTCTTCAAAAGAAAATGCTAAAACATCAAGACAACATGAAATCGTCCTCACTGATTTTGGACAGGACTTGTTAATAATTATAGATCAAGAACTCAAGGCAGGTTCAGCATGCACCTTCCAAAATGACAGCAATGTTTCCACCTCGTAACAGTCACACCCTTGTGTAGGCTCTCCCACACAGAGCTGGCCTGGCCTGCGTAACCAGTTGGGCGATGCAGAAATGTAGGCGTGTGACTAAAATGACAGTCATAAAGGACACAGTGTCTTCAACTTGGTGCTTTCTTAACTTACTCACTCTGGGGAGGCTGGCTGCCCTGTGTTGAGGTCACTCGAGCAGCCCCATGGAGAGGTTCCGACATTCAGCATCATCTGGTCAGCCACGCAGGAAGGGAGCCTTGCTGGCAGCACGCTCTGCAGCCCCAGTCAGGCTTTCAGATGAGACTGCAAGAGACCCAAGCCCAAAGCCACCAGTTAAGGCACACTCAAATTCCAGACCCTAAGAGTCTTCACGCACAAGGTGCTGAGCTTGCTGGTAATTGGCCATGCAGCATTGTGTAACTAACACAGCAGGCACTTACAGAAGGTGACAGTGAGTCCAGGAGGTGTGGAAAACATGGCTGGCTACACACTAAGTAGACCCTCTACCTATCTTTGCTTCCTTGCAGATCCTCAGCTCTGCTTAAGAATTCTCCTCACGTCTCTTTGACTTGGGAATCCCACCCTCAAAGGACTCACCAGCTAGCCTTAGCCATTCATCGGTCCTCTCATCCCATCGTGGGCAGATGGTTTAAAAACAGGCATTGGCTACATGTCAGGAAGCTGTTATTTCAATGTTTTTCTAAAGACAAGAGAAAATACTTCAGTGAGTGTTTTGGCCCAAAGGAAAAGCCAAAATTGCATTCTGGAATGAAATATGAAAAACAAGATGCTGATAATCCTGCAAACAAACACAAACCTGTCTTCACTGTGGGTAGGAGTCCGTGTCTGTGAGGGTGTGATGCTATTATTGTCTGAGTATGAGATTATTATTTTTTTCCTCACATTGGGCTCCAGAGAAAGGAGTAGGTGTTGACTTCAGGTGTGGACAGTGTAGCCAAAAGTCCTCCTCCGAGGACAAGGAAGGAAGTCAGGTCAGGGCCACGGAGAAAGATAGCCTACCAGAGCCTTCCAGGAGAGGACCACTGGTATCTGCAACACCCATCTCTATGCCAAAATTTCCCTTTATTACCCCTATGTCTGGCTTGGGGGGAAAAAAAAAACACCTATAGCCAGAACTTGGCTGCGATTTGGGGAGCTAAGGAAAAAGCCTGGAGACCTTGGTGGTGTAGCAGTTAAGTACTGTTCAAATCCACCAAGCGCTCCTTGGAAACTCTACAAAGCAGTTCTACTCTATCCTTTAGGGTCTCTATGAGTCAGAATTGACTCAACGGCAGTGGGTTAAGGAAAAAGCCTGCGTACCTGACACAACACAGAGAGCAGAAACAGCCCAGAGAAGCCAAGCACAGGATGGCAAGAGGTGGCTGGCATCGCCTACTGGGGCAGAAGTGAAAGCCAGCCCAGATTTGCGGGCTGGGTAGGCCTTCCTCAAAAGTTCCAGCAGTACCAGGGCAGGGAAATGGGTTAAGGAGTGGATGTCCTAGAAGCATCACACACAATGAAAGATGGGTGCTTGTGGAATGGGCTTTAATAGCAATGTTAACCTTTGAACCCTGGCCAACACCAATGCCTGAGCCATACCTCCTTGCTCCCTGTAGCTTGCATTCAAACTGGTCATCCACCCACTGTAATTCATCCAAATTGGCTTCCCTCTTTCCTCCCTGGGGTTTGTGGTTGCCTACACATTTTAAGATCGATTCAGCGGTTTGCAAATATGTCATAATTGCTCTTAAATCAATGGCCATCTCTGAGGAAGAGAGGTGTGAGTCTCAGTTAGTTTCCTGTCCTAAAACCTGTGTTCCAACCACGAGAGGAAAAATGGCACTAATAACTAAAGAAACAAAAAAAGAAGATGTTACAACTTCGATGACAAAAAGAATAGGCATGTAACCCAATTCTGGTCAATGAGGACAAGTCATCTTGAAGGGACTTCTGGGAAAGATTTTCTTGCTTTTGGTAAGAGTCATGGAGACTCTGGGTGATGGAAATGGTTAAGTGCATGGGTACCAATATAAAGGCTGGAGGTCTGAGTCCACCCAGAGGCACCTCAGAAGGAAGGCCTGGGTGCCTGCTTCCAAAAGATTGTAGCCATCGGAAAACCCGCAAAGCACAGTTCTGCCCTAAACACATGGGGTCACCTTGAGTCAGGATCAACTTGACAGCAATTGCTTTGGTTTGGTCAATAAGAGTCACAAGAAAGAAACGTAACCTTTCTCTCCCTTGGACAGGTGATGGCTGAAACTGCTGCATCATCCTGCTGCATACACCCAGAAAAGGTCGGAAATTAGGGAATCACAGAAAAGTGAAGGCAGAACCTGCCCTAGCTCTGCGTGTCTGGTTATCAAGAGAATCTATTTCCCTAATGCTTAGGCCAGTTGGGTTTTCTGTTACTGAAAGTTAAAAGCATCTGAACTAATACACTATAGGTTCAATAAGGCTTTAATGAAACGCATAACTACCAAAACAAACAAACAAAAAACATTGCTGTCCAGTTAATTCCAACTCATAGTGACTCTATAGAACACTGCAGAATGTCCTCACAGAGTTTCCAAGGAGCACCTGGTGGATTCAAACCGTTGACCTTCTGGCTAGCACTTAACAACTACGCTACCAGGGTTTCCATGGTAGCTACACTCAATAAAAATAAGATCCCAAATAGTAACCGGTAGTAGTTAAATTTATTATTTTTTAATGCCATTGAAGCACAGCTTTGAACCACTTGTTCTGAGAATTTGCATTTCTTACAAGTCCCCAGGTAATTCTAACACTACTGGTTAGGGACATGGGTCTCAAAATTTATCATACCTAAAAATCATTACCCAGGGATCTTGTGCAAATGTACATTCTGATACAGTATATCTAGGGGTGGAAATGCAAATTCTCAGCAGAGGTTCTAACCACACTGAATGGGCTTGAAGACCTGATCTGAATCTCTCTAACCATGGGGGTACTACATCTGCTAATCAAAAGATTGGCAGTTTGAGTCCACCAGGCACTCCTGGGGAACTCTATGGAGCAGTTCTAAAAAGAAACACCCATAAACCCATTGCCACCCTGTCAATACTGATGGACAGCAACCCTATAGGTCAAGAATAGAACTGCCCCACAGAGTTTCAAAGAGTGCCTGGTGGATTTGAACTGTCTACCTTTTGGTTAGCAGATGTAGCACTTAACCACTACACCACCAGGATTTCCTGAGACAGTGCTACTCTGTCCTATATGGTCATTATGATTCGGAATGGACTTGACAGCAGTGGGTTTGGTTTTTTGGTTCCTTAGTACTGTTCTTAGGCACTGTCCAGTTAAAAAGAGTTTCACTCATTTAGTGATAACAATGCTTTAAAACAATGTTTACAAATGAGACTGGCTGCAAATTAGATTCAGCAGAATTTTTTTTAAAAAAATGCTGATCCCCAGGCCCTAATCCAAACTAAGCCTGCAGTATCTGTCAACCCCATCTCCCCACATGTCGACTATTATGGAGACCGCCGGTCTCCTCTATCTTCCTCAGGTATGCCAGCCACTTTCCCAAGGCCCAGAGTTTCTATACCGCTCCCTGCTACCCTGCCTTTTGCAAAGCTGCCTCTAGCTCGCCCCTTAAGAGTGTCAATAATCTCTCCTCAGAGAGGCCACTCCTGACCATCAGATCACCATCCGATCTCCCATTCAACCTCACAGTCTGAAAAGTCTGAAAAGACTCCGGCTGCATTGTGTAATTAGTGGTATACTAGTGAAGTGCTATGGCTGCTAACCAATAGATCAGCAGTTCAAATCCACCAGGCCCTCACTGGAAACTCTTCTGACCTTTAGGGTCACTATGAGTTGAAACCAACTTGTAGGTACCTAACGTTAACAGCAACATGAAATAAAGGAGCCGAATTGAGTCACTGGAACAAAGAGCTTCAGCACCAAACAGAAAGTGTTATGAGGTTTCAGGGAAGATATAGTTTCTAGCTGAGACGATGGAAGAAGGCTTTAGGAATTCTTGAATTAGGCCCTGACATCGGGTAGGATTTGACGTGTTGAGATGGGGGGGGGGTGGCACTTTAGAAAGAGGGAAGAGCTTGAGTGAAGGAAGGAGGTGCAACACAGCTGGGGGAATTTGGGAGAAAGAAGGTGATTGGCCAGCAAAGAGCTCAGGAGGGTCTTCACTGAACAGTGGCTACTTACAACAGGGGTGATGGAGACAGAGAAAGAGGGGGCTGGCCCACCGGGAAAGCGTTCATCCTAGGCAAAAAAAGAACGCGAGAGGCATTTGAGGGGACGGCAAGTAACTTTTACTGGTGAGTCAGCAAGCCTTTAGAAGGAGCAGAGATGAAAGCACCAATTGTCTGGAAAACTACAACCGCTTGAGGACGCTGCAGGCTTCGTGAGGAAAACCAATTGTCTGTCCCAGTAGTGCCCTCTTCCTGCAGATGTGAGCACTGCAAACTAAGGTGGCCGACGCATCTAAATTAAAAGGTACCTGCCAATTTCTGAATAATGTTAGCTGTGTAAGTTTCTTGTTTATAACAGCTTGGTGAGGATTTTGTTGTGCTTTCAAAACACAAACAAAAAAGACATATAAGGAACACTACTGTAAGAAAATACAACCCATTTCTCTTCAGATTTATTAAACTCAAGTCTATGTTAGTGAATCCTTACATAGCACTCACTCACGTGAAAACCAACTTCACACCTTAAAATACAGCCACTCAATGACTCAGCAAGTCTAGCATTTCTGTCTCTGACTTGACCCAGGACACCTTGAAGGCAGAAACATGTTGTCATTTATCGTCACATCACTATAGTTCTTGACATAATTTGTTGGAGAGTCTTCTAAATGTTGCTGGGAACTGTTGCCCTCATGGTTTTCTTTATACCAAATGACATGAAAGGCCTTTTTCTTTTACGCAAAATGAAAGGATGTTACAAACTTTAAAAATATAGATGATATAAACTGAAAAAAGCAAGACCCAGACATGGTACAGAGCATGT
Organism: Heterohyrax brucei; assembly: GCA_028571685.1. Lineage (NCBI taxonomy): Eukaryota > Metazoa > Chordata > Mammalia > Hyracoidea > Procaviidae > Heterohyrax > Heterohyrax brucei. Next base: position 5,577,531 of record CM053160.1, on the reverse strand, counting down.
GTGATGGGGTATTAATATACATTAATAGCTATTTTATATGCATAAACTCTGGGAGTAAATACTAGCATGGGCAAATTGTGTGGGTATGGGACAGATGGGTTGGTTTTCATTATATACTGTTTTACAAAAAATTTGTAAAATGTTTGGAACATATGAAAAGTTCTACCTATTTAAAAAAATTAAAAAAATATCATGGAACAATACTACAGTAATCATGGATTATGAAAAAACTTTCTACAATTGGTTGTTTCCAGTTATCCCCAAATCTTAATGAAAACTCTATATTACTATCCTTTAAAAATTGTCAAGTTCTCCCTCTAAAAAGCCCACATTTTACATTTTTGAAAGTCAAAATAACACAAAATAACTTTAGGTAGTTTTAATAATCTACCTAAAAGTGTGGCTAGTCTGTATTAGCATACAAGTCACGTTAATACACAAAAGGCATATGGATAAATACTTTGGGGCAGCATTCTAACAAAACATGGAAACAAATGTTTGATGGATAGGTTAAATAAACCACAGCATGCATAAAAAGCAGTAGCATACTAAAAACAAGATTGAAATAGATATTGATGTACTTGCATGGAAAGATGTCTGTAATGGCCTAAAGACATGTTGAGGAACTTATGTTGAAAATGGCCCCATTGTGTATGCATGTATGTATGTATTACAGAGGTGCTGAAGTCTCAGAGACCACCTACCTACCTGTTGAAAGTGGTTATTTCTGAGGAGGAAAAACCTGTACCTGGTTAGGACCTTAGGTGTACCAGTACTTCTGATTTTATGAACTTGTATGTGTATTTAACAGAAACCTCAACAGGACAACATATTCCTGTACATTCTTGGCAGTGTACTTACATGAACTTGAACCTTTTGTAGTTATGAATTCTATTCATGGGTTTGTATTGCCTCTGTAATTGCTTCCAAAGCACGGTCGAACTTGTCAAGTCCCTAAGCAGCCACAGGATATTCTTTAAGTTGCCAGTTAACCATGCCCACCCAGTTGATTACTGATGCTCAGACCCTCCACTGGTTAACAGCCGCTCTGTGCATGACACATAGGACCCCATCTTACAAGGTCCATGCAGCTGCAACACTAAGGACCCTGCCTTCTGAGCCACTGAACCCCTTGTACTCAATTTCTGGACGTAATTTTTAAGCCTCTTTTCAACGATTCATCAGTCAACACTTAACATACTAAAGATGTCCCCCCCCCCCCACCCACAAAACGCTGCAGTGTAGTGACAAGGATTGCAAGTGGTGGTGAAGTTCTGTGGGTTCTGGTGCTAACAGCATTTGCCAGCTCTCACAGAAATTCAGTGAACCACATACATGTATGAGTAACTTCATTTAAAAAACTGCCTTCAGCTGCCAGCCTGCACAGAATTAACATACCCATTTTCTTACCAAGCACTAAGCATGGGTGGTTTTCACTGTTCAAGTGTAACAGCACAAACCTGCTCTTCAGCACAGGTTGACCAGGTACAGGCTTGCTCACCTTGACTTCTATCGCTCTTTTAACCAGGCCTCTGGGTGACTTCTGCAGCCTTGCACTTCATGTTAACCTGGCATCCCTGAAACCAACTCTGGTTCCAAGTTTATTTTAAAAAACTGAAGTTGCTCACAGTGTCAGACAGTCACAGCAACCCCATCAGAGCAGAACCACCCCCAAGTTTCTGAAGGGCTGTCTGAAAGCATCCCACCCCTCAGCTTTTGGTTCAGCTACACGATCTCCTAATCACTGCCTGCCTGCCCCACCACTCGGTGTGTGGACTGTTTATGACTAGCTAGCTCCACTCTGTGTTCACACGTTTCACTTGGCCGGGCGAACTACACCGATTTACTTTCATAGGATGTAACATCACCCACTCCTCTTTTTCCAGTTATAAACCTACACAAACCCAGTAACATGAAGTAACCATACCATACTCTTTAAGACTTCATCCAAATTTATCCCACGAACAATCCACCCAGGACTTTCATTCCCTACCCAATTCTTACACAAACTTCAAAGTTTATATCAACTTGATTCCTTTCTACAACTGTCCATTTACATAAATGCTTGACAGCTGTTTCCTGTAATTCCCTCCCACCATCCCCCTCCTGGCCCATTTCAAGTTTTTTCTGCCTCTCTGCCTACTGCCTCCCACCCCGTTTTTCAGGTGTTTATGACACCCCAACCCCCAACAGTGCTCGAAGTTAAAAGCTTGCCACCAAACATGACTCTGCAGAGTCCAGAGCTTTCAAATAATCTACACTTAGGTGTACATGTGGAAAAACAAGTCCACCCATCCGTTTTACTTCTGTACTGTGGGCACGCTGCAAGGGCCAGCATCCTACCACCTCCTCCGGGTTCCCAGTAAAATACTGGGTAACTGCAAACACCCTTCCTTCTACTTCCCCCACATCCCAACCAAGCCCCCCAAAACCTGACTTAGCACTAAAAAAAAAAAAAAAAAGAACACTATTTGGAATGCAACAACTTTATTGAAAGAAAAGTGCAATGAAATTTCTTGAAAGCTTAAGAGAAAGGGGGAAAAACTTAAACACCTCCCCTCAAGCGCAGGACCAGGTGCAGAGTGGATTCTTTCTGGATGTTGTAGTCAGACAGGGTGCGTCCATCTTCCAGCTGTTTCCCAGCAAAAATCAACCTCTGCTGGTCAGGAGGAATGCCTTCCTTGTCTTGGATCTTGGCCTTGACGTTCTCGATGGTGTCACTGGGCTCTACTTCAAGGGTGATTGTCTTCCCCGTCAGGGTCTTCACGAAGATCTGCATTCCACCTCTCAGACGGAGAACCAGGTGCAGAGTGGACTCTTTCTGGATATTATAGTCGGACAGGGTACGACCATCTTCCAGCTGCTTCCCAGCGAAGATCAACCTCTGCTGGTCAGGAGGGATGCCCTCCTTGTCTTGGATCTTGGCCTTGACATTCTCGATGGTGTCACTGGGCTCTACTTCCAAGGTGATGGTCTTACCGGTCAGGGTCTTCACGAAGATCTGCATCCCACCTCTCAGACGGAGGACCAAGTGAAGAGTAGACTCTTTCTGGATGTTGTAGTCAGACAGGGTACGACCATCTTCCAGCTGCTTCCCAGCGAAGATCAACCTCTGCTGGTCAGGAGGGATGCCCTCCTTGTCTTGGATCTTGGCCTTGACGTTCTCAATGGTGTCACTGGGCTCTACTTCCAAGGTGATGGTCTTACCGGTCAGGGTCTTCACGAAGATCTGCATCCCACCTCTCAGACGGAGGACCAAGTGAAGAGTAGACTCTTTCTGGATGTTGTAGTCAGACAGGGTACGACCATCTTCCAGCTGCTTCCCGGCAAAGATCAACCTCTGCTGGTCAGGTGGGATGCCCTCCTTGTCTTGGATCTTGGCCTTGACGTTCTCGATGGTGTCACTGGGCTCTACTTCCAAGGTGATGGTCTTACCGGTCAGGGTCTTCACGAAGATCTGCATCCCACCTCTCAGACGGAGGACCAAGTGAAGAGTAGACTCTTTCTGGATGTTGTAGTCAGACAGGGTACGACCATCTTCCAGCTGCTTCCCGGCAAAGATCAACCTCTGCTGGTCAGGTGGGATGCCCTCCTTGTCTTGGATCTTGGCCTTGACGTTCTCGATGGTGTCACTGGGCTCTACTTCCAAGGTGATGGTCTTACCGGTCAGGGTCTTCACGAAGATCTGCATCCCACCTCTCAGACGGAGGACCAAGTGAAGAGTAGACTCTTTCTGGATGTTGTAGTCAGACAGGGTACGACCATCTTCCAGCTGCTTTCCGGCGAAGATCAACCTCTGCTGGTCAGGAGGGATGCCCTCCTTGTCTTGGATCTTGGCCTTGACGTTCTCGATGGTGTCACTGGGCTCTACTTCCAAGGTGATGGTCTTACCGGTCAGGGTCTTCACGAAGATCTGCATCCCACCTCTCAGACGAAGAACCAGGTGCAGAGTGGATTCTTTCTGGATGTTATAGTCGGACAGGGTACGACCATCTTCCAGCTGCTTCCCAGCAAAGATCAACCTCTGCTGGTCAGGGGGGATGCCCTCCTTGTCTTGGATCTTTGCCTTGACGTTCTCGATGGTGTCACTGGGCTCTACTTCCAAGGTGATGGTCTTACCGGTCAGGGTCTTCACGAAGATCTGCATCCCACCTCTCAGCCGAAGCACCAGGTGCAGAGTGGATTCTTTCTGGATGTTGTAGTCAGACAGGGTACGACCATCTTCCAGCTGTTTCCCAGCAAAGATCAACCTCTGCTGGTCAGGTGGGATGCCTTCCTTGTCTTGGATCTTTGCCTTGACGTTCTCGATGGTGTCACTGGGCTCCACCTCAAGGGTGATGGTTTTACCCGTTAAGGTTTTCACAAAGATCTGCATTGTCTGCGGAGAAACACAAAATCAGAGCACAATAATTCAAGTAATTTAACTAGATTCCTAAACCGAAGACAATTTTTGTACTAGCTCAAATGAGAAAAATTACCACCCTAAAAACTTCACAATATGGCATACAGCAGCCCTAATGAGTAAGACATTAGCTGAAAATCCAAGCCTCAACTACTTACTAAATAAAGCAAGAAATCTGACCAATCAATCCAGCAGTCTGCCCCCAACAGGAGGTCTGTCCCCTATCAGTTCAGTAGAGTCTACCCCAGCCCAAACCCTGAGCGGTCCTGCGCTTGTTTTTTAGGGGGGAAAAAAACCTCATACACCAGCTTACGGGCAGGAAGCCCCACCCAAAATTATGTGCTAACATACGGAGTGACGTCACGTCACAAAGCTGGGACGCCGGGTCCCTCCCGACCGGGTGCGGAGCAGCCGAGCTCGGAACCCGGCACAGCCGTCGCTGGCGCCCCCTCACTGCGACCGGAAACCAGCTTTTACGCCCAACCACTCTCCACAGAACTTTGACGTTAACGTCAGATTCTACCGCTCAACTGCAGCAAACAAAAAGATGAACGCGCTCTGAGCCTCGGTCTCCCTCTGTCAAGGGCCGGTGACCCTTTAGGGCTTTCTTTCCCCTCACAGCCGCCTCCCCCACTCCCCTCAAGATCTTCTCTTCAAGCTTTTAACCGGAAGCGACCGCCATTTTGCTGTGCTAGTGCTCCTCACAGGCACCCTGTCGCGGGACGCACTAAACGCCCGGATTGCCCTCCGTCCATAACCAACAGTTCTGCCTGCCGCCTTCCCTTCCTCGTGGCCAAATGACCCCAAAACTCCCAGGCCTGCGTAACAGGGCCCTACTCACCAAGAGGCGATGGAAGCCGCACACGCAAGCAGCGAAAGCTGAACACCGGTCTCGACGGATCTAGCTGCGACCCGCCCGGTGCTTCCTTATATAGCTATCGCAAGCCGCCTCCCCAGGAAGATTCCTCCGCAGAAACGCCGAGAAGGGACTACTTTACTCAACACTTCCGGCAACCTAGAGAGAAAACTAGGCCACGAACTCATCCAAATCCCTCACAGAATGTTCTCCTGATAAAACTGGGGCTTTAGGGCTGGGTCTAGAGAGAAGTGCGCCGCCGTCTTGAGGGCTTGGGCGGAGGGATCAGAGCGTGCGGTGTGCGCTGCGTCTCAACGTGACCGCATCACGCCTTGGGGGAGGGGAGCATGAGAGGGAGCTGGGCGGGGGCGGCTGGCGGCGGCGCGAAAACCCGGCGCGGAGCACTCTAGGGGTCCGGAGTGGCTGGGCCCCTGGGGTCCGCAGCCCCGGCCCGAACGCCCCCTCCCCTCCGCAGTAATGTCCCTGTCGTCGGCGACAGCATCCCATGGCGGGCGAGGGTTCCAGCGAAGCGCTTCAGAGTCAAGGGTTGCCTCCCCTCTGTGGCGCCCTGCCCCCACCCGAAGCCCTGGGGTCGTCTCTTGGGTTCACGTTTGCAATGCTAATGTTTTGGCTGCACTGTGCCCCCCTGCAGGCCTGCCCCAAGGGTCCCCGGGGGTCCCAGCCCCAGTGGAGGGCGCCGGGCCCACGCTTCTCGGGGCGGGCACCGGGACAGGTCGAATGACTCGACAAATCTCCGACTCGCCGTCGGGCGTAAATCCAGACCCGGCCTGGGGTCGTGGGGACGCGCAGGAAGGCTTCAAAAACAAGCCCAGGAAAGAGTTTTCCAGTGGGGAAGTGAATAGGACTTGTCTGGACTGAAAGAGAAATCCCACCTAGTTTGTTAAAATTATCTGAGCTGGAAAGGAAAGCTGAGGCACAGAAAGTTCTAGGCTGTTCGTTAAGCTTCCTGTTTGTTCGCTGGTGCCTTGGGTTTAAAGGTTGCTTTTTATGGTAAACAAGAGGCCAACGAACTTTCGTGGCTGTTGATGTTCAGCTCAAATACCAAACTCATTGAGGACATATTATAAATTACAAGACACTCATTAAATCTCGGCCTTGTACATTTTGGGGGGGGGAATCCCCAATACGAAATTTACTTCCTAAGGTAAATTACATTTGGATAATAAGAGAAGAAAAAGGATCACCACCCAGATTTTGATGATCTCTTGTCATTTTTGAAGCTTAATTTTTAAGTATTTTGAAATCGATTAACATGGTGAAAATTTAAAACAAGTTGTTAGACGTTCACAGTGAAATCTCTGTCTCTGCCCTCAATTACCTGGCCACTATTCTGTCTGGACCCCTCTAGAAATATGCCTTGCATCTACAAATGTGTTTTAATATCTAACCTTAAAACATCAAGAAAAAATATAGAAGAGTCAACTGACTGAAAGAATTTTCAGCTATCAGGAATATGATACATTCCTGTTTTAAATTAGACATTCGTAAACACACATAAAATGTTAATCAAACCAAAACAACACTATGTATTTTCTGTGCTAACCTATTTATGTATTTATAAAAACACAAAAGGTCTGAATACTGTTCAAGGTAGGTCCCAACCTCTGTAACTTTAAGCATTGTTCTAAGACAAGTAATATTTTACTTGGAAATTAAAAATGAGTAATAAAGAACAAAACGCCATTGCCAGTTTTAACTAGAGACCTCAGTGCCTTCCAATACAGATTCCTGTGAAGGATATTTTTCTGGAAATTTATGGAAAGAGACTTCAGAGAAACAAAAAGTCAAGCTTCTTTATAAGTTTTTTTTTTTTTTACCCCGAATTTCAGGAAGACATTTTCAAATCAACAGAAAACCAACCGAGATTCCTTCTAAGGTGACCAGGCCTAGCTTCAAACCACACCCTGTTTGCTTCTGGCTGTGCTAGGCTGGCAGTCTTGTGATTGCCGTTGATTCAGGGTGAGTCACGAGCAGAGCTATGTGACCTGGTTATCTTCAAAATCAAAAGGTACAGAGAAAAACATTCCTGAGTTCAGAGGCAGGGGAAGAAAAAGAGGTGGAAGAGAAGAAAACCAGGAAAAAGGAAGAAGGGTTACCTCCAAAGAGAGAAGAAAATTCTTTTTAGTTGGGATACCTATAAGCAGAAAAGAAAAGTCACAAACACTCTAGTATTCCATAACTTTAATCCTGTAGTGGGTTACTGATGAAGCAAATGAATAAACATTTCTCTGAGATCACTGAAGTTGGGCAGAAGGAGCTTGGAGGGGGGCAATGGCTGTCCTAAAGAGGTGGGTTCTTTTCTAGAGCAGTAGTTCCCAGCCAGGAGCAATTTTGTCCCCCAGGGGACATTTGACAATCTCTAGAGACATTTTTGGTTGTCACAATTGATGGGTCTGTGATGCTACCAGCACTAGTGGGGAGAGGCCAGGCATGCTGCAAATACACTAAAAGGGACAGTCTCCCACAACAAATAATCCAGCCCAAAGTGTCAACAGCGCTGGGAATAAGCAACGCTCTCTGCAGGACAATTTGTTGTTCCTGCTGCTTTTCTCCTTGCTGAGTAGGGCCTACAAGGCCCAAACCCCGAATGCCCCACTTGGACCTGGGAGTCAGATACCCAGTCACGCTCGTAAAAACCCAAACCCCTGACCTACAATGCAGTGTGCTAGAATGTGCGAGAAACCGGATTAGTCATTGGATCTGTTTCCAGTTCCTTCCACCCCAGATCCGTCCTTTGCAGACGCCCCAGAATAGATTGCTTCAGCGCTGGCACCAATGGAGAAGTGACAGGAGCCCAGCAACAGGGCGGGATTGGCTGGCAGATGTGAGCCCGTCATGGGCTGAGCTCACAAAGGGCCTGGGTGTTGGGCTTCAGCTGGGATGGGGGTGGGGAACGGGGCGGTTGGATAGGTGCCCGATTGCGTTTCTCACTCTTTCCCAAAGGATTCAGATCTCCTGAAGGTCACAGCCCTGTGTCTGTGACTTCATTCGGCACCCTAAAAATGTGCGAGAACGAGATAGTCAGCGGCCATTTTTTCCCCTAAGAGAAAAGGAGGAAAGCTGACAGCCAGAAGGGGAAAGTTTGCCTCCCTTTGTCACTGGTTATATAACCATAAAAGGCCGTCAAGGGGACAAGCAGGTTGGAACACTTGGGGGAAAAAAGAAAAGCTGCGCAAGAGATTTGTTTCTGTTTCCTGTTTACACGGGTATTTTTGAATTGTGAGGCAGACTTCAAACTCCTTCAACGTAAAAATAGCCGGTGTTATCTCCCACCAGTCACGAAATTAGTCTTAGTCTCCCAATTTGCCAAACAGTACCTTATGAACTTTTGTCTAACCTATTTGGGCTTTGCTTTTTAATTTTTAAGTGTAAAATATTTCACAGTTGAAGTAACTTTTTTCCTCTTAAGACTCAACAATCCTTCTAGAAGATTCCATGTCCTAACACAAAGCTTTAACAAAAACTTCTCACAGTATTATTTTCTCATCAGTAATTTATTAGAAATAGTTATGAACAAGACACAAAGTCAAACAGAAGCTTGTAATTAGTTCTGTGGTAAGCCTGATCCACTTAGAAATCACCTCAATATTTTGTTCCTTTAAAACTTTGACATTTAAGAAGAAATAACCTTTACAGAAGCTTGTTAGAAACAAGCTGTCACGAATACGCCACCGCCTAACTGGTGAGTCACTTCATGAATTTCAGTTTCCTCATCTTAGAAACACAAGGAACCTTCTGGATCTAAGTGTCAGCATGTTATGATTCACACCATAAGGTCAGGTCAAATTAGAGAATGGATACAAAGGGGAGCAAAATTCATTATTACTGCAAAGAACTGCTTCTGTAGAATGCAGCAGGATCACTTTTAGTGATAATACACACCATGTTTCTGATAGTGTATAAATATAAACCCTTTGTTTTCTAAACCCATTAACTTGTGATTTTCTCCCTATGTTATGGATTGAATTGTGTCTCCCCAAAATGTCTGTTTACTTGACAAGGCCATGATTCCCTGTTTTCTGTAGTAGCTCTCCATTTTATGATCTGATGTGATGAGCCTGTCTGAGGGGGAACTGGCGTGAAGGCATCAGGTTTGGCTTGGTTTTCTGGTAGGATACTAATAAGAGAAATAGTTTTGCCGGCCGGTATCTCAGTGAGACAAATCAACCCGCAGGACTAGGTTGTGTCTGGAGTGAATCTCTTCTGAGGTATAAAAGAGAGAAGCAAGCAGAGAGGACTGGAACCTCATGCTACCAAAGACACCGTAAAAGAGGATAGCTGTCCTTTGGACCCAGGATTCTTGGCTCTGAGAAGCTTGGAGAACACGGGAAGATTGACAAGGACCTTCTGTCAGGGCCAACAGAAGGAAAGCCTTCCCCTGAAGCTGGCACCCTGAATATGGACTTTTAGCTTCCTAGAAGGCCAGAGAATGAATTTCTGTTGGTTAAAACCATCCACTTGTGATATTTCTGTTACAGCAGCGCTGGCTGACTAAGGCACGCTCCCAAAACGGCTGTTAGGGACAGCACAAAAGCAGGGAGATGGTTGAGGTGGCTTCCACGCCAGCGCTCAATGGCCAGTAATGAGTCAACAGGACTATGACTGCTGTCACAGTGCCAGGAAATGTTCAGTAAACTCCCCAAATGATCATTCTACTCATTTTTATGGTGATCTCAACAATCAAATACCTTACTGCCTTTTTTTTTAAACCGCTTCTGTTTGGCTGCCTCTTCACCTAATACACATCTGGTGTATTGGAGATTTTGGGGTGGAAAAGTAATATTTATGATAATCGCATCCGTGCTGTTTTAAGGCTGAATTTGTCAAGGAACTGCAGATAGAAAGAAAGGGTGGAGAAGAAGGAAGAAAAAGAAGGAAAGCAGGTGGAGACGCCGGGGATCGAACCCGGGACCTCATACATGCAAAGCATGCGCTCTACCACTGAGCTACATCCCCCACTCTATTTAATGGGTTTATTAAGAATCTTTGCTGTACTTTGTCCTCGAGGTGTTTTGTTTTAATCCTGAGTTAAAACATAATATATTCAGTTGAGGGGGGGTGGTGGTGGTCATCGTTGAGACAAAAGCAAACCAAATTATATCATTTCATGTTTGCCAAATGGGCTAGTTCTTCATAGGCTTGCAGCTAAAATGCTGGTTGATTCTGGAACCAAACAAGAAAGGAAACCAACCTGTTCCTAAATTTACTCCTCCTGTAACAGAAAAGGGGGAAAGGAAAATGAACGACTTGCTTCCAATAAATGGATTTCGTCCAATTGCTCTCCCATTTAGAAATTTCTGGTTTCTCTTTCTTGAAAACCATTAATCTTTCAGTGACTTTGAGGTTTCTACAACTACTTGAAGACTTTTTCCCCCAAAGAAAGTCTTTTCTAAATATAAGAATAAACCAAACAAACCTCATGGCCATCGAGTCGATTCCGACTCATAGTGACCCTATAGAGTAGAATTGCCTCAGAGTTTCCAAGGAGTGCTTGGAAGATTTGAAATTATAAGAATAGGCAAATTGAGAAGAAACAGATTATTTCACCAGGGCTCAAGATTTCCTGGCAGCACTGACTGTGTACACCGTAGCTATGATTTCACTATTACTTAACTTTCAAGGCCTCACTTTACCTCATCTATAAAATGGAATCATAGAGTTCTTGTAAGAATTTAGTAAGATACAACATTTAAAACAGTGTCTGAATATGTACATTATTATTATAATAAATATCATCATTATTTGGCGGCAAAGTCGTTAAGCGCTGGGCTGGTAACAGGCAAAGATTGCCAATTTTAACCCACCAGCCCATCTGCTGGAAGAAGACATGGTGGTCTGCTTTTGTAAACATTACAGGCTTGGAAACCTTCTGAGGTCAGTTCTCTGTCCTATAGGGTTGATATGGGTTAGAATTGACTTAATGGCAATGGATTTTTGTTTTGTTTGTTTGTGTGTGTGTATGTGTGTGTGTGTGTGTGTGTGAAAGGGTATTGTTACTCAGATTCAGCCAGCCTTGCAGTAAACTGGTAACTTGCAGATCCAGTTCTGGTGACACAGAGGGGAAGACCAGGACAGAAATAAGGCCAGGTGCTGAACAGAGCTCCTGCGTAAGCCACTCCTCTGTTCTTAATGCCTCCAAAAGAAGCTGCAGACTATGGGTGGGGGCGCCACAGGTGGGGTTATTTTGAATGTGATCTATGAGCTAGGCCAAGGGGTGGTTCAGCAAGTGCCCCTGCTTCCTCTCGTGTTCACCTGCACAGCAGCCAGAATGATTTACTGAAAACAAACCTGATTGTGCATAAATCTCTCAGAATAACATCAGCCCTCCTTACTGTGGTTCACAAGGCCCCATGTGGCTAGACCCTTGCTGAATTCTCTGACTTCCTGTCCTATACCTCTCCTTCAGGGCATCCCAGCCACACCAGCCTGGTTGCCAGCTTCCTTCCCACTCTAGAGCCTTTGCACATGCTGTTTCCTCTTCTTGAGATGCTGTTCCAAGAGCTCCTTCTCACTGTCAAAGTACTGAATCAAATATCAGCTCCTCAAAAAGACCTTCCTGACCAAGTCTGTACTCTAAAGCAGTCTAGAAATCCGACTCAGTTCCTTATTGCCCTAGATTGAATTGTTCCTCAAAAAGACCTTCCTGACCAAGTCTGTACTCTAAAGCAGTCTAGAAATCCGACTCAGTTCCTTATTGCCCTAGATTGAATTGTGTCCCCCCTGAAATATCTATCAGCTTACCTAGGTCATGATGATTCCTAGTACTGTGCAGTTGTCAACCGTTCTGTCACCTGACACGATTACCCTGTGTCATGCTTTCGTATCACCCAGAGAGCAGGTCCTTTGGATCTGAGGTTCCTGAACCGAGATGCTCTCAGACCAAGAGAAGGCCGATGACAAGATGTTTCCTCTAGTCAGAGGAGAGAGAGAAAGCCTATTCCTGGAGCCGGCGTCCTGAATTTGGACTTGTAGCCTGCTGAACTGTGAGGGAATCAGCTTCTCTTTGCTAAAGCCACCTGCTCGTGGCATTTCTGTTACAGCAGCGCTGGGTGACCAGCACACCTATCAACCTCTCTACTGTGTATCTTCTCAGCATTTATGACACCGTAAACCTATCTTTATAGGACTTGCTAGTTCATTATCTGTGTCCCTGGCTGGATTCAAGCTCCGCAGGACAGGGCTTTGTCATATTCTCTGCTCAATTCCCAGTGTCTACAGCAGTGACTGGCACATAGTAGATCTCAGAGAACATTTGTGGAATGAAAACGAATACCATAAATGAACAAACAAACGAAGGAATAGGAGCCTGGGAAGGATGATAACTGTACTTGGGAAATGGAGTTCCAAGCTGAATTAAAGGCAAGAAGGCTTCAGCTTAGAGCCACCCCACCTCACCATCTTAAACCCATAAGCCTTTTCTGAGGCCCAGCACCAGGGCCGGCGCAAAGCACAGACAAAATACTTTCTGCAGACGAATCAGTCAGTCCTGGCCTTAGACCGTGACGATTGCAGGAAACCGCCAGCAAGCAAACAGTTGACAGCAGTGCTCTGGGGACGCAAGAAACGGGGGTGGGGGTAGGGGGAGACATTTCAGCGTGAGCACTTCGTGTTTCTTGTTTATTTTTTTTTTAACCGTGTAGCTAATCGTTAAGCAACTAGAGCTGACAGTGACAAGCCTAAGGTCGAGAAAACAGCAAGCTCGAATTTTGATTGGTTGTTGGCTTTATGTTCCCAGAAAAAAATGTGGCATTTTTACGAAAGGCAAGAAAATTCGTTTTAGAAGATGGAAAACAATCCGGAACAGATGACAGCAAGTCCGAATTTCTCTCTGTTGTTGGGTTTATCTTTGCAAGGCAAAACTTGGGAAAGAAATAAAACACGTCGCAACCTCCCCGTCGGGGAATCGAACCCCGGTCTCCCGCGTGACAGGCGGGGATACTCACCACTATACTAACGAGGACGGAAGGTGGATGATGCTTTTCTGACGGTCCCTTTAAGCGATGCGTGCTGCTGCTTCGCCCTATTTCCCCTCCCCGCCTCGTATTCCAGAGGGCTGTATTTTGTACAAAGTAATGAAAATATCGGCTCAGCACCTTTTCAAAGAGTCCATTTCCCGTTCAGCCCTTGATTCAGCCGCGAAAGCTTAGTCAACAGAAGCTAAAGCAGAAATTATTGAGCAGAGTGTACTCTTAACATACAAACATACAGAAGCCTGTATTTAATGCAACGGAGCCAAGACAAGCTTGTCTTTATTTTCCCCAAATGGGGAGTTGGAGAATTTCCATCTTGTCTGATTTTCCATAGATGTTTCTCCAGGCTGTTTTTATACAAAACGAAATCCCTCTTTTGAAAAAAAGTCAGCTTCATGTATTTAAAAAAAGTTGTTCTTTTCGCGAACGAAGAGTAACGGAAAGAAAAAAAAAAAGAAAAAAGGGTTGCAGATTGCCGAAACCCGGGATCGAACCAGGGACCTTTAGATCTTCAGTCTAACGCTCTCCCAACTGAGCTATTTCGGCCACCGTGAGCGACGCTGTTTCTATTTCTCCTCCTCGTTGTTCGCGCCGCCCTAAACCCGATGCCAGCAATCTGATCTGCTATCTACGTGCGCGACTTTTCGTCCGGAGAGAAATGTTCCCTGATCACGCCTCCCGACCCAATCGGAGCCACTTATTACATATTATTCGCTTGTTTTGTGATTCCTTCATCCATTGTCCACCTCCAGGGCTGAAATGACACCCCCAAGAGGATCAAAGAAGTCGCCTGCTTTGATCAGTGTTTTATACCTCAGTGCCTAGCACAGTGCCTGACCCACAGTTGGTGCTGGATAAATATTTGTTGAGTAAACGAACGAAGAAGCTCGGCTTCTCAAGCTTGGGTCTCTGCGCAAAGGAATAAGGTCACCCATGGGTGCAGCACCCTAGACAGCCTAAGATGTGACAGGATGCTGATCAACACCAAGGACTGTGTGAGGACACACCGACAAGAAGGTAGCTTTCCTTGGGGGCCCTGAGCGACTCGTATCCCAGCCTTCAAACGTGCACTCCATGCCTTTGGACTCCTGGTCAGCTTCAAGGTATGAAGAAGTCAGAAGGACGGCCCATCTCAGGCCTTCGGGAAGCAGGTGGCTGGGTGGGGTGTTGTGTGGGAGAGAATGAAGAGTGGGAGTAGGGAGGTCCTTCATTATTGAAGTCATCCAGTAAATATTTCTTGAGCACCTGACGATAATCTGGCCATCCACAAATAACCTTCACAAGGTAGCTGAGTATAATAGCAAACGCTAAGAAGAAAAATATACCTTGATAATAAGATGGAACAATTGAGGTGAAGGGATAGTAAAAAAAAAAAAAAACTAGAAGACCCGATGAGTAAAGAGGGAAAAGCTAAAAGGCTGACCCTGGGGATGAAATAAACCTGGTGTTTTGTAGGAACAGAAAAACAGGTTGCGAGAGGCACAGAGAGAGAGGAGGGCCAAGGGCAGGGGGGTGGGCCGTTCATTCTCTTTGGTTTTTGAATATGTGTGATGCATTAAACTGTGTCCCCCTCAAATCGTGTGTCAGCTTGGTTAGGTCCTGATTCCCAGTTCTGTGGGACTGTCCACAATTTTGTCATCTGATGTGATTTTCCTACCTGCTGTTAGTCCTGTCTCTATGGTGCTAATGAGGTGGGATTAGTGGCAGTTAGGTTAATAAGGCAGGACTCAATCTACAAGATTAGGTTGTGTTTTAAGTCAAACTCTTCTGAGATAGATATGATAGAAGTGACCAGATGGGGGGGGGGCGAGCCTCATATTATAAAGAAGCAAGAGCAAAGAGAATAGCGGGTCATTTGGACCCCAAGTCCCGGCACTGAGAAGCTCCTCCATCAGGCGAAGGCTGACGACAAGGACCTTCCTCAGAACCTTCAGAGCAAGAAAGCCTTCCCCTGGAGCTGGCACCCTGAATTCAGACTTCCAGCCTAGTAGACCCCCACCACATGTGTGTCAGTTTGTCCCAGTGTGGGGGTTTGTGTGTTCCTGTGATGTTGGAAGTATGTCAGCAGTGTTTAGAATACCAACAAGGTCACCCATGAGGCACAGGGTGCGGCTGAGCGTCCAGACTAGGAAGAAGGACCTGGTAAATTACTTCTGATAAGAACGAGCCAGTGAAAACCTTATGAGTAGCAGCGGAACACTGTCTGATACAGTGCCGGAAAATGAGTCCCTCCGGTTGCAAGGCACCCAAAAGACGACTAGGGAAGAGCCGTATCATGGATTGAACTATGTCCCCCCAAAAATGTGTGTGACCGATTGTCTGGGCCATCATTCCTAAGATTTTGTGATTTTCCTGCGCTATACATCCTAATCTCTGCCGTGCCTAACAGACGGGATGGTTAGGTTAAAAGAGGATTACAATGGGACTGCAACACCCTTGCTAAAGGAATTTCCCTAGAGTGTGTGGTACATCACCTTTTATGCTCCAAGAGTTAAAGGAAAGGGATCTGAGGTTGGGAACCTCAGATTATCAAAAAAGCACCACCAGAAGTAGAGTGTGTCCTTCAGACCTGAGATTCCTGTGCCAAGATACCCCTGACCCAAAACTGGTGCAACACAAGGACCTTCCTCCAGCGCCGACACAGAGGGAAAGCCCTTCCCCTGGAGCGGACAGCCTGAATTTAGACTTGTAGCCCACTGCACTGTGCAAGAATAAACTTTTGTTTGTTAAAGCCAAGCACCCCTGGTATTTCTGAGAAAGAGCAGTGCCAGCTGACTAAAACAAGCTGCTCCCTCACCTTGGAGGGGACTTCAATGACACAGAAAGATTTAGGCTTCCAGGACCTTCACTGACTTGTGCTCCATGACTCAAAATGAGAATAGCTGCATTCCATTAACATCCGTTAATAATCAGAACGTGAAATGCACCCAGTATGACCAGGACAGTTGGAACTCGCCCAGAATCAAACGGAATGCATAAACGTCGATACCCTAATTCGTTATGGAGCCGAAAGGGAGTGCTATTGGCCGTTTTTAATCTGACAATCGCATGGCCTGCTAGGCTGGCAATCACAACTTGAACAGGAACAGTGTTTCGTTCATCGTCGAAAAGGACATTTTAAGATCTGTCGAGAAGAACGTTTAAGATCGTGAAGCACAGTGCTATCAGTGATAGGATAATATCCCTGAGCCTACACAGAAGACCAGCTGATACGACTATTACTCAAATTTACCCACTAAACACTAAGGCCGAAGATGAAGAAACAGAAGATTTTTGCCAGCTTCTGCGGTCAGAAATTGATCAAACATGCAGTCAAGATGAACTGATAATTACTAGTGACTAGAACGTGAAAGTAGGAAAGAAAGAAGGATCCGTAGTGGGAAAATACGGCCTTGGTAACAGAAACAGTGCTGGAGATTGCACAAGAGAATTTTGGAAGAGCAACAACTTCTTCATTGCAAATGCCTTTTTTCACCAGCATGAACAGCAACCGTGCACACGAACCTCACCAGATGAAATACACAGGAATCAAACTGACTACATCAGTGGAAAGAGACCATGGAAAAGCCCAGGGTCGTCAGTCAGAACAAGACCAGGTGCTGACTGTGGAACAAACCATCAACTGCTCACATAAGGTCAACTTGAAAATGAAGAAAATTAGAAAAAGTCCATGAGAGTCAAAGTACGACCTTGAGTATATCATGTGAGCTTAGAGACCATCTCAAGAACAGATCTGAACACTAATGACTGAAGACCAGATGTGGAAGGACATCAAAGACACACCATGTATGAAAAAGCAAGAGGTCATTAAAAAGACAGGAAAGCAAGCAAGACCAAATTGGATGTCAGAAGAGACTCTCAAACTTGCTCCTGAACATCAAGTAGCTAAAGGAAAAGGAAGAAATTATGAAGCAAAAGAAATAAACAGCTTTCAAAGGGAAGTTCTAGAAGACAACGTATTATAATGACAGGTGCAAAGAGCTGGGAATAGAAAACCAAAAGGGAAGAACACACTGTGAATTTCTCACGCTGAAAGAACTGAAGAAAAAAAAATTCAGGCCCCAGGTTGCAATAGTGAAAGATTCTATAGGGAAAATATCAAACGATGCAGGAGGCATTTGAAAGAAGATGGAAAGAATTCACAGAGTCATTCTACCAAAAATAATTGCTTGACATCCATCGATTCCAAGAGGTGGCATATGATCAGGAACTGATGGCAGTGAAGGAAAAAATCAAAGACGCCTTGAAGTTATTGGTGAAAAACAAGGCTCCAGGAATTACAGAGTGTCAATTGAGATTTTTTTCAACCAATGGTTGCAGTTCTGGAAGTGCTCACTCGTCTATGCCAAGAAATTTGGAAGACAGCCACCTGGCCAACTGACTGGAGGGGATCTGTATTTATGACTGTTCCCAAGAAAATTGATCCAACTGAATGTGGGAACTACTGAACAATATCATTGATATCATTTGCAAGGAAAGTTTTGCTAAAAGATCATTCAAAAATGACTGCAGCGGTATATTGACAGGGAACTGCCAGAAATTCAGGTTGAATTCAGAAAGAGGATGTGGAACCAGGAATGTCCTTGCTGAGGTCAGGTGGATCTTGGCTGCAAGCAGAGAATACCAGAAACATGTTCACTTGTGTTGCATTGACTATGCAAAGACATCCAACTGTGTGGACCATAACAAATCATGGATAGTATTGCAGAGACGGGAATTCCAGAATACTTACTTGTGCTGATAAAGAATCTCTTCATGAATCAAGAGGCAGAACAAGGGGACACTGCATGGTTTAAAGTCAGGAAAGGTGTGTATTAGGGTTGTATCTTTTCACCATACCTTTCAGTCTGTATATTGAACAAATAATCCAAGAAACTGTACTACATGAAGAAGAATGGGTCGTAAGGATTGGAGGAGACTCATTTACAACCTGTCATATGTGTCTGATGACATAACCTTGTTTGCTGAAAGTGAAGAGAATTTGAAACACTGATGAAGATCAGAGGCCGCAGCCTTCAGTATGGTTTATACTTCAGCATCAAGGAAACAAAAGTCCTCCAACTGGACCAACAAGCAACATCATGATAAATGGAGAAAAGACTGAACTTGTCAAGGATTTCATTTCTTTTGAGTCCATAATCCACACTCATGAAAGCAGCAGGCTAGAGATCAAAAGACACATTGCACTGGGAAAATCTGCTGCAAAGAACCTCTTTACAGTGTTGAAAAGTAAAGATATAATTTTGAGGACTAAGGTGCGCCTAACCCAAGCCATGGTATTCTCAATAGCATCATATGGATGCGAAGGCAGGACAATGAATAAGAAAGACAGAATGGATGCCTTTGAACTGTGGTGTGGTGTTGGAGATGAATAGTGAACGCACCATGGACTGTCAAAAGACCAAACAGATCTGTTCTGGAAGAAGTGCAACCAGAGTGATCCTTGGAAGCGAGGATGGTGAGACTGAATTTTACAGACTTTGGACATGTTGGCAGGTGAGATCCATTCCTGGAGAAGGACATCAGGCTTGGTAAAGTAGAAACAAAAACCAAACCTATTGCAGTCTAGTCGATTCCGACTTACAGCGACCCTATAGGACATCCTTGGAAACTCTATAGGGCAGTTCTCCTTTGTGTATGGCCTCGCTAGGAGTCTGAATCCACTGGATAGCAGTGGTTTTTGTTTTGTTTTGTTTTCTTCAGTTGGACAGAATAGGACTGCTCCATGGTGTTTTCAAGGAGAGCATGGCGGATTCGAACTCCCAACCTCATGGCTAGCAGACGTCACACTTAACCACTACGCCGCCAGGATAAAGTACGAAGCTGTAGCAGCGGGCTCAAGTATTAAAAGCGGTTGTGGGCATGGAGCAGGACCGAGCAGTGTTTCCTTCGGCTGTACGCGGAGTTCCTATGAGTCGAACCGATTGGAAGTCACCTAACAACAACAAACCTGCTAGATTCTAACAGAATGGATTCCTCTTTGTTAAACCATCCATATGTGTAACACCAGCTTGAGACAACTAAAAACAATACATATATTGTTCCATCCATCTGCCAATGATACTTCCCCAGGGAGATGGGCTGCTGACCCAGCAGAGAAAAGCTGGAACATACTCTTGTGATTACCTGCTTTCCTGTCTTGGAGAGCTCGATGTACCCCAGGTATACTTTAACTTGCTTTGCTGTAACATCAACTGGGATGCATGTGCGCGTCTTCGTTCGAAACAAAGAGGCAGAAAGATACCTTGCCGGGCTTTTTGGGAGATTCCACAAAACGTCCAGCGGCCTCCCCGTCGGGGAATCGAACCCCGGTCTCCCGCGTGACAGGCGGGGATACTCACCACTATACTAACGAGGACCTGCCTTGCGTAGAGTTTTCCGGATAGACTCATATAGTATATTGTAGGGCTGTGGCTAGGTACCAGGATCATCACAACCACGGCGTTTCTGTCAGGTGAGGTGTTCCAAACCCCGGGGACACCGCCTGGGAAAATTGGAGATGCAGAGCGTTGAGCGAGGCCGTGTGCGGGAGATGTGCGCGGGCGGAGCCCGCCCCTGACTTTCTGTATCACCGTTCAGAGAGCCGATAACAACGTCGGGGGATGTAGCTCAGTGGTAGAGCGCATGCTTTGCATGTATGAGGCCCCGGGTTCAATCCCCGGCATCTCCACGCTTTTTCTCCCACCTTCTCCCTGTCCTCTTTAAACCACAACTCCACGACCTGGAAGCAAGAAATAGGGAGCAACGTTATAGGGACAAACATAGCAAGTTATCCTTATCCGATAGACAAACTCCGGATTTCCAAGGAGTGTTTTGAAACTGGCAGTTCATTTGACAGCTCCTGAGAGCTTCGTGGCGACCCTAGCTGAGAGCTCAATGCCAGGCCTTAGGCTGTACCGCGTGTGCGCAGGCGAGTGTTAAGTACTTTAGTAACCCTGCAACAGACACGCGAGGTTTTACGGTGTGCATGGAGTTTACATTCCAGTCCAGATGAAGGACAATAAATACGTACAGCTTTATAGAGACGACAGAGGCTGAAAAGGGGTGCGCGGGCTGCTTCAGATACGCTGTCAGGCGAGGTCTCTCTGAGGTGACCTCTGGTCTGCAGAGACGGTGTATGGGGCGGAAGAAAAGGTAAGTGCGAAGGACCTGAGGTTGGGGGACGGAGAAAAGACTGTATGTTGCTGGGACAGGAAGGGTGAACCCAGAAAGGATGGCCTTGGTCTTGAAAGACACCTTGCGGCATGGAAATGACGCTATCCAATTTAGATTTCTGAAGGCTCCCTCTGGCTGCCACGTGGAGGACAGACTTCTGGAAGGCAGGGCCAGTAGAGATTACAGCACCGCACAGTGGGCGTTGGTTGAAGTTTGTCCTGGATGATGGGGTTCTGGATAAATTGTGGAGGTACTGACTGCCGGAATTGCAAATGGCTTGCAGGGGCACTATGAGTCTGGGTGACTGAATTTCTTTGGACATAGGAAGTGGGAGAGAGGGGATCTAGGAGGCTTCCTATTCTGGGGGCAGTCTGGGGCTGGTGGAGGCAGGGCTGTGGGGAAAGCGAATTAGGGTGCAATACTCCAATGTGTCCTGTTTTAACACATGTACTTGTAACCTTTGTGTTTGTATTACAGCATCAACAGAATTTATGAGAAAACCATGGGAGAGGGAAAGTCAATATCCTATGCAAGCTCACAGGGACCTCGGGGAATGCAGTCATGGGCATCTAATCTGACTGCTTCCAACTCACATCTGGGCAGAGATGTCTGGAGATGTTAGGACTCAGACCCATCACAAGGGACCAAGACCCAGGCGGGCCACAGGGCCCCTGGGAGGGTTCCTCCTGCTCCCCTTCCATGGGGGTCATACCCAGCACACTGTCCCTGACCACCAAAGGGCAACAGCGTGTGAGGGGTTTCTGCCCAGGATGTCCACTAGACACTCAGCGGCTGGGGTTATATTGGGGACTGGTCACACAGCCATCAGCTGCTTGTTAAATAGGTGATATGCACATATTTTTTCTCATTCTTTGGATTGTCATTTCATTTTTTATACTGTCCTTTGAAGCACAAGGGTTCATTAGGGTACAGCCATGTCACATACTTTGCACAGCTATCATGCACCAGTATTCTGGCTTCCTAGAGGTCAAGTGCTCACCCCACTTTGTTTGCAGTGAGCCACTCTTATTAGGTAACAGAGGGAATCTTCCTGGAATCCAGGTTCCTGGCCACCAGCCGAGGGCTGGCCATGCAAGCAGGCCTTTCCAGAAGAGTCTCAGCCTGCTCTGTGACCTCTGCCCTGTGCAGCGTCTAACTAGGTCGGGCCATGCTGAGCTGTTCTGTGACACGCTTTCTCTTCACTTAGCACACATGGACCACACACGGCTTGCTGTTAATAACATCATGATAAAGGGCTGCAAAGCATTTCATGATATGGTTGTGGCATCACTAACACGTGGGTTTCAAAGGACAGTGTAAGGAGTGAAAAGGCAACTCACAGAATGCAAGAACATATTTACACATCACCTACCTCACAAAGGGCCAGTGTTCGGAACGCCATCTCAGCAGCAATGGGTTTGGTTTTGGCTTATCCAGCATATATAAAGAACTCTTGCAACTCTAAGGAGACCAATAATCTGATGAAAAGGTGGATAAAGAATTTGAATGCGTATGTCATCAAAGAGGAAACCCTGGTGTCATAGTGGGTTAAGCGCTGTCTGCTAACCAAAAAAAGTCAGGAGTTGAAATCCGCCAGGTGCTCCCTGGAAACTCTATGGGGCAGTTCTACCCTGACCTATAGGGTTTCTACGAGTCAGACCAAACTCAATGGCAGTGTTCTTTTTTTTTTTTTCCACCAAAGATGACACACAGATGGCCAATAAGCACATGAAGATGTTTTATCACTAGGGACCAGAGAAACCACATCAAGTTGTACCCACTAGGGCTGCTGTTTGCCAAAAGACAAATACAAGCATTGTTGAGGACTTGGAGACAGGGGCGAGCCCTCACACAATGCTGGTGGGAAGGTAGAAAGGTGGCCGGAAACAGGTAGGTGGGTCTTTAGAAAGGCCAGTACGAGCTTACCAACCAGGAAGTCCACTCCAAGGCGTACACCCCAAACTGGAAACATATGTTCATGCAAAAACATGTGCACGAATCCAGAGCAATATGACTCAGCCAAAAAGTGGAAATAACCTAACTATCTAGCAACAAATGAAGTAATAAATATTAGTTGGCCATAAAAAGGAATGAAATACTGATATATGCTGCATCGAAGCAACTTGTACAAAAGCAGACAAACATGGAAGACGACAGATGCCCTTTATTTGAAATGACCAGAATAGGCAAATCCATAGGGACAGAAGGTAGGTCAGTGGTTGCCTGGGGCTGGGGAGGGAACAGGGGGGTGACTGCTGAGGGGTGGGGGTTTTCTTTGTGGGAATGACGAAAATATTCTGGAATTAGACAGTGACGACATTTATACCAACTCCAGATACTAAAGGGCACAAAAGAAACTTTTCCTGATCTTATTTTTTTCCTTCACTATGGCTGCTCACATTCCCAAGAAAGATGGCGTCTGAGAGAATGGCTTCCATATATACTTTAGTGAATGGATGGAATTTTCTAGAAAAACTGGTGATCAGGATCTTTGAGGGAGAAATATTCTAATTCTATAAGATAGTGAGTCACAGCATGGGTCAAACAAACTAGGACTACAGGCGCCCTGGGCTGTGGGCATTGTCTGTAAAGCGGGAGGGGCTGAGCTCCAGGGAGGGATGTGGTGTGACAAGGCACAGGTTGTACGGGAACAGGACTTGAGGAGCACCTGGTCTGAGGAGGGTGGGGGAGAGAAACCCTGTCAAGGACTCTGGCAGTGACCTGGGAGGTAAGAAGCTCCAGGTGCTGAAGGCTCCCTCAGAAGCCCCGACAGACTGCTGTGGGCTGCAGGAAGCTTCCTGCCAGGTCGCTGGGCACGTCAAGCTCAAGCAGACGGCCAAGTGCTCACCTCAGTTTTTTTTGAGTCTGTCAGATAAAACCATCCGGGCAGAAGAAACACTGTCAATTCACAATTCTGCCTTCACCAAAGCTCTGTCTGTGGTGAGAAGCTAACCTGGTGCTGGGCCTATCACAGGCAGAAGCTGTGCTCTGGGTGGGCCAGCTGAATCCTCACTAGGGAAGTCTAGGACCCTCTTGTCCCTCCGTCTCCCAGAGAGACCTACTCTGTTCTCCGTCTTCCTTGCCCCCCACCAGGGAAGGAAGCACAGGCAGGGTCCCTCTTCAGAGACACAGAGCAGCCAGTGTGGTTGGGTGCTGGCCTGCTGCCAAGGCCAGTCCTCAGCACATGCCAGACGTAAACAAGGATGTACCCTGTCAGGACCTGGCCATCTGGTCAGGGAGGACAGACGCCATACTCCTTGTGGCCACAGCACAGGAAAGGTCTGATGGTCACCTGAATACTTTCACAGAAGGATGCAGAGACCGGCGGAGGCCCTCAGTCAAGTGCCCAAGGTCAGAACTGAGCTGTCCACTTGCTGAGGGCAGTGCCAGGCACTGAGGTGTCTTCTCCCAGCACTGTGGGGACGGTGGCTCCACTTTCAGGGATGAAATGTAGCTAGGATGCTCTGAGCGCCACCTCCAGATGAGGGACAGACACCCTGCTGCTCCCAAACTCCCAAACTTCCCTCTCTGCCCTCCTACTAACATGGTCCAAGAGTTATTGACATGCAGGCACCGGCAGCTGAGAGAAAACAACCGTCACATGATGAACAGTTACAAAAGGTGTCCCAACTGGGACACAGTGCCCGGATGCAGGAAGCTTCATCCAGAAACAGGAGCTGGCCAGGGTCTCAGCTCACCACACTGGACATTGCCCTCTCCCAACCCCCTGGGCTCCTGACTGGTCCTTGGCCGGCGGCCAGGTGCCGGTCAGCGGTCAGAGGTGGGGGGCCAGGCTTTCTCCACGTCCGGGTGCATGGCCTGTGGGAGCCACTCACAGTACTCAGCCAGCAGGTCTGCGGGGGGAAGGGGGACAGTGTCTTATAGGCAGCTGTGAACTCAGGGACCTTCCATAGAAGGCTGGGCGAGAAGACCAACCACCCACCGCAAGAGCCCAGGCCACAGTCAGGCATGGCTGTGCCCTCGCCAACCCCGGCTGCCCCGGGCCTCGAAGGGCCTCCTCTAGTCACCCCACCCCTCTGGCACGGGGTGCCCTTGGTCCGACGTACATTTGGGGTTTTTCCTCCAAGCAGCTTGCAAGGCGTCACGGCAGTCTGCTTTCTCAGCGACGAGGCCTTTCAGGAGACTCTCTGTCCTGGGCTGCAGCCTGCCGGGTGGGGAGGAGAGTGTGGGCAGTCACTGCCAGGCAGGAGCCAGGGACAGGGCCCTGAGAGCAGGGTGGCAACACCACAGGATCAGCCACGCCAGGAGGGAGGTGAAACCCTGTGTGTGGTCTGGTGGGGCCCCCTTTTCCTGACTGTGCTTGGGGGTGGGGAGGTAGACTAGATGCCTACCTTCTGCCACCCCTCTGTCTCCTAGTGCCGCTGTAACAGAAACACAAGTGGGTGGCTTAAAAGAACTACAAGGCCTCACAGGTGAACAAGCCAGCCTCTAGAGGAAGGCTCGCTCTGTCGTCTCATGGGGAGAATCCTTGCCTCTCAGTGTCCCTTGGAGATCTCCACGCGGCTTCGCCGTTACCCCATTGCTGCTTGCTGGCTTCTGGGCCTCATCTGCTCCTTTTATGGCTCAGAAGTGACTAGTTTAGAACACATCCTCCGGTGACAAATGCCTTTGTTAACAAAGAGAACTCTACTCCCAATGGAATCAGGGCCACAGGGTTCCAAAAATCTGCTCTTGTCAGGTGGATTCCAACCTATAACAACCCTACACGGCACAGCAGAGTGGCCCCATAAAACTTCCATGGATTCTCACTGCCAGCTTCTTGGTTAGCAGTGGTAGCTGTCGACCACCGCGTCACCAGGGATTCTACAACACAGGCCTCTGCATTTCAATCTGAAAAAGCCATTTCTGCACCCTCAGATTCAGCTGCACTGCCTTTACTTCAGACGAGAGGGACACTTCCTGCTGACACCTGGCAGCTCTGTGGTTATCTCTTTGGATGGCGTTCCCCAAAACTCAGGTCTACCAGGAACATCAAAATGTGGCTTTATTTGGAAACAAGGTCTCTGCAGATGTAATTAAATTAAGATGAGGTCATACTGGAGAAGGGCAGGCGCTAACTACTGGTGTTCCTCTAAGAGAGAAAATGAAGGTTTCTGACGCAGCGAGAAGGCGGGGTGAAGACAAACGCAGAGACTGGGCTGAAGGGGCCGCGGCCGAGAGTCAGAAGTGGGAGAAGACAAGGAAGGGTGCCCCATGAGAGCCTTCACACGGGGAGCATGGCCTCGACCATATGTGCATTTGGGACCTACAGCCTCCAGCAAAGTGAGAGCCACCCGCTCCGCGGTGACCTGTCACCGCAGCCTTCGGACTGCCACGCGCCCCCACCCCACCGCCTGACCCGCCGGCGGTGCTCACGACTGGCTGTACCTGGCCCACGTTTTCAGCATCGTGCTAGGGCTGGACAGCAGACAGCCTCGGTAGGAGGCCAGCTCGCAGAAGACCTAGAGAGAGCCCACAGGGACACAGTGAGAGACCCCGTTTCTTTCCTGTCCACGGAACCTAGCCAAGTGGCTGAGGGAAGCTCCTGGCTGCTTACCTGCCCTTCCAGGAGAAAGCGGGCAAAGTGTTTGTACCGGTCGATGCCCTCGGGAAAGTCCACCTGGACCGCGGGGAGTGGCCAGCCAACCCGATCTGCAGGGCAGGAGCTGATGAGCACAAGCTCGCAGGACTCCCCACCCACCTCTCGACTGCCATGCCCAGTGTCAGCCCTGACCACCAGGCCTGCCCATCAGAAAGAGGAGGCGGCCTGGGATGTCCTCCTGTAATGCACGCCTCCTGGGGACAGCGTAGGACACAGTGTACCCCAGGCCCAGATGGCAGGAGGGCCAGGCACCCGGGAAGGGGCCTACTCACAGAACACACTGCCACGGTGACACAGCACGCGCCCTGTCTCGGAGCAGTAGGTGGGGGGTGGCTCTTCTGCAGGGGGGCCAAACTGGCAGTAGGGAGGCAGGAGCGTGGGGATCCACTGCACCTCCACGGCCGAGACACCTGGGGCACAGAGGGACCTGGGGTCACAGCAGGCCTGCCGCCGGGGAACAAGGTCCTGGCCCTCGCCAGGGTCCAGCAGCACATCAGAGCCCTGGGGGAAGCCAGCTGGCCAGGGGCGCCGCAGACACAGTGGGTCGGAGACCCTGGCTATCGCTTCGTACCTTTCATGTACATCTTGGTGGTCTCCACGATTTCCTGGTAGACTACAAAGTCGGGGAGCTCCTTGAAGAGGACAGAGCTGGGGTGGATGAAGACAGGGTCGTTGAGGAGCGGGGTCTGTGGAAGAGAGGGCAAGTGGGCAAGGATCCCGGAGAAAGTCAATTCTCCACGTTAAGATTCAATTACATGCTCTTGGCCAAGACAGGGAGAGTGGTCCACCAACAGAGGACAGAGAAACAACGTGATCCCTCCCTACAGTGGAGGGCCACATCTTCAGCCCTAGAGAAATGATGCTCTGACAGACGTTACCCCACAATGCACCGAGAGGACATGATGCTGAGTGCAGAGCCAGCCCCCAAAGGCCACACGGTGTATGGTTATGCTTTCTGGAAATGTCCCAAAGAGGCAAGTCCACAGAGACAGAAAGCCAACCGGTGGTGGCCACGGCCAGGGGAGATTGGTAACTGACTGTTAATCGGTGTAAGGCTTCTTTCAGGGAGAACAGCAAGAATTCTAAAACCGAGGGTGACAGTGGCTGCAGGGTACGGTGAAAATGTCACGTACTAGTGAAATGTATGCTGTACGGGACGTGAATTACGTCTCGGTAGCTGGTATTAAACAAAGCCAGGGGGAGAAACCCTACCCCGCAGAGGGAGCATGCAGTGGGGCCGGGCATGTCTAGGTGCCAGCCTCCAGCGCCACCCTTGTCTCCCCCATGCCTGTGGCAATTGTCCCAGAGGCTGCAGGACAGCTGAGGACATGGCCACCCAGGTCCCCAGTGGTATCATCAGCCCACCCCTGGTCTCGTGCCAGATGTCTGCTGGCAGGACAGTGGGCGGAGGTCGGGGGAGAACCCCAGGGCTCAGCGGCTGTCCCCATCATCACCACTGGGGCCAGCTGCCCCACCCCTAAACAGGGCCGGCAGCTGCCCTGCCCCCACCCCACCCTGAGCAGGGCCTACCTTGTAGGCGTTCCTCCACTTCTCATCCAGTAGCTCCTCACTCTGGACCCTGCGGGCGAGGTGGTCACCCAAGCCGGCCGTCACAATCTGCCGCAGGTAGGTCACCTGGCTCTCGGAGGGTGGCTGCATCTTAGGGTCCACGAAGAGCTCAGCCTCAGGGCACATGGCGTTGACTGGGGGAGACCAGGCAGGGTAAGGGGGTCTGCCCTCAGTGGAGGGCTGGTGCCTGGACATGCTCTGCCGTGGACCTTCCGGAACCTCTCACACCACGATTCAGGGACCCCAAGTGCTACAGAGTCAACTGCTCCACAGGGATTCCTTGGCTGTAATCTTTATGGAAGCATGCTGCTAGGCCTCTCTTCTGTGGTGTAAGACTCACCAACCGTTGGGCTACTGTTCAAGCACAAACTATTTCCCCCACCTAAGGATGTAAACCAGAGCACAGACCCCAGAGAGGCTGCCCTGTAAGCACGCACGATGGGAGAACATTCCCTCCTCATGCCTCCCCATGGGTGCTGTTGCCAGGAAAGTCGTGTGTTGCTGAGCCAGGCACAGAAACCAGGGCAGGGGCTTAGACAGAGCGAAGCAGCTCTGCCCGGAGAAGGGAGAGGAGTCCCAGTTTGGGGTGAAAACCCCGGACGGTGGGAAACGAGGTGGCGGCTTTGGAGCCCTGCTGCCTCAAGGAAGAAGTGGCAGAAGGAAGGACAAGAAGAGAACAGAGGAGGGCAGCGGGGAGCGGAACGGTTTTTTGTTTTGTTCCCAGGCATGCAACGTAAATCTGTCCTCGCTATAAAACCATTGGTCAATTGAAATAAACAAAGAGAAAAGGAAAAAAATTGGGAACCAGTCACGCATATGTTGGGGACAGGATACGAAGACAGAAGCCTGCAGGGACTCAGCCACCTGGGATCCGGGCCCTGACACCTGCTAGAACTTCCAGCCTCCCATACCGCAGCCCGGAGCAGCTGCAGAGAGGTCCAGGCACGCCGCTCACACAGGTCCCAGACCTGGCCCCCATGGGTCCGGAGGCCCTGTCACCCAGGTCTGGGTCCCCCTCACACAGGAGCGGGCTAGGACAGGCCACGCCAGGCGCTCCCCAGCTCTGAGGACAAGCGAGCCCTCTGCTGGCCGCGGTGCGGAAGGACGGGAAGGCCGCCGAGCAGGCCGGGACCCGGGCCGCCTACCTGCCGTGGTCAGCTGGCCGCGCAGGCGCCGGATCTCCATCATGGCCTTGTACCGCAGCCCGTTGGTGTCGCAGAACTGGGGTGAGCCACCAGCAAACTCCCAGGCTCCCACGGCACCTGCAGGGCGATGAGGGCGGGGGAGCTGCTTGCCCGCGCATCCCACCACAGTCCCTCACTCTTTAGCACACCCAACTGCGGACCTCTGCCCCGGCCTCTCTGCCCATCCCACCCTAACACCACCCACCCCGACCCCCCTGTCTGTTCTCACCCTTCTACCTGCTCCCTGGCCCAGGGGCCACTCACACCCCGGCTCCTTCATCTACCCCCACTGGCCACCTCCACCCTAGCCTCGCTGCCTGCATCCGCTGGTCACCCCAACCCCAACCCCTCTGTCCACCCCTACCCAACCCTCTGTCTGCACCCCCCGAGTAGCCACCCCTGTCCCAGTCGATCCCTCCTCCACCGAGGCTCCTGGCCAGGCACGTACCCAGGAGCACCATGAGGTCTCCCAGCAGCAGAGAAGCCCCCTGCCCTGCCCAGGTCCTCTTCATCTGAGCCACACGGGCCCGCTTGCCCTTCAGCATGGCGAGTTCCTCGTCACTGGACGCTGGTCTACAAACACACATATCACCAGGCTACCACCGGGCTACCCCCAGGGCTCGAGGGCAGGGAACGCACTCATCAACCAGGCAGGTCACAGGCCTGGCCCAGCCTGGCGCACTCCCTGGGGGACACAAGTGAGCTCCTAAGCTCAGCTCAAACTTCAACATCACCAGGGAGGTGACAAGTGAGGGTCCCACGGCATCTGGGCACGGGACACGGGGCTCCAAAGGCAAAACTCAGTCCACGGCCGCAAGTGCTGTCTCCACAGATGTTTTCAGACATTCACGACACACAAGGACCTGTCCTGGGGGGTCTGGCGCTGCCTTCACTATGCTGGCAGAATGGAGCCTTCGCAGGATCAAGTGGCCAAGGGAGACACACAAAAGAGGGTGTCACCTCTCAGGACAGCACCCGACACCACTCTATGAGCTGCTGTGTTATCACAACAGCAACCTAAATCAATCTGACTGCAGCTACTACCCAGGAATCATACTTGCCTATTTTGTGGTGCTATTCTTTCAACAGCACTGTCTTCCTCTGACTATCCCAAGAGTTCTGGGGACTGTTTTCAGGAGATTCACTTTAAGAGAACTTTTCCTGAAATCATTGACTCTCTACTTGTCAGGGACCCCTGAGGCCCAAGTCTCACCATGGATCTCGGTATCAAGAGGTGGTACGATGAGGTTACCACTGCTCTGCGATGATGAGACAGGGACGGACTCAGAGAGGCCGAGGGGTCTGTCCGAGCACAGCCCCGAGCCCCCGGCCCAGCCGCGCACCTGTCCAGCTCCTCGAACAGCTCACGCACGGTCATGGCAGCGACGATGGTGACCGCGTAGGGCAGGCAGCCGTGCTGCCGGCTCAGCGCCAGCATCTTGGCATAGCGGGGCGCCACGGGAAACGAGGCCATGGTCCTGCCCAGTGGGGTGATAGGGCAGCTCACCCGGGACCTCAGCAGCTGCTTCATCCTGGGGGACGGAGGTGTGCAAGGGATCAGTCTCCGAGATAAGGTTCTACACTAGAACTGAGAGGCTTTGGTGCTTGGTGGGCTCCGGCCTGGGTACGTGTGTGTGTGCCTGTGCGTGTGTGTGTACATGAGAGGGGCCAAGGACGGGCAGAAGCAGGCCCTCCACCACCCCTGCCTAGTCCCTGCCCTACCTCTCTCCTTTGTAGGGTGCCTGCAGGGCTCCCAGCGCAATCAGCAGCTCCTCGGCGGCAATGAGGGCCTCTATGGAGGGAGGCGTTGGGAAGGGGAAGTTGATGACCTGGGGACACAGGAGATGGCAGGAGACAGGAGTGAATACAGAGACACATGCTCAGGGATAGCGCCCTTGCCATGGAGGTGAGGTCGGCAGGGAGGGACCATGCCAGTACCTCAGGGCCCAAAAAGGACTCCGCATTTTCACTCCAGAGCAAGACAAGCCAGCGATCTTACCAAAAACCCAACCCATTGCCGTCAAGTCGGTTCTGACTCACACCGACCCTACAGGACTGGGCAGAACTACTCCACGCGATTTCCAAGGCTGTAATCTAACCTTTACAGAAGCCGACTGCCGCATCTTTCTCCTGTGAAGTGTCTGGTGGGCTCAAGCCTCCGACCTAGCAGCTGAGCACTTAACCACTGCACCACTGGGGTTCCCTGGGATCACTCAGGGAAAGACATTAACAACGGCTGCCCATGAGATTACGATTATCAATCCCTACTCGTTTGGAGCAAAACAGAAACCAAGAAACAAAAGACTTCAGAAGTAAGTCTACAGGACTAACAGTCTCCGCCAATCACAGCCTCCTCTAGCCTGAGATCACGAGAACTAGACGGTGCCCTGCCACCGTGACCGTCTGTTCTGATCAGGACCACTAAAGATGGATCCTGATAGAACAGGAAAAAAACGTGGACCGGAACTGCAGATTCTCAAAAGCCAACAACAACAGCACCGAGATCTACTGGACTGGCTCCTCAAGACTACTTACCTGCCCTAGGACACTCTAAACCGTGAACGGAAACTATCCCCTGAGGTCGTCTTGTAGCTGTGTGACAAAGTAGCTCACAAAACAAAGACTGTCACCTATGAGTACTGTGCTCCTTTAAAAAATCACCCATAGGAGACCTGATGATGAACAAAGATGAGAGAGTGAGGGGCCTGGGAAATGACGCTAATGAGGATGGAAACACCAAGAATGCTGCTGCCCCGGGGAGAACGTGACCAATGACACCCAAGAATCTGTATATACCTTGTTGAGTGAGAACTTAAAGTACCATGTAAACCTTCACTGAAAAGACAATAAAATATAATTTAAACAAAAAAAAGGCTGCCTGGAGCCAGACTGAGTTCACACCCCTGCTCTGACACTTTCCAGTCACATGACTCACAGCCAGGTACAACTCAGTGCCTCAGTTTTCCTATCTGTATAATGGGGATGGAAATACTTGGTAACAAGCTCCTAGAGTAACATGGGAGTCCCTGCGTGGCACCAGTGGTTAAGTCCTAGAGTATTAGCTGCAAGGTTGGTGGTTCAAAGCCACCCACAGGATGTCTCCAAGGACAGACCTGGTGATCTGCTTCTAAAAGGTCACAGCTGTGAAAATGCTATGGAGGCCAGTTCTACTCCATACAGGCAGGGTCGCCATGAACTGGAACTGACTTGTCAGCAGCTGAAATAGTAACACAGGCGGGGTGGCGAGGGGCTACTCAACACTCCAAATACCTCATCACAGCTGCTCCTACTTTTCTTCAGTGACAAAAAGCCATGCCCAACAAAGCATGCAGAACACCCCAATACTCAGAAAGCCACATCATTGATGACACAGGATGCAGTAAGTAAAGGAAATGTTACTGGGGAAATGGCCTAAAATGGGACAGCAGTTATCTCCACGGACAGACTTCACCATCCATTATTCTTGAAGAACCTGAACGGGTGGGACTTCATAAGCTTTATGTTTGCAGTCAGAAAAATCAGTAGGATGCACTTTTCCTAAAAACAACACAATTCCTGCTGCTGTCACTTATTGACTGTGTGTTCCTGGCAATTCCCTGTTAAGTGGGGATTCAGAAATCCATCTTATGGGATACGGGCCCGGTAGAGATGCTATGTGCAGCGCCCAGCACAGGGCAGGACACTCCCCAGAGCAGAAGCGGTGGCGGCTCCTGGACAGCGGATCATGCCAGGACGGTTCCCCCCGTGTCCCTGGGCAAATGGGGTCACAACAGGGCGTCTTGTGATCCCCGGGACATGCACAGAGACTGTGAGCAGGCACAGGACCTCATGTCCCAGGTGGCCTACTCCAGGTGCTCAAGGGAGACATCACATGGGAAGGTGGCTCACAGGAGATGGGAGGTCACAGGGCATCTGCTGATGCAACGTCCTGTAAGATGCCACCCTCACTGGGTGAGCACCGACAGCTCAGCTCTTGGGCTTCCTGTGCCATGAGGAGACAAGGGCAGGCCCACGGCACAGGCAACTCCAAGCAGACGCCACCAGCACGGGGTCTGGGCCCACCCTGGAGACCAGGCTGGAATACAGCGGGCTCTCCCAGCAGGAAAGCCGGACACAGTGGGGCAGAGGCAGGACCTAGGTGCATGGCTGACCTTCTCAATGTTCAGAGCTTTCATCTGAAGAATCAAGTCTTCAACGGGCCTCCGGCTGATTTCAGGAGGAGGGAACTGCTCAAAGTCACCAAAAACTGCCGAGGAATACAACCTGGGGACAGAGTGCAGGCAGTAAGTGCAGCCCGAGGACTGAGGCTCTGCACAACATTCCTTGCAGCCTCATGAGAGCCAGCAAGGAGACGGGAACAAGGCACGTGTCCATCTCTAGCGACAGGATACACAAACTGTGCTCTACCCACACAGCTGCTTACTACTGGGCCATACAAAGGACTGTTGTTCTGCTTCATGCTACAACACGGATGAACTCGGTAACATCATGCAAGTGACAGAAACCAGATACACAAGACTGTGTATTGTATGATTCCATTTAAATGACATGTCCACAACAGGCAAAGACACAGAGACAGAAAATAGATGACTAGTTGCCAGGCGCTGCAGGTTCAGGAGAAACAGACAGTGACCGTGAATGGGTGTAAGGTTTCAGAGGGGACACAGAAAGGTCCTAAAACCGAGTGGTGGCTGCACAACTCTGGGAACATGTTGAAAACCGCTAACTGTGCCTTCAAATGGGTGATCTGCATGTGAATTTTCTCTCAATAAAGCCATAAACAAAACAAGCAAACAGCAGCCAAGAACGATGAGAGCATCTGCAAGCCAACAGGAAAAGGGCTTCTGCAGGCTCCCCAGGCACCAGAGGAACACAGACTCCCTGCAGACAGGAAGGGTAGACAGTGGCAGGGATGGCACAGATAGCAGGGATGTGCCCTGAGGGCTCACCTGTCATGGAATGAATTGTGTTCCCCCCAAAATCTGTGTGTGGCCGTTTGGCTGGGTCACGACTCCCGGTATTGTGTGATGGTCTGTGTTTTGTGCCCTGAGGCAGTCTCTTGAGATAGAAAGGAAAGAAGCTGGCAGACAGAGTTGGGGACCTCGTATCATTAAGAAAGCCACACTAGGAGCAGAGTGTGGCCTTTGGAACTGAGGTTCTTGTGCCAAGATGCTCCCTGACCAACGACTGATGCAACACAAGGACCTTCCTCCAGAGCCCACAGAGAAGGAGAGGCATCCCCAGGGCGGACACCCTGAATTCAGACTTGTAGCCTACTGGATCGTGTAAGAAGAAACGGTTGTTTGTTAAGGCCATCCACTCGTGGTATTTCCGTTAAAGCAGCACTAGCTAAGATACCACCCTTCCTTGCTCCCCGGTGGACAGAACTTCAGGGACCAAGTCCTGGGAACATGCCCAGAGCGCACACCTGTAGCAGTGGCCGGGCTCTGTCCGCCCAGCCCGGCCCGCCCGCTGATCAGCTGATGCCTGCGAGATCCAGGTGACACGGAAGGAGGACACACTGGTGACGCGGTCATAGTAACGCTTCTTGACCTTCCCGCAGTCCACCACGTACTTGATGCCTGGGATGGTGAGGGATGTCTCAGCCACGTTGGTGGCCACAACGCACAGCCGTGTCCCCTCCGGAGGAGGTGCAAAGACCTGGGGGAGGAGGTGGCAAGAGGACACCAGAATCAGGGAAGCATTCATGGGAGGGAGCCGGTGGGGGTGGGGTCAAGCCAGGAATCCTTCTTGATCAGAGTCAGGTCCTCCAGGCTGAGTGAGGCCTGGGAAGTCACAAGTCAAGGGCCACCCCGCTCCAGTTTCCAATGAGATCCCAACACACATTCAGAACCCTGAACTGAAAATTTAAAAAGATCACCATCTATAGACATTTGCAAGAAAAGGGTGTCCCAACCCATCTCAGAGGTCATGCACGTGACAGATACAGAGGGTGTGCAGGGCCCATGCCTGCCCAGCCCCAGTGCTGCTGGGGGTCCAGGTGAGCCCTGGAGCCAGACATTTCTATTTCTCCCAAGACAAACAAGAGATCCGGAAGATTATCACAAGTCTCCTGATTCCGTAGATCTAGTTCAAAAAACACTTTGCGGATCAACTCAAAACTCCTCATACTGGGATTCTGCCGAGAGTCGTGGTGTGCCACAGAGCATTTCAGCTTGACAGATGCTGAGCTTGACAGATGCCCCAGAGCGAGTGTCTGAGGGTTGCACATTTATGACTCAGAACTGACTCAACAGCAATACAGTTTCTGGGGGAAGCAAAAGTGCTTTTTGCTTTGTAGTTTGTATCTGTTGAGTGTTTTCTAATAAGCCCTAAAACCATAAAAAAATTAAGTGTGTGGAAACTTTTGAGAAGTAAAACCCATGCTGCTGAGCTAATAACCACAAAGGAAACACGAACGGTCAATAACAGCAGCAGCTCACCGGCTGTGGTCGCTGGGTGTCATTTGAGGCACACGCCAGAGGGCATGGTAATGGGCTAGTAGTGGGCAGGGACTGGGGTCCACTCCAGAGCCCCCATTCCTAGCCCTCTACAGTGTTGTCCCTATAAAGGTATGGAGTGCAGGTCAAGGAGCTAAAGGGGGACAATCAGGCTTGACCTGTCCACCTGAGAGCCCTGAGAGCCACCCCGGGACCAGGTGAGCGTGCCCTGCCTGCCCATGCCCTGGGACCAGGTGTATATGAACTGCCCGCCCAAGCCCCATAGGTCACCTGTGCTTGTTTCTCAGGGGCCAGGAGAGAGTAGAGTGGGAGCACGTGCAGCGGGAGGGAGGCATCTGGCTGGTCACCTAGGGAGAGAGCACAGGCCCACTGGGCACCTCTGACAGGACAGACGTCTATGGCAGGAACCCCTCAGGCTGCCCCGCACCCCCAGCCCACTCTGCACAGACCTCTGGATTGGCCTTCACTCCCAGGAGCCCAGCCCTCAGCGTCAGCTCAGAAGGTGGGCACAGCCTCAGGGGGCAGCTGACTGCTAAGGAGTCCTGGCAGCTTTCTCTGCCCATGGGTCCCCACCCTACTCCAGAATCCTCCCCAGACACAGCACCCTAACCGCTAGACACCCTGGCCACGGGGCTGCTCAGCCTGGGCCTCCACCTCACCCTGCAGCCTGGCACTGTGGTGGGCACCAGCTGAGTGGGCACTGGGTATAACACACCTGTGGGTACCGTAGCACTGCTCAAGCCCACGACAGCCACACACTGAGAACAGGGCAGAGGTGCCTTGAAACTGGCCTGCTCGGCCCAGCTGGACACAGCAGGGCACTATCCCATCTGTGTGCACAGGGCCCCAGTGAGCACTTCGGAGGCAGCACGGCCAGCTGCCCCAGGGCCCATGTTATGCAGTAAAGGGCACCCTGGTTGGTGGCCCCGTTGCAAACAACACAACAAACACTCGAGAGCTTACTCTGCACCAGGTGGTGCAAACAGTTAATGAGCTCGGCTGTTAATCTAAAGGCTGGAGGTTTAAGTCCACCAGCGCCACACTGGAATAAATACCTGGCCACCTACTTCCAAACAATCAGCTACTGAAAACCCTACAGAGCACAGCTGTACTCTGACACACATGGGACCACCAGTAGTCAGGGCTGTGACTTGAGGGCAACTGGTTTATTAAGCACCTGAGAGTGCTTTGGGAACCACCAAGCGACAAGGCAGACAGCAAGTCCAGCCCCCCCAAGCACTCACACACTAGTTAAGAGTGCGGACACCCTCAGCCCGACTACAATCTCCCCGAGGCGGGACGGCCCACCCCTCTTCATCACGGTGGTCTCCCCAGCGTCCCAGACAGGGCCCGGCACACCGAAGGGCTCAGCAGACACGTGCTGAGGAGCACAGCAAGGGGCCGGAGGGCAGGGAGCTCTGCTGAGGCCTCACCTCCATCTGTCCCCTCGTCCCCCAAGTCCAGGTCCAGGTCGGAGCCCAGGGCCTCCTCCTCGTCGTCCACCTCTGCCTCCCTGTCCTCGTCACCCTCGCCCGCTGGTAGCACTGAGTAGTTATCCAAGTTAATCTGCGGCAGCGTCTACAGTGAGGAGACACAATGCTGAGGCCACAGGTGACCTGGGTGGACACATGTCACAGGTGGGGAAAACCAAATCCAGTCACCCAGAAAGCCCAGCTTCACTAACATATGCCCTTGGGTGGGACACCTGACTTCCTTCTGCCTCAGTTGCCTCATCTCAAAATTGGGGATAATCACAGAATTTTTGTCATAGAGAGGATCCTGTCAGTTTACAAAGTAAGCCAGTAGTAAGGTATGCAGCAAGCACTTTGGGAAGGTAAGGGGGTCCAGGCGGCACTGCAGTTAACTGTTTGCCCGCCAAACAAAAAAGTCGGCAATTCAAATCCACCAGCTGTTCCTCAGACCCTGTCTGGGCAGTTCTACTCCTCTGCTCTGTAAGGTCGCTATGGTTGGCATTGACTCATGACAGTGTTTTTTTTTTTTTGGAGAGGAAAGGAGTCCTTAGGTGGCACAAATGTTTCTGCACTAGACTACCAGCCAGAAGGCAGGCAGTTCAAACCCAGTGAGAGGCTCTTTGGAAGGCAGGCCTGGTCATCTGCTTCCACAAGGTCCCAGCCCGGAAAATTCTACGGAGCACAGCTCTGCTCTACAGAGTTTTGCATGAGTTGAAACTGATTTGCTGGCAACTAGCAGTGGGAAGTGAGTAAATCCTAATCTCAGAACTGTCACTAGATCCGTGAGAACACCACACACACAGGCATCCTGTGTGGGGACGCCCAGCCCAGCAAGTCCCCTCTCCTTCCCTCCTCTCTCCTCCCATGCTTCTGTTTCAAGCACCTAGGAGGTCCTCAGCTCAGCCTGCCCTCCCTGGCCCATCTCAGGTGACCAGGGCTTGGCCTTCTGGAAGCTTCCTCTGGGCCCACAGCACAGAGAACCCTGAAAGCACAAGGCCCTCTGCAGCCTTCAAGGCAGTGTGGTCCAACACAACTCCCTACCATGACACCAACAATCTAAAGCGTGCTACCCAGTGCGGCTGCCGCCAGCCTCACGGGTACACAGAACACAGCGCATCATGTCCAGTGCAAATGAGGAACTCTGTTTTTAATTCCACTTAAATTCAAAAACTAATTTTACTGCAGTAAAACATATGGAACCAGAAAAATGCCATTCTAACCATTCTTAAGTGGCATCAGTTACACCCATAATGCTGTGCAGTGGAGACTAGTGTGTTTCTGAAATGTCTGTATCACCTCAAACACAAACCCATGCACCTTCAACAATAACCCCCTTACTGTTTCCCATGGGATTCTATGTGTACTTGCCCATTCTAGAAACTCCTGATTT
This sequence comes from Heterohyrax brucei, assembly GCA_028571685.1. Taxonomy (NCBI): domain Eukaryota; kingdom Metazoa; phylum Chordata; class Mammalia; order Hyracoidea; family Procaviidae; genus Heterohyrax; species Heterohyrax brucei. The sequence continues at coordinate 5,539,449 of CM053160.1, read as the reverse complement.
TAATTCATATGAACTAATTTAAAATGAAATCTCAACAGCCACAGGTAGCTACAGAGTACCGCAAGTGTGTCAAGTGCAAGGGAAGAAAGAAATCTTATGCAATTTTATCTCAACTTAAATGAAAACTGCCTCCTGGGGCCAGTCGCCACGACTCTGGACAGTATCCTGCTTCTGTTTTCGTGCAGCCTGACAAATGCTCTACCTACCGCAGCCCGAGCCTTCTTGGCCCTTGCCCGTGACTTCTTAAACATGCGCATTTCTTCTACTGAATCTTTCTGCTCTTCGTTTTCTGGGGAAAGATGTGCAGGAGAGAAGTCAAGATCACCTTGCGGCCAGAGGAGGTTACCAGGGACTTTGCTGTCCCTGGTCCAGAGGAAGGCCACTGCAGCAGTGACCATTTGTTGTGGGTGAGGGGAGCAGGCAAAGACTGCCTGAGACTCACAGGGGAAACCGAAGCCAAAGCTGACTGCCACCCTGATCAGGCACGGATGCTGCCCAGCCGTCGCTCAGGGCTCAGGACTGTCAGTAGCATAGCTGCCTGGCCTACCTGGCGGTCCACGTCTGGTGCGGGGGAAGCTCCTTCTCAGCCTGCGGCACAGCGCGTGCACCTCTGCCTGCCCCGTCAGGAACACCAGGATGCCGCCTGAGGGGAGAACACTGCACCAGGACTCCTGGCACTTGGCCCCCCCAAGATCCACCCTGGGAGCAAGCACGAGTGCTCCTCCCACCTGGACATCAGAGGGCTGTGGTCGGAGGCCAAGTCTAAGGGGATGTGGAGGATGAGTGGAAGCTGGCTGGAGCTGGGCAGGAGGCATGCAGTGCTCCAACCACAAGGAACAGCGTATAAGAGGCCTGGAAGTGAATCAAAGCAAGAGCATCCCTCAGAAGCTGACTGCAGCAACTTGAAAGGTTAGATGGGAACCTTAGGGAGCAGTGAGCGGACACGATTCCAGGAGGAAGAGCTCAGCAAACGAGGGTGAGGGTGGCGGCACAGCTCTAAGATGGTCATCAGTGTCACCAAACGGCATGTGCAGAAACTAAACTGGTGTAGGTTCTGCTGTGTGTATTTCCAACAACAAAATAAATCATCATAGTCAAACCCATCCCTGGTCGGGGCGGAGTTGCCCTGGGCTGGGAAGCCAGCACAGGATGCAGTAAGCGAGGGCCATAAGGAGAACCGGCATGGAGGCAGGGTGGGTAAGAGGCCAGGGCACCGACGGAGAAGCAGACTTGGAGGGGTGCAGCCTTCATCTGCCAGTGTGGCACACACTGAGGACTGTAAGGAGAGGGTCATGATGGAAGACGTGGGTGAGAGGTCCACGAGGGAGGGCGAGGAGCTGGCAGTCATTCTCAAGCCAGAGAGAGTCACGGGGTCCGGACCCGCCCAGGGAAGGGAGGTTAAGTGGGCTGGACTTGAGAGCCAGTGAGAGCAGGGCTGGGCAAACTACAGCCCATGGGCTGGATCTCATGGCTGTCCATTTTATATCGTTTTACTGGAATACAGCCACCTCCACATCACTTAAGATAGCAGAGTTGCACCATAATGACAGACCTCTCGGTGCCCGCTGAATGTTTACCATCTGGCCCCTAGCATAAGACAGCCCACCCCTGATCCAGAGCTTAAGGGGCAAAGGGCAAGGAGAAAAAGACCAGGGCAGACCCCGGAGGAAGAGTGAGAGGCGCAATGCGGACAGAGAAGGCGCAGGAAACCACAGGCGGAGATGGAGAAAAGGGCCAGAGAGTGACAAGGGAGGAAGCCAGGAGAGGGGAGGATGCTTCAGGAGGGGGCACGGCCTGCACTGTCCAATGCTGCCAAAGGTGGTGTGAACGCCAAGAAGGGGCAGAAGCCATACTGTGACCTGCTGAGCAAGTGAGGAATAGAGGAGACAAGTCGTTCTAAACTGGGCCTCGCTGTGAATGACAAGGACAGGGAGCTAGCTGCAGGTCAAGGGAGGTCTCTCCTAAGATGACCATTTGCAAACATTTAACATGACAGGAGCCCAGGTGGTGCAACGGGTAAGCACTCAGCTGCTAACCAAAAGGTCCCCAGGTCCCAACCCACCAGCCACTTGGTGGGGAGAAGGCTGGGGCAATCTGTCTCTGTACAGATTACGGCCTTGGAAACTCGAGGGGGCAGCTCTACTCTGATCTGTAGCGTCACTAGGAGCCAGAATCGACTCCACAGCAACAGGCTTGCAGTGCCCAGTGGGTGAGGCCGCTTCTCGGCTTTGGACAGACGGCAACTCCCCGAGAGTCAACCACTGCAGCCCTACAGTAAGTCAGGTAGGAGGCAGGCCGGTGCGCTGAACACTGGCACCTGCAGGGACACTGAGGCACAGCAAGCATAGGTACCTCTGCCAAGCTGCCTAGGGGCTGGCCAACAGCTTGGGCAGAAATCCCACGGTACACTGCCTGCCCCCACAGTGACTTGGAAAGAGAAAGGAGAGTCAGCTGTTCATCCGGTCAGGGCCTCACCTGGCTGGGGCCTCACCTGCAGGCAGCATCCGGTGGATCTTGCAGACCTTCCGGAAGCACTCCCCACTGTAATCTTCCAGGGGTGTCCGCTTGTTAAAATGCACCGTCACTGGAAACTGCCTGGAATCAACCTAGGAAAGAGGCCAGAGAGGCGTCGGGGAAGGTGGGGTGAGAAAAGAGGCGTCACCAGCCCAGCATCAGCCCCCTCCCGTTCCTGACCCTCCTGAGACAAGGTGTGCATCACAGTTTGGTGCTAACACTGCCGGCTTCCCCCGAGACAGAAGTACTGGAGGTCCTCATTCTGTCAAGCCGACAGAGAGGGACCCACCTCAGCAGCTGTCCAGGACTGAGGGCCACACCTCACCTTGATGACAGGGGGTGGCTTGCTGAAGAGCCGCTGATTCTGGGTGAAGTCTTCCACCCGCAGCGTGGCTGACATGATGACCAGCTTCAGCGGCAGGCGCTTCTGTGGATGACAGAGGCTTGATGACCACAGATACCCAGCAGCCCAGCTGGAAGAAAACTCAGGGCAGGGGTATGTTTCTTCTGCCCTCCTGGAACCCCTCCAACCACCCTTTAGAACTGTTTCTGATAACTGAAGACATCGCGGGCCAAGTGAACCACCGGCAGGACACGGCTCTGCAGGAGTGGGGGCTCGTCAAGGAGCGAGGCTCTGAGGGTGGAATGTGAGACAGGAGGGCTGACGGCCCGGTCCCCCCAATCCCAGGTGGTGACGGCTGCTGCTGCTCCCACCCACCTCTCCTCCCTCATGCTGTCCGTCCCGAGGTTCAGGTGGGAGTGGCCTGCATCCTCCGGGGTGGGATGGGGTGCGTCTTCCCTGGTCCCCAGCCCCCTCAGCAGCACCTAACGGCCTCAGTCAGCAGGTTCCCAAGCCTGCAGCAGCGGGCTGCCTTACTGCTACTCAACTCCAAACCCAAGAGCTGGAGGGCAGTCGGTGTCTTCAGCAAAAACAACAGCAAGGTCACAGGCATAGCACAGGTCCATGGCCCCCACGGCCTCCTCAACCTGGACTCACCTGCCCCGGGTACCTCTAAGACCCATCTTCTAGTTCTCCTCCCCTTACACCCTCTGCTCCAGCTGCTCTCAGCTTCGTGATACTCCTCGTAAGACACCAGACACACGTCAAAACCACAGTGAGACACCCTTTCACCCTACTCGGAGGGCTAGAATCAGAGACGGACAACAACAAGTGCTGGCGAGGACATGGAGAGAGAGGAAGCCTCACACCCTGCTGGTGGGACTGTAACGCAGGGCCATGGCTGTGGAAGCAATCTGGAGCTTCTCCAACACACCGAACACAGGACCTGCTGCCCCACACCCAGCCACGCACCCAAGAGAACGGAAACATGTAGGTAACCTTTCACAGTGGTGATATTCCTAAGAGCCCAAAGTGGAAACAACTCAGCTGTCCATTAACTAAGAAACCAATCAATAAAGATGTATTAAATTCATATAATGGAATATTACCCAGCTGTACCCAGGCAAATTTACAGACCAAAAGTATATCAGTGGTCGCCTAGTGCCGGGAAGTGATGGCTCAGGGGGGCAGGATTTCTCTTTGCAGTAACTCAGATGTTCTAGAATCGATGTGCGATGGTCACACAACTCAAAGTATGTGAAAACTCAGTGAACCAGACACTTTCAATGAGTGGGTCCTGTGACATATGAATTCTATCTCAAAACAACTGTTTTTGTTAGGTGCCGTTGAGTCGGTTCTGACTTAGCGATTCTGTGAACAACAGAACAAAACACTGCCCGGTCTTGCGCCATGTCCACAGTCGTTCCTGGGCTTAATACCATTGTTGCGGCCACTGTGTCAACCCATCTCACGGAGGGTCTCCCTCTTTCTCGCTGACCCTCCACTCTACAGAGGATCATGTCCTTTTCCAGGGGCTGAGCCTTTCTGACAACATGTCCAAACATGTAAAACGCATGAAAACTATCACCTGTAAGCAACGTGCTCCTTTTAAGAAATCACCTACATGTGACTGAACAGTCACGAATTAAAACAAAGGTTAAAAATATAAGGAGGCAGAGAAACTAGATTAACAGAAGTAGAACAAGAATGCAAATAATGAGGTTCACAGAGCACCAGGGGTGTAACCAAGGTTACTGAATACCTAGTGTAGAAATTTTTGAAATGTAAGCTGTTCATCTGAAACTCACTATTATTAAAAAACAAACACCATGCAGATTTGTGCCCCAGGGCCTTTGTACCTGCTCTTCCTGCTACTCAGACCTTGCCGCCCCGCTGCACACCCTGCTAGCGCCCTTACCTCCTGCACTCAAATGCTGCCTTCTGAGTGAGGCCTGCCTTAGCATCCAGCCCTGCGCCTTCTCCCTGGCACTCTCCTTTCTCTCTTGGCCCTGTCCATCATCAGTTCACACCATTGGCTTGTTGCCCGCTGCTCTCGTTAAATCAGAAGCTCCATGAAGGCAAGGACTGTGTCTCATTCACTGGCATCTCTCTTGCGCATGGACCAAATCCCAGCACCCAGCAGGCACTGAGCTGACATCTGTAGGACGATTGTTCTGCACTTACACTTGGTCAGCTTTGGCGGAAGTGTTAGGTGTCACCTTCTCAGTGAGCCTGGGGTGGGCCAGGACAATCTGTTCCATAGATACCCCACTGAGCTGGGCTCAGGGGCCTGCTCATCCCTGGTTGAGGGGCGGGAGGGGAGCCTTCCTGCTGCCAGCTTGGAGGAGGGTGAGGCTGGTGCAGAGATAGGCACCAAGCAGACATCTCAGAGCTGAAAGCAGCCCTGTGCACCATGTGGATTCCTAAGACTCAGTGGAACTTTTTAAATCTGGGTCCCAGGGGGGCTCGACTGTAGTATTAGCTCCTTGCTGGGCCCCTCATTTTGAATGGAGAGGAGGACAGCTAGTTTGTGAGGCTGGACCCAGGGGCCTGGAGAAGACGACTATTCACCTCGAGTCTCAGCCCCAACACTGGGGGGTCCGCACCCCTAGGGAACCCTCACAGCAGCAGCATAGAGATGAATGTGTGTAGGCCAAGGAAACCCAGCTCCTGACAGCAGTGGGTGTCCTGGCCAGGGGACCTCTGACTGCCCCAGCCACCCACCCTCGCGTCACCTTGGCCCGAAGGGTCACGATGCGGGACAGGAGGCCGATGAGGATGTCAGTGTACACACTCCGCTCATGGGCCTCGTCGATGATCACCACCTTGTATTTCCGCAGCAGGAAGTCCTGTGGAGGAGCCGGGAGTCACCTCTTGCTAGTGCCCCCCAGTAAGGTCAGCCCTGAACCTCATGTTCCACAGATCCCCCTAATGCCACTGGTACCAGCCACTTCCTGCCGGTAACCTCAAGCAACTTCGTCTACCACCCTGTGCCTTGGTCTCCTCATCTGTCAAATGGGACTAACAGGCCCCACCTGACTGGGTCATGGGGAGACTGTGATGATAGCTGGTGGTGTTGAGGTTAAGGACTCAGCTGCTAACTATAAAGTCGACAGTTCAAATCCATCAGCCACTCCTTGGAAACACTATTGGTGGTTCTATTCTGTCCTCTAAGGTCACTACGAGTGGGAATTGATTTCAACGTCAGTAGGTTTTGGCCTTTTTAATACCTGTGAAGCAAGAACATGGCAGGGTCCAGAAACTACCACACTACTACTCCCCAGGGCTCAGCTAACAAGCACAGGCATCTGGGGTGCGGGTGAGGGAACAGAAATGAGTGGAAGGTGGGGTGGGGATCTGGGCCAAGGACAGCACACACCTTATAGGAAGGGGCATCCCAATCCCAAATCAGGTGTCCTGGCTGGTCATCAAGGCAGAGGACCCAGGAGCCCAACTGTCCACCCTGCCCCAGGGGACATCACCCAGCAGGAAAAACTGCCCTCACCAGACAGAGGCTCTCAATCCAAGCCTTGTGTGTGCTGGCGGACACTCATACCACCCCGTGCAATGGATGTGCCAAGGTTCCAGAATGTTCCAACTCCTTAGGAACCTCCCTGAGGCAGGGCACAGCACTGGGAGGCGGGATAGCTGAGTGTGCTGTCCCACGGACTGAGTGGCCTTTGAGCCGGTGTCCATGGCCGGCGAATACGCAAATATATCACTCACTACTCAGGGTCCAGAACCAGGAGCTCCCCTGTGTCCCAGAAGGGCACTGGGTGCCTGTTCCAAACCTGGTGCTGCCCCCCACAGGACCAGGAGGCTCACAGAGACAGGGTCACTTTCAATCTGGGGGTCCACCACTCTATCCAACACAGGAGGCAGTGTCTGTACAGGGTCTGCGTTTGTACATGTAAGAAGATGTGCACTCTGAAACCAGCTGGGGACACAGCTCCCACTTAATAAGCATTGACTTGGTACCAGTACTGTGCAAAGCTGTCCTTAGCCTGCATACAATTTCTGCTTCAAAACCCTTCTGGAAGGAAGGGCCAGCTTACAGATCAAAAATAGAGGCTCAGAGAGGCTGAGTAACTTGCCCAAGGTCACACAGTGGCAAAGTGGCATGGAATGCCTGGCTGACAGTTGGCACAGTGGCTGCTCATACCAGCGGTGATGTCTTCCCTTTCCAGCCTGGCTCCAGAGACAGGACGAAGACTGACCTTCTGGATTTCTTTAAGCAGCACACCATCAGTCATGAACTTGATCCTGGTCTCTTCGGTCACATTGCCTTCATACCGAATCTGGTAGGAGACGACTCTGTGTGGACAGGCTGTGGCTCAGGGCATGCAGTTGCCCAGAGCAGGGAGCCCCATGTAGGCCTATGACTGCTTCAGGGCGGTTGCAGAACAGCCCGGCCCACACCAGGTTGGCAGGGCCGAGGGCAAAGCCCACCAGGCCCCCCAACAAGGCCTGGCTGCTCCAGCCCTCACTCCCACTCCAGAGCCCTGGTCTCTAGTGTGAACAGAGAGGGGAGCTGTTTAGGCGGCAAATCAGCCAAACATGAGCATGGGTCTTGGTCCCAGCCGGGTCTGCAGTCCTCTGCAAATCTAAACACGGACCAGTGAAGCTCAAGCAACTCCTGTCATAAACTCGGTGGACATGACAAAGGCGTCACTGGGTAGTGCAAACAGCTAACGAGGCCGACCACCCAGCAGAAGATTGGAGTTCTGAGACTCCAGAGGTGGCTGGGAAGAAATGCTTGGTGGCCCACTTCTGAAGAGCGAGCCATTGACAACTTGACAGAGCACAGCTCTGACACTGATTGGACCACCACGAGTTGGAACTGACTCAGTGGCAGCTTGTTTTTTAAGTATCAATCGCGAGAGCTCCCAGGTTAGGCCGCCTGCAGCCCTGAGCCGCCCTCCAGCTCCCACGAGGGCCACCCTGCTGCCGTGAGCCTGAGGGTGGGGCCGGTTGTCCTTCTCCTTGGCCGTCAGGAGAATCCAGCTGTCCCCGAGAATGAATGCTCTCCCAGGAGGAGATCCCTGCAGAGCTGATCCGCGGCATTCTCCCCTAGCACACTCGGTGGACCAGGGCCTGGCACACTGTCCACCTCTGTGCCTGCTACACGACCACCCTACCCCTCTCCCAGAAAGAGGAGCCCTCACCGCTGTGACAGGTTCATCTCCTTAGCCACTCGCTGGGACATGGTGATAGCGGCCACTCGGCGTGGCTCCGTGACCCCGATGATGCTGCCGTCACTGGGGGAGGGGAAGACAAAAACTGGGTCAGCACTGCCCACCCATGACATCTGTCTCCAGGCACACACAACACACCAGATGACTTACACTTCCTCAGGGGCACCACGGCACCTACACAGGGATGTGCCCAGCAGGGCTGCTGCCACAGGAAAACAGAGCCACGCACGTGTCAGTGCTGGAGACAGCAGACAGTTCAGTGGTCACGGTTCAGTGGAGCACCGACCGTTGGTATGGACAAGGCTCGGGGAAGCCTGGCCTGACCCAGCTGAGAGCAAGACCCCAGGGGGATGAGTTACTGCATTCCAGACTGGGCAGGAAAGAGTTACCACAGCAGGCCTGAGACTGTCATCCTTAGAAAGACTGGCTTGCAAGGAATTTGGATAGGGGAGGGCTCCCTGGTGATGCAATGGTTAAGTGCTCAGATACCAACTGCAATTTCAGCAGTTTGAACACAACCATTCTGCGGGAGAAAGATGTGCCAGTCTGTTTCAGTCTTACACTTGTGTAAGATTACAGTCTTACACCTGGGGTCTTAAAAGCCAGAAATCTGCCATCTACGTAGCATCGATTGGTCCCAACCCACCTGCAGTAGATGAAAACCAAGAATACCAAAGACAGGAAGAAAACATGAGCCCAGGAGACAGAAGGGTCTATGTGACTGGGAGACTACATCAGCAGGAGACCGGAAGAACTAGGTGGTGCCTGGCCACCACCAAAGACTGTCCTGACAGACAGCACAATGTAGAGGGGAGTGCAGACCTAGATCTGTATTAAAAGACCAGACTTCACGGTCCTACATCCTGGAAGGTCTCCTGAGAACACGACCTCTGGACTTACTGCTAGCCCAGAGCTGAAACCAGTACTGAAGCCAATTCTTCAGACAAAAATTAGACTGGACTACGGAGACATACAGTGAAGCAGGTTGTGAGTGTACTTTTTGGTTTAATATATACACCAGGCTGTTCTACTGGCTTCTTTATAGAGGAAAGAGGAGAGGACGGAGAGGCGGGGACAGGTGTTGGTCTAGTGGATACTGGAAGTAAAAAAAAGAAGTATGTTGTGTCATAGGGTGAAGTGAACAGATACGAGTTGCAGAAAGGCAGGTATGGAAAACTGACTTGGATTGTAAACTTTCACTTAATCACAATGATAAAATTAAATATCTTCAACAAATGGTGCTGGCAAAATTGGTTATCCATCTGCAATACACTGAATCAAGATCCATATCTTACACTTTATACAAAAACCAACTCCAAGTGGATAAAAGACCTAAATATCAAACCTAAAACGATAAAGCTCATCCAAGAAAAGGTAGGAACAACAATGGAAGTTTTAATACACAATGAGGACAGACTCCAAAATCTGTCAAAGAAACCACAATCAACAGAAGAGAAAGTAGATAAATGGGAACTATTAAGAATCAAACACTTTTGCTCATCCAAAGAATTTATTAATAGAATTAAAAGAACATCCATGGAATGGGAAAAAATATTTGGCAACTCTATGTCAGACCGATGCCTAATCTCCATAATCTATAAGATACTACAAAATATCAATAAGAAGAGGATAAACCATCCAATTAAGCGATGGGCAAAGGAGATAGACAGACATTTCACTAAAGAGGAGATCCAGGCAGCCAAAAAACACATGCAGACGTGTTCACGACCTTTAGTTATTAAAGAAATTCAAATCAAGACAGCAATGAGATACCATCTCACCCCAACAAGATTGGCCATGATCCAGAAAACACAAAACAACAAATGCTGCAGAGGCTGTGGAGAAAGTGGAACCCTCCTACACTGTTGGTGGGGTTGCAAAATGGTCCAGCCTCTTTGGAAGGCAATCTGGCGCTTCCTTAAAAAAATGGATATCGATATATCATTTGACCCAGTAATTCCACTACTTGGAATATATCCTACAGATTCAAGGCCTTTCACACCAACGGACACATGCACCAGAATGTTTACCGCAGCACAGTCCACGATAGCAAAAAGATGGAATCAACCCAGATGCCCAACAACAGAAGAATGGATAGGTAAACTATGGTACATATACTCAATGGAGCACTACTCAATGATAAAGAATAACGATAATTCCAGGAAACATCTCCTAACCTGGTTTCAACTGGAAGACATTATGTTGAGTGAAAGTAGTCAGCGACAAAGGGACAAATACTGTATGAGACCTCTACGATAAGACCTCAAAAACAGACTTGTGTATAGAAGAAGACTCTTTGACAGCTGCAAGGGAGGGGAAGGAGGCGGGGGGGGGCAGGGTTTAGTTTAGATAGTTACTAGAAATCTAGTTGGGAGAAAGCGGTGATAGCACACATTAGAAACAAGAACAACATTAAGTGGACTTCAGCATAACTTGAGTACTCCTTCCATCTTGACTCAATACTGCAAGGATAGATAGCTGGGGCAGGGGGCGGGGGACCATGCTCTTAGGTGAATTCCAGGCCAATTGGCACAACCAGCATTTTGCTAAGAGAGCTCTCTGCACCCCACATTGGTGAGTGGCGTCTGGGGTCTTAAAAGCTGCCAAGCTGCCATCCGAGGACACAGCAAATGGTCCCAACTCAGCAGGAACGGATGCTCACTGAGGACCAAAATGACATGCGAGAAGACAGAGACCCAACATCGACTTGGGACCGGAAGAACCAGATGGTGCCCGGCCACCACCAGTGATAGCCACGATGGAGCTCACAGAGAGGAGTCTCACTGGCAACACAAGAATAAAAAGGGGTGCATCCTGAGATCTCCACTAAAAGACCTCAATTGACGGTCCAGTGGTTTCGGGGTTCCCCTGAGAGCATGGCCTCCGGCCCTGATGCTGCCCTTACCCATAAATTATAGCAAAGGTCCACTCTTTGGACAGGAATGGATTGGACTTGGCAATGCAGAGTGACCATATATTGGAAGCACTTTATGGTTCTATACATCTATAGGATATCATCCTGCTGACCTCTGGCTGGAGGAAGGAGAGTGGGTGGAGAGGAGGGGAAAGGAGGCTGTTGGGAGGATGAGACATGTATGGAGCAGAGAGGAATAGTGTGCTGTCACCGGACAGGGAGAGCAGTGGAAGCTGCATATAGGTGGGCATGTAAATTTATATGGAAATGTACATTTTCACTCAGTCATGTTAAATAAAAAAAAAAAAATAGAAAGATTATGGCCTTGGAACTCTTTAACAAAGAGTCCCTGAAGGACTGGGAGAAACGTGGATGCAGAACTTGAACTGTAGTAAAAAGACCTGACTTGATGGTCTGACAAACTGAAGGGTCCCCAGAAACCATGGCTCCCAGACTCTTGGTTAACCCAGCTCTGAAATCATTCCAGAAGCCAACGCCTCAAAGATTGAACTGGTCTGTAAGACATAAAATGATACTGATGAAGAGTGAGCTTCTTGGCTTGGGCAGATACAGGAGGCTAACTGGGAAGCTCCTGTTCAGATGTCAGAGGTGATAGAGGGGGACAGAAGCTGGTTAAATGGGAACAGGAAATACAGGGTGGAGGGGAGGAGTGTGCTGTCACAGTACGGGGAGAGTAGCTAAGGTCATAAGGCAAAGTATAAGTTTTTGTAGGAGAAACATACTGCAATTTAAGCTCTCACTTAAAACACAATGAAAAAACCACGGATCTTATTTTTCTAAAAAAGGCCTTGGAAACCCTGCGGGACAGTTCTGCTCCATCCTGTAGGGGTACTATGAGTCAGAGTTGGTGGAACACCAGGCGGGGCTCTGGAATTCCAGTACATGCCAGGGGAGGTGGGACGGGAGGACCTGGGTACCGCAAACAGCTAGGCACCTGGCTGTTACATGAACGGCGGCAGGCTGGAGCCCACCCAGAGGCACCCCAGCAGAAGTGCCTGGTGATCTGCTTCTGAATGGTCATGGCCTTAAAAACCCTGTGGGCAGTTCTCCTCTGCACCTGGGGGGCTGCCATAAGTTGGCACAGACTCTGCGGCAATGGGTCCGTGGGCATCCATGGAGTGAGGCCTGTAGAAGCTTGCACCTGGCTTCCCCAGACGTTGTCCCATACGCTGTTCCTCTGCTGAGTTTGCTTCGTGTCCTTTTGCTGCAATACATACGGTATTTTTACCCAAACAACACATGCTTTCTACACTTGTCTGCTGCCCGCTCACTGCCCCTGTGGGGTATTTTCACAAAGGCACTATGCCGGCTTGTTTTGGCACTTCTGGTGCTGAAGGGCGAAGCCCAAGCTGCACTGACCGCACTGGTGAGAATTGATGGCGTGCCCACTGCTGTTTCAACAAGCCAAGTGCTCACTCGTCTATGTCAAGAAATTTGGAAGACACCTACCTGGCCAACTGACTAGAAGAGATCCATACCTATGCCTATTCCCAAGAAAGTTGATCCAACTGAATGCAGAAATTAAACAACATCATTAGTACCATATGCAAGTAAAATTTTGTTGCGGGTCCTTCAAAAGCAGCTGCAGCAGCGTACTGAAAGGGAACCGCCAGAAATACAAGCTGAATTCAGAAAAGGACATTGAACTAGGGTATCAGTGCTGACGTCAGACGGATACTAGCTGAAAGCAGAGCATCAGAAAGATGTTTATCTGTGTTTTCTTGACTATACCAAGGTGTTTGATTGCGTAGATCATCAATTATGGGCAAGACTGCAGAGAACAGGAATTCCGGAACACTTAACTGTGCTCCTGAGGAACCTGTACATAGATCAAGAGGCAGCTGTTTGGACAGAACAAGGGGCTACTGAGTGGTTTAAAGTCTCGAAAGGTCAGGGCTGTTTTCTTTCACCATGACTACTCAACCTGCATGCAGAGCAAATAATCTGAGAAGCTGGACTATCTGAAGGCAGCATATTAGGGCTGGAGGAAGACTCACTGGCCGCCTGCATCACGTAGACGATACAACCTTGCCAGCTGACAGCAAAGAAGACTTGATGCACTTACTGAGGAAGATCAAAGACCACAGCCTTCAGTGCAGATTACACCTCAAAAGAAAGGAAATGAAGGTCCTTATAACTGGACCAATAAGCAACATCGCAGTAACCAAAGAAAAGATTGAGGTTGTCAAGAATTTGATTTGACTTGGATCCACAATCAATGCCCACAGAAGCAGCAGTCAAAAAACCAAAACACATATCGCACTCGGCAAATTTGCTACAAAAGACCTCTTAAAAATATTCAAAAGCAAAGGAGTCACCTTGAAAACTAAGATGTACCTGACCCAAATCATGGTATTTTCAACTGCCTCATATGCATGCAAAAGCTGGATGATGAATAAGGAAGACAGAAGAACTGACACCTCAATCATTGTGTTCAAGAACACTGAATACACCCAGCCAAACACACTGCCTTCCACCTGCTTCCAACTCACGGACCCTACAAGACAGAGTAGAACTGCTCTACAGTTTCCAAGGAGTACATGGTGGATTTGAACTGCCAGTCTTTTGGTTAGCAGACACAGAACTTAACCGCTACACCACCAGGCTTTCCACTGAATACACCAGAGACTACAAAAAGAACCAACCAATCTATCTCAGAAAAAGTACAACCAGAATGCTTTTTAGAAATACAGATGGCGAGACTGTGTTTTACTTTAAATATGTTACCAAGAGGGATCAAGCTGGAGAAGGACATCCCGCTCGGTCAAGTCTGGAAGGTCAGTGAGAAAGACGAAGATCCTCAGTAAGATGCACTGACACAGCAGCTGCAACGATGGGCCCAAGGATGACAGTGATTGTTAGGGTGGTGCGGGACCAGGCAGCATTTTCTTCTCTTGTACACAGGGTTGCTATGAGTTGGAATCGACTGCATGGCATCTAATAACAACATGACATCACTAGTGAAAACATCCCACAGGGAGATGGAGCAGTCAGCGAACAAACCAAGAAGATGAAGTTGTCTGCATGGCACAGCCTGAGTACAACCACATGCTAAGTCCTCCTAACGCATCACTGAGCTAGCGATCATCTTGAGACTCTAGAAACAGGGAACAGATGGACCAACAGAAAACAACACTATTCAACACACCCAGCTTGGAGCCAGGAACCACTCTGAGCAGCTTATGTGAACTTGCTCATTTAATCCATATCCATAAACTAGGTGCTACTGTGAAGCCCATTTTACAGCTGAGGAAGCTGAGTCACAGAGCACGTGGCTATGCTCTTAACGATGTTGGGGGTTCACTCGCCACTGCTACCCAAGGGAGGTGCCTCCTCACACCTTGGGAGGGGAGGACCCCGTGGAGCCCCAGGCCTGCCCCTACCTGCTGTAGCCAGCTTCGTAGAGAAATTGGGGCACCTGCGTGGTCTTGCCGCTGCCCGTCTCGCCGCACACGATGACGATGGGGTTCTCAGCCACGGCCTCCATGATCACCTGCTCCTCCGCGAGAATCGGGAGCTTCAGCCGCTCTTCCTGGTGGGAGAGAGGAAGACAGTGCTGAGGGCACAGGGGAGGGGGCCTTGTGGAGACGCGGGGGAGGTTATCCCAGAGGACTTCTGGAAAAAGAAAGGCTGCATAGGGGGATGTCCACATCACCCTGAGATGACATGGCCTATGACCGCTCCTCTGAGGTTTCCTGTACCATCATGGGCCACGTTTCTGACACCCCCAATCCCCCCACTGCCACAGGGACACCCTCACTTCACCCGATAAAGACACTGTGGTGGGGAACAGTAGAGCACCCCATACACACTGAATACTTTGATTTTACAGGTGAAGAGAATGAGGCTCAGAAAGCCAGCCACAAAGTGGTGGAACCAGGGCCGCGCTTCTGATAAGTGGAGTCCTTGGCCCGCTCTTGTGCGGATTCACCCTGGACCACAGTCCTCGGGCCACAGCCAGGAGCTGGAGGTGGTGTTGGCAGTAACGGTGACAGAAGACAGCACGGCTGTGGGCAGCCCAGACGACGGGCCCGGCTCGTCCTGAGACGTGCGCACAGCCACCTGCTCCCTGGTCTCTGAACAGCCCGGGGGCACACCGTGAGGCCGAGTATAGGAGCTGTACTGCGAGGCCTGCGAAAGCCAGACCTGAGCGAGGCAGAAACCTCTCCAAGACAGAAAACTACTACTTCCCACTAAAGACAGCGCAACAGAAAAGAGGCAACTGCACTATTGAAAGCGGAAAACTTGTAAGATGTGGAAAAACTAGGCAGTACCCTTGAACTTCTGACTCCCAGGCTGCACTACAGAATCAAGTACAAGGAGGTAGTATGGTTATTTCCCCCTTTTCCAGGCAAGGACAGAGAGGCAGAGAGGGTTTGCCACCTGCCGCAAACCACCAGGCCACGGCACTTTACACCGCCGGCTCCCGCCTCGGGGTGACCTGGCCTTTAATCACAAGGCCAGGGCAGCATACCTGCATCTCAGGGGAGCGGTTCACAGGGACAAAGAGAGCAGGCTTCGCCAGGGCCCTGGCTGGGGTTCGGGTGGCTTCTGAAGGGACAGGAGCAGCAGCAGGTGTCCTAGCTGGAGTGGGCTGGCAGCTGAGCACTGGGCTCTCGCCCTGAACCTCTGGCAGGGCTGACGGCCGACACATGATGACTGTCCCCGTATCAGCCTCCTCCTGCCCAGCAGCCATGGCCTCGACAGCCTCAGATGACTCTGAGGATTCAGACTCTTCTTCTGACTGGTGGCGGCGGCGCTTCCGGTGAGCCCCACTGAGGCTGCTGATCTTCTCATGACCCTGGTGGGCCACCTCATCAGGCTTCCTGCAGGGAGAGGAAAACATCAGGCACCAGTGTCCTAGTGTGCACTAGGTGACATTTGAGGCAGCTCTGGTGGTCACATGCTGCATAGAGGCTGGACTCAAATGCCAAGGCCTTTCCGACCCCAGGGCCTTTGCACCTGCTGCTCTCTTGGTGAAACACTCTGCCTGCAGATAACTTTCCACACTTCAGTCTCTGCTCAAATGCCACCTAATCAAGGAGGCCTTCCTGGGCCAAGGGGCCCACCACACCTGCCCTGTCCATCTTGTTCCTGCCCTAGTAACTTCTGGGTACTTCCTGGAATAGATATACTACATATCTGACTGAGTATCGCCTATCTCTCCACTGCTAGAATTTGGGGTCCTAAAGAAGGGACATTTTTATCTGCACTGTTCTGTCTCCATGGCTCTGAGAAGCGCCTGGGATACTGTCTGCACTTAGTAAGAGTCATTATATGAACAACGCTCACAGGAAGCAGGCTGGCGACACCATGAAAGATGAAAAGAGTCCTAGTACAGGATGGCAGAGCAGGGTGGGGGCCGAGAGGAGTGCCGAGGCTTCCTCTAAGGCCTGGGAGGGCCCCCTTCCATCCATCTGCCGTCCTGTGGACCGTCAGCCTGGGGTGGCCAGACCATCCAACTGCCCAAGGCCAGCCAGGAGCCTGACTTCAAAATGAAATCTCCTAGTTCTTAAAAGTTGGCTGCACTGGGTAGAATACTGCCTCCTCATTCACCCAAATCCATATCCACTGAAATCTCAAAATGTGACTTTTTATGGAAGTAGACTCTTTGCTGACATAATTTCTTAAAATGAGGTGATACTAGGTTAGCACTAAATCCAGTGACTGTGTCCTTAAAAGAAAAGAGAGACACATGCAGTAAAAAGGCCATGTGAGAACAGAGGCAGAGACTGAGAGAAACCTGAGACACAGACGCAGGGAGAAGGCCACGTGAGAACAGAGGCAGAGACTGAGAGAAAAGACAGACAGAGACGCAGGGAGAAGGCCATGTCATGACAGAGACTACAGCAATGCTACAAGCCAAGCAAATCCTGCTGCTGTAGAGTCGACTCTGACTCACAGCGACCTTAGAGGACACAGCAGAACTGCCCCATAGTTTCCAAGGAGCACCTGGTGGATGTGAACTGCCAACCTTTGGGTTAGCAGTCGTAGCAGTTAACTGCTCAGCCACACAGGTTTTCCAAGACAAGGGAAGCCAGGTTTTCCCAGCAACCACTAGGAGAGGCACATGGTAACTACTCCCTCAGATGCTCCAGAAGGAATCAACTCTGCTGACATCTTTTTTTTTCTTTAATTTTTACTTAACATGACTGAGTGAAAATGTACATTCACGTATAAATTTACATGCCCACCTATATGCAGCTTCCACTGCTCTCCCTGTCCGGTGACTGCACACTATTCCTCTCTGCTCCATACATGTCTCATCCTCCCAGCAGCCTCCTTTCCCCTCCTCTCCACCCACTCCCCTTCCTCCAGCCAGAGGTCAGCAAGATGATGTCTCATAGATGTATAGAACCATAAAGTGCTTCCAATATATGGTCACTCTGCATTGCCAAGTCCAAGCCATTCCTGTCCAAAGAGTGGACCTTTGATATAATTTATGGGAAAGGGCAGCATCAGGGCTGGTGGCCATGCTCTCAGAGGAACCCGAAAACCACTGGACCATCAATTGAGGTCTTTTAGTGGAGATCTCAGGATGCACCCCTTTTTATTCTTGTGTTGCCAGTGAAACTCCTCTCTGTGAGCTCCATCGTGGCTATCACTGGTGGTGGCCGGGCACCATCCGGTTCTTCCGGTCCCAGCTCGATGTAGGCACCCACTCTTGTGGGTCTCTCTGTCTTCTCGGTTGTCTTTACCGCATGTCATTTTGGTCCTTGGTGAGCATCCGTTCCTGCTGAGTTGGGACCATTTGCTGTGTCCTCGGAGGATGGCGGCTTGGCAGCTTTTAAGACCCCAGACGCCACTCACCAATGTGGAGTGCAGAGAGCTCTCTTAGCAAAACGCTAGTTGTGCCAACTGGCCTGGAATTCGCCTAAGAGCATGGTCCCCCATCCCCCGCCCCAGCTACTCTATCCTTGCAGTATTGAGTTAAGATGGAAGGAGTACTCAAGTTATGCTGAAGTCCACTTAATGTTGTTCTTGTTCCTAATGTGTGCTATCACCGCTTTCTCCCAACTAGATTTCTAGTAACTATCTAAACTAAACTCACCCCCTACCCTCCCTCCCTCCCCTCCCTTGCAGCTGTCAAAGAGTCTTTTCTTCTATACACAAGTCTGTTTTTGAGATTTTATCGTAGAGGTCTCATACAGTATTTGTCCTTTTGTTCTGCTGACATCTTGATTTCTGATTTCTGGCCTCCAGAACTGTGAGAAAACAAATTAATTTCGCCCTGAGCCACTCTGTTTGTGGCCTTTTCTCACAGCAGCCCCAGGAAATGAGTATGCTGGCAAACAATCCGAATGCCTTAATACCACGACAGGACCCAAACAAAACCAGGTAAGGGGCCAAACGGACCTCTGACCATCTAATGGCACTTTTTGGCCTGATAACCAAGTCACAGCACAGAGAACTTGTAAAGCAGGACTAGGGGTTGCGGGAAAACACCGTATCACCAGGACCAGAAATCCTGCTGCCCTGTGCTCTGAGACGGTTCAGCAGCACCTGCAGGTTTCAGCCTTGGAGACTCTTTAGCCCTAATTAACGACCACCAACCAGATGTATTTTCACCACCAACCCATGTTGCTTTGTGCTGTCCAGCTGATTCTGACTCATGGTGCCCCGATCTGACACAGCAGATCTGCCTCGCAGGTGTTCAGGGCTGCAATCCTCATGGAAGCAGACAGCCAGGCTTTTCTCCTGTGCAGCAGCTGATAGGTTCACCCCTCAACCCTCCGGTCAGCAGCTGGGTGCTCAACTAGTCTGCTACCTGAGTTCCCTGTCAACCCGTAAACCAAAACGCAACTCACTAATTTCAACTCCTAAAGACTCCACGTGGTGGAAGAGCCCCACAGGATTCCCAGGGCCACCGTCTTCATGGAAACACAGTGCCACAATTTTCTCCAGTGGAGCGGATGGAGGGTTTGAATGACTGACCTTTTAGGCAGCAGCCAGGTGCTAACCAGAGTTCCTTATCAACCCACAGGAGCGTCTGTGTGTTGTGTGCCCTCCCCGGGGGGCCTCGGCAGCAAGAAGGAGCCCCCGAAGAGGCCAGATGGACTCACTCTTTGGTGCGGTACATGCGGTCTCCTGTACCCAGCTTGGATGTGGTGTAAAAGAGCTTCATCTCAGCATCCGAAACCTGGACTTCGCTCAGTTTCTTCAGCATCTCTGCTCGCTGGGGGAGGAAACGAGTGTGTCACACATTTCTTATCGTGACTGTCTCTTCAGAAGGGAGGTGAGACTCTAAATACAAGTTCGCTATCACGAGCATGTAAAGTCTTTTTAAAGGAATGGTCGGATTATAATTGCACCACTGCAAGCTGGGGAGGCTGTCCCACGGGTGATGGTGAAAGCGTGGGAACCCACTGACCGGCCTGTACTTGAAAGGTTCAAATGGCGGATTTTAAGGACTGCTACCGTGAGTAAAACAAATTACAAGTCTGCAATTCTCTGCAGTTAAAGATTAAATAACATAAAAGGACCTAAAAAGGAAAAAAGCGACTTAAACCTTACACTAAAAATATCCCCTCAAGTCTGCCTAAAAACCGAACAATATCACCTCCCAACCAAGAAACAGACAGGCCTTCGAAATGAGTCCAAAAAGGCTGTGCTCCTCAGAATAAACCATTATGAGAGATCAAAAGGGTGGCATTTGCCCAGAAGTAAAGATGAGAAGGCAGGAAGGAGTAGCGAGGCCAGATGAAAGGAAATCAGGAACTCAGAACAGAAACGGGGAGATGGCGGACAGTGGGAGGCTGTAACCAGGGTCAGGACACCCAACAGAGAACTAATTTGCTCTGTACACTTACATCACCAGAACCAACAAAAAAAAAAAAACATTTAAACAAACAACGTCCACTGCCATCAAGTCAATTCTGAGTCAGAGCGACTTTAAAGATCGTACAGGACAGAGTACAACTGCCCCATATACTCTCCAAGGAGCACCTGGTGGATTCGAATTGCCAACCTTTTGGGTAAGAGCCACAGCACTTAACCACTATGCCACCACTGTTTCCCTAACAAACAACCATTTAGCTTAATAAAGAATCGCTTGTCTTGAGCACTGTGCTCTTTTAAGAACTACCATGGGACCAGAATGACACAGGCAGCTCAAAAGACTTGATGGGAACGTGAGGGGTCACTGAGTGTCTGTCAACACAGAAGGAACAACTCAGAACAGGAAAATGGGAATGGCTGCACAACTGAGAGAATGCCATCAGTCTCTGAGCTGTACAGGGACAAACTGGTGAAGTGATTTATGTTCTGCTATGAATATTCTCAACAAAAAGAATTAAAAAAAGACAGACTGAGCACCGATCAACACGCTTCACAGTTAACACACGTTAGGGCCACAGCACACCAGGATACACGCTTGACTGACTGAGACCCAAGCAGCTTCCCCCCGCCCTTCCAGGACGGTCAGAAGGCTCTGGCGCTGCATGTCCAATACAGTCACGACTGGCTGCACATCGCTATTTGAATTTAAACTTATTAAATAAAACAAAAATTTTCAATTCAGTCTTACCAGCTGTATTTTAAGTACACGGCAACCACCATGTGGCTACCTACGTAGCAGCCACAATCATTTCCTTTATTCCAGAATGTTCTATCGGAGAGCACTGCTTTCTATACCACAGCATGGGGATACAGACTCCCATCTCTCCCCACCCTGAAGGCCCATGTGGCGACCCTCAGAGAACAGGGTATACCTGGCTTTTTTTCTCCTTCTGGTCTAAGATTTTCTGCAGCATTTTCTTCTCTTTCTTCGTCAGAGGTTTCTTCTCCTTCTTTGGCAGGGGAGGAGCCTTGGTCTTCTTCTTCTTCTTCTTCCCCGGAAGAACGAGTGCATTGCTTGCATCAACGCCTTTCAACGTCTCCTTATCTGAAAAGACAGGCTTGTCTCATCCATGGCCCCAGAAGCCAGACACACATGATACACATATACCATGCTGTCACTGCCAGCCACCTTCCTGTTCAATCTATAAGGCCCTGTACACACAGAAATAACAGGCTGGGGTAGGAGGAAGCTCAGTGTGTCTGCATAGCAGTAAGGATGCTGGTGTAAGACAGAACAGAGGGGAGTCTAAGAGGAATACAAAAACCCCAAAACCAGTTACCATCAAGTTGATTCCAATTTGTGGTGACCCCATGTGTGTGAGAGTAGAGCTATCTCCACAGGGTTTCCAATGGCTGATTTTTCAGTAGATCACCAGGACTTTCTTCTGAGGCACCTCTAGGTGGAACTGAACTGCCAACCTGTCAATTACTAGCTGAGCACTTAACCACTACACCACCCATGGGCTCACAGAGATAGGAGAGAAGGTCAAAGTCAGAACAGGGGCAGCAAGATCACGTGGGGCCTGGAGGCAGGGTTTTATCCTGTATGTGCAAAAAATCCCTGGAAGGCTTTAAGCAGCAGTGCAATCTGACTTACGTTGTTGAAAGATCCCTTCATCCTTAGACAAAAGTGAAGATAAATATACATGTCTCATTCTGATGTCAGAAACAACTTCTCCCAAACCTTCTAAGAGGCCTTGGCCCCTCTGTTCTGATTACTCAGTTAAAAATGTCACCCCATTGTCTTCTGCCCTCTTAGCAGGACCCTCTTTTTGAGCTTTGCTGCTACTGCAATGACTGGTGTCCCTCATGGGACACATCACACCTCCACATCCTTCTTTCACTTTTCAAGCCATCCCTGCTTGAGTCATAAGCATATTTTCCCAAAATCCCAGCTCCAAACCCTAAGAGCAGGTAGGACAGCTATTACTATTGGTCCTATTTTACACATAAAGAAACAGAGGCCCAGAGATGTGATCTGCCTCAACTCCCCGCAGATCCATGCCATTTCTGAGAGGGAATTCAGACCTCCAGATTCCCACTCTGATGTCTTTCTGGTGCCCCTGCTGCCACCCGGGATGAACCAGGACATGGAACAGAACACCTATAGTGGGTCAAGGGCAGCAGGCTTCCCCAGTAGGTTTGATTCCCCTTCTTTCCCTTCACTTCCTAATTTCTAACATACAAGGAAGGTTAGACATCAAGTCCCTTAGCTAAGTCCTTGGCAAATGTCCTCAGCTGCTAACCTAAGGGTCAAGGGTTTGAACCCACTAGTCACTTCATGGGAGAAAGATGTGGCTGTCAGTTTCCATAAAGATGGCAGCCTGAGAAACCTGAGAGGCAGTTTACGCTGTCCTACAGGCTAACCCACCAGGCCCTTTGGGACTTTCAAGTTGCAAGAAGGGTTCAACCAGAAGCATGTGCATTTTCAGGAGCTTGCAAAATATCCCCATACTTGAACTAGTGTAGTCCAGCTTTGCATCAACCCTGCTCTGAAACTGTTCCCATCCAGGTCTACTCTCTCCTTCATCCCTGGTTGTCTGGTCCACAGGACCAACCCCCACCTCTTCTCAGCTGCAGGCTCCTCTTCTTCCCTTCCTCCAGTCCTGAGGGCCATGGGGCCCCCAAACCTGTTGACCACACTCACTCCCTGAGTGTGCCATCCCATCTTCTGCCTTCCAATCACACCAAGAGAACGAGGACAACTCCCAAACTGCTCTCTCTGCCTGGGCTTGGCTCTCCTAAGCATCTGCATCACCTGCCTGTGTGAAGGTCCAACAGGCACCCCAACCACCGCCACCAAGCACCATTCCCCAAGCCACCGCCACCCTCAGCCTTCTCCACAGACAGAGCCCAACACCTGGGAATCGTTTCTGACTTCTCCTCCGTTCTTATACACACACCTAGTCAGTCCGAAAATTCTGTCAACTCCACCTTCAAGGCACAACCTGAACACTCTTTCCCCACTGCTGCCTCTCATTCTGAATTAACATAATAAACAGCCTCCTTGCTCACCACCCTGGTTGTACCTTGGTCCCTACCAGCGTTCCTCAACACAGCAGCCTAAAACTTAACTTTACATTGAGTCCCTCCACTCCTCTAGAGCCTCCCATGGCTCCCAGCTCCCACCCAGTAAAAGCCAGTGTCCACAGTTCCCCGTAATTCTCGGTTCTTTCTGCCACTCTGGCCTCCACTGGTCTTGACTCAACTAACAACCTTTCTCCATGAGGTCCTACCCCTCCAACCCAGCTCACCACTCTATGGTACACTACAGCTCACCTGCCTTTCTGCTTACATCCTGTCTAGGTATAACCAGGTAACGTTCTAAACAATTTAGCGTTGGTCTTTGCCTGCACAGAAGCCTGTAAACTCAGGAAGGCAGGGTTCTTTAAAATCCGTTTTCTGCTGGGTAACCAGATACTGCTACTAGAAAGGGAGCGTCCGATCAGAAATGTCGAGATCCCGAAGCTGAGAAGGCAGGTCTGAAAGTTAGGGGTCCCTAGCATGAAGATTACAATAGAATGGATGAAATGATCTCGTTTTCTTGCCCAAATCCTCTTACACAGGGTCGAATCTTATGTGAGAGAAACCTACGCAATAGTCGCGGTCACTGTTAAAGAGAGCCGTGGAGCCCTCCTGCCTTCGGGTGATCTTAAGTAAGGGATCTTCTCTGGGACCTCGCCCGCGTCGCTGAGGCAGGGTACAGTCCGGAGTCCCTAGGAGACCCCTCTGCCGAGCCCAGCCTTCCGTCTCCATATGCCTCACCCTCGAGTTCCAGCTGCACCGGTGGCGGCTCCGGGGGTCCCTTCGAGCGGCCAGGGCCCGCCTGCTGGCGCCCCTTGATGTTGTACCGTCGGCGCAGCTTCCCCATGGCGCTCCGCCCAGTTCAGACCCAGAGGGTCGCCATGCAGCGAAATCCAAAGCCCACCTCACGTGGGATACCAACCCTCCAGCCCGGTGCGTGAGACTTCCGGATTGAACTCTCGCGCGAACTACGACTGCCAGGGACTCTAAGGGGCGGGGCTTGAGGCGGCATTGTGCGGCAAGGCGGGGTGGGCAGGAGGCGGGGTGGGCAGGAGGCGGGGCGGAGCCAGAAGCGGAAGAAATTGTCGAATAAAAAACGCTCGATTGTCCCAGTCGATTGGGACTGAAGCGGCCGCACAGAAGGAAACTGCCCCAGAAGATTTCCAAGGCTACATATAATCTTTACGGAAGCAGATTCCTACATCTTTCTTTCCCAAAGCGGCACCACTCCTCCAGGAACCTACTAGAAAACTTTAAGCCCTCCTTACCACATCGTAGTGTGCTGAAAAATAATTTTTTCTGGCTCTGTAATTATTTTTGTTATTATTTTAGAAACCCTGATGGCTTAGTAGTTAAGTGCTACGTCTGCTAACCAAAAAAGTCCACAGTTGGAATCCGCCAGGCACTCCTTGGTAACTGTAAGGAGCAGTTGTACTCTGCCCTATAGGGTCGCTATGAGTCACAACTGACGCGATGGCAGTGGGTTTGGCTTTTGGTTTGCTAATTATTTGGGGACCAGAACAGTTATATTGTAATGCTTTTATTTATTTAAATAAGCATTGATTCGTTAAGGACAAACATTTAAATTACATCACACACTTGAAAAGATGAAGGCAAATAGAAGTTATTTTGGAAAGGATAAAGTTAGGGATTCAAGCAGCGATGGCTGTAGAAAGGATAAAGTTATCTTTTTTTACACTGTCCTAAGAAAAACACCTGCAGAACCTAGAACAATGTCTGGCTGTCGATAGGTAAGCAATAAATAGCTGCTGAATGAGGGAATTAATGAATAAAGAGTGTGATTCAATTTGAAAAAGCTCTTAGCATTTTGCAAAAACAACAACAAAATTCACAGTAAACCAAAATCCAGATAGTGCACCAGAGGATTTAGGTAGTATACACATGAATACTTTTTAAAGTTATATTTTAATTTCAATAGATTTTTGCCAAAAAAAGGACGTTAGATGATAGAGAGCTAGCTTCTTCTTTAAATGTATTTACTTAAGTAAATAAAAAGTGCATCCATTTTAAAAGTATTAGGCAGTTAACAACACATTTTCCTATTTTTCTTCTAGAATATGATTTACCAAAGGAATAGCCTTCACAAGATATAAAGAACATCTTGTAAATCAAGAAAAAAAGACATGCATAAACAACATGGATTAATATCATAAACGTAATAGTGAATAAAAGAAGCTCAGTTTACATGAAGTTCAAAAACAAAGAAAATTAACTTCCTGAATTTGGGGAAGGGACAGATATCTCTATAAAAAATTTACTTAACAAAACATTAAAAATTACAAAATGGTCTAAGGTTGTATGAGCAGCCGTTTCACATGGAAGCAAATCAAATGACCGGTAAATATATGAAAATCTCATCATGAATCTAGAACATGTAAGTTCAAACGTAAGACATCGTTTTTTATTTGTCAGATTGGCAAAAATTAAGTTTTATTTCCCTAGTTGTGTTAAAAAAAAAGAAAAAGAAAGAATAGTCTTACTGGACTTGGCTTGATCGATTTAGGATGGAAACAAGGTTCTCAAACTGTATTCCTCTCATTGGAAATCTGGGAACAAAGTGGTTTTTAAGTCACTATTCTTTTTTTAGGCCATTTAATTGTTGATCACTTGTCCTGTAGAATGCCACCGAGTCCAGATTTGGATGATTGCTTTTGCTGCTTTTCTTGTTTGTCTATTTCCCGCCGTTTCCCGTAAATCGTCGGTTAGATTTAGAGGCCTGATCAAGTTCAGGCTCACTGCCTTTTGGCGAGAGTCCATCGCAGGTGGCGCCAGCTACTTCCTGATACTACGACCGGTTGGCGGGCTCAGGTCTCGTCTCTCGATTTTTTAAGTTCCTTATCAAGCTTTCATGGCGACCCTACAAGCTTTCACCCACCAGCTCTTTTTAGTCTGTGATCGCCGCTTGCATCTTGGTGAAAGGGTGTACAATGGTTTTTCAGTTCTTTCATTCCCTCCTTGTGTATTAGCTGGTCTTTTCTAAACGGAAGAAATTTTCCGCCTCAATTATTTTGTGACTCGGATAGACATTTCATTCGGGAAGGGCAGAAGAGACGTGCGATACTCTCCTCGTATTTATCATTTTGAAAATGAACGCTGGCACTCCTGCCATGAATGCAGAAATTTATACATATTCCATGTTTCCATGGAGGCTGTTGCAAGTTAAACGGACACGGGTTGCTTTTTACCGTCAAGTTAAAATTTACGTTTTTAAAAAAAAAATCTTGAAAAACTCCACCAGGTCCCAGAAGGTTCCTGGGCGGATGGGGGAGGGGAGCCAAAGAACCGAACCGTCACCCGCGCTCCCGGCCGGCCGATCCACGGTCAGCCGCGGCGGCTTCGAGGAGGGGCTGGCCAGTCCGGCTTTCGCACGGGGGCGGGGCCGGGGCCGGAGCCGGGGCGGGGCCGGGGCGGGGCCGCGGCGCCTGTGAGCGAGGGGCGGCGGGGGGGCGCTGCGCCGCCGCCTCCGGACTTGGCTGGTCAGCCCGGTTCGGGCGCGGGGGGCGGGGAGGGGGCGGGGCGAAGGCGGGGCCGCGGCGTCTTTGCGCGCGGGGCGGGGCGGGTGGCGCAGCGAGGCGGCGGCAGCGGCGGCGGCGGCGGGCGCGGGCAGATCGCGGCGTGACCACCCCGGAGCGCGCCAACGCGGTCGCCGCCGGAGCCCGAGGTCCCTGCGTGCGGCCCGCACCCGGTACCTGGCTCCCGGCGCCTCACCTCCCGCTGGCCGAGGATGGGCGCACGCGCCTCCGGCGGGCCGCGGGCCCGGGCTGCGCTAGCCGCGCCGGGGCTGCTGCTGCTGCTGCTGCTGCTCGGGCAGCTGGCCCCGGGCGCGCACGCGGCGCGGGGCCGCGGTAGCGCCGAGAAGAACAGCTACCGCCGCACAGTGAACACCTTCTCGCAGAGCGTCAGCAGCCTGTTCGGCGAGGACAACGTGCGCGTCGCGCAGAAGGTGGGCGCTGGACCCGCGCCCGCGGTCACCTTGCCCCGGCCGCCGCGCACCTGGAGTTCGGGCTGGCCTGGGCCTTGCGCGGCATCTGGGGTGTGGGGACGGGATGCCAGGTCAAGGGAAGGGTGCCTGGTGTGAGGGCCCCGCTTGGTCCGACAGAGTTGGGTTTGGGCAACCGGTTCTAACGCTGGACCGGGGTGCAGGGCCTCAGAGCGCCCTCTCCTCCACCTGATACTTCTCCTTGGACCTTGCCCCCTGGGGCGACACGACCAGGCCTCTCTTGGGTAGCGCTGACGCCACTGCGCCTCCCATTCATGCATTCATTCATTCATTCATTCAGACGTTTTCAGAGTACCTGCTAGGAGCCAGGCACAGTGCCGACAGCCCGGGGGCCTGCACGCCCGCACCTTCTCCCCATGCTGCTGCCGGTTCCCTGAGCCCCAGTTTCTTCTAGACTTGCCCCCCGACCCACTTCCCTCAACATCTTAGGGCTTTCTCCTCCTGGTTTCAAGATATTTGGGCTTATTTTTCTTTTACAGGCAAAGAAAGGGAGCAAGTGGTCTGCTCTCTTGCTATGACAACCTGGCGAAGTAGCCCTTTTGAGTGCGGGGCCTTTAGCGTAGAGCGTCTTGTTCACTTGGGGAACCGCGCTGGGAGGCCTCTTGGTGCCCCAGTGCTGGGTGGAACAGGTGCGCCGTTTTCGGCAGAAGTATGCTGACTCGGCCCCCAAAAAGGGGAGGTAGCTGGGGACAGTTGGATGTGATAATGCAACTGCGAACAGCTCGCCTTATTCGTTGTATTAATTCCTTTGTTCCACCCCAGCCCTCGGTTTTGGAGTGGAGGGAAGTTCAGGTTCGAGTCTTGGCGCTACCGCTTACAAGCTGGATGTCATTAGTCACGTGGCATTGGCATCCCTTCTTTGAACCTCAGTTTCTATATCTGTTCAATGGGATAGTAGTCATTTCCCCCTTGATTATGCGTCTATGAGTCCTTAGTACATTGTGCACCCAGAATTATTAACAGTTATTATTGTGAATTTTGTTTCCTTGCCCAGGTGCAAGCCTTCATTGCTTTGCTTAGCAGGCCAACTTTGAGGGTTAAAAAAAGTTGGCTCATTTCTGGGATGAAGGGGGTGAAAGAGAATTCTAAAAAAATAAATTATTTATGTGGGTTGTTCTCACCAGATGAAATGCAAGACAGGATATTTGTTGGGAAAAGTACAGCTTCCAATGATCCTCTCATCTGGGTGGGCGTATGGGTATCTCTTGGGGAAGTTGTGGTCTGTACCCTCTTGCTTGCTGGACAGGATACTTCTGGGAGGGATATCTGTATGTAGGTGGCTGTGGGGTAGGTGCAGAAGGAACGTGGCTGAACAACCAAAAGCAGAAAAGTTGCCCTTAAGCCCTTAGGGTATCAAGGGTGTAAGCACCCTTCTTCAGGGTTGTCCTCTGGAAGTGGGAGTAATTTGTTTTAGAGTAAAAAGGAGTCTGTCAGCTTCATGAGGGGCAAGCATAAGGAACCCCTTGTCTCAACTGAGAACCTGAGAGAATTTTCAGAAGGTGGATAGAGACAAAATACAAATGGAAAAACAAAACCCAAACCCACTGCTGTCGAGTCGCCTTCTACTTATGGTGACCTTATAGGACAGAGTAGAACTGCCCTATAGAGTTTCTGAACAGTGCCTGGTGGATTTGAGCTGCTGATTAACCACTGTGCCACCAGGGTTTCCCATAAATAGGATATTACTGGATTAAGGCGGATCTGACTCGACGGCACTTGGCTTGGCATCAAGGAGAGATCTCTTTTCTGGCAAAGATTTTGAGAAGTAGGCTCAGAGCTCTTTCTGGGGTAAACCAGAGGTTTTGTCTGTCAGTAGAGGTAATGATGATTAGATGATGTTAATAGCCTAAAATGTGCTAAGTGTTTTTGTAGATCTAGTAACTTATTTAATCCTCGGAACAGCTTTTTGAAATAGGTATTGTTTCCATTTTATAGATGAAGAAACTGAGGCACTGGGAGATGCAGCCCAGATTTACAACTCTCACTAAGTTCCTGCACTGTTACCCCTTGTTGTGTGCCATCAAGTCGATAAAGGCTCATACCAACTCTTGTGGCAGTCCCAGGTTTCTTGGGTTATAAAGCTGCTAACCAGAAGATCGGCAGCTGGAATCCACCAGCTGATCCCTGGAGACCCCACGGGACAGTTCTGCTGTGTCCAAGAGAGTCCCTATGTGTTGTAATCAATGGCACCCAACAACAATTTTGAAGGAGCAGATCGCCAGGTTTTCTGTGGAGGCACTGGTGGATTCTGACTAGTGAGGCATCTGGGATGAAGTTGATTGAATTTATTTCCTGCCATGTGGACAAACTACCAGCCTGGTGGTAGATAACCAAACCCAACCCACTGCCGTCGAGTTGTATCCAACTCACAGCAATCCTAGAGGTCAGAGTAGAACTGCCCCATAGAGTTTCCGAGGAGCGGCTGGCCAATTTGAACTGCTGACCTTATGGTTAGCAGAAGTAGCACTTAACCCACTATGCCATCAGGATTTCTGGTGGTAGATAGGTTTTGTTAATTTTAGTGAAGGCAAAACCAGGTCTGGTAAAAGCCAAGCTAGCCAGGTCTGGTAAAAGCTGTAATTTTCAGAGCCTCTGAGTTTGCTATGATGAGATCTAGATCTGCCCTGGGTTTGAGGATGTTTAAAGAAACAACCAGTATCCTAATCTGGCATTGTCTTAAACAAGCCGTTGACCTTCTGATTGGGAGCTTGGACCTTGGTGTCAGCAGATGTGGGTTCAGTTTCTGGGGCTGCTTCTCACTAGCTTCGTGACCTCTAATCAGTTGCTGTATCTCAATTTGTGCTTCATTCGTGCAGAGGAGATAATGGAGAGGATCAGATGTGGTTAGTTGGATGGCATGGTACTAGGCAGTAAAGAAGCATTTGGTAAGTAGGAGACGATACGCCCAGAAAAACAGGACTCGCCTGGCAGGAGAGGGAGACACTGAGTCAGTCAGTCGTTTGTTTAAAGATGGTTAAGCACCCGGGCACCAATGTTCATGGCAGCACTGTTAGTAATATTAAAAGGTAGAAACAACCCAGATATCCCTCATTTGGCAAACAGGTAAATAAAAAACCCCAAAACCAAACCCACTGCTGTTGAGTCAATTCTGACGCATAGCAACACTATAGGACAGTGTTAGAACTGCTCCATAGAGTTTCCAAGCAGTGCCTGATGGATTTGAACTGCTAGCCTTTTGGTCAGCAGATGTAGCACTTAACCACCACACATACCCGGGTTTCCACAGAATTGGCAGCGGTGGGGTTCAGACCCAGGTCTCGGCAGAAACTAGCAGCTGAATCCAGCACCTTAGAGCACTCAGCCGTACTACTGCATGTCTTTTCACAGTCAGTGAGAAATCCATTGCCACTGAGTCAGTTCTGACTTGTAGGACCCTACAGGATAGAGTAGAAGTGTCCCAGAGAGTTTTGAAGGAGTACCTGGTCGTTTTGTACTGCTCACCTTTTGGCTGGCAGACATAGCTCTTAATTACTACACTGCCAAGATCTCTCTCTGGTCTGTCCCTACAATGAAATGTTATTTGGCCATTAAGAAGGAATGACATACTTTTAAAATGTCAGTGAAAGAAGCCAGTCACAGAGAGCCGCATATTGTCTGATTCCATTTATAGGAAAGGGCCATGACAGGCAAGTCATACAAATAGAATACATAAGTAAAATTTCTAACATCTGTCAACTGTCTAATCTGTGATAAACCCTGACCCCCCTCCAGCCATGGTAGCCGCCAGAGAGTTTTTTCTTCCGTACATAGTCTATTTTGAAGTCCTTATAGCAGGGGTTTCAATATTTTTCCTTTTGCTACTGACTGATATCACTCAGTGTATCTTCCAATTGAAATCATGTTATGAGATTTTTTTCAAAAATCGTCACTTTTTTATCATAGCATAGTGTTCCATTGAGTATATGTACCATAGTTTGTTTATCTATTCATCTGTTGATGGGCGTGTAGGATGATGCCATCTTTTTGCTATTGTGGACTGTGTTGCAGTAAGCATTCTTGTGCATGGGTCTGTTTGTGTGACAGCCTTTGTTTCTGTAGGATAAATACCAAGCAGTGGAATTACTGGATCAAATGGTATATCTATTTCCAGCTTTTTAAGGAAACGCCAGATTGCTTTCCAAAGAGATTGTACCACTTTGCAATCCTACCAGCAGTGTAGGAGAGGTCCCATCTCTTCATAGCCTCTACGACATTTGTTGTTTTGTGTTTTTTTAATATGGCTGTCCTTGTTGCGGTGAGATCGTATCTCATTGTAGTTTTGATTTGGATTTCTCGGATAGCTCGTGGTTGTGAGCAGTTTCCTCATTTGCCTTTTGGCTGCCTGGATGTCTTCTCTAGTGAAGTGTCTGCCCATCTCCTTTGACCATCGCTTAATTGGGTTATCTACCCTGTTGATATTTTGCAGAATCTTGTAGACTATGGAGTTTAGGGTGATGAGAAAGTTCTGGAACTAGATAGTTGGGCAGTGGTACAACACTCTGTGTACTTAGGGCTGCTGAACTGTACACTTTATAATGCTTACAGTGGAAAATTTGATTGTTAAATCCAAATCTTACAATTTTACCACAATGAAAGAAACATTCGGCACACACTAAATGGGGAGTGAGGAAGCATGGTGGAGCTGCAGTTAGGCGCTCCACAGCTAAGTGAGAGATTGGCGGTTGGAGCCCATCGGTCACTCTGGAAGGAAAAACTCGGCTACCTGCATCTGTCAAGATGTCAGCCTAGGAAACCCTACTCTGTCTTATAGGGTTTCTGTGAGTTGGAATCGACTCAGTGACAGTGGGTTTAGGCTTCACATGAGGAGCGCAAACCAGACAAAATGATCCCCCAGGGAGCTTTCACAGTGGGGGAGGGGGCAGATAATGAGTGAGTGAAGAAGCGAAACAAGATTATTTCAGTGATAAGTGCTGTTAAGAAAATAAAATAGGGATGTAGTTATAATAGTGGATACTTTTTGCTTAAGCTTACTAATGCACTTACTTTCGTTCTGTGAGGGAAGTACTTTTATCATTATACTCATTGCACAGGTAAGGAAACTGAGGCATGGAATCTGGTGCCCCACAGTTCAGCTGTTTAGTTTTAGGGAGGTAGGAGGACCCGTGCTGATAACTTATGTAGAGCTGAAAATAATGGGGAGAGAGTGGTCGTGGTAGGCAGCTAGCCCTGAGTGTTAGCTGGAGCCAGCGGGAAACAGCATTCCAGGCAGAAGCACAGCAGGAGCAAAGGCCCTGTGATAGGAATGAGCTTGGTGTCCTTGAAGGCCGAAGGTCAGGGTATGGTTGTGCAGGGAGCAAAGGGGAGAGAGAGGTCAGATTTGGATTTAACAAAATAGATGATGACGCAGGAAGATCATTATGAAGAGCCGAAAGGCCTGGGACTGGAGGAAGAAGAGGAAGGGGTCCAGGTGTACCTCTTAGAAGAAATGGGGCAGAGGCATGGAGCAGGGGACAGGAGCTGGGTACAGGAACGTGGCTTGGCAGGGAGGAAGGGAAGGGCTGGGAGATTGGGGTGATGTTTGAAGGGGCTGCATTGCAGTGTATCTGGTTCACTGAAAAAAAAAGCTGTCATGTGTCACTGAGACACCTCTGACTGATAGTGATCCTGGGTACAGTGGGTGAAAACACTGCCCGCTCCTGCACCATCCCCACAATCATGGTTAGGCTTGAGCTTGCTGTTGGAGTCATTGTGTTACTTGATCTTGTTGAAGGCCTTCCCCTTTTTCACTAACCTGCTTTACCAAGTATGATGTCTTTCTCTGGTGATTGGTCTCTTCTTTTTTTTTTTTCATTATTATGATTAAGTTAAAATATACAACACACATCAATTTTGCATGCTTGCTTATCTGCAACTCTGTCTGCTCTCCTCACCCTGTGAGAGCACACTCCTCCTTTTCATTCTTCTAGTGTCCTCTTAACGAACACCTGTCCCCTCCTCTCCACCCTGTCCTTTTCCATCTAGGAAGAAACCAGTAGGACAGCCTCCTATAAGGCGATGGGTCTCTCCTGGTGACATGTCCAAAGTTAGCAAGTTGAAGTCTTGCCATCCTTGCTTTTCGGGAGCTTTTTGGCTCTTCTTCCCTCCAAATTGATTTGTTTGTTCTTCTGGCTGTCCAGGATAGATTCAGTCTTCTTTGACATCACCACGATTAGGAATATTTAGAAAGCGCCCAAGTCTTCCCAGCTAGTGTGTGGCAGAGCTGCGATTTGAACCTAGGCAGTTGGTCTCCTGGGCTCACTGTTTCTAACCAGTATCAGCCCAGCAGTTATTGTAATCCTCTCTGCTCCTAGCTGCTGATTAATCCCTGCTCATTCTTTCTTCCCTCTACTGGATGGACTATCCAGTCAAGATACCGTCTTTCAAGTGGTGCCACACATGTCTGGGGTCTAAAACCTAGCAAGTGGCCATCTGAAGTAGCATTGCTTGGTCCTAAACCATCTGGAGCAGGGAAGAATGAAGAACACCAAAGACATAAGGAAAATATGAGTCCAGGGACCACATGATCCAGAGACTGCATCAGCATGAGACCAGAAGAACTAGAAGGTCCCCAGCCACCACC
The DNA here is from genome assembly GCA_028571685.1 of Heterohyrax brucei. Lineage (NCBI taxonomy): Eukaryota > Metazoa > Chordata > Mammalia > Hyracoidea > Procaviidae > Heterohyrax > Heterohyrax brucei. The sequence goes on along the minus strand of CM053160.1, from coordinate 5,506,002 downwards.
AATGACTGCCCTGACAAGGAATACAACACAGAGTCCCTGACGTAGTGGGAGAATCATGAGGGCACAGATCTAGAACTCTATTAAAAGGTCAGACTTTATGGTCTGACATCCTGGAGGGTCCCTGAAGACATAGCGTCCAGACTCTGTTAGCCCAGAACAGAAACCACTCCTAAAGCCAACTGTTCAGACAACGGTTAGACTGAACTATGAGGCTTAAAATGACACTGGGAAGAGTGTACTTTTAGGCTTAAGTAGACCCGTGAGGCTAACTGGGCAGCTCCTGCTCAGAGGTGAGATGAGAGGGCAGAGTGGGACAGCAGCAGGTTAAATGCGCATGGGAAATACAGGGTGGAAAGGAGGAGTGTGCTGTCACACTGTGGAAAAAGCAGCTAGAATTACATAGCAATGTGTGTGTAAGTTTTTGTATAACAGATTGACTTGGATTGTCAACTTTCCTTTAAAGAACTTTTTTTTTAAAGTGCCACCCATTCACCTTTATGAGCTTTCCCCATCCATAGCCACATGGCAAGCTCCAAAGTTGCCTGGTGGCACTGGCCATAATAGCAAAAATAAACTAAAAAACAACCAAAAGCTCTTTGGTAGAGTCCATTCTGACTCATAGCAACCCTATAGGATAGAGCAGAGCTGCTTCGTGGGGGTCCCAAGACTGTCACCTTTACAGAAGCAGGCTGCCACATCTTTCTCCCTCGGAAGGGCTGGTGAGTTGGAACCACCTGTCTTTTGGTTTGCAGCTGGGCATCTAACCACTGGACTGCCAGTGCTCCTTGGTTATGGGAGGGAGTGCTGGGAACCACCTGCTTGCCTGTCAGCAGGGGCTTGATGAAAGTGCTGCAGGCACACTGCGTCTTCGAAGGAGGCAGGTCTGTGCGGGCTGAGGTTGTTCAGTCTCCCAGGTCACGTTCAAGGGGAGAAGCTGCGAAACTGCTTGTAACCTGCCATTGGTGGAAAAAAGACATATGTGCCGTTTCTTTGCGTGACATGTCTCGGGAAGGGACACTGGAAGTGGGTACAGGGGTTATCTCCAGGAGGGCATGTGGTGGCTGGCAGTGAACTGGGAGACTCACTTTTCTCTGAATACCTGTTTGTGGATCTTGAATTTTATACCGTGTTGCACTAGCTTCCTGGAGCTGCCCGAGCAAAGTGCCACGAGCTGGTGGCCTCTGAGAACAAATTTCCTGTCTCGTGGTTCTGTGAGCTAGGGGTCTAAATCTGGGGTTCAGCAGAGCTGGGTTCCCTGTAAGGCTCTAGAGGAAGGCTCTCCCCAGGCTTGTGGCAGCACTGTTCTGATTACCACCAATGCCTTCATCTAGCTGTCTGCCTTCTGTGTCTCTCTCTTATAGGGGACACCTCTCCTCGGATTGGCACCCACGCTGCTCTAAAACAAACACACGTTACCCTAACTGGTAACTGCAGAGACCCTGCTACCAAACAAGGTCGTGGTCACAGGTTAGGGTGTCAGTGTAGTTTTTCAGGACACAATTCAATCTATGACATGTTTGTGTCTTAAGAAGATATATTGAGGCTTTGCCTGTTTTTTTTTTTCTAGCACTCATCTCCAAACCAGCTGGTGGCCCTCGAGTTGACTGTCTCACAGTGACCCCATGCGTGTCAGAGTAGCACTGTGTCCCATAGGGTTTTCCGTGGCTGGCTTTTGAGAAGTAGATTGCCACACTTTTCTTCCAACAATTCTCTGGGTGGATTAGAACCTCCAGCTTTGTGATCAGTAGCCATGTACCTAACCACTTAGACCCACAGGGACACCTTCCTCTAACACCTGCGTTCTCACCCCTGGCTGCATCTCCAAACCACCTGGACAGCTGCGAGGGCTCTCTCAGAGGCCACTTTGTGAGAGTTAGCCAGAGTGTCCCCTTGTTCCCAGGAGATCCTGATACTGCTTGTGTGTGAGAGCCACTGTTCTCAGCTCTGAGCTGCTCCCTGGTGGAGCCCGACCTCCAGATGAAATAGGCTGGAGGCAGGAACGCCCACTCTTTCAAAAAGCAGCAGCCAGAGAGAGGAAGGCAGAGCATTCACGGAGCAGAAGGACCATGAGGGGCTGGAACTGGAACGAGGCAGCTTGGCAGGGAGCTCTTGTCACCTGCAGATATGTGCCTGGCCTGCAGGAAGGGGGGTTTGTTTTACTAAATACCTCCGTTCTCAGCCCACTATTAATTAGTGCCAAGTGCCGGTCAGTCCCTCATGCTCCTAGACACTCCTGGTACGGCGTTCATCCTTGGCTTCCTTTTCTTTTTTGAGCAGTTTTAGGGTGACAGAACAATTGCATGGAAGGTATATGCTTCACACATACTCCTTTGCCCCCGACACACAGTTTTCTTGTTACTAACCAGACGCCGCCAGGTTGATTCCAACTCATGGTGTCCCCGTCCACATGTGTCAGAGTGGAACTGTGCTCTGTGGGGTTTTGGGTGGTTGGTTTTTTGGAAGCAGACTGTGAGGTCTTTATTCTGAGACACCTCTTCGTGGGCTCAAACTTTCAGGCTTTCACTTAGCCCCCTCTGTATCAGCAGTCCCTGATGGTTCTGACAAATGCCTGCCCGTTAGTGTCCACCATGACGTTGTCACGTGGAATGGCCTCACTGCCCTGAGCATGCCCTGTGCTCCACCACCTTGGTTTGCTGCTCTTTCCCTCTGATGACCCCCCGTCTCTGTCCCTGACTGTTCCGAGAGGACAGTGGAGGCTGGCCTGCCTGATGGTGACTGTCTTCTTGTCTCTGCAGTTTTTGACCAGGCTGACGGAGAGGTTCGTGTTGGGAGTGGATATGTTCATGGACGTGCTGTGGAAAGTCTGGACAGAGGTTTTGGATGTTCTTGGACTTGACGGTAGGTGAACGGGGCATCCGTGTAAGCTACTATTTAAACAGTAGTTCTGCGAATATAGAAACAGCACTCTGTGGGTGGGGGGGTACTTCACAAGATTTGAGGGGGCCGTGAGTATATGAATGAGATTTTGTTTTTTAAGGATTGCATTAATGACGTTATCAAAGCTAAGGTTTCACAGGTGCTGTTGGGGGTACAGGGGCCCTGGCGGTACAGTGATTGAACTCTTCATTAGTCCGCAGCTCAAACCCACCAGCTGCTCTGCAGGAGAAAAATACAGCCTTGGAAACCCTATGGTGGCCATTCTGTCCTGTCCTCTGTGGTCGCTGTGGATTGGAATTGATTTGGTGGCAATGAGTTGTATTTTTTTTCAAACATAAATCTCTCCTTTAAGGGTTTTTAAAAAAAATTTTATTTACTTTAGATGCAGGTTTAGGGAGCACACTAGTTTCTCGTCAGGTCACATACAGTTTTATGCCATTGACTGCCGATCCCACGACATGTCAGCACTCTCCTGTTCTCGACCTTGAGTTCCCCGTTACCAGCTTTTCTCTCCCCTCCTGCCTGCTTGTCCTTGCCCCTGGGCTGGTGTGCCCCTTTAGTCTCATTTTATTTTGTCAGCCTGTGTAATCATTGGCTGAAGGGTGGAATGTTTGTTTTTATGTTTAGGATAGGGTGAAAGTGTCCCCAGGCAAACCATGGGGACCTGGCTTATTGGGATCCACTTTGGTTAATTCAGAGAGAGGCTTTTGCAGGTTTTGCCCAGCAGACTGCCCTGTGGTGTGTGGGGTCAAGCAGGCTCCCCCCCATACCCTAGCCCGTCTATTCTCCTCCAGTATCAGGGTCAAGACCGCTCTCCCCACTTGGCCCCTTGTAGAATCAGTCCCCAGGAAGTCCCTCTGTTCCATGTCCACCACGTGGTCTGGGCTGCCTGCCCTTCTTGCCAAGAGGTCTGCAGGAATCCCAAGACCACCATCCCGTTCACGGGGAGGTCCTTTGGGACTCACGGCTCATTATACACACAGCAGTGCCTTGTCACAGCAAAGCCAACCAAGCCAAGTGCCGTCGAGTCGGATCCGACAAAAGCACAGCAAAATCAGCAGAGGGCAAACCACATGGGGGAGACCTGGGGAAACCGGCGCAACTTCCATGAGTTCTCTTGAAAGTCCATCACATGGGACACCCTCAGTGCCTGCAGCAATGAGTGGGACAATGCGTGTGAGGTGTCTACCAGGGAGGCCCACCAGAGACTCAGTGCCCTGGGCTTCATTGGGGCCGGTCATGCTGGCACCATCTACCTGGCACATGCCAGCATTCTAGACTCCCCGGAGGAAAGCGGGCATCCAGCATCAGTCACATTGTCTACACAGTACAGGCATAGGGGACCGCTCTTCCCAGCGGATGGTGGGACCCTCCTGAAGTCCGTGTGCCCAGGCCCAGCCCAGCCCACCTTAGCGGCAGGCCTGTCTCAGGCTGGTGGTCTCTTGCTGGCTGTTAGCTCTTTCCTGTGTAGCCCTAACTGGCTGTCCCCTCTTGTCCCCAGCAGTCTCTTCTCAACAAACCAACTAGAGACATTTTTCCAAAACATTACCAGGCCTTGTTACTGTCCCACTTCAGTGACTTCCAGGGCCCACACTATGGACCGTGAAGCCCTAAGGATCTTCCCTGGCTTCCTGCCCTGACTGCGTCTCCCCCGTCTCCCCAGCTGCTCACCAGACCCCTGACTAAGCTGGTCCTGAGCTCCCACATGGAGCAGCTTCCCTGTTTATCCTCACCTACGCCTTCATTCTTGCCTTTTGTGTCCCTCGTCATCATCTGTGATGTCCCATTTTTTCCTCTTGTCCTGTTCATCATCTGTCCCCACTCTGGCCCGTTGGCTCCGTACACAGGGGTCTTCTCCAGGCTGTGTCCTTGACTCTGTCTCTGCCCCAGGCACAAGAGGCCCTTAGTAAGTAAGAGGGGGACAACTGCTGGCCCCTCTGCTTAGCCTCTGTTTGGTTGAAACTGTACTTACCAAAAAGATACGTTGGCACCCTACCCCTGGTACCTGGTTACCTGTAAACATGACCATTTGGAAATAACAGTCTTTGCGAAAGTGACAAGTTCAGATGAGGTCATACCAGAGTAGTTGTGAGGTGCCGCTGGGATTCACTCAGTAGCCCTATAGGACAGAGTTAAACTTACCCGTGGGACTTGGTAGGCTGTAATCTGTATGGAAGCAGATCACTGGGTTTTTCTTCCTTAGAGCAGCTGGGTGGGCTAAAACCACCAGCCTTCTAATTAGTGACCAGGTGCTCAGCCGTTGACCCAGCAGGGCTCCTTCCCCAGAGGAGAGTGGGCCCTGAGACCAGTGACTGGTGACCTTCTATGAGAGAAATGTGGACACAGACACAGAGGACAAGGCCACGTGAATATGAAGGCAGAGAGTGGAGGGATATAGCCACAGCCCAGGAGCAGCTGGAGACACCAGATGCTGGAGAACGTGACAAAGGATTTTCTCCTTGAGCCTTTGGAAGAGCACAGCCGGGCCCGCACCTTGATTTGGGGCTTTTGGCCTCTAGAGTTGAGAGGGCCCTTTCTGTTGTGTCAAGTCACCCAGTTAGTGGTGATTTGCTGCAGTGACCCTGCAGTGTGCACACTGTCACTTTATGCAGCCACTCACAGAAACCTGTCATCAACCCTGTGACCCCTCAGACCGGAGACTCTGAGGTTGAGTTCTTCCCCTCAAACCACACCAGTGCAGTGCACAGATTCAGGCCCTCTCTGCCACGCGGAACCTGCCTCCTACCTGGAGTAACTGAGTTTAATCTTTGAGGGGTGTTTGGCCAACTCTTGGGGTACCTTACTGCTCAGGCAAATGCACAGGGCTGCAGCGAGGCTCTCGGACCGGGACTGTGTAGCCCGGCGTCTCCCCGGGACGCTGATGGCCCTGCAGGGCTTGCTGAGTCAGTGCCTAATCCAAACAGCAATTGCATGCCATCCGCTCAGAATCTGTATCTGCACCTGCCCGGAGTGTCGGCCTTGGTGTTTCTGTCCCTGACCAGCAGGCTTTGAAGAAAGAAGCTGATTGCAGGAAATTGCACACAGCTTGGAGTGAAACGCCGCAACATGGGTGCAACTCCCTAATCACACAGACAAGGATAGGAACAGAGCTGTCCCTCAGCAGAGCCAGGACCTGCAATTGCTCACACTGGCCTTGAGAACACCGGCCCCTCTGCTGGTGGGAAGCGCTCACCTCTGGGGTGGTGGTTCCCGTTCTGTTGGATGCCGTGAGCATCAGCGTACCTGAAGGCCTGTGGAATTTGTTTCTTAGGCTTAGACGTTTGAGTGTACAAAAGACTTTTCAGGGAACCATATGGCAGAGTGGGATCTTCAGGCATAAAATGTTCCTGTGAGCATGATCCTTGCATTTTCTTCTTTAGAACTTTTTGAGGGGCTGGTTGTAATAGAGACAACTCAGCCCATAACATCCAGTAGAAACACAGTGTGAGCCATCTAGGGAATTTAAAGGCCCGGTACTCATCTGGAAACCGTGACGGTGCAGTGGGTTAGTGCTACGTGTGCTAACCAAAAAGTCAGCAGCTTGAATCCACCAGGCACTCCTTGGAAGCTCGATGGAGCAATTCTACTCTGACCTCTAAGGTCGCTGTGAGTCGGAATCGACTCGGCAGCAGTGGGTTTTGGTTTAGTACTGATCTCTCAGCTTGTCATACGTGGTGGCTTGCCTGTGGCTGTGGTGTTGGAAGCTATGCCATTGGAATTTTGAGTGCCAGCAGGGCCACCCAGTAGAGGACAGGTTTTGCTGGGGCATCCAAACTGAGACAGACAAGCAAGAAGGGCCTGGCAATCTGCATTCTAAAATGAGCCAGGGAGAACTTGATGGCTCATGACAGAAGGTTGTCTGACTCACCTGCTGTGGGTAGTCGTCAGGAGGAGGACACCATGTTTGGTGACGCAGAGGACCGTCAAGGGTGAGAGATGTGCCAGTGAGCACGCTCGAGTGTGCCGGCAACTGTGCAGGTGACGCAGGACCGGGCCCGTTTCCTTCTGTCGTGCGTAATGTCCCCCTAAACTGGATTGGACGCCATGGGAGTTGTCTCTCTCTCTCCAGTAGCCATTTTTAAAAAAGGGAAATGCAACAGGTAAAATTAATTTTGATAAGGTATTTTACTTATCCCGATTATTCAAAATATTATCTCATTATGTAATCCATATAACAAATGAATTTGATACATTACTTTCTTTGATGGCTAAGTCTTGGAAACCAGGTGTGCTTTTTCACACCTACAGCACCTCTCACCGTATTGCAGCTGTTCAGTAGCTCGAGGCTTCTGCATTCGATGGTGCAGCCTTCTCTCCCCCCGTGCGACCTCTGGATCAGAAATGCTCTTCTAGAAAACAGAGCACATGTCCAGGAGTCAGAAGGCTGCAGTTTCTTCTCTGACCTTGATCAAGGTGCTTATTTTCCTCAGGCCACATCCTGCAAAGTGCTGCTGAACCTGTACCCTGTACGGCAGAGCCCTGACTGAGCAGGGGTACCGGAATCTTAGCTCTGCCAGAGTGTTGGTTATGGGCCCCTGGTCCTGCCACTCAGTGGATGTGGCCTGGATGTACCTCAGTGACCTCGTCTGGTCAGAGTGTGGGGTCCAAATAGTAACTCCTGCAAAGTGCTCAAATCAGCACTTGGCCCACAGTTCATAATAAGCCGTCAGCACTGTGGGAAGAGGTTTTGCTGCGGGAAATACAGCATCGTTGTGAATCTGGGACATCTCTGATCTTGATTCTCTCTCCCGAGGGCCATGTATGTCACACCGAGTCTAGAGCCAGCTTCCCTGCTCTGCCTGGGAGGACTTTTTGAAATGTGCAGTGACATGTAAAGTCTGCCCCATGCAGAGAAACAAGCTGGCCAGCAACACACCGGCTTTGCTTGCTTTCTTTGCCTTTTGTTGCTGTTTATCTCTATTTTTATTAGAGTGAAATTCAAATAACATAAAAATGACCATTTTAATGAGCATGAGGCAGGGCTAATAAGTATCTTCACCATGTTGGGTAGGCATCACCTCTGTCTAGTTCCAGAACGTTTTCATCCTCCCAACGGTGTGCTTATAAAGTGTGGCTCCTGACCCCTTTTTCCCGATCGGCGGCAGCCTCCCGTCCACCTTCTGCCTCTGCGGATCTGCCTCCTCTGGACAAGGCCACTTCCGTTTCGTGTCATGTTTCTGAGGTTCATCCGTGTCACAGCATGTGCGGTCTGACAAGGAAGTTCACAAACTCATCCTAGAAAAAGTGCTACGTACCTCATTGCTGAATATCACTATGGTCACCTTTGAGGTACTCTTGAGAAGGAAGCTGTGCACCAACGCCAGTGCCTACCCTTCAAAGCGATTTTGGAACTCTTTTTCTGGAATGGCCATCAGAGCTGTCATCATATTACCTTTTATGTCCTGAATGTCATCAAAATGTTTTCTGTTGGATGTTTCCTTTATCTTTGGGTAAAAAAAAAGTTATTGGGGGACAGATCAGGTGAGTGGGGGGTGTTCCAATACAGTTACTTGTGTATTGGCTAAAAACTCCCTCACAGACAACTGGACAGTTACGTTTGTGAACTTGCCACCGTGCCCCCATGGGCGATGGCCATTCCAGAAAACGAGTTCCAGTATTGCTCTGAAGGGTCGATTAGGTGCTGGTGTCCGTGCATAGCTTCTCAAGGGGAGTCTTTTGAAGGTGACCACAGTGATACTCAGCGATGAGGTCTGTAACACTTACAGCAATTAAGTCCGTGGACTTTATTTTCAGACTTCTTATGTCAGCACTTCATTCCTTTTTGTTGTAAATAGTGGTAGAATAAAATGTGCCATTTTTTTTCTTTTTTTTTTTATTGTGACCGAGTGAAAGTGTGTGATACAATTTAAATTTGCATGCCTGCCTATCTGCAGCTCCCTCTGCTCTCCTTGCCGGTGACAGCACACTCCTCCTTTCCATTGCATTGCATACATGTCATATCCTCTTAACAATCTCTTGTCCCTTCCTCTCCACCCTCTCCACTATCCTCTAGTAAGAGGCCAGTAGGACGGCATCCTGTGGATGTATAGAGCCATAAAGTGCACACACGGTATGGTCACTCTGTGTCCCTAAGTCCGTTCCATTCCCATCTGAAGAGTTGACCTCAGTAATGATCTGTGATCAGGGGCAGCAGCAGGTCTAGGGGCCACGCACCCGGGGGAACTCTCAGGCCTTTGGCCATCAGTTGCGGTCTTTTGGTGAAGTTCATAGGGTACTCCGCTTTTTTTCTCTCGAGTTGCCACTGGGACTCAACATTGTGAGCCTAAAATGTGCCATTTTGAAGTGTGGGATTCAGTGACATTGATGACATTGGCTGTGGTGTCATTTCCAAGGCAGGATCAATCTGGGTGCCCACTGAGCACTGACTCCCATCCCCTCCACCTCCACACCATCCACCTGGGTTGCCAGGTCTTTGCCTGGTCTCAACATTTCACACACGTGGGATCATACAATGTCTGTGCTTTTGTGACTGACATACTTCACTCAGAAAAACGTTTCTGAGGTTCATCCATGCTGGTACTTGTAGAAGGTGTCTTTCCTCTTTATGGCCAAGTAATTGTGTTTCTTTACTATTCACAGGTGGATGTTGGCCTTGTTCTTATCTTTGGTAGTGGCACAAGGAACACTGGTGTGGAACCAAGTTCCTGTTTGTAGAATTCTGTGTATGTATAAAACGGAATGCAGTGCTCACATGTTTCTGTGTAGAAGGGCCTTTTAGGCCCAGTGAGTAAGCCAGGCCGCCCAACCCCAGGTCGTGGACAGACCCCAGGCCGAGTAACCCACCTCTGTTTTGTCTTGTTTTTTTCTGCCCCCGCCTGCAGTCTCGAACCTGTCGCAGTACTTCAGCCCGGCCTCGGTGGTCAACAGCCCAGCCCGCGCTCTGCTGCTGGTCGGCGTCGTCCTCCTGGCCTACTGGTTCCTGTCGCTGACCCTGGGCTTTGCCTTCAGCGTCCTGCACCTGCTGTGCGGCCGCTTCTTCTGGGTGGTGCGGGTCGTGCTCTTCTCCCTCTCCTGCATCTACGTCCTGCACAAGTACGAGGGTGAGCCCGAGCAGGCCGTGCTGCCCCTGTGCTTCGTGGTGGCCGTGTACTTCATGACGGGGCCCATGGGCCCCTACTGGCGCAGCAGCCCCAGCAGCCCCAGCGTGGAGGAGAAGCTGGAGCACCTGGAGAGCCAGGTCAGACTGCTCAACATCCGCCTCAACAGGGTGCTGGAGACCCTTGACCGCCCCAGTAACAAATGACGGTGCCCCAGCGGCCGGCCCGGCCCCCTGTCACCAGCGCGCGCTCTGAGAAAAAGACAGAGGAGAAAGAAAGGGAAAAGGGACCCCAGACAATCTCAATAAATGTGACCAAGCAACGAAGTGGCGCTTTGTGAGGCTGTTTCCCACCATGGGGCCTGCTCCTAGGACGCGGCCGCCCCTGGGAAGCTTCCCACGAGGTGTCAGCGATCATCTGTGCAGAACTGCACCCCGAGTGTTGTTAGTGGAGAGAATATTTTTTAAACAAAGGATATAATAACCATATCAACTGTACAGTGAGAGAAGCTTATTTGTGCATAGAGCGTAAAGTTAATTTTTTCAAGCATTTAGATACATCTTTTTGTAAGGTTTTTTAATAAAGGCAGATGGGGAGTCAAGTTTATTAAAACTTTAAATTGAGGGGAAGGATATGTTAATGGGATATTTTAGGGAAGTTGAAATGCCAGCATCTGATTTTGCAGCTTAGGAGCCGGTGGGTGAGTTCTGTGTGTGTTCTCCAGACTTCCAACACCCCCAGCTTGGTTCCGTATTAGTTTGGTTTGTGTGGGCTTAGGGAGTGAATGTTGTCACTTCTGACTGTAGACAGACTTGAGGAAGAAGTTAAGCTTCTTTCGGGTCTAGGGACCCACCTAAGCCCCCATCGGTTACAATTGCAAATGAGGAAATCGTTCTTTGTAGAGAACCTGAGACTTTTTTCCTCCCCTCTGTACTGTGAGTTGGAGTCAGCTTGATGGCAGCAGGTTTGGTTTAGTTTTGCTACTCTGATATGTTCTGCCCTCAATATTGTGTAGAAAGAAAATGCCCGGACTGAGCAAAGACGTGTCTTCTGGGCATGGTGATCAGACTCCCTGGGTAGGCACTGAGGGTTCCAAGAGTGTCTTTGCAACCCGAAGTTCACCAGTTGAGCCAGCTAGACCTGTGTAGGGAGGAGATACCATTGAGGTTTTCTTTTATTGTAACTGATTTCTTGGTTAACTGAGGACCGTGGAAGGAAGACATTAAACAGTAGCAGCTAATCACATTTCCGTGTCTCTTGCTGCTTCTAAAGCATTCTCAGGAACAATAAGCAGAAATAATAATTTAAAAAAGCCTCCGAAACATCTGCTTTTTCCCCCCTGAAATTTTTACAAATCTTCAGTAGGTGCTTTTGCTCTGAAACCTGTTGCATCTTCCTGGCAGGTGACCCTGGAGGCGGGGCGTGGACCAGGCAAGGTGGCAGCTGCAGGGGTCCTGGGAGAGGAAGCTGTGCAAGGCTTGGGTGAGGGGCAGGTGGAAACCCCCAGGTTCCTCAGAGCCCTGGTTTGCACCAGCAAAGCACAGGGCGGGGAGGGGGAGCCTCAGACTTGGCTGACCAGGGTGGTCTCTGTGGTCCTTCTGTGCTCACGTGGCATACTACCCTGGTCCCCTTATGGAGCCCCTGCTTGCACACTTGCAGGGACCCTGTCAGATCCAGTAGAAGCAGGACCTGGTCCAAGCACCGCTTTGGAGATGCTTTGGTGTCTGCCAGCTGTCATCAGGTATCTCTGTGACATTTGGATCTGGGTTGCAGGAGTCTAGACAACACACAGCTGTTTCTGAGGATTTGTGAAACTTGTTTAAGATGCACGAGATGGGATGCAAACTCTCCCATGTTTGATTCACTTTCTGAAACACGTGTCTTCACTCAGGTTTGTTGGGGCACACGTTCACCTGCCAGCAAACACGTGGTGTCTGGGTGGCAACCCTTCAGTCTTGTCATTTAGATGTCGGGAGACTTCTCTGTTTTGGCACTAAGGTGTACATAAAGCCAGGGGCAGGGAGGGAGGGAGCGTCATCTTTGCTCTCTCATTTTAAAAGTTTTTATTTATCTTGTGTCCTTTTTTATACCATGTTTAAATCAGAGTCAGTTGCTGATGAGTCAATTCTGACTCATGGCGTGACGGCCCGTGTGTCAGAGTAGAACGGTGCTCAGAAGGGTTTTCAGTGGTGGATTTTTCCTTCCAGGGTGTCCCTGGTGGACCAAACCCTCAGCTTTTCAGGCAGCTGACTGTCTGTTTGCGGCAGGCGGGGACTTCCTGCCGTGTTGACAGGTACCATCAAGTTGATTCTGACTCCCTTTGGCCCCGTGTCATGAAACAGAACTGCCCCATATGGGTTTCCTGGCAAGAATCTCTACAGGGGCTAATGGCCAGGTGTTTCTGCATTCCTGTGACACACTTTGCTTATGCCGGCCGGGGGGAGAGTGGCTTTCTCTGCACAAAGTTAGCGGTTCCAGTCGCAGCCTGCCCTCAACTTTCTCTCCTGCGTGTGATTGTCTGCAAGATGTCCATGTTTTAAGTCTTGAATTGTCACTGTACTGAGTGTAATGCCCACGGTACTTCTCCTCCCTCTCCTGTGTGTGAAACCCACAGGACCCTGTGTGGTTCTGAGATCTGGACAGAAAAACCGTTATAACAGCTGGCAAGTCTGGGGAGACCCATGGATCTAAGCACTTACTCGCTGGTGGGGCATCACCATGAGCACCAGCTAAGATCCACTGTTGAGAATATGTGGCATGTTTTCCAAACTGGATACATACAGGCGCTGAGACCCGTTTTCTGGTTGGATACCTGCGAGTGCAAAGATGCCTTTATTTTTAGTGGAAGATCCTCCAGCTGACTGATGGCGAGTGTCGCTTCAGGGTAGACGATTACTTGAAATTTCCGGTAGAAATCCTAGATGCTAGGTCTGAGAGCATCTTGGTTTTTAATGCATACACTTGACTTTTGTTTTGGGCTAGTCCTGATCCCAAGCAGTTTGAAATGTTTTTCTTTTCTCCATTCCACGGACATTGGTAGGGTGTTGGGCCTTTCCTTTACACCTCTTTTTTGTATGTGGAAAAAATTGTATTTTTGTACCATATCTCATACCTTGAAGAAAAATCTCTTTTATATCTTCAGGGCTGTAGAGTATAATAGTGAGCACTTCCTTCAGTGTGACGTGAAAGTCCAGTGATGCAAACTACTGTGGAACCAGCTGAAGTAAGACTTTGGTTTTCAGAATGCCATGCCCAAGTCCATCAGTGTCTGCTTCCCAGTGCTTCAGCACCACTATGAGTATCATTTTACAGAGAATAAACAACTATCCGGAAAAGGACCAACTGTCTCTAAATTGCTGGGTTTGTTGTGGATGTTCTGAGCTTGATGTTTCTTTTTTTTTCTTGCTTTGACGTATTAGCAAAGGAGCCACCCAACATTTTCTTGAGGCATAAACGTTTCATAAATATGCTCTCCAATACCAGTCTGCATCAGCTGCCTTTGGGTTGGTTTTTGTCTTCATTTTGTCCCACTACTTCCTGCTACGTAAGATGCTCTTGACGAATGACAGTGGTCTTGCTGGTTGGTTGACTCCTGATGGCTTCTCTCCAGTGGGTGTGGAATCGGCCAGCTTAACCAAAATCCGGCTCACTGCGTCCGCATCAGCTGCTGTTGGGTGGACGCTGATGCATGACAACCCCGTATGTGTCCAGGTACCACTGTGCTCCTTGGGTTGGATTCTTCAGAAGTAGGTTGCCAGGCTTTTCTTCCAAGGTACCCTTGGGCGTATTCAAACCACCCGCCTTTCTTTCAGTGAGTAGCCAAGAACTGAACTGTTTGTGCCACCCAGGGACTAACCTGTCTTCACCTGGTTAGTATAGAAAGGAATTTCTAAGGCTCCTAAGGTGTCAACTTCCCTGTTGATTTTTATCATTTTTTTAAATTATATCATCTGTCACTGTTCTGCAGAGTTCTTGTGTGTAGCTGTTGGAGTAGTTGGGCTTTTCTCCCTGCTTGTGAATAACAGAATTATATCTTTTTTTTTGCAGGGTGCCTAACACTGTACACTTAAAATTAGTACTGGACAGCCATCAGTATGGTGCATCCTATCTCGTCTAAATGAGTTTCATTCAGCGTACTGGATTCTGTGTTTGCTGTTCAGTGATTCCTTGTTCCATAGCAGACACCCCAATACAGGTTTTTATCTTGTGGTGGCATAAATAGCAGTTTGTCGTTTGCATCGTCTGCTGAAAACTTGTGGCAGCTGATGTCATTATTGACCCTCTGTTCTGATGTCCTCTTCCAGATCTAAAGGTTTTACTGTGCTGTCAATTTAATATCTGCATGCGTATTAAATCGCTGGATACTGTGTAGTTTCATTGATTTCTTGTGATGGTGACAGTGATTATTGCGCAATAGAAACCCAGCAAAGCAATTGTTTTCCCCTTAACTGGAAGTCACATTTGTTAGCTTTGGTACCCATTTTCAATACTGTCTTCATGGTTCTGGTTCTCAATTTGCTATAGCATTTAAGTTGATACTTCAGACAAATCAGTTTGATTTGAATATAGTGCTGTGTATTTGTGTGTGTGTGTGTGTGTGTGTATGTGTGTGTGCGTGCACCTTAATTCTGTGAGCCTTGGGAAACTGACTCTACAAAAACCACAATAGATGTAAATGTATAAGGCTTTTTTTGTGGGGAGCAAATCAATATATATACTCCTTTTATTTATTAAATCAGTGGCTTTGGTGTTAATGTAGAGATATTTGTAGACTGATTTCAGAACAGAATTAAAGTATTGTGAAAATTACAGCTTAAATAAATGTTTATTGTAATTTTGTTGTATGGCTTCCCTAAGTTTATTTCATCACTACTGGTCAGCTGTCTGTGGAGTTTACCTGATTTTGATGTGTGACAGTGATTTTATTCCCCAACCTGGGAAGTCATAAAAATCTTGAATTTGAAGTATTCCGGTGCAGCTGGGGTGAGCCAGATAAAATACAGCACCGTGGGTTAAATTTTCAACTTAAGATAAATTTAAAATAATTAAAAAAATGTCTTATTATGATTAAGTGACGGTATACAATTCAACTCAATTTTGCATGCCTGCGTATCTGCAGCTCCATCTGCGCTTCTCACCCCATGCCAGCACACTCCTGGTTTTCACTCTGTGCTTCTAGTGTCCTCTTAATGAACGCCTGTCTCCTCCTTTCCACCCTGTCCCCTCCCAACTAGAAAGAACCAGTAGGGCAGTCTTCTATAAAGATACAAAACCATGAAGTACACATGTCACATGCTTACACTGTAACCCCAAGTCCAGTCCATTCCTGTCTGAAGGGTTGACTTCCGTACTGGGTTCTGGTCAGGGCCAGCAGCAGGTCTAGGGGCCGTGTTCCCAGGGGATAGTCCATAATTTTTTAACAGGTAAGCATGTCCGGTGTGATGGCTGAGATATTTGTGGTTAGGTGCCACTGAGTTGATCATGACTCCTAGCAGCCTGACACACAACCGAACAAAACATGGCCCCGTCTTGCCCCATCCTCGCGAGCATCAAAATGTTGGAGCCCGTTCTTGTAGCCACTGTGTCACTCCATCTCTTTGAGGGTCTTCTTCTTTTTCAGTGACTCTCTACCAAGCACAGTATCTTTCTCTCCAGGGACTGGGTCTGCCCAATACCACGTGAAAGTACATAAGACAAATCTCATCGTCCTCCCTTTTAAAGAACATTCTGGCTATGCTTTCTCCAAGACAGATTTCATCCCTTCTGGTAGTCCCTGGTGTATACAGTGTTCTTTACCAATACTGGAACTCAGATG
The DNA here is from genome assembly GCA_028571685.1 of Heterohyrax brucei. Taxonomy (NCBI): domain Eukaryota; kingdom Metazoa; phylum Chordata; class Mammalia; order Hyracoidea; family Procaviidae; genus Heterohyrax; species Heterohyrax brucei. The sequence continues at coordinate 5,490,231 of CM053160.1, read as the reverse complement.
TATCAGTTCTTCCTTGGGCTTCCTTATTTCTTGTCCAGCTTTTGCATGCATATGAGGTGATCGAAACAGCCATGGCTGGGATCTGGCATGCATTAGTCCCCCAAAAGTGACATTTTTGCTGTTTAACATTTTAAAGAGGTCTTCTTTGGCAGCAGATCTGCTTAATGCAACATGGCATTTCGTTTCCTGACTACTGCTTCCATGGGCGTTGATTGTGGATCCAAGTAAAAAGAAATCTTGGACAACATCAATATTTTCTGTTTATCATGATGTTGCGTACGGCTCCAGTTGCGAGGATTTTTGTTTCAGGTTGATGTGTAACCCATACTTAAAGCTGTAGTCTTTGATCATCAGTAAGTACTTGTTCTTTTAGCCTTCAAAGGTATCACCTGCATGTTGCAGGTTGTTAGTGAATCTTCCTCAATCCTGATGCTGTGTTCTTCACATACTGCAGTTTCTAGGATTAACTGCCCAGCATATAGACTGAATAAGTATGGTGAAAGGCTGCACTCCTGATACACACCTGTCCAGATTTTAAGCCACACAATATTCCCTTGTTCTGTTTGAAAATGACTGCTTCTTGGTTTGCATGTACAAGTTTCACATGAGTACAGTTCAAGTGTCCTGGAGTCCCCAAATTCCAAGTTAAACAGGCATCCTCTATTTTCATTGGCTACATCTGGCAGCTGTAGCAGGACCCAGTGCTTTCTGGGTACTAAACATCTAGGGGTAAATGTTCAGAATGGGAGTACCTCCCTCCCCAAACCAAACCCATTGCCTTTGCATCCTTTCTGACTCATAGTGACCCTATAGGACAGAGTAGAACTGCCTCATGAGGTTTCCAAGGATCACCTGGTAGACTGAACCTGCCTACCGTTTGGTTGGCTGCTGTAGCCTGTGAACCACTACGCCACCTACTGAAGACCCCACAGGACGCTCCTGGGTGTATAGTATCACAAGGAATTCTTGGCTAGGTCCATAAGGGGTCAGTCAGAGGTTAGTCGGGATATTACTTGGAGGTAACCTGGGAGGCTCATCTCTGGGAGAGCGGGCGGGCGGAAGGTGGGGACACTGCACCATGGGGGACAAAACAGTTATTTCAGGGCGAGGAGGGAGAAGACAGTAAGACACAACAGCACTGTCCATTGGAATCAAATACACGTAACCATTTTGACAAAAACACATTTCATAAAAGGATATGCTTTGCACCTAGTGAGACAGAGGGTCCGTGAGAAAGAAGAAGCCCCTCAGTGAGACGGACCGCCGCAGTGGGCTCACAACACAGCAAGGATAGTGAGGATGGAGCAGAACCGGGCCACTGTGTTCTGTTGTCCAGAAGGTTCCTGAGTTGGAACTGACTCCAGAGCGCCTGACAATAATGGTCCGGAGGGGGCAGGGACTGGGTTTGGAGGGGGTACAGAGGACTGCTAGAGAAGTGAGGGCGGCCCGGCCAGGAGCGCGGTAACGAGATGTCCTGGGCAGAGGCGGGCAGCAGCTCAGCCCTCCGCAGGTGAGATGAGAGAAGGTGACCTGAGGGAAACAGCTGCCCTGTCTAGCTGCCGCTTTAGTGTCACCAGCTGTCCCAGTCCCTCTGCCAGAAGTTGTCCCTGCCTCCAGTCTCAGCCACCCTGGCTGCTGCCAGGGTTCCCAGGTGAGCTCACTGTCTTTCCCCTTTGTACCTACTTCAACCAAGGCTTCCTATACTGATGTTTTTTGTTTTTTCTTAAACAGCTTTACTGAGGTACAAGTGATAGACAGCAGCCAACGCATGCGTGGAATTATGTACTTTAAAAGAAACTAATCAAAACTGGTTAATTTTCTGTGTTCAGTCACCACCACTGACTGCCCTGATAGGGGATACAATGAAAAGTCCCTGATGCAGCAGAAGAAAAACAGGTGTGCAGAACACAAACTGGATTAGAAAGACCAGACTTGATGGTCCAGCAGACTGGAGGGTCCCCAGAAGACACGGTCCCCAGACTCCCTGTTAGGCCAGAGCTGAAACTATTCCCAAAGCCAACTCTTCAAAATGTGGACTGGATAGCAAAATATGAAATGATCCTGATGAAGAGTGTGGTTCTTGGCTTAAGCAGATACACGAGGTGAGCCGGGCAGCTCGTGTCCACAGGTGAGATGAGAGGGTGGAGAGGGACGGGAGCCTGTTGAATGGTTATGGGAAATACGGGCTGCTGGGTGCAGGATGGGAAGAGCAGCCAGCTGTATACAGCGGTGCGTGTGTAAGTTTTTATATCACAAATTGACTTGGATTCTAAACCTTTACTTAAAGCACAATAATACATATTTAATTCTTTTTTGTTTTTTGGTGGAGAATTTGCTCTCCAAAAGCCATTCTCAGACATCGCCTGGTTACCAGTTGCCGTCCGGTTGATTCTGCCTGATGGCTACCCCAGATATGTCAGAGTGCAGGTGTGCTTGAGTGTTCGTTCGGTTTAGTGGGTTTAGACGCAGCTGTATACCCATGACACCACAGTCCAGATAGTGAACGCATCCACCAGGCCTCCTCCTGCCGGCCTGCGTTCCTTCCCTTTGCCCCTCCCCAATCCCCAAACCTCAGACAACCACTGATTTATTTTGTCTCTATGTATTCACTTTCATTTTCTAGGGTTTTATAGCAAACTCTGGTGACTTAGTGGTTAAATGCTGCGGCTGCTAACCAAAAGGTCAGCAGTTCGAATCCTCCAGGCACTCCTTGGAAACTCTATGGAGCAGTTCTACTCTGTCCCGTAGGGTTTCTGTGAATCAGAATCGATTCCTCGGCAGTCAGTGTGTGCGAGTGTGAGTGTGAGAGTTTTATATACACAGAATCATACAGCATAGACTGTATCCCCCAACCCCGCACTACCACTGGCTTCCTTCACTCGGCGTATTTCTACTTTAGAGGGTGGGCAGCAGTCACAACGATTCCAATTTAAAATGTGAGCATCCTAGGTCGTAGGGTCCTACTTCTAGGACTTAACCTGCAGGAAAAACAAAAGCAAAGTTCAGCAGGATGGTGTGTGAACGAGTTGACAGGAGCACCACAGAACGGCAGAAAGAAATCTTATTTGAAGACCTGAGGCCTCTGCAAAACATACGGAGTAAGGAATGATGGGAGAATTGTTCCCTTCTCTTCCGTGCTTTACACAGGTGGGCTTCTTTGTTTCTATGGTGGGGCTGAGATCTCCAGAGACTTAGTGATGTGTTGGCTTGGCCTCTCCTGACCCTTGAGGAAGAACTGGCAGCAAAAGTGGGAGAGAGATCAGGATTTGTGCAAACTGGCAAGCAGAAGTTTATCTGAGTACCTGGTTCACTCATACATCACGTGCTTCTCCTGTTAGGAGGACAGGATCCCAGATGGTAGTTTAGAGCAGGAATCGCACACTGCAGCCAGGACAGGATCCCAAATGGTAGCTTAGAGCAGGGATCGCACACTGCAGCCAGCTTCCTGGTTCTGTCAGTCAAGTTTTATTGGTGCACAGCCAGGTCACTTTGTTTACACATGTCTGCTTTCCCATTACAGGACAGAGATGAGCCATTGTGTTGCAACAGGGCCGCACAGCCTAGGGTATTCACTATCTGGCCCTTGACACCCTTGGTCTGGATGTGCGCTTGGACAACATGGTAGCCGTCATCAGATATCTGTGGCTCTTTCTCCCTTGAAATATGACAACTCTGGACAGAGATATTCTGTAAGTGTAACTTACAGAGTGTATGAAAGAAACAGAATCTGAAATTGATGATTTATACATTGATTGCAAGCTGAAATAACAGTATTTTAGTTATGCTGAATTAAAGAAAATACACCATTAAATTCAATTTCATGTTTCTTTTTACTTTTTAAAAATGTGACCACCAGAATGTTTTAAGCTAATGCTCTTGGCTTGCATTTGTAGCTTGCATTCTATTTTCCTGGAGCTGCACTGGGTTCTATAAAGCACTCTCGGACAAGACCCCATGCCACAGCTTTAACTTCAAGGGTCTAGTCAATTGAATTACTGTAAGGGGCATCCCTAAAGCTGTTGGGAGACATATTCTGCAGAGGGAAGGCAGCAGCAACTCTGAGTGAATTTTTTGGCTAACCCAGTTGTTCAGTACATATTTGTTGGGAGACAGAGGATTTAAGTGGCCTGAGTTCACTAACTCTGGATAGGAACTCAGCACAAAACAAACCGTGCTTCTGTTGTGCTTTGCTTAGGAAAGGTCTCTCTCTGGGTTCTTGTCATGGATTGAAATTGTGTCACCCGAAAACATGTTGTCAACTTGCTTAGGCCATGATTTCCAATGTTGTATGGCTGTTCTCCACTTTGTAATTTTCCCGTGCATTATAGATCATAACCTCTGTCTGTGATTAGAGAAAATTAGTGTGGGATATAACACCCTTGCTCAGGTCACATGCTTCATTCCATGTAAAGGGAGTTTCCCTGGGGTGTGGCCTGCAAGAGTCAAAAGGAAAGGGAAGGGAATAGAAAATTGGAGAACTCATCCCACCAAGAAAGCAGTGCTGGGAGCAGAGCATGTCCTTCAGAGCCAAGGTTCCTGCACAGACAGGCTCCTCGTTCAGGGGAAGATAGATGTTGGGGACCTTCCCTCCAGAGCCCACAGAGAGGAGGTCTTACCCTTGTGATACTTCTGTTACAGCAGCACTCAGTGAATAAGGGTTACTCAATCTTGATGACAAGCAAATAAAACTGACCCTCAGGTTTGTGAATTCTGGTAGGAAGCCAGACCTGTGCAAACCATCAGGTGCTGGCCAGAGAGTCAGGTAAAGGTGTGGGTGAGAGGTTCTCAGTTACCTAACTCGAGGGCACAGAGATTAAAAGCTTGGCTGCTAACCAAAAGGTTGGAGGTTCCAATCTACCAGCTGCTCCTTGGAAACCCTGTGGGGGCAGTTCTGCTCTATGCTATAGGGTCACTGAATTGAAATAGACTTGAAGGCAATGGGTTTTTTGGTTTTAATAGGCAAGAAAACCCTATAGGGCAGTTCTGTGTCACACGAGGTTGCTGTGAGTTGCAGTTGACTCCCCAGCACCCTGTACCAGCAGCTGGATTTGGAGAAGTACAGGGAGCAGTGTGCAGAGGTGAGCCCTAGAGAGTGACTGCTTGAGACCAAGAGACTTACAGGTTGACTAGAGAGATAGCAGCAAAGGGGGGAGGCGTAAGTGACAGTGACAGCTCTTACAAACTCAGGGTCTTCTCTGTGTCTAACTGGATTCCTCCCACCCAGCTCTTGAAGGGCACAGTCACTGCTAAGGAAGAATTATCTCTGTAATGCCGTGGAGAAAACTCCAGCTCAGGGAGATTGAGAAACATGGTCTCACAGCAAATGGTTAGTCCTCAAGGAACTTGGACTTGAGCTCGGGAGTTCATGCCACCTCGCTTAAGGCACATGCCACTACATCCTTTAGTATCCCCATCCTGAAGAAGTTGTGATTGTCGAGTATCCTTTTTTATCTCATATAAGCAGAGATATTAATTGGCGGCCCCTTATGCAGCAATGACAGTGGGCCATGACAATGAAAAAGCTTGAATAACCACAATCTTTTCAGAATATGAAGCTTTAGGGGGTGGCTGGGAACAAAAAGTAGCATTTGCTGTTTTATAGTTAACTGATTTTTGTTTTCCCATTTAATCCTGACACGTTCCTGTTTTGTAGATGAGGCTCAGAGCGATTGAGGACTTGTATAAAGTGGCCCAGCTATTGAAGTGTGGGGTGGTGGTGGCTGTTAGGTTCTGTTGAGTTGGTTCTGACTCAGTGACCCCGTGAACAACAGAACGCAACATGCCCAGCGCTGTGCCATGCCCACGGTCATTGTTATGCTGGAGCCCTTGTTACAGCCACTGTGTCAATCCATTTCCCTGAGGGTCTTCCTCTTTTTCAATGACCCTCTACTTTACGACTCGACGGCACTTGGCTGGCTACTTTACGAAGCGTGATGTCCTTCTCCAAGGACTGATCCCTCCTGACCGTCCAACTTAGTCTTCAAGGTGACATCTTTACTCTTGAGACTAGTTAAAGCGGTCTTTGGCAGCACTTTTTCCCAATGCAAGGCATCTTTTGACTTCATGACTTCCACTTGCATGGGCATTGATTGTGGAACTAAGTTAAATAAAATCCTTGACAACCTCAATCCTTTCTCCGTCTATCATCACGTTGCTCACTGGTCTAGTTGTGAGGAATTTTATTTTCTTGACGTTGAGGTGCAAGCCATACTGAAGTCTGTGGTCTTTGACCTTCATCAGTAAATGTTTCAAATCCTCTCCACTTTCAGCAAGCAAGGTTGTATCACCTGCCTAATGCAGCTTGTTCATGGGTCATCCTCCAATCCTGATGGCTCATTCTTCTTCATGTAGTCCAGTTTCTCAGATTATCTGCTCAGGATACAGATTGAAAAGGTATGGTGAAAGGATACAACCCTGAGGCACACCTTTCCTGACTTTAAACCATGCAGTGTCCCCTTGTTCTGTCCATGTGACTGCCTTTTGATCCATATACAGATTCCTCATGAGCACAATTAAGTGTTCTAGAATTACCTTTCTCCACAATATTATCCATAGTTTGTTAAGATCCATATAGCCGAATGGCTTTGCATAGTCAATGAAACAACGGTAAACATCTTTCTGATATTCTCTGCTTTCAACCAAGCTCCGTCTGACATCAGAAAAGTGTGAGGAGTTGGGATTAAAAGCCAGCCTCTGACTTTAAATCCTATTTCCACTGCAAGGCGAGGTTGACAGTGAAAAGTTTAGAGGGGTCCTTTGTCTCACTGAAGAAAATTTACAAGCAATTATTTTTTCTCCTAGCAGCTTGAGAATTTTAAAATCCATGTACAGCATATGGTCATTCTCCTCAGTTAAGCCAGTCCCCAGAAATGCTGAGTAAACAAGATCTCAACAGACCTGACAATTCTAGACTTCAACTCAAATTCATTTTTTCTGGGCATTTTATTTTTGCCCTTTGGGGTCTCAGGTTGCCCTATTCAAATAGGCTGTGTTTCTGTTGTATTTAGAGCCTTGTAACAGGTAGAAAGAGCCCAGGTGGGGCAGTGGGTAATCACTTGACTGCTAACTAAAAGGTTGGTGGTTGGAACCCATTAGTCACTCTTTGGGACAAAGATGTGGCAGTCTGCTTCTGTATAGATTACAGCCTCAGAAATCTCGTGGGGCTGTTTTGCTCTGACCTATAGATTCGCTATGAGCCAGAATTGATGCAATGGCAATGTTTTTTGTTTTCTTTTTTGGTCAACAGGTAGGATGAAATTGTTCTTGCTTGTCACCTTGGGAATTACGCAAAACCAGAGTTCACAGTGTACCATCGTCAGTTTAGATTTTGAAAGACTATGCAGAATCACCTCCCACAGCTTTAAGATCATTTCTTGATATTGCCCGCACCATCTGTGAACTCCATGAGGTCATGTCAGTGTTATTCCCATTTTTTTTAACCCTTCATGGAAGATTCCTTGGAGACTTGAAAATATTTACTCATAAATAATGTTGCTGGGAGCCGGTCCCAACACTTTGTAGGGTCCTGCATGGAGGGAGGGAAGACATCGGCGGGAAATGAACAAAGAAGACAGGAAAGAATTTTCTGGTTTAAGGCAACCCGACCCAGAGAGCAAGAGATCTTCTTCTGTGTCAAGAGCTATCGTCTTTATTTTTTATAGGTGAGGTGACGTAGTTGGTCACCCTATTTTCTTTATTATACAAACTATTTGTTAACAAGACCCATCATTATTGGCTAACAAGAAAGTGACGCCTCGTGGTCTTCTACTTCTGATTAATTGTCAAGGCCTTTTTGAATAATTGTCTAAGCCAGGTGTCCAGTGGTGATAAAATGTCAGGAACACAATTAATGGCTTTATTCGTATCTCAAAGTGGGAGGTACCAAAGGGCAGACTCCTCAAGGTTTCACCATTTGGCTGTCTCAGTTTGTTTTTCCAAGGTTTATTTGTATCTTTCTGTGTAGATAGTAAGTGTCTGCCATCCCCCAATTAAGCCAGCTGCACTAAGATGTTTCTTTAGTGTTTATCAGTTTTCTATACCAGCTATAATAAACCTAAAAGTTTATCTATTCTTCCAGCTGCAAGGACAAAGGATGATTTGTAGTTTTGATGGCTATGTGGAGAATTGTCCTTGAGAGCTTCCTAAGGGTTAGCTTGCAAACTTGTGTATGTGAAGAAAAGGGAGGGGAAATGTAATCAGTGGGGAGCCAGTGAAGCTGGGCAGGCCTCAGTGCTGTCAGGCATGCTGCATTGAAATCCATTTCTCTGATCTCTATTTCACAGAAGTTCTTGGTCAGATTACCCCAATATAGTCTCATAAACCGAGGGGTTGAAGCCCCTCTTAGGAGGCACCTCCTTGGTCCTCATGTCGGGAGAGGGGGGCCCACTCCTGGCATAATGTAACACTTTTTAAAAGGTTTATTCATTCATTCCTTTGCATAGGTGGTGATGAATGAATGAATGAATGAATACAGTGTAGTCTGGAGTCCTCATTACACAGGATACTGTTCATCTTTTGCTTTGTCACCTGCAGCCTCTCACAAGTGTACAATGGGGTTTTCCAGAGTGGCAACCTGTGTCACAGTGTGACTGATAACGGCACCGCCTTCAACGGAGTGAATATTTTTCATTTTGCAAAATTTAGTTATTTTCATAAAAAATATGTTTCAGGGTAACATGCCACGGACTTATCATTGTTATTTTCAAAGAGTTAATACTTTTCCCTCTTTGTTTTCTTGGCTTTTATTTTCAATTTGGTAGGCATCAGTAGATAGAACCCATTGAAGAAGAAAAAAGCTCTCTGCTCAGTAGGTTTGAGTGTCAAAAAGTCCTGGAACTCAGAAAGTTTGAGGTCCACTGGCAGAGCGAATTCACCTCATGGTGAATTAGGTGCTATCAATTCCAACTTACAGTGATTCTATGTGACAGAACAGAACTGCTGAACAAGGGTCTGGGGATCATGGTTTCAGGGGACATCTATGTCCATTGACATAACAAAGCTTTTTAAGAAAATGTTCTGTGTCCTGTTTTGGTGTTTGTGGCATCTGGGGTCTTAACAGCTAGGAAGTGGCCATTTAAGTAGCATCCATTCATGCCCACCCACCTGAAGCAGAGGATAATAAAATACATCAAAGACATAAGAAAAACATGAGTCCAAGGGACAGAAAGGGCCACATAATCCAGAAACTACATTAGCATGAGACCAGAAGAACTAGATGGTGCCCTACCACCATCAGTGACTGCCCTGACAGGGAACACAACACAGAGCCACTGATGCAATAAGAGAAAAGTGCATGTGCAGAAATCAAACTCCATTAAAAGCCCAGATTTGACAGTCTGAAAGACCTGAAGGTCCCTGGGAAGACCTGGCCCCCACATTCTCTGTTAGCTCAGAACCGAAAATATCCCCGAAGTCAACTGTTCGGGCAAAAATGAGACTGAATTATAAGATGTAAAATGATTCTGGCAAAGACTGCATCTTCGCTTAGGTAGATACATGTGGTGAACTGGGCAGCTCTCACCCTGAGGTGAGATGAGAAGGCAGGGGGTGAGGGTGGGGAGCTGGAGATGAAAATGAGAAATACGGGCTGGAAAGGAGGAATGTGCTGTCACAGGGTGGAAAGAGTACCTAGAGTTATACAGCAGTGTGTGTGCAAGGTTTTGTATGACAAATTAACTTGGATGGTAAAGTTTCACTTAAAGCATAATAATATGTACATATTTTTTAAAAGAATACAACTTCCCCCTTAGGGCTTTTTTGCCTGTAGTCTGTACAGATTCAGATTGCTGACTCTTTGCTCCAGAAGAGCGGCTGAAGAGTTTGAACTGCCATCCTCTGGATTAGCAGCAGAGTGCTTAACCTTTGCACCATCAGAGGTTTTTTTATCACATAGTATACAGTTCAAAATATAAAAGGCTGCTCAGTTGAACACTGAGGCTCTTTCCTGCCAGTTCTCCCACCGCCACTCTCTCCTCGAAGGCTATCCCTGTTCTCAGGGTCTTGGGAATCCTGCCAGGGCTATTCAGTGACTACACAAGCATATACCTGATTTGAAAAATAATAAATATTAAATAGACTTTCATATAATCACGTACCATATACACTTTTGAAATAAGAGCACATATGCTTTTCTGGACCTTGTTTGTCTCTTACATGCATTTTAGAGAGCCAGACATACTGTTCTTTGAATGGCTACCCAGTTTTCCTTTTTATGGATCTGGCATAACTTATTTAAGCATTGCCTTGTTGATGCACATTAAGAAAGTTGGCAAATTTGTTACGAATATTTTTAAAATCAACAGCCACCCTTATTGATTGACTCCGATTGTGTTTCTGTTACTGTTATTACATAACTTGTAAAGTCTAATGCATATAACTCTTATTTCAAATATAACATTAGTAAGTGTTCAGTTTTGCCTCCAGTCTTGCAGGGACTAGGCTGTTGGTTTCATCTAATTCTTCTTTTCATCGGTGCAGTGAACTGGAAATGGATTTAATGACCATCGAATGAAAACGTGTGTTTGCCATGGTGTCTGCTGGATGAGCCTTTATGTATTTATTTTAAAACACTTCATTTACTCCACCTGTTTCAGCTGAGCAATGGTGACCCAGTGAAGTGAAGTGTTGTTAGCTAGAATGGAATCAGAATGAGTGATAATATTTAATCCCAGGGGTCCTTCAGGCAAGCCTAGGCACTGGAGCCATTTCATCAGCAAAGCTGACAGATGTGGTGTGCTGTCCAGAGCCATGGCATTCAAGCCCATGTACAGATGCTGGCTCAGCTTCCGCAGCTGCATCCACAGTTCAGCATCTATTCCAGAATCTCAAAGGTATGTTAAGAATTTGGGCCTTACTCAGAATTATCAGACAACTTAACTCCACTACTTAGGATAGACCCTAAAGGCTTGATAACAGGGATTTAAATAGTTGTATACCAGTGTTCACTTTAGCATCATTCACAATAGCCAAAAGATGGAAACAGCCCAAAAGATTGCACCAGAGATGCGACCGATCAAAAGGTAGTCTGCCTACGCAATGTAATATTATGCAGCCATAAAAAGGAGTGAAATTCTGATGCATGCTATGATATGGATGAACACTGAAGGTATTATTCTGAGTGAGATAAAGCCAAACACAAAAGGACAAATACTGTATCATCCCACCTACAAGAAATAGCTAGGCTAGGCAAATGCATAGACAATAAAGTTTATCAGTGGTTATCAGGGGTGAGTGGGAGAAGGAGAGAATGATTGCTTCAGGGGCACTGAAGCTCTGTAGGAGCAGGGGTGATGGGCGCACAACATAGGGAACACGAATGTCACTGAATTGTACCTGTAAAAGTGCTGAAATGGCAAACGTTTTGTTACATATATTTCACCATGACTAAAAACACAAAGAATCCAGGGCTCTGTCTTCTTGTTCTACAGAACCACTAGGCAGTTTCAGCCCATGACCAAGGGCTCTAGGTGTTAACCTTAAGATCATTGCTTCAAAACAGGCAAAGCCGTAGTCCTGAACACAGCCTGATCGTGTTGGGGTGAGAGGTCACCTAACTGACAAGTTTTCTCCACTACTACCTTTAGCCAACTGTGACAGCCATCTCCACCGTGAGGATTAAAAACATAGTGCCAATTGCTTCCAGTCTCTCTGAATTTAACTTTTTTCCTTCATGTTTAAATCTGTACTCCACCTCAGTGTTAGAGGGCTGCTGCTGATAGGATACTGTTCAGATTACAAAACATAACTGATGGAAAAACATAGTCCGTAGAACTGAAAACAGAGTTACCAAAAGAGTGTGAGGTTGGTGTCTATTGGAGGAAGAGATGGAGCCGAAGGAAAAGAAGTAATAAACACCTGTTTCAAGTCTAAGGACAAAACAAAGAGTTTGCAGACAACGCTAAGATGATCTTCTGTTTCACACTGCCTCCGACTCTGTCTGTGTCCTGTCCAATTTAGGGGTAAATCCACACCTGTGCATAAACATTGAGTGACTATGATACGCCCTGCCTTATAGCAATTAATTCTTACCTCTTCTGTTAATTTCTCAGTGTCAGAATTCTTCCTGAGGTGTTTCAAGCACTTGAATGGTTCAATGTTTGCAGGTCTCTGTTTGCAGGGTTAAGGATCCTCGTGGTGTGTGGTTATAGCAATCACACTTTAACCCCAAGGTCTGGGATTTAAATCCACCAGCCACTCTCCAGGAGAAAGATGTGGGAGCCCTAGAGGGCACCTATACTCTGTTTTCTACGATCACTTTCAGGTGGAATCCGTTTCACAGCAGCAGGTTTGTTTTGTCTTGGTTTACAGGGTTGGTTAGAAAATAATGCGAATATTAAAAAAGAAAAGATTTTAGAAAGCTGAAAATTCATTTGTAAGTTATATGTAACGTGTGTTTAGATAAGATTTAAAAGGAAGAACTGGAGAAAAGAACAGAAACGGGAGTGGGGTCGTTTGCAGCCATACAAGGCTAGAAGCTAGTAACATGGGTTAGATTAGTTTTTCATTTTGCAGAATTATATTACCAGGAACCTTTTCCTCCTTCATGCTACTTTAGTACTTTCAGTAAAATCTTTTACGTTTATTTATCATATCTATGTATTATTCAAGGAGCCCTAGTGACGCAGGGTGAAGCCCTGGGTTGCTAACTGAAAAATGGGTGATTGGAACCCACTGGCTGCTGCCTAGGAGGAAGACCTGGAGATTTGCATCTGTAAAGATTACAGCCTCGGGAAACTCTATAGAGCAGTCTATACTGTGACATCCGGTCTCCACGGATCACCTGAAACAACAAATCAGTGAAAGAATAAATATTCTCCGTACACTTCAGACTCAAGCACCTACAGTGTTGGGTTCCGGGCTGTGACTACTGGGTCAAGGGCGGCTGTCTCAGGCTTCGAGTGATTTACGGGTGAAGGAGGACCGACTGCCAGGGCCAGTCAGGTTGTCAAGGTGACAGCTCCTTGCCTTCCCGGTCAAGGGTGACTCCGCCCCCTTGCCTGCTCCGATTGGACACACCTTTTTCTGTATCCCCTTTCGGATTGGTTAAGAGACAATTTCGCCTTGGGATTGGTTGGCGCTCGGGCCAGCCCCCCCCAAGGAGTGGCGGCCCTGGGCTGACGTGGAGCCAGCGATCCATCAGCCAATCAGCGAGCGAGATGTTCGTGGTGCGTGTGCGTGCGCAGGATCCCTCCGCCGCCGCGGTGATTGCCGGAAGGAGACGGCGGACTGGGCGTCCAGAGGCTGCCCCGGGTCCTCGGGAGGCTGGCGGGCGGACTCGGACTGCACAGGACGCTTGTGGTACGACGTGGCCAAAACGGATACAGCTGAGCAAGTTTGCTCACAGGGGCAGCCATTCTCCGTAAGCCTCATAGCAAAGTCAAACTGTTGGGTGACACTTCAACGGTTTTAAAAATCTAATATAAATAATATAATAGAAATAACAATATAAAAATATAATGACACCAAAAGAGCTATGGATGCAAGTAAACAGTAATGAAAATAAGGAAACGCTGGTGGCCTCTTGGTTAAGTGTTAGGTTTGCTAACCAAAAGCTCGGCAGTTCGAATCCGCCAGGCGCTCTTTGGAAACTCTGTAGGGCAGTTCTGTTCTGTCTTACAGGGTTGCTATGAAGTCCCTGGGCGGTGTAAAGTGTTTGCGCTGTTACCAATAAAATATCTCCCAAAACCACCGCCGTGGAATCAATTCTAGCTCAGCGACCGTGGTTGCGCAGCGGTTAAGCGCTCTTCTGCTAACTGAAAGGTCGTCCGTTTGAGCCTACCAGCTGCTCTGGTGGACAAAGGTGTGGAATTTGCGCCCGTAGTTATTTAAAGCCTTGAAAATCCCATGGGGCAGTTCTGCTGTGTCCTACAGGGTTGTTATGAGTTGGAATCAACTCGATGCCAACGGACTGTTTTTGGGCGGTGGGGGGTTTACCAACCAAAAAGTTGGCAGGTCGAACCCACCGGAAGTGCTACAGAAGAAACGGCTGGCGATCCGCTTCAGTAAAGGTTACGGCCAAGAAAACCTTGGGCACAGTTCTACTCTGCAACACGTGGGATCGTTGTGAGTCAGAATCAGCTTACTGGGCGAGAACAGCAAGAAGGAGCCCTGGCGGCGGTGGCGCAGTGATGAAACCTTCAGTGGTTAGACTCCACCAGCCACTCTGCTGGTGAAGGATGTGGCAGTCTGTATCTGTAAAGGTTGCCGCTTTGTAAATGCTATGGGCAGTTCCACTGTAGGTTGGAATCGACCCCACACGTAAGAACAATAAAAAAAAGAAAAAGAAAAAACGTACATTGTCCAAAATGCTCCAAAGAAACACCCAAGTGACTCTTAGAACAGACACTGGCAAACTTTAGCTCCCAAGCACCTCATGGAGCTGCTGCTATAGCCCTGGGAAACCCTGGTGGCATAGTGGGTTAAGTGCTACGGCTGCTAACCAGAAAGGCTGGCAATTCAAATCTGCCAGACCCTCTTTGAAAACCCTATGGGGCAGTTCTCTGACAGCTAGAGTCACTGTAAGTCGGACCCAACACCACGACTTTTTTTACTTTTTACTTTTTTTTTTTTTTTTTACTGTGTACTTGACTTAAAGGAAATCAGACACTAGCTGGAGACCCCTGCTGTCCAGGCACATAAATGACTGAATTTCAGGTGGGGACAAGCTACACAGGTAAACGTGTGCCTGGGATCATCTAAGAGCTACTTTGGACACTAACCAAACTCTGACAAGGGGTGGGGACAGTTTCCAAACAGGAGAACCTTCTGGAGGCTTTTTACCCTCTGCACGGCAGAGAGTTAAAAACAGGAAGGAAAGAAAACAGAGAGCGGTTTCTTGGCATCTTATACCACTCTTTTCACCATCTGTGATCAGTGAATACACAGAAGGCCTTTTTCGTAATCTTTGTCTCTGGAGGCCTGGCTCTTGAAGACGAAACTGAACCTTGTGTAAGAGGAGAAAGAAGCCAAGTCAAGCCAGAGGGTGGAAGAGAGTCACCTCATCTGGTTCCATTTTCTTGTGGTTATGTATACACGAGCAGAAGAGGAAGCCGTTGCCAGCTGCAGGAGACTTCAGACAGTTCATCTGCTAGTCTAATTCTCTTTAGGATTAAACAGGGCCTCTGTGCAGGATGCCTGTTTGTTTCACTCTTGGCCCTAGGCTCATAAGGATTAGTACTACTAAACCCTTTTTATGGAAACCCTGCTGGTGTAGTGGGTAGATGGTACAGCTGTTGAGCAGAAGGCTGGCAGTTCAGATCTGTCAGGTGCTCCTTGGAAACTCTGTGCAGCAGTTTCTACTCTGTCTGTGGGGTCACTGTGAGTCAGAATCGACTTGGTGGTGGGTTTGATTTGGTTTTGGGAAACTTTTTACGGAAACCTTGGTGGTCCAGTGCTGTGGCTGCTTGGCAGAAGGCCCGCACTTCAAATCTGCCAGGCGCTCCTCGGAAACTCAGTGGGGCAGTTCTACTCTGTCCACAAGATCACTCTGAGTTGTAATCGACTCGACAGCAATGAGTTTCTTTTTTAAACCCTTTTTATAGTTTACAGCCTAATTGTTGGTAACGTTGGCTTGCTGAGTGTCATACAGAAAATACATGAAAAATGTCTCCCTGGCTGAGTATCTGTGGTGGGCCTCCAGTGGCTGCTGTTAGGTGTAGGATACGATGCAGTCATGTAACAAGTAGTTATGACATCCCTGCAGTATACCAACACAGGAAGAAATGTCCATGTTTTCAGGGAACTTCACTGTCATGGGACAGGCAGGAAATAAAAAAGAAAACAATCAGATACCAGGATGATTTAACCTTGCAATGTGAAGGAAATGAGACTTACAGAGTGCCTAGGAGAGAGGCAAGGGGAATGTTTAAATTGTTGGCTGGCTGGGGGAGGCCTCATTGAGACAGTGGCATCTGAATGAACAACAAATATCTGTGTGAGGTGGTCCCAGGAGAAGCAGTCCAATTCATTGGATGTCAACTTGCCGAAAGCTAACGTGCCCCAAAAATCAATTCTCAAAATTTGCAAAATTGGACTGATGTAACCAGTTTACCAAGTATCTGCTTTATGGCCTAATCTTCTTCAGTGACCATCAATGGAAAAGAAGGTCTTGTGATTTTCTGCCTTGAAGATAAGAAAATGTGCTTTACTCACATGTAAGGTATAGCACATTTTATTAGCCAGTCTCCTACTGAAAGAGTTTTGGGTTGCTTCTAGGCTTGGTGGTGTACAGCTTTCAGTCTTGAGGTCTACTGAGGCTTGGGTCCGGTATTTAGTTTTGAATTAAATTTAAATTTAACTTGTGAAATATATGAAACCTATAAAAAGGCTAGATATAATGTATATGTACAGTTTAAGGATTAATAAAATGCACACATATACTCACCCTTAGCGTAATATAAGACATGAGCCATTTCTTGGAAACTCCTCCTTAAATTCAGTCCCTCTATTTCCAAGACCAGAAAGCCTGGTTGTGCAGTGGTTAAGTAGTGCTATGTCTGCTAACCAAAAGATCGGCAGTTCTCATCTGCCAGGTGCTCCACGGAAACTCTATGGAGCAGTTCTACTCTGACCTATAGAGTCTCTAGGAGTTGGGATTGACTTGATGGCACTGGGCTTGTTTGTTTTTGCTTTTTTACTTTCTACAGCAGAAACTGGTGTCCTGAATGGTGTTCAACATTTCTTCACCTTTTTATAATATATACCTATTCCTAAATGAGCTATTTTATTAACTTTCACCTGCCTTTGGCCTTTCCATAAAGGGAAACACAGTTTGCACACACATCTGGGGCTTCCTGCTGGAAACTGGTGGCACAGTGGTTAAGAGCTATGGCTACTAACCCAAAAGTCAACAGTTTGAATCCAGCAGGCGCTTCTTGGAAATGCTACAGGGCACTTCTATTCTGTCCTATAGGGTCACTATGTGTCAGAATCAACTCAATGGCCATGGTTTCTTTCTTTCTTTCCTATTTTTGCTCAACATTATGTTTTTGCGATTTCTCATGCTGGCACATCTGCAGGACACTCATTTTAAATGCCCAGCATCTCACAACAACAACATTTCATTAAGCCCTGAATGGCACTAGCAGTTAAGTGCTTGGCTGTTACCATATGTACTCGTTCTTAAAACGAGCAGAGAAAATATCCCCATTTACAATTGCCTCTCGTACACTTCTCACTGATTATTTTAACTATGGAAACCCTGGTGGTAGTGTGGTTGAGAGCTATGGCAGCTAACCAAAAGGTTGGCAGTTTGAATCCACCAGGCACTCCTTGGAACCTGTATGGGGTGGTTCTACTCTGTCCTGTAGGTTCACTGTGGTTCAGAATTGACAGCAGTGGTTCTTTTCTTTCTTTTTTTAAACTGTAACTGTAGTCCTTTTCAGTACTTAGAAGTGTCTCAAGATATATTGAATAACGTCCCCAAATATTTTTTAAATGTAATTTCTTTCAGGTCTTGCATACATTACTTTAAAAAGTAGGCATAAATTTATCTTATTCAGTCATGTCAAGGTATATTTCTATTATAGGCAATCTTCATGTTATTCTATGTTATAAAATATTCATTTCTTAAAGGTTAATTTAAGCATATATTGGCAATTTCTGCAAATTCAGATCCATCCCTCAAGCCTGGGCACAAGGCTCCCAAAGAGATTCCAGAGTTGCTATTCCTGTTAGGGAGGCACCATCCGTAGCTGTCAGGTGATTTTCTTTCTAGTCATTTCCCTAACCATCCCCCTGCCAAACCAAACCTGTTGCTGTAGAGTCAATTCTGACTAGAAGCAACTCTGTAGAACTTAGTAGAACTGTCCTCAAAGGGTTTTCCAAGAAGCAGCTGATGAATTCAAACTGCTGACATTTTGGCTGGCAGCTGAGCTCTTAACCATTGAGCCTCAATAGCTCTAGCTATTTCCCTAAGACAGACATTGTAGGCTTCACTAGCTGCATCTCAGCAGCCAAGGTTTTCCTACTAAGTGTTAAAGTGATACCATGCTTTGAGAATCGAGGCAGAAAACAAGTCATGGCCAAAGTGCGTGGCCAGTTCTCAGATGGCTCCAGTTTCTACATCAGCTGTGCATGTGATCCCTCTTTCAAACATCTAGTTTTGGCTTTTCTTTTCCCCCCTGGAAAACTCTTCTGCTATTTCCAAATATCTGTACCTTTCATGTGGAACTTCTTTCAACATGTCCTGGAGGAACAAATACATAACATGTTGTATTGGTGGAGGAGTTAACCAAGCGTTGTGCTGCTGTGAAATTGGCTTTCTGGTGTTGCAGGAATTAACCTAAATAGATGGATCTCTCAAAGATGAACCTGGGTTGGAATGGAGTCACCCCTCCACCAAGAAGAAAACATGAGGACAAAAGCTAGTGGCAGCCCCAGTTTGGAGAACAGAGGAGGAGGCTAGCCTGGGAGCCATGTTTATATACCAAACAATGCATTTTCAGTTAGAATCTGTGTTTATTTGTGATTACTGGGAGATGAAGGGCTCCTGGTGTGGTACAGTGGGTGAGCACTCGGTAGCTAACTGAAAGGTTGGTGGTTGAAACCCATCAGCTCCTTTGAGGGAGGTGGATGTTGCAGTCTGTTTCCATAAAGATGACAGTGTTGGACACCCCGTAGATTAGCTCTACGCTATCCCAGAGGGTTGCTATGAGTTGGAATCAACTTGATGGTAGTAGGTTCAGATTTTGGTTTGGGGGAAACAGAACTGTTTACAATTAAATGGTGAGGTGGGAGGCTGCTACCTCAAAGTCTAGCCCTGCCAAAAATAGCTGTTAGGGAAAGCTGGCTGGGCTGCTGTGAGGATAAACGAAGACCCCATAGCACCAAGAGGCTGTGCCGGAAGCTGAGCATGTCCTTTGGAAAGGACCTGAGTCCCTGCAGCCTCAGAATCTTCCAGTCCAGGGAAAGATTGACAACAAGGATCTTCCTTTAGAACTAGCAGAGAAAGTCCTCCCCTGGAGCTGACACCCTGAATTTGGACTTTTAACCTACCAGACCGTGACAAAATAAAATTTGTCTTTTTAGAGCCATCTGCATGGGGTATTTCTGTTAGAGCAGCACTAGAGGACTAAAACAATTTCTGTAAGTTCCACCCTTGTCCAGCCACTGTTATCTCTTACGGCATTCACAAAACATGTCTTGTTGCATCTTTTCCAGCAATCACGGTAACTAGTATTCCGGCTTCGGCATCTGCTTCCTAAAGACTATTCTGACCTCAGTGGGCATAGAGATGCTAGGACAAAGGCAGTCAGATTATGTCCCCTGCTCCAAACTTTCTAATGGCTCCATCTCCCCTACTGTAAAGTCTTCAGATAGTTTACAGGACAGCTTCATTGGCCACCCCTTCCTTGGCTGACTTCATCTTCTTCCACCTCATCTCTGACCTGTCCAGAACCCTGGCTTCCTTACCGTGTTCTCTGAGCATGTTTAACCCTCTCCTGTCTCAGGACTTCAGCACTGGCTAATCCCTCTGCTTTGGACCCGCTTCCTCAGATAACTGCTTTACCTCCTCCCGATTATTAGATGTCACCTTCTCAAACGAGGTCTTGCCAGATCCAAAACCCAAACCCACTTTGATTGAGACAATTCCCATTGACAGTGACCCAATAGGACAGAGTAGAACTGTCCCAGAGAGTTTCCAAGGAGTACCTGGTGGATTTGGATAGCCTGCCTTTTGATTAGTAGCTGTAGCTCATAACTGCTATACCACTAGAGTTTTCCCTTGCCTGACAGTCCCGTTTAAAATTCATCTTCCATGCAAAACTCCCTTCCTGGCTTTCTTTCAATGGCACTTACACCTTTTATTATACACATAATATTATTTGTATTATATACCAACTGGCTGGCGCATACTAAATACCATAATAGAGAATATAATATGTTAAACATATCATATAGTGACCCTATAGGACAGAGAATTGCCTTATAGTATTTCCTAGGAGCATCTGTTGGATTTGAACCATCAACCTTTTGGTTAACAGCCATAGCTCTTAACCACTATGCCACTAGGGTTTCCTTATTATGTGGATAAAACCACCCAACCCACTGTCATCGAGTCGATTCCTACTCATAGTGACCACATACGACAGAGTAGAACTGCTCCATAGAGTTTCCGAGGAGCACCCAGCGAATTTGAACAGCTGACCTTTTGGTTAGCAGCCATAGCACCTAACCACTACACTACCAGGGTTTCCTTATACCACATATGGCAGTATTACATGGATACGATGTAATTATTTGTTAATCTTCAGTCTCCCTCCTGTTGTCATTGTTAGGTGCTATGGAGTCATTTCCAGCTCATAGTGAACCCACGTGTGTGGAATGAAACACTGCCAGTTCCTGTGCCATCCTGTGTTTGAGTCCATTGATTCCTTTGAACCATGGTGTTGGTGAAGAATATTGAATATACTGTGCGCTGCCCGAAGAAGGAATGAATCCGTCTTGGGAGAAATACAGCTCAAGTTAGTTTCTCGTACAAAAATTTATATGCACATTTTTATGTGACCCTAGTTGTTCTGTCTCTAGTGTGACTACACATTCCTCCTTTCCACCCAGGATTTCCTGTGTCTGGTCAGCCAGCTCCTTTTCCTTTCTCCCTTCTCGTCTTGCCTTCGAATGGGGACTATATGTTTATTCTCGTGTATCTACTTGAACTAGGGGACATGTTCTTCATATCACTTTGTGTCTTACAGTCCAGATTATTCTTTGTCTGAAGAGTTGGCTTGGGGAACGGTTTCAGCTGGGTTAACAGAGAGTTCAGGGGCCTGTTTTCTGGGGTTCCTTCAGTCTGACTCAGACCATTGAGTCTGGTCCCTGACCTTCGACTTTACCAAGCATGGAGTCCTGACGCAGGGACTGGTCCCCTCCTGACAACATGTGCCAAGTCACGTGTGCATAAATTTTGCGTGAGAAGCTAACTTGGGCTGTAAACTTGTACCTAAAGCACAATAAAAATAAAATGAAGAACCTTTGAAACTGAAAAACAAACCCCCCCATAGGTTAGTGAAAAAGAGGAAGACCTTCAATGAGATGGATTGACACAGTGGCTGCAACCGTGGGCTCAAGTAGACCCCACTTTTTATTTCCTACAGACACAAGGGGAAACCCTGGTGGTGCAGTGGTTAAGCGTTATGGCTGCTAAACAAAAGGTTGGCAGTTCAAATCCACCAGGTGCTTCTTGGAAGCTCTTTTGGGGGGCAGTTCCGCTGTCTTACAGTGTCACTAAGAGTCGCAACCAACTACGCAGTGATTTTTTTTTTTCATTTCTCCAATGGTTATGGGCAGCAGGACAGGCATTTTTGCCTTTTTCATTGCCCTTTCCTCACAGTCCCCCACAATGGCTGGGACCTAGCCGTCACTCAGTAGAACAGACGCCCAGGGCATGAGTAAATAAACCAACGAGAACGGCTGCCAGGACTGTTTTGGCCCCTCGGGGCCCCCGTGGGCGCGGGCCCAAAGCGCCTGCGCACGGCTCTCCGCTGGCGCGCCTGGGTCCTAGCCCGGCGGCCGCACTCCTTTACGAGGCGTGCGCTGAGCGGAGGGTTACAGAAGGCGGGAGGCGCCTCCACTCCGAGTTCAGTGGGCGGGGCTTGGGGCGGGCGCGCGAATATACCTCGGGGGGCGGCGGTCGCCTCAATCAGCGTTGTGCGCGTCCTGCGGTCCTCGGGCCGCCGCCCCCCGCGCCGGCCGCGTTTCCGGAGTCGCAGCTATGTCCAAGGAGCGCTGCGGTGGGACGGAGGAGATCATGGAGTGCCGGGTGATGTGGGAGCCGGACAGCAAGAAGAACACCCAGATGGACCGCTTCCGGGCGGCCGTGGGCGCCTCCTGCGGCCTGGCGCTGGGTGAGTGACCTGGCCCTGGGGCCCTCCTGCCTGCTCCTGGGCCAAGAGGTCGCCTCCTCTGTCAGCACACGCCCTCCTGCTTGCTGGGCTGGACTCGCCGTTTTCCACTTCGTTTCTTTGGGGGTTCAGTCCCTTGACAGGGCGACCCGGGTTTTTGTGATTGGGGTTCCGCCCGCTGCCTGTCGGGTTCACATCCTCTGCCTTCAGCGTGCCGGGCTCCCTGCTGCCCCGGGGTCTTCGCCTACCTGTGATGCTGTCCTCTCCTGGGTGGGTCATCCCCTGAACTCGGGATGCTACCCCATAGACTATGAGTTGTCTCTTTTCTTCCTATTTCTCGGCCTTCAGCCTGCAGGGGGCTTTCTTTCCGATAGCTGGGGCTCTTTGTGACTTGGGGATCTTCCTGTGTTTGTAGGGGTCACTTGCCAGCCCTTAGAACCTTGTTGCTGTCCCCTCCTCCCAGGCAGATCTTTGTAGAGAGTGAGCTTGGTTTCCTTACCCTAAGGGAAAGATGGTCGGGTGGGATTCCTCCTTTGGGAATGGGCAGAGACCCAGTCCTGCGTGTGTGAACTCCGGGCCGTGAACATAGCCTAGTGGAGGACCGCCTTTATCCATCTCCTTGGCTTTCAGAAACCACAAGCAGAGGAGGCCTCTTTAACTGGGCAGAAACACTCCCAGGCACTCCTTTCCAAGCTGTCCCTGAGTGGTCCCACTGCCTGCTGGATTCCCCCTCCCTGTGGGTGTCCTCAGGGACTTTAAACCCCTCGTGGCACTGGAAACCCTGGCGGTTCCAGTCCACCAGGTGCTTCTTAGAAACGGCGTGACAGTTCTATCCTGCCCTACAGTGTCGTCTGTGAGTCAGCTTGTCAGCAATGGCTTTGGCTTGTATTTTTGGCTTGCTTTCTCACTACTCTGAGGACCTTCTCATTTCTTTGGGTGGCATCACCTTCTTTAGTCAGCCACCAGAATGGAGACCTGAGTCACCAGGCTTGTCGGGGGTGTGCCCCCCGTGTCATGACTCTGCTGCACCCCTCTTCCCCCTTCCCTGTTCCCTGCACCCTGATCTAGTCTTTTAACTGGGTGTCCTGTTGACTTCTTCTTCCTCCAGTACCTGTAGCATGTGCCAGAGTAATCTGAAAGTACAGGTCTCCCTTTGTCCCTCCTTGGCTCAGAAGCCCTCTGTGGTTCCTTGTTAACCATCGGGCTTCATGGAAACAGTGCCACATGGCAGCTTTGTGGCCCTGCACTGCCTGGCAAGGGATCAGAGCTTCCACAGACATTCCTCCCCTTCCCTCTAGCTGGAGTGTGGACCCCTTAGGACAACTTCTGTGTCTTGTCGCCCCTCGTCCTGTAGTAGTTGGGAAAGAAAGTGGTAAATGTTCTGGATTTGGGGAGAACAAACTTGACTGCCTAAAGAGTGAGGAGGCTGTGGAGTGGGGCTCCCTCCTTTTTGGTTTCCTCTGCCAGCAGTGACGCCAACGTGTTGGTGTCCACTAGCGTTCCGAAATGATTTCACAGAAGGGCAGCCCTGTGAGGCAAGTGACACCTTATTCCATGGGTGGTAGCTGAGAAAAGGGAGCTGTCACCTGACTACCTGGGCTTTGAATGTGCATCCTGCACTTCTTCTTATGTGATTCTGAAGAAGCAGTTGACTCTCCTGATCTTCTGTTTCCTCACCTGTGAGAAGGGGGTAACAGGACCTGCCTTATGGGTGTGACAGGGGTGATCCTTGCCCCGCATCCAGCTCTGCACCCTGCCAGCTGCTCTGTGTCCTCCAGGGCTTGCAGATGGGTGGTCCATGGGCCAGAATGCTCTGCAGCCATACTTGATGTGGCGTACACTCTTGAATGCTTGTGTTTATGAAAAGCAGGATTTCTGACTTCTTCTGAAAGCCCAGAGGCCTGTACTGCTGGGTGTGCACCCCACGTGGCCCCCCCGTGTGTGCTGGGTGCCCGGGCCGTTGACAGCATGCTTCCTGCCCTGTCCTTCCTGCCCATTGCCGGTGTTCATTACCGCCTGCTTCTGTCCTTTCCACATGCTGGGCTCCGGAGGTGTTCGGGCACACGTTCTTGCTTTAAGATCTGTCTCAAAGTCTGCCCTCTCTTTGAATACTTCTCTTCTGTCTCCAGGTGGCTGAAGGTCTCCTCTGTGCTCTCAGTGGAGATATACTTTGACCTTTTCATTTACTTATAAAAATCTCTTTTTGCTTGAAAAAGGTGTCTGTGTACTTGTAGCCTCTCACCCTAACGGTGGCTTGCACATAGAGCATGTACAGTAGTAGGCATTGCTTTTGGCTGGACACGCTCCCAGAGCAAAGGCTGCACTGGCCTGGAGCCTTGCTTAGCCTGGGAGGCTAGGTGGAGATGGCAGTGTCTTCCACCTTGACACTGCTCCCCAGGCCACCTGGACGGGGAGCTGGAGGAGTTAAGTACTCTGTTTCTATCAGCAGAGCTATATGCTGGTCTGTCTGTCTCACTGATTCCATCAAAACTAACCTGAGGACTCCCCACGCACCCCAGCATGGATCGTTCAGGGGGCAGCCTCCCTGAGGTGCAGTGCACAGCCCTCTACCGCCACCCAGTGACTGTGATTGACGTGCGGTCTCCTTCTGGAAGGTCCTGGGGGCATTGCTGCAGGAAGCAGCATCTGTAACTGGGGCAGGGGAAGGGCTCCAGCCTCACATTGCATGCTTTGTTTTTTTAAGTACTGTGCCAAGCACTTTTCTTTCTGAACACCATAAGCTGCACGTCACATGTAGGTACAAGCGTCCAGATGGAGTTTGCCAGGGGACTCAAGTTCCAGTCCCTGTACTTGAGTCACTAAGTGTGGGTGTTAGAGAAAGCCCACCTGGAGACAGGAAGTGCCCTAAGTTAGCAGATGCCTTCTGCGGCCTGAAGGGATTGGTGTCCTGAGGATGGCATTGTGCCCTGGTCTTCTCTGAACGTGGTTTCAAGGGGCTGACAGCACTTTTAGCTGAGACTTGAAGGTGGTATGGTGGCGTGGTTGCCCCTCGGACTCACAGGTGGCCCCCACATGGCCTTAGGAAATGCTCTCGTTCTCATGACCTCTGGTATGCCTGAGGCCATTGTTGAAGAGTCTCCTTCATCTTCTACTTTACCAAACGTGACATCCTTTTCTAAGACATTGCCCAAAGTAAACAAGGCAGGGTTGTGCTATTCTTGTTTTTAAGGAACATTCTGGTTTTATTTCTCCTGGGACTTATTTGTTCTCCTTGCAGTCTGTGGGGTATGTAGGTGGGTCAGAATTCTCACAGGTGCAGGCAGGAGCAGGGTGTGCCAACCCAAAGCCTGCAGGGACCAGTCACGTGCTGGAAACATTCGTAATGGTCTTTTCTGAGGGCTTTCTTTGTGCCAGACCCTACTCTGGTGCTTTACATGTATTAACTCATTCGATCTCCCCAAACGTTTTACAAAGTAGGTGCTAGTTTTGTACCCATTCCCCAGCCAAGGAAACTGAGGCCCAAAGCCTGGGATAAGGCCTCACAGCTGTACATAGCGACATGTACTCCGCGGTACCAGAGTCCATACTCTTAACCTCTGTGTTCTCTTCTTGCATTAGGGCCAAGGGGCTGGGTGGGGCAGCCTAGCCGAGGGTTGTCGCTTGTGGAGGACAGTGCGTTACCTCTCTCTTGCTGTGTAACAATTACCCCGAAACAGAGGGATGTAAAGCATAAGTAAACATTTGCTGTCTCACAGTGAGTCAGTAGTATGGGAGTGGCTCTGCAGGACTGTTGTGGCTCAGCAGGACGGTTGGCTCTGGGTCTCATGACACTGCAGTTAGGCTGTCCCTGGAGCTGCAGTCACCTGGAGACCTGCCTGGAGCTGGAGAACCCCCTGCAAAGGTGGCACAGTCCTGTGGCTAGTGTGTCAGTGCTGGTTGTGGACAGGAGGCCTCACCCTTGAACCACGGGGACGGTGCGAGTGCCCTCACGGCACGGCCACTGGCTCCCCCAGAGTAGATGAGTCCAGAGAGCCAGGAAGAACCCGGAGTGCCTTGTTTATGGTGGTGGAAACATACACACCAAAACACTTGCCTGTGTGACAGCTTCCACGTTGGCAATTCAGCGACACTGGTTACCGTTTCTGTGCCCTGGTGGTGCAGTGGTTAAGCGCTTGGCTGCTAACTGGAAGGTTGACGGTAAAGGCTGTCAGCTGCTCTGCAGAGGAAGGGCGTTGATGGATGGACACTTGGGTTGTTTCCACCTTTTGGCTCTTGTGAAAAGTGCTGCGGTGGATACTGGTGTGCAGGCTCCTGTCTGTGTTCCGGCCTTCACTTCTCCTGGGGACATACCTAGGATTGGGATTGGTGGGTCCTATTTGTGTCTTTTCCTTCACTTCTCCTGGAGACATACCAGGATTGGGATTGCTGGGTTATGTGTCCCTGCCTTCCTTCTCCTGGGGACTTATCTAGAGTTGGGATTGCTGGGTCCTGTTCATGTTCCTGCCTTTACTTCTCCTCGGGACTGACCTAGGATTGCGATTGCTGGGTCCTGTGGTGTTACAGATTGAATAAATCAAAAAAGCCAACCCTACTGGTACAAGCTGATATCAACTCATAGCAACCCTGTAGGACAGAGTACAACTTCTCTACAGGATTTCCAAGGAGCACCTGGTGGATTCAAACTGCCAGCCTTTTGATTGGAAGCCATAGCTCCCAGCCCCTACATTACCAGGGTTTCCAAATAGAGTAGTTTCTTCCTCAGAGATACCTGTTCTTAATTTTTTAACTTCTCTACCTGTGATTATATTCCCGTTTGGGAATGGATTGTTTTGTTACGTTCATGAGGTAAGACTAGTACAGTATATATTTTGAGTTAATCTCTTTTGGGAAACCTTGATGGTGCAGCAGTGAAGTACTCCATCTGCTAACTGTGAGGTCGGCCGTCAGAATCCACCATGTGCTCCTTGGAAACTGTGGGGCAGTTCTACTCTGCCTGATACCATCGCTATGAATTGGAGTTGAGTCAATGGCAGTGGTTTTTTTAAAATCTCTTTTGAGATATAAAGGAGACTAGACAAGCAAAGGAAAGGCGCAGTGATAGGCAAGAGAGATACCAGTCATGTGAAGACTGCCCAGGAGCAGAAGTTCAAAGAGACAATGGCTTTCCCCTAGAGCTGACAGAGAAAGCTTTCTCCTAGAATTGGCACCTTGAATTCAGACTTATTGCTTCTTAAACTGTGAGAAAATACATTTCTGTTTGTTAAAGCCACAGATTTGTAATGTTTCTGTTGTGTAACAGCCTAGATGATTGATGGAAACTCTGGTGGCATGGTGGTTAAGAGCTATGGCTGCTGTGCAGAAGGTCAGCAGTTCAAATCCCCCAGGTGCTGCTTGGAAACCCTGTGGGGCAAGTTCCGCTCTGTCCTGTAGGGTCACTGTGAGTTGGAATGGACTTGACTGCAGTAGGTTTTGGTTAGGTAACCAAGACGTAAGATATCTTAAGTTCCAGTTATGAGGACCTCTGCAGTGGTTTACACTCAGTCATTTCCGTGGTGTTTTATTGGTGACACAGATCAGCTTTGCTCAGAGGGCTGCCTTGGACTGTGAATGCAGGAAGGTGACAGTCCCTGGGGACAGAGAAGTAGACTGGTGTGAAGGCTGGTGGATACAGCTAGAGACTGTTTTCTCAGCAGAGGCCCAAAATGCAGAATTTCATTTGAAAATAGTGCATTTGGAAAAAGAAATTATTGTGCTTTAAGTAAAAGTGTACACTCCAAATCAGCATGCCGTGTAAAACCTTGGCCCCACAGCACAGTGCCGCCGTCACTGCCGTGCCCTCCCACCTCCCCCCGGTGACAGCACGCTGCTTTCCACCCTGTAGTTCACTGACCCACTCGGCTCGGCTTACTCCTGTCCCCCTCCACCCTCTCATCTCGCCTCTGGAGAGGAGCTGCTCAGGCAGCCTCATGGGTGGTGGTGTGTGTGTATAAATGTCTTTTTTATTGTGATTAAGTGAAAGTTCGCAATCCAAATCAATGTTCCATATAAAACCCCAAGCATCCGCCTCTTTGTAGCTCTGTCTGCTCTTCTCACCTGTGACAGTACTCTTTTTTTTGTTTTCCACTCTTTACTTCCAGTGTCCCCTCAACCAACACTTGTCCCTGCCTCACCACTATCTCCTCTCCCCTATAAAAGGAAATCAGTAGGACAGCCTTGTATCTATTACACCATCAACTACACACGCCACTCTGGATCACTCTGTATCCCCAAGTCCAGTCCGTTCTGAGTCTGAAGTATTGGCCTGAGTACTGGTTTCACTTCTGGGCTAGGAGGAGGTCTAGGGCCTATGTTCCCAGGGGACCCTCCAGGCTGTCAGAACAGCAAATCTAGTCTTTTTAATAGAGTTCTTGATCTGTGCACCCGTTCTTCTCGTGCTGCTTCAGGGACTCTGCATTGTTTGGTGGTGCTGGGCACCATCTACTTCTTCTCTTCTCCTGCTGGTGAAGTATACTTTTTGTCAGCATCACTCTTTGTCTTACAGTCCAGCCGTCTTTGAAGAGTTGGCTTTGGTACTGGTTTCAGCTCTGGGCTAGCAGAGAGCCTGGGGACCGTGTCTTCAGGGGATATTACAGTCAGACGGACCATCAAATGCGTTTTTTTTTAATAGCGTTCTAGGTCTGCACACCCATTTTTCTCCTACCCCATCAGGGACTTTCCGTTGTGTTCCCTGTGAGGGCAGTCATGGGTGGTGGCTGAGCACCATCTGATCTCATGTTGATGTATTCTCCAAATCATATGGCGCGTTCTGTCTGTTGGGCTCTTATTTTCCTTGTGTCTTTGATGTCCTTCATTCTCCTTTGTTCCAGATGGATAGGGACCAGTCGATCCCACTTAGATGGCTACTTGCTAGTTTTAAGACCCCAGACACTACTCACCAAAGTGGTATGCAGAAGATGTCCTTGGGAAAATCTTAGTAATGTCAGTTAGCTTACTGCCTCCAGGCCAAAAAACAGTGTTTTTAACGTGGGCACCTAGTTTAGGTTTTTTGTAAACAGGCAGGCTGAACTCAATTTGCCTGTGGTCTTCTGGTTTTGTGGATTGCCACTTCTGGATAAAGGCCCCTCGTGCCTAAAGGATCCTCCCAGGTGGCCCAGCCGAGTTCTCCTTCGTGGAGAAGGTTCTGTGCAGCTGGCCCACGGGGTGTTGGTCGGCAGAGCCCTCATGCTGATCAGATGCTGCTGGAATGCCCTTGTCTCAGATTCCAAGTCGGGTTGCATCTGTCCCCTCAACTGTGCTCTTGGGGGACATGCTTCTGGGGTGGGCTTCTGGGACCTGGATGTGCGGTCTGTAGTTCATATCACAGCTCAGTGTGAAACCCCGCGGTTTGTGAGAAGTCGGCGATCACAACACAACAGAGTGAGAAGGCGAGTGGTGGCGTCTCTCTGGCCGTCTCAGTTCCCTTGGGGACATCTGGGCCCTGCCCCAGGGAAGTGCCCTCCTTTGGTGAGATCCTGACCCCTCCCTCCTGGTGATTAACGTTTCCTGGGCCTTGTGTCCCTGAGACAGCCTATTTTTAGCTCAGTGTATGCACTCTGGCCTGTCGTACACCTGTACACCCTGCTGCCTCGTGACAGCTGGGGTGATGATGTTGACTCAGTCCGTGGAGCACTTTCTCTGCCCTGCACACTGTTCTGAGTGTGGCGTGGAGTTTTCCTCATTGAGTCCTCACAGGCAGTCCCTGGGCTGCACAGTTTGGCTGTTAACCAGAAGGTTGGCAGTTTGAACCTGTGTCGCAGCGCTACGCAGGAAAGGCCTGGTAATTTGTTCCTGTGTGATTACAAGTGAGAAAACCTTGTGGAGCAGGTCTCCTCTGTGACACATAGCCCGATGATTGGACCTTAAGCCATGCTCTCTGTTGGTCCTCACAGTGACCTTTTATGAGAGTCAGTCTCCTCACACCCAGGTCACAGATGAGGAGGCACAGGCTCGGCTTGCTCGAGGTCATACTGTAGAAAGTGGTAACACTGGAGCAAATTGTGGCTCTCCAGCCTGGCCCTGCTGCCCAGGGCCAGCCACCTCAGTGTCGTGGGCAGAGCTGGCATTGCAGTCATGTGGGTGTCATGGGTAATTGTCCACCCGAGGGTGTCTGGGTTTGCTTTGGATCTCTTCAGTGCATTTTTGCTGCTTTTGTATGATGTAAAACTTAGGAGCTGTGTACAGTTTGTTAGGAGAAAACTGGAAACTAATTTGCTCTGTAAACCTTTGATCTAAAGAGCAATTAAAAGAACTCATTCAAAAATAGGTACATTAAGAAAACCCAGCTGGACCAGTTCTTCCCTGTCCCACAGGGTTACTGTGAGTTGGAACCCACTCGGAGGCACACAACAGATTTATCTGAGCTATGTGCCATTTCTTTTTTTTTATTTTTAGAAAATTACAACGACCTGTATCATTGGTCAGTGAAGTCGTATTCAGATTTCTGGGCCGAGTTTTGGAAGTTTAGTGGAATTGTCTACTCGTGCATGTATGATGAGGTAAGTAGAAACTTGGGTAATGCATCTTCTTTTTAACAGTTGTATTTCAAAATAATGTCAGTTTGGGGGAATCCTGAATCACATCTCCTTTAAAACCCTTACATCAGTGGGAAGACAGCTGTTGCCCTTGAGAATGGGCGTTTAGCTGTCCTGGGGTTGGAGATCCCTCAGAGACTTGGTAGTCTGTGGGCCTCTGATGGGGACAGCAGGCCCAGTCCTGCCAGTCCTGAGGACTGGGGCATCCCTTCAGTAGTCGGGTGTGGTTTCTGAAGCCATAATTAGTTTTATTTTTTTAACTCAGACTTGAGAGAATTTTATAACTCTTTGCACTAACAATAAGCATCTGGGAGAAAAAGAGTCCCTGGGTGGTCCAAATAGTTAAGTGCTCGGCTCCTAGAAAGTTGAACGTTTGAGCCCACCTAGAGGCACCTCGGGAGCCCTGGTTGGCATAGTGGTTATGTGCTGCGGTGGCTCACCGGAAGGTTGGCAGTTCACATCCAGCAGATGCTCCTTGGAAGCTATGGGGAGAATGCTCCTCTGTCCTGCGGGGCTGCTGTGAGTCAGAGTCAGTTCAACAGCAGTGGCTTTAGAGGCACCTCAGAAGAAAGGCCTGGCACTCTGCTTTCAAGCAACAAGCTGTTTCTGCTGCGGCACACATGGGATCATCAGGAGTCAGGTCAACTTGATGACACCTGTTGTTTGCACTGGGGAAGGAGAATCCTGTTATTCAGAATACTCTCTTGTGTGCGTCTGGTCTGCTTGTTGGGTGACCGTTTGAAAGGTTCATCTGTAGACACTTTCAGAAGAGAATCAAGGTTCCAGAACCCTGATGGGAGGGGCGGGTACTGCCCGTTCTACAGCTGACCTTCTGGCGTGATCTGATCCGCCGCAGTGTTGAGCACCGGACAGGAGCCGTGTCTGCTTCCTTTTATCTGTAGTGTCTCATGACACTAAAGCAAACCTTTGCTGAAAGTCAGGCACCAGCAATGACTGTGTCTTGGCACTGGCTTCCGTTGACAGTTCAGGCTGCTGTGTCACTGCCAGAAGTGAGCCTGTGGAGCCCACGGCTGAGGACTGCGTGGGGCTGCAGGCTGGCTGGCTGGCTGGCTGGCTGGCATTCTGGGAAACAGGACGCGTTGTGTTTCTCCGTGGCGTAGGTCTTATGTGTCTCTTGGTTTACCATTCTTCTCTGCAGGTCGTGGACACTTCAAAAGGCATTGCGGATGTCCCCGAGTGGTTCACAGGCAGTCGTCTCAACTACGCGGAAAACCTTCTGAGACACAAAGATAATGATGACATCGCCCTGTACGTCGCAAGTGAGTCCTGACAGCAGCACGGCTTCTTCCTTGTGTGTTCTGGATGCCTCTGGTGTGCAGCGCCACATGTTGGCGGGGCCCAGGAGCACTCAGACTGCGCGGTGTGTGCTCACACCGTGTCTCAGTGCGTTCCTGATGCAGTTAAGACAACCACTGACTTCTAGAAGAGTTAGTAAGCTTTATCTTCCATGCAGTGGGCATGGGATCGACCCCCGGCCACTGCGCCTCCTGCCCGGCCATGGCCCGTCTGTCAGCAGTGGCCTGTCTGCTGCTGTGATGCTGATTGGGTGTCGGCAGAGGTGGACTGGGAGGCAAGGCCTGGGGAGCTGCCGCTGAGTGAGCTAACCGAGAGAGCCCTGTGGGTCACAGTGCTCTGACCTCGCCGTGCCTGGGCTCCCCACTAGCTGGGGCTGCCTCACTGGTACTTGTGGCCACCAGGTTTTTTAGAGCAGTTTTAGGTTTATGGAAAAATGTATCAGAAGTACAGGGAGTTCCCATACATCCCTTCTCCCACCCTTCCACACCTTCTCCTGTTACTGACATTTTGCATTGAGGTGGTACGTGTTCTACATCGGTGAACCGACCTCGATACATTATGGTTAACTGAAGTCCGTTGTTCACATCAGGTATTACTCTCTGTGTTCTGTAGTCCGGCAGGTTGTGACAGATGCAGAACGTTGTGTGTCCGCCATTACAGCATCGTGTGGCACAGTTTCAGAGACCACTGTGTGCTACCCCTGTGCGTCCCCTCCCCTTCCCTCACCCTGAAACAGCCGTGGACTGGCTTCTTCATTGTCTCTGTACTTTGTCTTTTCCAGAATTCATTCTTTCTTTGTTTTTCACTTAACAATAGGCATTTAAGTTTACTGCATGTGTTTTTATGGCTTGATAGCTCATATGTTGACTCTTTTATGATCTCTGAGATATGTGGTTCATATTGTTTTATATGAGAAGTTGACACACCTACTATGAAAATCAGGAAACACTGGTAGTATAGTGGTTAGACGCTGTGTCTGCTAAGCAAAGGTTAGTCTTTCAAACTCACCAGGTGCTCCTTGGGAACTCTCGGGGGCAGTTCTGCTCTGTCATATAGGGTCACTGGGACTTAGAATTGACAGGAGTGGGTTTTTTTTTTTTTTGGTAAATATTAAGTGACTACCTGAGAATCAGAGTCCTGGTGGTGCAGTGGTTAAGTGCTACAGCTGCTAACCAAAAGATCAGCAGTTTGAATCCACCAGCTGCCCCTTGGAAGCCCTGTGGGAAAGTTATGCTCTGTCCTATAGGGTCCCTATGAGTCAGAACTGACTAGATGGCGTGTAAAAACCTCAGAGTTGGAGTCCCTGGCTGGTGTGGACCGTCAGTGTGTTAGGCTGCTAACTGAAAGGTTGACAGTGTGTGTGCACTCAGAGGTTCTTTGGAAGAAAGCCCTGGCCATCTCCTTCCAAAAATCTGACATTGGAAGTGCTATGGAGCCCAATTGTCTCTGATGCACATGGGTGCACGTGGGGTCGGTGTCCGTGAGTTGGAATCCATTCAGTGGCAGCTCGTTGATACTGAGTAACTACAGAGGGTTTGTTCACGTGACAGCGTGGATCACAACTTCTTCTGTTTTGTGGCCAAACCTTGTTTATCCTTTAGAGAGACTCAGAGGTCCCTGCTTTGCCACACACTGGGACCCTCATGTAACTGTCCTGGGACACCACACAGTCAGGGCTTTTGTCATCCCAAAGAGCTAGACTGCTAGTTCTCTCTAGTATCTTCTACTGGTCCTCTTGTGTATATAGTTTACCCAGTAGCTCAGACACTGTGTCAGTTCCCTGGTTTCTCCTCTTCGGAAATGGGAAGGTGAAATGTGAATCTCCCTTTAAAAAAACAGTCAAAGCCGTGAGCACACAGTAGTAAACCTAATTGCTAGTTAGAAGATCGGCCAGTCTTCCCAGGACTTGTCATTTCGGTGGGGACTGCCCTGGTGCCTGCTCTCGCTGGCTCTCTTTCTCCCTCTTTCGCAGGTGTGTTCTGGCTGCACGTAGCAGGTCGCCTTTCCTGTTTTTAAAGCCTTGCTCTTTCTGGAGTGTGGTGAAGCATGGCTGTAGTTCTGCATCTGCTCCTTGCTCCCCCGCCTTGCCCTATCTTTGCTGTCCCTTAGCTTTTAAATATTTGAGCCACTCCTTTTCTTTTATCACTAGCGAGGATGGTTGTTTTATTATTTATGCTCTTTAGCAAGACTAATTCTCTACAGTGAACTTGGCATTACCTTTATAACCTAAAAAAAGTGTTATCTGAGCCAAATTAAAGGTGGAATACGGCTCAGCAGTAAAAGGAACAGATAACGCATACATGCAGAAACTTGGAGGAATCTCAAGAGCACTGAGTGAAAAAAGCCAATTTTAAAAGGTTACATCCTGTATGACTCCATTTATTAGACATCTTGAAATGACAAGGCTACAGAGAGGGAGAGCAGAACAGTGCTTGCTGAGGTTTTGGTGTTGGGGGCATCGTGAGTGCCTGTAAAGGGATAGCAGGAGGGAGGTCTTTGGGGTGGTGGCTACCGTGTTCTGTACCATGGCTGTGGTGATTATAGGAACCATGGGCAGATGAAGAACTGTGCACATGCGGTGCGCACGTCGGTGTCTTGGCTTTGATAGCATGTTAAGACTGACCCAAGGAGCCCTGGTGGTGTGGTAGGTTAAGGGCTGTGTGTGCTAATCAGAGTGTGGGCAGTTCGCATCTGCCAGGTGTCCCTTGGAAACTATGGTGCAGTTCTACTCTGTTGTATAGGGTCACTGTGTGTTAGAATCGACTTGACAGCAGTGGGTTTTTTTTTCACTTTTTAAAAAAATTATGATTAAGTGAAAATATACAATCCAAATCAACATTGCATGCCCACCTGTCTGCAACTCCCATCTGCTCTCCTCACCCTGTGACAGCACACTCCTCCCTTTCACGCTTCAC
Source organism: Heterohyrax brucei (assembly GCA_028571685.1). NCBI lineage: Eukaryota > Metazoa > Chordata > Mammalia > Hyracoidea > Procaviidae > Heterohyrax > Heterohyrax brucei. Next base: position 5,455,629 of record CM053160.1, on the reverse strand, counting down.
TTCTAGTGTCCTCTTACTGAGCACCTGTCCCTTCCTCTCCACCCTCGTCTCCTGTCTAGAAACCAGTAGGTCAGCCTCTTGTAAGTATATAAAACCATACAGTACACACCGTGTGCTCACGCTGTGCCCTCAAGTCCAGTCCATTCTTGTCTGAAGAGTTGACCTCAGTACTGGTTTCAGGGCAGGGCCAGCACTAGGTCTAGGGGCCATGTTCCCAGGGGACACCTCAGGCTGTTGGACCATTACTTCTGGTGTTTTAATGGTGTTCTCGGGTTGTACCCCTCTTTTTCTTGTTTACTTCAGAAACTCTACATTGTGTCCCCCGTTACTGCTGAGTGGCAGTGGATTTTAAGGAGCCCTGGTGGCAGATGGGTTAAACACTTGGCTGTTACTCAGAAGATCACCCTTTCCAACCCACCAGTGGTTCCACGGGAGAAAGACCTAGTGACTTAACAGTCAAGAAAACTGCTGGACGGTTCTGCTCTGTCACTTGGGGTCCCTGTGAGTCAAGTCTACATGTAGGCCCCTAAGATGTAGCCAGCTGGGGAAACTGGGAGAAGCGTGCAAGGGACCTCTTACTACCTTTGCAACTCCTGTGAATCTATAATGATTTCAAAATAAAAAGTTCAAAGAAAAAAAGACAAAAAAAAGTCAGAAGATTCTAATAAAAGTGTTCCTGATGGAAAATCTGTAAATGATACATTCTCTGAGTGCATTTCAGAGGCTGGCTGTCAGCTAGCCTCTCTGTTGTATAGAGTTGTCCTGCATTCCCTGCATTGATCTGATGTCTCCCTGGGCATGGATTTCTTACCTGCATTTAAACAGGTGTGGTTTGTAGCCCAGTGTCTGCGATGCTGGACCTCTCTTTGTCCTAATGGTCAGGAGTGTGATCTGCCCTTCTTCTCTTCCCAGGGGAAGGCAAAGAGGAAATTGTGAAGGTAACCATTGAAGAGTTGAGGCAGCAAGTGGCTTTGTTTGCAGCAGCAATGAGGAACATGGGGGTGAAAGTGGGAGACCGCGTTGTTGGTAAGTAGTTCTGGCGGTTGTGATGGTTCCGGGGCAGGGGACTGAGGCAGACTGGCTTGGAAGGCAGAGTCTTGTTTTAGAAGCAGATACAGCTGGATTGTTATCACCTATGTAGCCTTCCAGGACTCCACTTGGATGCATTCAGCAGAGAATAAACTTAGGACATGGTTGGAGAGGGCAGCCCCCCAGGTACCCATGGGGTAGAGGTGCGTGAACTTGGATGATGAGGAGCCTGTCCTCTTTGGGTGCTGTGGTCAGGGTACCGGATGAGCGGAGACTGCTGCCCTGTCGTTAACTCCCGTCCGCAGTCCACAGTGCGCGTAGCGCCTGGTGCCCAGCATGATGCTGTCTCGCAGAATAGAGCAGTCCTCTGCTCTGAAAGTGCCCTGTGCTCTGCCTGCTCATCCCACGCCCTGCTCCACAACCACTCATCTGTTCATTCCGTTGTGTGTTTTTATAAAACATGGTCCTTAAACACAGCCAGATCACATCTGGTACTTGGTTAGAGTGCCCATGTTGGGGCAGGGCTGGGGCCGGCTGCTGGACTTCCCGAGAGGCACTCTGTCTTTGCCCAGCATGGCGCTTGCCTGGGGTGTTTCCAGGGGTACATCTTAGTCTGCAGTTTTTGCCGTTTGTGCTGACACTATTGGAGTTTCCAATCCTGAGAACCCAGGAGGGGAGTTTCCCTAGTGGAGACACTCATTCGGCCGATTTCCTTGTGTTCACATAGTCCGTCCTCAGGACCCTTTGTTTCACACATGGGAAACTGAGGCCTAGAGAGAAAAGTAGATTAGCCTTTTTTTTTCCACTGTTGGAGCGATTTCATTTAAAATGGGTGTTGATTTTGAAAACGTAAACAGTAAGTGTATTAATTAAAAATTCATTCACATGGAAACACACAGCTTCTGAAAATAGGTAAAAAGTGCCACTTTTGAGTGAGGCATGAGAGCTCATACCCAGAATACTTCATTACAGATTCATTAAACAAAATGGATTCTGGGAAGTAGATGTCAAGACAAGTGGTACAACGGAAGTAACCAATGACATTTTCTCGGCTGGCCCGCCGTTGAGCCAGGCCTGAGGCCTCGGTTTCCAGGCTCTCTGTCTGGGCCCCTCCCCTCTCCCGTTGCCTCTTTGAGATCCTCACCCTCGTTTTCTCATGGTGTGGTTTCTCCCACTTGTCCATCCTCCGTGAGTTTGTTCAGCAATGACAGAGACACTGTGGGCATGTGAGTCCCAGGCTGTCTGAGTCCTGAGCTCTGACTCTAGCACTTGATGGAGTAGTGCCCACCTGCTGTGTGGAGTTGGGACAGATCACTTGGCCATTCTGATCAGGGAGCATCTTCAGCTTAAACAGGGCAGGAGAGAGAGGCTGCATGTCTAGTCTTATGGGCGCACTTCTGCTCTGCTGAGTTGTGTTTATCACTCAGGGTGAAAGTCAGGGTTAAGGCCTTTCTGGGTAGGCAAGGCCCTCGCAGGACAGAGAATGGTGTTGGCGTGTTCTGCCTGGCTGCGTCCCCAGACACGGAGAGCAGGGCCTCCATCTGGCCCTAACGGTGGCGTGATGGCACTGAGCAGCTTCCTGTTTGGGCCCCGCCGGCATGTGGCGGTGTGAGTATGCTGCAGGACCGGGCACTGCGTTGTTCTGTTGTGTGGAAGGTCGTGGTGTGTCGGAGCTGACTCAGCGGCGCCTAGCAGCAGCAGGGATACTGTGATTGTTGTTTCCTCGGCTTTTTGCTATGCTGCTGAAGTAGAATTGAAACCATTTATCCCTGTGATCAGATATCAGGTTTTATTCTGAAACCTAAGGATAGAGCTCTCATCTCTTTTTGGGCTGTTCATTGTCACTTGTGGGCCAGCAGCACTGGCATAAAGTGTGTCCGTCCCTGTGTAGGAGCTGTGCCTGACTTCCTGTCGCCCCCCGGGGGAGATCCCTGTGCAGTTCTTGCTCTCTTTCCCACCCCTCCTTGCTCTTACTCTCTCTCATCGCCCCTTCCCTCTGAAGCATCTCCGGGCCTGGTCTGTCTGTCAGTGGTATGCCTTGGGCTTGGTGACCCCTTCTCGCTACCCAGGTGCGGTGCTGCTGAGGCCTCGTGCAGAGGCCCCGTTGAGGACGGTTTGGGATGGAGCTGGGGCGGGAGTTTCCAGGGGGAGTGAGAGGCCTGGTGGCTTCCTGCCCTGGCCCTGGCCCTCTCTCAGCACCCTGGATGGTCGGTCACAGCGTTCTACAAAGATCCTCGGAGGTGATTTTCTTGCAGTGTTCCGTTTACCTTGGAAAAAATTTAAAGGCTTGTAAACAGGCCTGTTCTTTGCTCCAAGGGAACCGAACAGTAGTTAATTTAGAAGTGGACAGATGTGTACACAGGGATAAGCTGTAAAGCTAACGTACCTTTCACAAGAACCCTGGTGGTCAGTGTTCTTGACCTCCATCCTGAGTGTCCCCTCCCATGGCAATAGGGTGAGGCCACAGGACAGTGTTGGTTTCAGGAGAATCTCCTGGGTTTTGGAACCTTGGGGTTTGCAGTGGACATGCTCCTCCCAAAGAACCTTACTCCAGCTACAGGTCTTAGGTGTGTAAAGAGAGAGTGATAGCTGAGCTGAGGCTTCCAATGGGCAGGACCTTGTGTCACTCTCTCAGATGACAGAGCTGGCTGTGGAGTTGTTGCTTGTCCCAGTGGCCTGGGGTGGGGTCTGACCTCCTCTAACTTCCTGAGGGTGAGGGAGATGGAGATCAGCAGCCCAGAGCTAATTCCTGTGAGATGGTCCCACAGGCCTCCTCTCACTGCCATCTTTACAGATTTTGACACCAGCTGTCCCTTCCATCTCATTCTTCTTGGCTGAGTTCAGTAACTCCCTGCAGTGGCCACACAGAACCCAAAGACCATACAACTATGGGGTTTATAATGGGAGCCCTGGGTTACAGTTCAGGCTTGGGAACACTCAAGGATGCAGTTCTTCCATCAGGACGGCTCTTCCCAGCTGTGCTTGTAGGCCCCTAGGCCTCTGCCCGGAGGCACTCGGCCTGCCTCGTTGTCTCCTGCTGCCACTCTGGTGTTCCTTGGTGGTGCCGGGCTCTTCTTTCTCCTGCCTCTAGGGTGGCTCATTTCAAACCCAGTGGGATGGCAGGATGGACGCATCCCTTTGGTGGGCCACGGTCACCGTCTCTGCACAGTCCTGCGCTTCACCTGGAGTGGAGTTCTAAGACCCCAGGGAGGAAGGCCACACAGAAGCGGTTTGTTTACTGCAGTGCTCACTCAGCACGCGTGTTGGCTAGAAAGAAATCACGTAGGAAGGAATGTGCCAAGTCTTCTTCTTGTCTTGGGGTTTCCATGGAATGTTTTTCCCGCATGAACAAGGGGTCCATGCTCTGTCCCATCAAGGCCTCTGCTCAGATGTTGCTTGGTGGCCTTTCCTGGTTATCCATCGGAAACTTCTCATCCCCTGAGCCAGCATCACTCTCTCTCCGCTGCTTTTTCCTTTGTAGTGGTTATCATGCTGCTGAAATCACGTGAATGTGTGTCTGTGTGTCTCTGCCAGCACTGGAGGCAGGGGCTTGTCTCTGTGTCTGTGAACAAGGCCTGGCCCTCAGCGGGCACAGGGAGAATGCGCTCTGAGGGGGTGGCTGGAGCCAGACTAGTGATCAGAGCAGGCGTCTTTGTGGCTGAAACTTACTTTTCATGGGTTTGTCTTGGTCCAGTTTAATCTGTACTCTTTTAGGGCCTATAAAAGCAAAATGTTCTTGTACCCTACAGTTTAAATTCTTAGAAATCTTGTTTTGAAGACATTTTTCTTGGAGGAGAAATAACAAGCAGAACATGTTGGAGGAAGACCATTGAGGCTGCTTCTGGTGCACTTCCCTTGGGGAGACTCCTGGCTTTGATGCTCTAGATGCTTCCATATCAGCCTAGTGCTTTATGACTTACCGTCTGTGTGTGTCTGAGCCTGACCTGACCGTACTCATTGGGCCGCGGACTGTGTGCTTCCCAGACAAGCACACCAGGCATTGATTCCAGAGGAGGATTAAATGGGTGATGCTCTAAGGGCTTCATGGCTTAGTTGTCTGGTGTCCGAAGTGGTCACTCAAGTTGTGCTGCCTTGTCCCCTTCAGGACAAGGGATGGCCCCAGGCCGTTTCTCAGGCACCAGAAAGTTTGCCGCATCCTACAGCCTCCTGGGGCAGTGACTCTAGCCCTACCCTTGGTATTGGCCTGGGAGAGTCTTCTGTTTGTGCTCACAGCCACAGTTCACCCCTTCAGCTGTCTCAATTCAGCCAACGTCGGTAGGGCTGAGCAGAGCACATGGGCTGAGCAGGCAACATACCACCTGCCCCTTAGGGTGCTACTGGCTTGGTAAGGAGATGTGTGTGAGCCCAGAGACACAAAGCACCAATCACTGTGGTCTAGGTAGACAGTTTGGAGCAGGGGCAGAGATACCAGGTGGTGCAGGGAGTCCCAAGGGTGATGAGGGACAGGATGGCCTCAGAGAAAGCCTCTCTCAGAGATGACAGAGGAGTCTGCGATGGCTAGAAAGACTGGTGTGTGTGGAAGGGTGTTCAGGCAGCAGAGGCGACTTGTCAAAGGCCCTGAGGCAGCAGGAGCTCAGAACAACCCAACAGCTGCAAGAAGAAGGCTGTTACGACTGGAGGCCAAGACGGAGAGAGAGTGGAGGCAAGGAGGACCCGTGCAGAGGGCAGGGCCCTGGAGGTGGCTCTGAAAGGGGCCTGGGGGTAGGTGAGAGCGGTTAGAGTGGGCGTGAACAGCGGCTTGGATGAGGCCTGCTGGCTCTGCTCCTCGGGCAGCGGGGGCTACTTTCCTTCCCACTGCTCTGCTGGCTGTAACTCACCTTGAGCTGTGGGCTCTCTCCCTGTGTCCCTCCTGCAGGCTATCTGCCCAACAGCGCGCACGCGGTGGAAGCCATGCTGGCGGCCGCGAGCATCGGTGCCATCTGGAGCTCCACGTCACCAGACTTCGGTGTGAATGTAAGCTGAGGGTGCCTGCCCACTGTGGGCTGAGGGTCTGGGGTGTTGTGGCCTCTGCGGGGGAACCGCCAGGGAGGAGCTGGGATTCAGCCCCCAGCTGAGGACTTTAACAGGCAGTGGAGCTCCTGGGCTGGCCGCAGGGGCCCAGGGACCTGCAGCCTCGAGCTGGACGGGGGCACGGGGCCGTGGTGGGTGTTGCCTTCACTCTTCCACGGTGGCGTTGGTGTCTGCTGGAGCATCACTAACCCTTAGCCTGCTCCTCCCAGTCGCCTCCATCCAGTCTTGCTGAACACTCTGGATCACTGTCCTGTGCACAATGTCATGACAGAAGCCACCTCCAGATACATCTGAGTGCCTCCAAATCACGTGTGATTGGAGCCCCCAGAGTGCCCTCCGGGGTGCCCCAGGCCTTTCCGGCGTCACAGCTGCTGAGGGAGCTGCTCTAGCAGGGGGAGTTCTCCCAAAGTGACTGTGTGACGTTGGCCCCCACTGCACTGACCACCTCTGGGCAGAGGGCGGCCTGTGGTGCGACTTGTGTCCATGTGCACAGGGGTGCTTTCTGTTTGCTGCTCAGAAAGGGCAGGCCATGTACCTTCTTGCCGAGAGGCTTCCCTCTGCTGTCCGTCCCTGAAACGTTCCTCATTTGTTTGAGTTACACTGTGGTGTAGAGACCCTTCATCCTGTGGGGACAGGGTGGCATGTGTGTGGTTGACCCTGGGCACGTTTGAAGTATGCTGAGCCAGCAGACAGCTCATCTGTCCGTGTGTGGGTGGCAGAGGTTTCAGCAGGCCAGGGTGTGGCCGCAGGTTTGTCAGGCACCGGGGACAGGCAGGAGGGCCAAGCCTGTGACGCTGTGTGTGACCATGCCACGGCAAGGTGCCTTCTCGTGTTGTGCTCCGTTCCTGGTTGGGGCCAGAGCCGGAGAGAGGAATCACACCGAGGCCCCAGGGAGTGGCCGTCAGGTTCCCGTCAACCTTTCTCTGTGTTGTCTTTCTGAGGCTGAAGCTGACCAGGAGGAGTTCCTGGGTCAGTGATGAGGTGGCGGCCTTGGACCTGACCTCTGGTGGAGAGGGCCAGACTCTTCCCCTCATGGCTTTGCAGCTCTCTATGTACAAAAGAGTACCCTGTCTTTAATTCCTAGCTTTGCTGACTTGAAACTTCAGGTGGCCCCCATTTTCAGTCAGGGGTGTGTTTCTGAAATCTGCAGCGAGATGGAAATGCTTTCCCTGCTGGAAATCGCTGTTTCAAGTTGCCGACAGTCCCATTGTGAAGGGAAAGGTCTACTCTTCTCTAAATCCAGTTTTCATTATTTAGTTTCTGTACCTGGGGCTGTTACTGGCTCTGAAGTCACTTGGGGCTCAGACACTCACGCATGGAATTACTAATGGGGTGCTTTTGTAAGTATTGGGGGTTTCTGTGCATAGCGTTCGCCTGTTGGAAATGACATCACCTTTCCTCATATGGCTTGGTTGGGTGAAGGCTGTGATTTTTCCTGTAGACCTGAGCAGGGCTGTTCCAGGCGGCTGGGCCGTCTGTCCTTCCTCAGTGCTGGGGAGGCTGTCTGCGCCGCTTTCCTTTACTCTGACCCCGTCCCTGCCTGTCTGTTTCCCTCCTGTCCCCCGGCACTCTGGCGTCTCCACCCTCCCCGCAGCTTCTCAGCACGGTCACTCATGCACTGGGCTCTTCCAGCCGCCACTGAGTCGAGGAGGCTTTTGGGATCCCCTGCCTCCCCGCCTCCCCAAGGTGTCCGCAGCCAGCACTTTTCAGGTTCCTGGGTGTTTTTGTTCGACTGCACCCTGAGCAGGAACAAACGGCCCAGTAGCACGGCGCGCACGGGCATCCTTGTGTGCTCCCTGATTAGTGCGCAGTGTGCGGGTGTTCTCCTCATCAGAGACGGCAGTGTAAACACAGGCCCACGCCTGCCTTCCTTGCTGGTCTGCCTGCCCCTGCGCCAGTGACACCTTCAGAGAGGTCAGAGGCCTTGTCCGATGTCTTCCCCTAGGGCCAGACCCGTGAACTGGATTGTTCTCGTTTGCCCCCGTTGGGCATTTGCATTTCCACCTCAAATGTACGGAATCAGCAGCTACAGTTGACCGAGTTCCCCAGGTGATCTGTGTCTAACGCAGGTTCTCATTAGGCACTTGTACACAGTGAACTGGTTTGAAGCTGGTTTGCTGTTTCCCGGATGGCTTAGCACTGGACTCAGGTCACAGGTGTGCGTGTTTGCACCTGCTGTAAAGTTGCTTTCTGCGTTCTCTCCTGGTCCAGGCAGGTGAGCACATGATCCCGGTTGCTCCGAGCTGGACCCTGTTTGCAAGCCCCGAAAGTGCCACCTGTCTCCACGACTTCATCTCCTTCCTTTTCTTTCCTTGGCTATGTAAATTGTGAGTCTAGTTTGCTGAAAGCGGTTGGAAATTGAAACAAAAACACGTAAGGCTTTTTCATGTTGCCTATCAGAGTATATCTTCCAAGGGGCAGGAACCAGGCTACTTTGTTCCCTGGCGTGGAGCCTGGCTCGGTGCTTGGCACACAGTGGATGGAAGACACAAATGCTTCCCCCTGGGTCTCCTCTGTTAATTCAGCTACTAGGCTGGAAAACTGTGCAGTTTGAAACTCAAGTCTCCGACCTTGGACCTTCGGCCCAGTGGTTCTCAGACTTAAGCTGCATCAGGGGAGCTCGTTAAGTCACCAGTTGGAGTTCCACTCTCAAGCGCCTGAGTCAGAGAGCCCGGGCCCCAAGGCAGTGCTAGTGCCCCTTGTCTGAGGACCACACTGGGAGCGGCCCTGGCTTACGCAGCACAGGTGTTCCTTAGACACTCCTCGTGCTCATTCAGAGTCACCTGAGAGCCTCAAAAGTAACAAAGGCCACAAGAACCCTGTTAGAAGACCAGACCTGATGGTCTGATGACCTGGAGGATCCCCTGGGAATGTGGCCTCTGGAATTAACCACTAGCCCAGAGCTGAAACCAGTACTGAAGCCAGCACTTGACACAAATTGTGGAGTGGACTTGTGGACACAGAGTGATGCAGGTGTTGTGTGTCCCCTTTATAGTTTCTCATATATATGAGGCTGTCCTACTGGTTTCTTTTTGGAGGGGAAAGGACAGGGTGGAGAGGAGGGGACAGGTGTTGGTTAAGTGGATACTGGAAGAGTGAAAAAGAGTTTGTTGTCACTGGGCAAGGAGAGCAGGTCCTTGGGGTTTTATATGGAAAATTGACTTGCCTTGTAAACTTTCACTTAATAACAATAAGGAAAAAAAAATGCCAGCCCACTCTAGACTAGGTGACAGGCTTCTCTAAATGGTTTCGTTGGCTAGTAGCCCTGCTGCAGGTGCCCTTAGCTTTCGGCCCAGGGGAAATCCACCTCCCTGAATCCTTACACTGTGGTCCTGGCCTGTGGCTTGTGCCCTTCAAGGAGACTGGACCTTGATCGGGAGATGTTTGGCTCTGACTGGTGGGAGAGAGGCTGAAGAGTTGTTTGGCGGGTGCCTCAAACAAGTTACTGGCTTTTCTGGGTACAAACAGCTCTAAACAGGGCTTCTAGTTCTTCATTCTGATTGAACTGCTGAAAATTTGCATTTCTAAGAGGTTCTGTGCTGAGGATTTGCATTTCTAACAAGTTCTTCGGAAGTTAGGCATAAGCATCACCTGGAGATCTTGTTCAAGTGTAGATTCTGATTCAGCGTATCTGGGGATGGGGTTGCACATTCTCAGTGCGCATTCCAACCAGAAGGAACCAGTTGGAAGCCCTGCTCTAACTCAGTGTGAACTTGAAGATGGCTGGGAAGGGAACTGAAAAAGAGGACCTGTCTTGGGGCGCTTCAGTCTGTTGTTGCCCTGTGGATGCTGCTCAGGCTGTGGAGAGTGTTAAGAGACTGCACTGGCCGGCTCTCAGAAGTTTCAGGAACAAGGTGAATCAACTTGCGCTGGAGATCTCCCTTCTCTGAAGGAGTGTGCTCGATAGGAGGGGTGCACCCACCTGTGGGAGGCTGCTTCAAAGACAGGCTGGTTTGCTATTGTGTACGTTTGTGGGGTGATATAATTGGTTGGTAAAAAGGTATTATTTGCCGGATTCGTGCTCTTTAAGTCGAGATTTAAAAGAGAAGTAAAGTGTGGGGCCTGTCTGCAGAGCTCGAGTTGCCTTTTTGGAAGGAGACTTTATGTACACCAGATGGGCTGTGTTAAAAGGAACCTTCCATGAGTCTTTCTGCAGAGAGGGAAATCTTTTGATCTTTTTGTTAATGTGGTCACCCTATACCTTGCTATGTCATAAACTTGGATTTTCTTATTTCAGATATGTTCATAAGTAATTTCGGTCTTTCTGTTGCTGTTTTCCTTGAAATGGCAGTAACTTTTCAGAAGCAAGTGACGTTTTTTATGTTTTTATCGTGTTTAAATGAAAGTTTACTAGTAAAGGCACTTTCTAATATAAAAACTTAAACACCCTAGCTACCCTCCCCACACTGTGACAGTGTACTCCTCATTGCCAATCCGTATTTCCCATGCCCATTCAACCAGTTCCTGTCCCTCTCTGTCCTCTTCTCTTGCCTCTGAACAGCAGCTGCCCAGGTAGTCTGCTGTGTGTGCCCGGGCCCAGAAGCACAGTCTTCACCAGTATCATGTGATGTGCGAGTAACGCTTTGATTGGATGCCTTTATTGGCCACTGGAAGTGTGACTCGTACACTGATAATGCAAGTTTTTCTTTGCCTTGACATGAAATGGTCCTGGTGGCAGAGTAATGCTTTTGCCTTTTGGTGATCTGTGATGCCGTTTTCCTTCTGCTTCCAGGGAGTTCTGGACCGGTTTTCTCAAATCCAGCCAAAGCTCATCTTCTCTGTGGAGGCCGTGGTGTACAATGGCAAAGAACACAAGCACATGGACAAGCTGCAGCGGGTCGTTAAAGGTGCGGGGTGCTGCTCTGGCCTTGGGCTGGCGTAGGGGGGCATAGCAGCGGTACAGGGATGGAGACTTTTCCACGGGTGTGAGAGATGGCTCAGTGGCTGCAAGCATGACAGAAGCCCCAGTCATCTCAGCCCTGCCACCCCTGGGTGGCAGGAATGGTTCATGCGCTCTGTTGCTAGCCAGATGTGTGGAGATGTGAGTCACCCAGAGGGACCTCAACAAAGGCCTGGCGTCGACCTCTGAAAACCTGGCCATTGGAAGCCCTGTGGAGCACAGCTCCGCTCTGACACACATCAGAGTCTCAGGAGTTGGGCTCGACTCAGTGGCATCTGGTTTGGTTTCTGCTTTTAGGTTTTGTAAAACAGTCTGCAACTGCGTGTCTGATGACTGCAACCCTGTGTTTCTCTTCCCTCTCTGTTCAGGACTGCCAGATTTGAAAAAAGTCGTGGTGATACCTTACGTTGCCTGTAGAGAGAAGATAGACATTTCCAAGATTCCAAACAGGTAGGCCAGCGCGTTGCTGTCTCTGGGCTTCCACATGACACCCATTTGCCATCCCACTGGAGACTGATCCTGTGAGCCCTTAACCTGGAGCTTAGGGTAGAGGGGGTTTAGTCAGAGCCGTTGTTTGTGACCATGGCACTTGAGGCATCCGGCATCTCTCCCCCCAGGCCACGTGTCTAATAAGTGGCAGGAGCAGGCCCCAGGAGTCCTCCCTCTTCCAGGCAGGCTTCGTTTGAGTTGTGGACGTGGTGGGGGCCAGACCTAGCTCCTGACGTTGGCCCTAGTGCTTCTGTATTGGAGTTTATATGTGTAAGTATGTGTATACGTGTGTTAGTATATGTATGTATATGTGCCATCCGACTCGACGGCACTTAGCTTTGGCTTTGGCATGTATATGTGCACGTGTACCTGTGTGTGTGCGTACATCATATATGTATGTAGTCTTTTTCGATTCTGTTTTTCGCCCTTGTTACTGATGGCGCCTCCCTTTGTTTTTCTGATGTAATCTGATAAGTTCCATGTCTCTATGTGGTATAATTGTGGTGCCTTCATTTTGAAGAGGGATTAAGGAAGTGCATTATAGTTTGGTCCAAACTGAGCTAGTCACAACATTTCTGGTGTTCGCCGCCTTCATTGTTCCTGAGACTGGATGTAGGGAGATCCTGTGGCAAGACACATTTCCTTTGGCAGTCACACTGTTTTCTTTTACTTTCCTGTCTTCAAAATGTGATAATGTCATCCTATTCCTCAGTGGCTGTGATTACCAAGGTACGGTTTAACTAAGTGCATGTGGTAGCTCTTGATAAGTCTTGCTTATTGTGAGTGGCTGGTGATGCAAGTGCTTGGGTGCTGTCCCTTGGAGCCACTGGGTGTTCAGCAGAGGTCAGGTGGTAGGTCCTTAGAGGCAGGTCCAGGAGCTTCAACCTACTCCTGTGGACCACGGGCACCTGCTGACCTTGGTGAATTAATGGCAGATTACAAAGCCCTTGTATCATTTCATGCCACAGAGTATTGCGCCCCTCTTTTCTTTGATGGGGATAGTGACTCAGAAGCTAGAGGAAGACTGGATGGGGCTACTAGTCCCATGGTGGCCTAGCTTTGGTTTTCCTCAGTGTGTTCATTAGTGACTAGTATAAAGTTGTGACCTTGCAGGAGACGTGTGTTAGCCGCTTGGTGTGGCATTACACAATGCCCAAGATTCTCCTGATCAAACCTTGGGAGTCAGGCTCCCATTGCTGTTTGTCCTTGGTCACTGGGTGCCATAGATACACCAGGAATACAGACGGCCTATGTGCAGAGGCCTGTAGTGGGGCATAATTTACCCTATGGGCTTTCCATTTTTAGGAGAGCAACAAGAGTGATAGTTATTTACTGTGATTTATAGACCCTTTGAAGGAAAAGTGTCTGCCCATGAAGGACCTGATTAGATCAGGTGCCACATATGAGTGGGATGGTGGAGGAGGTGGGGGTAGAATGGGCTTTGCTGGGCCATCAGGCTCCACAGCCGGTCATTTACTTGACCCTTAGAGCTGACTGGTGATATACTGCTCAGAGAGGGCGATCGGTTTGTATGACCTCTCTAGACTGCCTGTTCTCCCTGGAGATATTGACAGCCTTAAGGAAGTCTTCCCAGGCAACACTGTCAGATGCTTAATTTTCAGATGCATGCTTTTGTGTTCCAGGGTAATTATTCTTAGCAAATTGCTGAAGGCTGAGTTGAACTGATTTTTACCCACAGGGCCACCAGGAAGTGGCATCGACCTGAGGCATGTTTTTTGTGAGGAAGAAAGCAGAGAGCAATGGTGGCTCGGGGGTCAAGCTCTCACCTTCTGTGTGGGAGCCCTCGGTTCCTCTTCCGGCTGAGGCGCCTCCTATGCAGCCCTGCCTGTCAGTGGAGGTGTGCATGTTGCTAAGAGGTGTCTGGACTAAGGTGGCCTCAGAATGGCCTGGTCCTCTGCTTCTGAAGACCAGCCAGTGGAAGCCCTGTAGGTCACAGCGGTGCTGTCCCAGCCAGTGGGCTGGCCCAGGCCCGGGCAGTGTCCATCCAGTGGGCCGTTGGGTCGCCAGGAGTCAGCCTCCAGCTGAGTGCCCAGCAGCTAGCCACAACACAGAAGAAAGTTCCATTTGTCCAAAAGCAGTCATTTTTCTTTTTTAAAACCCCTTTTAAACCAGTGGAGAAATGGGGCTAGTGTTTCAGGGTTAGTGCTTGTGCAGGTACCAGAATAGAAAGCCGTGCCCCACCAGTGGCTCTGGGCCTCTCCTGCCTCGGTGCCAGCTCAGAGAACACATGTGTTCACATTGCCTGTCTTGGTGGTGTTTCAGCCAGAGACTCTGTTGTCCCGTGGGGGAGACTCTTTGTGTGAGAGTTAATGATGGGGATTCTGTTTGTTAGTTCTTGGACAAATAGTTGTATCTTGCTGTTGTGAACCCTCAAACTGAAAACCGAACCCACTGCTATCAAGGCGATTCCAGCTCATAGCTATCCTATAGGACAGAGTAGAACTTGTCCCCATAGAGTTTCCAAGGAGCACCTGGTGGATATGAACTGCTGACCTTTTCTTTGGTAGCTGTAGCACTTAACCACTGTGCCACCGGGGTTCCTGCTATAAACCCCAGGGTGCAGTGAATCAGTGCTGATGTAGAGACTGGCCTGCGGTTTTCTGTCGTGTAATTGTGGGTCTTCCTAGTGTTGGTGCCAGGAAGCTGGAAGAGCTCCCTAATCCCGAACCTCATTCCTGTCTTCACTCCCCAGGGAAAGTCAGCTTCCCACCTGCTTGGCCAGTACTTCCCGTTGGGCAGCCTGTGGAGACACAGTGCCTGCCAATTGGGTGATTAGCAGGCTTCACCTTTTGGGAAGCCTGCTTGGGCATTGTTTGCATACAAACAGGAAATGTGCTGATTGTGAGTGGGTGGCTCCACAGCGTTTTTTAAAGACCTTAGAAACATTTCTGAAGAGCCAGCCCTTGGCCCTGTTGGCGGTTTTCGTAAAGCAACTTGAGATCGTCACTGAATCGATTTGTTTTCTGTCAGCTAGTGTGAATTTCCAAGATGTGGTGCCCTTCCCCCTGGTGTGACGTTTCTGCACACGTTCAGTTTTCCGCCGAAATTTGGACTCTCCTGAGGTGGAAGAGAAGGGGGCCAGCAGGCCAGGCCTAGGATGGGGTGTCTTAGTGTCTTAGTGTGGCCCAAACTGGGTAGATTTAAAGAGTGGAACGTTGGTGTCTTCCAGTTCTGCAGAGCTGCAGTCCAAATTCGGGACGTGATGGTAGGGAAGGTCTAGTTCAGCTTCTCGTAGCTGCTGGCACTCCCTGGCTTGTTGGTGGCTGTCCCCTGTGCATCCCCTTGTCTGTTGTGCTCTTTCTGTGAGGCACCGCTGCAGAACAGCCTTATCGCATAGATCTGGACAGCGTCATGGTCATCGGTTCAGGGGCTAGGGGAGACATGATACAGTCCTTAGCAGTGGACCCCGGGTCCTGCGGCACCCTCAGTCAGTCACAGCATAGAAGGGGTGGGTGCTCACGTCTGGTTCTCTGGTCTCTGCCCACAGCATCTTCCTAGATGACTTTCTTGCCACCGGGAAAGGAGAGCAGGCACCACAGCTGGAGTTCGAGCAGCTCCCCTTCAGCCACCCCCTCTTCATCATGTTCTCATCGGGCACGACTGGCTCTCCCAAGTGCATGGTGCACTCGGCCGGGGTAGGTGTCTGGGTCCCTGGGATGGTGCACTCGGCCGGGGTGGGTGTCTGGGTCCCTGGGATGGTGCACTCGGCCGGGGTGGGTGTCTGGGTCCCTGGGATGGTGTACTCGGCCGGGGTGGGTGTCTGGGTCCCTGGGATGGTGCACTACGCCGGGGTGGGTGTCTGGGTCCTCAAATTGTATTGAAGTCCAGTTATTACTGATCTTCTTTCTAATGTGTCCTGTCACTGATTTCTCCCAACCAAATCTCTATTAACTAGTGAATCTAAACTGCCCCCGCCTCCCTCCTAACCCTTGCAGCTGTCAAAGAGTCTTGTCTTCTATGCATGAGTCTGTTTTTGAGTTCTTGTCGTAGGGGTCTCATACAATATTTGTCCTTTTGTTGCTGACTACTTTCACTCAGTATAATGTCTTCCAGTTGAAACCAGGTTATGAGATGTTTCCTGAAATCATCGTTGTTCTTTATCATTGCATAGTGTTCCATTGAGTGTGTATATACCATAGTTTACCTATCCATTCCTCTGTTGTTGGGCATCTGGGTTAGTTCCATCTTTTTGCTGTCGTGGACTGTGCTGCGATGAACATTCGTGTGCATGTATCAGTTGGTGTGAATGGCCTTGATTCTGTAGGATACATTCCAAGCAATGGAATTACTGGGTCAAATGGTATATCTATATCCAGTTTTTTAAGGAGGTGCCAGATTGCTTTCCAAAGAGGTTGCACCATTTTGCAGTCCCACCAACAGTGTAGGAGAGTTCCTATTTCTCCACAGCCTCTCCAGCATTTGTTGTTTTGTGTTCTTTGGATCCTGGCCAACCTTGCTGGGGTGAGATGGTATCTCATTTTCATTTTGGTTTGAATTTCTTTAATATCTAGTGATCGTGAGCATACCTGCATGTGTTTTTTGGCTGCTTGGATATCCTCTCTAGAGACGTGTCTGTCCATCTCCTTTGCCCATTGCTTAATTGCATGATTTAGGGTCTCTCTTATTCCAGCTCCTTCAGCTTTTACACCCATTCTCTGTACCTGGAAGCAGTTTGAATCCTTTTCATCAAAAGGCAGTATTTGCATGTGAATCATTGTGAAGGCTTCCACAGCTCTGACAGGGTCTCCTCATCAGAGGATAGGAAGGAGTCTAGACAGCTTCCTCATCAACTGGATTTGGGTTCATGGAGGGTTGAGGGAGGCTATAAAATATAATCCGCGTACAGTACGCCTGTGCATACACAGTGGTGTAGGGGCAGAAGAGGCAAATCTCTGTGCAGAGGAATTTCAGATAATTTATGTAGCTACTCTGCCCAAAGGGAGGTGGAGCGGAACTGCCCTCTCCCTGTTTCCTGGGGGTTTCCTCTGACCCATTGCAGTCTGGGAAGGGGAAGGAGTAATCTCTTTATACCAGAAAACCCTGACAGACATACCTGAGCCAGGTGAGCGAGGTCAGTACCAGCAGTGAAGAGTCAGATGGACACTTTTTACCCTTGATACCATGTGGTGAGAATGACACTTTACGTCTCTGGTCCGCCTTCCAGTAAGCTATGACCCCAGCCTAATCAGGAGAGAAACATCAGACAAATCCCAACAGAGAGTCATCCCACAAGATGCCTGCCCAGTACTCCCCACAACTGTCCAGGCCACCAAAAACAAAGGCAGCCTGAGAAACTGTCCCAGTACAGCCAAGGGGAACCTAAGGAGTCACAACAGCTATATGTAGTATGGGGTCCTGGGACAGAAAAAGAATGTTAGATAAAACTAAGGAGATCTGACTGAATCACGGACTTGCGATAATAAGAGTGTGTTGTTGTCAGTCCACTGATTACAACAACTGTGCCATGCTAACATCCAAACCCAAGTAAAACCAAACCTGTTTCCGTCAAGTCGATTCGCACTGATCGTGACCCCGTAGGACAGACTGGAACTGCCTCCAGGGTTTCCAAGGAGTGGCTGGTGGATTTGAACTGCTGAACTTCTGGTGAGCAGCCTGCCTCTTGGTCATGGTGCCCCTAGGGCTCCGTACTAACGTCAGGTGTGCATAAATCACGGGGAAGCAGGGTGCGGGCATGTGGGAGCACTGTACTATCTTTGAGACTTTTCTGGAAATCTAAATCTGTTCTAAAAAATGAGGCTGATTTAAACCCGCCTGCACAGTCGGTGGCTTCTGAACAAACTGGGATGCGGGTGGGTGGTCCAAAGGCGGTATCCCTGTCTGTGAAGCACCAGAACCCAAGCTGCTGTCCTGTGGGAGTAAGGGGGCCTGGTCCCCACCCCCACGTTTGTTCGAGGCCACGCCGGGCGTGCCGACGGTCTGGGGAGCAGTGCCCTCTGGGTGTGCAGCTGCCCTGTGCGCGCTGAGGGATGGCCTAGGCTGCCTTACAGAGGCCATTGGTGACCCACAGGAAGGAGGATTTTCAGAAAGATGAAGACAAGGGGAGGGAGCTGGCAAACACAAGAGACATTTTAGGAAAGACTGGAATGTGTAACTGTACTGGTATTTTTAGTGCTTTTTGCATAGTGAATGTCACCTTTTTTTTTAGGAGAGGCACATAAGAATGTATTAGATATAACATTGTTTGCTCATGAAATTGGTGTGCTGGTATATTTAGGGGGTGGAAAATTCAGGAATACTTGTATTCTACCTTCAGTGGACTATAGCACCCCCTTCTCAAGAGTTATCTTGAGGGCAAGCCGGAAGAGACCCCAGTGCTGCCAGGCCACAGAGGTCAAACTGCTTCCAAAGTCTGTGGCCGGCAGGCCGTGTTCTTGATTTGATTGGTGGTTTCTAATCCAGGACTGGTCTCAGAATACAGCCTCTTTTTTTTAATTTTTCTTCATGTTTTAAAAAAATCTTACTTCTCGCCTGAGTCAGAACACCATGCTGCTTCTGCGTTCTTTCCTTAAGAAAGGTTTCGGACTTAGCCATGAATGTTGACGAATTAAGTGGGACTGTGAATTGTCAGATTTCACACGGGGACATTGTCATAGAGGAGCAGAGTCCTGTTTGTCTGACACCATTGGAGAGCGTGGGGATATTGAACTCACACATGAAGGGGGTTTTATAGGCTTGGCAGGCTCCAAGCCACCTGGATGGGTGAGGATACAGATTTAGATAAAACAGAGATGTTAAATAAGGAAAACCAGAGGGGGATTTAGCACAGCTTCATGTAACCAGAGAGTCCCCACTGCCTTTTGGGGGGGTTTGCTTTGTAAACGTTTAGCCTTCACTGAAAGAGGTCCTGAGAAGTTGATGTCCAAGTGAATGCACTCTCACTCTTAGTGAGAACTGTGTGTTCTGGGACTTGGCATGGAAGCTTGCGACTGGGGGCCGAGGTTAGGCCATCCCGCCCTCTGCACACCACGCTCAGTGCTCGGGGTTCAGCTGTAATGGGAGCGGTAAACTCCCGATGTGGTGGGCTTTGGTTTGAGCTACAAGCGAGGCCTGTGATATCAACCCTCAGAATTGGGCCCCCGAGCTGGCATTCTGAATGGTGGGTGGTACCGTGTGCTGTGCCCAGCAGTCAGCTTGTCTGCTGCCCACTGTCCATCTCCATTGGAGTGGGAACCTGGCAGCTGCAGGCAGATTAACCCCTTGTTCTAGAGGGGTTCTCTCGCTCCATCTTTGGCTTAGCCTTTTAGTAATTTTACTCATCATCTGCCTGAGGTGGTGGCTTCACCAGGCTGTCCTCAGTCACGTGAGCACTGAAGGCTTGCAGGCAGGAGGCAGAGCAGGCCTGAGCGTCCTTCTGAAGCTTCACTGAGGCTCGGCTGTCAGAGTGATGGGCAGTGTCGCCCGCCAGGGCCTGGGTGCTCATATGGTGATGCTCTCCAGGAGGGGAAAAGGAGGCTCATTTACTCTTCTCCGGGCACTGTGACAAAGGGGTCTTTCTGCCCTGTCTGATGCCATGTCCCCACCCCTGCAGGGCACCCTCATCCAGCATCTGAAGGAGCACATTTTGCATGGCAACATGGACAGCAGCGACATCTTGCTGTATTATACCACGGTAAGAGCGAGGGGCTGGGGGCCACATGTGCCTCCAGAGCACCCCATCTGCATCCCTGCTGGTACCCCCATTGTCCAGTGCCCAAGTCAGTGTTGGCTGAGCTCCAGAGGTGTCACTGGTGGAGGGTACATGCCTGCTGTTTGAATTTGACGAGAAAGTGTTCTACTTGGCTATAATAAATGTCTCAGGCCGCACAAAAGGGATGTGGGTTAGCGGCTGGTGTCTCCTGGGCTCTGTAGGTGACCTCATTAGCTGCTTTATACCTGTGTCCTGCAGGCCTTTTTTGCGGGGATGCGGTTTCACATCTTTTTTCCATTGCGGGGTTACACCACTCACTCTCCTGGGCTTATCTTGCCTCTTAACAGTGTCTCACAGGTTGCTGTGCCTCAGCCCACATGGTGTTCTCTCTCATGGCTGCCAGTGGGTGACAGGGATGTGCTTCCTGAGTGTCTGGTCCTGTTGCAGGTCTTGTGTGGGGACTGGCTCATGAGGTGCACGGTGTTCCGTTGTGTGTTTGGACCGTGTTTGACCAGATCCCTCCCACACCGATGGCGTCTAGACTGTCTCTAGTCCTTCCTGTCACCACGCTGCTGTTCACCACGTCTTTGCACACACACTGCAGGGTTAACTACTAGATTGGCATTGCTATTTCAGACCATTGTGCCTTTGAACTGTATAGTTGCTGCCAAATTTAGGCTCCATTTTAGGTGATTTTCTAGGTAAATCTGAGGCCGAGTGATAGATTCAGGCTAGCCGTGCCCCAGTTGACACCACGGTCCTCTTGCTCATCCCAGGTTGGCTGGATGATGTGGAACTGGATGGTGTCCGCCCTGGCCACGGGTGCGTCCTTGGTCTTGTATGATGGCTCCCCGCTGTTCCCGTCGCCCAACGTGCTCTGGGACCTGGTGGACAGGATAGGGTAGGTACCATGAGGACAAGGCTGGCATCATTAGAAGGTACTTTAGGATCAGACACAGAAAGTCATAGCTGCCTGCAGCCGTTGTGTGAAATCATGCTGCTGTCTTTGGGACACTTGGCCATTCTGAAAATCATGTCTTGGAGTGGCAGTGTGTGTGGCAGGGTGCACAGACCAACGGTGAGATTGTCTTGGAGAGTAGGGGTGGGGCAGGTTGGTCACTGATAGGGACTCACCAAGAGATGAGACCCTTCCACATATATGGGTGATACAGCCCTGCAGGTTGAGTTCTGGGTCATTAAAGCATCAGAGGGGGAAGGTGAAATTATTTCTGGAATATAAAATCTGCCAGAGAAGTATAAAAGGAGGAAAATTTAAAAAAAGAAAATATGCTTCATTCTCCTTTTTAAAGAAATTTATTTTTGTTGTTGAAATATACATAGCAAGGCATGTACCAATTCAGCTATCTCTATGGGTGCAATTTGGTAACACTGTATTTATTCTTTAAGTTACTGCAGTCACTGTCATCTTTTCCTAATTGTTCTTCCCCCATTAATACATGAACTCACTGACCCCTGAATTTCTTTCCTAACCTTTCTAGTTGCTGTTATCAGTTTGATCCCATGTAGATAATTCTCTAAAAGAGCACAGGGCTCAAGGCACCCATTCGTTTCTAGTTAGACTAAACTATTGCTTGATTTACGAAAGACTTCGGAGGCATTTTTGGTTTAATGTTTAAGGGTTATCTGAGGACAGTAGTTTCAGGGGTTCATCCAGCCTCCATGGCTCCAGAAAGTCTGGATTCCATGATAATTTGAAACTCTGTTCAGCATTTTTTACCCTTTTGATCAGAATTCTTTCATAGCTTCTTTCCCTCCCAGCAGTTTCCACGTGTACCCATTAATGACAGCAATGATTGTCTTTTGAGCTGTACAACTACTTTCATGCTCCTTCTTTGAGTTGTTCATGGATTCTCTGCCTGCTCCCTAAGGTTCCAGTTTAACCTTTGGAGTTGCTGGTGTCACTCTGATCCCATGTAGATAGCTCTTAAAAGAACGGAATGCTCAAAGCAGACAGGTTTTACTAGTTAATGAGTTAACCTGTTGTTTGGTGGTAAAAAGACCTAAGGGATGTTTTTGGTTTAAGCTTTAAAGAATCTCTCAGGGCAGTAGTTTCAAGGGTTCATCCACCCTTCATGGTTGGACAGTCTGGTGCTGATGAGAACTGGAAATTCTCTTCTACATTTTCCCCCTTTTGATCAAAAATTCTTCTATAGAACCTTTAATCAAAATGTTTAGTGATGGCAGCTGGGCACCATCTAGTTCTTTCTCATGGCAAAGGAAGCAGTTATTCATGGAGGCAGGTGGCCACATTCCATTTCCAAAAGGAGGAATATTTAGGACCAGTGAAAGTACTGCTGCACAAAGGGCTCATAACTCTAGAGTGCACTAACTGCTGAACATACAAATGCCATCAAGGAGCAGTGACACTCCTGGAGGGCAGGTGCAGAGTCCACCTGCAGTAAGGATTTGGAAGTGTTTGGATTTCTCCCTCTCTCCAGAACATGAGGACAAGAGCCTGCCGCCTTCAGCTGCCACTGGTTTGGGTTTTGGTTCACACTGATCATGAATGTGCTTGTGGAATGCTTTCCACTGCTTCCAAAGACATCACTGCCTCCCTGCAGCCTGCTGACTGTTCTTTCCGTGGCTGAGTGGCAAGTGGACATCCCATCTGGCAGAGGCAGAAGTCAGTGAAGGTGCAAGTGTCTGGCATCAGGAGGATGGTCAGGTGGCCCTTTTTCCATGCCCCCATTGTTAGAAAACGTGAGAAGACTCGTCTTCATTAGAGTTTTCTTTGCTGCTAAATTAATCACAGGGCCATGGGGTTGGGTTGCTACGGTGGGTGTGTTTTGTGGTTTTGTGGTCTTTGGGTACCTTCAGCCTAATGATGGGTTTTGGTGACTAAGAATGTAGATGTCAGCAGAGATCAGGATCTAGAAGTCGATAGGCTGTGAAATGTCCTAATTACTTCACCTTTGAATACACCCGTGGGAGGAAACAGGAGGAGCTGTGAGTGTTTTTAAATCCATGGCCATTAACATTTTAAATAGAACTTTGGCTGGCTGGTGTCATATTGAAATCCTGACATTTGGCTCGTGATACTTGATGTTGGAAGGGAAGATTATTTCCTAATGAGATTGTTTCCCGGGAAAGGTTAATAAAATCTCTGGGAACCCTTAATTCCATTAAGCCAGGCCCCAGGTAGGGAACTATTCTTTCTTTCGGTGAGGGAGCAGAGAAGAGGAGTGGAGAGGAAGATGGATGTTAGGACTTAGGGTTAGCAGAGCTGCAGGATGAAGGGCCGTCGGGCCACCCAGGCATGTGTATGTGTATGAGTGCACGAGAATATGTGTGAGAGGGTCTGGACGGGTGTCTGTGTAGGTGTCAGTAGATACATATGTGTATGTTAGAGTGGATTAGTGAGTGTGTGTGAGGTGCCTGTAAGTGGGAGAGTGTATGCTTGCAAGATAATGTGTGTGCGTGTGTGAGTCTGTGTGATTGTGTGTGCACATGAGTTCAGGGCTCTGTGGCTGAGCTCCAGGTAAGAAGCATGTGTGAGAACCTGCTCTCCATCAGGATCTGTGATGTTCTGTGTGAGGACCTGAGTATGACGTGGTCTCTCTGATGCCAATGATGAGGTCTAGGCTGGGAGGGGTGGGACTTCACAGCATGGGCAGTGCTGAAGATGACAGTCCTTAAATGGCAAGCCTCAAGTCCTCGCTGTGGCTGCCGAAGAAAACTGAAGAAATTGGGGTGCGGGCTTCCCGTGCTCTGCCTATTTTTTGAGTTAATTGAAAGTAAATGCCTTCTCTTCAGTACTCAGCTAGCAGCAGGAGTGACTTCAGACCTGAGCAGCAGGGCCCTCATGGTGCCACGCCTGTGCCTCTGATTTTTAGAGCAATGCTGGTCCGTCTAGGAATATAATCTTTATTATCACAGTATCAATTCATAGGTCTGTTAACACACTTGATAACTGAGCCTTGATTCTTTTAAAATCTGTTTTCTCTGTTGAGGGTGGGTCGTGGGCTTTAGGGCCTGGCCATGGGGGTCTCTCTTGTAAGGATTGGAGCCAGCACTCCAGGGCCCTTTCTCCAGGCCTAGCGTCTAGTGAGAGCATTGATGTTACTGGAGCTGGCTTGTGTTGCAGGTGGCCGTGGTGTTGTGGGATGGTTTTAGTTAGCGGGGTTCTGACGGGTGAGCACTTAACTTTCAAAGAAAGATAATTGGCTGAAGAAAAATCGAGGAGGGAAGTGGCATAATTCCGTCGTGCTCTCCTCTTGCAAACACAATGATTGGTGTTTAACAGCCCCCTCTGAGCGCACAGGTAGGGTTCAGTAACTTAATTTGAAGTGTTTGAGAAGAGCCAGTTGTGTAAGTTGTATTCAGCTTGAGTTTATTGAAGAAGCAAGGCCTGGGCAGCGAGTCTGTGTTTGGCACCTGTGTTTTCATTTTTACTTTAAAGATCAACCATTTTATTTTATATGGGAAATTGATGGTAAACTTCCACTTAAGGCACAGTAAAATAATTTAAGAAAAAAAAAAACCAGAACAAAAAAAAGAACTGCCATTTTATTCTGCTTCTAGATTTTGTGAGTTTGTTCAGGCAGTTCTTTTGTTCCTGATGGTTTTGCGTGAGATCACTCATTGGTAATCAGCTGGCTGGAAGATCCCAGACAGCTTCCATTGTGTGTGGAGCCTGGACTGCGAAGAACCAGAGGTCAGCAGAGCCGACCAGAGCCCGACACGTGACCTTTGCCTGCCGTGTGGCTTCCTCACAGTATGGCAGCTTCAGGGTGGTTAGATGTCTAACCTGGTGGCTCCGAGCTGCAGGCAGGAATGTTCTGTTGGACCAGGAGGAAACTACCTAACTGTTCATGATTTACTCTCAAAAGTCTCACAGCATCCCTGTGACCAAGCTTGATTGGCCTGTGCGGCAGGTGACCTTGGTGGTGGTGGGCAGGAATGCTCCAGAGTCCCTAACAGCCAGGGGCCGAGACAAGATAGGGCCACCAGATCACCACAGGGAGGAATGTTATCCTTGGCCTGGGGGCAGTTTGGGAGCCAGGGCACCTGTTTTAATAGTCTACTTCTTTGGACACTGCGCACATAAGGTTAGAAATGTGAGGGGCCTTATATTTCAGAGCCTCCTGCGGACTGTGAGATAAAAGGTTCTGTGGCAGCAGGGTAGCTGGCTCGTGTGCAGGTGAGTGTTTTCAGAAGGACCAGATGTTCAGGAGAGCCAGGCCATCTATGGTGGGAATGAGAAGATCCGCCACCACGGTTCCTCAGAGTCACCGTGGCACTGTGACTCACCAGCACACCAGGAGGAAGTGGCAGTGGTCATTCAGTCCAGAAGACAAGGTGTTTCGGGTTTTGCAGACTTGTCAGAAAGAACTCACTGACTTTAGAAAGCTTTGGTGTGTGTCACCTACAAGAACCCTGGGAAATTTCTGATTCTTTTCTTCTATCTGCGCCTTTGTGGGCCTTAGCATCACCGTCCTTGGAACCAGTGCCAAGTGGCTGTCTGTGCTCGAGGAGAAAAACGTGAAACCAGGTAAATAAGTGTTTGTTGCTAGAACTGCGAGCCAAGGGGGTGCAGCCCATTGTTAAGGTTTCCTGTGTGTGCGAGTGGGGCTTAAGGCTTGGGGTTTAGTTTTAATCTTTTGGCGGTTCTGCCTTCTAGTGGAAACGCACAGTCTTCAGACGCTTCACACGATCCTGTCCACTGGCTCCCCACTGAAAGCCCAGAGCTACGAGTACGTCTACAAGTCCATCAAGAGCAGTGTGCTTCTTGGGTCCATTTCAGGTACACCCCAGCTCCCAGGCCTGCGCGCCAGAGGGGTTCTGCCCAGAGGCATGCACGCTCCTCTCAAACCTGTGTGCTGGAGCCGGGCTGGTGCCCTCAGCCTGCGCGCCCTCTGACTGGCAAGTCTGCTTGCTTGAATTTATCATGAGTCAACATCTTGAAGAGGTGCAGGTGTGTGGGCAAGGACAGTGACTGCAGCACTGTGTCAGTGACCAGTGGGCACTAACCCCTGTGCCCAGTCGAAGGGGATGAACTAAATACCCTGTGGCACGTCCTTAATTCACACAGACACGCAGAGTGATGTGGTGGAGGCCCTCAGTTAGAAAGAAGACTTGTTTCGTGACATCGGAAGACAGTCACGGTGTGTTGGGTAGGAAAAGCAAACTGCAGAATTGTGAGACGTGGTTGTTTTGTAGATGGAAAAGGAAGACGCTGGTGCATGTGTGTGCGCATGCTCGGGTGTTTCCTGGCCGGCCTCGCTGTCTGCTCCCGTTGCTGTCGGGCTCCTGCCTGTCCCCTTTCTGGCTGCTGGTTTGCCTGGCTCTGAGCACCGCTCTCTGTTGGTCTGGATGCCCTTAAGTCTTGGGGGATCGTGTGTTGCCTTGGGCCCAGGAATTCGGTCCTCTCGGGATGGCTGGACCTCGGGGTTACTGAGATCCAGATGCTTCTCTCTGCTTCCTGGGACTCACCAGGCTGTGACAAAGGTGATGGGAAGCTTTCCTGCCTCCCAAAGATGGAGGAACATCATCTTTGATTCTTTTCCCTGAAAGAAGAAACAGAGTCACCTTAGAGCTGAGGCAACAATAAACTCTTGTGGTCCTGTCCCAGTTAATGTGCACAGAGTGGGATTCAAGAGAAAATGTTTTCAGTGATGACTGTAGTCTCTCAGGCACAAAGCAGTGGGAAGGATGAGGCAGACACCAATGTCCCTCTGTGATTGACTCCCTGGTGTTCTTCCCAGATGACACCTCCTCTACTGTGTCCCTGGCGGGCCCCCTGCTTACATGACTGTTTACCATCTCCACACACTGTGTGCGGGTCTCTTGCATGTGTGTGTGTGCGTGCGTGTGTGTGGTATAAGTCTGTATTGGTTTATGTGTGTGTGGTGCATACCTGTGTGTGCATGTGGGGTGTGTGTGTATGTGCGGTGTGTGTGTGCTTGTGGGCTGTGTGTGTGGGGGATGTGTGTGCATGTGTGCGTGTGTGTATGTATGTGGTGTGTGTGTGGTATATGTCTGTGTTGGTTTATGTGTGTTTGGTGCATACCTGTGTGTGGTGTGTGTGTGTGTGTGTGCGTGTGTGTGCGTGTGTGTGCACGCATGTGTATGTGTGTGCCTCTCTGCACCTGCATGTGTGGTAGTCTGTGCTCTTAGGACGTGTTGCCGCCTGGCCGTGTCTGCCCCCCACCTGCAGAAGGGATCTGAGTGTGAGTGATGGCCAGCTGCAGCGGGCTGGCTCGGGGTTAATGCTGCCCCCTGCTTGGTGGCCTTGCAGTGTGACTCCGTCTCAGGCTCCTTCCTGAGACAGAAGTGCCCCCGGCACATTCTCTCCTGTGCGGTGTTGCACACCGGGCTTCTTCCAGCTGGGAGGCTTCCTGGTTCCCAGTGATGGTGTGAGTGTCAGCACAGGGCTCCAGCCTCCTGGGACCCACCCGTCCCGGCTGTGCCTCATGGCTGATGTCATGACAGCCATTTTCCATAACCCTGTGTCTGAAATTTCAGTGTGGCCACGACAGCTTTTTGGTTTCTCTTCCAGCTGGGAGACTCAGGTCAAAAAATAAATCGCCCGGCCCAGGGGTTCTCTCCAATTTTGAAAACCCCTCTCTGTTCTCCCTGAAAATAAGCCCCAGCTGTCGGAGGACTTTCCCCTTGATCTGGAGGAGGGGTAGCAGGCGTTTGTCCTTTGGGGACTTTCTCCTTGGCTCCCTAATAAAAAATGCATGGTTTGTCTCAGCTCTCTCAGAGTTTCTTTTCACTGCTGTTTGCAGGTGGCACCGACATCATCTCCTGCTTCATGGGCCAGAATGTCTCGATTCCTGTGTACAAAGGGGAGATCCAGGCCCGGAACCTGGGCATGGCCGTGGAGGCCTGGGACGAGGAAGGTGACGGCTTCAGCAGTGTTTTGTTTTTCAGACTCAGTGGGGTGACTTGAAAGTGCTTGGATGTGTAACCTGACTTAGTCACAGTTCTGTAAACCTGCCCTGTTGTAGACACTCCCTGACTTGTAGAGCAGGGCCCTGGCTCTCTGCCTGCCCCTACCCCAGTCTGCTCCCCTGAAAAGTGGGGAGATAAGCTGGAGTTCACAGGAGACCTGTGTGCTCATGAGGGGCAGGTGGGTGATTTCACTGGGCAGCCACCCTGTCTGCCAGCCTGATCCCTGCCACCAGAGAAGGCCCGGCTTGGCATGTCGCTGTCTGCAGGTTCATGGACTTGTACATCCTGAGCTGCAGCTGCCATCACTGCAGGCTCGGCATCCGGGGGTGCTGACCTGGTTTCCTGTTCTCCCGCACCAGGGAAGGCCGTGTGGGGCGAGAGCGGGGAGCTGGTGTGCACCAAGCCCGTGCCCTGCCAGCCCACGCAGTTCTGGGGTGACGAGAACGGCAGCAAGTACCGGAAGGCCTACTTCTCCAAGTTCCCAGGTGGGTGAGGGAGGCGTGGCTGGCGCTGACAGGACCTCCCCCTCGGCTGCCTTTCGTGTCTGGTTCTGTATGGCCCCTCCTTCTGCCCACCTGCCACCTCTGCCCCAGCATCGCAGAGCTGCTTAGAGCTCCTTCTGCAGGTGGCAGCTGGTAGTGAGTTAGGAATTAGGATCACTGTCTCATTGGAAGCCTGAGACCGTCCTCAGACACCACAGTTCGGGTTTGGTTTGTTTTCACCCCTTCCGCCCCCCACCCCTTGCCAGCGGAAACCCTGGTGGTGTTGTGGTTAGTGCTACGGCCACTAACCAGGAGGTTGGCAGTTTGCATGCACCAGGTGCTCCTTGGAAACCATGCAGCAATTCTGCTCTGTCCCATAGAGTCACTGTGATTGGGACCAACTTGATGGCAGTGGGTTTGGTTTTTTCACTGTGCTAGGCGCTCCCTGGCCCTGAGTCCTACTGCTGGGAGCTGGCCTGACCCCGGTGTGTGCTCGAGTGGGAGGCAGAGGCCCGTTTCTGCCTGCTCAGAGAGGCACGGTGGCTGCAGGGGGCGTCCGGCTGGGTTTCGTCTTTCCTCCTAGCACACTGTTACCCGGTCACTGTAGCAGTCGTGATGGAAGAGGACTTTGTCGCGAGTGACTTACACCTGGGCACATCGGGCAACACCTCACTCTTCCTCTGAGCCGCCTGGCCCCAGTGCAGGGAGGTCTTTAAAGCTCAAGTTTTGCCTCCTTTTTCCCTCATTTCATCAGCAGCATCAAGTTGTTGTTGCTCCGTAATTCATGACTTAGCAAGCCTTCTGTTCCACGTTATTTATACTGAAGTGCTTGCTTCCCGCAGTCTCTAGAAAGGTGACTTGGTTTTCCATCAGCCACACTTGGTGGAGCAGGGCCTTTCCAGGACCCAGGCCAGCCCCTCCTCCAGACTCGCCACCTGCCCTGCCCTCCTCCCCTGTCTGGACTCATCCTGCTCGTTAGCTCTCTTCCCTGTGCTGTTCCTCGGTTCAGGCCATGTCACAGGGGCTGGTGCAGTAACCTGCCTGCTGCAGCTTCTCCATTCCGGGACCTGGGCCAGCCCCTTCTCCAGACTCACCGCCAGTCCTGCCCCTCCACGGTAGCCCCCGCTTCCCGCCCTCCAGGCCTGGCGTCCCCTCTACTGGTCTCTGTGGTAGCCGCAGTGACGTTTCTCATGTGCTGGTGTGCAGCCCCAAAAGGTGGCGTGTCCCTGGGGATGCCTCATTTCCAGTGCCCTGCTTCCCTTGTCGTCAGGTCCACGCCACACACGTTGCTGTCATGCCTGTGACACCTGTACATCTGTCCAAGTAGCTGATAGCAATGTCCTCATGGTGACTGCACCCCTCTGCCCCCTGCAGGTGTCTGGGCACATGGTGATTACTGCAAAATCAACCCCAAGACTGGAGGCATTGTCATGCTGGGCCGAAGGTGAGGAGGTGGCCTTCTGGGACTGGGGGCTGGTGACTGTGGGTGGTCGGGCAGCCCTCCAGGACTAGGAGCCAGTGACTGTGGGTGGTTGGGCATCCCTCCGGGACTGGGGGCTGGTGACCAGGACGAGGGGCCAGGGGCCAGTAGTGGGTAAATGTGTGTGGTTTAGTACATGGTCTCATACTGGGAGTGAGGGACATGGGTCAGGTGCCAGGGACAGTGAGGAGGCCAGCCTTCCCACAGGTGGCCGCTTGAGTCTGGCTTTAAGTTTGGAGTGAGAAGGAGGGGAGCAGCTGAGGGGAGGGTGTGGGGGGGTGAGCGCCGCGGCTGTGCCCCACTGCTGTGTGGTCACAGCTTCGTCTCTTCCAGCGATGGCACACTCAACCCCAACGGAGTGCGATTCGGCAGCTCGGAAATCTACAATATTGGTACGTCCAGCTCTTGCCTTGCTCTTCAGGTCCCCTCAGCTTACCAGAAACGAAGGCTGTCCCAGAGGCCTGGTGTCCCGAGAGCCTCTTTTGGGATGATAGGGACCTGTCTGTCTTTGAGTGGGAGAGTAGTCATAAAGATGCTTCTCCTCTGCAGAACACACCTAGGACATCTTTGACACAGGTCACAAAACCTCAGGATGGGACAGGGCTCTGAGGGCCACTTGGCATGAGCCCGTCCTCACAGTGAGCATGGTCCATAGGTTCTTGGTGTCTGCCTTCTATCGATGAAAAAACAGAAGCACGGAGAGTTTGCATGATAGCAGAGGCCACCCAGCCACACACACAGTGCAGACCCTGGGTCCCCATCACGCCTGCACACGGGGCCTTCACCTGGCCCAGTACAGCTCAGGGAGGAAGCTGGTCTCTGTGGAGGTGGGCATATGTTCAGGGCTAAGTGGCTGTTCCCAGGGGGCACTGGTATCAGTCAGGCTTGAGATGCCCCGATCCAGCCTGTTACTTCCCCTGGTAGAGGCCCCACTGCGGGGACTTGTTTCTCCGGATTGTGACTTGACTTGAAGTAAATAACACGCACATGGAGGCTCCTTGTGAAACACAGAAGCACCCCAGGTGGGAGACTACATCTGTGGAGGACGTTTCTTCCTGGGTGGGCTGGGCAGGGAAGGGACGTCCCCTGGACAGGCTGGGTAGCCAGCATGGTCCCTGACTCAGCTTGCTGCAGTGGTACCCCTGTGACCACATGCCTTCATCTATCCCTGCAGTGGAGGCCTTTGAGGAGGTGATGGACAGCCTGTGTGTCCCCCAGTACAACCAGGATGGGGAGGAGCGGGTGATCCTCTTCCTGAAGATGGTTTCCGGACATGCCTTCAGGCCAGACTTGGTGCAGAGGATCCGTGATGCCATCCGCCTTGGCCTGTCCGCGCGGCATGTCCCCAGCCTCATCCTGGAGACCCAGGGGATCCCGGTATGACAGCTGATGCTGGGCAATGTCTCTGTCAGTTGGCGTTGAGGCTGCTGTCATCTTTCCACAGCCCACATGCCTTAGGAGACCTCGTGTGGGAGGCTTGCTCATGCTTTATATGTAGTCGTTCAGGTTGCCTGGCGACCACATCCTTTCTCCCTGCCATCTTTCTGCCCTCCCTCTGACAGCCTAAAGCAGCTTCCTCAGTGCCGCTGCTCAGAGGCCGAGCAGAGCCAGCACTGTGGCCCCCACTGGCTCTTCTAAAGTACCAGAAATGAGAAAAGGAACTTTTTAAAGAGCTGCTGCGATGCTGTCCCTCTTATCCTGTGAGTTCTGTCTGGGGGAACAAGATGTGAGTCTGTTTAGAGGCACGTCTTCAGAGAGGTGTTCTCTCTCTTCTACTCTGCTAGCCTCCGAGTGCAGGTGGGCTGCGCCCCGACTGGAGCCCCGCTTTAACTCGAGTTGCTCACCAGGAAGGTGCTCCCGTGAGCCGAGTGTTTAAAGCACTGTGGGTACGTGTGTGCGTGTGCACACACAGACCACAAAACACACAGTCACCAGCTTGTTCCAGGAGCACACACAGTACCTGCTCACTCGGGAGAAGACTGGAGGAAACGCTAGCTGGGTTAGCAGGGAGGCTGACACTGGTGTTACCCGTGCAGTCAGGGACAGGTTTTAGTCCAGGAAACGCAGTTTCCTGGTAGGACTGACATGGGTGATGTACTGACTTTGAAACCCCAGAGGACCGTTACATTGTTATCTTTTGCTTTAAAAATTTCTTCAACATCTTAGAAATCATTTACTGAGGAATGATGGGCAGTGTTTATGGTGTGCCTGCTGCGTGCAGGTGCCGCTGTGTGTGGGTGCCTGTGTGTGGGAGTGCTTCTGTGTGCAGGTGCCTGCTGTGTGTGGATGCCGCTGTGTGCAGTGACTCTGTGTGCCTGCTCTGTGTGGGTGCCTCTGTGTGCAGGTGCCTGCTATGGGCCTCTGAGTGTGGGTGCCTCTGTGTGCCTGCTGTGTGCTTCTGTGTGCGGGTGCCAGCTGTGTGCCGATGCCCCTGTACTGGTGTCACTCTGTGCAGGTGCCTCCGTGTGCCTGCTGTGTGCACCTAGTGCCTCTGTGTGCCTGCTGAGTGTGGGTGCCTGATACCCTGGAGAGCTGGTCTGTCACTCAGCCTCTCTGCTGTCTGCGTCTCACCACCACTGGGGCTGCCAGCTTCTCTTCTGTGGCCCGTGCTGGGTCCTGCCATTTCTGCAGCATCTGCCCATTTCTTCATGCCTTGCGGTTGTGTGTGGGAGGAGCCTCATAGCTCAGGAGTCCCCACCAGTGTCTGCCTTGGTGTGGAGACGCTGGCCCTCTCTGTCCTTCCTTTTACTGAGGTTGCTTCGTTTTGTCCTTCTACATTTTAGGGAACCCGAGGTAGATTTTGTTCCTTTTTAAAACAGAACCTGCCCCATTTGCTGCCAAAAAATGGTTCTTCCCACCCTATGTCTGATCATGAGAAGAGGGGAGTTTATTACAAAGAAGACGACGCTCTGGTTTCTTCCTGTTCCATCACACTTGCCTTGGCTCGCTGCTGGGAACTGGCCCAGTGCTGTGCTCTCTTTCCCCAGGCAGCATCCTCTTCTGCATCTGACTGGTCTGTGAAGTCACTTGGGGGTCACTGGGTGTTCCTTATGGGCCCCTTCATTTTGGAACCTCCCGTGTCTGACTGCTGGAGTGCATCGCCCACATAGAGAGGGGCACAGCCCACCCAACGTAGTATGGCTATGACAAGCCCCCCTACTGGGACCCAGACCCACCTTAGGATCACCAAAGGGAGAAGTGACAGGGACCTTCGCTGATGGCAGGAGGATCCTCTGCAGGTAGGACCCCCTCCCCTCAGTGTTTGTGCAGTGGGCCAGCCCACTGTCCACTGTTAGAAGGTCTGAGCCAAGAGGCGCTCCCTAGCCTTGCCCATGTCATGAGTACTGGTTGACATGGGGAGGTGGCTCAGTGAGGTTCCACCTCCACCCTCACCTGGGGAGCCAGCTGATACCTGTAGGACTTAGGGAACAGTTCGTGAGGGCCTGGAAAGTATTGGTGGGGAACCTGTGACCACATCCACTCCTGCCCCTTTGGCCTGAGTCACATGCCTCCATTTCTAGGGAACAAGACGAGGCATCTGCAACCTGCCAGCTGCCCAGGAGATGGTGAGGCTTAGATGGGGAGAGAGGGCCATGCAGAAGAGGGAGCTTGGGCTGAGGCCTTCCTGTGGCAGTCCCCGAGGGTGTTCATTCCCGAGGGTGTCCACACAAGGAGTCCCTCCTTGTGTCTTGGTTCCCCTCCGGCTTGAGGGTGTGGTCCCAGACAGCTGGTAAGCATCTCTGAGCCCTCTTTCCTCATGTGGAGATAGTGCTGGTAGCAGCGCCTGTATGAGGAACCAGGGTCACATGGGGCCGGAAACTGCCCTGCTGCTGTTTCATCCCTTTCCGTCCTCTGAAAGTCAGGCCGCATCCTGAGGTCTGTACATCGGGCAGAGCCTTTCACCCTCTGCTCCAACCTCCCCTCCTCAGAGAGGCCTTTCCGAACTTCCATGTAAAACAGGATCCTCTTGTCCCCTACTCTGCTTTCTTTCCTTGGCAGCCTTCGACACTGACTGACATTGATCTGTTCTTTCTTTTCTGAGTCTGTCTGTCCAGAGGGTCAGCTCCTGGAGGGCAGGATGCCCCTGTGGCTAGTCCTTCCCCCCACGAGCTCAGTGTGCTGCCTGGCAGACAGGGGGTGCCCACAGCGTCCGCTGAATGAATTGCGACTGAGAATGAGTGAGCGGGGTCCCCTTATGCCTGCTCATGTGGGACTCCCTGGTCTTTCTCATGCCTGTCTTATGGATGAGGAAGCCTGAGAAGTGAGGGCTCGTGCCCTGGGAAGGGGGAATTGCCAGTTAGAATGGCTTCTCTGCCTTCTGTTCACCCTGAATGAAGCCTTCTGGATTCTGGGCCCATCACAATTAAGGGCAGTGGGCTCTGAGCCCTGGAGTGACCCTAGCCGACTCCAGCAGATCCTGGTCCCTGGTCAGACTGAGTTAGGATATCCTGCCCTGTTCCCGCCGAGCCTTTCGTCCGTCCCCCGGGAGGGCTGGCGGGCTCGGTAGTGGGGTACGCAGTAGCTTTGCCTTCCTCAGGGGACACAGTCACTTGATTCCTTTAAATGATGCCTTGTCTGTCAGTTGAGAGAAGAGATGAGCGATCAGCTCCCGTGAGCTGCATGGGAAGCTTCTGTTCAACTGCCCATGAGATGTTGGCATTTCCAGGCAGAAGAAGCTGATGGTGCCGGGTGATGTTGGCCCCTCTGAAGCCTCCGCTTAGATCTTTAATTAGCATACACCTTGCTTGAAGTTTTTGAATGAATGAATTTTAATTACATCTCAGGTTAAAAAAAAAAAAAGGCCAGCGGAGGAGCTGAGGGCACTGGCGCCTGTATTCAGCTCTGTGGTTCAAGAAGTTTCCATACACAAGCCAGCACCACCGAGTGCCATTGGGCTTCAAGATGAGACATGTGTACCAGGCATTTTAGAGGGGGGCTACAGGAAAAATGAAGGCACCACTGCGTTTGGGTGAGTGGTTTGAGGGTTTCCTGGAGAACTGGAAGGCTCCCAGATGAGGCTTGCTTTCTAGGTGCCAATTACTGGGGTTCTCTTTGGCACGGCCACAGGATGCCACCCCCTCCTGAGATGACAGTAACAGCTGGTTTTTATTGATGGGCACTTCTGAAAGCTTTCTGAGTTCATGTCCCTACCCATAGTCCTCTGGACAGGTGCTGCCAGCCCTCTGGGCACCTGAGGAAGCAGACTTGGGGAGGCCGACTGACTGGCCCAGAATCACCCGGAGGAGGTGGCAGGACTCTCACCTGCTCACCTCCCTGGGACTGCCTTCCACAGGATGCTTCTGGGGACTCGGGGTGGTTGTGGAGTTTCACTCAGGTCAGAAGACCCAGACCCTGCTCACAAGGAGAAACTTCATTGTCTTCCTGCTCAGGGATAGGGTCTGTCGTGGCCTGTGAGAGGCTGCATGGGAGTGACGTGCAGGTGGATTCCTGGCTGGGGGAATGGGCTGCATTGGGAATGTTGGTCTGCCCACGTTGGCCTCACAGCACCCTAGAAACAGTGGGGTTTCTAGATCCATGCTTGGGGTGGCGTGGGAAGGTGGAGCTGAGGAAGGTGGAGAGTCGGCTCTAAGTGCTGGGCCTTGACACTGGTTTTCAGCAGTGCTGATTTCCCCCAAACGGGGAGGGCAGCTGTCTGTCCAAGGCACTTCAACAGGTTTCCAGACAAACCATGGTGTTGGTCAGGGTGGTCTCCAAGCAAAGAATCAGTTGCTTGCAGCACTCCAGTGGGGGGTTGGTCCGTCTGGGTTTGGAGGTGCTTGATGTCACGGCTGGGTTGTCCCCTCCTGACTAAGTGCATGATTGGACTCTTCCCTTGCAGTACACGCTCAATGGCAAGAAGGTGGAGGTGGCTGTGAAGCAGATCATTGCTGGGAAGTCGGTGGAGCACCGCGGCGCATTCTCCAACCCCGAGACCCTGGATCTGTACAAGGACATTCCTGAGCTCCAGGGCTTCTGAGTGGACGGGCCTGTAGCTGCACACATCTGTCCCTTCTGTACATCTGACATATTACTTAAGACGCCTCTGACTCTTATAAAGGAAGCTGACATCCAGAGCTCTGTGGGCTGGGCAATCATTGTTTCTTTCCTAGTTATATCTGACAAGTGCTGAGTGTCCACTGATGGATGGGGTTGTTACCTGCAGAGGTGCAGAGGCGTGTAGGCCGCTTGCAGG
The DNA here is from genome assembly GCA_028571685.1 of Heterohyrax brucei. Lineage (NCBI taxonomy): Eukaryota > Metazoa > Chordata > Mammalia > Hyracoidea > Procaviidae > Heterohyrax > Heterohyrax brucei. Next base: position 5,420,439 of record CM053160.1, on the reverse strand, counting down.
TACAGGTGCCACCTGGGTGAGCAGTTACCATGGTGTGTGCCTGGCAAGCACATCCCTGAGCACTGAGTGCTGAGTCTTGTTGCTGTTTGTTTCAGTCTGTTCCGGTGCACGTCTCCTTCCCTCTATACCTTGGATTGGCTGTGGTCCTTGAGGCCCAGCCATCTATAGCTGAGCAGTAACTGTTACGAGGACACAGTCCAGCATGACTTATGGCATCTTCCTACAGCCGGTGCTTGGGATGCTGTGGGCTGACCCTGTGCTAGGTACACAACAGTCAGAAGGCACTCCTGGTAGACCCATGTCACACTCCCACTCAGCACTGCCTCACAAGCCACCAGGAAGTGCCCACAGAAGAGCAAGTGGGGCTGACTGTTTAATAGGATCTTCTTGTTCATGGGCTTTGGACGGTTTTTAAATTTTTGTTAATGTTAATTAAATGTCTCGTCTGTGTAGGTGTTCTTAGAACTGGGTGTCCATGGTGGGGGCCATGTTTCCTTGAGGGATGGCGGGTGAGTGTGCCCTCCAGCTGCACCCCAAGCTGTGCATCCTGCCAGCCCCTCTCTAGGTCCTTCCTCAGGAGATGCCTCGACAGACCTACAGTGCCCCATATGTGGTAGCCCTTAGGGTGTTACCACGACGATTGTGTCGTGAGCGTTTATAAACGGAGCCCCGCATTTTCCTAGCAAGGCGGTTCATGTGGACTTCCTAGTTCTCTGTAGTAACCAAGTTCTGGGATCCTAAGGTTCATTTTTATATTTTTTTAAGGAGTGCAATGAAATACTGTTTTGAATTCTCTTTGTTCTGGATTATAAAAATACATGGGAAAAGTGCTATGAAGAATTGAATGTAATAAATGAACATATATCTGTGTGTATGTACACACATTTATCCATGTGCCTGTGTGCGTTTTCTCAGAGGCAGATGACTGTCGCTCTGTGGGCAAGGGGTGGCTGCGTTGACTTGGCGGCCACACTGACCTGGTGGCTGAGAGCTGTGCCCTGGAGGAGTTGCGTGGTCCTAATTGTCCGAACTGTCGGGCTCTCCGGGGTTCCTGGGCATGACAGCCATCTTGGGACAGCTTGGCAAAGGCGGTAAAGGCTCTGTCCTCGCCAGGCTGCCACCGCCCTCGGCTTGCCCAGGCTCGCAGCTGTGAATTCTGGGCTGGACCCCTTACCTCGTCACTGCAAGAGCTGTGTCTGGCCACATGTCCAGGCTTACCCCAGGCTCAGGTTATTTTTCACATGTAATAGGAAGTGGAGGAAGGCAGTGACCCCTTGGCACCCTGCTCGCGTCTTCCTTTGCTCTGCTGCCCTCAACGTGTGTCTTTTCTTTTTCTGGTCTCCAGGTGGCTGCCCGACCTCTAGCCTTTCACCAGTGTTCTAGGTGGAGAGAAGGAGGAAGTGGCAGGACAGCTGGTGAAGGGCAGAGAGCCTGTGCCTCCCAAGTCCCCTGCCTTTTGTCAGGAAAACAGTGGCTGACCTGTAAAACTCACCCAGGTCACATTTGCCTGTCTCACTGGCCTGATTAAGTTACATGGCCACCCTAGCTGCAAGGGAGTCTGGGGCACTGAGTTGTTCCCCCTACCCCCGAAGTTTCCTATGACTGCTGTAAACAAGGACCATATATATACTCAGTAGCTTGAAAACAACACACATTAATTAACTTGGGAATTCTGGAGGTCAGTGGTCCAAAATGGATCCACTGGGCTAGTCAAGTTGTTGGCAGGGCTGTTCCTTCTGGAGTTACCAGGGAAAAATCCATTCGTCTTCTCCGGTTTCTACAGGCTGCCTGCATTCCTTGGCTCACAGCCCTGTCTTCCATCGTCAGAGCTGGCAGTGGCTGGCTGACTCTTTGTCCTGTCATACCGTGCTGACCTTCCTGCCTCACTTAGGAGGACCTTTGTGATGACGCTGGGCCCTTCTGGGTAATCCAGGACAACCTCCCCATTGCAAGATCCTTGAAATTACTCCTGTCTGCCAAGTCCCTTTAGTCCTGTGAGGGAACATACAGGCTCTGGGGACTATCCTGCATGCCACACTTTGGAGTTCTATTGGTGAGAATGGTTCTGAGGAAGGCAGCCAGCACTGTGCCCCAAGCTGGGAGCCCTGAGCAGTCGAAGGGCCTGTCATGGATTGAATTTGTGTCCCCCGCAAAATATGTGTAGCCATGTCGCTGGCCACGATTCCCTGGACTCTATGATTGTCCTCCGTTTTGTGATATACTGTATGTTAAACTGTAAATCCCTCTGTAAAATCACTTCCCGGCTCCACTGTAAAGGGAGTTTCCCTGGAGTGTAGCTTGCCCCACCCTTAATCCTTTCATCCTGTAAGAGATAAAAGGAAAGGGAAGCAAGCAGAGAGTTGAGAACCTGACACCATCAAGAAAGCAGCACGGGAAGAAGAGCGCATCTTTCAGAGCTGAGGCTCCTGTGCCAAGACGCTTCCTGGCCAAAGACTGATGTGATACTGAGGTTTCCTCCACAGCTGACCAGGTGGAAAGCCTTTCCCTGGAGTGGACATCCTGAATTTGGACTTGTAACCTACCAAACTGTAAGAATAAACTTTCCTTTGTTAAAGCCATCCACTCCATGGTATTCCTGTTAGAGTGGCCCTAGCTGACTGAAACAGGGCCTTACTGTCTGCTGCCGGGACTGGGGCTCCTCCTCTCCAGCCTCTCCTATGGGACTGGCCTGCCTGGGTCTTACTTCTCCCCCAACAGACTAGGTAAGTGAGGAGTCACCATGGCTTAATCACCATGTCCTTTCGTTCCACCAGGATGTCCCTCGCTGGCTGAGCTCACATGTTCTTATTAATGAGCCACGCTGGGCCACTTCATTAATGAGCAGCAGATGGTCCAGAACAGCAGGCACTCGCCCGGGCAGGGCAGGCTGTGTCGGTTGGGCCGTGGACCCGACGAGCACTGGGCTTCACACCCGCCCCCCGCTGGTGACCGCCGCAGCCGTCACTCACTGGGGCAGCCACAGGTTGCTGTCCCACAGGCTCCACTCCCAGCTCCCACCAGGCATGTCCTGTTAGCAGGATCTGACACTCATCCTGGTGGGGGCTGCCAGCATACTGGGCTCCGGTTCAGCGCCCACTGCTCCCCAGCCTCTGGCCTTTTCCTCTCAGCTCCAAGAGCAGTTTTCCCTCGCTGGGGCTCCTGGCCACCATCACCGTGCCCCTCTGCCTGTGCAGCCTGTGCCTGGGGCAGTGGTCCTCCTGATTCCCCTTCTGGGCACCTGTCGTCTTCAACGCCTCCGTTATTGTCTCTCTTGTGGCATCTGTAGCCCCTCCCAAGGGCAGGGTCCAGGCTCGCTCACTTTTCTGTATCCCCAGTACCTAGAAGATGTCCCAGGCTGGGTCTCTTGTGTCCCTTCCCTAAAGACATCAATCGATTGGGGTTTGGGCCCACTCTCATCCAGTATGAGCTCTTCAGCACCTCTGCAAAGACCCTACTTCTAAATAAGGTCCTCTCAGGTCCATTAGGGTCGTTGTGATTTGGAGTCAACAGCAGTGGGTTTGGTTTTTTTTTCCCACCCTCAGTTCCCAGGAGTTAGGACTTCACTTTAATAAGTCTTATTAGGGGACAGGAAACCCTGGTGGTGTAGTGGGTTAAGTGCTACGTCTGCTAAACAAACAATCAGCAGTTCAAATCCACCAAGTGCACCTTGGAAACTCTGTGGGACAGTTCTAGTCTGTCCTATAGGGTTGCTATGAGTTGGAATCAACTCGATGGCAGTGGGTTTGGTTTTTTGGGTTTTATTAGGGGACACAAATCAACCCACAGCAGAGGGCAGGGGTGGCTTAGCTTTGCAAGGCTGTCCAAAGTTTCTTCCATCTGGTTGCTTCAGTGTCCCCTGGCATGGAGGCACTGCCATCCCTGTAGCTGAGGCTGGTTATCACATTCACATTCCAGCACTGTGGGAAAGGGGCACAGGAAGTGGCCCCTCCATCTGCTGACCTTACATAGGAGGCTGGGAGACGTCCTCTCCAGCTGGCTTGCTGTGTGGATGGAGATGGGATTGCTTCAAAGAAGGAGCAGAAGCATGGGCAATGGGAGACCACTCATCTCTCCTGCCGATAAAGAAGTCCTGGGGAGCACAAACAGTTAAGAGCCTGGCTGCTACCCGGAAGGCTGGTGGCTGAAACCCACACAGCATCATCCCACAAAGCACCGACCGACAAGGCTGCTTCACCCTCACATAAGTGCCTGGTGTGACTCACTGGGTCCTGTGGACTAGTGGTGCAGAGCTGGCTTGGGATATGGAGTGTGTTCAAAGGCAGTGCCCACTTGTGTCTCTACTGTGAAATAAACTTACTCGTTACAACACCCTGGCCTTCTGTGTCTTTCTTAAAGCGGAGATAACACACCTGTCAGAGCTGAAGAACAGACCAGTGCACGTGTCAGAACTGTGTCTGGTTTTATGGCACGGCAAGCAGTGAAGGCACAAAGCCCTCCACGGCTGGTCAGTTGGGATATCCCAGCCTCACTCAACTCTGTCTAGCTGTAGCTGTTCACGGCTACCATCGCCTCAGTCTGTGCCCCAAACAGCTTCTGGTGGCTGGGACAACTCTACGTCCACACCAAGTTACCCAGTGACTTCTCTTACATGTTCAGTAAAGCCAGGGGACCAGTTTCTACCGCATTCATTCAACTGGTAACACCCTGTGTTTGCCACTGGGACCAGAGGCCACCAAGGCAGGTGAATCCTTGTCCTGCAAGGACACAAGAGAATGTATGATGGAGAAGAGTTTTTTTTTTTCCTACCCCCTAGGATCTGAGACAGCAATACCCTTTAGTTTGAGCTATGTAGAGGGTCACTGAAAATGAGAGAAAGCCTCAGTGACACAGACAGACACATTACCCTCAACAGAGGACCCAAACACACCAAGGATCATGACGGTCATACAGGGTCAGGCAATGTTCCTTCTGTTATGTAACATCGCCAAGAGTCACAGTTGACTCCATGGCAGCCAGCAACAGCAATGGGTTGAACTGTCCCCAAGAAGACACACTGAGGTGGTAACCCTGTGAATGGGACCTTATCTGGAAATAGATGGCATCCGTTTACACATGCCATACCCTATAGAGGGATTAGGATCCACTACAACTGGTGTCCTTTGAAACAAGACCCAGAGAGACACACAGAGGGGAAAGGGCCACATAAAGACACAAGCAGAGATGGGAAGGTTGCTGCCACAAGCCAAGGAAGGAGGAAGAGATAAGATCCATCCCTCTAATGTTCACGGACAACAGGTCCTGCCCACACCACGAGATGGTGGACGTTTCTGTTCTAAGCCACCCAATTTCCCAATACACACTGGGTGGACAGGCAGGCCTGTCTTCAGAGGGGACCCTGAAGCCATGGCCCAAAAGGTAAGATGTTTTCATGTGATGATAGCAGGACAACCAGCCTGGCAGAGGAGAGAGACTGAGCAAAGGTCCAGGGAAGAGAAGGAAGTAACTTAGAGAGCAGCTTGGGAGTGGGAGGCAGACAGTGGGAGTTAGCACAGGACTGCAGTCTGGGGACTATATTCTAAGGGCTCTACTCTGAGGGGTGTCTTTGTGGGGGTAGTTGGGATGGGTCTGGGATGGGTGCTGGGTGGGTGGAAGACGGCATGGATGTCAGGTCACTGGCTTTCTTCTCCCCTTCTCTCCCCTCGCCCTAACCCTGAGTGCTGTGTACACAGAAAACATGAGCAGAGTTCCGGGTCATCAAGCGAATAAGTGTTGAACACACAGCAAAGAGAATGAGGAGGGTTTCTGATAGACTGGGGTCCCTTCTCGCTGAGCCCTGACTGCCTTTTACATGAACACAAACTAGACCTGAAAGGCTCTGCTGCTTTGTGTGCAAACTTCACAACTGCCAAGCACGCAACTAAGGGCCAGTTAAGAAGATGCTCGGAACACACCACGTGTTAAGCATGGGCTTGGCTGTCATGGTTTATTATGCTGGAGAGTGCTCTTGGCTGTCAGAGGTAAACAGACAGTTTAATCGCTTCAGTAGACGACTTCCAGGGGAGAAAACAGTTGTTAGTCAACTCATTATGCTCTGGAACAATCTCCAAACTTCTTCTTGGGGGTCCCTCCCTGCTCTTTCTCCCATGTCTTTCTCTGTCTCAGAGAGCTAAATCTTAAGTTGGACTGGGTCAGGTGATGGAAAGGGGGTGGCTATCCAGAGGCCCCCACTTTGGTGCTGAGCATCCACACTGGGCTTGAATCCAGTTTTTATTCTCCTGAGTTCATGCTAATCAGCCTCATCTGGCCTACTCACCACTTACCTGTTGGACATGGCCTAATTCTGTTTGCCATCCACCCTGTCTTCAGACCAGGGCTTCAAACCGGTTCCAATCCTGGATGAGAAGTTTCATTTTCACCCCAAGATATACTGGATCAGAACGTACATTTTTAGAAAGGCAGCTATGCTAACTACTGTATCACTAATGCAGAATTTACTTTTTAAACAAGATGCCAGGTGCTTCGTTTGTGTCATAGATTTTGAGAACTACTGTTGTACTAGAAGGAGCCCTAGTATTTCAGTAGTTAAGCATTCAGCTGCTACTTGGAAGGTCAGCGGTTCAAACCTACCAGCCGCTCCACGGGAGGAAGATGTACCATTGACTTCCATCTGGGGTGGGTGTACTCTGTCCGGTAGGGTTGCAGTTGATTCAGTGGCAATGGGTTTGGTTTGATTTGGCTTTGCTAAGGTTCTCAGAACTGGTTCCTAACCAGCAGTGTTAGCGTTACGCTGTATCCTGGTGGTGTCGTGGTCTAGAGCTAGGACTGCTAACCAAAGCTCTATGTTCACATCCACCAGGTGCTCCTTGGAAACCACATGGGGCAATTCCACTCTGTCCAGTAGCGTCGCTATAAGCGGGAACTTCTTAGACATGTGAATTATCACCAGAAGGGCCAACCCTAACAAAGCGATGTGAAAGCCCTGACTTTTCAGAGGTTGCTCTAGGGTCCCGCGGCTCAGCAGCTTCAGCAGAAAGACCGACACTTTGCTGCTCACCAAACCAAACCCGTTGCTGTGGACTTGATTCAGACTCACAGAATACCCTACAGGGCAGAGTAGAACTGCCCCATAGAGTTTCCCAGAAGTGCTCGGTGGCCTCGAACTACAGACCTTTGGGTTAGCAGCTGTAGCACGTAACCACTACGCCACCGGGGTTTCCACCTTGCCACTCAGTTCCGGTGTGTCAGCGGAAGGGGGGGTGAGGAAGGAAGAGGAGGGGAAAAGGCGGAGCAGGGGAGAGAGCACGCATGCCCCCGGAAATCACGTGTCCACGTCTCAACCAATCACTGTGGCCCAGGGGAAAGGCGGGTTCTGATTGGCTGCGCTGGGTCACGTGGCCGCGCGTGCTGCAGGCGCGTGTCTGCCGCCCACCTGGGGCGGGAGGGTCTCTGTGAGGAGAGTTGGGGTGCTGCTGTTGTGGGGTTGGGGAGACAGACGCCAGCTAGGCGCAAATACCCCCCCCCCGCAGTTACTGAAAATGACTGAGTTTTAGGTCAGGAAAAGCTACCGTTGCTGAATTTAGAGCCCGAGTCACCGCCTCACCCTCAGTTTAACGACCTGCCCCGAATGAAGGCGAAGCGATACAAATTTCTCAGAAATGACATCGTCTTAAGGGGACAAAGACTCAAAGAAACACCTGGGTCTTGACTGGAAGGGTTCCTAAATAGAATTTTCAAGACAAAAAATTGTTTTCCTGCTTCTGAATGGTCCCGTGTAATGAAGACAAAGGACAGTCATATGCACGGATGGCAAACACAATTGGGTTTTGAAAACTGGCTACGCTTATAGGGCAGGCGGGCCAGCTCTTGGGAAGCAGCTTTGTGTGGGGTGATGAGACATTGTGGACCTTCTGAAGGGCTAGCGTTTCCGCTGTGAAGAGAGGTTCCTCGGGGTCTGTCAAAAAAAAAAAAAAAAAAAAGAAAAAGAAGACAGCAAATTCTTTGACCTTTATTGGGGATGTGTGTCCCTGTACCTCCTCTCCTCTTAAATCTGAGTGGCCTGGGGACTGGTTTGACCTGCAGAGTGTGGCAGAAATGGCGCCGTGGGACTTGAAAGACTGGGCCAGAAAAGCTGCAGCTTGGGGACGCCAACCACTATTTAAAAAGTCTACTTTTTGCAGAGACTTTGGTCACCAGTCCCAGCAGGGCTCAGGTGTCCTGCCATCCTTCCGAGACCCCAGGCTTGTGAGCAAAGCCATCACCGACCTTCCAGACCAACAATCTGCCAAGTGTCATTGAGTAACCACGGTGGACACCACATGAAACGGAGGAACTGCCCGTTAGAGGCCTGCCTGAATCCCTGATCCATAGAATTCGTAAGATAATAATACATGATTTTCTCTTTGGGTGGCTGAGTTTGGGGGGTAGTTCTGCATCAGTAGGAATTAGGATATGGCATCTTAGAAAAGGGCCAAGCTGCTGATAGAAATACAGGGGAGAGGGCGTCACCACAGCAACGTTGGGGCCTGTAGGGGACTGCTTGCTCTCAGGGTGGTCACTGGTCATCTGAGAGAGGCACTGGCTCTGGAGGGCTGGTTCTGGAGCTGACAGTCTGGGTTCAAGTCCTAGCTCAACCAGCTGGGTCACACTGGGCAATTTTTCTCAACCACTCGAGACCTCATCATTCCCATCTGTAAAATGGGATTAATTATGAACGGCAAACTCCACACAAAAGAGTCAAACTGGTAGCCTGAGGTTCAAATCCAGCCTGCTCACTTCCTCAAGTTGTTGTTTTATGATTCAGAGCAGATGCCAATGGAAGATTTCACAGTGTATCTTAAAAATAAAAGGAAAATCAAGCAAGACTGGGACAGCAATTGTCTGGTCATTTTGGGTAATGCAGCATGACCAGGTGATCACCTGCCACAGTTGGATCCTGGTCCCCAGACTTTGTGTGCCTTGGGTCATTTGACCTCAGTGAGCCCTAAGAGGTCTGTGTCTTTGTCATCTCAGGTGCTGATGTAAGTGACGTCTCTTGATCAAGAGCCCGGTGAAGGTCCAGAGCTTGGTGAAGCCACTTCAGGGGGTGTCCCTGTAAGTAGTCACGATGGGAACATGTTTCCTTTATTGCTCGCCTGGACTTGGGTACCACTCTAGGGGAAATGGCTCAGCTCTGTCCTGCAGGGTCACTGTGAGTTGACTTGGCTCGACGCAGAGGGTTTTAATGGGTTGTAGGCCAAGAGGGGACGCCCCACATTGCTGAGATTAACTTGAGCTCCTTAGGAGAGTGGGTTCATAGACGCAATTAATTTTGTTTGTAGAAAAGTGGGAGCCTTTGGCTGTGTGTTTAGTAGAAGCCCTTCACTGAGCAAATACTTGTGAAGCTGTCCAAGCTCTGAAACAACCCATTTCATGCCCACCCACAGCTCTCCCACCAAGAAGAGGCTTTGGTTACGCCTGTTTTTACAAGTGGGAACCCAGGGGCACAAAGTTTAACTTGCCTGAGGTAAGCTAATGGCTGTGAACTTGGGCCTGGCCCCAGGCAGTATGTTTGTGTGCAAGTTCCAGAGCGGAATACCATGTCGCCTCCGTCTCCTTATCAGTCACCCTTTCCTGGCAGAATTCCTGGGAGATGAGCGAAGGTGCTCCCCTGTTTCCCCAGGTAGAAAGGAAGGCCCCAAGGGCCTGAGCAGGAGCCCTCAGCCTAATGCAGGGCTTGCTGGGCTTTTTTAAATCTTTACTGGACCAGATTGGCTCATCTTGCTCCCACAGGGCTGCTGGCTGGTCTGTCCATCTTTCAGTGAGCAGCTGAGTGCATAGCGACTCGCCATGCCACCACCAGAAAATCCCTTTGGACATCGAGTCACTTCTGACCCATAGCAAACCTGTAGGACAGAGTAGATCTGCCCCGTAGGGTTTCCAAGGAGCAGCTGGCGGACTCAAACAGCCAGCCTTCGGGTTAGCAGCCGAGCTCTTAACCACTGCACCACCAGGGCTCTCCTTTGCCTCCAGGGTTTATTAAATAATAGCTAGGGTTGCAGTAAAACAAACACAATAGTTGTTACGAACTCTGACTCATAGTGACCCCATCTGTGACAGAGCAGAGGTGGCCTCTCACCTACCAGGACTCTCTTCTCAGGGTCTTCTTGGTGAACTTGAACCTCCAGCGTTGATTAGTAGCTCAGTGTGTTAACTGCTTGCATTGCTCCAGACTCAGAGTGACTTTGTGGGACAAAACTGCTATGCAGGGTTTCCCTGGAGCAACTGGTGGGTTGGAGGTGCTGACCTCTTGGTTTGCGGCTGAGCTGTTAACCAGTGGGCTTCCTGGGCTCCAGCATTTAGGACCTGCAGGCAGTGGTCTAAGATGGTGAGCCTCACTACAGCCCTGGGCAGTGGCGTGACTGTTACTGTCATTTGAAGATGGTGAATGAGACTTCAGGTTCAGAGAGCTTACCCGAGGTTACACAGCTGGTGGTCTGGCTCCAGACTCGGACCTCCAGTGAGCCTTTGGGAAGAGCTCCCAAGAATAGGGGAGAGGATCCATCTTGGGCTTTGTGGTCCTTTTTGGGTAGTTCCTGAATGTTAAGATTGATTTTTTTAAAAAAAAAATCACACTCCAGTGAAAAAGATCAATTGCCATGTGAGGTTTCCAAGATGCGTTGATGCTGTGACAAACCCTCTCATATGCTCAAGCCTCTAATTAGGTTTGGAGTGAGAATCAATTCATGTGTCAAGAAACTTTAAACGACAGCATTTCATGAATGGTCCTTCTCATTATTCTAGCTTGATTGAAATCATTTTTTTTTTCTTTTAAATGATGCTATTTATGCTCTTTAAGACAGTAGAGCTTTCAAAAGGATTCTGACTCTTTAAGTCTTCATATGTGATTTCTAAGGAAGTAGAAATTTGAAAATTTTCATAATATGTTTTTGTGCCCTTCTTTCCTTTTTTCTGAACAGTCTGACTCGGCAGTGTCTCTTTCCCCCTTGATGAGAACCTCAAGTTCTTGCCAAAGTATGTATCATGTAATTGCTTTCATGTTCAGACTCGGCAAGAGAGCGTTGTAAATGGCCAGGACGCAGATGTGACAATTCTATTAGACCTGGGTTCTTGCATGGTTGACCTTGCAAATTGAATTTGGAGAGGTCATCCCTGCTGCCTGGCTGCTGGATTTCATGTGCATAGTTTGGGGAGGGGCCCGGGAAGGGCTGGCTGAGGTTTCTGTGCAGGGCCCCTACTAACGGACCCACACTGCTCTCCTCGTTTCAGCATCTTCCTCCATCCAATCAGAAGGCGGGCAGCCTGTGATGGATGGACCCCTGCTTGCCGTGGTGTTATTAGGCACTCCGTCAAGGTGACAATGTGATTTCTAATATTCCATCTTCAGAGCTGAGGTTTATTTTTAGGTTGGCAGTTAGCCAGAGACAGAACCACAAAAGGACAGAGGATGGTCCTGCTTGGCTGGTACAAACACCAGGGGGACGTTCCAACATAACGGCACCCACGAGGAAGCCGTGTGCAATGCAGGAAGTGTCGTGGGTCTTGAGGCACATGTTGACTAGTTGAGTTGACACATGTCTGAAAAATAATTGTACCGTGCACCTAAGATTAAAAAGCCCTGGAGGTGTGATGGTTAAGCAGTTGGTTGCTAAGTAAAAGGCTGGTTTGAATCTACCCAGTGGCTCCATGGAAACCCTGGTGACGTAGCAGTTAAGTGCTGTGTCTGCTAGCCAAAAGGTTGGCAGTTTGAATCCAACTGCTCCTTGAAAACCCTATGGAGCAGTTCTACTGTGTCCTGTAATGTCGCTATAAGCTGGAATCAACTTGATGGCAGTGTGTTTTTTCAGCAGCTCCATGGGAGAAAGACTTGGTGATTTGTTTCAGTCAGTGTTAAAGGCAACTTAATCCCAATTAAGAAAAGAAAAGATTACAGCCAAGAAAACCCAAGAGGGTGGTTCCTCTGTGTACACATGGTGTTGCTATGAATCAGAAATTGACTCACTGACACCCAACCACAACACCATGTAAGGTTTGTGCACTGGACTGTCCGTGGTAAAATACTGATTCCACTCCCTGACCCTGAGGTTCTGAGTCTCATGTGCGGAGGCAGTTGGGGGCATTGATACCTTTAAAAACTTGCTGCGAAGAATTCATGGTTTGGGGCGCAGAGATAACAATTCGGGCATGGGAAACCCTCAAGAGTAAGACAGAATTGTGAAATAAAGGCAAGACGTGTGTAGAGAGAATAGTGAGTTGTGAGGTGGAACAACATCTGTCATTTCAGGCCAGAGCATTTCAGTGCTGGTGTAAGACCCTCTAAAACTCTCTCGTCCCTTTGGGGTTCTTGGAGAGCCTAGTCCTAAGTACTAGGATAGATGGAACCCTTTCCTTCCAACTAGCAACTCAAGACAAATTTTGAGTATAATAGGAAAGTTTCTTACAGCTACTTTAAAATGATTTTGTATTCACACAAATGTATACAAATGGTATGTTTTAACATTTCATATATTTCTGCATCTTACAGAACAAAATCTTTGAACTACTACGCCCTGCAATTGTTTTTTGTATGGTATTTTATGAAACAGTCCCTGAGGTGCATCCTCTGTTTGTCAGGGCACGTATCACAGTAAAACACATATGACATTAGCCCTCAAAGCTTTGAAAATGCTCTTATATTTTCTGAGACAGACTCTAGGTATTTTCCTGACTCTAAGTATTGGCCATACTCTCTGGAGTCTGTGCTACAACTCTGCCTAGAAAGGCTCACTTGGACAGCAACTTTGCCCCCTCAGCTTTAGGTGCACCCTAAGCCCAACTGAGTGGGAGTTCCCCCCTTACAAACACAGAAAGCCCTGACTCCACCCTTTCAAACCCCTGAGGTTGTGGCCACATGCTTTCAGCTTCTCAGGCTGTGTGTCTCTTCAGCTTCTGCTTCCTATGGCTGCACGGCCTGGGCCTCAGGCCTGTATCTGCCCAGCCCAGGCAAGTGTTCCAAAGCTCTGTAGCTCAACTCTTGCTAAAAGGTTTCCTGCACAAAGGCACTTAAAGACTTTCGCAGAAAGCGACATGTTGAGGCACGTTGATCTGCTCGATCAGAGCCACCCATACATTTCACCACCTCGTGAAATCCTTTTTACGGTAGTCATTCCTGCATTATCCCAAGTGGCCAAACAAGCGACGGTCCCTCTATCTTTCCGCACGAGAAGTAGAGTGTTACCTTTTCAAAATGCTATCGTGGATATTTTTAGGATTTTTTTTTTTTAAATTTTGCTTGGTAATTACTTCCTGTTTCTTAAGATCGTCCCAGTTAAACACAGCAATTGTCGCCTATCAGTCACCCGAGACGCGCCTCTCAAGTTATTGCATGAAATGCCGTGATACCTGAGAGGCACCTCTAGAGTTGTTACATGAAAAGCTGTGGTGCCTGAAAGGCACCTCTCGAGGTATTACATGAAACACTGGGATGTCTGAGAGAGGCCTCTCGAGTGCAAAGGGCTATGTATTCGTTACTGCAGCAAAACCTGACTTATACAGGTTCTTACCATGGGCCTCGAATAAACCATTGTCATGGAGATGATTCTGATTCATAACAACCCTGTAGGACAGAGTGGAACTGCGTGACTTAGTCATATAGCACTGCTGTAACAGAAGTACATCGTGAGTGGATGGCTTTAACAAGCAAAAGTTTATTTTCTCACAGTCTAGTGGGCTAGAGGTTGGAATTCAGGGTGTCAGCTCCAGGGAAAGCCTTGCTCTGTCTGTGGGCTCTAGAGCAAGGTCCTTGTTATCAATCTTTCTTTGAACCAGAAGCTTCTCTGGGCAGGAATCCCAGGTCCAAAAGATGAGCTCTGTTCCTGGCACTGGTTTCTCCTCGGTTTGAGGTCCCAACAGTCTCTGCTTGCTTCCGTTTCCTTCTGTGTCTTGCAAGATAAAAAGTGATACAGGCCACGCCCCAAGGAAACTCCCTTAGCATGGGGTTAGGGATGCGACATGAGTGAGGCGGTTACATCCCACCCTATCTTCTTTAAGCAGAGGCAGAGATTATGATTTATAACATACGGGAAAGTCACCAAAGGCCCAACAGCTGCCCAATACTGGAATCATGGCCTAAGTTGACACATATTTTGGGGGAGACAGTTTGGTTCATAACACTGCTCTGTAGGCTTTCCAAGGAGCAGCTGGTGGATTTGAACTGGCAGCCTTTTGGTTAGCAGTGGATTTTTTAACCACTCAGTCGGTGATAGATACCGTTCTGTGGCCAGATGGGGTGTGGGGGAAGGGGCTGGACAAGGGCTGGGAGATGGAGGTGTGCAGGGTGCATGTGGGAGATACAGAGAGCTTAAGTGGGTTAGCCTGGGGTGAGGGTGGGGTGCGCAGAGGACACTGGTTAGAGAAGAAATGACCCCAATACTTGATGAAGGGTCATTGGGTGCTAGGATAATATTATTTGTTGAATTAAGTGATTTTTTTCTTCTTTCATTTATTTCCCTGCTTCTTCTTGGCTCTTCCCTCTACGAGGCAGCTGGGGTGCTCTGTATACATTTCACCAGGGAAGATTTATGAGAACAGAAAAAAAAAGAGAGAAAAAGGAGCTATTTCATAGCGTTTCCTTGTAAAAGCCTAGCCTTTCGGGAACTGAAAGAACACACGGCACAAACAACTGCAGGAACAAAACACCATGAAGAGCAGGTGTCCCTGCACTTCTGTTGCCTGGGGGAACTAGGCTAAGAGTCTTGGGACTGGGCTGAGGGAGGAGGAGGCCTGGAGGAGGGGCCACGAGAGAGAAGACACGTGTAGGTCGGAGCCTGGGGTTCTGGCTCCCTGAGCTGAGCTGTCATAGGCAGCAAAGCGCTGGGTTCCTTCTCGGACTTAAGAGCAAAAGGGCCTTGTTCATTTGTGTGGGAAGGCCTAGGTTGGTGGCAGGAACATGGAATGCCTCCTCCAGCTAGGAATGCTTTGGCTGCAAGTAACAACACCCAGATAGTAGAAAGTCAAAGCGGAGAGAAGTAGGGCAACAGCACCAGGTCCACGGAGCGCCCTTTTTGTGCGTTTCTCGGTCTTATCCCCACGGTCACAAGGTGGCAGCTAGGCCATCGTGTCCTCACACATGTGTGTTATTGGGGTGTGTGTGTGTGTGTGTGTGTGTGTGTGCGCGCGCGCGCGCGTTGGGGGGGCAGTGCATTAAGAAGTCTCTTTGTGGTCCTTTCTTATTTCACCAGGGGGCAGTGTTTGCTCCCAGAATGCCTTCAGCTGCTTTCCCTGTCCATTCATTATCCAGAACTGACTCGTGGCCACCTCTAGCTACAGAGAGAAGCCGAGAAACAGGTGTCTAGATTCTTTAAAATGTATTTTTTTCTTTTAATATAATTATAGACTCAAATTGCAAAAATAGCACCAAAAAATGCCCAGATATCCTTCACTTAAAAATTAACCTTCTAATTTGCTTTATCCTTTTTTCTCTCCACACACATATGTATACATCCATCCATATATAAAATCATTCTGATTTAAGAGTCACTTGCAGATGCATCCCTATAACCCTAAATTCTCCGTTGTGGGTATTCTGAAAACAAGGACATTCTGTTACATAACCACAGCACAATTATCAAATTCTGGAAATTAACAGTGAAATAATACTGTTATGTAATCTACCACCCTTTTTCACATTTTGCCAGTTGTCCTGATAAAGTTCTTTATAGCAAAATAAAACCCGAGATCACATGCTGCTTTCAGTTGTCTCATCTCTTTTGTTTCCTTTAATCTGGAGCTCTTTCTGAGTCTTTCTTCATCTTCCATGACATTGGTATTTTTGAAGGGGACAGGCCAGCTCTTTTGCAGCCTCTCCCGCGCTCTGGGTTTTTGTGTTGTTTCCTTTGTTGAGATTCAGTTATGACCTTTGGGGGGCTCCACACGGAGGTGAGGGGAGTCCTTTGGTGTATCGTATCAGGAGCTGCACCCTGTTGATTCATCTCCTTACTGTTAGCCCTGTCAACTTTGGTCACATGTTAAGGTGGTGTCTGCAGGGCTTTCTACCATTAAAGGTACTGTTTGTTGTTGTGTGCTGTCAAGACCATTCTGACTCACAGTGACCCCTGTAAGACAGTGTAGAACTGCCGCACAGGGTACCTAACGCTATAATCCGTACAGAAGAATGTCTCCAGTTTTTTTCTCCCATGAAGCCACTTGGTGGCTTTGAACTGCCAGTTTTTCTACAGACAGCTGAAAATTGCCATTTGGATGTTGGGATTGTTCGCCATGGATGTGGAACGCCATTGGCTTGGCGGCCCACAGAGTCTACTGCAGCCTGGTGGCACATCTGCTGTGGTGGCCTGTGATTCTTGCCCCTTCACTTACTGTGAGTCTTGAATCGAGGAGGTCAGAGGGCTTCAGAAAGAAGCAGATTCTGTACTGTCTTGTAGCTACCTGATTACTGTGGGTCAGGTCCTTGGATAACTTCTCGCAGAGTACAAAGAGCAATGAGTGAGTCATCACCTTCACTGAGCTTCTGCCCAGTGGTGGAAACCAACTGTCTTAGTCATCTAGTTCTGCTGTAACAGAAATACCACAACTGGATGGCTTTAATAAGCTGAAATTTATTCTTTCACAGTTCAGGATGCTAGACATCTTAATTTGGGGTTCCAGCTCTAGGGGACTGCTTTTCTTCTCTGTTGACTCTGGTGGAAGGTCCTTGTCATCAGTCTTTCCCTGGTCTAGAAGCTTCTCAGTGCAGGGATCCTGGATCAGAAGGATGTGCTCTGCTCCTGGCCCTTCACTGTTGTGGTAGGAGGTCCTCCTCTCTCTCCCTGATGGCTTCTCTCTTTCATGTCTCAAAAGAGATTGACTCAACGTGCAACCTACTCTTGCTGATTGAGTCCTGCCTCTCATGCGCACAGTTGCCTCTAATCCTGCCACAGAAACATTATGTGAGGTGGTTGCTGTCACGTGCCATCGAGTCAGTTCTGGCTCACAGTGACCTTATGCGCAACAGAACAAGACACTGCCGAGTCTTGGGCGGTCTTGGGCCCTACCCACAGCTGTTTTCATGCTCAAGCCCGTCATTGCAGCCGCTGTGTCGGTCCGTCACACTGAAGGTCTTCCTCTTTTTATGCTGACCCTCCACTCTACCAGGTGTCATGTCCTTCTCCAGGGACCGCTCTCTCCTGACAACATTTCTAAAGTATGTAAAATACTGTCTTGCCATCTTTGCTTCCAGGGAGCACTCTGGTTGTACTTCTTCTGGAACAGATCTGTTGGTTCTTTTGGCAGTCCGTCGTACATTCAGCCTTCATCTGCAGTGCCAGAATTCAAAGGCATCAGTCCTTCTTCTGTCTTCCTTATTCATTGTCTACGTGAACGTCACAGGATAAGTCTGTTAGATCAACATGTAGTGGACAAGCACACGATGCCCGGAATCATGGCCAGGTTGACACATGTTTTTGGGAGATACAGTTCAATCCATAATGCCAACCAAACCAGTGGAAGTCAGGTAGACTCTGATGGTGGAATGGTGACACCGTGTGTGTCCGAGTAGAACTGTGCTCCAGAGGGTTGTCACTGGTGGATGTTTCTGAAGTAGCTCTCCAGGCCTGTCTTCCGAAGTGCACCAGGTGGACTTGAACGTCCAACCTGTCACGTAGCAGCCGAGGACATTCATCTTTGCACCACCCAGGGCTTCTGATGTGAGGGAGGAGCGCTGTTGATTCCTGTTTATCCCCTTTGTGCCAAGCCTCAGGTTAGGCACTTCACATCCAAGATCTCGCTCAGCTCAGCTCCTCTGCCCCGCGACTCCAGTCCTGTCACTCAGATGATTTTGAGGGAACTTAGCTCGTTTTGAACCCAAGAAACAACTCATCACTTTCCCCAGTTGCTGAATCTGCCTAATCTCCCTTGAGTACAGTTTTTTTTTACAAGCATCTGAAATATTTTCCATATCAACTGTTTCAAGGGCCTAATTATGAACTTCATTATAATTGTTCATTAGTTATATTTTGTTCATTTACTTTAACACGTTGCCAAAAGCAACACAAAGCCAGCAATTAGTATTATGTAATTGTAACGAGTGGCTCAAATTGGGTTATAGAATGTCTGCCCTGCCTGCTTATTTTTCCCTTGAGGAAGATAGACCAAGGGTGGTGACTGGCCCTTGGTTGGTTGGCTGGCCATCCTCCTCCACCCAGGGCATAGAGAGCAGGCTTTTCTTTTGCGCAGAGATCCCCAGAAAAATGCGAAATATTTGAGGACAGTGCTAAAAATATCCTAGGGGCTAATGAATAGATCTGACAGTTAATTAAAGACTTTATTGGCTAATGCAGCTAAAGTCCATGGGTCGGGGTCGGACACAGATCCAGGACCTCACGCAGTGTCCTCAGCGCTCTCCTCCACCCCACTGGGGGCTCTCTTTTCCTCTGTGTTGGTGTCACCTTCAGGCCAGTTGTCCTCACGCATGGCAAGAAGGCTGCCCCCGAGGAAGCCGCTGCTTGGCTCTCCCTTTGAGGGAGAGTTTGTCGTCCCTCAGAGAGAGGAACACAGCCATGTCCTGTCTCCGGGCTTCCTCCCTTTGTGGCCTCACGCTGCCCCACTCCTCGGGCCTGCCTGGCTCTGCCTGCCTCTCTTGGTCTCTCCTCTATCCCTCACCTCCTCTGTTGGTATCTCTTTGGGTCTCTTGTTCTTTCTCTCTCTCTCTCCCTTCTCTCTGCCCTTCTGTCTCCCATCTTTGTCTCTCCTTGCCTTTCATTATCTGTCTCTTTCCATCTCTGTCTCTTTGTCCTTCTCTGTGACACTTTTTCATCGATTATGTTTCTCTCATCGTGTCTCTGTCTCTCTACACTTCTGTCTGTTTCTGATTTTCACTCCTGTCTTTCTGTGTCTCTCTCTGGGTCTCACTCTGTCTCCTTGTTTCTCTTTCTCTTGTATTCATTATTTTCATTTCTGTCTGTCTGTCCCTCCAGCTCATGCCCGCTCCCAGCTCTCCTCCCAGCATCTGTGTGGGCATGGTGCTGTCAGGGTGAGCCCCTCCAGATGGTGGTACAGACTGGAGTTGGCAGCCTGGTGTGCTAATGACACATTACTGGTTCTTAATAATGAAATGTGATAAAACTTCATCTGGAGCAGATCAAAGTACCTGGTCACAGCCGCGCTGTCTGCCCGCAGTCCTGGACCTGGGACAGATGTGACTGTATGTGAGCCAGCATGGGCTGGCAGCCTGCTCCCTCCTGGTGCCAGGCAAAGTTTGGGCAGATGGGTTGTTTGCATCTGAGACTGGTGGGCAGCAGAGGCTGGCGTCCTTCTCAAAGCAGCCTGGGGCACAAGGGGGGCTGAATGTAAGAGCCACGGCACAGAGTTCGGTCCAGGCCTGGTGGGCCTCCAGCCAGGTCATGTTGTTGTATGCCGTCGATGCTGACTCACAGTGACCCTGTGTGACCGGGTAGAGCTGTCCCATAGAGTTTCCTAGGCTGTGGTCTTTATGGGAACCAACTTGCAGGTCTTTTTGTCCATGGAGTGGCTGGTGGGTTTGAATCACCGACCTTTCTGTTAAACAGTGTGCTCTAAACCACCGCGCCATTGAACAGAGCTGTACCTTTTGGGGGTACCTGCACGTGAACAGAAGAGACTGGCTGCAGACGATTTAAACTGAAAGGGATTTGTTGAAGTGGTTAGGAAGAGCTTGTGGGGTTGCTGAGAAGCTGTAAAAATATGTTTAAAAAATGAGTAGAATGAAGATATCCAGACAGAGAGAATCTCAGCCAAATTTGCTGTCACTGTGGCCGACAGTGAACCCCAGTGGCATCAGAATCAAGTGCCTCACAGCCTTGCTCCCAGACACTGGAGATGGCTGCCACTTCTCCCTGTCGCTCAGTGTTTGGGCCAAAAAAACAAACCTACTGCCGTGGAGTCAATACCAAGTCTTCAGGGCAGAGGCTCTCAATTCCAAGTCCTCAGGTCCCGCTGTCTGGACCAGCACCACCCTGTACTCCTGCCCTTGGTGGAAGGCAGGCAGGTGTCTTGGTCTCCTAAGCCACAAGGCGAGTGGCCTCAAAGAATGGAAATGTAATGTCTCTGAGCTCTGGAGGCTGGAAGTGGGGATTCCAGGCATCAGCGGGATCGTGCCCTCTCTGTCTTCTCCTAGTTTCTTCCAGCTTCTGGAGGTCCCAGGCGTTTCTTGGCTGCTAGACAAGTCCTCTTCCGTCATCTTCCTCCTGTGGGTGATTTTTCTGCGTCTGTTCCCCTGTTACAAGGCACCACTTAGAAGGGTTGTGACCGGGCATCCCTTACTGTTCCTTTAATTTAACTGACAACAGAAGAAAAACCCTATTTCCTAACAAGGTCACATTCATAGTTAGCTGTTAGAGGGGTTAGAACTTAACCCTGTCTTTTGGGGGGTGGAAAATTCAACCCCTAACACTAAGCAAAGACTTAAAAGTCAGACTGCCTGGGTTCAAACCCGGGCTCTGCCAAGTATTGTCTGTGTGAACTCAGGCAATTGACCTAACTATGCGGGGCTCAGTTTACTCACTTATAAAATGGGGATAGTAATGGTGCCTAAAGGAGCCCTGGTTGCCAGTGGTCAGGTGCTCGTCGGCTAACCGAAAGGTCGGTAGTTCAGAGCTACCAGCTGCTTTCCAGGAGGAAGATGTGGCAGTCTGCTTCTGTAGGGATGACAGCTCTGGGAACCCTGTGAGGCAGCTGTACTGTGTCCCACAGGGTCTTTATGAGTCTGAATTGACTCAGCAGCAGTGTTTTTTTTTAAATTGTGCCTAGGGTTGTTGTATGAATTAAACACATCACAGAGTGTGTGTCACTAAGTGTGTCCTTAGTTTTAGATGTCACTGTCATCATTTTAAAATAATCACTTGGCATCTTTTATGGGCAACAAGTACTATTTCTCATGAGGACTGGGGCAGTGGGGAATTTCCAGAGCTTAGAAAGGGAGGGGGATTCACGGGACAAGTGTCTGCCGCAGTAATCCTGCTTTCTTTTTTACTGCTCAGCTGGATTTTACTTTGAGCCTCTGGCCCCCTCTTGGTTTCCTGAAACCACGGTCAGCCTGAGGACACTTTGACCTGTGACCCAGGATTGTATTAGTCTTATAGGGCAGTGCTTTGTGGAAGCCACTTGTTAGGAGCTCCTTGGACTTTGAGTCTGCATGGCATAAAAGTCAGCTAGAATGTTTAGGTGCCACAGCCCCAGGTCACCA
The DNA here is from genome assembly GCA_028571685.1 of Heterohyrax brucei. NCBI lineage: Eukaryota > Metazoa > Chordata > Mammalia > Hyracoidea > Procaviidae > Heterohyrax > Heterohyrax brucei. Next base: position 5,399,288 of record CM053160.1, on the reverse strand, counting down.
GGCCTTGTGAATCTCCTGGTGGCATGTCTTACTCCCATCTTCTTGGGCCCTTCCAATCCCCAAGGCCCCTGTGGCTGCATCTGGCCAATCCATGTGAGTGTGAGTGTGGAGTCCAGAGGTACTCTGCCATTTTTCTGCCACAAAGGAGCCTGAGAATCTTTCCAGGGCAATTCAGGGGATCTGCTTGCTTGCAGGTAGAGCCCTTCCAGAGCTCCACCCAACAAACTGGACACAGAAGCCTCCCCTTGGGTTCCCCAGACTCATTTGGGGTTTGCTGTCTGCCATGACTGGTCACATGGTTAACTTTCCACAGGGAAAAAGACTCTATGGGGTCCACAGCAGTGGGTTCAAATAGTAGCTGGTGCCTCTAGACTGAAGGAGAGTGGATGAGAAAGGAACAACAGACCCAGAAGAGCCCCTGCTGTGTGTCCCAAGGCTGAGATTCAGACGTTTCTTTGAAGTGGACAGAGAAAGTGCAAGAGAATGTAGCCCCTAGACAAACAAACAAACAACAAACCCAGACCCATTACCGTCAGTCGATTCCAGCTCAGTGCAACCCTATAGGATGAAGTTGAATGGTTCCATGTGGTTTTCAAGGAGCATCTGGTGGATTTGAACTGCTGATTTCCTGGCTAACAGTCAGTCTTGGCTCCTAAGAGCTGTGCAGCCAGGATCTCTACGCAGCCCCTAGTGGTGGAGAGACTTGTTGCAGGTGACAACTGCCCAGGCTGGTCCAGGCTGCTTGCTGGCTGTTGTTGCTGGAGAGGCCAAGGGCCAGAGCCGCTCCCTAGGACTGGCCCAGTAGATGGGGGACAACTTGAGCTGACCTAGAGCCAGAGCTGGTCTGTAAAGCCGCCAGCTGGGAGGGAAGAGCAGCCTGTAGGTGTAGCTACAGCGAATGTATCGGCGGCCGCCGAGTGGGGAGAGTGTAGGAGTGTCGCCCAAGGTGGCGGCCAGAGTTATTCTGGACACAGCTCTGAGTAAGGAAAGCTTGGCCCGAGTGCTGTTGGGCCCCAGTTCTGGTGCAAAAGCAGAATGGTAGTCCAGGAGGGAGGCACTCCCCTGCCTCTGTGGCTGTGTGCTGTCAATCCGGTGTCCAACACTGTGCCCCCTGGCAAAGGAGCCGCTTTTACAGGGTCCTGCTCCGGTACTGCAGGCACGGCAGAGAAGGTGGATTTGGAGCTGTCAGTCAATTGACAATTAGAATGGAAGAAAGGCGTGGTCGGCTGGGAGGGGAGATTAGGAGAACTTGGAGAAGGGAGAGGAGGTATGATGTGCGAAGGAGGTGGGTCGTGGAAGAAAGGGGAATTTTCAGAAATATTTCTGTGGAGCATGCATCTCTTTTTTTGTGTTCAAGAAATGTAAATGAGGACTCTGAGTTATTTTGGAATTCCTTTTGGTTGATGGATGGCATCGGTATAATCATGCACTATTTTGACCACTGGACCACTTGGGTCTTGGGATTATAAGTGGATTTCAGCAGTTTTCTCTTGGCTTGAAGCCATAAGGCAGAGATTTACTGTGAAGGTTTTCTTTTCAGGTTCACCAGTGATCTTGTATTATGGATTCTTGTTTTTCTAGCCGTTGAACTTGGACTTGGGAAGTCCAGGTTTTAGTTCTTGAGCCTGAAGTTTCGTCCCATAGCCATGTGGTGCTTGGCAAATCACTTCCTCTCTCTGTGTCTCAGTATTTTCATTTGACAAAGTGGGACTCAAAACTCTACTGTCCAAGCTCTCAGGAGGGTTTTGATGATGGCATGAGGTCACAGGCATGAAGTTATTGTGGCAGACGATAAACTTTTGTTCACTTAGGTGGAGCCGTCTGGAACTATGTAGCTGGTATATCAGTAAGAATTTTGTTTTGTCTTGTAAATAACAGAACACTTCATGATCATGGCTCAGTAAGGAGTTATTTCCCTCATGTATCAGTAATTCTGTGAGTTTGTTATCTGTGGGTGATGGTAAAGCTGCCCAGTGATGGAAAGGCCAAAAGAAAGTATCTGTGAATCATTTGGCCTTCTCATGGTCACAGAGTGACTCCTGTGATTCCAGCCATCACAACCACATTTAAAGCAAGAAGAAGGGATGGCCTGTTCACCATTCAAGCACGGAAAGGAGGTCACAGATCATCTCCCTCTTCTACTTCATCTTCTGGCCTTGAGGAGAGCCTGGGAAAATGAATGTTTTGCTTTTCCTGCCTCTTAGAAAGCCAGAAGGCAAGGGAGGAAGAAGCTGGATTAGACAAGCAACAGTGCCTGAACTAAGTGGCAAGTTCCGAATGACAGAAAGAGAGATTGTTCTGTGATGGGGGACGTAGGCCCTGGAGGGTTTGGGTTTCTGCCCTGACTGCCACTTCTGTTGATGTGAGCCGTTTCATGGGGCCTGGTTACATTTGAATAGCTAACATTTCACTTTGGAGTTGGAATTATATTAAAAATCAGATGCTTGTCATTATGCAAATAGCTGTCTCGCTATTGCTTAGGATTTTTATTTTTCTATGAATTATTCCTTTTCCACTGCTTTTTTCCCCCCCTTGGAAGAAACAAAAACAACCATTGACTGATCAGCGGAATTTTCCAATCATTCAGTCAACAGTTATTTATTAAGTGTCTGCTGTGTGCCAGGTTGCTGCGGTACCAGAGCTCATGTCTTAGTGGAGCAGAGAAGCCACCAGTAAGGAGATTAAGACATGAAATAATTTAGAAGAACGGTGTATGCTATGAGGGGACTAAAACATGGCAGATAAACAGACAAAGGAATTGGGAGGGCTTCAGGTGGATGGTTAGTAAAGGTCTTTCTGAGGAGAAGATACATCAGGAGACACCTGAGAGATGAGAATAAGCCAGCATGTGACTATCTGGTCCCATGGGAGTGGTGTACTAGGCACAGGGAGTAGCCAGTGCAAAGGCCCTGTGGTTGGAATGAGTTTGGTGTGTCTGAGGAAGAGAAGGAAGGCCAAGTGGCTATGGAGCAAGGTGTGAGGGAGACAGTGACAGGAGATGAGTTTAGAGAGGGCCCAGTCAGACCACACAGGGCTTTGGGAGGCCATTTGTCTAGAGGTTCTGCCCACTGGGGTTGGTTTGCTGGCATGGACCTTGGTGGCTGGAGAAGCAGCCATCATGGCTCAGTCTGGTACCCTAGCTGGCTCCTGGGGCCCTGTCTTTCAGAGATCAGCATTGGCTTTATCTGCTGTCACCTTATTAATTCTTGTTTCATTGCCTACATAAACGGTGTATAGTCGGGGACCGTGTCTGTCCTGCTGTGGCTGTGTCTCTCACACCTAAGAGGCCTGGCGCATAGTATACACTCGATAATGTTTAGTGAACGTGTATTAGTTTTCTGTTGCTGCATAACCCATTGCTTCCTACTTAAAGGAAAATCCAAACCTGTTGCTGTGGAGTCAGTGCTAGCTCGTGGCGATGCTGTACGACAGAGTAGAACTCCCCCTGGGGTTTCCAAGGCTGTGTTTATGGAAGCAGACTGCCACATCTTTCTCCCATGGGGTGGCTGGTGGGTTGGCGCTGCCTGCCTTTAAGCTAGATGCTAAGTGCGTCAGCCACAGCACCACGAGGTCTCCTCTTCAAGGGCTTACCCAGGACCGTCTCCCTCAGCGTCCCCTCGACCCTGTCATAGAACCAGGTGACAGGGGTGGAAGCCATCGTGTCACAGTCCCAGGGAATTGACATGACGCGCACCCCAGGAGGTGTCAGTCTTGTGGCCCTGTTGGACTTCTGCCCGTTACTGCCCCATCCGTCACTCTTTTCCCCCCTCCGAAGCCCTGGCCCCGCCCTGCCCCTGCCAGCCAGCCAGCTGCAGCTTTGGCTGCAGAGAACTGGTTCTGGGTCTCTGTGCAAGCCTTTTGAATGTGGTGCAGTCCTACCTCAGGGCCTTTGCACCTTCTTTCCTGCTGCCTTCAAGGGCTTATTCCTTACCCTTTTTAAGTCTTGGCTCAGCTGTCACCTCTTCAGTGAAGCCTTTGCTGAGTCCGTCTCCTGTTACAAACATCCCTTCCCTTCTAAAACACTTTCTTTACTTGTTTTACTTCTCTTCTTTGCACTTATTTTCATCTGACCTAGTATGGGTTTTTTTTTTTTTTTTTTTGGTTTTAGTATATATATATGTTTTAGCTTTTTAAAACTTATTATGGATATATATATAACAAAAAATTTTCGTTTTAACCATTTTTAAGTGAACAACGCCACAGCATTCATGGCGTTCACCGTGTTATGCAAGTGCCCTTGTTCTCTGTCTCCGAATGTCTCGCTTCACCCCAGACTGACCTGCTGTGTCGTTTCCTTATTTCTTTGGTTTATGGTCTGTCTCTCACAGTGGCATAACAGCGTCCCCAGGGCAGGGAATTTTTCTGTTGGATTCTTTGTCACATCCCCAGTGACGACAACATCGCCTGGTGCACACTAAGGACTCAGCAAACATCTGTTTGTCGGAGGAATGAATGAATAGCATGGGAGGAGGACAGTTTTGACTGTATCTGTATCTGTTTTTCCTTTTTTGGGGAGAAACCTGAACAGGCCCAAGTCTTCCTTCCCCAGGCAGCCGGGTTGTGTAATCAGGCCCTGCGTTCTGCAAGGAGCTGACGGCGCCGCTTCAAGCAGTTATATTTAGGGTTTACAGCCTCTCACTTTGGCTGCAGGAGCTCTCTCCCAGGGCCCTGGAAATCAAGCCTCGCTTCCACAGGGAGAGGACTTCTAGCACAGTCCGTAGTGGTCCCAGGGGATGGTAGGTTCTTGCGGGTGGCAGTGGCCAAGGAGTGCTGACCTCAAGACAGCCCGTGTCCGGTGTTGTCCTGAGCACCCACAGCTGGGGGGGTGTCTTAGTCATCTCATGCTGCTGTTACAGAAATACCACAAGTGGATGGTTCTAACAGACAAATTTATTCTCTCACTGTCTAGGAGGCTGGAAGTCTGAATTGGCCCTGGAGGAAGGTCCTTGTCTGTTCAGCTTCTGCTTCCTGGTTCTTTGGACATCTCCGGTGTGCTGGCATCTCTCTTACCCCATCTGTCCTTCTCTGGCTTGTTGATTCAGGATGTGCTTTATACCAATCCTGCCTCATTATCGTAAAAATGACCCCCCATTCCCAAATGGGTTATAGCTACAGACTGTACCACATATAGTTTTGGGGGACATAATTCAATCCATAACCAGGTAGAAGGTGAGTTTTGTTCTGTCTGCTCTATAAGCATTTAGGAGCAGCCTGTCTCATTGCAGAGGGAAAGAAGGTGAGTGTAGTTTGAATCCTGACTCTGCCATTTGTTAGCTGTGTGATCTCAAGCCAGTTAATTAACTTCTCTGGGCCTCCTTTTGTGTGCGTACCTGCCCATAGGTAGGACTTGGTGAAGTAATTCATGGCTGCTTCTTTGAGCATGGTAGGAACTTCACAAAATGATGATCATTCCAGTTACGTTCTAAGCCACGCCTCACTCTTGTCTGGGGAATTCCATGTCCCTGAGTGTCCCCAAGTATCCTGATGTCTGCTGACTGCTGTCCAACTCAGACACGAACTGGGGTTTCTGGAATCTGGGTCAGACAACGGTCTTGGTTGGAAGACTCATCTCTGGGCTCTCTGGGGGTCTCATCCTCAAATCCCAAGGAGCTGTGTGTGTGAAGGCTTCTACCATGGCCAGTTTGTTCGAGGTCTACACACTCAACCTTGTTTGTTTTATGTATTCATTTTTCATATACACGCTCTGATTTATGCAATTAATAAAAGATTTCCACTTCAGGTTGGTTCATTATACATTTTGAATTTGTAAATGTCAAGTAGATGACAGCAGTGAAAGTTAGATGGTGTGGTTCCCAGGATCCTGTTCCCTGGGGGACTTTAACCACTGCATTTAATAAACTTGGTGGTACCTCACCCACCCTCCCACCCCAGAACAGGTGTTAGGGCCACCCAGGGGCTGCCACAGAGCTCGGCTTGATGGTGAAAAGTTGGGTAGCCCCGCTTTGGGGCCCAAACTGCAGACCTGCTCAGTGCCGCTGTAGGAAGTGCAGCCGTGCTCACTGATTGAAACAAATTTAAAGGCATCAAAATCACCTCGCTTCTGCCTGCCAAGTGAACTGGGACTGTTAGGGTTGGGACGAAGTTCCCTTATCAGCGAAGCAGAGTTCCTTCCAGTTCCTCACGTGGAGTCCGCTTGTAGGGACGTCTGTCCGTTTTGACACCCTCACCTTTATACAGCGGCCTTGTGAGAACTGCATCCTCATTCTCTTCAAGGGATCTATTGCTCTCCATTCTTGGGCCATGTGGCTTGGTTAGGGCTTCCTCTGATCAGCTCCAGGGCTAAGCATGTGACCCAGGCCTGGCCAATCAGCATAGTCAATCCTCTTCGCACAGTGATTGGGCCTGGGATTGTTCCATGTGACCTTGCTCTGGCCAGTGATAGCCCTTTCCTACTGTTCTGCTGGGATTCATTCCCTGGAACCAGCCAAGCCTGAAGCCGTGGTCATTTTGATTAAGTAAGCCAGTGGATTCCTTTTATTCCTTAAACCCATCTGGCTCGAGTTCTGTCACTGTAAACTGTAACAGCCCCGTGTCTCCAGGCAAGAAGAGCGATTGCAGCCTTCTGCAGGCTGAGTTTAGTGATTTGACCCGCCAGTCAGCTCCAGCTTGGGTCTCCCAAGAGAGGAATGTATGGAACCTCATCCCCCAAGCCCTGGTCTCATTTCTCCTCTGACATTTCCATGATTCTGCTCCTTTGTGTCGTGTGGGGAAGGGATCATTTCCTGTACCTCCAGTGGAGCCGCACCGTTTCGAAAACCGAGAAGCTAATTAACATTAATCGTGGTGTGGTGGTAAATGCCCTGTAATTTTCCCCCAGGAAGCACCTCTAAACAAAGACTGAAGAGTAAATATAACTGGAGAGAGAAACAAGAAATATTAAAACACATATAAAGCATAACCCGTCCGCAAGGGGGAACCTCACCCATCTTCCTGGTAATGGTTCAGCTATGATCCCTCACCTCTGGACCCACGAGCAGATTTAACCAAGGGGAGTGGGTTCAAAAAGTTCTGATAATGAGGATAAAGAGGTGAGAAACTGGGACCGCCCTACCTTCACAGGAATTCGACTTGGTCCTGTGTTTCTGCAGGCAGTCCAGGTGAGAATCCCTCAGGGAGCAGCTGATGCCTGAGGAGTTCACCCTGAGACCTCAGAACGTGCGTGTACCAAGGACGGGAGCAGGGCTCTGGCTCTTCAGTCGTGGCCTCCACGCTCAGCAAGGAGAAAATTGGTTAAGCAAATTATAGCATTTCTAACGATACGATGGTACACATCATTAGAATTGATAGAGACAAATATTTAAATGACATGGAAAGAAGTTTATAATATATAATCCAGTGAAAAGAGCCAGTTAAAACAGTACGTCACGTGAAGCTTTCTTTTTTTTTAATGTTGGGTGTTTTTGTTCTTGCTTGGGTTTCTTTAGACATTTTTCTTTGGTTGTGGTAAATAAGGAGTCCTGGTGATGCAATGGTTAAGTGCTCGCAGGCCCACCAGTGGCTCTTTAAGGGACAGAGTTGGAAGTAAAGACTGCAGCCTAGAAAACCTGGTGGGCCGTTCTCTGTCACACGGGGTCTCTGTGAATCAGACTTGACTTGATGGCTCCTGACAACCCTAGTGGTAAATATATATGGAACAAAACATTTGCTGTTTCAGCAGTTGTCACGTGAACAGCTCGGTGACATGAGGAATGTGCGCCATGCTGTTCCTCCGTCACCATCACCTTAACAGAAGCCCAGTGTCCCTGTGAGCACTGAGACCCCATTTCCTCCTCCCTCTCACCGCCCCTGGTAAGCACTAATAAGCTCCTGCTGCTCTGCCCCTATACTGGTGTACCGCTACGTGGGTACCTGGGGCCCGGTGGAGTTGATTCCGACTCATAGCGCTCACTGTATTTTGTGTTAAGTGCGACCATACAACAGTTGTCCTTTTGTGACTAATTTCACTCAGCCTGTTTTCAAACATGTTTTGAAAACATGGGCAATTTTATGTATAACAAAATGAAATGCCTGGTCCTGCACCATAAATATATTTCATATATACAGTGTCTGCCGATTAAGTTTGCAAACTCATCCTAGAAAAAGTGCTCCATCCCTCCTTGCTGACTGTCACTACCGTCATCTTTGAAGTCCCCGCCTTGGGAAGCTGTGCACTGATGCCAGTGTCTAGTCCAGCCTTCAAAGCAATTTTGGAACTCTTTTTCTGGAGTGGCCGTCAGAGCTGTCGTCATAGTACCCTTGATGTCCTGAATGTCATGAAAATGTCTTCCTTTCAATATGTCCTTTATCTTCAGGTAAAAAAAAGAAGTCATCGGGGGTCAGATCAGGTAAGCAGGGAGGGTGTTCCAATAGTTATTTGTTTACTGACTAAAAACTCTCTCACAATGACACAGTGAAGTTGGCAAACTTGCCACTGTGCTACTGTGCATAATGGCCATTCCAGAAGGAGGTCCAAAATTGCTTTGAAGAGTGAACAGGGCACTGGCTTCAGTGCTACACTTCCCAAGAGGGGGCACTTGGAAGGTGGCAATAATGATGTTCAGCAACAGGCATGTAACACTTAGAACAATTAAGTTTGTGTTTTATTAGGAACAATTAAGTTTGTGTTTATTTGTGTGTATGTGTGTGTGGGTGGGTATGTGTGGAAACCCTGGTGGTGTAGTGGTGAAGAGCTACGGCTGCTAACCACAACATCAGTGCCAATCCACTAGGTGCTCCTTGGAAACTCTATGAGGCAGTTCTGCTCTGTCCTGCTGGGTCTCCATGAGTCAGAATTGACTCGGCGGCTTTATATGTATCTATATATTTATATGTACAGAGAAGGGACTGGAAAATATTAGAAATGGTCATGTCATTTGTGACTTTTGAGTTTCTATCAAGAACACATATTTTGAAAAGTAATTTAGTTCCCACAAACTCAGTATACAAGAAATCTGTATTTTGGTACCATTTGACTCCAGTTTTGAGCTGTGGTTTCTTGTGTGTTCACGGGTGTCACAGTGTTTGTGTCCTGGAACCTAGTTGTATCACTGAGGCTGTGTTCGGCTGTACATAATGGAGCCTCGATGGTGGTGGTGGTGGTAGACTCTGACTCACAGCGGTGCTCCAGCAACAAAAGTTGACCATCTCAGAGAACAGGGAGCTGGAGGCAGCACTTCTGGGGGGATTCGAGGATGTTGTCAGGAATTCTGTCCTTCACGGCCATGTAGCTGGTGGGTGTGTGGTCCCACATGGTCACAAGAAGGTCCCCCTGCTCCCGGAATCATATCCTCACCCGACCAGACATCGAGAGAAGGATGGATGGGGTGGGGCCACCAGGGGCACTTTTGTATCTCGTAATGTCACGAACCATGGTCCCTTGACAGCTTCCTTTTGCATCTGTAAGGTCAGAACTGGGTCACCTCTCCCCACCCCAGGACAGTCCCTGTGTGGGGAGTGTGAATGGCTTCCTTCCGTCAGGATTCCCCTCCTCCCTCATCACTGTGAATGTTGCCACTGAAACCCTTTGGGAAGGGGCTAGTTTTCAGGAGTCTTGTGTGTGTTGGGTGGGGGGAGGTACGGGGTGCTGAGCATCACCCATCCATATGGGGGCTAACATCACAGAACCTGGAGCCAGACCACTTGGGGTCAAGTCCCATCCTGCCACTTGATGGCTGGCAGTGAGTGTGACTGGGGCAGGGGCACTGTGCTGAAGCTCTCTGTGCCTCAGTTTCCTCATCTATAAAATGCATGAATGGCTGTCAGGATTGAATGAAAACTGAAAAGGCCCAAAGAACTAAAGTCAGATGCTCAAACAAAAACCTGTATCTGAGTGTTTACAGCAGTACTTTCACAACAGCCACAAGTGGAAATGACCCACACGCCCATCAGTGGATGAATGAAGACAACAGAATGTGGCCCATCCACACAGTGGGCTGATGCTCGGCCACAAAGATGAGTGACGTTCTGACGCACGCGGCAGTGCCGAAGACCCTCAGAAACGCTTGGCTAAGCCGAAGAAGCCAGACACGAATGGTCACACGTGATTCAGTCTCTGCGACGTGGCTACAGCAGGCAAGTCCAGAGACAGAAAGCCAGTTGGTGGCTGCTGGGGAAGAGTGAAGGTAATTCTGGTGGCACAGGGGCTAAGTGCCACATCTGCTAGCCAGAAGGCTGGCCATTCAAACTGGTCAGGCGCTCCTTGGAAACTCCACGGGGCGGTTCTCCTCTGCCCTAGAGGGTCTCTAGGAGTCACAATGACTCGGCAGGGGGTTTGGGCTGGGGGATGGAAGACAAGGGAAGGGGGAACGGGCAGTGACTGCCGATGGGGGCAGGGCTTCCTTTTGGGGTGACCAGACTGTTCAGGAACTAGACAGTGGTGATGGTTGCACAACCCGTGGGAGGTGCTGAATGCCACCGGGTTGTACACTTTAAAATGTTAAAGATGATGACTTTTATGTGTATTTTACCACACATACATGCACATACACAGACACACAGGCACAATACATGCACACACCCACACGCGAATGTGCCTTGCACGCGCGCACGCGCACGCGCACACACAGAGACACACAGACACACAGACATACAGATATGCAGGGCACTTAGACCGGTGCCGGGCACGCTTTCAGCTCTATGTTAGGACTCATTACTAGGCTCTGTTTTGCGCTGGCACATTCTGAACTGGCCCCCTGCGGCCCTGACCGCTTCACCCCGGCTGCTTTCTCCGTCCTCCCCCCTGGCCCCCGGCCACTTTTCAAAGCGAAGGAACACGCTGTGCCCCCAGGCCATGCTGAGAAGCCACAGCAGCGGCACGAAGGTGTTTTCTGCGCAGCTCGGAAAATGGACCCAATTTCCTTCTTTTGTCCCCCGTTTTCACGGGTTTATCGGGGCCCGCATCTGTTGCCCAGCCCCAGGTAGATGTCATTCGTTGATTGAACCAGGTTCTGCTGAGTAGCTTTTGCGCCAAGCGCCCCTCTGGCCACCAGGTATTCAGCGAACGAGGCAGGAGCTGAGTTTTAAGTCTCTCTCTCTCCCTGTATATGATGCCAGGTGGTAACACGAGCTCTCAAGAAAAAGAAAGCAGGGGAAGGGGCAGAGAGCAGTATGGACCGCTTTGAGGTCCTGAGTCCCCGGTAAGGGGCCCTCTTCTCCACGGGTTCTGTTGGCTGTCCCTGGGCCACATACCAAATGTGTACCGTTATTGATTTTCTATATGCGCTACTGTGACTTCTATTTTGAGAGCCCCCTCCCCCTCCGTGTACCGGGTGGCGGAAGTGTGATCCGAGTTCGGCGTTCCTCGGTGATGCTGCGCGCCACGTTTCATTACCACATCAGTATTTGCACTGGAAAACCAAGAGTCGCAGTCTTGGCAGAGAATATCTAATCCGGTGGGTCACGACGGGGGCTGCCGCCCGCGTGCTGGAAATCAGGCAGTTCTAGGTCTAAAGAAGTCTGTCAAAGGCGCTGCGGGTTGGGGGAGGCGCGGACCAGGTCTGTCTGGCCCCCGCCCGCCGGCCCAGCCTTCCTGCTGCGCCGCGGGCCTGGCGCGCAGTGCCGGCGGCGACCGCGAGATGGCACTCTTGCTCTTCGTCCGGTGCGCGGCGGCGCGTGGGCCGCGCAGTAGCCGAGCGGGGGCGAGTAAGGGCGCGGGAGGGACCCGCGCTGGGGACAGCCGCTGGGGTGGGGGCGGCGGCGCCAGGGGAGGCCTGGTACGCAGGAGAGAACCTTGGTTTGGAGGCCGAGGCTGCCTGGGCGGATCAGCCTCCGTACGCCCACAGAGCCTGGGGCAGGCCCATTCTTGGCCTCGGTTTCCCTTGTCTGTGCACCCCAGGCTATGAGGCCGGCAGGCTGGGGGTGAGATTCTGGGTTTGCGGGGCGCGGGGGTTGGTGTGTGCTGATGAGAAATGAGGGAGGTAACAGGAATGGGAAGAGGTCTCTGCCCAGAACTGGGTCCTTTTTTGTGTTTGTTTTGTTTTCTGGCCGCAGCACTTCTGAGGTTACTGTTTCCAATCTCTTCTGCCTTCACCGATCCCTTCAGGTTCCGGAAAGGCCTTAGTCCTGATCAGAATGACGGCTGAAATATGCCTTTTTCCGCACTGGAGATACTTGCCCTGGGCCTGATTGATAGGCAGACATCCTCACCACAACTATGGGTTAGATTGAGGCAGGGCCAAGATCACATCAGGGAGGGTCAGTGACTTGTCCAGACTCACACAGCTGGGGTGTGGCAACGCCACTCTAAGAAACAGATCCCTAAGGGAGCTGCTGTGTTCTGGAGGCTGCCATCTTCACCTGTGTAAGGCTGGTACTCAGAATGGTATTTATACAGTGCCAGGGAAGGATGAGGGGTGTGTATGAGAGGGCGGTCCAGGAGGGCTTTTCTGAAGAGGTGACAGTCAGGCTATGGGGAGGCCTGGGAAGGGTGTGCATGGCAGAGGGATCAGCAGGTGCAGAGGTGTGGAGCTGGGGACACATGCGGCGGGCAGCTACCCCAGGAGCTGTACGGTTGGGGGGGCACAGGGATCGAGGGAGCCAGGTGGGAGACAAGGGCACAGAGGGGAGAGGCTGGTTGGTGGGTCTGTAATAGGGACCTTGGATGTCTGTGGCCCCCCAGCTCTGCCATGGAGAAGTGGGTGGCTGGGGTATATGTATGTGATGGGTGGTCTTCTGTCACACCCAGGCCGCATGACTCTCAGCTCGGGGATGCCATCATGCTGGCAGCATCTGCCTATGTCTCTAGTATTTTCTGGTTCCGTCCCATCCCACCTACCATGAACCCCACCAAGCCACAGGATAATGCTTCCCCACTCCTGTTACATGACTTCTTAGCCTTGGTCCCAGATGTCTAGCCCTCACTGGCCTGCTTCCTGGCCAGCCAGGTGGGCTGCCTTGGTGTGGATACCCCAGGGTCATCGCAGAGTTAGCCGCGCTCACCTACTGTACTTCCTGGTGAGATGGAGGACTCCCCAAGGGGCAGGCACTCCACAAAGGCCAGGCACAGAGTAGGCCCTCAGCTTAGCAGATACAGTGAGTGAGGCCAGGCACACAGTAGGTGCTCAGCTCAGCAAATACAGTGAGAGTGAGGCCAGGCACACCGTGGGCATTCATCTCAGCCAGTACAGTAAGTGGAATTGCTAAAGTGCTGTGTGGCCAGGCAGGAAGGATCTCCAGAAAGCCTGGGCAGGTCATCCTCCCGGCTGGGATGCCATCACACAGAGGGGACAGTTGGGCCTCTCACAAGCTTACCCCAGACCCAAGAAGACCTGCCATCTGATTGTCCAGCCAGCCTCGTGCTTCCCTACACATCTATACGTCCAGGCTCTGGGCTTGGCCCTGGTGTGGCCCCCCTGAGAAGGTGCCCATTAGCTGCACGGGGAAAATCCCTGTAAGTCGCGTAATTAACCTGGGCTGCACGCTCGCCACCTGCCCCCAAGCTCTGTCTTCCTGCTTTTATCTGTGCAGAGCTGAGGGCTGCCTCTGCTAATGAGCTTGTCTGTACTAATGAAGCAGGTGCCCCTGCCATCCCCCTTTGCCAGACGGGAGGGGTGGAGGATTGTTCTTCTGATGTGAGCTCTGGGCCCCGGGAGGAAAATCAGATCCATAACAATAATGGTCCTAATGATGAGAGCAGAAACGCGGATGGTGGATACCCTGAGCTGAGCTGTTTTATAGCTTAGGGGCTTTATGGACCCTGGCTGGGCACCAGGTAGATGCCACAGTGGCTCCCATTTCCCAGATAGGGAAACTAAGGATGGGGGAGGTCAACCGACTCACCCCAGGTTGCACAGGTGGGGAGCGATGGAGCTTGGGTGCCCAGGCTTGGATGCTCAGCCCAGAGCTGAGGGTGCTTCGTGTCTCCAGTTTCCTCTGAATCTTCTCATCCCCCAGTGCCTTACTGACCGATTCCAGACTTTGACCCACTTTGTCATGAAAAGCTGAGATGCTAGAGGTAGGCAGCTGGGACCCAAAGGGTTTGGGGTGGAGCATGGACCCCGACATAGGCAGGCAAACTGCCCCCAGCCCCTCTTCTTCCAGCTGGGTGGGGGAACTTCCTTGGCATATGAGGGCTGTGGGAGGTGCCCCCACGTGCACGGTGTGACTCATTCCTTCTGCTGCGCTCGTTGCCCAGGGTGGGGGTGGGATGCCCAGGAGGACCAGTGGATTCTGGGTAAGGGGCTCTGGGGTATCACACCTCCCTGTCCACTCTGGCCGAGGCCTGGAGGAATCTGACCACCCAGTACTGCTCTGTGCTATGCCATGTGCAACCATGTCTAACCTTGCTGTGGGCAGGGGTCTTGAGATGGCTCAGGGATGTGCCCCTCAGGGGGAGAGAAATCCTAGCCTGCCCTGTCTGGGTTCCCAAGGCCCAGGAGGAATGGGGAGGCTGGTCCTTCTGCTTGGGTAATTAAGAGCCTCCCCCCGCCCCCCCCTAGTCCCACCCTTCCAATCGCGATTCCTTGAGGCCTCCTTCTACCTGAGTACCCCAGTGACTAGTCTGACAGATACTAGCCTTTTCCCAGAGACTCCTTCAACTGCTCTGGGAACCCCCAATACCCCCCAGACTCCCGGGTCTCTCCATCTCTTTGCGCCTGGGGACTTCTTGGATTGGCTCTGCTTCTCACTGTAGACATTCTAAGATCCTTTGGTGTGTTTCAGGGTTGTTCACCGCCAGCCGGCAGGCATACCTCTTTCCAGCATCTTAAGGCTCTGCAGACCCTCGTCGTGTAGCCCTCGGCTCCTGCAAACCGTTCTTAGCTCCCCCTCCCACTGCTCCCCAGCAGACACCCTCGAGCTGTGTGAAATTTACCCTGGACGTTTTTGTCTGCGCTCAGTGTTAAAGTCACTGTCCCCTGCAGATAGCCTTCCCCAGACGTCGCTGTCCCGTTCCTAGGACCCACGCGTATTGTCCTTTTTCACCCTCGACCTTAGGAACCCCGCCGCTATGCTTCTGAAACACTCGGATCGATCTGGAGACCCCCCTCGCTGCGCCTTGCCCTGCTGTCACCCTGCCGGCATTCCCCATGCCAGCAAACGCCCGCTCCCTCCCACTCTCGTGGGTCTCCCCAGCCCTCCGCGACAGGGCGCCCTCCCCTGGGGACGCCGGGGAGGGCCACGTCCCGCCGCCTCTTGGCTGGGCTGCCGCCTGGTGCCCTGCTCCCCGGCGGCGCCCCTCCCCCGGCCTCCCAGCCCCTCCCTCCCCCCACCCTCCGTCTCTCCTCCCTCCTCCCTTCTCCCCGCGCCCGCTCTCTCGCTCGCTCACTCGCTTGCTGGCTGGAGGGTTGGCCGGCAGCTGGCGCGGGCAGTGGCGGTGGCGGCAGCGGCGGCGCGACCGGGATGGGACGGGCGCTGGGGCGCGGGAGCCGCCGTGGCGGCGGGGGCAACGCAACTCTGGCCAAGTGTGGAGCAGCCAGCGAAGGCACGGGGTGTTGATCCTCCGCAGCCCCCAGCTCCCCAGCCGCGCACCGCGGAGCCCGAGAGGGCGCACAGAGGCGCAGCCGGGAAAGCGCCGCCAGCGCCGGGCGCCTGCGTCTGTGAGGAGCTGCGCGCCGGGAGCGAGCCATGCCTGGCGGCCGGGCGTAGCCGCCGGGGGCTGCCCGGGAGCCGCGGGCCTGGCCGGGCGCGCGAGAGGAGCAGCCCCGTGCCGCACCCACCGCGCGCCGAGGACCATGCCGCCCCCGGGCCGGGCGCCGCCGCTCGGGCTCTTGCTGGCGCTGACAGCGCTCCGGTGCCCAGGTAATGCGTTCTCGGACCCCAGCCCCCGGCCGCGGCGCACAAAGTTGGCTCCCTTCTCAAGTGCCTGGCAGCTAGCCTCTCTCACTTGGACAGATTTGAGGAGACCCTGGAAACCTAGGGACCCCCGCCATATCCCTCTTTGCCCAGCGCTAGCGCCGCCCGCCTGTCTCCTCAGTGCCCCAGCCACCCTCTGCGTACCCTTTTAGGACGCACGGGGGCAACGGACTGGGTGCGCTCAGCCTTTCCGGGCGAGTGGGGCGCGCCTCGGCCACCTAGCTCTTCTCGGCTCCCACTTGGAGCAGCATCCCTCCAGGTCCTGGTTCCTGCACGATTTTGCTGTGGGAGGGGGTTGGTAGATCCCTTTTCCGGGTCTCTGGCTCCCCGCAGACGGCCAGTCGTGCGCTCCCAGGACACTTGCTAGGGCCCTATCCTTGAGGTTGTCTCTGCCGGCGCTGTCTGGCCTATCTGCAGCCCCTCCCTGAGCCCCGCGGAGCCCCCATGCTTCCACATTCTTCCCCTAAGACACCCCCCTCCCGCCCCGCCCCAGTGGTCTCCTCCTGGCCGAGGCGCAGCCCCTTGCTTGGCTCCTGGAAACCAGGGCTGCCCCAGCGCCCTGACTCCTACGGCGGGCGGGAGAAGGTAGCAGCGGCCAGTTAGCCTGGGCGTGCAGCACCTGGAACATGGTGATACCCAGAGCCATTGCTTGGCTACCCGGGAGTCAGGCTCCCTTCTGGCAGCGGCACAGCTGTCGCCCCAAAGCCTGGTGAGTGGGTGAGGCATAACGGTCAGGTATGTTCTGTCTCAGCCAGAGTTTGCTGCTCGTTCAGTCTCCCTGATGGGGCTGCACGTTGGTTCTAGAGGAAGCTTACCCTAAGATGCCAGTTCCCACCCCCTCCCCTAGGCACTGCTGAAGCTCCCCAAGGCCTGACTAAAGGAGAACGTTCACTTGCAGCATTTGTGTGCGTTTGGAGAGCACAGTTCTCCAGACCTTTAGAACCAAGACCCCTGATTTGGGAGTAGGCAGCTTTGCTTTAGAAAATTTCTTTCCAATTCCTGTAACAAACAGACCACAAAGGCATGCAACATGCAGTAGAAAAATACGACTTGAACTTTTTCAGCTTTGACTGTCTCGGTGAGGTTGTACTTAGGAACACATCTTGTAAGTCAGCTCGCTGTGTGGTGTGTTTTCATAGAAAAAGTAAACATTGTCTTCTTTTGAATTGCCCTTAAGTGACCTGAAATACTTAATAAAACCATGAACTTGGAGAAAACCTCCTATAGGAGATAGCATCCATGCTGGGCTGCAGCCCGGTCTGGCCGAGAGGGGCATCAGGCGCACGGTGTATGACTCTTCAATCTGCTCAGCTTAGTAAGCTGCTATAGGAGCTGCTTTGCTGTGGCATTTCTCATCGGTGCTTCAGAGGGACTGCTGCTGGGGTCGAGGCTATTTGCTCTTCACAGAAGCCCTGGCACCAGCTTCCGAAAATGCACAGTCCTTTGGACGTGAAAATTGCAGTTTTGTCTCTTATTTTGCTTCTCTGCGGGGGTCTGAGCTTGTCTGAGTGTGCTCATGAGTGAGCGTCGGAAGGCTCTCCAGCAAGCTGCCTGCCTAAAGCTTTGTGAGAGGACATGAGCATCCGGCTATCCCCTTTCCCCCTGGCTGGCAAAGGGAGAGAGTTGGAACCTGGCTCTGGAAGGCCCAGGTCCTGGGAGAGGGGTGCGCCACTCGGAAGCTCGCTGCTGGCCCAGCTCTCCTGAATCTCTGGGGCTGTCGGTCAGGGCCAAATGCTATCAGGGCTGAGTCCCCAGTGCCATCGTCCCTAGGTCCTTCGAAGCACATGTAAGTCTTTCCCCAGTCCCCACCAGGGATATAAAGAGACGACAGTTTGATAACTCTATGTTTAGCACCAGTTAGGAGAGCTGGAAAAACACAAGCTGAATTTCCTGAAAGAGACTTAGCTGTCTGCGCTTGCTTGAAAGGGTCCCAGGTTTGGTGAGCCGGTGCGTCCTCTGGAGTCGGCTGGATTTCTGGATCATTGCGGGCGTTGTTTACCGACCAGGTTTGGCGGAGGCTCCGGGAGAGGGCTGGCAGAGTTCAGAGGTGAAACTGGTCCTCCTCATGCCTGCGGAGGGACTGTCTCCTTGGTGCCCCCACCCTGCGTGGGCAGCTGCCGTGGTAGAGTGTGGTAGGCGTACTTCTTCCCGTCTTGCAAGTGCTTCAACATATGGAACTGCACTTGCTAAGCGTCAGCACAAATCCACTAGCTTATCGGCTCAGGGGCCCCCATTCTTCACACCACTTTTGGACACACTGTGGCTTTGCAGATTAGCTGCCGGCTTCTAACCCCGGCTGGGGAAAGTGGACAGGCCTCAGTCCTTTGACCCATTGTGTTGAGGGTCTATTAAACTGCGGGTTGGTGGGCACTCCTGACAGAGAGGCTGTGGGAACAGCAGAGCCTGCCAGTCGGGTGTTTGGTTTTCTGGAAGGGGGCATGCTGAGCCCCGCCTGGCACCCTGGTCTGGCACATGGCATATTTCTTTTTCATTACAATAGTTATGTTGTGGGGAGGGCTTGCCTGTGGGTGGCGCTGCCTTTTCACAGAGGTGGTGTTAAGAAGTGGGGGGGACCAGTATGCAAATGCAGTTGCCTCCCTGAGTGATTTAATGGCAGTCCCGCGGAGGTTCCCAGAGTAAATCATCGCATTTCCCCGTGGAGGCAGGGAGCCGTGGGGCGTGGGCCTTCTGCATGAACGGCTGTGCTTCGAGGCCACAATGAGGTTGGTGGGTGCCACCATCCAAGGAGGAAAGGAAGCCCCTGGGTGGTTGGCGTGGAGTCCGGGCGGGTGGTCTCTGGACCAGCGAGGCCATTCCCGGGGCCTTGTTCCTGAATGAGCCCCTCGGTTCTGTGCGGTTGGGTGGCTCCTTTCTTCTGCCCTGGATGTGAAATTGAATGGATACAGGGAGGGCACTTTTCCTGCAGAAGCTTTAGGACTCAGCAAATGCCTGGCCTTCCATTCCCCTATTGCCATGGGCTGTGCAGCAGGTGAAGTGGCATCTGTTCCCCTGGTGCCATGGGCAGCACTGTGGGTGAAGGTGGCACTTCCATCACCTGGCCTTCCGTCCCCTCAGTCCTGTGGGCAGTGTTGTGGGTGAAGGCGGTCCCACCAGCCCTTCCTCAGAGTCCGTGAGCTGACTTTGAGAGCAAGGCAGTGACTTACGGCACCTGGTACAGGAGGCCCTGTGCAGATGGAGAAAGGGAACTTGCGTGTGGAGAGTGACCCGCTCAGGGCCACCCAGTGGTCTGGTGTCAGATCAGGCTTGAAGCTCGTACTCCTACATACTCACACTCTTTCTTTCTCCTCTCTTTTGAAACTCCTCCCCGAGGACAGGGGAGCTTTCCTGGTAGGGTTCAGAGTTGTACTGCGGGTTCCGTGAGGGGACTGCAGCTCCACTGAGGGGAGCAAAAGGTGATGAAAGTGACAGCTGCTAGGCTTGGCCCATGTCACACTGGCCAACCTGGAAAGGCAGGGGGCGAGTCGCGGTAATGCTGAGGGCCGTAATGGGGGCCAGCCTCTGTCACTTCAGTGTGCTGGAGGCACCATCCCCTCGCTTGTTTGATCACTATTGGATGCTTACTGGCCTGGCAGGTGGGCCCTCTGACCAGGACAGGTGAGGCTGTTGAGGTTCAGAGATGTTAAGAGACTTCCCCAAGGTCACACAGCATTAACATTCCCAGTAAGGTTCCAGTTGGAGCTGACCCACCACTGTATAGCCAGCCTGCTCCCCAGAGCCTCTCACAGGATGGTGAGGACGGACTTCTGGACAAGGTGGTGGCCTTTTTTTGAGCTCCTTCGCTGCTCCTTTGCTGGAGGCTTCAATTTCCTTTCTGCTCTCTCTCTGAGTCACAAATAAATCTATTTATGCCAGCTGAAGTTTTAGAGCTGCAGATGGAAGTCAACTTTGCAAGGCACGCAGGAACCCTTTAGAATTCTGGGCCCTTGATGGATGCTTTGGTTAGAGACGTAGGTCTCGTCCACAGGCTCTGACACTCCAATGTGCCCCAGAATTAGGGGTCACAGAGCATCTGACCTGGGTCTGGAGCTCAGAGTGTCTTCTCAGCCACTTATAGATAGTATGTGTCTCATGGATCTTCAGCAACCGTAGTGGGGTAGGAAGTTGTATTAGCTCAGTTTTACAGATAAGGAGACCGAGGCCCAGAGAGTACATGTGACTTGTATGTACAAAGTGATGGAGCCACAGAGCCATGGCACTCAGTGTGAACTCAGGGTGTGCCTGTCTGAATCCAGGCTCTTAGCCTCTCCTTTTCTGGGAGTGGCCACTGAAGCATGTGGGAAATTTATTGGATTTCAAGATTGCTTCGGGTCATGGGGATTCAGGGAGTCTCTTGAGCTGAGGGCAAAGTTGGGTCTTTTGTGAAAAACCTGTTTTGGGAAATTTTTCCTTCTCTAATGTCAGCCTGGAAACCCTGGTGGCATAGTGGTTAAGTACTATGGCTGCTAACTAGGAGGTCAGTAGTTCAGATCTGCTAGGTGCTCCTTGGAAACTCTAAAGGGCTATTCTCCTCCATCCTGTAGGGTCACTGTGAGTTGGAATCAACTTGAAGGCAGGGCGTTTGGTTATTTGGTAATGTGAGCCTCCCCAGCCAAGAGCTCTGGGTTGTGGTGGCAGGGAAAGGCTTGGCGTTTGGGAAATATAGCTGACACGCAAGGTCAGTAGGGGGCTGGGGGACTGGGTTTCCTCCCCAGGTTCCTCTTTATTCCCTCATTTAAAAAGCAGGTGAGGTCACATCACAGTCAGGCTTCTGGTCCTCTCCAGAAATTGGGAGACCTGGCAGCACTGGCCTAGCTCCTTGGCCCTTCTGAGACTTGATTTCCCCTTCTGTAAAATGGGCCCTGACCTCCCCTGTGCTGTCAGTCTCCTCACAAGGCTGTGACTCCAACCAGAAAGAGGTTTGTACCCCAAGTCCATGGCCCCTGGACACTCTGCTAACTCAGAACTGAAGCGTCCCCAAGTCCAGCTTTCAGTCAAAGACTAAACCCACTAAAACCTACCGCCATGGAGTTGGGTCTGACTCACAGCGACCCTGTAGACGAGACAAGTCTGTGGAAGAAGCAGTAGCACGTGTGAGGAGCAGGAGTCTCAGTTCAGTCAGGCATTCGAGACCCAGTGGGCAATGCCCTTCCAAAAGGAAAGACAAGGCGACAGGAAGGGGCAGGTAACCTGGACGAATGGAAACAGGGAATCTGGGGGGAGAAAGGCGGAGAGCGCTGACCCTTTGGAGGGATTACAACCAGTGCTGCAGAACCATTTGTGTATAAAGCTTTGAGTGGAAAATGAACTTGTACTGCAAACTTTCACCTCAAGCATTAAAATACAATAGTGAGAAGAAAGAGGTTTGTGAACCACAGCAGTGTGCAGATGATGGGTGGAGGTGCCAGGTCTGGACTGGGGGTCTCTTGGGCGGGAGGCGGGGGTAAGAAGAGGGGCTTTCTTCTGCTTCCCTGCAATCATCAGAGCCTTTACTAGAAGGCTTAGGAAGCCTTGTCTGTCTACCAAGCAGATTCTCATTTCAGGATTTCCCTGAATTCTTGGGGGTGAGTGTGTGAGGTTAGGGGCAGTTTGTGTCTCAGTTGGGAACACTGAGCTGCAGGCAGGGTAAGGCCTTGTCACCGGAGCCCTTGGCTGCTCTCTCTCCTGCCCTAGAGGTGCTTTGTCATGAGGCTTTGCCTCAGTGTCTCCACCACTGGGCTTAACTGCCTGTGATCTCAGGGGCTTGCATTCTGGGGCAGGCTGGAGACAGACAAGACACCAGCAGATACACAAGCAGGAAAATTACTGACAGTAATTTATGATCCCTGTATTCAAATATGGAAACCCTAGTGGTATAGTGGTTAAGTGCCATGGCTGCTAACCAGGTCAACAGTTCAGATCCGCCAGGCGCGTCTTGGAAACTGTATGTAGCATTTCTATCTACTCTGTTCTGTAGGGTTGCTAGGAGTCGGAATTGACTTGATGGTCATGGGTTTGTTTTTTTTGGTTATAGTCAAATCCTGAAAAACTTCTTGGAGGTGGTGGCCATTATTTGAGACGAATGATCAGAAGGAGACAACCTGGAGAAGGGTGCTTCTGGCAGAAGGAATGTTATGCCCCCCCCAGAGTCCTTTGCATAGTCCCTGGAGCACAGCACGTGCTCTAGAAATGCTCACTCTTTCTCTCATCTGCTCTTTTGACAGACTTATACTCATCAGTGCTGGGTGCTGGATTCACAGCAGGGAACAAAGCAGACAAGTCTCCTGCCCTCCAGGATCTGTCCTTCTGGTGGGGCAGTGGACAGACAAAAACCTAATTTAGTGCCCGATGGTCGCTGTGGTTAAGAGCTCATCTTCTGATCAAAAAGTCAGCGGTTTGAATCTACTGGCCACTCCCTGGGAATGCCGTGGGGCAGTTCTGCTCTGTTGTGTAGGGTTGCTGTGAGTCAGAATAGACTCAGCGGCAGAGGGTTTCTTTTTTGTGTCTGGTCACAGGCATCATGGGAAGAAATCAGTGGGGACCTGGGTCGTTTTTACTCTCCATCCGTGTGCCTCATTTGTATGTTCTGTGTTAGGGGTTGGGTGTCCAGTGTCTGCTCTATGCCAGGGAAGGAGAGGAGGAACCCAGGTACTTTGGGGTGGACTTCTGGCAGCTTCTCTTGCCCGCGCTTCCTGGTTCCACAGTCAGGGCCATTGGAGCTGTGTGCCTGACGCCTGACTGCTTAGCTGTTCAATACCACCTCGTTATGTTTTGGCCCCAAAAGAGTTACAGAAAAAAATCAATCGAGTCCAATCTGGTTTGCTGTGTTTTATGACTGAGGGAGACAGTGTGTCCAGAGCAGCCCTGGGCTCCTAGTCGTGCCATGTTAGCCTGGATTAACCACTGCGGGCCCGCCTTGTCGCGGCTGCGCCCCAGAGCCAAGAATTCAGAGCTGAGGAAGGGTGACTCAGTGTCAGCTTGGTATTCTGAAGGTCTCCCCTCCAGACTCTAAAATGCTTCGGAGCAAATGGCCACAGAGGAATGCTGCCGCGGCGGCAGCCGTGCTCCGGCTGACTCCACAGGCTTT
Organism: Heterohyrax brucei; assembly: GCA_028571685.1. Classification (NCBI taxonomy): domain Eukaryota; kingdom Metazoa; phylum Chordata; class Mammalia; order Hyracoidea; family Procaviidae; genus Heterohyrax; species Heterohyrax brucei. The sequence continues at coordinate 5,376,436 of CM053160.1, read as the reverse complement.
CGGGGGGGTGGGGCTGGGGGGTGCCACGCTTTGTCTGCAGATCTGGGGAGTGGCGGCTGGTGCTCCCTGCCTCAGCTCTTGGAATCTGGACTCTGTCTCCTAGGACATGTTTACAGCTTTCATCAGCAGCTGTCCCTGTGTAGCTGTGCCATTTGCTGCTGCAGGTGCTGGCTCTCTAGGGAGGAGGGCCATGGGGCTCCTGGGAGGAGGAGTGGGGGCTGTGGGGGGCTCCTTGGCAGAGGGGTGAGGGCTGTTGGGGGGGCCCTTGGCAGAGGGGTGGGAGCTGTGGGGGGCTCCTGGGCAGAGGAGTGGGGGCTGTGGGGGGGCCTGGGCAGACAGGTGGGGGCTCCTTGACAGAGGGGTGAGGGCTGTTGGGGGGGCCCTGGGCAGAGGGGTGGGAGCTGTGGGGGGCTCCTGGGCAGAGGAGTGGGGGCTGTAGGGGGGCCTGGGCAGAGAGGTGGGGGCTCTGGGGGCTCCTTGGCAGAGGGGTGAGGGCTGTTGGGGGGGCCCTGGGCAGAGGGGTGCTGTGGGGGGCTCCTGAGCAGAGGAGTGGGGGCTGTGGGGGGGCCTGGGCTCAGAGAAGTGGGGGCTGTGGGGGGCTCCTTGGCAGAGGGGTGAGGGCTGTTGGGGGAAGCCCTGGGCAGAGGGGTGGGAGCTGTGGGGGGCTCTTGGGAAGAGGGGTGGGGGCTGTGAGGGACTCCTCAGCAGAGGGCCGGAGGCTGTGGGGGCACCTGCCAGATGATGGGGACGTTGTGGGAGTGGGAAGCTTTGCTGTGTCTCTGAAGGAGATAGGAGCTGTTGGCAGGTTTGAGCGGAGTAGGGAGACTCTGAGGAGGCCTCTGCGTGGTCTGGGTGAGCCGTGTTGGGGGCTGGAAGGTCACGACGGGGAGGTGGTTGGGTCTGGGTTTTGTGGAAGGCTGAAGCACAGGACTGGACTCATGGGTGGGCTGGATTCTCTCAGTAAACACCCAGCAGCTTCCTACTATGTGCCTGTTCCTGTTCTCGGAATCAGGGCCAAAGCACCGTTTGTTGGCCGTGTGGTTAATATACAGAAGTCACACTGGGCATCTGGCTTTTTCTCTTGTACAGCATCTTCCCTTCAGCCCTGGGGAGAAGGTTAGCAGGTGGGGCTGAATGTCCACCTAAGGTGCAGATAACCGTGCATCCCTGCGGAGATCAGTGGTGAGAGATGATAGGTGCAGAATGCTTGGCACAGTGCCTGGCAGGTGTGATAAGTACTCGGTGAATGCTGGTGATGATCAGGAAACAGAGGCTATGTTACACTGTTTGCAAGCGGAGGAGGTAGGATTTGAACCTTGACCTATCCAACTGAGTTTGGTGCCTTTTTTCCTCCTTGTGGACTCACTATTGTTAAAAGAAAAAAAAAAACAAACCCTTTCCATGTAACGATGGGATGATTCTGGCACAGTTTATCTTTGTTTTGCAGGACGGGTGTACTTGCTTTTCCTGGTGGATGTGTAGGTGAAAAGTTGGATGTCAATCAATCAAATGGTATTTTCTCCCATCAACTTCCATGACATTTTCCCCCTGCCATCAAGTTGATTCTGATTCATAATGACCCCATAATGTCAGAGCTGAGCTGCCCCATAGGGTTTCTGGGGCTGCAGATCTTTTCAGCAGATGGGTTTGAACCCCTGTCCTTTTGGTTGGCAGCTGAGTGCTTTAACCACTGTGCAACCAGGTCTTCTTAAATAACATTTTAGAGATGTACAGATTGTATCTGATGCTGTAATGGGCTTGGCTTCTGACCTGTTGCCTTTTGTTTTCTGCACCCCCACACCAGGGGTTGGCAGACTGTGGACTACGGCCCCCATGCCGCCTTCTGTCACATTCTTTTGTAAATAAAGTTTTATTGGGTGGGCTGGATTCTCTCAGTAAACACCCAGCAGCTTCCTACTGTGTGCCTGTTCCTGTTCTCGGAATCAGGGCCAAAGCACCGTTTGTTGGCCGTGTGGTTAATATACAGAAGTCACACTGGGCATCTGGCTTTTTCTCTTGTACAGCATCTTCCCTTCAGCCCTGGGGAGAAGGTTAGCAGGTGGGGCTGAATGTCCACCTAAGGTGCAGATAACCGTGCACAGGCGTTCCTTTTTGTTCCTGCATTGTCTGTGGCTGCTTTCACCAAAAAATGGCAGAGTTGAGAATACGCGAAAGAGATCATATGCTCTACAAAGCTTAAACTACTTATTGTCTGGCCCTTTTACAGAAAACATTAACCTCAGATGGTCAAGCAGGGGTAGTATTGGGTGAATGTATGTTTACAGCACCCTGGCTGTGGTCCACAACAAACCCACTACTGTTGAGTTGACACAACTCATGGTGATCCCGTAGGAGAGAGTAGAACTGCCCCATAGGGTTTCCAAGGCTATAATTGTCACGGAAGCCGATGGCTGCATCTTCCTTCAGAGGAGTGACTGGTGAGTTCCAACCACTGAGCTTTCGGTTAGCAGCTGTGTGCTTTAACCACTGAGCCACCAGGACACCTTGGTCAAGAACAAAAAGGACCTCTTTTTAATGTCTAAAAAATTGCCCAGCTCATCTGAATGAGAAGAATTATGGGTTGGGTATCTGTTGGTTGAAAAAGAAAAACATATTGATCAAAAGTTGCCTTCAGTTCAGTAAGGCTTTTGAATGAGTGGGTTTGGTAATTACAGTCGTGTTTATGTAACGTTTTAAAAATAGTAGCCCGTGTGTGCAAGACGTTTTTCTCTCCACAGGCAGAGCTCTGTGGTCTCACTGATCAGAAGGCCCCTTGATGGAAAGTAGTATTAAAGGAACGCACTGGTGAGTTGTTTTAGTCTCCGAAGGGCTTCCTTCGGTGCAGCTCTGTGATGCCCTTGTTTTTATTAGGTTGTTTTTGACAGTGAGTGTGACCTTCTCTGTGTCTGTCTTGGACCCCAGGTATATGTTTTAATGCTGAGTTGGCATACCTGTGAAGATGGTGTACCAAAAGCAGAGGTATACTGCTGTATTGGTCTAGATTCTCTTGGTTGCAAGGGGCAGAAATAGAAGTTTACTGAGTCCCAGAGCTGGGAAGTTCAAGGCTGCAATGGCTTCAGGCGTGGCTGAATCCAGGGTCTTATCACTGTCCTAATGAGGGCTGCTGCTCTCTCTCTTTGCCTGTTAGTTCTCTTTTCCTCGTGTTGACCTAGTTCTCAGATAGGCTCTCTCCACCTGCTGCACAGTCAGCCCCAGGCTTTCTTCTGATCAGCCAAAATCGATGATCTCTTTCCTCATGGTTACAGCAAGAGTCCCAGGACTGACTTCTTTTTTTAAAATTTATTTTTATTGTGATTAAGTGACAGTTTATAGTCCAAGTCAATTTGCCGTGTAAAACCGTAGACACATGCTTCTATGCGGCTCTGCCTGCTCTCCTCACCCATGACAGCACACTCCTCCTGTCCACCCTGTACTTCTGGTATCCACTTAACCAACTCTTGTCATCCCCTCTTCCCCCGCTGCTCTCATCTCTAGAGAGGAACTATATATACATGGGTATACACACATAGCCAAGCTGAGTGCCGTCGAGTCAACCATGAGTTGGATACACACATATCTGTGTATATGTACATACATACATGACATATATGTATGTATATATAAACATATATGTATATGTTGCACCAAAAAGTACACATATTACCCACATCGCTCTGTGTCCCACAGTCTAGACCAGTCTTTGAAGAGCTGGCTTCAGGACTGGTTTCAGCTCTGGGCTAGCAGCAAGCCCAGGGGCCATGATCTCAGGGGACCTTCCAGGATGTCAGAGCGTCAGGTCTGCTTTTTTAATAGAGTTCTGGCTCTGCATTCCCCCCCCTTTTTTTTGTGCTTTGTCAGAGACTCTGCATTGTCTTCCCTGCCATGACAATCCTTGGTGGTGGATGGGCACCATCTAGTTCTTCTGGTCTCATGCTGGTGTATTCTCCCTGTCGTATGGTCCCTTGTGTCTCCTGGACTTATATTTTCCTCATGTCTTTGGTGTTCTTGCTTTTCATCTGCTCTGCGTGGGTTGGGGCCGATTGATGTTCCTTAGATGGTAGTTTGTTGGCTTTTAAGACCCAAGGCACCACTCACCAATATGGGATGCAGAACAATTTCTTAGGAAAAAACTGGTCATGCCAGCTGACCTCAGTGTTCCCTGAAACCGTGATCCTGAGACCCCATCCCTGCTACTGTGACAGGAGTGACTTAAAAAAAAATTGTGGTAAAAATATATGTGAGAAAACATTTGCACAGGACTGTCATGTGACTGGGAAAGGTGCACTGTTTGGATCCGTATTTGTTGTCCTGGGGGGGGTGTCCGTGACTTCACTGCCAAGAGGAAAAAGTGAGCTTCGAGGCAGCTTTTACTTCTTTATTGCACAGTGCCGTTTAGAAAACAAGGACCAACCCCAAAGTCCCTTGTGCGTGTTTGCTAGCTAAGATTTATATAGCGCACTCTGTGGGCCAGTTACCATTACAAGCAGTTTTATGTACATCAGCTAGCTTAATCCTTACGATGACATCAGGAGGTGGATGGGCACTATTATTGTCTTGCTGTATGCATTTTATAGAAAAGGAAGTCGCGGTAGAGAGAGGTGAGGGCTTAAGAAATGTAGTTTTCCTTAGTCGTAGGAAAAAAATGGAAAATGTGGTGAATGCATAACGGTATGTCTGCTACAATTTTTAAAATGGTTTAAGCATGTTACAGATAGGTCTGAAGTTCCTTTTGACTAATCTCTTGTCCTCCCAAGAGGTCTTCACTGTCACTGGCTTGCTGTGTATCCTTGCCCCTAGGAAACGCAGGGCATAACACTGATGTTTCTTTTGTACACATAATGTATTATCTCTCCTCACATTATTTCACACATATTCCACGTACACACAAAACTACCTGATACTTTTGAACTACTGTGTAGTAGTCCATGAATATATCCATGAATGTATCAAGATGTATTTAGTGATTTCCTTTGCCTCATAAGGTGGGGTATTCAGTAAACACAGAAAGGGGGTTCAGAAGTGTTGGCACTGTGCAGAGGTCAGTGCCATACCAGGAGCTCCAGACGTTTGGAGAAGAGCCAGGGGATGACTGAGTAGTAGCGGACGGGAGAACTGACCCTTGAGGAAGCTGAGTTAATAGAGAAATGTGGAGCCTGGTGCAGCTGAGAGGCGGGGAGAAGGGGGTGATGGGGATTGGTTCTTAGGACCCAAGGCTCCTGCCCAGGAGATTGCCTTCTGAGGGCAGGAACTGGTGGCTGCCCCTCACTGTTCTGTGCCCAGGGCTCCTGGAGAACTTGGAATGCCAGTCCATCTACCTGTGGCCTGAATACAGATTCTTGCAGCTTCTATCTAGGAAAAAGGTCACCTGTCCCCTGTACCCTGGTCTGTGTATCTGCAGCCACAAACACTTTTCTCTCTAGAAAGCACCGTGAATTTATGATAGAATTTTTATTTCCTCATGATATTTTTTCCTCCTTTCACTCACCCACCATTGTGTTTCTTTCAAATTTATGGGCTGAGCTGTTAACAGGGTCTGCATATTTCAGGAGGTGGAGTGCTGATCGGGGGAGACACCAGCCCCTGTGTTTGCACCGCCTGCCTTCACAGCCGCGCCAGAGCAGCCCAATCTTCCTACCTGATCAATTTTCCTGTCATCCGGATCAGTTCAGAGGAGCGACTAAACTCATCTTCTCTCTCATTGAAATGCAGAGGGCAGTCGGGGGAGGGAGGGAAGCTGGGGTTTCTTTCTCACCTCTTCCTCCCTTTTGGGGTTCCCTCACTCCTCCTCTTCCCTGTCTTTCTTTGTGAGGGTCTTTAATAGGCGTTTGAGAGAGGGGGTGAACCCAGGGAGCACTTCCTGTCAGCCTGTTGTCTCTGTTTGCTACTGTCGGTGTCATCCCCCAGCAACTTCCTCTTGCTAATGGTTTCAGGTGCATCCCTGAGGGGAAGGGTGTGAAGTCAGGGACCGCAGGGCCCTGGTTCCAATCCCAGCTCCCCCACTGGCTGGCTCTGTAACTTTAGGTGAGTTACTTAACTTCTCTGTGCCTTAGCGTCCTCCTCTGCGAAGTAACTGTGGTTACGTGCTTGGCTGCTGACCAAAAAGGCCAGCAGTTCAGATTCACCAGCGGCTCCTTAGAAACCCCGTGAGGCAGTTCTGCTGTGTCCTGTAGGGTCGCTGTGAGTTGGAGTCAACTCGACGGCGACAGGTTTGCTTGGTTTGGGGTTTACCTGTTGGAACGTTTTGAGCATTGAGGGTGGTGCGGTTTGCGGAGATCTCAGCACAGTCTTTGAATTCACATGGGTGCTGAGTACATGTAGCAGCCACAGCAACCCTCTTCCTTGCTCAGTGGCTGTTCAGTGAGCACATCCTCTGTGTCCCAGGATGCGTTCTTGTGACTTTGATCATCTGTTCTCACATGCTGTTTCCTATTCAAATCTTGTCATGTTACAGTGGTTGTCTGCTAGGTTTACCTCCCTCTGAGAACAACACCCTGGCTACTTTCTGCAACGCCCCTTCTCCGTGCTCTGAGGTCACGTGGCTCGAGCACCACTAACCTTCTTCCCGGCCCCACTGCGGGTGCTCAGGACTGGCATCTGACCAGCCAGTACATCTCATCCCTCAGGCCTTAGAGATTGGACCATGGTTGGGCACATGACCAAAACTGGGCCAATGAGGACCAGCCTTGGGATTTTTGTTGAAAGCACTTTTTCTTTTTACCACTGAATTTGATAAATTGGTACAGCACGATCCTGGATGTATTAGTATTGCCGTATAACAACTTACTACAAACTTACTGGTTTATAACAACGTACATTTGTTATCTCATAGTTTCTGTGGTTTGGGAACCAGATGCCCTTGCCTGACAGTGCCCCCTATCTCAGCAGGCTGAGATCAGGGTATTTGCCAGGCCTGGGTCTCATCTGAAAGCTTGACTGGGGAAGGTTGTAGTTCTGAGCCCACCTGGTTATTAGCAGGAGTCCTTTGTTGTGGGCTTTGGAACAGGGGTTCTGTTTCTTTCTGGCTGTTGGCCAGAGGCTGCCCTCAGTGCCCTGCAGGGGCCTTGCCACACAGCAGGTTACAGCCTCTCGTAACCTAATCATGGAAGTGGTCACTCCTCAGTGCTGAGGTATTGTGTTGCTTAGAAGGAAGTTACTGAAGGGGAGAGGATTACACAAGGTTGTGAATGCCTGGAGGTGGGGATCTCTGGGGGTCATCGTATTGGAAGCTGCTTACCATATTAGAGCTGCTTGTGAGGGAAGGAGCGTGGCGGTACACAACATAGTGACAATGTGGGAAGGGTTTCTTGGTGTCCTGTTTGAGTACCAAAAATTAGCGTTTTCTGATGTGACCTTTATTATGAACTTCCCCAGCATGTGAGCCAGTACATTTTTTTATTTTTTAACGAAGCTGTTGTGAGTTACGTTTCTGTCACTTGCAACCAGGAGAGTTCTGATGAAGTCTTGTGAAAGTTTCTGAGATGCTTTTTCCTGGCAGCGACCTCCTCGTTCTTCAGGCCGTAGGCATTCTGCCTGCCGGACTACAGTCTAGGCTGGAGGATGTGCACAGGTCTCGTCTCCCGAGCTGAGTTCATCGGGGGCGAAGTTGCGTGAATGTTTTTTATTCCCCTTTGTGCTTTGCTTCAGTGCGCAGAAGGCTGTCAGACACAGAGTAGATGACATCTGCCGGTGATTACCGATAGAAGAGGCCTCTCCTCGTCCTCCGCCTCTCCCCCTGCCAATCAAAAATGTTTGAAAAATTATCCTCCTCTACTGCACCTGGCTTATGGCTGGAAAGCCAAATGTCAGATAAAAATATTGTTGATCCCACCTCTGAGAGACTCTGCCTGGCTGCACAGAGAAATCCCCGTGACGGTGTAAGTCTTACAGCGCAGTTGGGCCGTCCTAACAGAACGACAAACCACAGGAGATGGAATGATCAGAGGAACACTTCGCTAATTGTCTTAAGGTTTTAGATTTTAATTATTCTGTGATGATCATAGGGGCCCTGGTGGCACAATGGTTAAGTGCTCAGCTGCTAACTGAAAGATTGGCCGTTTGAACCTAACCGGTGACTCTGAGGGAAAGACCTGACGACCTACTCCCGTAACAGATTGTTGCTGTGATTCGGTCCTGACTCATAGCCACCCTGTGTAAAGCAGCACAAGCCCTGTCCAGTCCCCCACCATCCTCACAGACGTTGTCGTTCTGGAGCCCATTGATGCAGCCACTGTGTTAGTCCATCTCAATGAGGGTCTTCCTCTTTTTCGATGACCCTCTACCAAGTCTGGTGTTCTTCTCTAGCGCCCAGTCCCTCATGCTAGCATGTCTAGAGTACGTAAGATGAAGCCTGACTCTGCGCATTTCTAAGGAGCATTCTGGCTCTGTGTCTTCCAAGATAGATTGTGTGTTCTTTCGGCAGTCATTGGTATAGTCGGTATTCTTCGCCAGCGCCGTGATTCCAAGGCATCAGTTCTTCTTTGGTTCTCTTGATTCATCATGCAGCTCTCACATGTGTATAAACTGACTGAAAACGCCACAGCTTGGGTCAGGCGCCCCTTACTCCTTAAAGTAGTGATGTCTTGGCTTGTGAACACTTTGAAGAGCTGTTTGCAGGAGGTTTGCCCAGTGCAGTACATTTGTTGTCTGACTTCCTGACTTACTGCTTCCGTGGGTGTGGATTGTGCAGCTCAGTAAAATGAAATTCTCGACGACTTCAGTCTTTTCTCTGTTTATCGGGGTGTTGCTTAGGGGTCTGGTTGGGAGGATTTTTGTTTTCATGGTATTGAGGGGTCATCCACACTGACGGCTATGGTCTCTGATCTTCATCAGTAAGTGCTTCAAGTCCTCTGCCCTTTCAGCAAACGAGATTGTGTCAGCTGTAGAATGCAGCTTGTTCACGAGCTTTCCTCCAATCCTAATGTGCCGTTCTTCTTCTTCATATAGTCAAGTCTCTTGGATTATTTGTTTGAATAGTGTAGTGAAATGACACAATCCTGAGGCACACCTTTCCTGCATTTAAACCATGCACTATTCCCTTGTTCTGTTCAAATGACTGCCTATTGATCCATTTACAGATTCCTCATGAGCACAGTTAAGTTTTCTGGATTTCCCATTCTTTGCAGTTTTATCCACTATTTGTCATGGTCCACACGGCAGAATGCCTTGTTGTTAGGGGTCATCAAGTCGATTCAGATGCATAGCGACCCCATGTGACAGATAGAACTGCCGTCTAGGGTTTCCTAGGCTGTAATCTTTATGGAAGCAGATCACTAGATCTTTCTTATGTGGAGCTGCCACGTGGGTCCTAAATGCCAACCTACTGGCTTTGCAGCTGCCTTTCATGGAGGGCTCTGTGTGCCAGGTAGTATGCTCAACCCTCCTCTCCAAGCGCTGTGGGTGAAGGAGGAGCTTGAGGCTTTGGGAAGATGGGATGTGGCCCCAGCGGCTGGGGGCATACCTGGTCCCCTTGGCCTCCGTCTTTAGCTCTGTGGGGTCTCAGGATGGCGGCTTCCGAGTAGTTGCACTCCTTACCCAGGCCTTGTATGTGTGCCTCAAGAGGATAGCCAGCTGGAAGCTCTGTCACCTTTTGTGATCTAGCCTCCCACGTCACTTGGGGGCCACTTTGTAACCCTAATATCTTGCAACATATTTTCCCCTTTTCAAAATGTTTAATTTACAGCTTCACATAACTAATGCTGTAATGATACTCTAAATAACCTGTAAGTGTTTTTTACTGCACCAACTCCTCTGGCTTCTGCACTGGCCTTTTTCCAAAGGGGTGCAGAGCTCCCTCAGCTCCTGTGACCTTGGTCTCCCTCTTCTTCCTTGCTCTTCTGAGAAATGTCCTTCAGCACGGACAATAGCAGCTAGGAAGGCTGCCTGGCATTGTGTGTGCCCACAACTTTCTGTCTTGCTCCTTACCTCTGAGTGAATTTGGCAGGCTAGTTTCACTAGCTGAGGGGTTTTTGTATAAGTTTTGTCTTTGCCTGTTACGAACATGCAGGTTAGAGTCTGGGTGGCTGACATACGTATCTGCAGTTTAATTGAACAGTCTCTTGTGACTGTTCTGTGATGTGTACAGTTATCTGTGGGCTATGTGCTTAGAAACATGAAGTATTTCTTGTTGAAATGATACATAAACTCTGATGTAAAAATTGTCTGAGACTCCCTGGGAACAGCCTGCGTTGCTGTCGAGTCTCCGGTGGTCTCAGACCTCCTAATAAGCCTCGTTCTCTTTCTAACTTGGAGTGTGTTTATTGGCTTGACTGCTCCAGGGCACAGACCCAAATCAGGTGACAACATCCCCTGCATTTTACTCAACCTGATGTTGTTGGCTGCTGTTGAGTTGGTCCCCTGACTTGTGGTGACCTGTGTCCAGCCAGCTGAAAGGCTATTCATCAGTCCTGTGCTGTCACTGTGGTCATCATTGCTGACTGGTGTAAGCAGACCGCCAGGCCGGCCTCCCTAGTCCGTGTTGGTCTGGAAGCCCTAGTGAAGCCTGTTCAGCATCACAGCAACACGCGGGCTGCCAGTGACCGACGGGCAGTGGCCGCCCATGAGGCCTGCTGGTGGGGAATAGAGCCCAGATCCTCTGCATGGAAGTGAGCTTTCCACCACCGAACCACCACGGCCTCTTTACTCCTCTAATGGGCAGCCCCTAATCAAGGGGAGGGGACGCTGGCTCCCTCTTTGGGGCAGGGGAGTGGCAGAGAATTTACAGACAGATGCAAAGCCCTCACAAGTGCTGTGGTGAAGGCTTTCTGCCAGTAGGCCACCTGCAAGCGAGGACTAACTGTGACCTCACCTAAGAGACCCCTGACACTGAATAACCCAATCCAGGCTGGGATGGAATAGAGGCAGGAAGAGGGGATTTCTGGCTCCTGGATTCATCTGGAAGGTGTGGGCGGTGGGGCGGGAGGTGGGGGATGGGTGCGGGACTGCCCGGGCCCCCCAGCTGGGAGGCAGTGCTCCTGCAGACTTGTTTCATTTCCCCCGCCTTGTAATGATGTTCCTGTCATCTTCCTCAGAGGTGCCAGATGTCCCCAGTGGGCTTTTCTGTTGTGTGGCTCAAGGACTCTGACTGATGTTGGGATCCCAGCCCTCTTTGGCCCTGCTCCAGGAGAGGAAGTAGGCTTGGTCTGGGGTTTGGGTCCTGGATCATGCAGCAACTTCCACTCTACTGTCCTGGGGGTGCCTTGGAAAACTAGCTGCTGTGGAGTCAGTTCTGCCTCCCGGCAGCCTCATATGTGCCAGAGCTGGACTCCACGCCATGGGATCTTCAGGGGCCAGCTCTTCAGAAGCAGATTGCCAGGCCTTTCTTCCGAGGCTCCTTTGGCTGGACTTGAAACTCCAACCCTTCCTTGAGCAGCACCGTTTGTACCTCCCATACTCCCTCCCACTAGCTGGCCACCTCCTACCAGACACTGCTCATTCCCTCTGCCCCTTCACAAGGGGTTCAGTGTGAGTTGTTGACGTTTTGGGACTGTGGCAGCCGGCTGCTTCCATCACAGTGAGAAACTTAAATTAGAATATTAATTTCACCTGGGGCTTGGGCACATTGTTTTTGGGCAAAGGACCTATTTAAAAGGGGAAGAATGTAGTCGGCTCCTTCCTTCTGTGCTTTTTCCTGGTAGTGCCCAGGAAGAGTGAGCAGGTTTTACAGTCGGCCACTGGCCTATTCCTGGGAGCTGCGCTCTGCCAGCCCCTGCCTCCAGTGTCAGGAACGCGTGTGACCTTCTGTTTCAGCAGCATCAACCTGCAGCCCACAGCCAGATATAGCCCTTGGGCATATCTGTCTGGCCAGCGCACTGCTTTAATCGTTTTGGGGCCAGTGTTTAAGAACTGGAAGCTCCAATATTGAGGTCTGGCTTTCGGCTTCTTTTTGAAAAGCAGAAGAAGGGCCAGCAGTGGGTCCTCCTGCCCGTAAAGCACCCCCTACAGTCTGATACATTCTCCATCCCACTCAACAGATAGTATTCACCACCTGTTATGTTTGTGGGAGCCCTGGAACCGAGTGGATGGTGATGAGTTTGGTGTCTTTTGGTGACTATGTGCCAGAGCCCTGGTGGCTTAGAGGTTAAGAGCTTGGCTCCTAGCTAGAGGGTCAACAGTTCACATCCGTCAGGTACTCTCTGGAAACCCTCTGGGGAAGTTCTACTCTGTCCTAGAGGGTCGCTATGAGTTAGAACCGAGTCAGTGTCATGTAACAGCAGTGAAGGGGCCAGGCAGTGGTGGTGCAGGTGTTAAGTGCTTTGTTGCTAACCGAAAGGCTGATAGTTTGAACCCATGAAGCTGCACTGTGGGAAAAGACCTGGCTGCCTGTTTTTAAAGCTGATGGCCTAGGAAGCCCTGTGGGGCCATTGTACTCTGTCACATGGGCTCACTATTCACAGTCATTCCCGTCTCCTCCTCCCCGAGCCCAGAGCAGCTCCACGTCTTCATTCCATCTCCGGCTTTGTGTGTTCTGGGCATTCTGTACATGCGGAATCACACCATACCTGTCTGCTGGAGGTGGACTGCTAAGCATCATGTTTGGGAGTTCCATCGATGCTGTAAGTGTGTGTTAGAACGTCATTCCTTTTTCTGGCTGACTAGTACTCCGTGGCATGGATAAGGAGTTTGGCTTTTTCCTAGGAGCAGTGGGGAGCCACTTGGGGGATCTTTGGAGTGTGGTGCTTTCTTTCTGTAGCCACAGTGTTGCTGGAAATGGGCCCCATCTCAGAGCTCAACAGGAAACAGGGTTTCTTCTCCCGATTAGTGGAAGACCATTTCCAGCTTTGCCTCTGGTCTGAGGGGCTGGGCCATCCCAGTTGCTGTACCTGGTCCTTGAATGCCCCTTCATACCATCAGCCTGAGCACCCCAGGACCCCCCTCTGAATCAGTGCAGGTGGGATACCCTGTGCTCTGGCTCCTGGGTGCTCGTGATTTACACATGGGTGCTCGTGATTTACACATGGCCTATTGTGGGGAGAATTGGTTTGCTCTGGCTGGGGTGCTTCAGCTGGGTGGAAGGGTGGATTTATATTCAGATACCGCTTGTACCCGCCTGGGAAGCTGGAACCAGCAGGTGGTGGCAGGAGGCTGAGGACTAAAGAGAGAAAAAAGGAACATGAAAACCTCAGCCAGTCAGAGGCCTGAGTAAGATCTAGGAGCATCACTCTGTTTGTAAATGAACCCCAGAAGCTGGCCTGGCTGTCTGTGGACCTAGTGGGTGCAGTGTCTGAAAATGGGGCACCGAGTTCTCGGATAGAAGCCCTATGGTGGTGCAGTGGGTTTTCTGGGGCTCCTTTGTCCTGGCCTGCAGGAATGGCTGGTCACTGGAACAGCTCTGTCTTGTAGGCAGTGATGGCCCCACACGTCCCTGTCACCATTGCTGTGGGCCTGGGGAGGAGGCTCTGGCTCCCTTTGTTCCACTCTGGGGTCTGTAGCAGGGCCAGGAGAAGGGGCTGTCCTGTTCCCTCTTGGTGTCCTTCTCCTGGCCTGCGTCTGCAGCCACTACAGGCTGCCTGTGCTTGGAGCGTGGAGACACTCTGGCCCTTGTTCTTGAACGGCGTCGTGTTGGCCCGGACCACAGACCCATTTTGGCAGAGTGCAGAGTCTCAGCATGCAGACAGGCCCCCTTTTTGTGTGATAGCTCTCCTCTGCCCCTGTCTCTTCCTTCTTACTGTCTTTCTGTGCTATGGAATGCCAGTGCTGCAGGTTTGATTTTTTAAAACTGTAAAGACTTAGTTGTGTGGATGTATCTCTCCTTGCAGAAAATGAGAACCTTCCCGTACTCTGATCTCTTTTTCCCTTCCCTAAAATACTTGGAAACTCTGGTAGCATAGTAGTTAAGTGCTGCAGCTGCCAATAAAAAGACGGGCAGTTGGGATCCACCAGGTGCTCCTTGGAAAGCCTGTGGGACACTTCTGTCCTGTCCTGTGGGGTCACTGTGAAAATTGACTCGATGGCAGTGGGGTTTTTGGAATTGGATGGGTGTCTTTCCAGACCGTGTCCCTTGCCATCTCAGAAGTACTAACTCACTTGTTTGGTTGTTTATCCATCCAGCAAATGTTTGCTTACTGAATGTCTACGACGTACCAGGCACTGTCGTAGGCACTGGGCCAGGTACCGGAGATGTGTCAGTGGACAGAGCAGGCAAATCCCAGGCTTTCTTGGGGTGGATGTTGTATGAGGAGGCAGGTGAGAAGGAACATCACCAAGTAGAGAATGTGGCGTGTCATCTGGGTGAGTGGTGACTGGGATCTTAAAAGCTAGCAAGCTGCCGTCTGTATAGCACCAAATGGTCCCAGTCCTCCTGGACCTGAGGCAAATGGAGGACATCAAGGACAGGTTTAAAGTGTGAACCCCCCAGATGGAAGGGGCTATGTGAGTCATAGCCTGCTTCATTCAGCATGGGACCAGAAGACCTAGGTGGTGCCTGGCCACCACCAGTGACAGCCTGGGTGTGGCACATGGAACAGAGCTCTGGCCACAGAGGTTGATGAAGTAGAGGGCAGAGCTTGAACTCTACCAGAGAGCACAGCTGATGGTCCTTCTGAACAGATGGCCTCCTGGGAGCATGGCCCCTTGACTCTCTAACCCCAAACTGCAGCCGGCACTGGGGTCAGCTCCCTAGACAAAGACTGACCTGGGCCATACAAAGCACAGAGTGATACTGGTGGTGAACAAACCTTCAAAAATGTACAAGGGGTTGTCGGAGGGACACTGTGCTGGAGCTGAGTTGATTGGGTGAGAAGGGCCAGATCTTGGTCAAAAGGTGACGGGAAGTTGTGAATAAAGGGGAGGCATTGCTGTCAGGTGGGGGAAACGGGGCAGGGCAGTTAGTATAGAATAGAGGCGCAAGTTCTGAGTGTTATATGGTAACATGACATAGACTTTAAAGCTGTTTTAAATTCACACAGACAAAAAGAATGTGGGACATGCTTGTCCAAAGAAGATGCTATGTTGTTGTTGTTAAGTGCCATCGAGTCAGTCCAACTCAATGGTTGTATGTACAACAGAACGAAACACTGTCCAGTCTTGCACTTGCATTTTTATGCCTAAGCCCATTGTTGCAGCCACTGTGTCAATCCATCTCATCTTTTGTGCTGACCCTCCACTCTACCAAGCATGATGTCCTTCTCCAGGGACCGATCCTTCCTGGCAACATGTCCAAAGTATGTAAGATGCAATCTTGCCATCTTTGCTTTCAAGGAGCATTCTGGTTGTACGTCTTCCAGAACAGGTCTGTTTGTTCTTCTGGTGGTCCATGGTACAGTCAACATTCTTCACCAACACCACAGTTCAAAGGCATCAATTCTTCGCCTGTCTTCTTTGTTTGTTGTCCAGCTTTCGTATGCGTGTGATGTGACTGGAAATACCACAGCTTGACTCAGGCGCACTTTAGTCTTCAAGGTGACATCTTTAGTTTTCAGTACTTTACAGAGGTCCTTTGCAGCAGATTTTCCTAATGTAATGTGTCTTTTGATTTCTTGACTGCTCCGTCCATGGGCATTGATGGTGGACCCAAGTGAAATGAAATCCTTGACAACCTCAATCCTTTCTCATTTATGATGATGTTGCTCACTGATGCAGTTGTGAGTTTTGTTGTCTTCATGTTGAGGTACAGTCTGTACTGAAGGCTGTGGTCCTTGATCTTCATCAGTAAGTGTTTCAGATCTTCTTCACTTGCAGCAAGTGCGGTGGTATCATCTGTGTAACACAGGTGATTAGTGAGTCATCCTCCAATTCTGTTGCCTCCTTCTTTGTATAATCCAGTTTCTCAGATTATTTGCTTGGCATACAGATTCAAAGTGTATGCTGAAAGGACACAACCCTGATGCACGTCTTTCCTGACTTTAAACCATGTAGTGTTCCCTTGTTCTGTTCGCACAACTGCCTCTTGATCAATATACAGATTCCTTAAGAACAGAATTAAGTGTTCTGGAATTCCCATTCTCCGCAGTGTTAGCCATAATTTGTTATGATCCACACAGTCAAATGCCTCTGCATGGTCAGTGAAACACAAGTAAACACAAGTAAATTCTCTACTTTCAGCCAAGATCCGTCTGACATCAGCAATGTTATCTCTGGTTCCATATTCTCTTCTGAATCCAGCTTGAATTTCTGGAAGTTCCTTGTCAATCTACTGTTGTCATTGCTTTTGAATGATCTTGAGCAAAATTTTATTTGCGTTTGATATTAACAGTATTGTTCAGTAATTTCCACATTTGGTTGGATCACCTTTCTTTGGAATGGGCATAAATATGGATTTCTTCCGATCAGTTGGACAGGTAGCTGTCCTCCAAATTTCTTGGCATAGATCAGTGGGCATTTCCAGTGCTACATCTGTTTGTTGAAATATCTCAACTGATATTCTGTAAATTTCTGGACCCTTGTTTTTTGCCCATGTGTTCAGTGCAGCTTGACTTCCTTCTTCAGTACCATTGGTTCCTGATCATACGCTGCCTCTTCAGATGGCTGAACATCGACCAATTCTTTCTGGTATAATGACTGTGTGTATTCTTCCCATGTTGTGATGCTTCCTGAGTCGTTTAATGTTTCCTCTTGAGAGTCCTTCACTACTGCAGCTTGAGGCTTGAAGTTTTTCTTCAATTCTCTCAGCTTGAGAAACACAGAATGTGTTCTTCCCTCCCAGTTTTCCATCTCCAGGTTTTTGCACATGTCATCGTAATACTTCATCTTCTTGAGCTGCCTTTTTGAAATCTTCTGTTTAGGTCTTTTAGTTTGCCATTCCTTCCTTTTGCTTTAGCTTCTCAGTGTTCAGGAGCAAGTTTCAGAGTCTCTTCTGTCATCCAATTTGGTTTTTTCTTTTAGTTTCTTTAGTGACCTCTTGCTCTCTTCATGGATGATGTCTTTGATGTCATCCACAATTTGTCTTGTCTTTGATCATTCGCGGTCACCACATCAGATTTGTTCTTAAAATGGTCTTTAAACTCAGGAGGGATATACTCAAGGCTACACTTTGGCTCTTGTGGACATATTCTGATTTTCTTCAGTTTTCAGTTTGAACTTGCATATGAGGAATTGATGATCTGTGCCACACTCAGCACCTAGTCTTGTTCTGATTGCTGATATGGAGCTTTTCCATCATATTTTTCTGCAGATGTAATAGATTTTGTTCTGGTGTATTCCATTTTGTGAGTTCCATGTGTACAGTCACAATTTGTGTTGGTTAAAAAAGATATTTTCCATGAAGAAGTTGTTGGTCTTGCAAAATCTATCATGTGATCTCCAGCATTATTTCTATCACCAAGGCTGTATTTTCGAACTACTGATCCTTCTTCTTTGTTTCCAACTTTTGCATTCTAGCCACCAGTAGTGCATCCTGATTACATGTTCAGTCAATTATAGAATGAAGAAGCTGGTAGAAATGGTCAGTCTCTTCATGCTTGACCTTAGTGGTTCGTGCGTACATTTGAATAATAGCTGTGTTAACTGTGCTTCCTTGCAGGCATATAGATATTATCCTATCATTGACAGCACTGAACTTTAGGACAGATATTGAAATGTTCTTTTTGATGATGAATGCAACATCTTTCCTCTTTGAACTTTCATTCCCAGCATAGTAGACCATATAATTGTCAGATTCAAAATGGCCCAAACTGGTCCATTTCAGCTCGCTAATGCCTGAGATATTGATGTTTATGCAATCCGTTTCATTTTTGACGATTTCCAATTTTCCTAGATTCATACTTCATGCATTCAATGTCCCACTTATTAATGTATATTTGCAGCTATTTCTTCTCATTCTGAGTCATGCCACATCAGCAAATGAAGTTCCTGAAGGCTTTACTCCATCCACATCAAGGTCGACTCTGCTTTGAGGAGGCAGCTCTTCCCCACTTGTCTTCCGAGTGCCTTCCAATCTGGGGAGCTCATTTTCCAGCACTGTGTCTGACAGTGTTCCATTGCTATTCATAAGGTTTTCCCTGGCTGTGGAGAAAATAAAGCAGGGAAGGGGACCAGGGTGTCCTGGGGCAGGGGGCATTGTAGATAAAGTGGTCAGGGGACACGTGGTAACACTTGAGTGATGATCCCAGGAACTGGAGGGAGCACATCCCATGGCTACCTGGGTGAGGTGTGCTCTAGGCAGAGGGAGCATCCAGTGCAAAGGCTCTGTGGTTGAAGCAGCAACAAGGCCATTGTGGTCAGAACAGGGTGTGTCAGACTACCAATCACATCGGGCTATGTGTTCATTGTGGATTCAGGAATTTACTCTGAGAAAAATGGGGTACACTGAAGCAGAGGAGTGACCTGAACTATTCCTGTATCCAAAGGGTCAGTCCAGCTGCTGTGTAGGAGGACTGATGGGTGGGGCTGTGGGTGGAGTGAGTGGGAGATAGGGAGGAGGCTACTAAAGTTGTCTAGTGAGCAATAACGGGGGCCTGGACCTGGGGTGGCTCTGGAGGTGGGTGTCTTGGTCATCTAGTCTTGCTGTGATGGGAATACCACAAGTGGATGTCTTTAACAAAGAGAAGTGTATTCTCTCACAGTTTAGGAAACTGAAAGTCTGAATTCAGGATGCCAGCTCCTGGGGAAGACTTTCTGTGTCTGTTGGCTCTAGGGGAGATCTTCCTCTGGCTTAGGGGCTTCTAAACACAGGGAATTGGGGTGCAAGGGACACACTCTGTTCTTGGCACATCTTTCTTGGTGACATGAGGCCTGTCCCTCTCCACTCACTTCTGTCTTTCATATCTCAAAAGAAATTGACTCAACTACAGTCTACTTCTGTAGACTGACTCCTGTCTCATTAACGTAACTACCTCTTTAACATCATAGAGGTTAGAATTTATGGCACATGTAATAATCACATCAGATAGCAAAATGGTGGACAATTATGCAGTACTGGGAATCCTGCCCTAACCAAGTTGATGCACATTTTTGGGGGATGCAGTTCAATCCATAACTGTCTGAGAAGTGGTCAGATTCTAGCCATATTTTTCAAGTAGAGGCAACAAGATGGTTCTTCCATGGTGTGGATGTAGAGTATAAAAGAAAAGAGAAGGGAAAGGACCTCTTCTAGAAGAATGTCTCTGATAAAGGGGTTAAAGATGTCTCCTAGAAGATGTGTCTAGAAGAAGGCTCAGGAGCACCTGCTAGAAGAATGTCTCTAGAAGAGAGGCCAGGAGCACCTTTTAGAAGGGTGTCTTTAGAAGAGGAGTCAGGAGCATCTTCTAGAAGAATGTCTCTAGAAGAGGGGCCAGAAGCATCTTCTAGAAGGGTGTCCATAGAAGAGGGGTCAGGAGCATCTTCTAGAAGGATGTCTCTAGAAGAGGGACCAGGAGCATCTTCTAAAAGGGTGTCTGTAGAAGAGGGGTCAGAAACATCATCTAGAAAGTGTCTGTAGAAGAGGGGTCAGGAACATCTTCTAGAAGGGTGTCTGTAGAACAGGATTCAGGAGCATCTTCTAGAAGGAGTCCTCTGGAAGATGAGCCAGGAGCGTCTTCTAGAAGGTATTCATAGAATAGGGGTCAGGAGCATCTTCTAGAAGGGTATCTCTGGAAGAGGGGTCAGGAGCATCTTCTAAAAGAGGGACCAGGAGCATCTTCTAGACGGTGTCTGTAGAAGAGGGGCCAGGAGTGTCTTCTAGACGATGTCTGTAGAAGAGGGGCCAGGAGCATCTTCTAGACGGTGTCTGTAGAAGAGGGGCCAGGAGCGTCTTCTAGACGATGTCTGTAGAAGAGGGGCCAGGAGCATCTTCTAGACGGTGTCTGTAGAAGAGGGGCCAGGAGCATCTTCTAGACGGTGTCTGTAGAAGAGGGGCCAGGAGTGTCTTCTAGAAGGGTGTCTGTAGAAGAGGAGCCAGGAGCGTCTTCTAGAAGGATGTCTCTGGAAGAAGGGCCAGGAGCGTCTTCTAGAAGGGTGTCAGTAGAAGAGGAGTTATGAGCATCTTCTAGAAGGGCATCTCTAGAAGAGGAGCCAGGAGTATCTTCTAGAAGGTGTCTGTAGAAGAGGGGCCATGAACATCTTCTAGAAGGATGTCTGTAATAAAGGGGTCAAGTGTGTTTTCAAGAAGGATGTCTCTAGAAGAAGGGTCATGAACATCTTCTAGAATGATGTTGCTGACAGAGGGGTCAAGGGTATCTTCTAGAAGGATGTCTCTAGAGGTGGGATCAGGCACATCTTTTAGCAACATGTCCCTAGAAGAGCAGGGTCAGAGACATCTTCTTGATGAATGTTTCTGGAAGAGAGGGGTCTGAGATATCTCTTAAGGTTTGGGGTCTGAGCTCCTTGAAAAGTAGAGTTGCTACCAGCATAGCTGGGGTTGGCCCTGGTGGAATAGGCTTGAGGGTATTAGAAATCTCAGATTGTGAATTTTTGCTTTGAGATGCTTGTTCCAGGGACATGGTTGGTTATACGGATTTGGAGTTGAGCGCATGAATGTTCTTCCGCTTCAGATGGATATTTGTCCTCCAGCAATCTCTCTAGCACATTGCCTAACATTCTAACTATCACCTCAGCAACACTTACAACTCTGCAGACTGCTTGGAGCTGAGCCGTCCGAGGAGTGAGGTGCTCTAGTTCACACCACTTTTCTGGCTGTCTTTAGGGCACAGAGAATCAGCGTGGTGGTGTAGAGGCTGAGCCCTGGGGAGGTAATTCAGCAAGGAGTAGGATAAAAACCCAAACCAAACAAACCGGTTGCTGTTAAGTTGATTCTGACTCATAACAACCCTATAGAACAGAGTAGAACTGTTCCATCGAGTTTCCGAGGAGTAACTGGCAGATTTGAACTGCTGACCTGTTTGTTAGCAGACCCAGCATTTAACTGCTTCACCACCAGGGTTTCCTAAGGAGTAGATGGGTAGCTAAAACATAGAATAAGATGCAGGAAGGCACATAATTGAGGCGCCCTCACCTCACCTCTGCTTTCCTTCCACACCCAGCACGTCGTATGTCTTCCTAGTGCTGAGCCTTGCTTCCACAGCACCAGAGCTAAGAAGTGTCTGTGTTCCTGTCTCTGGTAAGTGTGGGAGTCGGAGATACCCTGCCTCCTTCTGGGTTAGTGGGCCAGCCTCCTGACCCTTCATTTAACTGTCTTGTCCAGGAAGCTGACCAAGCTGGGCTCCATGTGGGTGAGCCAGCTCGGGGACCATTACTACTCCCATGACATGCATCCTCCGCTTCCTTTATTCCACAGTGAAGGCCCGAGTGAATCCACACACCCCTGCTTGTCTGACCAGAAGTGGCTGCACCAGGCTGCCCTTGTCTCTTTAGCCAGCTCCTCCCTTTGGTGGTGGGCTTACAGCCCACCACAGACAAACAAGGGCCTAGCTGGTCAGAAGGCTGGTCAGGATTTATTCTCTTACAGTTCTGAAGGTTAGAAGCCTAGAATCTGTCACTGTGCACTAAAGTCATGGTGTTGGCAGGCCTGTGTTCTTTCTGGAGGCTCCAAGGGGAATCTGTTCCTTGTCTCCCCCAGCTTCTTGGGGCTGCCTGCATTCCTTGGCATGTGGCCCCTTCTGCCATCTTTAAAGTTGGCAGCCTAGCATTTACTCTTCTTTCTGATCTCTGCTTCCACTGTCCCATCTCCTTCTCTGACATTGACCCTCACACCTCCCTCTTACAAGGCCCTGTAGGATTACTAGGGTTTTACCTGGATAATCGGGGATTATCTTCCCACCTCAAAAGCTTTAACCTAATCATACCTGCAATGTATCTTTTGCCAGGTGAGATCACCTCAGAAGTAGTGGAGATTAGGATGTGGGCATATTTGGATATCCTTTGTCTACCCTTTCTTAGGAACCTCTGTTCCTTGGACTCAGGTGTCCCTGGAATCCTGGATCCGAGCATCTTCTCCAGCTCCTCATCCTCAGTGGTCGCCTTTGTGTCTTTGCTGAGAAAACAGGAACTGCGATTCTTTTTATCGTGGTATCGCCCCCAGAATTACTCCGTCGTCTCAGCCTGATTCCCTCTGTCCTGTGAGCAAGGGTAGAATTGACAGGATGTTAAAAGATGTTACAGAAAAGGTTGCTGATAAGAAGCCTTTGATGAATTTCCAAGGAAAGAAGTCTGTGATTCCTCTCTGGGCTGGAGTGGGTGGGTGGGCACGGGCAGCCTAGGATGCTTGGAGTCTCCCTGCCTGCCCGAGGCACTGCAGCTGTTGGGACAGATGGGGCACTGACCCCATTGCTTTCCTATGGCAAGCTTTCCAGAGACACTGCACACCTCCTCCATCATCCTCGTGCCCTGGCGCTGCAGGGCTGTGGCCGGGCACCTGCTGGCTGTGATCTCGGGGTGCTGCACAAGCCACAGAAGTCTGGCCCCTGGGCTGCTGACCCCAGCAGATGCCTTCCTCGCTCATACTGGCTTGTCTTTAAAATGCAACTTGCCACTCTGATCAGACTGAGCACTTTACTTCATCTGGAAGAATTTTTCATCTGCATTGTATAATTAGCAATATATGATGCTTGTATTAGCTCAGTTAGAAGTTATGGTGATTAATATAGGCATTAAACCTGAGCCATAAATCAACGGATTTGGGACACTGAGAGTTCACGGGCAGGCAGTAGGAGCACACCGGAGGTGCCTGGTGGAGTGTGATTTAAGGAAAAATTGAGATGTAGCCTATCTAGTTAGCAGTGTGGTGAGAAGAACTTAGAGCAGGGTCTGCTGGGTAAATGGGCTGGGTCTCTCTCAATGACCTCTGAGCCTCAGCTTACCTGTTGGAAAAATGGGGATAGCAGCATGTACTTGTTAGGTTGTTCTGAGTTTGAGAGCCTGGGGCATGTTTTATGTACAAGTGGTTCCTGATTTAGCCCAGAGTTCAGTCCTACTGCTCTATCATAAGTGGGTTCTGAGGTAAGTTGAATGTATTTCTTTCATTTTTATTGTCTTTTATCATTGATGTCCTTATAAATTGGATCTTCGTACATCTTTGAGTGAGTATCTGAGAATGGCATTATCATCAGGTTACAGGCTTCAACATTGTGTGTAGTGCATAATACTAATGATCAGATGTATAAAAAAATAACACGCTGTAAGTGCAGATTGGTGTGTCTCAAATAGTTGTGAGTTGGGGACTGCCTGTATGGGAAGTGTTCTTTTCCTTGCCGACTGCTCGTCTCCCTCTCTCAGTATGGCAGGTTCTAAAATGAGCTGGTAGGCTTATGTCGTAGGCATCTGGTGCTGCCGTAACAGAAATACCACAAGGGGTTGGTTTTATCAAGAGAAATTTATTTTCTCAAAGTCCAGTAGGGTAGAAGTCCAAATTCAGGGTGTCAGCTTCAGATGAAGGCTTTCTCTGCCAGCTGTGGAGGAAAGTCCTTGTCAGTCTTTCCCTGGTCTAGGAGTTTCTCAGGCACAGGGACCTCAAGTCCATGCAACATGCTCTTTTCCTGGGGCTTCTTTCATGGTGGTGTGGCATCCCTGAATCTTTCCAGTTGCTTCCCTTTCCCATATATCTGAGGACACTGCCTTAAAGCACAGTACAGTCTTGTAGATTTGAGCCCTGCCTCACCAGCACGGTGGTGCCCATTGTCCCTCATTCACATCATAAGGGCAGAATTTACGGTGTGCAGGAAAATCACACAGTACAGGGAATCACGACCCAGACTGATTGATACACACATTTTTTAGAGGACATAATTCAGTGCATGATATCTTATCTGTAATTGGCCATCCTTTCACCCAGCAGTTCCTCTCTGAGAGATTTACTAGGTAGTATAAAGATTAGAGAAAACCTTATGGAGCACCCTTCTACTCTGTAATGTGAAGAGTCGCCATCAGCCAACAAAGGGCTTGATTGGTACCTTTTGCACACATGGAGGTATCCCAAAAGCCAAAGTCACTGCCTTTGAGTCAATTCCAATTCGTAGTGACCCTATAGGTCAGTGTAGAACTGCTCCATAGAGTTTCTAAGGAGCTTCTGGTGGATTCAAACTGCCAGCCTTTTGGTTAGAAGATATAACACTTAACCACTACCCCACCAGAATTTCACCTGCAGTTATAAACCAAACCAAATCCACTGCCATTGAGTGCTTAAGTGCTACATCTGCTAACCAAAAGTTTGGCAGTTTGAATCTGCCAGGTGCTTCTTGGAAACTCCACAGGGCAGTTCTACTCTGACCTGTAGGGTTGTGATGTGTCGGAATCGACTTGAAGACAGTGGCATTGGCTTTTGGCATACCTGCGTGGGCAGAAAAGGTACCAACCCAGCCCTGTCTGGGCTGATGATGACCCCGTATGTTACACAGTAGAACTGTGCTCCACAGGGTTTGTTGGCTATAATCCTTATGGAGGCCATCTGCCAGATCTTTCTTCAAGGAACTGCTGGGCGGGTTTGAACAGCCCACTTTACAGGCCAGCAGCTGATGGCAAATAATCTGCACCACACAGTGTCCTGCAGAAGGTCCAGTGTGTCCTGATACTGACTGTAGTGGTGGCTCATCACAGGTGAGACTAAGGAAGAGCCTGAGCTGGTCAAATGAAGCAAGCTACACATCTATGCAACAAAATGTTTCAAAAATTTTCTGTTTAAAAACACTCACTGCTCTTGAGTCAATTCTGACTCATAGCAACCCATTGGAGCAGAGTAGAACTGTTCCACAGAGTTTCCAGGAGCACCTAGTAGACTCGAACTGCCGACCTTTTGGTTCACAGCTGTAGCACTTAGCCGCTATGCCACCGGGACTTCCGAAACATTTTGTAGCTGCTGAAGAAGTGAGGTTGGTATGTCTAGAGTGACAACTGGGGTGATGCTAAGATGGACCGCGAATGGAAAAACAAGACCGAGAATGGTACGTGGGGTGCACCGAGGTGTGGATGGAGGTCACGTAAGTACGCACATGTTTGTGAGTGTACGGAGAGCTTGCTGAGGATTTCCGTGAAATCAGACCCGTTGGTTACCTGCTGGAAGCAGGTTGGCTCAATCAGAAGGCAGAGATGGGAGGTGACCAAATGTTTACTGTGTCCTCATTTGTAGTTTTGAATTTTGTGCCATGCACCTTTATCGTTTAAGTAATTTAATTTAAAAAATATTTTAAGAGAAAAAATAAAAATGATAACCTCTCAGCCCTCCCTCCCTGAAAAACAGAAGAAAAGTCCCAGGCACAAAGTCTGTCTTTGGGTCTCCTTGGGACAGTGGTAGCATCTTCTCAGAGACCCGTTGGAGAGATTTTTCTTCACTGTGGAATGGTAACATCTTGCAGTTGGTCTCTACATTTCTAGCCCAGACGTGAGATCTAAAATGCCCACCGCGTGGCGTTCCAGGGTGGGTGAGAAGAAATCCTCACCCTGACTGAGCTCCTCATTGTCGGCTGCCAGTCAGATTTGGTGGTGAACAGAGGTTCTGACTATAAAATTGTCAACGTCAGCTTTTCCCAGCAGCCCCTGCGGCTTTCCCCAGCAGCGTCTGCAACTTTTCCCAGCAGCCTCTGTAGTTTTTCCCAGCAGCTCCTGCAACTAGGCCACTGGGGACCCTGCAATGAAGCTGGACAAGAATATGCTTTCTAATCTTCATGAGAGGAGTTCTTGGTGGGATGAATAGGATGAAGCATAACATTCTTGTTCAAGCTGAATTTAAAACAAAATTACAATGACTTCGCAATTCTACTTCTAGGTCTATGTCCCAAAGAATTGAAAACAAGTGTTCAAACAAAAGCTTATAGCAGCATTTTTTTAAAAAAAAACTTTTCATTGTGATAAGTGAAGGTGTGTAATGCAGATTAATTTTGAATGCCCGCCTATCTGCAGTTCCTGCTCTCCTTGCCCAGTGACTGTGCGCTCTATACTTGTATCCTCTCAACAAGCTCCTGTCCCCTCCTCTCCACTCTCTTCTCTCCCATCTAGAAAGAGATTAGTAGGACAGCATCCTATAAATACATAGAACCATAAAGTACACATACCATATGGTCACATTGTGTCCCCGAGTCCAGTCCACTTTTGTTCAAACAGTTGACCTCAATAGTGTTTTCCAGTCAGGGGCAGCAGCAGGTCTAGGGCCATGTTTCCAGGGGATACCCCAGGCCATCACTGGACTGTCAGTTGTGGTCTTTTAGTAGAATATTGAGCTGTACCCCTCTTTTTCTCGTATTGCCACAGGGACTCAACATTGTGGGCCCTGTCATGGCTGTCTGCAGTGGTGGGTGGGCACCATCTGGTCCTTCCGGTCATATGTTGATACAGTCTCCCATTCACGCGGCTCCTTCTGTCTCCTGAGCTCTGTTTTCCTCGTGTCTTTGTTGTACTCGGTCATCGTCTGTTCTAGATGAGCTGGGACCGTTCGGTGTACCACAGATCGCAGCTTGTGTAGCAGTGTTATTCACGATAGCCAAAAGGTGGAAACAGCCCAGGAGTCCATCAGCCAATAGATAAAGGAGATTGTGATATGTACATACAGTGGAGTGTTATTTGGTTATAAAAAGGAGTGAAATTCTGATACGTGTTATGACATGGATGAACCTTGAATTGTGCTGAGTGAAATACATGAGACACAAAAGGACAAATACTGTACGATCTCGTGTGAATATCTAAACCCACAAAACCAAACCAAACTCACTGCCTTTGAGTTAATGCCACATAGGACTGAGTAGAACTGCCCCATAAGCTTCCAAGGCAGTTGTCTTTATGGAAGCAGGCTGACACATCTTTGTCCATGGAGCAGCTGGTGGATTCTAACTGCCAACATTTTGATTAGTGGCCGAGTGCTTAAATTCTGTGCCACTAGAGCAAATGCCTAGAGATACAGAAAGCAGATTAGTGTTTGCCCGGAATAAGGAGGAAAGGAGAAGGGAAAGTGATTGATTAGTGGGCACGGTGTTCCGTTGTTGGGTGATGAAAAGTTCTGGAACCAGATGGAGATGGAGGTCACGCAACACTGCAGACAACTAAATGTCCTGGAGTTGTACTGTATAACCGTTAACTTTACGTTTTGTGAATTTTACTGAAATTAAAAAAAAAAAAAAAAAGGCAGTCTGTGGCAAGTGGTCCTTGGCTTCCAGACATTGCTCGAGAGATTTTGTTAGAATGTTGTGATGAATTGTGCTTTTTTTTTCCTTCCACTAAGTAGCGTGGAAGGTAAGTTTCAGGCAGCACTTGAGGGTCACGTGGCCCAGATGAGTGCTTAGTCCTGGAATTGGACAAATACCCCAGGTGAGGCCGACTATATCACAGCCTTCCCTGGCTTCTGGTCGTTTGCTGTATTTCTTGGAGCTGTAGGGGAGACATCTGGTGACTTAGTGAACTATGACTAGGAAATCGAACCTGTTTTTTCTTATTAATCAGAAGGGTGTTTAATTATGTGAAAATCCAGCTGATGTCCTGTGTCACTGTCCAGGGCAGCTGTTCTTGTTGCCCACCTGGAACCCATTGCTCCTCCTTGGTTTCCTTGGGGGTCTGGTCACTCCCTTACTGCTTGACAAGTATCCTGAAGAGGCTGCCCTGTCCCTTGTCCCCCTGTCCCTGAGCTGCCCTGAGGCCTGGTCTGCAGCCCATACCCTGTGTTCACTGCCTCCTCTCCTTGGCTCAGCTGGGTAAATATGTTATGGTTTAGAGCAATTCAGGGAGGCCCAGTCGAGAGGAGTCTGTCAGGGAAGATGACTGGACACAAGCGTCAATTTGCCCAAGCCAGCCCTCATCTGCTTCTGTCTTCCTTGTGTCGTTATTATTTAAAAGTTTCTCACGTTATCTTTAAAATTTTATTTATTTGTTATATTTTAAGTGGAAGTTTACAACTTGAGTCAGGTTGTCTTACAAAAAGTTAGACCTTGTAATGTAACTCTAGCTACTCTTCCCAGACTGTGGCACCACACTCTTCCTCTCCACCCTGTATTTCCCATGACCGTGCCACCAGCTCCAGTCCTCCTCTGACTTCGTGTCTCATGTCTGGACAGAAGCTGCCCAGTTAATCTTGTGTATCTGCTTAGACCAAGGAGTGCATTCTTTGCCTGTATCATTTTATGTCATATAGACCAGTCCAATCTTTGCCTGAGAGTAAGCTTTGGGAGTGGTCCTGGGCTAATAGTCCACAGGCCATGTCTTCTGGGGACCCTGCAGTCTGTCAAACCATCAAGTCTGGTCTTCTTACTAAAGTTCGAGTTCTGTACCCTACATTTCTCCCACTCCATCAGGGGCTGTTCACTGAGTTCCCTGTCAGGACAGTTGTTGATGGTAGCCAGGCACCATCTAAGTCTTCTGGTCTCATGCCGATGTCGTCTACGGTTTATGTAGCCCTTCCTGTCTGTTGAGCTCATATTTTCCTTATTTCTTTGATGCCCTTCATTCACCTTTGCTCTAGGTGAGTTGAGATCAATTCATGCTTCTTAGATGGCCAATTGCTAGCTTTTGAGAGAATCCCACTCACTGAAGTGGCATGCAGAACATTTTCTTGATCGACTTTGTTATGCCAGTTGACCTAGATGTCCCCTGAAACCATGGTCCCCAGAATTTTTGTTCCTACTTCTGTCCTTGGAAATGTTTGGTTGTATTTAGGAAGCTTCTTAGTGTTTGGTTTAATCCCAAGTGTTTTTATACAGGACATTTGGCACTTAAACCACTTTTATGTGTATGACTTAGATTGATTACATTCACTGGTTGTACCGCCATCACCACTGTCTGCTTTCATTCAACTTTTCATCCTCCTTAACTGAAATTCTGTGCCACTAAGCCAGTACTGTCTGTCCTCTTTCTTCTAACCCCTAGTAACCACTAGTGAACTCTGGTCTCTGTGTGTTCTCCTGTTCTAGACAGTTCACGTAAGTGGGGTCATAAAGTGTTTGTGCTTTTGTGTTTTGAAGTGTTTCATTCAACATCTTTTTTTCAGGGTTTGTCCATGTCATAGCATGTATCAGAAGTTCGTTTCTCTTTGTGGTCAAGTAATGTTCCATTAGTGGTGTAATTATTATTTTTCTAAATAACATTTCACTGTGTTATGTTTTTGGTGAAGGTTTCCACTCGACAGTTTCTACACAAGCTGTTCAGTAACTGTAGTTACATTCTTTGTGACACAGGAATGTTCTTGCTAATTCCACTCTGGTGGTTCTGTTTCCATCCATCTAGTTTCCCTGCCCCCTTCCATGCTCATTTTTGCTTTTGAGTACCTGTTGACTGTTTGGTCTCATGTAGATGATCTCGTGAAGGAGAACAGTACAAATGAGTGGTATTCTTTGTTTTGTGAGCCAACGTGTTAATTTAGTTAGGAGGCTTAAGGACTGTCTCAGGGCAGTGGTCTTGGGGAACCCGCCAGGCTCAATCAGTCTAGTCGGTCTGGTTTACTTACTTATTTGTTCAGGGATTTGAAGTTCAGTCCTGTATTTTTTGGCCCTTCTTTCAGGATCCATCTCTTGTGGTGTCATTATTAATAGCAGTAATCCCTTTCATGCCCCCAAATGGCCCAGTCTGGACGATCAGTTCTCTGAGCACATCAGTGTTGCCCCAGTGTAGCCGCTGTAGCCGAAAATTCAGAGACAGTGTGGCTTTCAAGGAACAATTTATTTCCAGATTTGCTAGCAATCTGGGAGACAGTGAGTCAAAAGCTGTCCCCTTGGGTTACATTTCCAGTGGCTTTTATAGGCAGAATTCAAAGGGGTAGGGGTTTGTCACAGAACAATAGTCGGGAGTCAGAAGATTTCATTTCATCATAAGGTTTCGTTGCATCTAACTAACGGTGTGATTACCCCAAATTTCATTATCTTTTTCTGAGGTCTCAATCAACTCTGTATCCTCAGCGATAGGGAGAGGAATGCAGACCTGCTAGTCTGGTCTGAGGGTGGTTATTAAGGCAGGAAATGGAATGTAGCTTAGTAACCTAAGTGACCTTTGTTAGGCCTTTACATTTACCATCACTAGGATTTGGGTGTTGAGGAATCAAAGTGCTTGTTCAAGCTGTTTTTCTTTCCCAAGGGACCCCGTTACTTCTCATCAGTAATGACCACCTGCTGTGTGCCAGGTCCTTTAGAAGTATGAGATCCAACAATGAAGTCTGCAAACTTAATTGTTCTAAGTGCTGCATGACTCATTGTTGAGTATCACTGTGGTCACCTTTGAAGTACTCCCCTTGGGAAGCTATGCACTGATACCAGTGCCTAGTCCACCCTTCAGAGCAGTTTTGGAACTCTTTGTGGAACAGCCATTGAGCACAGTGCCAAGTTTGCAAACTTAATTGCATAGTTGTCTGTGAGGGAGTTTTTAGCAGTAAATAAATAACGGTATTAGAATACCCTCTCTACTTACCTGATCTGGCCCCCAAAGACTTTTTTATTTACATGAAGATAAAGGAAATATTGAAAGGAATACATTTTGGTGACATCAGTGGTAATATGATCACGGCTCTGATGGTCATTCCAGAAAGAGTTCCAAAATTGCTTTGAAGGGTGGACTGGGCACTGGCTGTCTTGCATGGCTTCCCAAGGAGGGTGTTTTGAAGGTGATCATGATGATATTCATCAGAGAGACGTGGAGCACGTTTTCTAGGATAGGTTAGTGAACTTATTTGTCAGACCACATGTTTCAGGTGTATGAACTCACTGATTCTCATGACGGCCCTTGAGGTAGGCATCCAACCCCTTCTTCCCTTGAGCTCTACAAGGTAACCTTAAAACAAATTAGCTCCTGTCAATCCTCCCAGAGTTCTTTTATGTAAATAAAAGTAACTGTCAACATGTATATTTTCTCTGCTTTATGCCTCCCTTGTGCTTTGCTCTGTACCCTGCTTAACAAGAAGGAGCCCCAGTGGTGCAGTGGTTGAGTGCTTGGGTGCTAACTGAAAGGTCAGCAGTTTGCACTCGCTGGTGACTCCGCTGGAGGAAGACCGGGCCATCTGTGCCCACAAAGGTTACAGCGCAGGAAGCCCTCTGGGCAGTGGTTGAAGCTGACTCACAGGCATCTAATGACACCATACTTAACAGTGCATCTTGGGAGGGGAGATGTTCCCTCAAAGCTGGGGAGGGGCTTCCTTCCTGCCTCAGACCACCTCTTGTCTGGGCAGAGGCCGTTCCTCACTCTTGCCTGCGTCTGTGCAAGAACCAGCAGCCACCCAGCCTCCCTGCCTGGAGATGCAGAAGGATGGTCATTGGTTTTGTTACTCCACAGACCTGAACAGGCCTGTGTGATGCTGCTGTTTCTTGGAGGCCCAACTATGGCGTAAACAAGTGCTGATGGGATCCCTGCGTGTTCTGCTTTCATTCGGTCTGGGCGTCCTGCCAGTCTTGGAGAAGGAGGAGAAGGCGATGTTTCAGACCCTTCATGCTCTACTGGGATCTCCAAGAGGTCTACAGTGACCAGGCTGACCCGGGCTGGAGTTTTCTAACAGAGATTGCCTGCACCATTGGGCTTCTGGCTGTGGCATTTTCTTGGTCTGGTCACCTCTCAGCAGGTCCTGGAAGCTGTGGTAGCCTCCTTCCTAATGGGTCTCCTTGCCTCTACCCTTTTCCTCTGGTTTGTTTTTCAGATCGCAGCCAGAGTGAGCCTTTCAAAATGTTAAACCAGCTTGTGTTCTCCACTGCTGCAAGCTGTCCCTTGGCTCCCAGTTCACGGGGAGTCAGAGCCAGAGTCCTGAGCAGGGCCGACCAGGCCTGTTCTCCTGGCGTGCTCTCCTCCAGCCACTGGCCTCCTTGCTGGTTCTGAAGAGGCTGAGTGTATTTCTACCCCAGGGCCTTTGCATGTGCTGTTCCAGCTGTCAGAATGCCTTCCCTGACATTTGCAGAGTTCAGTTCATCACGACCTCAGTCGTGTGTCGTCTTATGCAAGGAGCTCTCTCTGGCCAACAGCTGAAAACAGCCTCCAGATTTTCTTCCTAGCATTTGTAGCCACTGATAGCGTATAGTAGGGCTCTGGTGTCAACAGAGGGTAAGTGTTAGGCTGTTCACCAGAGGGTCAGCAGTTGGAACCCAGTAGCTGCTCCGTGGACACCCTGTGGGGCTGTTGCACTCTGTCCTTTAGGGTATCTGTGAGCCAGAATTGGCTGGATGGTAACAGGCTTTTTTTTGGGGGGGGGGGTAGGTAAGTGTTGACACTCTCTGCTGTCTGCTGAATTCTTTAGTCCACTGTAGTGATCACACAGTCCATACTCAGGGTTACAGTGTTTACTAGGGAGGTCACAGATTACAGTTCAGGCTCAAGAACACTCAGGATACATGTCTTCCATCCTAGTCGTGCCTGTGGGCATGTCGCTCCCTGGATCTAGGTCTCTGCCTGACGGCACTCAGCTTTCTAAGTGTGTGGGGTGCCATTTCCTGCTGCCCAGTCTCTGTTGCTGGTCTCTCCTTTCTTGGTGGTGGTGGTGGGCTCTTCCTCTCTTCTTTGGAATTGCCTCTCTGTTTAAGGCAAAACTGACCAGTTGTGGCCCCCCATGGACCCCAGTTACCCTATCATACAGTCCTGCCCAGTCATCTGGCTGGGAGGTACAAGACCACGGCAAGAAAGGCCGCACCCAAAAGGGATCAGTCATGCCACGCAGGGGAACCTGATTATCACCAAGCAAGAAGAGCCAGGAGTATGTGTGTCCTTTGGACCTGGGTCCCTGCTCTGAGAAGGTCTTAGACTGGGGAAGATTGATGACAAGGACTTTCCCCAGAAGTGAGAGAGAGAGAAAGTCTTGCCCTGGAGCTAACACTTTGATTTTGAACTTGTAGCCTCCTAGGCTGTGAGAGGATAAGATTCCCTTTGTCAGAACTGTTCACTTGTGCCATTTCTGTTACAGCAGCACTAGACAGCTAGGACAATAGGTCTACCCACTAGATGTCAGTAGAACCCCCTCCTCTTACCAAAAAATGTCTCCAGATAGTGTCAGATGCCTTCCGGAGAGCAAAATTGTCCCTGGTTGAGAACCACTGCTCTAGGGTAAAAGGCAGTGTCTGCCTCCATCCTTTCCACTTTATCAATATCTATACTGGAAGGGTGGAGCAGGAACTGCAGATTCAATAAATCCCAGTCACCTGTCAATTCTGTGCAGATCATAAAGTGAAATCACAGGTATTGCAGGAAATGCAGGATTTCAGGAAGTCAATGAGGGCAATGCTGGTGAATTACGGAAACCACAGCAAAGTCATTGAGGAGTGAGGAACCTCAGAGTTTGAGCAGTTAGCACTCGGAGGGAAGGAAATTGACAAACCCACTCATTTAACGGATACTTCAAAATAGAATGATTTGAATATCAAAGCATTAGGAGATGACCTTGGGGAAATTGATGGTGTTCTGAAATATTTCAGCAAAAACACGTGTCTGTGATTATGTCCCAGGAATGAGATGAGAAGGACAGGGCAGCACAGCCACTTTGAGGGATTTTGTTCGGTGAATTAAGTCATTGCCCTCTATATTTTATTCATGACCGTCTACAGGTCGACACAGGGTTGCATTGCAGTTTACGTTTTGAAAATGTAAGGAAACAGTCTTATTTGCAAGATCTGATTTCTCAAAACAAGTCAATCATGCCTTTTTAAAATTGTGAAATGTCAGTTTTTGTTTGAAGTGGGTTCCTTGTGAGTGAACTTTTCAGGTACCAGTTATTCTCTTATATTTAGGACCTTTGGTGGCAGATGGAAACCCTGGTGGCATAATGGCTAAGTGCTACGTCCACTAACCAAAAAGTCGGGAGTTCAGATCCACCAGGTGCACCTTGGAAACTCTATGGAGCAGTTCTACTCTGACCTATAGGGTCTCTCTGAGTTGGACTCGACTTCATGGCAGTGGGTTTGGTTTTGGTTTTGGTGGGAGATGGTTGATTGAGAGACACAGGTCTTTCCCTGACCACCGGGGTGGAACCATCAACCCTGTCACTCAGTGAGTGACTGTCTCTTCAGAGGCTGGGGCTGTTGTACCTGGTGATGGACTGGAGACCTTGCAGACAGACCACCTGCCTGGTTTCTATTTGAGCAGTGGAAGGAGGTGTGATTGGAATCAGGGAGAGGCGTAGGTTCTAATCTGGGCACTCTTGAGTCCTCTGGCATAGGGCTGTGGGTTTTTCTGAGCCCACTCTTTCTCATCTGTAAAATGGGTATGAGAGCTCCCTATAAAGATTCATTGCATGGGTCGTTACTCTGTTTATTCTCTGAGCCAGCACTGTGCCGGGACTACGGACTGATGGGGAATTGTACTTCCAAGGTCCTGGCTCCCAGGGAGCCCACATTCTGGAAGGAGTGTCCACTAGAATTAGAGATAATGTAGTTTAATGCCTGGCAGTGCCCCGGGCTTGGTAGGCTCTTGGGGACTGGGGGTCATTAGGGTAAAGCATAATTATGTGTGTTGTAAACTGTTAAGTGCCATGCCAGTGTTAAGCAGAAATGGTGTTGAACATTCTTTTGCTTCTTGGAGAGGATGTTTGCAATACTTGAAGCAGTTAGTAGAGACGGTCTGGGGAGATCGGGGCTCCTGGGGACTTAACAGTAGCTGTGTTTGTCGAGCGCTGACTTGATGTCATGTTGTCGTTAGGTGCTGTTGAGTTGGTTCCCTCTGGCAGCAACCCTGTGTACGACAGAACGCAACACTGCCTGGTTCTGCGCCAGCCTGGCGATCATGATTATGGCCAAGCCCGTTGTTGCAGCCACTGTGTCAGTCCACCTTGTTGAGGGTCTTCCTCCTTTTCACTGACCCTGAACTTTACCAAGCACATTGTTTTTCTGCAGAGACTGGTCCCTGCTGATAACATGTCCGAAGTTTGTGAGACATAGTCTCACCATCCTAGCTTCTAAGGAACATTCTGAATATACTTCTTCCAAGACAGATTTGTTCATTCTTGTGGTAGTCCATGGTATATTCGGTTATTCTTCACCGATGCCGTAGTTCAGAGGTGTTAGTTCTGCTTTGGTCTTCCTTGCTCACTGTCCAGTTTTTGCACGCATATGACTTTGTGTCATAGATGAGCTCGTTTAATTTTGCAGAACCTTGTGAGGGAGGTATTGTCATTACCCCCACTTTGAAGATGAGGAGACTGAGTCACTGAGACATTGAGTTAGCTGCTCAAGGCCACACCACTCTGACTGGCATTGTTGGACTCAGACGTGGGTGATCTGGCTCCAGCGGGCATTGAATCATGGGCTGGGTAGGAGCGTCCATGACCAGGTCTGGAGGACTGGGGCAAGGTCAGACTTACCTGCCTGGTGGTGAAGAGCAGACTCCTTTGAGGCCGCGGGGCTGGGGTCACAGGAGCTGTAGGGACCCAGCCTGGGTGGTATCCTCTTGATGCCAGAGCCATGCGTCTCATAGAATCGTACAGAACCAGCTCATGGACAAAGGGAGATCCAACAGATGTGGAAGACACCGTGGGTCCCTGCCCTTCTCTGCACACCCATCTGCCGGCAGCGGACGTTCTTTACCGGAGGATTCCCTCCACCTGTCAGAGCCCTCTGTGTCTGTGTGCAGCACTGCCTGGGATTTATGACTCTCACAAGCTTGTGAGTACAGCCTCCAGCGCCTTGGGGTAGGGCAGCCCTGTGTTCTGTGCTGTCTCCTTGGGTTTCCCAGCAGAGTCAAACCACAGTGATTCCTGGCTTGGTATGGTATGGTGTTGACTTCCTTTCCTTTCTGCCTCACCTCTCCCTTCCCCTCGTGGTATTTTCTGGGGTCACCTCCTAAGTGAACCACTTACAGTGAGATCATTGACTCAGACCAGTTTTGAGTGGATCCCAAAGACAGGGAGCATAACTGGAACCTGCCACCCTTTGAGCAATGGGGTCTGACCTCCCTGGAGCTGGAGATGGGCTTCCAGTCCCACCTGTCCGCTGTTTTCTGTACCCCAGGACAGGGACTGGAGCTCTTGGTTGAGTGGACTGGCAGAAGCCAGAGGGGGCTTGGAAAGCAGCTGCATGGCCACAGGGCTGTGGCAGGGCTGAGCCTTCGCTAGCGGGCAAGGACTAGTTCTGAGGTGGGATGGGTGGAGCACTGCCCATAGCAGACAGCCTGGGGCCAGAACAGAGGCTGCTGCAGCAGGTGAGGAGACCCAGCTCCAGCGAGGAATCCTGATTGGCCAAAGCCAGCCCTGCCAGTCACACTCTCTTTTCCAGTGATTGGTTTAGATGTGCCTGTGTGACCAGGTACTAGCCAGTGAGATAGGAGACTAAGTGTCCTGTCAGCCCCATACTGAATGATATTTTGTTATGCTCCACTTAATTTTTGGAAATAGGTCCTTAGACCTTTCTTCCTAGCCTGTCATAGTCTTGAAGCCCCATGGAAACCTGATCTGAATTTCTCCTTAAGCAAATGGCATGTCTTTACAGCCTCCACCTGTTGTGGGTGGCTTTTCTGCAGCTTCAGCCAAAGCCTTCCTCATGGAGAGATCACCATTTTTGAGAAGTCTTTCTGGGGAAATTCTTTAGTATTTTCACATGTGATCCAGGGCTTGCTTTAGAAATCTCAGCCCTTGACTCAGGTAATAACAGACTTCTCTTTTGCTCCTGTGATCTTTTAAGTCCCCTGGTCAGAAGGGGTGCTTGGTGGCAGTGGGTCCGTCCTCCTACTTCCTGGACAGTTTCGTCTTCTAGGTATTAGTAAGGATCTGTACTGTCAGGAGTCTTGTTGGTGACAATTTGGAGAAATCCCCTTCAAACCGAGTTTGCCCTTGGGTCAGCTCTGACTGATGGTGACCCCATCTCCACGATCACTGGTATGCTGAAAGTCCAGCTGAAAGGCTGCTGTGCATCTGCATTGCCTCCAGCCAGAGGGCTCATCTGTCAGCCCATACCGAACGGTACTTGGTTAGGGTCCGTAGGGTTTTTCACTTAATTTTTGGAAATACATCCCTAGACCTTTCTTCCTAGTCTTTTGTAGTCTTGAAGCTCC
This sequence comes from Heterohyrax brucei, assembly GCA_028571685.1. Classification (NCBI taxonomy): domain Eukaryota; kingdom Metazoa; phylum Chordata; class Mammalia; order Hyracoidea; family Procaviidae; genus Heterohyrax; species Heterohyrax brucei. The sequence goes on along the minus strand of CM053160.1, from coordinate 5,339,722 downwards.
ATGGAAACGTGACTGCTGTGAGTGACCCTGCTGATATTTGAAACATTAGTGTTATAGCTTCCAGTGTCACAGGAACACATGTGTCACCACAGTAGGACACACTGACAGGCAGGTAGTAGATGTCTAGATCACTTGTATCTGTGTCATATATATTATCATACATGTTATATACACTTAAGAAAAGAGAGAGAGAATGAATAGGGATGTATTGCCTTATGTAACAAAAAAATGAAGAGACAGGCTTCAGGTATAGCTGTGTCCAGGAGCTCAGACTTTATCCCTGGGCATTTCCCATTCCAGCTTTGCTTTTCTCTGTTTCTTTGTTCTTGGGCAAGTTTTCCTCATGAGACATCAGAATGGTCACTGATGCCCCAACCACCTCCTGGCTACCCCCAGTGGAAAGAGAGGCCATATTTTTTCATTGTTTCATCATCCTCCCCAGTATTTCATCCAAGGGGGTCTTCCTGGGGTCACGTGCCTTTTGTGGAACTGGTGGCTGTGCTTACGGGGATTGAACATACCATCTGGCCAACAGCTGGTTGGCTGTGATCTGCCTGAATCATGTGGGCTGGAAGTGGAAGGGTGAGGGCTCCTCAAAGGAGAGTTTGGGGAGAGTTTGCAGAAAAAGGGGGGACGGGTGCGGGACAGCAAAAACAACAGATGTCTTCTGCAGCCTGAGGTATTCAGGGAGGAGAGGAGACACTGCAGATCTCCCCCAGTTTCTTTTTTTAATTACCAGTTGTAGAACCTTCATGGAAAACCTCTTCAGGGGAGGCCAGCCTGTAAAAGAGAAGGTGGGGCTTTGTGGGTGACATTGTGGGAAGGGCTCCTGTGTGAAAGGATAAAACAGGGCTCCCCTGGACCTGTGGCTTTGGTGCTTAGAAACTTGTTAGAAATGCAGATTCTGGGTCCCCACTCCAGACCCACTTTTGTACACTGGATTGTGTCCCCCACGAGCTGTGTTGAGCCTCACCCCAGGTGTCATTGGATATGAGTGTATCTGGAAGTAAAGTCTTTGAAGATGTAGCCAGGTTGAGATGAGGTCTTGTTGGATCAGAGTGGACCCCTAGTTCAGTGATGGCAGTCCTATAAAGGAGAGGGTTCACAGAGACACACACAGCGGGGACAGCCATGTCACCATGGAAGCAGAGACTAGAGAAATGTCTACAGGATAGGGAATGCCGGCAGCCACCCAACCTGAAAGAGACAAAGAAGTGTTCTCCCCTAGAGTCTTTTCAGGGAGAGTTCTGCCAACACCTTGATTTTGAACTTCTGTCCTCCAGAACTATGAGAAAATAGATTTCTGTTGTCTTAGTTAAGCTGCCTAGTTTATGATTCTTTGCTAGAGCACCTCAGGAAGCAGCCATTCAAACAGAAATATGGGGACAGATCCCAGCAGCCTGCATTTGAACCTGACCTCTAGGTGATTCCAAAATGAAACCCACTGCCATTGAATTGGTTCCAACTCATAGCCACCCTATAGGATAGAATAGAACTACCCCATAGTTTCCAGGGATCATGTGGGGTGGTTTCAAGCACACTCAAAAGAGAATCACTTCACCAGAGAACATAACAAGTGGAAACCTCATTTGGTTCGGCGGCTGGTTCACGTAGGTCTGTGTTACTGTCTTACCTCTGTCTTCCTTACTTTGTTGGACCAACTGCCAAGTGGGGAGATGTGATGTTTTAGAGCGTGCCCATCCCTGAGAGCTGATCAGCAGAGCCTTCCTTCAGTCGGTGCAGGAAGCTGGGGCACGTTTTTCTCAAAAGCCATACACATCATCTCACACACTGGTCCTGCCCTGTCCCACTGGCTTTTGAAATATATTTGTTAGTGGTGTGACTCTTCTACTGCCCCAGGAAATACTGGGCAGGGGCTGAGACAGCACCACTCTACTTGGAGCTGAGTTAGAAGCACCGCTCTACTGATACTGCCAAGGCGTGTTTTCAAAATCCCAGGATTCCGCAGAACAGGATTTAAAAGCTTATACATAGAAAAGAAAGAGAAAATAAAGTCTCATAACCCTCCTACCAGTTTGTCCTAATGCTTTAAAAAACATGAACATTCTAAAAAAAAAAAAGGAAAGAAAAAGCGCCTAAAGTTACAAAGTGAAGCTTCCTTTGTGCTCTGCACCCAGCAGTTGAATTCTAAATTTAACACCTGTCTACCCTTCCAGAAATATATAACATGCTCACCTGTGTGTGGCCTTTTTATCTGTGTGAAGAAAAACATACTATATACACTCTTCTGCCCTTTGAGTTTTAAAACTGACTTTATATTTTAGGCCATAGAGATATGCCTCGTCCTTTGTAATACCTGTGTAACATCACACCACCTGTGTCCATTGTTGCTCTTTGGTGCCGTTCAGCCGTTTCAACTTATAGCAACCCTGCGTACCACAAATGAGACACTGCGCAGTTCCAACTCATGCTTTTTTTGTTGGTGGTGCCACTGAGTTGACTCTGACTTGTAATGACCCTGTGCACAACAGAACAAAACACTGCCCAGTCTCAGGCCATGTCCAGAATCGTTTTCATGCTTCAGCCCGTTGTTGCGGCCACTGTGTCAGTCCATCTCCTCGAGGGTCTTCCTCTTTTTTGCTGACCTTCCACTCTACCAAGCATGATGTCCTTCTCCAAGGATTGATCCCTCCTGGCAATGTGTCCAAAATGTGTAAGACTCAGCCTTGCCATCCCAGCTTCCAAGGAGCACTGTGGTTGGACTTCCTCCAGAACAGGTCTGGTGGTTCTTTCGGCGGTCCAGGGGACATTCAGCATTCTTCTCTAGCAGCGTAGTTCAGAGGCATCCATTCTTCCGTGGCTTGGGTCAGGCACCCTTGAGTCTTCAAAGTGACATCTTTACTTTTCGTCTGACTCGTGCCAACACCACACAGGACAGTCCTGTGCCATCCCTGCCACCGTTGGGATGCTTGAGCCCAATGTTGCTGCCACCGTGTCCATCCACCTCGTAAAAGCTCTTTGTTGGTGGATATTTCTGTTGCTTCCAGGTTTCTGGCTTGTTTCGCCGTTGTGAACAATGCTGAGAGAGCCTTCTTGTCTTTCTGTTGCGTGACAGCCGCCTCACAGACCCTTTACTTGTTCTTGTCTGAGTTCTCTTTGGAAGTCTCCTGTAGGAGGTTTCCCATCGGGAAGCGATGAAAACCCGAAAGCAAAGGTGGTCGTCCCACCTTCCAGGCAGGTGATTCCCACAACTTCCTCTTCCAACAACACCTTCCTGGAAAAAACAAAGATCAACTTCTTGATTTTCTAACTTTTTACCTAGACAGACGTCTGCAGTACGCAGTTCTTGTTCATGGAATTTTCCTGATGAATTCCCAGCCAAGAAACATTTCCTGATGAGCTGATTTATAAATTGGCGTTAGGAAAAAGCTTTAGGCACAAATATAGAATTGACACCTGCTTGCCAAGACAGACAGGATTGTGCTGTCAATATTGGGCCAGGGTTAAATGTGCAAAGTCATATTGTGCATTTTTTGCCTCTCATGAATATTTAAATAGCTCCAATGCTGTTCCCAAGGACCCAAGCTTGACTTCTTTGGGTAATTAATTAATTGAAGTGTTCAGAGAAATTGCCTTGTTGTTCTTTTCCATTTTTAGGTCTAGTGAAGGCGATATTATAGAATCCTCTAGTTTATGAGCAGATCTTTCCGAGGAGAGCTACACTGGTACAAAAAATCCTATCTTGGAGAAGTTGGTAAAATCATTTTTTCTTTAAGACTCTCAACTTTCTAATCTGTAGAATGGGTTGATTGGGCTAGACAGTCTTCAATTCCATTGTTGTTTTGAGGGTCAGACTGACCTGTGTATTTGTCTGTAGGTCCACTGGCTTTGGATGGTTTTCACCTTAGGCAGATCAATGTGTTAATCTTGGGAAGGGAACATTACCCAGGCAAAGAATAGGATTCTAAGTGTCTTGTAAAAAGTGCTTACTAACCCCTCAGCAGTGTCTAGGATTGGGTTCAATAGTATACGGCAGAGAAAACCAAGATAATAAGGGCTTGAATAACATAGAACTTAATTTTCATTTCCCTGTTGGTAATCGCTGATTCCATCATGTTGAAAGATCCCAGGCTGTTTCTACTTTCTGCTTTCCTCGGCCTGTGACTTCAAACCTCATGGTCCAAGACGGCTCCCAGGGCTCCAGCTATCACCTCCACCTTCTAGACAACAGCAAGAGAGAGAAACTGTGTCAGCTATCTTTAAATACCTTCTCAGCCTTTTACTGTCAGTCAACACCTTCTCTTGTGTTTTATTGGCCAGAACATAGTGACATGGCGATACATGGCTGTAAGGAAGACCAGAAAGTGGGTTTTTAGCTGCCTTAAACAAACTTGAGATTCACTTCCTAAGAAATAATTTTCTGGGAATTCCTGAGAAGGATTCATATTGGGTAATAGAATCGGAATTAAAACTTACTTTCTAGCTGGAAATAAGGATGAAGACTTCTCCATTTAGTCTGATTCAAGTTACAGCTGAGCTGGTCAAGTTCATACTAAGGACCCTTGGACATACTCCTGCCACTCTGGATCAGAACTTGGCACTAGGCTGGGCCAGAACAGCCACCGAGCACTTTGGTTTGGTAATTGAAGTTTCTGCTAATTTTACAGTGGATAGGAATGTTTTTGTAGTGATGTTCCTTTTATTGCCTTAGGTGTAAGGGTCAGTCACTCCCACTGGAGACCAAAGTCAGGGATGTGGATGTTTTTCCTGGTCATCCGCTAGTGCGCTGCCAGGTGTATAGGCAGACCTTTACAGATAGTCACTGGACTGGATTTCTATTGTGGGGCTGGTGATTGTGGCCAGGAAGGGGTCTGGGCCTCACATGAAGTGGTGAAATCTCCCTTTTTATGACCCCTTCTCTGGAATATCAGCCTTTCCCCACCTGCAGACCTTTTCCTTTTCAGGATTGCTGCAGTTCTTACTGCCCTAACTGAAACTTCTCGTCCTGTGTCTTTGCCTCCAAGGACCTGATCCTCTCTTTCCTTTGCTGTGTTCTCACCTTCCCCTTGAACTCAGAGTCCTCGTGACTGGGAGACAGCAAGGTCTCCTTCCTGCCTTCCAGCTGAGTCCAGTCATGACAGAGCAGCAAGCAGTGATTCTCAAAGTGGGGTCTTCTCAGGATGCACCCCAGACTTGCTGAATCAGATGCTGGGGGTCAGGGGGCAGGACCCTCCTGGTGATTCCCATCAGTGCTCATGTGTGGGGACCACGAGGGAGGCAGACAGAGCCACTATTAGCTTCTTTCTCCAACCTGGGCAAGGTAGCACTTGGGCACGCTCTTCACATCCACCTGGGGAGCCTGAGCAAGGGTGTGTGAAGTGATACCAGGTCAGACCTGGAGGGCTGAAGTCAGCACAACAAAAAAAATTTTATTATGGTAAAATACATCTAACAGAACGGTTGCCAGGTTAACTGTTTTTAAGGATACAGTTCTGTGAAGTTTGTTACATTCACAGTGTTGTGCTATCGTGGCAGGTGTCCAGTTCCAAACATTCTTCAACACCCCAAGCAGAAATGTCATAGCCTTCCCATTTCTCCCTCCAGCCTATGCCTGGGCACCACTGATGGACCTCAGTCTCTGTGCATTTTTCTAGTGTACAATGTTTCACATAAGTAGGATCATACAGCATCTTGTGTTTGGGTTAGCTCATTCAACATAGTGTTTGGAGTGTCAGTATTGCAGTATGGATCAGAACTTCGTTACACTATGGTAGAGTAATGATATTCCCCAGTATGGGTAGATATATTCATCTGTTGGTGACATTTGGGTGGTCTCCACCTTTTGTCTGTTGTGGGTAGTGTGCGGAGAATGTGAGTGTACTCGGAAGACTGTGAACCAGCGCTGATCGTGTGTACCCCAGAATGAGGACTTCCATTATTCTGTAACATCTGTGGTTGCCCCATGGTATTTATTCTCATAGGGCTCAGGGTTGGGATGTTTTTCATCTTTCCCGTGTGAAATATGTAGGATGTATGTCATTTTGGGTCTTACTTGCTGATGTTGGACATGGAGCAGACCCACGCAGTCTAAGCCCGTGGTTCTCAGACTTGGCGTGTAATATCATCTCTGTGTTCTTGTTGAGAGCGTAGATTCCTGAGATTACCCCCAGTGAGTCAGATGTAGAAGAGCTAGACTGTTGGTCCTGAGGCAGGTGGTTCAGGTGCCACAATTTGAGGAACATGCTGAGTGAGCATCTCAAAGTGACTTTGGAAATCCTGGTGGTATAGTGGTTAAGTGCTATGTCAGCTAACCAAAAGGCTGGCAGGTCACATCAGCCAGGTGCTCCTTGGAAACTCTGGAGCAGTTCTGCTCTGTCCTTTAGGGTTGCTGTGATTTGGGATATACTCGATAGCAGTGGGTTTGGTTTGGGGGTTTTCTTTTTGAATCATGCAGTGTCTTGGGCCCCAAGTGTTGGAGTGACACAGGTCCATTATAACATTCATGAGAAGGTTCCATGGCTCACCAGATGCCGGGATGCACGGGGAAGACAAGGTCTGCTCTTGCTGGGAGAGCTGGCTGCTTTACAAACTCCTGCACCGGCCTGGTTGGTGTTCTGTTGCTTTCTCATGGGATGTGGGTTGTTATGGTGACGAAAGGGGGCAGGGGAGGGGGAGACCTGAGCAAAGAGGAAGTTGTGAGTGACGCAGGGATGAAAGGAAGGGCCCTAATTTAGCCCATCTCTGTAGCATGTGCTCTTGCGCTGGTCTTGGTGTGCTCCCAGGTCTGCCCCCATGAGTCTGCAGGCATCATCCGGCTGATTAACGTTCTCAGGGTACAAGCCAGATTGATCTCTTTCCTGTGGTCTCCTAACCCCCAGAGGTGGCCTCTGCTGGCACTGGTGGTGGTGCTGGTGGGTGGCAGAGGGAGTGGTTAGGTTAGTGTTGCCCATCTGAATAGGTGCTAAGGGGAAGTTTAGCTCAGGTCAGGTGGCAAAGAGTGTGTCCACTAAGTGTCTTGCCATCTTCTGCCAGAGCATGGAGCCAACTGGGAGTGCTGGGAGGATCACAATTTGACATCTCCATAAAATACCTTCAATGGTTCACTTTCCTCCCTCTCCGCTGACTGCACACCATCCAGGCTACCTGCTGTCTCCCCTGGAGGATGGCTGTTGCCTCTCTGCCTCTCCCTGCTGCCCCCACCCCAGTCTTCACCTATGAGGTGGCAGCTCTTTTTTTTCTTTCTTTTTTTAAATTGAGGTGAAATTCACATAACAGCAAATTAACCGTTTTAAAGAGAATAATTTAGTAGCACTTCAGTCAATTTATAGGGTTGTTTCACCACCACCTCTGTCTGCTTCCAGAACATCTTTACCATTCCAAAAGAAAATCCCATACCCATCACTCATTGTTCCCTCCATCCCCCAGCCCCTGTACCCTCTCATCTTTGCTCTGTCTCTGGATTTGCATGTTCTGGATGTTTCATGTAAGCGGAATATAAAATATGTGACCCTTCGTGTCTTGTTACCATCACTCAGCATAATGTGTATCAGGCTCACTGAAGTTGTACCCTGTGTAGGGGCCTCATCCCTTCTTTATGGTTGAATTGCTTTCCGTCGTATGGATGGACCATGCTTTGTTTCTCCATTCGTCCACTGATGGAAATCTGGGGGCAGTGGAACCTTTCGAAGCAGTAATTGGATTGTGTTTGTCCTGCTTGGGGCGTTGCTTTAAGTCTTCCCACCACTTGTCCTTGGAATGGTGTTCTGACCCCTTCTGCTGGCCTGCAGAGGCCTTAGGTAGCCTGGCCCCAGTCAACCTGCCTATCAATACCTCTTGCCATTTGCTTGTATCCTCCCTTCAGACCTTTCTGTCCTTTGAAAAGATAAGCTCTGTGCCCTAAGGGCCTTCAGACATACTGTTCCCTCTTTCTATAATCTCTTTATGGTTATCTTGTCTCCCCTAAAGCAGACCCCAAGACAAAGACTTGTGTGCAGATTCCTTTTTGTCTGTGTTGGGCTCACCAAACTTTATTTCCACCAAAGCTTGAGCTCCTTGGGGACAGAAGGTAATGCTATCTGTTGCTGATCTTGAATGGGGTTTAGGGATATGAAGGTCAAAAAGAGCTGACTGCTGGCTTCCTCCTCCAGACTTTGGAGGGGCCCTTCCATAAAATAGTCTGAGGCATCGGGAGTCAGCTTGCAGATGTACAGCTTTGAAACCAACAGATCCGTCTTGGCAAACGTATAACCAGAATGCTCCTTAGAAGCAGGGATGGTGAGACTGTGTCACACATATGTGGGCGTGTGTTACTAGGAGGGACCAGGCCCTGGAGAAGAACACACTAGGTAATGCCAAGGGTCAGCGAAAACGAGGAAGATCCTCAAAAAGGTGGGTTGATGCAGAGGCTGAGACAATGGCTTAAGCACAACGTTGGTGCAGATGGTGCGAGACCGGGCAGGGTTTCTTTCTGTTGTACCTGGGATTGCTGTGAGTCAGAGCCAAGTCAAGGGCACCTAACAGCAACAGCTAGTACAGAAGCTTTGATCTATGTGGGTGTCACCAATAACAAATTTAAAGGGAGGAAAAAAAGATCTGGGTGCAGATAGTTGGTTGGAGAGGTGATTGAAGGAAGTTCAGTGAGGGAGTGGGGAATGTGAACAGGGAAGTGAGCCACTGCTTTGAGCACGGGGGGTTGAGTCCCACTGGACGATTAGGTGGAACATTCATCCCTCTGGTTGCCCTGTTGAGGTGGGATAAGCTGGGGTATTTATCCTCTTGTCTTCTGACCCTTCCTGGGTGGGCATTGCTACTGAAGGTGTTCCTTCCTTCAGAGACAGCCCCAGACAGGGGATGGTGTTCCAGGGAGGAAGTTGTCAAGAGTCCAGGAGCCTTCCTCTAATGCACAGAGTGGCCTCCAGGGGGTGCCGAGGGGCATGGTGTGGCTGCTGCCCTGGCCAGCTGCGGATCCTTAGTTTCTTACAGTGGTGTCCCACTGCAGACAGGCCTTTTCAGAGTGCCCAGACCCAAGAAGGGCGCCCCCTGGTGTCCTGGCTGCTAGCATCACCCTGTTCATCCCATTTGTAGACTTGATCTCTACCATCAGTTTGCACCCTCACCTGAATTGTGTGGGACTCCTGGAAGATGTGCTTCCTTGCTGCAGCCCTGCCCGCTTGCGCGTGGCCATCCGCAGGGCTGAGCACTGTTGATGGTGAACGAGATGTCCCGGAGATAGCACTGAATGAATGACTGGCGACACCGCCATCCTGGCCTTCTCCAGGGCGCCTTGGCAGATGGAGAAGGATTTACCATTCCAAGGGTGGAATCTTTCGTGCTTCTTGTCTAAGAATGTCTCGAGAGCCTGAGAAGCACAGAGCACAGGGGCGCTGCTCATATTTATTTTTCAAAACCAGACTTGACTGCATTTGGATCTTATGCTGCTGCTGCTTTGTCCGTGTTTCCTAAAGGGACTGGCTTTGGGGAGTACAGGCATTGGATATTTCTGGAAGGTTCTTAGATGTTGTCTCTCACGTGGCAGCCTCCGTTTGTCAAAACAGTCTCACTTTTGGGCTCGGCTTTGCCGGCTTCAGGCAGTCTGGTTTTCCTCTCCCTGCTCTGGTACCTCGAGGCTGCGGGCTGTTCCACTGAAGTCGAATCCCGGGAGCTTTAGGCGTTGATGTTCTATTTGTTTGGTTATTACAGTCCTTTCAAATAGCTGTCTTTGTGAGTCTGGTGGTGCTGTTTCCTGGGCTGTGGTTTTGAGAAAAATTTTGTTGGGAAAGCTCTCAAGGCCAGAGAAAAGGTATTGAAGAAAAAGATGAGGAAAGATTATTGATCTGGCTCAGATAAGTGGAGGGAAAGGTGGCCAGCATGCCTGCTCACCCTTAGGGGAATCTGACCGTCCAACACGGATTCATTGCCTTCAAAACTCTGGCTACTTGGGTTTAAAAGTGTTGAGAATAAATAAAAGGAAGAGAATCAGGGAGTTGATAAGGGAAGGGAAGTGAAGCAGCTGATAGACCAGTAGCAAGTACATTTGTTTGTTCATTGATGAAGTAGCCAGTAGACCCCCTAGACTGTTTTAGTTTCTGATGCAGAGTGGGAACTGGAGAGAAAGACACCGTCCCTTGCCCTCATGACACTTAACATTCTCTGCAGGTGGCAGAGAGTTTCCATCTCTGTCTCTAATACTTCACTAAGGTTTGTGTTGTCATTATGCACACAGATAGTGTGAGAGGACAGAATTGAGATGCCTGGCGCAGGATTGTCAGTTAAGGCTTTCTGGAGGAGGTGGTAAGTAGAGAATTTGGTCTTGGAATGGAGAGAGAGAAGCAGCGCAGGCTTAGGAGCTGTAAGGGAAGAGGCGTGTGAGATTGGTAACTGTTGACTTGAATGTGCTCTGGGATTCTGCAGGGGTCTTATTTGCTCTGGCGAGCATTTCCAAACACAGAGCTCAGACTCTTTGACCCTGTGGGCTGGACTACAGTCAGGTTTCTTTGGTTATTGGGAACAGAAACTCAAGCCAAACAGCTTGAAACAAAACAAAACAAAAATTCTATCTTTTTGTTTATATAAAGGATTCTGGCTTCAGGCATGGTTCGATCCAGGAACTGAGACAGTCCATCAGAGCACGTTCTCTTTCCTTTCATCTGTTGGCTCTGCCTTTCTCTGTGTTGCTGCTGTTCTTCCACAGATGCTCTTCTCAGAGTGGAATGACAGCTGCCAACAGTTTCAGGCCTATATACTTGCCTCTCCACGGTCTCCACAGAATAGCCTACCTTTTCTCTCATAATGCCAAAGTCTTAGGAATTGGAACCCACCCAGGTGCACTCAACCTAATGCCAAAGTCTTAGGAATTGGAACCCACCCAGGTGCACTCAACCTGAGGTTTGGAGGGTGAAGGTGAGGCAGAACCATTCTTCTGCTATTTCTCCAGGCAAGTGCTGTGTCCTAGTCATCTGGTACTGCTCTAACAGAAATACCACAAGTAGATGGCTTAAACAAAGCGAAATTTTCTTCTGTTACAGCCTAGTAGACTACAAGTCCAAATTCAGGGCATCAGCTTCAGGGGAAGTCTTTGTCAGTTGGCTCTGGAGGAAGGTCCTTGTCATCAGTCTTCCCCTGGACTGGGAGTTTTTGAGGCATAGGGAACACAAATCCAAAGGATGCATTCTGCTCCTGGACTGGTACTGCTTCTGTCGTGGTGATGTGAGGCCCCCCATTCTCTGCCCTCTTTCCCTTCCTCTACATCCTGAGAGATTTCTTCAAGGCACACTACAGTCCTATGGAGTGAGCGCTGTCCCACCAATACAACTGCTGCCATCCCCCTTCATAATGTCACAGAGTTAGGGTTCACAGCATATAGGAACACTGCACAATACCTGGAATCATGGCCCAGCCAAAATGCCACAGACATTTTTGGGGGAAAACAGTTCAATCCAAGACCCTGTTTTCAAGGTGCGGTGCCTGTTTTTTTTATTATTTATTTATTTATTTAGTGGCAGGGCTAGCAGGGGTTCTACCGTCTGCTCATGGCTTCGAGGGAGTAGAGAGGCAGACCCTGTGGTGTCCCCTCAGTGAAGTAGGCTGTGGCAGGCCCAGTGCTGTGGTGGCAGCCTTTAGGTTGTGACTTTTTCTTGACAGTAGTGACTTCTTGTGCACTCAGCTTCCCAACTGCGGTGGCTTCCAGGTGGTGGCAGTGAGACCTCAGAGCCTGGAGCTAGTAGCCACAGTGTCAACTCCCCTGTTGGGGTGGTGGCTTCCTAATCAGTCAAGAGGCAGTAGCTGTCCTGATGCCTTGTGTGTTGAAGGGTCCGTTCTCCTGCCCTCCAAGTGCTTCTCTGGGCCCTGTGCCTTCTTGTGAGTTCTCTCTCCCTGCTCCAGCTGGGGCAGACTCTGTGTTCGGCCACAAAGCCTAACACGTGCAGTCACTGTGGTACCCAGCTGCAGCACTGGGGCAGAGGAAGTCAATGCAGAGTTGGTTTTGGAATGAGTCCTTTTCATTTCTACGGCAACAGTAGGAGGACAAGCTTCACAGAAGTGCCACTCTGGTTAATGGCATGTCCCTCAGCTGCCTGCCTTCTCTTGACAGGGTCTATTGTTAGAGTTGATGTCTCACCAGTGCTCAGTAGTGAATTTTACTGACTGACCCCGCTACACTGTCCCCTAGGAAGCAAGTCCTTGTCTGTGGACTGTTGAGGGAAAGCCACGTAAGCAAAAGTTCTGGTCTTGGATGGCTTAGAGTCAGGGAGTGGGCCTGAGCCCTTGATGAGCTAGAGTTGGCCTCTTAGGCCCAAGTAGGACTTCTTAAAAAAGAACTTGCATTTTCCTTTGTGTAAAGGTGTGTTGCTGTGACATTAAATGCAGATCTTTTAGCCGCAGAGCCACTTCCTGGACCACTCACCCACTTCCTACACTGGGACTAGGACTCGTGTTTTACCATCTCCGTTTGCCCTGTTCTTTGTCTTCATGCAGTGCAGTTTGTAATTAGGGTTGCACCCAGCTGGACGCTCTGAACTGCCAGGATCTTCTCCGATGGCTGATACAGAAGAAAACATACCTCAAAATCAGACCCACGGCTGTCAAGTGAGTTCCAGCTCTTGGTGACCCCATAGGGTTTTCCTGGCCACAATCTTTGTGGAAGCAGTTTGCCAGGCCTTTCTTCCACCATACTACGGGGTGGGTTCAAAGTTCTAATGTTTAAGTTAGCACAGGGTGTCCCTGACTTAGAATGGGATTCAGTTCCCATAACCTTGACCTAAGTGGAATACCTCTTTTTTAAACTTTTTGTACGGCTTTTATTATCAGCATCTTTATAAATCCAGTCTTTGTCTTTGGGGATTGGAAGCATGACCTATAAACTTGCACATATATTTTATTTCATACATGCATACATATAAAAATACACAAATCATAAAAAAAGGGATGGTTGTGAGTGTGGTCATTGTAAGTCCACTGTGTCCAGGTTGGAGACTGCTGTAGTTGAGTACAAACCATTACTGTCCTCCGGAGACCTGCGTGATACAGAGCACATGCTGAAATGTGTGAGTGCTGAGGGAGTGATCCCGTGAGTGAAGGAACGAGTGGTGTCTTCTTCCCTGGCTGCTGTAACACAGATACCACAAGGGGGTGAGCTTTAGGCACAGAATCCTGTTTTCTCACTGTTCTGGAGGCTGAACGTTTATCTGAGGTCTCAGCCATGCTGATCACTTCCTGTTGCGTAGCTCTGGCTTGTCCTGGGTTCTCAGCGATCCTCATGGCCTTCTGTCTTCCCCGGTGTGTCCTCACCTCTGTTTCATCGGCTCTTCTTTGCTTGGAGGTGATTAGGTTTAGGGCTCACTCTATGCTGACACAGCCTCACTCGCATAACAAAGGATCAGGTCCTCAGGATATTTTGGGGGGACACGATTCAGTCCCTAACAGGTGGATTTAAGGCCCCAGGGACCCAGAAGTGGGTGAGTGGTGGCTTTGCTGGGGCAAGGTGAATTCTCATTGTTTACAGCTGTGATTTTTTAACCCATTTTATGCTGTGGGCCCCTCTGGAAGTTAGGTGAAGCCTTCTCTTAAAAACACAAATAAAAACTTGACTATATTTATTTATTTATTCATTGTGTAATAGTTTACAGTTCGAGTCAGTGTCTTATGCAAAAACTCACACACAGGTTGCTGTGTAGCCCTAGCTTCTGCACTGTGACAGCACACTCCCCTCCACCCTGTGTTTCCTGTGTCCACTCAGCCAGCTCTTGTCCCCTTCTTCTCTCACCTCTGTACAGGAGGTACCCTGTTACTATCCTGTATCTCCTTAAGCCAAGAAGCTTACTCTTTACAGGTAACATTTTGTTTTACAGATGAGTTCGGTCTTTGTATGAAGAGGTGGCTTCAGGAATGGTTTCAGTTCTGGGTTCATGGAGAGGGCCGGGGCCTTGTCTTCTGGGGACCCTCCAGTCTTAGTCAGACCTACAAGTCTGTTTTTTTTTTTTACTAGAATTTGGGTTCTGCACCCCACATTTCTCCTACCTTAGCAGGGAGTCACTGGAGGTTGCTGCAGCCACCTTTGGAGGAGTGGTGGCCATCCCCAGGTCGACAGTCAACACTGAAGTTCTTGATGAGTTCTTCCTTCTCAGCGTGCATGCCTACCCAGAGCTACCCACCAGGAAGGGATCAGCACACCCCAGGATTTGTGGGGATGAGGCCCTGGAGACAGGCCTTGTTGGCGATGTTCTCCTTCCAGGTGTGCAGACAGGTGTGGGACGGTGGGCAAATGCCGCAGACCTGCCTGACCTCTGGGTCATCCTCGCCTTGTCTCTGCAGGTGCCACCCAGTATGTCCCCCTGCCTTACGGCCCTGCTGCCCGTCCAGACCAGGCTCTGAGGTTGGGCTGGGAGCTGGCTGACTGTCCAGACCTCTCTGCAGCCTGATGTCGGCTGGGTAGCCACAAAGACAGTGCCCACTGTAGTGCAGATACAGTGTGGTGTGTTTCTCCCATGGGACAGGCGGGCATAGCCATCCAGCTGACCACAAGCAATTGCATTGACTGGTTGGGGACACTGGCCCTGGCCTTCACTGGCGGCGCCTCTCCTGTGGTCCTATTGTAGGCTGTCTGCTTTGTGACAAGCCCTCAGTATCTACTGGAATTCTCTCTGTGCTGAATGGCTCCTCAGTGTTCTTAGATGGTAAAACCAGCCTGCTGTCCCTGTCAGCCTGGCCAGCACCCCCACACCACTCCCTCCTTCCCTATCTGGGTTAAATGAGAGCCACTTTGGGGTTGGGGAACATGTAGATGGCTGTAAGTGGCGATTATGAAGGTGAACAGCACACTAGACCCTTGAGGAAGTCAGCTTCTGGGGCTGCATCTCCGTCCTGTTATTAACGTGCCACCCCCACTGGGTGCCGTGTTTTGAGACAGCATGCCAGTGTTATGATTGTGATTACTGTTATTATTGGTGCGGCGGCGTTGGAAGCCCTTATTAAGTGATTCCCATTTGCTTCGGCATGAATGCACAATATGTGAGGCCTCGGGGCGAGTTCTGTGTCCCCCCCCCCCACAGTGGCATGTACAGTGGGAGCCCCAGCCCCCCGTGCCGGCTGCTGTGTCCTAACAGATACTGATGTTTCTGTTTTCAGGCCCTTTTGTGAAACGCTCACGTGCTTCGATTTTTAAATCACTTTAGGTTGTATCTCGTCTCCCCCTATGTTCCTGGGGGGCAGACATGGTGGGTTTTGTCGTCTGGAGGTATCTGTCATTTTGGCTCTGTCTGCTATTTAGAATTTCCAGCCACCGTGAGGTGACACTCTGGAGCGTCAGCGTTGCATCACGTCTACCACGAGAAGAGTGCAGCATGGGTGACAGGGGAAGGGGGCAGATTTCTCTGCTTGTTAGGAGTTACTGCTATCCAGGGCGGGGGCTGGATGTGTGAAGAAACGTTAAATCAGCCACAGGAATCTGAGGGGTGCCTTCCCCCTAACCCAGGCATCTTCCTTCTGCAACCGCTTGACTGTCTTTAGGGACAAGGCTCTCACTACTTAAAAAGGTAACCTAACCATCCCTCAGAGCTTGGGTTGATTGCTACCGATTATTTTCTTCTTTATCTCTGTCCATAATTATCCGCCTCTTGGGAAACTAACCAACAGGTCTGCAGTTTGAGTCCACCAAGTGCTCCTTGTAAACCATATGAGGCAGTTCTATTTTGTCTTACAGGATTGCTATGAGTAGGAATTGACTCAACAGCAACTGTTTGGTTTTCTGGTTTTTGAGCTCCTGGAGCTGTTGAGAACAAACTGGCTTATCTATAGGGAAAAGAAATACCACATCTGTCATGGACTGAATTGTGTTCCCCCCAAACTGTGTGTAGCAGTTTGTCCAGGGCACAATTCATGGTATGGTGTGATGTTCTTATATGTTGTAAATTGTGCCTCAGTGATGTTAATGAGAGAGGACGGGCTGCAGTTGTGTTGGTAGGGTAGGACTTAGTGTGTAAGATTGTATTGTGTGTTGAGGTAATCTCTTGGGATAGAAAGGAGAGGGAAGCTAGCAGAGACGTGGGGACCTCATACCACCAAGAAGCAGTTCTGGGAGCACAGTGCATGCTTTGGAAAGGATTGGGGGTCCCTGTGCCTGAGAAGCTCTCAGTCCAGGGGAAGACTGATGACAAGGACCTTCTTCCAGAGCCAATAGAGAAAAAATCTTGCCTTGGAGCTCCCAGACTGAATTTGGACTTCTAGCCTGCTGGACTCTGTTAAAACAGAATTTCTCTTTGTAAAGCCGTTCACTTACGTTATAGCAGCACTAGATAATGAAGACAACATCTCCTTCTTCCTTCTACTCTTAGTTTGATGACAGCCTGCTCCCAGTGGTTTCCTACAAAAGGCTGCATCGAGTCCCCATAGGAGACTGATTTAGGGGACACCTGCGGGTCCCCAAGATCCTTGCCAGGTCACAGGCAATGAAATTATGTGCTCATTTTTTGTATTGGAAGTCATTCTGTGGAGATTTTGCCGTGTGTGTATGTGCATGTGTGTGTGTGTGTGTGTGTGTGTTTCCCAGTGATGATATTCATGCCTATCCCCAATTGGTGTGTTTAATTCAGAGGCAGTGGCGGACATACCTTCAACCTCTGAACAGGAAGAGATTGCCCCTGGCCAATTAAAGTCAGCACCCTTCCTGGCCAGTCAGAGAGGAGCACCCCTGCCGGCCAATCAGAACATAGCATCTCCTCTGGCCACTACCATTGGTTGTGGGATGAGGCCTGACCCCTCTTGTCTAATTTCAGAACTTGCTGGGAAGAGTGGGCAGTGCAGAAAGGCTTCCTCCTCTTCTCCTCCATCAGCCAGTTACCTCCCTTTTACACTTAAAGCCATTCTGATTTGGGTTTCTGTGATTCACAGCTGCAAATGCACTGGCTGAGACCTTTCATGCCTCAGGGCACATCCTCTGTGCTGCTTTGGATTTGCTGGAAGGTTCTGTGCAGCTAGGATGCATGTTAGAAGACTTGAAATAAAATCCCAGCCAGTGTGATTTTTATTCCTAGAAGCAAATCTTGAAGAGGTGGTGGGGAAATAGAGTCTGATAAGAGGGGGTGTAACTCTCACCTGCAGGCGCATGGATACCCTCGTCTAGCAGTTTAAGGAAGTCTGCCATTGTGTCCTCCCTAGCACTGTGTTGGAGCCCTGGTATCACAGGGATTATGAGCAGTTCAAATGCACCAGCTGACCTCTAGAAACCCTATAGGGATGGTTCCACTG
Organism: Heterohyrax brucei; assembly: GCA_028571685.1. Classification (NCBI taxonomy): domain Eukaryota; kingdom Metazoa; phylum Chordata; class Mammalia; order Hyracoidea; family Procaviidae; genus Heterohyrax; species Heterohyrax brucei. The sequence continues at coordinate 5,322,523 of CM053160.1, read as the reverse complement.
TGTCCTATAGGGTAGCTAGGAGTCGGGATTGACTCAACAGCAGTGGATTTTGTTTGGTTATGTCTTGTCGTAAGGTGAAAATTAACAACGGGTGGCAGAGACATGAAAGGGACTAGAACTTCAGAAACACCCTAAGAAGTGTGTTTATGAGTGTAACCCGGGTTAATTCAGCCTCACCTCATTTAAATATTTTAGAGCCTGGAGCGGTTTTATCTCAGAGGAGAAGAGGAGAATGAGATCTCCCTTGGGAATCTTGAGTTACTGTAATATTTTAGATAGGTTACCAGAGGCATCAATTATTATATTGCCGTCAGTCTTTGACTGTGCCGACTTTATTACCTTGATCTGGATTTATATAGCATTTGATAGAGTTTATATCGCCAGGCTCATAAAAAAAACATTTGAACGTGCCCATGGCTTTGTATCAGAGTGTGCCTCTTGGAAGGCCTCATAAATTATGAAGCGATCTATCCATTCCACTTAAAGGTATAAGCCCAGTGGACTCAGGCTGTTCGTATATGTGTTGCTTTACCCTGGAGGCTGGTATTTCTTGGCAGGAAGGAGCCTCAAGCCTCCAGGTTTGTGGGAGAGGCCTGGAGAGGGGTCGGTGGACTGCTGGCTGCCCAGCAGTTACTGATTAGTGTGAGGTCTGGACCTAGACCTGACTTCTCCTGCCCACATCTACACCCCTTTATCCCTCCTTCCCTTCCACGGGAGCTGAATACTGAGAATGAAAAACTGAAACCAAACCCACTGCCGTGGAGTTGATTCTAACTCGCAGTGAATCTGTGGGGTGGGGTGAAACTTCCCCAGAGAGTTTCCTGAGTTATGGCCTTTGTGGAATAGACTGCCCTGTCTGTTTCCGTTGGAGCAGCTACTGGGTTCAAAGTGCCAATCTGTCGGTTAGAGCTGGGTGATCACTGCACCTCTAGGACTCCGTGATCCCAAAGGTTGTTGTCATTGTTAGGTGCCGTCGAGTTGATTTTGACTCATAGAGACCCTGTGAACAACAGAAGGAAACACTGCCTGATCCCACAGGTGCTTCCAGTTAGGGGTCTTACTGTCACCTCTGTCTCAGAGTCATCTTCCCCAGAGGCTTAGCCTGTGACTCCTCCCCTACTAATCGTCTGCCTGGGCCCAGCCTGATAACCTTGATTTAAAGCAAAGGCAAAGTCTAGGTCCTTTGAGTCCATAATTGGCTGGGTAACTAGGGATGGGGGTAACGTGACACATAACCCGTCTGGGCTTGTTTTTCTAACTGTGATACTCGTCCCACCCTCAGACTACAGGATCTGAAAGGGTCTTCTAGACAAGTGACTCGGGGAGGCTTAAGTTAACCCTCACCCAAATAAAACTCCTCATTGCTCTCAAGTCAGTTCTGACTCGTAGTAACCCTGTAGGACAGAGTAGAACTGCACCATAGGGTTTCCAGGGAGAGGCTGGTGGCTCTGAAATGCCAACCTTTTGGGTAGCAGCTGGGCTGTCAACCACTGTGTCACCAGGGCTCCTAATGTGCCCCCTGGGTTCTCAATCTCGAGTGTATGTGTCAGAGTCATCACGGATGCCTGTTAAAGCCCAGATGACTCAGTGGGCCTGGGGTGGGGCCCAGAGTTGGCATTGCTCACAAGCTCGGGGGGCTGCTGATGCGGCTGGGCCAGGCAGTGCCCTCTGAGAACCATTGGGTTAACCGAAAGGCAAAGCCACCAGAGGGCAGGGCTTTTAGGATTCTCCTTGAGCCATGTAACAGAGGAATTGTCTGGAAGTTTCCCTACTGGGTGCTTCGCTGGAGTGGGGGCTGGGGGGATCTGTTGTCCCTTGTGGCCACCAAGCAGATGCCACCATAAGTTAACTTTACTGGGAGACGATGAAGAAGATGGTGATGTGGTCACTGTTACTGTGTCATTCAGACTTTTACAAATGCTTAGTATTTCTGAGAGAGTGTCACACAGTGAAATTATACCAGAGAGCTACTGGCAGTGTGGGTCAGGGCTCCTGACAGTTCACAGTGGTGTGACAACTGTTGTCAATCTGAGATGCAGCCCTGGTGGGGCAGTGGTTAGGGGCTCAGGCTGCTAACCAGAAGGTCAGCAGTTCAAGACCACCAGTTGCCCCCTGTGGGACAGTTCTACTGTGTCCCCTAGATTTGCTATGCATCAGAACTGACTCGATGGCTAAAGGACTGGGTTAGGGGTCTGGAGGACCCCTTTGGATCCTGTGGTCTGTGGTTAAGAAGGGTGGGACAGATGTCACAGACCCCCGGTGTCACAGTTTGGAAAACACGCCTAGAGAGGTTATGTGACTTCTTCTGCTATAGGACTGCCCAGCTAATCAGGAACTTAATGGCACCTAGACATGTTTACCCTAAACCAGGAGTTGCCAGTCTGGGGTCTTGACAGGTGGCTAATAAGAGGGGTGTCTGAGACAGAGGCTAGGGCGCAGGGCAGCATTTATTTGTGAGCACCCTAAGGACTACCTCAGCAGGAGGGAAGGTGGAGAAGCAGGAGTGGGTAGAGGGAGAAGCTGAGTCCTGACACAGACCCCCCGACAGCCTCAGCTGATCACATGGGAGCTCTGGAGTGGGACTGGTGCGTCAGAGATGTCCCCATTGGACCAAGATGGTTGAGCCTTTACACCCCACCCCGTGTGTCCGCCAGCCATTGGCTCTGGCACTTTGGGAAGAAGGGTGGCCTGGAGGGCCCTCACCAGGAGGTCTAGGCAGCTCCTCCAGGCCCTGCACAGGAGGAGGAGGCTGTGGGGACTGCTCCCAGGTCCCTAAGGAGCCAGGCCTGATGTTTCAGAAGCTGCCCTGTTTGCCTGCAGTGAGTCCCTGCTGCATAAAGCCAGAGTTACATCACTCTGCTTGTGGCAGTATGGTGACCCAGGTGAGCTACCTGTGTGCATCAGACCTTCTCTGGATGCTGTGGCGCCCCAGGCCCTGGTGCTCACGTCTGTGGTGCCTGTGTCCTGGGTCTGGCTGAAGCCACACCCTCATCACCCCGACTTTCCCTCGGGTTCCCCAGGCTGAGGATCCTCGGCAGCCTCCAGGACGGAAGCTTCCCTCTTGCTCATTGCCTATTCCAGCAAGTCTTTTGTCTAAACACATGAGTACTTGCTGTGCCCCGAGAGGTACAGACTTTTGAAGCTCTGGAGGTAAACATTTCCTCCTCTCCCTGCAGCTGTCTCTGGGTTACCCCTTCCCCGAGGCAGTGAGCACAGAACGCCCCGCTGACTGTCTGGGAGAGGGGCTGAGAGTGCTCCCCATGGACAGCACATCACCTACAGTTCAAACGGTGACTCTTCTCCCTCTTTAGCCTGCAGCTGCCCGCAGTCCATGGGGACAAGAGTGGAGCTGTCCTCACCCTTTCCATCCTGGGAACATGGCTCCCCGGCTGGCCCCTTAAAAAGTCGAGCACAAGCCACCAACGACTCCCAAGGTGACCTTCCAGCATTTCTGCTGCTTTCATGCCCCGATTTCCTATTGGATTTCATGGTAACATTTAATGAGCCTCTCTGTTTAGAAAGAAGGGGTCATTCCCAACTCTAGTTGAGTGCAAACACTGTGCTTGGGAACAAGGACTGCCTCTGTGATTTCTTTATTTCTAAGCTGCCGGGTTCAGGGGGTCTTAATAGGGCAGAGGTGTCTTCCTGGGTAGGACTGAAACTTTCAGGATGGAATGGCTTGGAGAAGAGGCTGGCTTCTTAAACTTATGGTGGGTTGGGGTACATATGATATCCCAACCACTCTTCATGGCTGTGGAATTCTTTGTGAAGGTGGTAAACCACACTGCTGTTGAGTTGATTCTGACTCACAGGGACCCCCTAGGACAGAGTAGAAATGCCACAAAGGGTATCCAAGAAATGGTTGCTGGATTGAGCTGCCACCCTCTTGGTTAGTAGCTGAGCTCTTGACCACCGTGCCACTAGGAGTCCGTGAGGGCCCAGTAGTCAGGAGGTTGTCTGGTTTAACACAGTCAGCCTTTCGAAATCCGTGAAACTTGAGAATCCTGAGTTGGAGCCTCATTACTTTGTAGAATAAGCATTGTGTTAGGTGAGACCTCCTGAGGGTGTGAATTCTGTCAACTTCTGACTCTTTTGCCTTTTTTTCTATGAGGTAAGCCTCCATACTGTGTTTCTCAGGTACTGTGTTCCTGTGAGAATGTGCTTATCGTAAGAGTAAGCTATTCCTAGTCTTCATTCAGTCACAGTGGCCTTTTCTCCCTGACACCATTCACTGGCTGTAGGTGTTACTGGCTGCCTGCCCTGCTTTGAGTCTTTCTTTGCTCTAGAGTCTTTAAGGATTGCTTTTGCAGCTTCTAAATAGTAACAACACCTTTGCAGTAAGGTATAACGTGTTGCGGTGGTGCGTTTCAGAAAGCCAAAACTCCTCTAAGTTCTTCTTACCCTGCATTCGGTCTTGGCATCCGGTCATTGCTTCCACTTGTAGCAGGTCTGCAGTGTTCCAGGGAAGCTGTTACTGCTTCTTAACTGTTAGCATTGCTTTGGTGACGATGAAGAATGTGTAGTAGTGGTAATTTTCCTGAGATTCAAATTACTTTTAGTTTTATTTATTTGGGCTGCAGTCTCTTGGCTTTATTTATTTAGGCTGCAAGTACTGCTTTGGTGGTAAGGAAGAATGCATTGTACTGTGTTTTGATAAGTTTCATGAAAAAATAATAAAAAGGCAAAGAAGAAGACTAAACGAAATGTGTATGCTGTCATTGCCAGGTGCCTTCGTGTGTTCCCTCATAATTTATAAATTGTCAAGAAATTAGAAACAAACCAGTTTTATCATTGGCTCTCATTGGTAGAGTTTACTATGTCCAGTGTGTGCTGGGACATAGGTGGTCATAGATAATGGGTATCAGAATTCATAACTCCTAACAAACATTCTGTATTGGTCCTTTAAGGCAGCACATCTTCTGTCGTGGATTGACTTGTGTCCCCCCAGAAACATGTGTAGCAGTTTGTCTAGGTCATGATTCTTGGTGTTGTTCGTTGATCCTACATGTTGTAAATCCTGTCTCTCTGCTGCTAACATGAGAGGACTCAATGTCTGTCTAGGAATGTATCGTGTCTGTAGGCAATCTCTTGGGATATAGAGGAAAGGGAAGCAAGCAGATTCTTGGAGGCCTCAGAACACCAAGAAGCAGTGCTGGAGCAGAGTGTGTCCTTTGGACCTGGGCTCCCTGTGCCTGGAAAGCTCCCAGCCCAGAGAAGATTGACCCCAAGGACCTCCCACCAGAGCCAACAGAGAAAGACTTCCTCTGGAGCTGATGCCCTGGATTTGGACATTAGCCTGCTTTACGGTGAGGAAATACATTTCTCTTTGTTAAAGCCATCTGCTTGTGGTATTTCTGTTGTAGCAGCACTAGATGACTAAGACACTTTCCATTAGTGACAACACATGTTAAGAAAAAGCCAAAAAACTAAACCTGCTGTTGTCCAATTGATTCTGACTTACAGCAACCCCAAGGACAGAGTAGACCTGTCACATAGAGTTTCCAAGGAGCACCTGGTGGATTCAGACTGCCAACCTCTTGGAGAGCAGTGCAGCATTAAACCACTACACTACCACAGTTTCCATGTCCACAAAAAATCCAAAGGAGAAAATAATCAGGTCACCATTAAGACATGACACATTTGAAACATGGAACTGTTGTATTTGTCTTATGAACTGAGTTTAGTTTTGAGAAGATCAAAAAGTGTCATTAATTTGGGCTGAATTACACTAGTTGCCATTTAGTTTTGTTTTCTTGTTGCTAGATGCTCTGGAGTTTGTCTTGACTCATGGTGACCCCATGCAGGATGGAACACAGCACTGCCCACCCTGTGCCGTCCCCATGGTCATTTGGGGCCTGGGCTGCTGTGGGCCACAGGCTTCTCCCAGCCACAGCTCAGCTCCAGTTTTGGGAAGTAGATCAGTCTGTCTGAGTCTGCGAGACCTACTGAAATCTATCTGGCAGCGTAGCAACATACAATTCTCCACCAACGGTGGGTGGCGGTTGTGGATGAAGTGCGTTGGCTGGGTTTGAACCTGAATCTCCTGAGTGGCAGGTGAGTACTCTGTCACTGAACCACCACTGCCTCTGCCCCCATTCAGTAACAAATAAATTTAAATAACATTTTAGAAAAATAGCTGGATGCACTTGTGTGACGTGAGATATTTAATCAAAGATGGGCCTTAGGATAACCAGTAGTTATATGAGCCCTTAGACCAAGTATTACACGTTCATATCCCTATAGGGTCCATGCAAGTAATGGATGAGAGGGAAGCAGATGGCTGTTAGACGTTCTCTCCTCTCTGTCTTTTATTTTTCTGTTTTTAGGGTCTTAGATACAGAGAAATATTTCTATGCTGTAGGAAAAATAAGATAGGCTGAGTGAATCAATGGATACCCAGGCTCAGGATTTGTGGGACAATAGGGAGTGGAGGGGACTATGGAAAACTGGAGAGTCCATGCCCTAGATGAGGGGGCCAGCCACAGCTCAGCTCCAGCTGGTCCTTTCCATTCAGGAATACAGGCACCGTGTTGGCAGGACACCTACACATTTAGATTTTCATGTGAAATCTGATTTCATAATCTTAATAGTTAATTAAAAAGTTTAAAAATGGCAGATGGGAAAAGCACAAAAGAACAATAGTTGTAACTCACAACACATTGATGTGCTAGATATGGCCTAATGCACTTAATGCGTGCTGTTAACTTGTCTCGAGTTTGGAGTTGGAAGGCTTCTAGGGCACATCAGATTCAACCACCTACCTGATTTGTTGTTGTTAGCTGTTTTTCCATGAGTCCCCAACTCATGGTGACCCCCTGCCCAATGAGATTGGACTGGTGTGACCCACAGAGTTTTCACTGGCTGATTTTTGGAAGAGATTGGCGGGCATTTCTTCCTAGCCTGTCTTAGTCTGGAAGCTCTGCTGAAACCTGTCCAGTGTCACAGCAACATTCCAGGCTCTGCCGACAGACGGGGTGGGGTGTGGGGGCATGAGGGGCATCAGCTGGAAATCAAACCCTGGTCTCTGGCGTGGCAGACAAGAATTCTGTCCCTAAACCTGCAAGCATTTTTTTTTTTTAATTTAATATGACTGAGTGAAAATGTACATTCACGTGTAAATTTACATGCCCACCTATATGCAGCTTCCACTGCTCTCCCTGTCCAGTGACAGCACACTATTCCTCTATGCTCCATACATGTCTCATCCTCCCAGCAGTCTCCTTTCCGCTCTTCTCCGTCCACTCTCCTTCCTCCATCCAGAGGTCAGCAGGATGATATCCTATAGATGTATACAACCGTAAAGTGCATCCAATATATGGTCACTCTGCATCACCAAGTCCAATCCATTCGTGTCCAAACAGTGAACCTTCATTATGATTTATGGGCAAGGGCAGCATCGGGGCCAGGGGCCATGCTCTCGGGAACCCCGAAACCGCTGGACCATCAATTGAGGTCTTTTAGTGGAGATCTCAGGATGCACCTCTTTTTATTCTCGTGTTGCCAGTGAGACTCCTCTCTGTGAGCTCCATCGTGGCTATCGCTGGTGGTGGCCGGGCACCATCCAGTTCTTCTGGTCCCAAGTCGATGTAGGCACCCACTCACGTGGGTCTCTCTGTCTTCTTGGTTGTCTTTACCCCATGTCATTTTGGTCCTCGGTGAGCATCCGTTCCTGCTGAGTTGGGACCATTTGCTGTGTCCTCGGATGGCAGCTTGGCAGCTTTTAAGACCCCAGACGCCCCTCACCAATGTGGGGTGCAGAGAGCCCTCTTAGCAAAACGCTAGTTGTGCCAATTGACCTTGATTTCACCTAAGAGCATGGTCCCCTGCCCCCTGCCCCAGCTACTCTATCCTACCTGCAAGCATATTCTGTGCAGCCTTGTTACTGGTAGACTCTCTTTCTTTGAATCCTGTGACTGTTGGTACACTGACTACCTGTTGTTGATAGTGTCATCAAGTCCATTCTGACTCCTGTAGTGACCCTGTGTGACAGAGGAGAACTGCCTATAGGGTTTTCTTGGCTGTCATCTTAATAGGGGCAGAGCTCAAGGTTTTTCTCCTTTAGGTTTGAAGAGCCACCCTTTGGGTTAGCAACTGAGGGCTTAACCATTGAGCAACCAGGGCACCTTACTAAGTAGTTTTTTTCTTTAAAAAGCAACAGAAAGCCAAGCCCATTGCCTTGGAATCAGTATCCACTCATAATGACCCTACAGGACAGAGTAGAACTGCTCTATGAGATTTCTAAGGGGCGACTGGTGAGTTCAAACTGCCAACCTTGGCTTCTCTGCCACCAGGGCTCTGCAGACTACCAAATGAGGTGGCATTCCCACTGTTGACTGGCCACAGTGGTAGGAGTTCTCTTGGGTGGTAGAGAACCGAAACTGAAGGAAGCCAAAGTGTGTATCTGCTAACACTTCAGGGCAGAATGCAGCCAGCTGGGCCTCAGGAAGGGCCTGAAGCCAGAAAATGGGACATCACCAGCATCCCATCTCTCATTTCCACTTCTCTCTGCACTACTGCTTCCCCCCTCTCGACCTCCTGTGCTTGTCTTTCTCCAGTTCTCCAGCCCCTGTGGCAGAGTGTAGTTACACCGTAGCTTTCTCAGGCATGTGTGTTTCAGCCTCCTCAGGAAAACCCGCTTCCACGGTCTCAGCTCTCAGGAGAGGATTTGATTGGCTCACCTTGAGTCAGGTGTTGACCCCTTGTCCAATCAGCTACAGCCAGGGGTGTGTTCTTACGGAACAAAGGTGGCTCCTGAACAGGCTCAGACAACGTTGTGCATGGAAGGGATTGTCCTCAGAGAAAAGGGGAGAAGTGACTCCCAACGTGGCCAGAGTCCCTATAAGGTGTCCCTAACAATTCTACTGAGGTGAACTTTGTTTCAGAGTGACCTGTCTAGGGATCCTACTCTCATCTCCCACAGAAACACACAGACTAGCCCAGTACCTCTTCCTTACGATGGACAGTTGCCTCATCTAGATTTTTGCTGGCTTCACAGATGCAGTTTTTCCACTCATTTCCAAAGCAGTGAGGTTCTAGAGCCTTCTGAAACCTGGGCACTCCCTCAGGAGAAGCTCTGATTGGCCACAGTTTTCTTGAAATGCAGTGGGTCTGATGTTATCCCAGCCCTCTGGTATGGCCTTAGAAATAGTGACATTCTTAAGAATGCAAAAGGGTTAACTGTAGAGCAAAAACAGCTTTAAAAAAATCTGCTAATTTTGTGTCTGGGACCCTGTGGAGTTGGGAGGGACCAGCTTGCCTCCTCCTGCAGATGCTGTGATAGGCAAGTGGACTGTCTGATTGTGGACACTCCATCTGCTGTCATGGGGGAGCTGGGCTGGGGGAGGAGCCCTTCTGGAGGCCACCTCTGACTCCCCTTCTCCATGGGCAGAATTGAGCATTCGGGCTTCTGAGTTTCTGCAGCCCTTAATCCATCTTGTTAGGCTAGCTGTGTGTCTCTGTCGCATTGTCACGAATAATGAAAGTAAGCTTACTTAATACTGAGGGAGCGTTCACCACATGCCAGGTGATGAGTGAAGTCCTTATCAGGGGGTTTCTGGTTTCTTGTGTGTCTAAGAGTTGTTACTCAACTGTCAATAGTGGTTGTCGCTGGTAGTCCCCATGGAATTGGTGTATGGTGACCCCAGGTACAACATACTGAGGTGTTGCCTGGTCCCGTGCTGTCTTTGTGATCATACCTGTGCTCAAGGTCATTGCTGTGACTGCTGTATTTTGAGTGCCTTCCAGCCCAGGGAACTCATCTTCCAGCTGTGTATTGGATGGTACACTGTTGTGAGCTATCAAGTTTGCGTCAGCATATTTGTAGATGTAGATTGCCAGGTCTTTCTTGCCAGTCTTTCTTCGTCTGGAAGATGCCCTGGCGCCTGTGCACAGGGTGGCACATGCAGGGCTGGTGGTGTGACTTCCACAGTGACGTGCAATGGTAACAGAGTGACAGAGGGCGGTGGGTCAGTAGCAGTGATTACCATTCCTCAGGCTTTTACCACGTGCTACCCGCAGTGCATACATCACTTCATTTTCCATCTTTGTAATAACCTTGTGAAGTTAGACGGTTGTTATCCTCAGAGAGATAAACCAGTGTTGCCCAGCTGAGATGTTGTGGTGTCAGGATTTGAACCTAGGCCTGGCTCAGGTGTCCGCTTGCAGAACTGCTCAGTCTTTCATAGTCTTCACAGGACTGGGCTGGTGGGAGGTGCTTGAGATAAAAGGGCAAATCAGAGAAGGAGCGAGAAAGCAAGTAACTTTGGGAAGGAGTGCAAAACCTCCAAACTTGCAGACGAGACCTAGAGGACTTTGAGTTGGGGACACTAGTGAAGTGAGCACAAACTTTCATTAGAACGAGGCTCTTAGCAAGTGGCAGAGGACAAGTTTTCTTGAGCTTTTGCTTCTAAGTTTGTGTGTTCTGCCTGCCAACCACGCAAGCTGACGGTTGCACCTGAGGGCCTGCTTATCTCTCCTCTGTATCCTCTGCCTCCGTCCTGCAGGGCGCGTGGAGGACCAGGTGACGATGTCCCTGTATCCCTCTGAGAGGCACTTGCTCAGAGATAGAACCACAATCAGTGTACCTTCCCCTTTCCTGGGGTTCAGAACATGCCCACAAGCCTTGTCATGGATTGAATTGTGTCCCCCTGAAAACGTATGTGGTAATTTGGCTGGGTTAGGATTCTGTGTATTCTGTGACTGCCCTCCATTTATGATTTTCTTGTGCTGTAAATCCTAATCTCTGCCTGTGGTTAACCGAATGGATTATGTTAGCGAGGATTCAGGTGGGACTGTAAATCCCTTCCTAAGGGCACCTCCCTGCTCCACTGTAACACAAGTTTCCCTGGAGTGTGGCTTGCACCACCTTTTATCCTACAAGAGGTGAAAGCAAGCAGAGAGTTGAGAAACACACCATCAAGAAAGCAGCACCAGGAGTAGAGTGCATCCTTCAGACCTGAGATTCCTGCACCAAGATACTCCCCAACCGAAGACTAATGACACACAAGGACTTTGCTGCAGAGCTGACGGAGGGAAAACCTTCCCCTGGAGCAGACACCCTGAGTGCAGGTTTGTAACCTACCAGACTGTATAAGAATAAACTTGTCTTTGCTAAAGCCGTCCACTCTGGTATTTCTGTTAGAACAGCACTAGATGACTAAAACAAGCCTCTTCCCACTTTTAGCTGATGGGGAATGTGACAAGGAGATTGACAGGCCACCCCATCCCCTTTCATTGGACAGAACATGCAGGATTGTGGGGAATGAGTTGGGGCATCGCTTTGCAGTTCTGGCGGTGTAGAGAATTCCATGTGGTGCACCCTGTCATGTGCCACCCCCCGGGCCTGCTCAGAGCCACAGTGCGGGTGGAAGGAGAGAGGCAGCTGCTCGAGGAGCAGCCCCAGCGAGAGGTGTGTTGGGGGTGCTGTCAAGCCACCGTTGCCCACGGGGGCGGCGTGGCTGTGCTGTAGCTGTAGGCAGTTACCAGCTCTTTCTCTAATTCTGTTCAAGGTAACTGTCAAAAATCCACAGAAGCTTCTCCTAATGAAATGGAAAACTGTGCAAATTTCTCCTCCTGCATACAGATGCCTTTCCTTTTTATTTCCTAATAACTGCTCCCTCAGGTTCAGTTCCAAGGTATTAAGGCTTCTTTTCGTGTTCTGTAGTTGGTCGCAACAGTCCACACGGCGTGGCCAGTGGAGTCTGGTCTTTGCAGACCTTGGAGTGAGGTCTCTGCCCTTTTCCTTTCCTTTAGGTCTTATGTATGTATTTAAACCTTACAAGGGTGGTCTCAGTGCAGGTAAAACTGGGTGTTCTTCAGAACAGATGGTGTACGAGGGAAAATGACATGTTTCAACAAGTTGTCCTTGTTTCCATAAAAACCCAGGTTTGGGTGTTTCATCTCTCGGATCTTGCCGGTGCAGTTCGGGGTCAGTCAGTGCCCCATGTCCTGGCACCTGTCACCAGACACTGGCGCTCTCTCCGGAGCTGAGAGCGATGACTTTTGTCTGGGAGGCTATGAGGCCAGCTCCAGAGACCCGCTGCTCCTTCTTTGACAGCCCCGAGAGAGAACGGGGAGGTTGTTTGGAAGTCGCGGCAGTGTCTCTTGGAAAGGGAGTGTGTTCATTCGCAAGATTCATGTCTTTCTGATGCAGCCTCACCAAGGGAAACAGGGAAACAGGAAAGCACTGGCTCTGCTTTAAGGACGGCTGGCACGCTCGTGGGAGCGGCTGCAAAACCTGCTCTTGGGCTTTACTGGGAAAGGCAGGCTAAAGGCGGCCTCCAGCCTGGTCTTCTAAATAAAGTTTTATTGAGACACAGTCACTTCCATTCATGCACATGCTGTCTGAGGCAGATTCTGTGCTGTAACGGCAGAGTTGAGTACTTTTGACCAAGACCGTGAGATCTTTAAGGACTAAAATACTTCCTCTCTGGCCCTTCACAGAAACAATTTGCCCTCTCTGTGCCCCCCCTTAGTTGGGGGGGCGCAATTCGAGTCCACTCAGAAGTGCCTCAGAAGACAGGCCTGGTGATCTACTTCCTGTAGCTCGTGACCATTGAAAAGCAGAATGAACAAGAACATGAAAGTGATGATGAGGGCAGCTGGGTCATTCCCTTGGTCCCTGGTCCCTGAGCTCTTTGTTTCACCTCTTCTGGGTCACATACTTGCTCAGCTAAGGGAGAAGGAGCAGGAGAAGGTCCCGATGAGGCTGTGGGAGGGTGTTTGACTCTTGGAAGTTATGTCCAGCAAGACAGCTTTCGAGGCAGATGTTGGAGATTCTTGTCACCGTCAGATCTGTGCTTATTAACCGTGGAAATAATCACAACAGTGGCAGTCTCGTGTGATTTCTCCTTATGTTTGTGTACTTTGTACCTGGAGGCTCCTGGGTTCTGCCGAAGGTCAGCGGAGGGAGAATCAACAGTCAGGTTGACCTTTCCTTGAGCTGTTTACTCTTTCTTCTGGCTTCTCTAAATACTCAAGGTTTCTGAGCTTCTGGGTCTAGCACCCGCCTGCAAGTGTGGTAGTGTTGAACTGTGTGGGTGGCAGCTTTGTGCATGTGAGGTACCCCAGGGGTCTGTTGGAGTGTTTTCTTGTATAGTGCAGGGGGATGACTGTCCCTGCCACTCCCCATAGTGCCTACATCCTAATCCCTTGGTCACCCTAATGACAAAAACTGTAGATGTGATGGAATTTAGGGTCTTGAGGTGAAAAGTCATCATGGATTATTCGTAAGGGCCCTAAATGGAACCCTAAGTATCCTCATGAAAGGAGACAGAGGTGGGTTCAAAACAGAAGAGGAGAAGGGCACATGACTACAGAGGCAGAGACAGGGTGATGGCACCCCCAAGCCAAGGAACACCAGCAACCACCGGAAGACTGAAGAAACAAGGATCGGGATCTCCCCTAGAGTCTTCGGGGGAGCGTAGCCCTGTGGAAACCTTGATTTCCCCTCAGTGAAGCTGACCTCTGGCTTCCATAGCTTTAAGAGAGTAAACGCATGTTGTTTTAAGCCGTCTAATCTGTGGCAGGATCACACTGCAGCCAGAGGAAACCATCCCAGATGCTTTTTAGACTTGCAGGTTTTTGCCACAGTTTCCGTCTGTCGTCGTTCCGCTGCTGCAGTGTGTTGAGTATACTGTGGACTTCCAGAAGCAGTACAGCCAGAATGCGCATTATAAGCAAAGATGGGAAGATTTTGTCTCATGTCCTTTGGACATGTTATCAGGAAGGGCCAGTCCCTAGAGAAGGATTCATGCTTGGCAAGGGAGAGAGTCTACCAAAAAGATGGCCAGAAGATCGTCAGTGAGGGGGATGGACACAGTGGCCGCAGCACAAGGCTGACACACAGCAGTGATGATGAGGATGGTGCAGCACAGGTGGTGTTGCCTTCTGTTGTACACAGGGTCCCTGTCAGTCGGAACCGACTCGGTGGCACCTAACAGCGCTTCTTCAAGAAATATTTATAGAGAACCTACTGTGTGCTAGGCACTGCTCAAGGATCTGGGTACGGAACAGGTGTGACTCCTGCCCTGTGGACTGGTGAACCTTGTGAGCAAGGCAGACAACCCACAAGGAAAGGGGCGGATTGCATGTAACAATAAGCGCCATGTGTTGGGTGCTGTTACTGCGTAAAAAAAGTTGCCCCTAGACTTGGTACTGTACAACAGCCGTTTTAGCATGTTCCCATTTGGGTTGGGGATTCGGACAGAGCGCACGGTGAGGGTGGCTGTCTCGGTCCCACAGTGTCTGTACCCTCTGCTGGGAGGGGTCAAAGGTTGGGAGGGACTCAGTGTCTGGGGCTTCTTCCCTCACTGTTGGGCCTCTGCCTGGGGATGGGTTGGAGACAAGGCCCGTGGGCTACAGCATCTTGACGTGCTCTTTTCAGGTGGTCAGGCTTCCTCACAACACGGTGGCCTTAGGGCTTCATGTATGAGGCCGACGGCATGGCCTTTTCTGAGCCAGCCTCCAAAGTCACACAGCATCACTTGTGCTATACTCTGTTGGTTGAAGCCATGACGAGCTCACCTAGATTGAAGGAGAGGGGACATAGATCCCACCTCTTGCAGGGATGAGTGATAAAAGTATGTTTCGAAGAGCCAAACCTGCCAGGCACTCCTTGGAAACTCTGTAGGGCATTTCTACTCCATTTGTAGCGTTGCTTTGGGTCAGAATCGACTTGAATGTAGTGGGCATGGGATGGGAGATGGTTTTACCATCATCTTGAAAAAATGCAGTCTTCTGTATGCTGTGAAGATGATAAAACAGGATCCTGAGCTATAGAGAGAGACTGGGATGTGTAGGCAGCATCAGTTGAAGGGCTCTCTGAAAGACAATTTTTAAATTGAATTCCGAATAATTAGAACCAGCCTTGGAATGAGTTAGAGACAGCTTTGGGGAGATGAAAGAAGGGTGGTCCGGGCTGGGTGGGAGTATTTGCATACTCCACAAAGATGTGGTGCAGACATTGGTCAGATCAGCAAAGACTCTGACCAATGAGGATGGAGGCTGACTGTGAGCCAGGGAGGGGACTGGATCCAAGATGTATAGGAAGAGGGGAGCCACGGGGAAGGTCTCCTGCGTGAAGATGAGCTTAGTGAGCTCCTCTTGTGCCTTGTCACCTGTGTCACCTGCCCTATCCCCTGTGTCACCTGTTTTCTTACCTTCCTAGCATTTATGCAGCCTCTAATGATCTTGGAAACCCTGGTGGTGCAGTGGTTAAGTGCTACGTCTGCCAACCAAAAGGTTGGCAGTCCAGATCATCCAGGTGCTTCTTAGAAACTCTGTGGAACAGTTCTACTCTGTCCCATGGGATCACTATGATTCAGAATCAATTCAGTGGCAGTAGCATTTTTTTTTTTTTAATAATGATCTTAGGAAACCCTGGTGACCTTGTGGTTAAGTGCTACATCTGCTAACCAAAGGTCAGCAGTTCACATTCTCCAGGCACGTTTCAGAAACACTATGGGACCCTTCTACTCTGTGTTATAGGGTTTCTGTGAGTTAGAATGGACTCGATGGCAGTGGGGTTGGGATTGGTTTGGAATTATAATGACTTGATTTGTCCACATACTGATGGTTTGTCTGCCTTTAGAATGTCAGCTTCATAGGAGTGGGGGCCTTGCCCGTCTGGGAAACCTGGAAGCTCAGTGTGTAGGCAGCACCTGCCATGCAATAGATATTTAATGCATTGGCTGAATCCCGGGGCAGAGTCAGTGGTGAAGGCTGTTGTCTGCCGACTGATGCGGTGGTGGTTTGGGTTCACCCGGAGGCACCCCAGAAGAAAGGCCTGGTGATTGATCTACTTCCAGAAGATCTACCATGGAAAGTCCTGGGGGGCCTAGTTCTGCTCTGACTCATGGGGTCACGAGGCGTCAGAACCAACCGAGTAGAGACTGATTGTTAGTAAACTGGCTGAAGGACGAGTTGTGGAGCAGGCCGTCTCCTGATCTGCCGGGCTGCCCAGCATTCGAGGTTCTCCTTGCGTCTGATGTAGGCAGCTGCAGTGATTGTCACAAGATTAGAGGAATTAGAGAAAAGCCCCAGAATGTCATCAGCCTTCTGGACACTTGAGATTTGTCACTGGGCCAAGTTTGAATCCCGTAATGATGCTACTCATATGGGCCATTGGTCTTTTAAATGAAATTCTCTCTTGGCGGTGTGAAAAATGTCCTGAGGTAGGAAGGGAACCGAGTCTGAGGAACCCCTGGCAAATGGTTTCTCTAATTAATCCCCCAGGACCCATGGCGGTGGCGTGGCGCCCATTACTTACACACAGAAATAAAGATGGATGTGCCTGGCTAATGACCCTGGGAAGGTATAAATCTGCTTGTTTATAGGGGAGGCAGTGCACCAGGATATGACGCTGTGGTTAGGGTTCTGCTGGATTTATGAGAGCATGCATATGGGTGGGAAGGCAACAAAGGAGAGGATGAGTACGTGCTGCCATCCTGCGACTCAGACCAGCTCTTAGTGAGCCCTGGTGACCTGAAGGGGTCTCGTCACCCAGCTGTAGACTCACTGGCCTGCTACCCGTCGTCGTGACTACCGACCTTGCATTTTACTTTTGAGTGAGCCTGAGGATGCAGGCTCCCTTGGCAGAAGACCTGCGTAGAAGCTGCTGATGCCCACATGAAGAGGTGTAAACCAGCCTGCCACTGTGGCAGAGACCAAAGCAAAGCCTGGTGTCCAGAGCCCCCTTGTGTGCGCACCTTCTGCCTTCCTTCACTGACACGTCTGGGCAAGGTTTCTCAGGTTCCTGCCACAGCGATCCTTGCGCTGGGTGCAGTGGATTGGGCGCCATGAGGCTGGGTCTCTCGGATGCTGAGTGCTTGAGTTAATTTAGATATCTGTGAAGCACACACACACACAAAAACAAACAAACAAAAAAGAAACAAACCAAACCCATTGCCACTGAGTTGATTCCAACTCATAGCGACCCTATAGGACAGAGTAGAACTGCCCCTTAAGGTTTCCAGGGAGCAGCTGGTAGATTTGAACTGTTGAGCTTTTTGGGTCTCCGCTGTAGTTTTAACCACTGTGGCACCAGGGTGTGTGTATGTGTGTGCGCATGCATGTATGTATACATATATGGATATTGAATTCATACATATACACATACAAGGAAACCCTGGTGGTGAGTGATTAAGAGCTACAGCTGCTAACCAGAAGATCAGCAATCTGAATCCACCAGGTGCCCCTTGGGAACCCTATGGGGCAATTGTACCCTGTCCTTTAGGGTTGCTGTGAGTTGGAATCGACTCGATGGCAACTTTCTTTTTTGAAGTGTAACAAAGGTTTGCTATTTAATTCACTTTTAAGTATAAGATTGAGTGACATGAATTCATTGTATTGTGCAGCTGTCACCAGCATCTACTGCTAAGTTTTTCATCACCCCTAACAGAAACCCAATGCACTGTAAGCAGTGACTCCCCGTGACCTGCTCCTTCCTGCCCCTGGTAGCTGTGAATAAACTTCTGTTCACATGCATTTGTGTCCTCTAGGTATTTCATGTAAGTGGAATCACTGATTTCTCTTGGCAGAACATTTGAAGTGTTCATCCACGGGCAGCATGCTCCAGAACTTCATTTCTTTATGGCTGAGTAATGTCCTGTGTGGATGGATCACGTTTTCTGTGGCCATCCATTCATCAGCTGGTGGACATTGAGTTTGTTTGTGCCTTTTGGCTGCTGTGACTAGTGCTGCAATGAACACTGGTGTACAAGTCTCTGTTGGGGCCCCTGCTGTCACATCTCTTGGGTCCGTACCTAGGAATGGAGTTGCTGGGTTTGACCCACTTGTGTTTGAACTCCAGTAATAGTTGTAGACATCTCCTGAGCTGTAGGGTTTCCTGGTTCATTCTAGTTTGATGTACCAGTTGTATTTCTTTTCTAACTCACGTTCAAATCAGTGTACATATGTGATAAAAACATTTCCCTGCCGATCATCTAAAAGAATGTCATGTCCCACCCTAGCCATTTCCATCCACCAGTGGTCTGTGGCCTCCCTCTGGGAAGCGTGCTGTGGCTGAATGTCTCAATGAAGTTGGCAGCTCTGTGAACTGTTTGTCACCCCAGGGAGAGGTTTCAGGCCCAGGTGTTTTATGGGAAGGATGGATCCCGTCTTCAAATTCTATGACTGGCTTTATTACCATTTTTCCTTCTTTTTCTTGCAAAAATGATGTAGCCAAGCCATTGCCATGAAAAATGATTTAAGGATGTATATGTAGGAAAGATTTTCTGAGATTAGTGTTTACTGACTCCCAGAAATTTCAGAGTGAGTCCCCTCCTCCCCTAAGTGGTGGGTGATTTTTTCTTTCTCAAATTGAAACAAACAAAAAACTAAAGTGAAATTTGCAAAAAGGAAGAAACACGTGTAAAATGAACAGTGGCATCCAGTACAGTCACAGTGTTTTATAACCACTACCTCTCTGTGGTTCTGAAACATTTCACCTGTAGAGGAAACCTGAACCCATTGGGGGCATACCCCATCCCCCCCACCCAACCCTTGGCAACCACAAATCTGCTTCCTGTCTCTATGGATTTACCTGTTCTGGATGGGTCATGGAGATGGAGTCACACACTCTGTGACCTTCTGTGTCTGGCCTCCCTCGCTTAGCATCATGTTTTCAAGGTTCATCCAGATTGTAACATTTTTCAGAATCTTATTTATTTTCATGGTTGAGTAATATTCCATTGTATGGATAGACCACGGTTAGTTCATCCGTTCATCTCTTGATGGACATTTGGGTTGTTCCTACCTTCTGGCTGTTGTGAGTAGTGCTGTGCGACCAGTCACTTGTTAGGGACCTGAAATACACTCTTCTGTTCTTCTTTTACCTGGCCGCCTAGAGTGGAATCGGTAGTGGACGTTAATGAAGGACAGAGGCACACTACTCCTAGGAAGTGTTTGGTGGGCAGAGAAGTGAAGTCTGTATGTCGTTAGTACCCCTCCGACTCAGGAACTGTTACCTGGATGCAGTAATACTGGTGCCCCATGAGTGCAGGCAAACTGGGTTGCCACTGCTTTGCAGCTAACCAGTTGATTTTACTGAAGAGTAGCATTACAAGAGATAGGAATAGTTTTGGAATGTATGGAATGTGTAAGGGCTGAGCAGAGGATCTCTCAAACCAGAGGAAGGCCTAGAAGTGGTGTTATCTGTGATGCCAGACGCTGGCCTTTGCTTCCCGAATTCACAGCTCTTACTTCCCCTGAGCAAAACGATGGCCCCTGTTGCTGGGGTTGACCAGCAGGTATATTGTTTAGTTTATGCAGTGTCTTAAAAAAAAAGAGATGCCAGCATAGAAACATCGGGCTAATGCTCAGAAGCATCTGGCTTTTTTGTCTGTCTGGATTGTGCCCAGCTACTGATCCAGAGGTCGGCAGTTCAAAGCCACCAGCTGCTTTGCCACAGACAGATGTGGCAGTCTGCTTTTGTAAAACTTACACTCTTGGAAACCTCATGGGGGAGTTCTGCATTGTTCTGTAGGGTTGCTATGAGTTGATACCAATTTGATGGCAGTGGGTTTGGGATTTTTTTTTCCTCTGGACAGACAGGAAATTGTGGTATTGTTGGCTCTGCATTCCCATTTAGAAGCAGACTCATGGAATGAAACTGTCCAAGGCATGCCCCTTTAGACAAGGCATGAGCTCGTGCTTTGCCACAATCACCACCATCCCTTTTTGTCTCCCCCACAGGAAAGCTATCTATCATTTACCATTTAGAATCATCCTTGAACTAAAGCTTTTCTTATGGCAGACAAATATTTCTTTGTTCCCTGGACTCTGTACAAAAAAAAAACAAAAAAAAAAAAACAAACAAACTGTGTTTCCAAGGGCCTTAAATTTGGAGAACAATAAGAGAGAGCATCTTTGTAGAAGTGAGACTCCTTCATTGTATTTAATATGCAGGCAGAGTGTGTTGGCTGCTTTCGTCATTTGTTGGCCGTCTGGGCCCTGTAGGCATTTGACTTTCTGACCCTTGAATCCAGCTAAGAGATCAGGAGGGGCCCTGAGAGGCAGACAGTCTATCAGGGAGCCCTTGCAGAGCCTGGTGCCCCACATGCAATAAGCTGGCCTCCTGGGAGTCTTTGGAATGGAGGGGATTGGAGTCTGTTTCATCCTTAATGAATGAATTGAATAGCTCTCAGCAGGGGAAGCTTTTACCCAGCAGTTTTCCACTTAGACCTACTCTTTCCTTTTCTCTTCAACTAAACAACCAAATTTGCTGTTGCATGTTACCCTGTGACATTGGGGGTGGTGGTTTTACATCTGTGGGGGACACTGGCCTCTCCAGTTTGAGGTCAAGTTTTTCTTACATAATGTCTCAGTATCCTCTCCACATCACTTAACACAGGATGCAGTACAGACTGGAAATACTTAAGGTGGGCAGAGTCTTTTTCAGCCAGGTGATGTCAAGAGGTAGGTAAAGGGTTGTGTTTGGAGCCAGGGTTAGGGTCTGTGCTCCTTGGGAAGAGTGCCAGTCCGTCTTCCTGGGGCTCTGCTTCCACACTTGCAGAACAGGCATGATAGTGCCACTTAACATTTGTAAGGTGGCTGTGATCACAGGCCAGCTCTTGCATGTAAAGCTACTACTGCTGTCCCTTAGCAAGGACCAAGTGCTTTGTTCACTGTGGTATTCCCAGCACCCAAAACAGTGTTTGGTCACACAGAGTCTTCAGGGACTCTTACCTGTTTAGCTCCCTGCTGCCACTTCAGCACCTAGAACAGCTCCTGGCCCTTACATGGTGATCTTGGCAAATAATTATCAAGAAGACAGAAAGAAGGAATGGTTTCAAGACAGTTTCTGAAGTCAGGGTGCTTTAGAGATAATGATACAGAGACCGTCTTCTCCAGATCAGAAGTCAGATAGGTTGTGTGACAAGGATTTTGAGGTCTGTCACCACCCATCCGTCAGTGGAGGCTTGCATGTTGCTGTGACGCTGAGTGGGTTTCAGTGGAGCTTCTAAAACGAGATGGACTAGAGAGAAAGACCTGGCGGTCAGCCACTGAAAATCTTACGGATCACAGCAGTCCAACCCACAGCTGATCACAGGGACAGCGCAGGATCCACCAGTGTTTAGTTCTGTTGTACGTGAAGTTGCCATGACTTGGGGTCAACTCAGTGACAGCTAGGACTGCTGACAACCCCCAAGAGGTGGCCTGGGAGACATAGTTCCAGTTCTGGAGGTCAGAAGTCTGCAGTGGATCTTTAGAGTGCAAACCAAGGTATCTGCCTGGTTGCATTCCTTCTGGAGAATCTAGTGGAGAATCTGTTCTCTTGCCCTTTCTGATTTCCAGAGGATGTCCACATTTCTTGGCTTGTTGCCCCTTCTTCCATCTTCAAAGAGCATGACGCCAACCTCTTCTTCCATTGTCATGTTTTCCTCTCTGACTCTGGCCCTCTTGCCTTCCTCGTAAAAGGACCCAGTGGTTACACTGAGCCTATGTAGGTAATCCAGGGTCGTCTCCCCGTGTCGTATCTCAGGGATTGGGTTTGGACCTTCTCCACTGAAAAAGATTGTGTGTGTGTGTGTGTGTACATATATACACACACACATGCACATGTATATATATTTGTGCATATATATATACATATACATTTTATATGTATATATAACATACATTTTATATATATAAAATCATCCAGCTTTACTTCTATTACCTTCTGATTTCATTGTAAGGTATTTGATTCATTTGAAGGTGACGTTAGATTTAGGAAGAGCTAGGAATCCATGTCCACATCCCAACAGTTCAACAGTTGTCTGAATATGAGAAACCAAGTCACACAGCTTGCCCTGAGTGTTATGAAGTGAAGTGCATTGAACCTGAACCTGAGTATGTCACCTGGCACTGGGAAATGGGCAGTGCAGTCCTTCCCACACTGAGGATGGAGTCACTGTCTTGTGTCTAGGATGGAGACTGTGAACTTGTCTTGCTGGAAGCCTCACAGTCTCTGGGGCCGGCAGGAACCACTCAAACAATAGGAACCAGTGAAGCAGGCCGGGTATTTGCTTAGTAAACACTTAGGAATGTTCTTCTCTCTCACAAACTCGTGTGTGGTCAAGTCACCTCCGACTCTTGGTGATGCCATGAGTGTCAGAGTACAAGCGTGGGCCACAGAGTATTCAGTGGCTGAGATTTTAGAATTGGGTTGCCAGGCTTTTCTTCCGAGGGGCCTCTCAGTGGCCTCAGACCACATACCTCAGACTGCAGACCTCACATCTTTCAGTTAGCAGCCGTGCATGTTAACCTTAGCTCCTCCTGCTTTTCTCTCTGTCTTCAGGCACAAGGAAAGCTGTTGTATCCAGGAGGCTCCTGGGGTGCCGTGGCTCAGCTGACTACAGAATTTTGTCTTTCTATGTAACCATCTGAAGCTAGGCAGGTGTCTGGGGCAGGCAGTTGCTGTCATCTGTGGGGTCATCCCGGGATATAGGGGTTTCTGTTTTTTCTGTGTTTGTTGCCCCTAGAGTGATGTCTACAACTGGCTGGTCCAGGTTGTCACGTCTCCTATGAACATTTCACGCTGGAAGGGGAAAGAAAGAGAGCACAGAGGGCAGGTGTCTGCTTCTAAAATGTGTTGTTTCTGCTCATGGTCCAGAGTCTGGACCTGAGTCACAGGGAGACGTTAAGCTGCAGGTGAGACTGGTGAAGTCTTCTCTGGCCTCGCATGCAGCTCAGGTTTGGGGGTTTGTATTACTACAGGGAAGATGCAGAGAGAGAAAGCTGAGACTAGCTGTCCTCTGCCACTTTGTTTCTCTTGTTTGACCCTTGATAGGTTCACAGTTATAGAGGTATGTGCCTTTAAGGATACAACTGCAGGCGATGACAAGACCAAAACCCAAACTAAACCCGTTGTGACTAAGTCGCTTCTGACTCACAGTGACCCTATGGGGCAGAGTAGGACTGTCCCATGTGAGTTTCAAGGAGTGGTAAGTAGAGCTGAACCGCTGACTTTTTGATTAGCAGCCAAACACTTAAACCACTGAACCACCGGGGCTCCGAGATGATAAGAGCTAACTAAAAGTTACACTCAGGATTGGTGAGACAGTAGAGAGTGGGTGGGGACTGTGGTACCCTGGAAGGGTGGTACTCAGGAGCGGCTGTTGATCAGTGAGTCCTGTTGGTTGCCCTGCAGGAAAACAAATTTAGAGTTAAGAGAGTTGATGTTTCAAGAGAAGCCAAAAATCTAGAGTTTGTAAAATGGTACGTTTCTTAATTTTTAAATCTTGGGTCAATTTAACACATGCTGTGTGGTGTGTGAGTCATATTTGGCCCGTGTAGCTCCAGTTTATTATCTCAACTCTAAAGGCCACTGTCCCATGCTGAGAAGGTATTATGCTCTGGCTGGCAGAGATCAGGGCTACCCGAGGACCCGTCAGCTTCATAAGTGGGTGTCTTAGTCATGTAGGGCTGCTATAACGGAAATGCCACAGTGGATGGCTTCAACAAAGAGAAGTTTATTCTCTAACAGTCCAGTAGGCTAAAGTGCAAATTCTAGGTACTAGCTCCAGAGGAAGGCTTTGTATGTCTGTTGGCTCTGGAGGAATGTCCTTGTGTTGCGTCAGTCTGTTGCCTTGGTCTGGGGACATCTCAGCACTGGAACCTAAGGTGCTGCTTTCTTGGTAGGAAGTTCCCAACTCTGTGCTTGATTCCTTTTCTTTTTGTCTCTCCAGAGATAAAAGATGCAGGCCACACCCTTTTATATTGGATCGGGGATGTAACTTTAGTAATGGTGTTACAAAACCATGTGAAACCCACTGCCACTGAGTTGATTCTGACTCCCAGCAACCTATAGACACAGTAGAACTGCCCCATAGAGTTTCCAAGGAGCACCTGGTGGATTTGAACTGCCAGCCTTCTGGTTAGCAGCTGTAGCAGTAAACCACTATGCCACCAGGGTTCCAAGGGTGTTGTAGTCCCACCCTAATCCTGTTAAACATAATCCAGTCTTTCTCCATTAACCACAGGCAGAGATTAGGCTTTAGAACATATACAAAAATTATAATCACAACATAGAGGATAACCACACAATACTGGGGGTCATGGCCCAGCCAAATCACTACGCATGTTTTGGGGGGATATAATTCAATCCATGACTATGGGGAAATTTGAGACTCCACTTTGATGTGCTGACAGTGGCAATATTGGTTCACCTTCTTTGGAGGGCCCTTCCATGTTAACTGTCAAAGTTACAAATACCGTACCCTTTGACCTGTGAATTCCGCTCCTGGGAATTTGGCATTGAGAGAGATTTCACATTTGCGACATAAAGTCTCTATGAGGTTATTTGTTTCAACCCTGTAGTAGCAAAAGGCTGAAAGAAACCTGCGTGTCCATCAGGAAGGGGCTGGTTGGGTACATGTCGGGGCGCTCACACAGCAGGGTGAGACGCATCCGTAAGAAAGAAGGAAGGCGTCTCTGTTCACGGGCTATAGCCATCTCTGTAGGAAATTACTAAAGACAAACTAAAAAAACACCCAAAGCCTTAACTGCCATCGAGAAGTAGAGCAGAGGGCATAGTATGCAACTAAAAACAGCTGCTGTTGAGTTGACTTAGATTCACGATGATGCCATGTATGTGTCAGAGTAAAGCTGTCCCCTGGGGGGTTTCAGTGGCTGGCTTTCTGGAAGCCGATGGCCAGCTCCATCCGTGGTACCACTGCGTGGATTCAAACCTCCAGCCTTCGGCCAGCAGGTGAGTGCATTAACCGCTTGCGACAGCCAAGGGCTTCTAGAGGCAACTGTTTAGGCTAAGCAACAAAGAAAAGGAACATGGGTAGGTGCTTTTATGGACCTACAGTATTTCCGGATGATTCATAAGACACTGATCACATGAGTTACTTCTGGGAATTTGAGTAGCTGCAAGACAGTAATAGAAAGAAGGCTTTTTACTCTAGAATTTTACCACATTTGAATTTTGAGCCATGTAAAAGGAGGCCTGGTTGCACAATGGTTAAATGCTTGGCTGCTAACTGTAAGGTTCACAGTTTGAATGTGGGAGCAGCTCCATGAGAGAAGGACCTGGACGTTGGACGTCTGCTTTCCTAAAGGTTACAGGCCAGGAAACCCTATGAGGCAATTAGCTCTGTCACCGAGTAACAAAACAACAAATGTTTCAGTTAAATTAAGATTAAAAAAAAAAATAGTGCAGCTCAGAGAGGGTGAGAGCTCTGTGAGTGCGACACAGCAGTCTGGAGCCAGGATGAGCCATCAGTTCCCCACTTCCCAGCCTGTGCCTTGTTTCCCAGCAGCCTTCTCACTCTGCTGGGCTGCTGCCGGTTAGCCCTTAGAGGCTCTGTAGAAGAACCCACCCTGATTAACGAGCACGTTGGGATCCATTTTCCCAGCTGATGTAATTAATTTGGTTCTCGACTGGAGCTGCTGTTTCCCTCTGCCTCCATGCTAGCAGCCCTCGGGGGCAAGCCTCTTCCTGAGGCTCTTGGGCTCCCAGCCTGTCTCTGATTCTATTTACAGCTCCTCTGCTTGTTCTTGAGCAGACCTGGCCCGGGTCCTTCACGCTCGCTTCATCCCCTGAGCGTTAGAAATGTTGGCAGCTGACTCAGGGGCCAGGGGCCACTCTGAGGGTTGCTGGGATCCCGGCAACCTGGCGCATCCCCTCGCCACCTTGCTCTGCTCCAGTGGCACCCAGAAAAAGAATGCCTTCTTGGCTGCTGAAAGCAGGGAGGGGAACGCGGGGCCTTTGCCGAGCAAGGCAGGCAGCCTTTCTAGCTCCCTGGCAGAGATGCTGTTTAAATGTCATTTTTTCTTGAAGATTAGAGAGCTGAGAAGGTATGCTGGGACTGGAGCCTGGTAATTAGGCCTTTACCTGTGTCCTGAGGATTCTCGGCACAGTGGCTTGTCAAGGGAGTTTGGGAGAGGATACGCTCTGTTCTAACCAGAGATAAATTAGAACCGCCTCCTTGTTTAAACAGAACGAGAAATCCAGGTGCCCAGGGACTGGACTGTCACCTTAAATTTCCCCAGTGCAATAGCATCCTACATGGGGCATGAATGATCACTTAGATACCGTGCGTGTTAGGTACAATGTGGGTCTGTCTGCAGGTAACAGGAGGCCTTAAATAACAAAGCTTTAAACAAGACAGAAGCGTGTTCCTCTCTCACATGAAAGGGCAGATGACACTGCCACAGCTGGTATGGCAGCTCCCCTCAGTGACGTCCTCAGGGTTCGACTTCCTTCCAGCTCATTCCTGATGTCTCTTTGTCCAAGACAGAGTACCAGCCCTGCCTCCCTCTCCACCTCCCTCCCTGCAGACAGCGGGGGAAGGACAGGGCTTTTGCTGCTGTTCCTAGTGGCCAGAGATTGATTCCAACTCAGAGTGACTCCATGCGCAGAGTAGATCCGTTCTGTAGGGTCAAGGCTGTGACCTTTCAGAAGCAGATGGCCAGCCATGCTTGGCTTCCGCAGCTCCTCTAGGTGAGCGCCAACCACTGACCTTTCCACTAGTGGCTGAGCACTGAATTGTTGGCACTGCTGCAAGGAGGGAGACTGTGGGCCTTCCCTCTGTTTTTTCAAATTGTGGTACATATAGTCGGCTTGATGGCACTAGGATATAGATGTGCAACAAAACCCAAACCCATTGCCGTGAGTCAGTTCCAACTCATGCTGACCCTGTGGGACAGAGTAGAGCTGCCCTGTAGGGTTTTCAAGGAGTGCCTCATGGATTTGATTAACAGGCATTGTGCTTAACCACTGCATCACCAGGGTCTCTCTCTCTATGTGTGTGTGTGTGTGTTTGTGTTTATATTTATATACATATATAGACATATGTCTGTATATGTATAGGTGTACTTCTACATGTGTATATATCTGTATACAGATATATAGATATTTATACAGATATATACGTGTTTTTATAAACATATCTATATTTGTATCTATAGCTATAAACATGTATCTATACTGTGTATAGATATAGATACACACACATTTAAAAATATACTATTTATAATATTTTTGATAGTTTGGTTCTAGAATAGTCCCTGTGAACTGAGTTAGAGAATACCAGACCAAGCTTCTTCCACCTGGGCTGAGAGTGTGTGCACCATTCCATGCAGAAGCATGTTGGTGAGGGACCACAGAAACACTGAGGATGGACTTGGGGGCTCCATGTACATGTCAACAAGTTGGCAAATGAACCCATACGGAGTCTGTGTAGAAAGAGGATGGATCCATCGTTTCTGTCTTGGAGCAGTCATCGGATTTCTCACGTCTGCTGTGTATGTTCACGGACCTCTGATTATACCTTATAAATGCTTAGGAGTGCAGTTCCTGGGTTAAGGGTCTGAATGACTGTCAGTCTTTTGATTCATGTTTCCAAATTAATTGGTAGAAAGTTGGTCTGTTGACAGGGCTCCCGACTTGAAGTAGCTCTGCTTCCGTGTTTGACAGACCTGGGGAAGAGATGCAGGTGTCCAGGGATTGTCTTCAGGACTGAGAGCACCCTCTGGACCTTTCTTGTTGGGTGCTGGCTGAGTTGATTTCCACTCATTGCAAACCTCAGATGACACAGTAGGACTGCCCCGCAGGACTTTCTTGGCTGTCATATTTATGAGAGCAGCTCACCAGGTCTTGCTCCTGTGGTGAATTGCTTTTTTTTAAAACCACACTTTCAGTGATGATGATTATTATAATTTACAAAACTTCCATTGGATAGGCCCCAAATTACCTTCCAAACATTAATGTTTGGACTCTGATTGGTGTGTGACTAAAGCAGTTTTCTGTATTTATCAAAGTGTTTGTGTGTCACCTGTTTCCAAAAAGGATTTGCAGTGGCCCACAGTAAAAATACAGCTGTCACACACCCTTTAAAAATAGCTGTTTTCACTTCACATTTTATTAAAACATCTTTGTGTATTAGTAACATTCACACATGTGTTCATGTTAGAGTTGATCCCTGAGTTGTTAATAGAGTTTCACTGTCATGTACGTTTCTGCTACGAAGGCCCATCTAAATTACATCTTCTCCTATGTGGTTCACTGTCTTAGGAGATGGGGAGCCCTGGTGGTACAGTGGTGAAGCATTTGCCCGCTAACCGAAAGTTTGGCAGTTTAAACTCACCCAACACCTCAGCGGGAAGAGGACCTGGCAATCTGCTTCCATAGAGACGACAGCCTGGGAAACCATATGGGGTAGTTCTGCTCGGTCAGCTCTGTCACGTGGGCTTGCTATGAGTTTGAATCAACTCAGTGGCCCAGAGAACAGCAGTAATGTTTTAAAATCATGGCGTCAAATTCATTGACACCGTTTCTGTTAAGAGGTGGGGACTGTGCCCCCCGCCCTTGAATCGGGGTGGCCTTGGAATTTCCTCGACCTATGCAAGAACAACAGAAACAATGCCATGTGACTTAAGGCTGGAACATAAAAAACACGTGGCTTTTGCTTTGGTGGCTGAACACGGGGTGCCGTGTAAGAAGCCCAACTGTCTGGTGGTCGCCATGCTGAAGAGATCTTGTGTAGGGCTGAGGGACTCCTGGCTGAGGTGCCTTCTGGCCACCCCTGCCCAAGTGGTGGACAGGTGTGTGGAAATGGCTTCCTTAGGACCACCTATTCCAGTTCTCACCCCTAGAGTCATCCCTAGCCTCTGAGTCTTCCCTGAGACCCCAGATGTCATGGAGCAGAGACCAAGCCGTCCTTCCCCTGTCCCTGCTCTAATTCCTGACCCAGAGGTCCATGAGCATGATAAAATGTTTATTGTTCTATGCCACTAAGTTTGGGGTCATTTGTTACACAGCTGTCATAGGGTGACTTTTGTTCCCCTAAAATGTATGTTGAAATTCTCACCCGTATACCTTTGCACGTGGCACTGTTTGGAAATTGGATCTTTGAAGGTGTCTTCAGTTATGACAGGGTTAATACAAGGTCCTGCTGGAGGAGGGTGGGTTCTCATCTTCCGTGACTGAGGAGAAGCTACAGAGATGGGAAAACAAGGGAAGGGTCTTGTAATGCTGGAGCTACCAGCCAAGAAATGCCTGGGAGCACCAGAAGTTAGGAGGGAGCTTCAGAAGGACGCTCTGCAGCTGACACCCTCATCTTGGACTCGCAGTCTCCGGGACCGACACGGTGAATTTCCACTCTTACGGACCACTGTGTTTATGTCACTTTGTCACAGTGGCCTTGTGAGACTAAGACAATAGCCGTGGTAGCTCCGGACGGGTCAAAGGGTATGGACAGTCTTAGAGCACTTGTAATAAGGCTTTAGGTGGCTTGCCAAAAAACCCCAAAAAACAAAATAACAAAATTTTTTTCAGCATTAAGTATATGGAGCTGGGATTATGATTGACAGAGAAAACAGCTCAGTAGGTTGCAGCTGCTTGTAGCTTGCTTGTGACATTAAAGGAAGAAATTTGAAACTGCTGCTTAGTTTGGCCAGCCTGACTCTTTTATTCAGGCACAGAGCTGGCAGTGGCTGAGCCTGGCATTTGAGACCAGATTGAATTTCCCAGACTCCTTTCCTGGTGTATCTAAGGTTGACGGAATTGAATCTGTTTTTGGGGATCTCCAAAAGATTTCCTTCTACAAGCCCCTTACATTGGATGTATGTTGGTGGTGTAGGAAAGAGCTCCACAGTTGATTGGCGATGCCTGCTGTGGTGGTCATGGATGAGTGGGACGGTTTCTGCTGAAAGTCAGCTGTCCCTGATCTTGGTGGTTTGCACATCCTCACAGTTCATCAGCCTTGATTGAAAAAAGTTAAAAAAACAGAAGAATTGGTCAGAGTGAAGTGGTAAGGGACTTCTCAGGAAGATGGTACTCAGCTTATCGTGAGCCGTGCATCTCTTTTCTGCATCTCTGCCTTCTTTCTTTATATTTTAAACAGTCTAGAATTGCAAACCTCCTACAGGGACAGCTCACGTGTGTACAGGCAGAAATAAGCAGACGGTACAATAAGAAGCACAGTGCTTCCCAGACTTCCGTCCTTTGTGTTTTACCTGCCTGATGGCTTTCTGCCGCGTCCTGGGTATTCCCCTGCTATATTTTTAAGTTTAATACGTATTGGAAAAAATTGATTCTCTCTCCCTTTTTTAAAATTTAAATATGTTTGTTTTAAAAGCAGACTCTATCACCAACATAAATGGGAAGCCAGTATCACTTTGCCATAAATAGACAGAAACCTTCCAAATGAGGACAATGAAAACAAAACAATGGTTTTGCATCCTAGCTTGATACCGTTGCTTGCCAACCCTCTCAGACAGAGACCTGCTGTCCTTGGCAAACCGGGGAGATAGGCCAATGTTAGAGCCTCATTAGCATAGAACTGAGAGGAGAATGAAGAAGAGAACAACTTTCTAACTGTGTGATTAGAAGTTAGTGAAAAGCCTTCTGTAGACCATCTTCCCTGTTGAGGGAGGGGAACTAGGGAAAAAGGCTGGTGAGGGCGGGCCTGGGAGGGCCTTAAATGCCCAGGGACCTGGCGCATCAGCAGGGAAGCCCTGGGATTCTTTTGGGGGACTTTGGGGATCACCAGAATAGTTCTTCTCTGTAGCAGGACATAGTGATGAAAGGGCACCCCTTCCCCTGTCCCCATAGGAATTTCCTGTTTGTGCTGGTGACCGCCCCTTGGGCCGGGGATGTGGGAGGCGGTAGTGACTTCTCAGCAGCCATGCTGGGTGGCTGAGCTCCTGAGAGCACTCCAAAAAATGGGAAGAAACTGCCACCACCACCACCACTGAGTTGGCACTGCATTCAAGCGGCATGTGGTGCGGCCTATGCAGTTGGATTATTTTTATTTATGATATCTGACTCACAATCGTCGCCATGGCGATGAGGGAGCTGCAGGCGGAGGGGAGAAGTGAGCTGCTGCGTTATTAAATGACCCGACGAAAGGGAACACAAAAGCCTTCCAACACACGGCGGCTTAATTTAACACTGTGGCCTTGCCTGGTCGGTCATTATCCGTTTTTGGTACAGATGCTTTTCTGTTTCCATGTCCAGTCTGTTCTGAGCAGAGGGCCGCTCATCTGGCTGCCTTTGAATGTCGTGCCTCGCTCCGAGGCAGCCAGATGCTGAGGGTCAGGAGGGCGGTCAGTGACTTCATCGGGAGGCGCTCTCTGCCACAGATGATTAGGGAGGTGCTGTTTCTGCCCATACAGGTTCGTGTTAGTTTGTATTAACTTGAATAGACCAAAACAGTTTGTATAAAACATCATAAGGCATACAAACTATACAATAAATAAGTATGTATCTACCACCTAGTTAGAGAAAAAAATGTATTTCATTTATGTAGAACCAAAGGATGACCTACATGGGTGGGCAGTGTGTTTTGATTTCCCTGGACAGTCCTCATGTCCAGTTGTGGCCTTCGTCAAATCTGTGACAGCCTCTCTTTCCACTCTCTAAAGCGCATTCAGGTTGGGATGATACCCTCTGATTTTACCCTATGTTTGGGGGCCCAGGGAGGTGCAGCTAATGCACCAGCCTGCTAACTGAGACTGGAGGTTCCAATCCACCCAGAGGCCATTTAGAGAAAGGCCTGCTGAGGGACACCTGAAGAAATTAATCCTTGAAAACCCTCTGGAGCCCAGTTGACATGTGACACATACGCGTCACCCTGAGTTGGTAGTGACTCAACAGCGACTTGTTCACCTGGTACTCTACTTCTCAGCCGCCTCTGTGTCTGTCCCCAGGCCCATTTCCTCTCTTCTCAGAAAGACCCTCTCTCCTGAATGTCATTTCTCATTCTTTTGCTGCTCTATGTTTCTGTCCCTACATCACTTATTTTGCCTTTTCATAAGCTGTGCTTGAGTGGAATTGTACCCTGGTGTTTTTCTTGTCAGTCTGTCCCCTTTCCCTAAACGTTGTGTTTGAGAGATTCATGCACATTGATGTTTATGGCAGTAATTCACCCATTTTTATAGCTGTATACTATTCCTTTGTGGGAATGTGCCGTAATTCATCAATTTCATTGCTGAGTGATGTGGGTTCCAATTTTTTTTGCTCTGGTAAACAGTACTGCTGGGAACATCTTTGTGTGTGTACCATGATGTCTGCGTGCGTGATTTTCTCTAGGGCTGTGTCGAGAATGGCTGGGTCGTATATTTGGTGCACCTTCGATGTGTTTACCGGAGGAGTTGTGTTGGTGTGCTTGCCTGTTGTTCTGCTTCCCTGCTGACACATATTATTAGCCTTTTCTGCTTTAACCAATTGGATGCATTAAATGGTATCTCACTGTGTAGTCAGATCTTCAGTGTTGCCTGGGAGCTTCACGAAGGCTGCCCACCTCTGTCTGGGGTCTGCTTTCCTGAAAACAGATTATGCTCTCCAATATTTACATTAATAAAGTTGATACATTGTTCTCCATCTGCCTTACTCTTTTGTCTGTTGCTGAAGTGGTGGAGAGCTTGGGAAAAGGGGTGCCGTTTAAGGAAGTGGGAAGACCAGTCTCCAGAAAAAGACATCCTTTTGAGTATAGGGTTAGTGGAAATGAGGGACACTCTCCACGAGATGGAGTGACACATGGCCACAACAGTGCCCGCACACACACCAATGATTATAGAGATGGTGCAGGACCAGGTGGCAGTTAGTTCTCCTCCGTGTCAGCTGGCTGTGGGTCAGAGCTTACGTGACAGCACCTGAGAGCAGCCACAACAAAGACCAGCACTGATGACAGCCAGCAGTGCAGTCTCTTACAACTTATACTGTCCTGTGTCTCTGATTCCCCTGTCCCAAACCCCTGTAGCATACTGCTGTAGCTGGAGTTCTCTCTCCTTCCATAGAGCGAAACCAGGCCACCCCAACTCACATAGCTTCTTCTGTACCCTGAGTTCTGGGACCTGTTAGTGGATTAAGCCTTTTTCCTATTGAATCATATTCTATTAGCCCTCTGTGGGATGAACGTTTTACCTACTTAATTTTAGATCTTCTCAAGGTTTCATCTTTATGAATACCCCCCAGGGACTCATCGGTGTTTTTCCCAAGCTCATCCTTACAGGAAATGGTGAGCAGAGCACATTAAGTGCTAGGGCTGATGTCAGTGGCTGAGGAGTAGAGATAAAGAAACTGAATCCTTGGTCTCCAGGGGAGACATTCATCCCAGGAGAAGTCAAAGGGAGAAATGAGAAAGGCGGGCCGTGATGTTGGCAGGAGGAACACACCAGCAGCCAAGGAGACCTGCATAGAGAAGGTGGGAAAGATCCTGGAGGAAAGGTAACTCCGAGGTGAGTTTTGAGGGGTGCCTAGGAGTTGAGCAGATGGCAGAATAGCTGTCAGGATTCTGAATTGAAAAGCTAACTGTGTCCAGCTTTCCTAGCCCTGGGGATTATCGTAATCTGGTCATTTTGCGTTCTTGGAAACCTTTGGCTAAAAATCGAAGAAAACGTGTATATTAATGAAGATTGAGAAATGTCCTTTCAGTACCCATGAGAATTTGACTCTGACCTTTAAAGCGTTGGAAATGAGGGAAGAAAGCTGCCATCCGTGGTGATTTTTGTTTGTCCCTTCTTTTATTTGAGTGTGGAGTTTGCATCTGTTGAGGAGTTTGCATCTGTTGAATGTTCAAATAAGAGAGAGAGAGAGACAGAGCAAATCCAGCCCTTGGAGCCCTGACCACCACTGGCTTCTCTTCAGAACGCGCTGGGGTCAGGCGAGTCCAGCTGGTGGCAGCAGCTGTCAGCGTGGAGTTGCGATGTCAGAGCATTTTTCAGCTGTCTAGATCGTTCTGTGGGCCTGGTGGCTGTGGCTGAAACTGCAGAGAGTCATTTTGGGGATTTGGCTAATGAGGACAAAGCCATCAGGTGACATGGGCTGTCCATCCTAGACACCACTCTAATCATCATTAGGCGGGGCCTCTGATGCGCTGCGGCAGCGGTGCAGGGTCAGACATCCCAGGGCTGTCTGGGGGTGGGAGTCAAGGTTGGATGGCTGGCCGGGGGGTGGGGAAGAGAGTGTTTTTTCTTTCTTCAGTGGGGGGAACCTTGAGAGAGTGGATGGGTCTGAGTAACGCCTGCCTTTCGGGGATGCCTGTCTGTTAAGAAATGCTTGCCTCTGCCCTTGGCCTTGACCCGACCCTTGTTTGTGTGACTGTCAGTCACCTCAGCCGAGACAGACGTTAGTCTCCCTTGACAGCTGGTGCTGCAGTGACTGTCAGAATGGTGCTGAAGTCAGCCTGCCTTTCAAGAGAGCTGTGTGATGTTTTAATCTGGAAAGAGGAGCTGTTAGAGGGGTGGGTGAAAGGCAGACTGGGGTGCAGGTCCTTCTGGCAATCCAGTCTGAGCATGGCTTAGGCTTCTGACAAAGTAGTCCTCCATCACTCTGGCTCACAGACTGGATTTTAATGCAGAGGCTGCAAACTGGAGGCCCATGGGTCAGATTTGTGGGTTAAAAATTGGATTAATGGATATCATTTAAAAATGACTTCACATAAAAGTCTGGACTTCTAGCATCTTCAGAAAAATCAGAAGATTTGGCTACATGTGGCCAACATGCTCAAATGGGAAAAGTCTGGAGCTCTTCCGTTTACCCTAGTCACCACCACTCCCGGTTGTCTTAGCACGGGCTACTTTGTCCTTTTGAGGTCCTCTGGGTATCTGTGGCCCTTGCTTTCATGACAGGTCTGGGAAGGAAGAGTTGAGAAAGGGTTTCTGGCTTTTAGAGCAAGGGGTTGGCAAACTAGAACCCTCGGCTGAAATCTGGCCCGCATTCTGCAGTTGTAAATAAAGTTTTATTGAAAAAATCACACCCATTCATTCATGTATGGTCTTCTGTGCATCAGTAGCAGAGCTGAGTAGCTGCAACAGAGACTCTTTGACCTGCAAGGCAGAAAACACTTTCTGTCTCTTTACAGACCACTGTTCTAGGGAATAGAGAAATCCAGAGTTTTCATGTGAACTTTCCTGTTTTTTTTAATGAGAACAACTAATTCATAGTGGTTGTTGACTTTAAAAGATTTACTGTCAATCAGGGGCCTATTTCCAGGTCAATAAATTTGACTTTCCATTGTTTTTAAAAGAAATACGGACGGTTGTTGTTAGGTGCTGTCCGGTTGGTTACAGCTTAGCAACCCTCTGTGCAACAGGACGCAACACTCCCGCATCTTTCTCACAGTCCATGTTATGCTGGAGGCTGTTGTTGCAGCCACAGTGCCAGTCCATCTCATTGACAGTCCTCCTCTTTTCTGCAGCCTCTTTGGTTTACCAAGCGTGATGTCTGCCATGGTTTGAGTTGTGTCAGCCTAGCTAGGTCATGAATTTTAGTATTGTATGATTGTCTAGGAAATCCTGGTAGTATAGTGGGTTAAGTACTATGTCTGCTAACCAAACAGTCAGCAGTTCAAATCTGCCAGGCACTCCTTGGAAACTCTATAGGGCAGTTCTACTCTGACCTATAGGGTCGCTATGAGTTGGATCTGACTTGATGGCAGTGGCCTTTTTTTTTTTTCTGGTTTATGATTGTTGTTTTGTTACCTGATATGATTTCTCTATGTTGTAAATCCTGTCACCATGATGTAGTGAGATAGATTAGTGGCAGTTACAGGGAAAATATTAAACGGCTCAGGGAGTATCAAAAGAAGATGGAAGGAATGCACCGAATCATTACACCACGAAGAACTGGTTGATGTTCTGACATTTGAAGAGGTAGCGTGTGATCAGGAACCAATGGTACTGAAGGAAGACGCTGAAACTGCGCTGAAGGCACTGTCCGGAAACAAGGCTCCAGGAACTGATGGGACATCAATGGAGATATTTCAACAAACAGATGCAGCACTGGGAGTGCTCACTTGTTTGTGCAAAGAAATTTGGAGGACAGCTACTTGGCTAACTGACTGGAAGAGATCCATATTTATGCCCATTCCAGAGATAGGTAATCCCACCAAGTGTGGAAATTACTGAACAATGTCATTTAGTGTCACATGTAAATAAAATTTTGCTCAAGATCATCAAGAGTGACTGCGAGAGTATGTTGACAAGGAACTGCCGGAAGTTCAAACTGGATTCAGAAGAGGGCGTGGAACCAGGGATGTCATTGCTGATGTCAGGTGGATCTTGGCTCAAAGTGGAGAATAACAGAAAGCCATTTACCTGTGTTTCATTGACTGTGCAACGGCACTTGACTGTGTGGATCATAACAAATTATGGCTAGCCAGCTGTGTGGATCATAACAAATTATGGCTAACACTTCATAAAATGGGAATTCCAGAACACATGATTGTGCTCGTAAGGAATCTGTGTATGGATCAAGAGGCAGTTGTGCGAACAGAACAAGGGGACACTGCATGGTTTAAAAGCAGGAAGGGTGTGTGTCAGGGTTGTATCCTTTCACCATACCTTTTCAATCTGTATGCTGAACAAATAAGCCAAGAAGCTGGATTATACCAATAAGAAGGAGGCATCAGGATTGGAGGACGACTCATTAATGACCTCTGTTACACAGATGACACCACCTTACTTGCTGGAAATGAAGAAGATTTGAAACATTTACTGATGAAGACCGAGGACCACAACCTTCAGTATGGACTGCACCTCAGCATCAAGTAAACAGAATCTTCACAGCTGGACCAGTAAGCATCATCATCATAAATGGAGAAACGATTGAGGTTGTCAAGCATTTCATTTTACTTGGGTCCACCATCAATGCACGTGGAAGCAGCAGTCGAGAAATCAGAAGACACATTACATTGGGAAAATCTGCCACAAAGGATCTCTTTCAAGTATCAAAAAGTAGAGATGTCACCTTGAAGGCTGAAGTGTGCCTGACCCAAGCTATGGTATTTTCAGTTGCATCGTACCCATCCCAGGCTCTCTGGGGACTCTAGTCCTTGTCTCCTCTTTCAGGGTTACAGGCAGTTGGAGCAGCCACCACCTTTACAAGATGCTGGGGACATCTGCAGAGGGGCAGAGGGGCAGTTTCCCACCTGCACATGGATGCTCTAATTGGGGGGGACTGCTCATATCTCATTGGCCAGAATAGTCACATGACTCTAGCCATGCCAATGAGAGCTAGGAAGTGAATTCCACCAACAGTCCAGAAGGCAGAGATTAGAACTTATAGACCAGCACTTATAATGCTATAGGGAGGATAATAAAAATGGCTATGGCTATTAGCTTCCTCTGCATCCAGACAAGGGTGAAGAAAGCTCTTTGAAGGAACTACCCAGGGTTAAGAGCAGTAGGGTGGGAGGGAGTGGGTTATTGTCAAAGACAGAAGTGAGAAAACAAGGGGGCTGGGTGGTTAAGTCCTTTCAGAGCAGAAGAAAGTGATTTCCATGACAACAATTCAATTAGAGAGCTACACAAATTCTCGGGAGTGAGGGAACACGGAGGAATTATTGCCACAGTAAACTGGGGGTTCTGGCCTGGAGGTGGAGAGGGGAGAGAATGGGCCGCAGCGGGGTCCGTCCCAGCACGCTCCCCGGTTGGAAGCTCCCCCTTCCCAGGGGCCCTGGACAGGGAGTTTGCCTGCAGTAAGCAAACTCAGAGAGTAGGAGTGAGCAGGAGCCCAGGGCAGGCAGAGAAGAGCAGGAACTGAAGGTGGGTGAACAAGGCAGCTCCCGGAGTTTTGCTTTGAGGTGAGGTGGCCCTGCAGCTCAGGCAGGCTGGCAGAGCTGCTGAATAGGGTTGAAAGGTTTTCCCACTAGGATTAAAATTCAATTTTGGGGGAAAAGGGGAATGAGGGTTTGGTAGAAAGAAACCAGATGTTCCAGTCCCACACATGTGGCTTTCAGTCCTGTTTTTGCCTTTTATTTCTGTGCTTGAATTTAAGCTCCCCAAGTCTGGTGGCGTAGTGGGTAAAAGTTACTGCTGCTACCCAAAGGGATAGCAGTTCAAATCCACCGAGAACTCCTTGGAAACTGTATGGGGCAGTTCTGTTCTGTCTTATAGGGTCACTGTGATTCAAAATCGACTCAACGCAATGGTTTATTTTTCTTTTCTCCAAACTTAGTGTATTTATTTATTATGATTAAGCAAAAGTATACAATCCAAATCAATTTTGCATGCCCGCCTATCTGTAGCTCGAACTGCTCTCCTCACCCAGTGACAGCACACTCTTCTTTTCACTCTTTACTTCTAGTATCCTCTTAATGAACACCTGTCCCCTCCTCTCCACCCTCTTCTCTCCCATCTAGAAAGAAACTAGTACAACAGCCTCGTATAAATGTATAAAACCATAAACTACACACACTACAAACTCATACTGTATCCTCGAGTCCAGTCCATTCTTGTGTGAAGAGCTGACCTCAGTACTGGTTTCAGGTCTCGGCTAGCAGCAAGTTTAGGGGCCATGTTCCTAGGGGAACATCCAGGCTGTTGGACCATCAGTTCTGGTGTTTTAGTAGAGTTCTTGAGCAACACACCTCTTTTTCTTGTGTTACATCAGGGACTCTACATTATGTCAACCATCAGGGCTGCCTTTGG
Organism: Heterohyrax brucei; assembly: GCA_028571685.1. Lineage (NCBI taxonomy): Eukaryota > Metazoa > Chordata > Mammalia > Hyracoidea > Procaviidae > Heterohyrax > Heterohyrax brucei. The sequence goes on along the minus strand of CM053160.1, from coordinate 5,284,159 downwards.
TGTTAGCTGGGCCCCATCTGGTTCTTCTGGTCCTGTGCTGATACAGTCTCCCATTCATACGGGTGCTTCTGTGTCCTGGGCTCATTTTCCCTTGTGTCTTTGATGTTCTCAGTCATCATCTGTCCCAGATGGGTTGGTACGAGTTGATGTTCCTCAGATGACAGCTTGCTAGCCTTTAAGACCCCAGATGCCACTCACCAATATGGGGTGCAGAAGACTTTCTTAGCAAAAGACACAGTTTCCTCTGTGTCCCCTGAAAACGTGGTCCCCAGATTCCTGTCCCTGCTACTGTATCCTTTGAAATGTTGGGTTGAGTTTAGAAAATCTAAACTTTCTTTTATGGAGTAGTCCAGTTATGCTGATCTGTCCTCTACTGAATGCTGTCACTCCCTTCACCTAACCAAATTCCTATTGAGTATCTAATCTATGAACAACCCTCTTCCGCCCTCCCCACCCTTGCAGCCATCAAAGAGTCTTTTCTTCTGTGCATAAGTCCATTTTTAAGTCCTAATAGCAGAAGTCTCATACTTGTCCTTTTGCCATTCTCTGATTGCACTCAGCATAATGTCTTCTAGTTGAAACCAGGTTATGGGATGCTTCTTAAAATCATCATTGTTCTTTATCATTGTAGTGTTCCACCGTGTATAGATACCATAGTTTGTTTATCCATTCATCTGTTGATGGGCACCTAGGTTAATTCCATTATTTTGCTATTGTGGACAGTGCTGCAGTAAACATCCGTGTGCCTGTCTCTGTTCGTGTGACAGCCCTTATTTCTGTAGGATATATTCCAAGCCGTGGGATTGCTGGATCATATGGTGTTTCTATTTCTGGCTTTTTAAGAAAGTGTCAATTTGCTTTCCCGAGAGGTTATACCATTTTGCATTTCTACCAGCAGTGTAGGAGAGTTCCAATCTCTTTGCAGCCTCTCCTGCATTTGCTGTTTTGTGTTTTGCCAGTCTTATTGGGATGAGACAGTATCTCATTGTAGTTTTGATTTGAATTTCTCTAATAGCTAATGATTGTGAGCATCTCTTCATGTTTGGCTGGCTTGGCTTTGGTTGCCTGATGTCTTCCTTGGTGAAGTGTCTGTCCATGTCCTTTGCCCGTTGTTTAATTGAGTTATTTACATTTTTCTTGTTGATAGTTTGCAGTACCTTGCAGATATGGAAATCAGATGTCCATCTGATATGTAGTTGCCAAATATTTTTTCCCATTCTGTAGGTAGTCTTTTAATTCTCTTGATAAAATCTTTGGATGAGTGTTACCTGTTTTCTGTTGTTTGTGTATTGTTGGTCAGCTTTTGTAGTCTGTCTAAGCCATGTGTTAGAACTTCCACTGTTGACCGTATTTTTTCTTGCATGATCTTTGTTGTTTTAGGCTTCATATTTAGGTCTTTGATCCATTTTGAGTTAGTTTTTGTGTAAGGTGTGAATGTAGGACTTGTATCAGTTTTTTGCAGATGGATATCCAATTCTGCCAACTGCAATTGTTAAAGAGACTGTTTTTACCCCAGTTTACAACCTTTGGGCCTTTGTAGAATATCAGCTGTTCATACGAGGATGGTGATAGTTCTGGGTTCTGTATTCTGTTCCCTTGGTCTGCATGTCTGTTTTTGTACCAGTACCAGGCTGTTTGGACTACCATGACAGTGTACTAGGTTCTAAGGTGGGTAGTGTGAGGCCTACCACTGTGTTCTTCTTCCATAGTGGGTTAATTATCTGGAGTTTCTTCCTTTCCAATCAAAGCTGGTTATTTTTTTCTCTGTCTCATTAAGAAATGAAACTGGAATTTGTATTGTGATTGCCTTGTATATGTAGAGTGCTTTGGGTGGAATAGACACTTTCACAATGTTAAGTCTTCCTATCTGTGAGTAAGGTAGGTTTGTCCACTGGCCTAAATCTCTTTTGGCTTCTTGCAGTAGGGTCTTGTAATTTTCTTTGTATGGGTCTCTTCTCTGGTTGGATTTATCTAGGCCTTTTATCTTCTTGGGGGCTACAGTAAATGGTGTTGATTTGATGATGGTTTTGGTTTTTGAGTCTCAATTTTCTTAACTGTAATTCATTGCTGTGAAGTTGATTTCAACTCATAGCAACCTTATAGGACTGAGTAGAACTGCCTGATAGGGTTTGCATGGAGCACCTGCTAGATTCATACTGCTGCCCTTTGGGATGGCAAGCATAGCACTTAACCACTACACCACCAGGGTTTCCTTCTTAACTACAAAACAGGGCTAAATACACTTCTGGGATCCCTGGTGGCATATTTTTTTGGATTAAATACTCCTCTGAGTGTGGTGATGATGAGGATTGCATACTGTCATCTCCATTCTATCACACACTGGGTCCTCTCTGTCTTGTGCCTAGATTCCCTTTCTTTGATTCTGGATAATGGTAAATCAGGTGTAAATTCTGCACCCTCAGTAATTGCTCGATGCACCAGTGTGTTAAAAACATTCTGAAGCTCAGTGAATGAGTGCTGTGATTGATTATGGATGTCTGTCATGCACATGGAAGGTGGTGTTTCATGTGCCACGTGTCTGCCACTTCTGATTTAGCCTTTCCATCTGAGGCTTATTTCTTTTTTCAGTTTTGGTCAAAATATACACAGCAGAACATACTTGCATTCGTTACTTTGTACAGCTGGTAGGATTCTACAACCAGGTACAGTTTGGTGATGTTGGAATCCCTCCTCATGCTGGGTCCTCGTTCTTGCTGTCTCTACCCTTATCGTTTCACCCCCCATTGACTAAGGCTCATGGCCCCCTAATCTCATCTGTGTTTTAGAGTCACTGTGGACAGTTAGATCTTACGTGAATAATTCTTTTAACAGTGTGGTGCTTATGTAGAACTTTATTTACTGATTTAGCTAAACAGTTTTTTAAAGATGACTCCAGGGGACAGTTTCAACCTGAGCCTTGGTGTCTCCCTTGTACACTTGGTGTATCCCCTGTGCACTTGATGTATCCCTTGTACCACTCAGGTTGGACAGTGGTCACTCCCAGGCTTGTGACTGTGCTGGGTCCTTCCCCTGCCTTGGTGCTCTTGGGCAGATGCCATTTCCTGCCTGGGGAACTCTCCCTCACCCCTCCACTGACCCACATTTGTCCTGTCCTTCATGTATCAAGCCCCTTTTCAGGGAAGCTCCCTCATCCTGCCCCTGGCCACCCGGGACCAGAGGATGCTTTCTCTTTCGGAATTCCCGTCGCCTTCGCCAGGGCCTCCAGACAGCCATTACTGGCAGCTCACTGTGCTCGCCGGCTCACCTTTTGACTGTAAGCTCCCCAAGGGCAGCCCTAATCTCTACTCCCTTGTTACCCCACATGCTGATCCTCTCTTTCCCTACACAGGGAAGGTGACTCCATGTTCTCATCAGCGCTGTATGGAAGTGAACCCCCTAGGAGCATGGAGATCCTGGGGAGAAATCACAGCTCGGCCACACGGGAGACCTCTGTGAGCCTCAGCTTCCTATTCCGGGACAGAGCAATAGCCCTTGTTCCAGAAGGGGACAGTGATGGACACAGGAGAAAACAACAGCTGCTTCGGGCCAGCGCCAACTCATGGTGACCCCATGTGCATCAGATGGAGGAGAGCCCCATAGGTCTGCAGTGGCTGATTTTCTGCAAATAGATCTCCAACCCTTTCTTCCAAGGGGCCTCTGGGCATGCTCAGACCTTCAGCCCTTGGGTTCAGCAGCCGAGTGCGTTCACTGTTTGCACCAGCAAGGACTCCTCTGGGCTTGTTGTTGGTTGCTGCTGAGTTGATTCTGACTCTTGGGGCCCCATTTGTTATAGAGTAGAACTGCTCCATAGAATTTTCTTGCCTGTCTTCCTCTTCTTTTTTTTTTTTTAAATTGTGTTTTAGGTGAAAGTTTACAGTGCATATTAGGTTTTCACTCACGAGTTTACACACCTGTTGTTGTATGACATTGGCTGCAGTCCTTGCAACGTGGCAGCACTTTCTCCCTTTGCTGTCCACCCCAGGTTCTCCATGTCTGTCTCTCCTGTTTTCCTCTGCCTTCCTGCCTTCTCGTTTTCGCTTGTGAGCAGATGCTGACCATTCAGTGTGGGATACTGAACTAAGAAGCACGTTCCTCACGTGTATTGTTGTTTGTTTTATAACCAGGAAAACGAGGAAACAAAAAAACCAAACCCGTTCCTGTCCAGTTGATTCTGACTCACAGAGACTCTGCAGGATGGTAGAACTGCCCCATAGAGTTTCCAAGGAGCTGCTGGTAGATTAGAACTGCTGACCTTCTGCTTACCAGCTGAACTCTTAACTGATGTTAAGAGTGTGTGTTTTATAGGCCTGTCTAACCTCTGACTGAAAGGTACACTTCAGCAGTGGCCTCCGTTGTAAGCTGGGTGTCCAAGGACTGTAGTCTTGGGGTTTTCCAGTCTCTGTCAGACCATTAAGTCTGATCTTTTTTTTATGAATTTGATTTTTCTTTTCTGTTTTTCTCACCCTCTGTCCAAGATCTTCTATTGCGATTGCTGTCAGAGTGGTCAGGGATGGTAGCCGGTTACCATCTAGTTCTTTGGGGCTTTGACTGGTGAAGACCATGGTTTCTGTGGTCCATCAATCCTTTGAACTAATATTTTCCTTATGTCTTTGGTTTTCTGCATCTCCCTTTGCTCCGAATGTGATGGGACCAATGGATGTATCTCAGATGGCCACTTGCAAGCTTTTAAGACCCCAGATGCTACCCATCAAAGTAAGATGTAGTTTATTCTCTTTATGAACTATGTTATGCCCATTGACTTAGATGCCCCCTGAGGTTGTGGTCTCCATCCCTCAGCCCCAGTAACTCAGCTCCTCAAAATGTCTGAATGTGTCTAGGAAGCTTCTCTGAATTTGTCTTGGTCAAGTTGTGTTGGTTTCCCTCATGTTGTGTGTTGTCTTTCCCTTCACCAAAATTCACGCTTGTCTACTGTCTAATTAGTGGTTTCCCCTTCTCTACCTTTCCCTCCCTCATAACCATCAAAGATTGTTTTTTTTTCCTGTGTGAACATTTCTTGGGTTTTTATAATAGTGCTGTCTTATGATATTTGTCTTGTCTGTATTCCTCATGGAAGCAGATCACCACCAAGCTTTTCTTATGCAGTCCTCCTGGGCAGGTTGAAAACACCAAGCGGTAGCTTCGTGGCTGAGCACCAGTTGTTTGTGCCATCTACAGCCCCTCCGCTGGGTAGAAACCAAAAAAAACAAACGTATTGCTGGCGAGCTGATTCTGACCCCTAGCAGTTCTGTAGGCAGCATGGAACTTTCTCAGAGTGTCACTTAGGCTGTGGGGTGAGATCGTCAGGTTTCTCTGTCAGTGGAGCTGTTGATGGGTTGGAACTGCTGAACTTCTGGTTAGCGACTGAACACTTAATAGATGACAGTGGTGGTGGTTGTCTGCTGTCCTTCTCCCTCTGCATTTGTCCGTCTTTCCTTCCTCCTCCAGTGGGTTCCCTCCCATCTTTCCTTGGGCTGATCCTACAAGTATTGGGCCTCATGGGGAGAGCAGCTGGCATAGCCTGGATGCTGTGGAGGGCTTGGTGTGGGAGGAGGCTGCTTGTCCACTTGTGTAAGTGCCTGAAGTTCTGAGTGCCCCGCTTTAACAGGGGCTAAGTTCTGACCAACTGCGGGCAATTTTAGTGGGTCAACTCTCACGGGATCCTCTTTGAGAAGTCGGTGGGCTTGCCAATTCAAGACCTGTTTTGAAAATCCTTTTGTGAAATACAGAGTGACCAGACTGTTCTGCTTTGTGCTCTCGGATTCCCATGTATTAAGATTCCTTAAAGCAGGTACCACTTCAGCAGTGAAACCTTCTTATCACATGCCAGCCAAGTTTTTGAGCTTCAGCAGTCAACACTGGTGTTTATTTCAGCTTACTGAATATGTATTCTATTCTGGGAATATTTTTCCAACTCATGAAAATTAAGTGAGAAAGCTAGAGTGGCCAGGATTTGTCTGTCTCTGATATGTGCCAGTGCTTGCTGTGGTGTTGCCGGCAGATGCCCAGCTGCCCTTGATAAAGGGGTGGAAGTGGTGAAAACCAGGACGATGCAGAGAATTAATAATCTGGTCTAGGAAACACAGGTAATCACCCTGAGTGTCAGTCACTGTAATGAAATGTTGACATGGCCAATTGAGGAGCATACGTTACCGGGGAGGGTGAGGGGTGAGGTGAGCCTCCGAGTGCAGTGATTCAGGCTGTGTGGAGCTCGTGGCAGTCGGCCTGTGATGTGCTTTGTCTGATCCGGACCAAGACAGGTGCTCCAAGGTGGAGATGGGCTGCTTCCCACGGCAAAGGGAGGGTCAGTGCGGAGTGACCCCACCCAGGGCCCTGGCTGCTGTGTCTGCTTGCCGCTCCTTCCTGGAGAGACGTGGTGGTAACGCCTGTCTTTGTCACACAGTCATAGCTGTTTAGGACAGACCTTGAGGTCACTGTCCAATCCCTTATAGATAAATTGAATTCAGAGATTGTCATCTGCTGCTGAGTTGACCCTGACTTACGACGATCCCTTGCACAAAGTAAGGAGACTGCGGACTGGTCCCTCCCGTACCATCCCTGTGGTCATTTGCAGCATGAGCTATTGCAATCCGTAGGGCTTTCATTGGCTGATTTTTGGAAGTTGATTGCCAGGCCTTTCTCCCTAGTTTGTCAGTCTGGAAGCTCCACTGACACTGTCCAGCACCCTAACAGCACACAAGCCTCCTCTGATGTGTGCGTGCATTAGCCAGGAATCAAGCTCAGGTCTCCTGTCCATCAGTGCCTTGCCTCCAAGTGAGTCTGTGGCCACAGTTGGCCCTTGACCTCTCATCTCTTGGTGTTGCTTTGCCCCACCTTCCTGCACCATTCCACACTCAGCTCCTGAGTCTGTAGAACAGAGAGACCAGGTTTGACTCCCAACCTGATTCCCAGGGGAATTGAATCAGCAGCAGTGGACTCTGAGTTGGGTCCAGCTCTAGGGAGAATCAAGAGGTTTCATTTCCTTCTATGAATAGGTGACATTTTGTTTTGTTATTCACAGAAATAGTATTTTCAGTGGCTAAGTTTTTGGAAGTAGATCACCAGACCTTTCTTCTGGGGTGCCTCCTTTTCCTTAGCAGCCTACCTCATTAACTGTTTGCATTACCAAAGGACTGTCCATATACATAGCTTTGTGCTTTGGTTAAGCATTTTCAACGTCTTCATGACAGTTCATACAGAGCTGCTTCTTTCTTTTTAATGGTGTTGATTTTGTGGTGTGGGTATACGGTAATTTATTTAGACAGGCTTGGCTGATGATAGACGTTAGGCGGCTTCTGATTTTTGTTGTTCCTGTTGTTTTTAATTCTGCGCTGTGTGTGTGTGCTTCCATTTGCACACGTGGGGGCCTATCTAGCAGTTTTATCAGACAGTGTAGCTCAGATGTCCTCAAGGTGGATATTCAGGTTGGGCTGTCTCCAGGTGCAGAGCGTATTATTTGAGTCTGATCTCAGTCTGTCTTTCCTCTATGCTGGGCCATTCTCCGAAATGAGAATCTTCATTAAATGCTTACACACTAAATATTAATTGCATAGTTAGGATGTGCCAGGCCTTGGGCCGAGAGTTAGGGAACATAGCAGGAAACAAACCACACCTAAATCCCTGTGCTGTTGGAACGGTCAGTCCCAAGACACAACACCTTTACCAAAAGTTTGAATTGAAGTCAGCCAAGGTGGGAACGGAAAACCTCCTTTCTGCACTCGGGATCGTCTCATTGGACCAAGTTGTGTCATGTGACAGCCCCTGAGCCAATCATTTTGGGGCAGGGTGGAGTAAGCTGATTGGCTAGGCCTGCACCGCAGGAATTAGGGGGTGGAGTTAACTTCCTGGAGAGCAGGAGGCTGGGGATGGGTGGGCTACGGTCACAGGGGAGTTGGGGTCCTAGTGTCCGATGAGGGGTGGCGGCTGCCGGACAGGCACTGTTAGAATGACAGACAGAGTGGAAGCAGAGCTGGGGCCAGAGGAACCCAGGAGCGGAGAGAAGAGGAGGGGCAGGTGCCAGCCGCTAGCCAGCGCTGACGGTGCAGGAAACCATCGCGTCGCTGGGTTTTGGGATTCCGTCCAGCGTGAATTCCAGCCTGAATTCAGCACCTGAAAGAGGACTTCACACCATTCTGAACCTGGGGTGGCGTGCTCAAACCGCCTCAATGGGAGGTTTTGCTCCTTAAAGGAAGTCTGACTCCCGAGTTCCTGGACGAGGGTGCTGGACCTTGGGTGACCTCTGAGTGATCTTCATTTCCTTGGGGGCTGCTCCCAGCTTGCTCGGCATGGGTGCCTAGCGTCCCCAAATCTGTGCGGCCTTTTTTGGGAAGCACCTTGAGGTGACCCATATTTGGGTGCCACCCCTTCTGTCCCCAAGGCCACGCCTGAGGCTTTTCTGAGTGGGCAGCGGCGGGACCTGAGGATGTGGCAGGGAGTGGTGGGAGTGATTTAATGTTGTGCTGTCAGGCGATCTCCCGACTCCCAGCGATCCGGTGTACAACAGAAGGAAGCATTGCTCAGCCGTGATCGATCACCAAGCGTTAGGTCTCTCTCCAGCGACTGAACCCTCCTGATAACATGTCCAAAGTCTGTAAGACAGCCTCAGCAACCTTGCTGGTAGGGAGCATTCTGGTTGTACCCTTCCAAAACAAGTTTCTTTGTTCTGTTTCTCAATCCATGATCTATTTGGTGTTCTTTGCCAACACCATAATTAAAAGGCATCAGTTCTTCATTGGTTTTCTGTATTCATGGTCCAGCGTTTGTGTGCATATGAAGCAACTGAAGATACCATGACTTGGGTCAGACACATCTTAGTCTTCAAGGTGACATCTTTGCTTTTTAAAAAGAGGTCTTTTTGCAGCAGATTTGCCCAGTGCAATGTATTATTTGGATTCTGGACAGCTGCTTCCATGGGTGTTGGTTGTGGATTTAAGTAAAACGAAATGCTTGACAACTTCAGTTTTTGGTCTGTTTGTCATGATACTGCTTATTGGTCCACCTGTGAGGACTTCTGTGTCCTGTAGGTGGAGGTGTGACACTTACTTGTCATGGATTGACTTGTGCCCCCTTCAAAAGATACGCCAACTTGATTAGGCTCTAATTCCCAGTATTGTGCGCTTGTGCCTTCCATTTTCCACTTGCAGTTTTATGTTAAAGAGGATTACGGTGGGATTGTAATACCGTTACCCAGGTTCTATCCCTGATCCATTGTGCATGGAGTGTCCCTGGGGTGCAGCCTTCACCATCGTTTCTCTCTCAAGAGATGAAAAGAGAGTCGGGGTTCTCGCACCACCAAGAAGGCAACTCTAGGAGCAGAGCGTGTCCTGGGGACCCAAGGTTCCTGCACAGAGAACTCATAAGAGCAAGGGAATTTGATGAGAAAGACCTTATTCCAGAGCCAACAGAAGAGAGAAACCCTTCCCCTGGAGCTGACACCCTGAATTTGGACTTACAGCCTACTAGACTGTGAGAGAATAAATTTCTCTTTGTTAAAGCCATCTGCTTGTAGTATCTGTGTTACAGCAGCCCTAGATAACTAAGACAATAGTGAGCTGAGGGCTGTCCTTGGTCTCCATCAAGAAGTGCTTCAAGTCCTCATCACTTTCAGCCTGCAAGTTTGTGTCATCTGCATAAGACAGGTCGAGTCCTCCAATCTTTAACATTAGAGAAGGTAAATAGTCTTGAAAGGGAATTTTTGGGGTGCTAAGTGCTTCTGGGAACCCTATGTTTAGAGCAGAAAAGCATTTCACTGAGAGCCTGTTTACTGACTATCAGCTTTGGAGAAAAACTGTGCTAAACCCTGTACAACCCAAAATTTGCAACAGCAATAATAATAGTAACTCACATTCATTGAGTTCAGGTTAGTGCCGGCAACATTAAGTGTATTAATTAGTTTCATTCTCACAGCCACTCTGCAAGATAGGCATCGTTATGATTCCAGAAGATAGATGGGGAAAAAGAGGCACAGAGTGGTTCATTAATAAGTCCAGAGTCACGTAGCCGGTAAGAGGCAGAGGCAGTATATGAATGCAGAAGTCTGGCCTTAGAAGCCATAGACTTGAGCACAACCTATCTTTCTGTCTCTCTGTGGCCTGTGTCTCTTTTGTCACACCTGATTCTCTGATTCTGGTCTTTGCACCTGACTCTGGTCTTCCCGCCTGTCTCTGTTAAGGACTCGTGTGATTCTCTTGAGTCATTCAGGCTGATCCCCATGTCTCAAGACCCTGAGCATAAACACACCTGCGGAGTCCCTTTTACCTTATAAGGTAACGTACAGGTTCAAGAGATTAGGGTGTGGACATCTTGAGGGGGACTGTTATATTGTCTGCCTTTGTACACTTAAGATAAATTATTATCTAGAACCTATGGAGTTATTTTTAAATGCACCATTTTTCAGGCTTTTATAAAACATGTCAATAGATGCTAAGGAGAAAATAAATAGCAAAAAAATTGAACCATACTCTCCCTGCTCAGATAATCCTAAGGGATTTTTTCTGTTTTAACATTTACACAGAAAATGTAACTAGTATTAGTAGAGGGATAAAAATATGCAGGCCCCAGGATGATACAAAATGAAAAGTTGAAGCTGTCCTTACCTCCCTATACTCTCTCCCTAAAGGTAAACCCTCATCAGTTGTACAAGGCTCTTTCCAGAAAAAAATCATGTGCAAACCCAGTATGTGTACCTGTTTTTACCTTCTGTTAATGGATTGAATTGTAACCCCCTAAAATGTGGGTCACATTGCCTTGGTCAGGATTCTCAGTATTGTGTGGTTGTCCTGTATTTTGTGATCTGATGTAATTACCTACGTGTTACAGATCCTGACCTCTGTGACGTTAGTGAGGCAGAATCAGGCGCTGTTAGGTTGACGAGTCAGGACTCGTATCAAAGGCCAAGGTTGTATCTTGAATCAGTCTCCCGTGAGGTATAAAAGAGAAAAGTGAGCAGACTGGAGGAGAGGGATCTCCTTTTCACTAAGCAAGAAGATCCAGGAATGGAGTGCATTCTTTGGACTTGGGGTACCAGTGCTGAGAAGCTTTGTAAACCAGTGGGAAGATGATGAGAAGGACCTTCCCCTAGAGCAGACAGAGAGAGAGAGCCTTTCCCAGGGCTGCGGCTGGCACCCCGAATTTGGATTTGTAGCCTCTTAAGCTGTGAGAGAATAGATTTCTGTTCATGAAGCTCCGACTTGTAGTTCTCTTTCAGCAGCACTGGATAACTAAGAAATTTTGCCTTTAAAAAGCACCAGAGATCATATTATTCACACAATCGGGCATTTTGCTTCTCCCACATTATTTTATACCTTTTGTGTGTTTTTTTCCACTAGCATATAAAGATCTCTTTATCTTTGAAAAATTTTTTATATTGGTGAAATATGTATAACAAAACACCTGCCATTTCCACATGTTTTAGGTGTTCAAATCAGTGACTTTAATTATGTTCCCCCTGCTGTGCAGCATTCACCACTGTCTGTTTCTGGATGGCTTTCATCACCTTCCACAGAGACTCGGTGTCTCGTGAACAATGACACTTTCTTCCCCCTCTCACCTGACCCTGGTAGCCTCTAATAAACTCCAGTCTCTGCATTTGCCTGTCCCTGAATGTTTCAAGTACTTGGGATCGTGCAGTGTTTGTGTTTGGTGTCTGACTTCTTTTTCACAGCTTCATGTTTTGGAGGTTCATCCATGCCATGGCATGGTTCAGAACCTCTTTTCTCTTTGTGGCTGAATAATATTCACTCCAGGGATAGACTGAGTTGGAATCAATTTGATGGCAGTAGGTTTAGTTTTACTATAAGGGCGGATCACTTTTTTTGTTTGTTTAGCCAGTCCCCTGTTGTTGGTCACTTTGGTGTCTATTGTGGAGCATACTATTGGGATAGCTATGAATATCATATCTAAGGAAATCTCTGTGACTGTATTCTTTGGACAGGGTTTCTTAGTATATGGGGTTGGTCAGTTGTTTGGGGAGCTGTCCTAAGTGTTGTGGAATTTTTGGTGGTGTGCCTGACCTTGACCTGCTAGGTACACACCCCCACCCCAAATGATGACAGTAGTGTCTACAGAGATGGCCAGATGTCTGCTGGGTAGCAAGATCACCACTAGTTAAGGACCACCATTCTGGAGGTGTTTGTCACAGTGAACCAATGAAGGGGGCGTGTGCTTCATACACTTGTTCCAAGGAGCTGACTGCAGGTGGCTGAGTGGGCCCTGGCTGAACTCCAAGGGCAGGTGGGGACCGTTCTGAGTAGCCAGATGTTTAAAAACAGAGACTGTAGCTTGAAGTTGTCTCTGTGGGTGCAATTGGTTATTGTTCTGAGCCACTCACTGAGCTTGGAGGCTGGAGTCAACACAGAGGTACTATGGAAGGAAGATTGGGATCTACCTCTGCCAAAAAAAAAAGGCCATTGAAAACCTTACAGAGCATAGTTCTACTCTGACACACAGGGAGTTGCTATGAGTCAAGATTGAACCCAGTGGCAGCTGGAGCTGGAAGCTTGGAATTGGCAGGTGGGTGATGTTGCCTTTTTGAGAGTTACTGAAGGAGCAGTAGGCAGCTTCCCATAACTTGTTCTGTCATCCAAGAGTGGCTGTGTGTCTTGTCCACAGCTCAGCAGTTGCCATTCCTCCCTGGCCTGCTGAGTCCCACTCTGTCTGCCATGAGTCTGAAATAATTGTATATTACTGTAATCAGCAAATCCCAAACAAATACATGACAACCTGATCCTTTAAGAGGGCTCTTTTCCTCCTTTCCAAAGAGAAATGAGGCTAGTGTATTGTTGTAGGTGCTGTCAAGTTGATTTGGACTCACGGTGACCCCATGTGACAGGGTAGAACTGCCCCATAAAATTTTCTTGGCTGTGAACTTGATAGAAGCAGGTTGCCACGTCATTCTCCTGCCGATGAGCTGGATAGGTTTGGACCACACACCTGTTGGTGACCAGCTGAGCACTTAATCACTGCGTCACCAAGGCTCCTTGAGGCTAGCGTTGTGTGGTTGTCGGGTGCTGTTGAGTCATACAACCAGAGGCAGCACACGGGGTCCTGCACCATCCGTACGAGCGGGGTTACGCTGGAGCCCGTTGTTGCAGCCACTGTGTCGGTCCATCCCATTCAAAGTCTCCCTCTTTCTTGCTGACTGGCCTGTTTTACCAAGCATGAGGTCCTTCTCCAGGGACTGGTCCCTCCTGATAACGTGTCCAAAGCACGTGAGAACAAGGTCTCACCATCCTAGCTTTTAAGGAGCATTTTAGCTATACTCCTTCCAAGGCAGATTTGTTCATTCTGGCGGTCCGTGGGATACTCGGTATTCTCCCCCAGCACCCTAATTCAAAGGCATCACTTCTTCAGTCTTCTTTATTTGTTGTCCAGCTTTTGCATGCTTGTGAGGCGACTGAAAATACCATAGGGTGAGTCAGGTGCATCTTAGTCTTTAAAGTGATGCCTCTGTTATTTTTAATACTTTAAAGAAGTCTTTTGCTGCAGATTTGCCCACTGTAGTGTGTCTTTCGATTTCTTGACTGCTGCTTCCATGGGCATTGATTGTTCATCCAGGTAAAATGAAATTTTTGACAACTTCCATGTTTTCTTCATTTGTTACATGTTATTGTGAGGCTAAGACGAATCCCCCCAGGGCAATGACGTCAAGTGTCATTCCGTGTGCTTTACAAGTCTTCATTGATTTAGCCCTAGCAAGAACCTGTCTACCATGACCTTCATTCTCTTTCCACAGGGAAGTCACCTGAGGCTCAGAGAGGAGCCATCGGAGCTTATGTGGGGAAGCTGGCATTGGAACCTGGGGACTCCAGTTCCAGTGCCTGTGCTCTCAGCCCTTGTGTTAGGAGGACCATACATTTTTACAAGGGCCCTCAGACCAATGATGACAACAGCTGACATTTACCACCTTCTTGCTGCATGTTAGACCAGGTTCCAGCTGCTTCACCCGTGCGGACACATTCAGTCCTTGCTGCAGCCCTGTATCCTAGGCACTTCTGTCACTCACCTTTTACAGATGGAGTGTCTGAGGCACAGAGAAATCGAGTAATTAGGCTGAGGTCAGATAGCACAGAAGCAGTCACGCATAGATCAGTGCGCAGGTAGTCTGGCTGCAGGAGGCATGCACAGGCTCAGCTGTCAGGTTGCACCACCTCTGGACAGGGGAACGCTGGACATCCAGAGCCACGGCAGCCATGGCCATGTCACCTTGGGAATATCCTCAAGGCTCTTGGAGATTCTGTCCCCTAGCCAAGAGGAAAAGGAGCCGTAGTGACATAGTGGTAGGCTGCTAACCAAAAGATCCGTGATTTGAACCCTTTGGCTGCTCCATGGGAGAAAGATGTGGCAGATTGCTTCCGTAAAGATTTACAGTCTTGGAAACCCTATCGGGTGGTTGTATTCTGTCCTATGAGGCTGCTTGGAGTTGGAGTCAGTTCGGTAGCAATGGGTGTTTAGTCGTGCTGTTGACATATCTGTGAGTTCGTGAATCCCCCAGTTATAATCCATCACGTGTTATGTCCCCCTTAAAATCGAAGATGCACTACATCATACGCAACCCTCATGTGTCATGTGTGCTTATGTAGCTGGCAGTTATTTCCTCATTAGACCCTGCAAAGTCAGTGTGTTTGAGCATCCAAACCTGTGACAAATGAAAGCCCCTTTGGGAGTCTTGGCTAGCCATGGGCTGCAGTCCATTCAGTGGCTCACTGTGCGTTAGATTACACAGCTGGTGGAGCTTTGGAGCTGCCAGCCAGTCCAGAGTTTCAGCTTCAACTTTGTGTTCTTATGGATTTATGAAAGCTTACTGCCTTGAAAATTATGAAATATTCCAGCCAACAAAGAGGCGTAGAGACTATTTTAATTAGTACCCATGTACGGGCCACCCAGCTGAAAACATAACCCATGGCCATTATGATGGATGCCTCTGCGCCCAGCTCTCCCGTCTCATTTCCTCCTCTCTTTCTCCCAAGGTTACCACAGCCTCATTTTAGCCTTTTTTTCCCATCAGGTCTGCCATGTATGTATATAGTCATAAAGTACTCAAGGCAATGGGCATGTTTTAAAACTTGATATAAATGGCACCACACTACACATCTTTCTGTGGCTTGTTTCTCTTGCTATGTAAGTGGAGTTCATTCCCGTTGATGCGCATCACTGTCATTCATTTCCATTGCTGTCTAGCGTTCCTTTGTTGGAATAGGTGGCAGTTCATTCGTCCAGTCTGCCGTGGAGGGGCATTGAGGCTGTTGGTGTTTCCCACCACCGTAAACAATACCTCGGTGACAACATCTTGGGTACAGGCACGAGATTTTCCCCAGAGCCTACACTTAAGATTAGGATGGCTGGGGTCTGGGATATGTTAAATGAGCTGTGGGTATGTGCTTAGCTGCTAAAGGAAAGGTCAGTGGTTTGAATCCCCGAGCTGTTCTGCAGGAGAAAGATGTGGCAGTCTGCTTCTGTAAAAATTTACAAAAGAATGTCAGTTTAACTGGACTTCAACATAATCTGAAAACCCTTCCAGTCTTAACCCAATATTGCAGGGCCAGAGTAGCTGGGGGTGGGGTTCCGGGCGCTGTGCTCTCAGGGGCCATCAAGGCCAATGGCATATATTGCCAAGAGAATCTTCTCTACTCCATATTGGTGAGTGGTGTTCAGGGTCTTAAAAGCTAGCAAGCTGACATCTGAGGTACATCGGGTGGTCCCAACTCAGCAGGAACAGATGATCAGCAAGAATCAAAACGACATGGGGGAAAGAGAACCCAGAAGACAGAAAGGCCCACTTGAATAGGTGACTACATCAACATGTGACCAGAAGAACCAGATGGTGCCCGGCCACTACCAGTGACAGCTGTGATGGGGCTCGCAAAGTTAAATTTCAGTGGCAATGTAAGAATAAAAAGGGGTGCACCCTGACACTGCCACTGAAAGACCGCAATGGATGGTCCAAAGGCCTTGGGGTTCCCCCGGGAGCATGGCTCCTGGACCTGATGCTGCCCCTGTCCGTAAATCATTGCTGAGGACAACTCCTTGGACAGGAATAGATTGGAGTTGGCGATGGAGCGACCATATCGTGTGTGCACTTTATGGTTCTGTGCATCCATAGGATGTTGTCCTACCGGCCTCTTACTAGAGAGTAGTGGAGAAGAGTGTGCTTCACCGGGCAAGGAGTACAGTCGGAGCTGCACATAGGTGGGCATGCAAATTTAAACTGGATTGTGCACTTTAACTAAATCACACACACACATGCACGCACGCACAATTTAGTCTTGGAAACCCTGTGGAGCAATTCCACTCTGCCCTGTGGGGTCACTGTGAGTTAGAATCAACCCAACAGCACATAACAACATATGTGTGGCATGTGTGGTAGAGACAATTGTAAGGTGGCCCCTGATGTCTGCTGTTTCTGAAGACACGCTCCCTGTGAGTGTGAATACGATAGGCTGTGTCATGAAGTGACCTTGTGTTGTATGGCACTGTTGACTTAAGAATGGGTGGACGTTATCCTGGTGGGCCTGACCCAGTCACATGAACCTCTTACATCTGAGTCTGGAGGACATAGACAGGGAAGCTGGAGGACTTAGAAGCCAAGCCAAGTGCCGTCGAGTCGGATCCGACTCATGGCGACCCTAGGCTCAGAAGGGTGAGAGAAATCTGATGCAGGGGAGAGTCTCCATTGCTAGCTTTGAAGACAGAGGGAAGCAAAGAGGCTCATGGTAACAGTCATGAAGGGCTTGGCTCCTAACCTGAAGGTCAGCTGTTGGAACGCACCAACTGCTCTGTGGAGAAAAAGACCTGGAGATCTGCTCCCGTAAAAACGACAGCCTAGGAAACCCTATGGGGAGGTTTATAGAGTTGCTGCTAACTGGATGGTGCCCCGCAGTGGCGAGTGTGTTTGGCACCTAAGAGGTGACAGCGCCCCCTGCTGGTATCCGTCCAGGAAACAGGGCCCTCCGTCCGATAACGGGGAGGAGGAGCTTGATTCTTCTAATAACCGGAATGAGCTAGAGCTCCCCCTGGTGTCCAGCCAGGAAACAGGGTCCTCCGTCCGATAACGGGGAGGAGCGTGAGTCTCCCAATAACCGGAATGAGCTAGAGCGCTCCCTGCTGGTGTCCAGCTAGGAAACAGGGTCTTCCGTCCCACAACGGGGAGAAGCTTGAGTCTTCCAATAACATGAATGAGCTGGATAGGGGACCTCGAACTCCAAATAAGAAAACAGTCCTTATTTCTTTGTGACTCCCTGAGCAGAGAACCCAGGGGCACCATACCTGAACTTCTAATGCACAGTAATGGAGATAATCTGTTTGTGTTGTTTTGAGAGGCTGAGTTTGTAGTAATTCATAAATGAAATAGATAACTAACACAATCTCTAAAGCCATAATGTGTTGTAAAAGAGGAATCACATTACTGCAGTCGTTTCTCTCGTTTACTGATGCTGAGCGTCACTGTTCAAGAATTTCCAGGGTGCATTTATTTTCAGTGTATCAGAAGAGGTTTAAAATAGGTCTCCCTTTGTTTTACTCTCCTGTGGAGATTCCATGCAGGTAGTAACTTCAGGAAGAAATGGAAATAGTTTCTAACTAGATTAAACCTTCTCATTCTCCTCCCTCTGCCCCATTACGTGTATAATTTGTTGCTTAGAAACGCATTTATCCCCCTGTTTAGTTTTTAAAACTGCAGTGACAGAATGGATGGGTGGGAGATGTTAGGTGTTAGTTTGAAAGGTTTTATGAGCTGGAACAAATGTGAAATGTTTCTGTTTCTCTGTTTTGGAACTGGTGGCCTGCAGCCAGGGAAAATTAAAAAAAATTTTTTTGGTCTGTATTGACTAGTGCTAGATATAAGGGCTCTAGGGATCTTCTGTTTGAAAGTGATAGAAGGTCAACTAAAAACTGGCTTAAGAGTAGAAGGTGATTGTCTTACAACATTTAAGTATCCAGGGATAACAGCTTCAGGCATGGCTGGATCCAGGGGTGCACATGAGGTCATCAGGATTTGCTCCATGTCCATCCCTTTGTGTTGGCTTCTTTCTCAGACTGGCCCTTTGCAGACTGGCTTATGACAGCTCAGATTCATGTCATCCTTTTAGATGGTGATGGAAAGAAGGTTTCTCTTTCCAGTAGTTATAGCAAGATGTCAGAGGATTGAATCTTACTGGATTTCATTGGGTCATGCATTGAATGCATCAGGTGGCCAGAGGTTTGGACAGTGCTGATTGGCTAGGTGTGGGTCACATGTTCAACTAAGCCATATGGACTTTGCTAGTTTCCTCAATGAAAACTGAGGTATGGTTGATAGGTATGTAGAGAAAGGGTGCGGGATATGCAAAAACAATAGATATTTACTCCAGTGCAGGACTTGTTAAGCCCAGATCACGTATTTGATCATTTTGAGAGCCGGGGAGGTCTGGGCTCTGGCCTTTAGTTAGGCTCCTGGGAAACCCAGCCTTCTCATGAGCAGTTGTTGATACAGTGGAGCTGAGGGGAGGAAGTGGTGGGGGTAAGGGTGAAGGAGGGTTTGGTTCATGCATTCCCTGGCTGCTTGCAAGACCTGCCAGTCTTTCTGTTAAGAGGGTGTGTTTTTCTTGCGTTGCTTTATGTAGCTTATTCTTGGTAAAAGATGGAAGCCCTGGTGGAGTAGTGGGTAAGTGTCGCATCTTCAAACCAGAAGGTTGGCAGTTCAAATCACAGGCGCTCCTTGGAGACTCTATGGGGCAGTTCTGCCCTGTTCTACAGGGTTGCTATGAGTCAGAATAAACTTGATGGCAGTGGATTTTTATTTTTTTAATAGTAAAAGATGCTGAGCAGTTTTAAAAAAGAGGTCGTGATGTTTTGATATTCCTTCCGTAGAGAAGAGTGGGGTCTTTGTCTGCTGGGGGCTGGCTGTGACTGCTTAGAGCCCTAGTATCTGATAGCAGCAATGCTGTGTGACTTCTGAGACTGGATCGTTAAGGTCCATGTGGTGTGGTTCTCTGGGAAAATTCCTTCTTGAGATACTTTCCAAGCCCAGGAGCCATACTGTGAGGAAGCTCAAGTCACATGGAAAAGCTACATGGAGGCTCTCTGGTTGAGAGCTGAGTTTTCAGGCACAGACAAGTAAACAAGCTTCCAGGTCAATTAATTCCCAACTCTTAGTCAACCCAGCCATTCAAGTCACCCCAGCGGAGGCCTCAGTCATCATGGTTACAGTTGAGTCCCTGTGCCTGTTCTGAGTTCCTGCTCCACAAGAGTGTGAGATGTAAGAAGATGGTGGTTGTTTTACACAGCTGATTTTGGGGGAGCAGTTGTTATGCAATAAGTAACTCAAGCCGACAAGCTTGCGTTGCTGACAGTATTGGTTGGATGAAGCCAGCCAGGAATGATGGAGATTTAAATGTTATCCATGTAGTCTTTGACCCAGCAATCTTGCTACTGGAAATCTGTGAAACAGAAGTAGTTTCAACGGTGAAATGTGGATCAAACATGGTGCACAGAGATGTTCATTGCAGTGCTGTTTATAATGGCAAGACATTTCAAACAACCTGGTTTTCTAGTGATGAGGATCCACATTCAGGGCTGTGTTCCATCACCGTGTGATCCTCCCAGCGGCCTTTGATGAAGGACTCATCGACCCACCATACTCCCGTGGTGTGACTGTGGAAACTAGAAAGTGTGTCACTAAGCTAAGTTGTGTCACTGCTGTCAAGTCAGTTCTGACCCATAGCAACTCTACAGGTCAGAGTAGAGCTGCCCCATAGAGTTTTCCAAGGAGCACCTGGCAGATGTGAACTGCCGACCCATTGGTTAGCAGATGTAGCACTTACCCACTACAGTGCCAGGGTTTCTTTGATAGTAAGTCAGCTGACTCTAAAGCAGGGGAATGACTTAGAAGCACCAGGTGAGGGCCATCCAGGGACATATCAGGTAGCCATTTTAAAATAACGTTCAGCAGATTTTTTAATAACAGGAGAAAATGTTTACATCAAATTAAACGAGGAAAATGCAGAGTGAAAACTATGTCTCTAATAAGGTACTAACTTATTAAAAATATGCGTAGAAAAAAAGCGGGAGATGTGCTTGTCCTGGATGGTGGGAATTTGTATGACTTTTCTACAGTGAGCAAATACTGCAGAGGGCAAAGAGCATAAGTGGACAAAAGTTAGCAATAGTCAAGCATAATGAAACAGTGAAATGACCAAAGGGAGCTAAAGCTGCTTGCGAGTGAAGAGAAAAGCCTGTTTCTGTGACACTACTGTGACAAGTCTCTCTTTCCTCTGTTCTTTGAGAAGCTGCCTGGTAGCATGTGTCACAGCCTGGTGGGGGGTGGAGGCCGTGTGGCTCTGGGCAGGCTGCTTGCTCTAGCCAGGGCTCTGGGAGACAGCTGAGGATCAGCCTATTGATACCTCCAGCAGCGGCCCTGGTGGGACCCAGCCCACTGGGGCAGGAGACGACACTATGGAACAGAAACCCGTACCACGGGCTGCCTGGAGGAGAGGTGCTAGAAAGTGTCTGTCACGTGGGCTGGCTCGGTGCTCTGTGAGCGTCGTGTGTGTGTGTGTGTGCATGTGTGTGCCCTGTGTGTGCATGTTTAGGTGTGAGAGTTGTAGGGACAGAGACGAGAGACAGAGATATTGAGACAGAGACAGCAGCAGAGACAGACAGATGGAGTGAGCCAGAGAGACAGGTGAGAGGAAGGTTTCAAAGACTTGGCTCATGTTGAGTGTCTAGACAGGCTGCACTGGGACAGTGTCCTGTGTCTTCATAGGCCCCTCCCTTGAATTAAGTTGTGAAAAAACGAATGCATTGCTGTCGAGTGGATTCCAGCTCATAGCGACCCTGCAGAACAGAGTAGAACTGCCCACAGGTTTCCAGGGAGCTGCTGGTGAGTCAGAACTGCTGGCCATTTGGATAGCAGCCATAGCTCTTAACCGCCACACCACCAGGCTTCCTCAGTTCTCATTACTGGGCCTGTCGCTGTCAAGTGGGTTCCAGCTTATGGTGACTCTCTATGGCAGAGTAGAACTGCCCCATAGGGTTTCCAAGGAGCCACTGGTGGATTTGAACTGCCGACCTTTTAGTGAGCAGCTGAGCTCTTAACCACTGCGCCACCAGGGCTCCTTACTCCTAGCAAGTGTGTGAAATTCTCCGATGATGCCCGTAGTGGTGGGAGGCAGGACCCTGGAGTGCTTAAGGCAGAGATCCGAGCCTGAGACTGGACTCCACCGTGAGTTAATTAGTGGCTTGGTGGTGGGCAAAACAGAGTCTTTGTTTTGTCTTCTATGAAATGGGAACGAGAAAGGCCCCTTGCTCACAGGTTCCCCTCCAGGCTTAAAGGAGACGAAGCATGACGAGAAAGGGAGGCGCTTAGCGTATTGTTCCGTAGCATCTTTGCTGATAGTGGCTCGCGGAGTAACAGCATCATCTGTGGTTGGTCACGACAGAGATGGCCTGGCTGGGGGATCTCTCAGAGCCTGCCACAGAGACATACTGTGAGCTCAGGGTGTCATGAACAGCTCTCTAGTTTTTGTTCTTTGCTGGGTGCTGTCAATTCTGACTCATAGAGACCCCACATGACAGCATAGAACTGCCTCATAGGGTTCCATGGCAGTGGCCACATTTCAAGTCTCAGTAGCTGGGTGGCTCTCTCAGTGACCATATGGGAGAGTGCAGGGCTGAAGATTATTATTCCTGGGAGCTGCAAAACCAGCTTACCTAGGTCCAGATCTTTATCGCTTCCCAGCTGTATGGACTTGGCTAAGTTACTAAACCTCTTTGAGCCTCTGTTTCCTCATCTGTAAAATGGGGATAATAGCCTTAACAGTATCAGCCTGCTAAGGATGCTGGGAGAATTACCAACAAGATGCCAGACATATGGCGCAGTAAGTCAGTGTTGGCTGTTAGTATGAACTGCCCCCACCCCCAGGTATTTTGCAAAATAAATGAATTGAATTACAGCTTCAACTGAAGTTTTAAGTACTGGTCACTGTGCGTCAGAACCCACTTGACGGCACCTAACAAGATGTTGGGAAATCTCAAATGCTTATAGATCTACAAACAGCAGCCATGCCTGAGAGGCAGTGTAGCGTAGTGGCTGAGAGTACAGACTCTGGACCTAGACTTCCAGGGTTCAGACCTCAGCTCTCCTACTGGGCAGGTGTGCCACCTGGGGAAGGTCAGCTCTGTCTCTTGATGCCCCAGCTGTCCTACTTGGGAGGTGTGCGACCCGGGGAAGATGAGCTCTGTCCCTTGATGTTTTCTCATTTCTGAAATGAGGATGATGTATACAGCTCCTGTGAGGGTGCTGCCAGACTGAAGTCAGTTGATAAACAGTGAAGCATTCAGCTGCGAGCCTAAAGTTGGGCAGCGGGAACCTCCTCAGAGGTACCTTGGAAGACAGGCCTGTTGATAAGCTTTGGAAAGCCACTGCCCTGAAAACCCAAGGGAGTGCTGTTCTAGCCAGCACACGTGGGTTTGCCAAGAGTTGGACCAACTTCATGGCAGCTTACAACAACACTGTATATAAAAGTGGACCATCCTGCACTTGCTTGGTAAAGCAGAGGGTCAGCGAGAAAGGGGGAGACCCTCGACAGGATGGATTGACACAGTGGCCGCAACAATGGGCTTAACCATAAAAACAATTGCGGACATGGATCCATTGTGCGTTGTGTCACTATGTGTTGGAACCAACGCGACGGCACGTAACAGCGATAACATCCTGTACTCAGATGCCAGCCAGCTTGGCAGCTGGAACCCATCCAGGGTCTCTGCAGGAGAAAAGACCCGGCGATCTGCTCCTGGGAAGGTCACAGCCTAGGAAACTCTGTCACGTGGGGCTGCTGTGAATCAGAACAGACTCGATGGTACCCAGGATGACCCTGTAGGTGTCACGTACGGTACCACTGTCCTGTTTTCTCTACTGTTAGTTGATGTCCTGTTATCCAGAGTCAGCCCATCAGTGTTTGCTAACATGGATGTAAAACCCTATAGAACCATACAGGTCTTTAGAATCTTTGGAACAGAAGCTGCAACCAGGAGCAATTTGCCTCATCCTGCTTTTGGATACTTTTTTTTTTGATCAGTCTTTGGCCTAAAAGTTGAAGAAAAGAAAAAAGTTAATTGTCAAACTTATACAGTACAGAGGTTTTGAATTAAAATCCCTATTTTCAGTTTCTTGTGAGATCTCTTAAGTTGGAGCCTTCCTGGATGTGTCTTCTGGCTTGGTGACCGTGAGCAGGAGCTGAAGAGCTGCCCCACCCGGGATGGGGGTGAGTGCTGCAGTTTGCCACAGTCCCCACCACTCCCTACTGATTCCCTCTGGCCTGCTTCACTACTTTACCTCACGTACTCAGGACCAGAGGCCTGAGTCCTCAGATCTGAAGGCAGATGCAGGAGCTGACGTAAAAATCTAACATAAAGGCACACGTGTGTTCACCCCTGGCTTTTGTGGGAGTCCCTTGAGGTGTTTGGGGTGAATCCATGGTCCTGGCCTTTGTGGAAGTGCAGAGGATGACCAGGGACAGGCAGGTTCCTCCTGGACTCTCTTGTCTCAGAAGATAAGGAGTCTGTCCTTCCGGCGGCTCCAGTGAAAGTGCCCGAGGCATCCTGACTGCCCGTCACCTGTTGTGCCACATCCTCTTGCGTGTGCCTTCCGAAGACATCGAAACCCGCTTCTGTCTCCCACCCCACCGTGCCCGCTGGGGTCCCAGTTGCCATTGATGTCTCCTGGGCCCCTGCAGCCATCTCTGAGCTCCCGGTTTCCTCTCTCTTTTGCACAATCTGTCCCCACCTGTATCGGTCTACTAGGGCCGCTGTAACAGAGCACACCAAGTGGGTGGCTGACAGCAGGCGACATTTGTTCCCTCACAGTTTTTGAGGCTGGGGTTCAAGAGGAGGGTGTTGGCAGGGCCATGTCTGAAGAACTGGGGTCGGTAGGGGGGGTCCTTTCTTTTCTCTTCTAGCTTCTTAGCAACCCTTGGCACTCTTGGCGTAGATACATCACTAGACTCTCCGGTTATCTTCCCTCTGTGTCTCTTCTCTTTCTATAAGGACCCCAGTCATATAGGGTTAGGACTCAGACTACTCTGATGTGGCCTCACGTAAACTTAAGGGATGGCATCTGGAAAGACCCTGTTTCCAAACATGGCTGTGTTCCACGGGTACAGGGGCGAGGACTTGCCCACATCCTCATGGCATGACATTGAGTCTGAAGCTCCAACATCATAGCCAGAGGGATCCTGTTTGACAGTTGATATGAATGGCAGTTGTGTGATATGATTAATACACTCAGTGTCACTGACCTATATGAGTAAAAATGTTGAATGGGCTAGTGTTGTGTTGTATATATATATATATATGTTATGGGTTGAATTGTGTCCCCCCAAAAATAGGTGCACCCGTGTGGCTGGGACATGATTCCCAGTATCTTGGAACTGTCTTCCATTGTGTGGTTTCGCTAAACTGTATGTTAAAGGAGCTGTAAATTCCTGCATAGAATTACTTCCTTGCTCTGTAGTAGGGGGAGTTTCCCTGGAGTGTGGCTTGCCCCACCCTTAATGCTTTCAGCTTGCAAGAGATAAAAGGAAAGGGAAACAAAGAGAATTAGGAGCCTCGCACCATCAGGAAATGTGCACCGGGAGAAGAGTGTGTCCTTGAGACCTGAGGTTCCTGCGCCAAGATGCTCCCTGGACAAAGACTGATGTAATACCGGACTTTCCTCCAGAGCCGACAAGGGGAAAGCCTTCCCATGGAGCGGACACCCTGAATATGGACTTGCAACCTACTGGACTGTGTAAGAATAAACTTTCCTTTGTTGAAGCCATCCACTCTGTGGTATTTCTATTAGAGTGGCACTAGCTGACTAAAACAATATATGAAAACCACAATAAAGACAAAACAATAGAACCCGACTCAGCACACATCTCTCTGTTCAGAAGCTGCAGGCTCTCCTCACCTCACTGAGATAAAAGCTGGTGCTCCCTGTGCCTCCCAGAGCCCAGCACCCTGCAGTCTGTGGCCTCCCTGTGGTCCCCTCTCCTCTGCTCCTGCCTGCTGACTCTGCTTCAGCCACCCAGGCCTCCTTGCTGCCGCTCCCACACACCTCCCACCTCCCAAATACCTGTTTGGCCAACCCTCTCACCTCCTGTAGCCTTTCCGCAGAGCCTCCACCCTCATGGGCCTCCCCTGATCTCTCTCTCCTTCACCCCATAATCTGTCTCCCCTTGGTCCTCACATCTTGCCCCTGTCCATTTGCTCTCATCACCTTTTGACAACTGTGTCACTTGCCATGCTGATGGCTTGTTGTCTGACTCCTTATGGGAACATCCGCTGCATGAGGGCACCCCATGGCCTGCCCCCCGAATGCTTGACACAGAGTCTGACACAGCAGCTGCTGGGGATACACCAGTTGGGTGACACAGGTGGGTGGTGGCTGCAGTGTCTTCCCTGAGGGAGCTAATAGCCCCATGCCAGGCATCACAGGGTCAGGACTAGGATGGGCAGAGGGCACTGAGGCGTACCAGGCTTCTGGGCTGAGTTGGGGATCAGAGCCAAAGGAGGCCAGGAAGCTGGGAAGCTGGCACCTGGGCTGGGCTGTCTCCTAACTATGAACAGGAGACTGTGGCCTACTAGGGGCTGTGGCAGACAAGAGCTGGCCCCTCATTGGTCCATGGGAGTGGCCCCTCTGTTTACAGCTTGTCTCAGGGTACAGGGGCAGGGAGAGAAATGGGCCTGGTCTCTATCCTCCAGGCAGAGGAGAAGGTGATGGGGCTGGAAGGCACTGCCCCAGAAACAGGTTGGAACATTCTGGTCCCATCCCCAGCTGCCTGGGTTCTGGGTTGAGTTGGATGGCTTTACTCACCCAGTGGATTGAGCATCCTTACAGGACAGGGTGGATGGAGAAAGAAGAAGCCTGTCTTCCCTTTCAGGTGGCATTGTCATTTCAACTGTCCTGCTGTGAGTAGAGAGCTGAGACGTGACCAGCTGATGATGGAGTCCTTCCTCAGGTACCCTCCTTGGCCTGCTGTCACCAGAGGGCCTACTACTGGAGTCCTGGGGTGAAGGTGCCTAGGGGAAGAGCCTGTCTTCTTGTTTAAGCTGTCCCCAACATCACCCAACCCTGCATCTTAGCAGAACAGGGCCCTCCAGAAGCCACCTACTGGTGTTTATTCCTTCTGCCATCGTGCCCTGAACACCTACTATGTACCACTGAGCACCTACTGTGTGCCATTGGATACCTACTGTGCACCACTAGACACCTAGTGTGCACCACTGGGCACTTATTGTGCACTACTGAGTATTGCTAGTATGTACCATTAAACACTTACTTGCATCAAGAGGAAACCCTGGTGGCATAGTGGTTAAGTGCTACAGCTGCTAGCTAAAAGTTTTGCAGTTCAAATCTGCCAAGTGCTCCTTGGAAACTATGGGGCAGTTCTACTGTGTCTGTAGGGCCACTATGAGTCAGAACTGACTCGACGGCAGTAGGGGATGTACCAGCAAACCCTGGTGGCTTAGTGGTTAAGCGTTATGTGTGCCACTGAAAAGGTTGGCAGTTCGGATCTGCCAGGAAACTCTATGGGGAGGTTCTGCTCTGTCCTGTTGGGTTTCTATGAGTCAGAATCAACTCAGTGGTAGTGGGTTTACGTATTTCTTTTTAAATGAGCCACTGGGCAGCTACTGTGTGCCACTGAACACCTGTGCACAACTGAGCACCCACTGTGTGCCATTGGACATCTGTTATACACACATCGTGTCCAGCACTAGGTTTACAAGATGAGGCAGTTGTAGTTTCTGTCCTCAACTGCAGCCAGGTAAATGGAATCAGGAATTGAGGTGCTCTGGTTAATGTCCAGAATATTTAGTATTTAGGTGGCACAGGCACTAGTCAGTCAGAATGTTGGCTGTCCTTGCTCCCCCACCATGTGATTGGAGGAACATAGGCCTTGAAAGGGAAGTGGTGAGGTCTCCCACTCAGGAGAGGCAGAGGGCTTGGCCCTTTCTCTCCTACCTGCTCGGATACTCTGATCCTAAGGCTTTGTCTTCTGAATCATGGGTTCCCCCTCTGTGGGACTGTCCCATTGGCAGACATACTCTAGGAGCGCCCATCCTAAGAAATTGTTTGGAACCCCTTCCCTTTCCTTCCCCCGCCCACATCCTAAAAGCAGCTGGGAGCCCTGGTGGTGCAGTGGTGAAGAGTCAGGACTACTAACCAAAAGGCTGGCGGTTTGAATCCCACAGCCACTCCTTGGAAACCCTGTCAGTTGGTTCTGTCCTGTTGTGTAGGGTCACTATGAGTCAGATTCAACTTGATGGCAACAGGTTTGGTTTTTTTGGAAAAGCAGTCATGTCTGTGGAATCTTGGATTTAGTTAAACAGTAAGTTTCTCCAATCAGAGAGGTCCCAAATACCCTTACTGTTAAAAAAAAATCAGACCAAACTTGTTAGCATCGGGTCGATTCTGCCTCCTAGAGACCCATAGGACAGAGTAGAACTGCTCCATAGAGTTTCCAAGGAGCACCTGGTAGAGCTGGACTGCTGACCTTTTGGTTAACAGCCATAGTACTTAACCAAATGCAACCAGGGTTTCCTACTGTTATGGTGGCTGCAATATATGCACATTAATTCATCCCCAAACAGGAGACTGTAGGGACGCAGTGCAGGGCTGATGTAGTCGGAGACCTGTACTTCTTCCCTTTGGTTCCGTCATCCTCAGGTGATACTTGTAACACACAGTCCAAGGTGGCCCACCTCCAGGTCCACGTTGCAGACAATAGGAAGGTAAAAAGAGCACAGTGAAGACACACCCTCTGTTTTCCATCACATCTGCTCAAATTCCGTTGGCCAGAAGCTAGTCACATGGCCACACCTAACTCCAAGGGAGGCTGGCAGATACAGTTTCTTCTGGGAGGCCATATGCTTATCCATAATTTCAGCTTTCTGTGTTGGCACAGTGGTTAAGAGCTATGGCTGCTAACCAAAAGGTTGGCAGTCTGAATCTACCAGACGCTCCTTGGAAACTCTGGGGGGCAGTTCTGCTCTATCCTGTAGGGTCACTATCGGTTGGAATTGACAGCAAGGAGAAGAGACATATATTGGGGGACAGCTGCCAGTTTCTGCCGCAGTGTGCTGGATAGATATATTTGTAGTGCACACTAAAATAAACCGCTAAAATTCTAAAAATGTTCATTCACATGCCACCTGCAATCCCTGGGCATGTGTGCCATGCTTGGAAGCAGCCCTGTAAGTCACAGCCACCGTCCTAGAGCCCTCCCTGAGGGAGGCACAGCCTGGCTGGAAGAAGACTCCAGCTTTGCTGTTGTAAGATGCAGGTTTTGGTCTCTACTAGATGCCCTAGGGTGACTGGAACCCCCTCTTCATGTGCAGGGGAGGTCCCCCAATGACTCCCGATGTGTCAGTCCACTTCTGAGGCCCACAGCGCTGGTCATCAGCTTCTCAGCCCACCCCTCAGCTTTCCCTAGGAGATGTCCCTCCTGTGATCGGCTGTGGGGCAGGGGAGTCCTTCAGCCCCGGGAGTTCTGCCTGCATGAATAGTAAGGACACTGCTGAGTGCGAACCTTGGGTGTTCTGTGTTAACACCGTGGACCTGGCCTTGGTGCGGATGCCTCCCGTGGAGCCCACACTGAAGTTCTGAAAGGAAACAGGAGTCCGAATGGAATGACTCGTCATCCAAGTGTGTGACTGCCAACACACGTGGCCGAGCTGGTGGCGGGGGGCAGAGGCGTCTGTCGGTTAGAAGTTAATGGCCTAACAAGTCCTGACATAAAGCAAATCCTTGAGTGAAATTCCGTGGCGTCGCGGACAGTTAATTCTTTATTAGGTGTTCCTAAGACTGAGATAAGAAGCATTTTATCTTTTTCAAGGTTTGTGTTAACGTGCTACTGCATTTTATAGGTACATTGATCTTCGTTTGGCTCATCTGGGCAGGTAATTGAAACCTGTGCTCTGTGGTGTGGCAAAGACAACTCCGTCACACTTTGCCGACCTGGTGTTTGTATTTTGGTGGCGACAGAAAAGATGAGATGATCGTGATTGAGCCAAGAGGGCGCCGGATGGCCCAGTCTGGGTTTACTCCTGCCTGGCTGGCGCTGCGTAGCTCTCTTGGTTGCCACGCGTGTTTAACGACTTCACAGTCCGCTGAAGGTAGAGACTGTGCTGGCTGGTTTTGTCCGTGAGATCTTTCTCATGAGCTTTTGGGATAGAGAAGGAGAAAAAGTAAAAAAGTCTGGGCTTCACTAACTTTGTGCATTTCTTGGAGTCTGGTGCCAGGAATGTAGGGGGAGGAGTCAGCTCAGGCCACTGGAGCCTGTGGTTCACTGGCCCGTCCAGCAGGGCAGGCACCTGTCACTTCCACACGGGAACAAGAGCCCAGAGTTACAGTCCAGCTTTCCACCAGAGGCTGGAAATCTGGACTCAACTGAGAAACATAGGAAAAAGATTTAAACTCGAGAAGTACTGTATGGGCCTAGTAAAAGGTACTCATGGACTACACTGAGTGCTGGGAACCCAGTTTTTAACCTGTGGTCTAGACAAAAGACCAACGAAAAAAACTTGTCACCATTGAATCCGACTCACAGTCACCTTATTGGACAGAGCAGAAGTGTCCCATGGGCTTTCTAAGGAGCACATAGTAGGTTAGAACTGCAGACTGTTTGGTTAGCAGCTACAGCTTTAACTGCTGTGCCAGCAGGGCTCCAACAGATAATACTGCCCTCCCACCGCCAAAAAAAGCCAAAGCAAATCCATTGCTGTCAAGCTAATTGTGAGTCACAGTGACCTGATAGGACAGAGTAGAATGGCCCCATTGGGTTTCCCAGGAGTGCCTGGTGGATTCAGACTGCTGACTTTCTAATTAGCAGCCATAACACTTAACCACTGAACCACCAGGGCCCCAGCAGATAGCAGAGGAGGCTGATTGGTTCTTCAGCAGCCTGCACTTCTCTGCTGAACTGCAGATCCCTCTGACCGGGTGCTAGTTGGTGTCTCGCGCTGAAGCTGGCCTCGGCTGACCCGTCCTCCCTTGCTGCTCTCCCTCCCACAGCCTTCTCTGTGTGCCCATGGCATCCCTGCAGCTGTGCAGGCTGGAACCTGGAAGTTATCCTTGAATCTTTTTCTATCATGTCCAATCCCTCAGCAGACCTGACACTCAGCCTTCAAAGTATATCCAGAATCAGACCCCTTCTTTCCACCTCTACCACCCCCACCATGCTGTCGTCGCCTACCTAGTTTTTCTTGGTTCTCATCTGCTCCAGGTGGATTGGAACCACTGATGTTCTTTAGATGGCAGCTTGCTGGCTTTTAAGATGGCAGATGCCCCTGACCAACATGGGATGAAGAAAACTTTCTTAAGAAGAAACCTATGCCAGTTGACCTGAAACCGTGGTCCCCAGACCCCTATCTCTGCTACTCTGTCCTTTAACCTGCTGGATTATATTTAGAAAACCTTTTGGCTTATGATGTAGTCCAGCTGTGCTGACCTCTCTTCCACTGTGTGCTGTCACTCCCTCCGCCTAACCCAACTCCTATTGACTATCTCATCTATGAGTAGACCAAGAGAGGGCTCATCAATGAGGTAGGCTCAGAAAGGATTTTTACGGTATCATTAAGAAGTCATAGATTTGCATGTAATTCATGTGTTTCCATCTAGTGTGCTGGTTATTTTTTTTGATTTGGGTAAATTTCTAAACCTCTTTGGGACTTCAGATCCCAGTTTGAAATGAGGATAACAACAGTTCTGAAAGTCACATGGCTGTTGGATTAAGTGAATTAACATACGAAAAGCCTTGAGGATAATGCCTGGCAATGAGGAAGTACTGTTACTATCATTCGCTTAGTGGTACAGTTGGTTAGCTGGGAGTTGGGAGGTTTGAGCCGACCCAGAGGTGTCTAGGAAGAAAGGCCTGGCCATCTGCTAATGACAGATTGGCCACTGAAAACCCAGTAGTCATACATCAGTACAGTTCACAATAGCTCAAGGGTGGAAACAACCTAAATAGCCATCAACAGACCAAAGGATAAGTAAAGTGTGGTACAACGGAATGCCCAGCCAGTAGGAGAAATAAAGTCTTGATACATGGTGCAGCAGGGACGGAGCTTGGAGGAATTATGCTGAGTGGAGTAAGTCAGTCACAGAAGGTCAAATATTGTATGCCAGCCAAGCCACGGCCTTGCTAATATAAAAAGACAAGAGAAGGCAAATGTATAGGGACTGAACTATATCAGTGGTTACCAGGGGCAAAAAGGAGGCAGAAAAGAGGGTTAACAGTGAGAGAAAAACCAGACTGATTAAGGGTGGTGTTGCCTAGCCCATTATCGTGATTGCTATCTGTAAGTTGTAAACCTGTAAAAAAGTTGAATTGGCAGAAGTTGTATGCCGGATATATTTACAACAATGACCAAGAAAAGAAAGCCAAACAAACAAAAAAAGAAGAGTAGCAGCTGGAGCTGCTTGTGTACAACCAGAAACTTAGTAGGATTTGTTTCTTGGTTTGGAGGTCCGTGCTTACGGTTTCATGGGACATCCCAGTCAATTGGACTGCGAATGTGGTCGGTGCTCCTCTTCTACCTCCTAGGTTGTAGCGTGGTGCCTCGGGCCTTAAAAGCTTGCAGGCGGACATCGTAGGCACAGCAAATGATCTTTATTTGATCTGGAGCAACAGAGGAAGAAGAGTCAGGAATTTTTGTTGTTGCTGTTAGGCACCGTTGAGTTGGTTCAGACTTACGGGTCACCCTGTGTTCAGCAGAACAAAAGAAACACTTCTTGGTCCTGTGCCAGGCACACAGTCTCCTTGTTGCAGTCACTGTGTTAATCCATCTCCCTGAGGGTCTTGTTCTTTTTTGCTGAACCTCTGCTTTACCAAGCACGATGTCCTTCTCCAGGGATTGGCCCCTTCTGACAACATGTTCAAAGTATATGAGATGTAGTCTCGCCATCCTGGCTTCTAAGGAGTACTCTGGTTGTACTTCTTCCAAGACAGATGTGTTTGTTCTTCTGACAGGTCGTGATATATTCAATATTCTTCACCAGCACCACACTTCAAAGATGTCAATTCTTCTACTGTCTTCCGTATACCTTGCCTAGCTTTCTTATACGTAAGATGTGATTTAAATACCATGGCTTAGATCAGAGCACCTTAGTTTTCATAGCGACGTCTTGGCTTTTCAACAGTCTAAAGAAACCTTTTGCAGCATGGAGACCCTGGTGGCGGAGTGGGGAAGTGCTATGGCTGCTGACCAAAAGTTGGCAGCTCAGATCCACCAGGCGCTCTTTGGAAACTCAGGGGCAGTTCGACTCTGTCCAGTAGGGTCGCTGTGAATCAGAATTGACTTGGTAGGCAGTGGGTTCAGTTTTGGGTTTTTTTTTGCAACATATTTGCCCAAAGAATGTGTCGTCTGGTCTCTCGACTGCTGCTTCCATGGGTGGTGATTGTAGAGTGAAATGAAGTCCTTGACAACCTCAATTTTTTATGCGTTTATCATGATGTTATGTTATCCATGATTGTTATGATCCACACAGTTGAACACCTTTGCAGAGTCCACGAAACACAAGTAAACATGTTTCTGGTGTTCTCTGCTTTCAGCCAAGATCCATCTGACATCAGCAATATTTCTGGTTCCACGTCCTCTTCTGATCCAGCCTGAATTTCTGGCAGTTCCCTGTCAGTATATTGCTACAGCCACTTTTGAATGATCTTTAGCAAATTTTTACTCATGTGTGGCATCAGTGGTATTGTTTGATAATTTCTGTATTCAGCTGGATCACCTTTCCTGGGAATAGGCGTTAGGATGGATCTCTTTCAACTGGTTGGCCTGGTAGCTGTGTTCCACATTTCTTGGCATGGATGAGTGAGTGAGCACTTCTAATGCTGCTGTACCAGTTTGTTGAAACATGTCAAATGATATTGCATCAATCCCTGGAGCCTCGTTTTTTTGCCGGTGCCTTCAATGCAGCTTGAACTTCTTCTTTCAGTGCCATCAGTTCTTGACTGTGTGCTGCCTCTTGAAGTGGCTGAATGTCAACCCCTTCTTTCTTGCATAATGACTCTGTGTCCTCCTTCCATCTTCTTTTGATGTCATTTTCCTCATAGAATCCTTCATTTTTGCAGCTCTAGACTTGAATTTTTTCTTCAGTTCTTTCAGTCTGAAACATGCTGAGTATGTTTTTCTCTTTCGGTTTTCTGTCCCTTTGCACATGTTATTGTAATACTTCATTTTGTCTTCTTGAACTGCCCTTTGAAATCTTCAGTTCTTTTACTTCATTATTTCGTTCTTTTGCTTTAGCTA
This sequence comes from Heterohyrax brucei, assembly GCA_028571685.1. Taxonomy (NCBI): domain Eukaryota; kingdom Metazoa; phylum Chordata; class Mammalia; order Hyracoidea; family Procaviidae; genus Heterohyrax; species Heterohyrax brucei. The sequence continues at coordinate 5,250,892 of CM053160.1, read as the reverse complement.
CTCGACATTCAATAGCAAGTCTCAGAGTCTCTTCTGACATCCACTTTGGCTTCTTTCTTCTTTCTCTTTTTAATGACCTCTTGCTTTCTGATGTTCTGATGTCATTCCACAACTTGTAGTGTTGCAACGCATCAGATATATTCTGGAGATGGTCTCTAAACTCAGGTGGCATGTACTCAAGTTGTACTTTGGCTGTAGTTAACTTACTCTAATTTGCTTCAGTTTCAATTTGAACTTGCATGTGAGTGACTGATGAATCCATGCTGCAGTTGGCACCCGGCCTTGCTCTGACTAATGATCACTGAGGTTTTTCACTGTTTCTTTCCACAGATGCACTTGATTTGATTCCTGTGTATTCCATCTTGCAGAATACAGTCACCATTTATGTTGGTAAAGAAAAGTATTTGCAATGAAGAGGCATTGGTCTTCTAAAATTCTGTCAGACGATCTCTGGCATTGTTTTCACTAACCAAGCTATATTTTACAATGATTGATCCTTTTTTTCCAGCTTTTGCATTCTAATCATCTGTAATTATCAATGCATCTTGATTGCATGTTTGATCAATTTCAGATTGCAGACGTTGGTAAAAATCTTCAATTTCCTTATCTTTGGCCTTAGTGGTTGGCATAAATTTTAATAATAGTCATATTAACTGGTCTTCCCTGCAGGTATATGGATGCTGCTCTATAATTGACAGCATTGTACACCAGGATAGATCTTGAAATGTCCTTTTTGATGATGAATGCAATGTCACTGTCCGCAATTTGTCATTCCCGGCACAGTAGATCATATGATTATCCAATTCAAAATGATCAGCAGTAGTCCATTTCAGTTCACTGATGTCTAGGATATCAATCTCTATGTGGTCCATTTCATTTAGGAAGATTTCTACTCTTCCTAGATTCATACTTGGTACATTCCATGTTCTAATTACTAATGAAGTTTGCAGCTGTTTCTTCTCGTTTTGAGTCATGCCAGATTAGCAAATGAAGTTTCTGAAAGCTTGACTCCATCCACGTTATTAAGGTTGAGTCTACTCTGAGGAGGCAGCTGTTTCCCAGTCATCATTTGAGTGCCTTCCAACCTTGGGGTTCATCTTCCAGCTCTATACCATACAATGTTCACTAACATTTATAAGGCTTGGAATCAACCCAAATTCCCATCATTCAGAAGAAAGCTTAAAACGTTGCAGCACAATGGGATATTGCACAGCACGGGAAAAGCCTGAAGTAGGTTTAAGTGTGCTAACATGGGTAGGTCTCCAAAATACATTGTGGGCCGGGGAAAAAAATAAACAAGTTCCGGACACCTGTGGACAGCATGACCTTTAAATAAAATTTAAAACACACAAAAATACAGGCATTGTTCATGGTCCTGCCTATCAGTGGAGTAAGGATAGATAGTAAATTCACAGTCGTGGTTGTGGGAGGGATGGAATTAGGGATGATGCAAAGAGAAACTTCAGCTTTGTCTGTGTTGTGTGGGTATTTTTTAACAAAAGAGAAAGAAGACTTGTTGCACAGAGACAAATTGTGAACAGTTCCCTGTCTAGGTGCTGGTTACATTACTCTTTGCACACTTGTTTTGCATTTCTGAAAATAAAAATCACAATCAAAAGAAGAGACAAGGAAAGGCTTTCACAGTCTGGCAGTGAGACTGCAACCAGTAGTGCCGCTGCTGGGGGACACGGTGTGGGCTTTATTGAAATGGTAAACGGGTGGACCTCTGCACCCAGCCATCTCCATGGACCTGCCGTAGAGAGGAGTGTAAGTGCTCATGGGACAGAAGCCAGGGCACTCACCCAGCATTGCTTGTAGTGCCAGACAGTTGGAAGCGGTCATCATGCCCACCTGTGGGGAACAGCTGCAGAAGATCCCACACTCAGGGACCGTGCATTGCAAAGAATGAAGTCTGTGTCTCTGAATTGATACGAAACCACGTCCAAGATGTATTTATTGGATGAAGATAAAAGGGCAGGTTACAAAGGAATTATGTAAATTACAGCAGTTATTTCAGTCCTGTGTTTTTCTGCAGAAGGATATATTTGTATTTTGTAGTGGGTTAAGTGTTACATCTGCTAACCAAAAGATCAGCAGTTCAAATCCTCCAGGCAGTCCTTGGAAACTCTATGGGGCAGTTCTCCTTTGACCTCGGGTCACTGTGAGTCAGACCTGACTTGATGGCAGTGGGCCTATATTTGTGTTTAGACTTATAGAAAAGGCCTGACATCAAGAAATGAAGTCTAAGAGTTGTGGTTACCCTCTGAAGAAGAAATGGGGAGAGAAATGGGCTTGGGACGGTGACCACAATGAACTTGTGCGTTATTTGTAATGTTTTAATTTTCCCATGGATAGATGATGAAAATGATGATGGTAAAAGCTGGTTGCCATTGACCCCATAGAGACCCCATGGGGGTCAGAGTAGAACCGTACTCTATAGGTCTTTTGGTTGTTGAGAATATAGCCTCAAAGCACACATCCATTCAGATGTTTCTAGGTGTATAGTTCAGTGACACTGATGACACTCTTGGAATTGTGCAACCATTCTCACTCTCCTTTTCAGGTTTTTTCTACTCCATTAACATGAACTAACTGCCCCTTAAGGTTGCTGTCTAATTGTAAGAGTTGCTGCTATCACTTTGATCCCATACAGATAGTTCTTAAATGAGCACAGTGCTCAAGGCAGATGTTTTTTACTAGTTAAGCTAGACTGTTGTTTGGTTGGAAACCCTGGTGGCATAATGGTTAAGTGCTATGGCTGCTAACCAAAAGGTCAGCAGTTCAAACACACCAGGCTCTCCTTGGAAGCTCTAGGGGGCAGTTCTGATCTGACCTGTTGGGTTACTGTGAGTCAGCATCAACTTGATGGCATTGGGTTTGGTCTTTCAAGGGATGCTTTTTCGGTTTAAGGTTTAAAGATGATCTCACGGCAATAGTTTCCAGGGTTCATCCAGCCTCTGGGGCCCCAGAAAGTCTGGGGTCTACATTTTCCTTCTTGTGCATAGGATTCTTCTACAGAATCTTCAGTCAAAATGTTCAAGTAAACAGTAGCCAGGCACCACTGAGTTCTTTGAATCTCATGGGAAAGGACATGGTTGTTCATGGAGGTGATTAGGCACGTATTCTATATTCTTCTTCTGACTCTGAAATGGACTGAACATGCAGTCAGGATGCACTGATAATTAGTGGTGGTTGGGATGCAAAAGCTGGAAACAAAGAAGAAGAATCAGTAGTTAGAAAGTACGACCTTAGTGATAGAAACAATGCTGGAGATCACATGATAGAATTTTGCAAGACCAATGCCTTCTTCATGGCAAATACCTTTTGTCACCAACATACGTGTGACTGTAGACATGGACAGCACCAGACAGAACACACAGGAATTGAATCAACTGCATCTGTGGAAAGAAACAATGGGAAAACTCAAGATGACTATCAGTTGCTCAACATGGAAGTTTTTGAGATGGAAGAAAATTAGAGCAGGTTCACGAGAACCAAAGTCCGACCTTGAGTATATCCCACCTGAGTTTAGAGACCATTCTAAGTATAGATTTGATGTGTTGAACACTGACAGTGGAAGACAAGTTGTGGAATGATGTCACAGACATTATACATGAAGAGAGCAAGACGTCATTAAAAAGACAGAAAAGAAATAAAATACCAGAATGGATGTCAAAAGAGACTCTGAAGCTTGGTCTTGAACACTGAATAGCTAAAGCAAAAGGGAGGAAGGATCAATGAAGTGAAAAAGCTAAACAGAAGATTTCAAAAGGTAGCTCGAGAAGACAAAGTAAAGTATTATAATGACAAGTGCAAAGACGTGGAGATAGAGCACCAAAAGGGAGGAACACTCTTGGCATTTCTCAAGTTGTAAGAACTGAAGAAAAATTCAAGCCTTGAGCTACAATACTGAAGGATTCTATGGGGAAAGTATTAAACAAAGCAGAAAGCATCAAAGAAGATAGAAGGAATACACAGAGTCACTGTAACAGAAAGAACTGGTCAACATTTAACCATTGCAGGAGATAACATATGGTCAGGAACTGGTCATAACGAAGGAAGAAGTCTGTCTCAGTCATCTAGTGCTGGTATAACAAATACCACAAGTAGATGGATTTAACAAAGAAAAATTTATTCACTCACACTCCTGTAGGTGCAAGTCCAAATTCAGGGTGCCGTCTCCAGAGAAATGCTATCCCTCTGTTGGCTCTGGAGGAGGGTCCTTGTGATGCATCAGCCTTCTTGTGGTCTGGCAGCATCTCAGTGCAGGAACCTCAGGCCCAAAGGATTACCTTGTGCTCTTAGCACTGCTTTCTTGGTGGTATGAGGTCCCCAACTCTCTTCTTGCTTCCCCTTAAAAAAAAATTTATTGTGCTTTCAGTGTAAGTTTTCAGTCCAAATCAATTTGCCATGTAAAACCTTGAACACATACCACTATGCAGCTCCGAACTGCTCTCCCTCACCCACTGCCCTGTGATAGCACACTCCTCCTTTCTACCTCGTGTTTACTATATCTATTCAACCAACGCCCGTCCCCTTCCCCCTCTGATCTGGCCTCCAGAAAGGAGCTGCTCAGGCAACCTCATGTATATATTTAAGCCAAGAAGCATGTTTTTCACCAGCATCGCTCTGTGTCTTAGAGTCCAGTCCAATCTTGTCTGAAGAGTTAGCTTTGGTACTAGTCTTGGCTCTGGGCTAATAAAGAATCCGGAGGCTGTGTTCTCAGGGGACTGTCCAGTCTGAGTGACCATCGAGTGTGGTCTTCTAATAGAGTTTTACTTCTGCACACCTTTTTTTCCCCCCACTACATCAGGGACTTAACATGTGTTCCCTGTCAGGGCAGTCATGGATGGTGACTGGGCACCATCTAGTTCTTTTGGTCTCATTCTAATGCAATCCGTGGATCATATGCCACCTGCTGTCTGCCAGGCTCATGTTTCCTGCCTGTCTTCGATGTCTTTCAGTCTCTTCTGCTCCAGGTGGAGTGGGACTAGTTGATGCTACTTATACGGCCACTTAGTAGCTTTTAAGACTCCGCATGCCACTCACCAAAGTGGGGTGCAGTACATTTTGCTTCCCTTTTACTTTACCTCTTGTAGGATAAAAAGATGAAAGGTGGTGTGAGCCGTACCCCGGGAAGGCTCTCTTTACAGTGGTTCAGAGGAGTGACCTTAGTAAGGGTGTTACAGTCCCACTGTACCACAGTTCAATCTTGTCCCATTAACCACAGGCAGAGCATAGGATTTACAACATAGGAAAATCACAGTTGGAGGCTAACCACACGGTACTGGTAATCATGGCCCAGTAAAATTGCTGCATACATTTTCTGGGGGTGGCGGGGGACACAGTTCAATCAGTGACACGGTCCAGGCTGCACTGGAGGGAATGGCAAAAACAAGGTACCAGGAGTTGACGGAATACCAACTGACGTGGTACCGGGAATTGATGGATGCCGACTGACGTGGTACCGGGAGTTGATGGATGCTGACTGAAGTGTTTCAACAGACGGATGCAGCTCTGGAGGTGCTCACTTGGCTGAGGCAAGAAATTGGGAAGACAGCTTGCTGGCCAACTCCCTGGAGGAGATCCATCTTTGTCTTCATTCCAAAGAAAGATTATCCAACAGAGTGCAGAAATTATTGAACAGTATCAATAATATCATATGCACAAGTAAATTCTGTGGACGATCATTCAGAAGCAGTTACAGCAGTACATTGACAAAACTGCCAGGAGTTCAAACTGGATTCCAAAGAGGATGCAGAAGGAGGGTTGCCAGTGCTGATGTTAAATAGATGAGGGCTGAAATCAGAGAATACCAGAAAGTTGTTTACCTGGGTTTAAGGGACTAGGCAAAGGCATCAGACTGTTGTGAATCGTAACAAATTATGGATAACATTTGTGTGGACTGGGAATTCCAGAACACATAATTGTGTTCATGAGGAATCTGTACATAGATCAAGAGGCAGTTGTTTGAACAAAACAGGGGACTACTCAGTGGTTTAAAGCCAGGAAGATGTGCATCAGGGTTGTATCCTTTCACCATGCTTATTCAGTCTGTGTGCTGAGCAAATAATCTGAGAACTGCACTGTATGAAGAAGGATGGGGCATCAGGACTGGAGGAAGACTCATTAACAGCTTGCCATATGCACATGACATATGAGGACTGCCAGTTAAGTTTATGAACTCATCGTAGAAAAAGTGCTACATACCTCACTGCAGAATATCACTACAGTCACCTTTGAAGTACTCACCTTGGGAAGCTATGAACCGACACCAGTGCCTCGTCTACCCTTCAAAGCATTTCGGAAAGTTTTTCTGAAATGGCCATTAGAGCTGTTATCATATTACCCTTGATGTCCTGAATGTCATCAGAGTGTCTTCCTTTCAGTATTTCCTTTGCTTTTGGGTAAAGAGAAATTCACTGGGGGACCAGATCAAGTGAGTAGGGAGGGTGTTCCAATACAATTAATTGTTTACTGGCTAAAAACTCCCTCCCAGACAATTCTACGTGAAGTTTGTGGGCTTGCCACCTTGTCACTGTGTGCAGTGGCCATTCCAGAAAGAATTCCAAAACCGCAGAGTGGACTAGGCACTGGTGTTGGTGCATAGCTTCCCAAAGGAAGTACTTTGAAGGTGACCATAGTGATACTCAGCAGTGAAGTATGTAGCCCTTAGAACAATTAAATTTGTGGACTTAATTGTCAGACCTTGTAACCTCGTTTGCTGCAAGTCAGGAGGACTTGAGGCACTTACTGGTGAAGATCAAAGGCCACAGTTCAGTGTGCATTGCATCTCAACACCAAGAAAACAAAAGGCCTCACAACTGGACCAATAAGCAACACTGTGATAAATGGAGAAAAGGTTGACGTTGTCAAGAATTTCATTTGACTTGGATCCACAGTCAGCACCCATGGAAGTAGCAATCAAGAAATCAGAAGATGCATTGCATTGGGAAAATCTGTGCAAAAGACCTTTCTAAAGTGTAGAAAAGCAAAGATGTCACTTTGGAGACTAGGCATGTCTGACCCATGCCATGGTATTTTCAGTTGAATCATGTGCCTGTAAAAGCTGGACAGTGAATAAGGAAGACTGAAGAACTGATGACTTTGAATTGTGGTGTTGGCAAAGAGTATTGAATGTACTGTGAACGCCCAAAGAATGATCAGCTCTGTCTTGGAATATAAACCAGAATGCTTCTTAGAAGTGAGGAAGGTGAGACTTCATCTCATGTATTTGGAGCATGTTATCAGGAGGCATCAGTCCCTGGAGAAGGACATCATGCTCGGTAAAGTTGATGGCCATTGAAACAGATTAAGACCCTTGATACGACAGATGGGCACAGTGGCTGCAGTTATGGGCTTAAGCAGTGCAAAGATGGGGAGACTGGCAGAGGACCGGGCAGGGTGTCTTTTTGTTGTTCACAGGGTCTCTGAGTCAGAACCAACTTTGTAGCACTTAACAACAATAACGATTGAACAAGATGCTCTTTATTTCCTCATAGACTCAGAAACAATCTCGAAAGGGAAAGTACCATTGATCCACCTTTCCCTGCCTGCCAGATGTTTGTTCTTCCAGGTGTGAGAGGCGGAGTCACTGTGCTGAGCCCCTGTGCCTGTGGGGTGGCTTGCTGTACAGCCACAGAAAATCACAACACATGTCTTGGAACTTTTCACTTGAGGCCCCGCTCAGGTTCCTCGCCAGAACTCCTCTGCGGGCTCAGCTGTCTGTGGTTCGCGTTCGTTGTCTTGGTGGTTGTTGTTGCTGAGGCATATCAGAGTAGGAGACGGTCACACTCTAGAATCTTAATTACTTGGTTGTTTTTGTATTGGATGGAAACCCTGGTGGCATAGTGGTTAAGTGCTATGGCTGCTAGCCAAAAGGTTGGCAGTTTGAATCCACCATGCACTCCTTGGAAACTCTATGGGGTAAATTCTACTCTGTCCTGTCGAGTCGCTGTGAGTTGGAATTGACTCGATAGCAGTACGTTTGGTTTTCCTATCTGATGTTCTCATTACTTCCACCAGTGTTTGCTGAGCACCTGTGAGGTGCCAGACTGTCATGGGCTACGTGAAAGCTCAGGTATGGTTCTTGTCCTTGTTTTATTTTTGGTGGGAAAAATAGGTAGAGCAGTGGGCCTCAGTCAGCACCTTCTTTTCCCTACAGAAGTGCATCACTGAAGAGCTCAGAGAGGTGTCCTTCCTTGGTAGATTTTGAGTACTAGCTGAGCCCGCAGAGGAGTTGCAGTGAGGAACCTGAGTGGGGCCTGAAGTAAAAAGTTCCAAGACTTGTGTTGTGATTTTCTGTGGCTGTACAGCAAGCCACCCCACAGGCACAGGGGCTCAGAACAGTGACTCCACCTCCTCCCACCCACTGATGTTGAGTAGATTCTGAGTCACAGCAACCAGAAAGGATAGAGTAGAACTGCCCACAGGGCTTCCAATGCTGTCATCTTTATGCAGACCGACAGCCACATAGTTCTGCCATGGAGCGGCCATAGGGTTCGATCTGCTCACCTTTTGATTAGCAGCCAAGGACTTAACCAGTGTGTCCCTAGAGTTTGCTAAAAACATGTCAGGATTTACATAGCTTCCTGGTCTCTAATTTATGCAGGATGGCTCGTCTCTGCTCCACTTGGTGTCACATGGCTGAGGACTGGAATCACTCGCTCACTTGTGGGCCTGTCATCTGGGACCACCTGGGACTGTAGCTTCAACATACCTGTGAGGCCTTTCCCTGTGGCTTCTCGTCTCCCTAACAGGGTGGCCGGGCCCAGGGATGAGCGTCCCAAAGGACCAGGCACATGCTGCACTGTCCTTGATGACTTACCCTCGGATGTCACATGGAGTCACTTCTGCTGCTGTCACGAATCCACCCAGACTCAAGGGGAGGGCACCTAGACCCGGCCTTTCTGTGGAGGTTGATGCGTATCTGTTGTAAAAAAGGTGTGTGGGTGCATAGGAGATCCAACAGTTAAGTCTGCGAACTTAATTGTTTAATTGCTCCATACCTCACTGCAGAATAGCGCTTCGGTCACCTTTGAAGTGCCCCCATTGGGAGCTAGGCACCAATGCCAGCATCTAGTCCACCCTTCACAGCAGGTTTGGAACTCTTTCTGGAATCACCATTGTGCAAGGTGGCAAGTTCATGACCTTCATTGTATAGTTGTCTATGAGGGAGTTTTTAGCCAGTAAATGACTAGTTGTGTTGAACACCCCTGCTACTCACCTAATCAGGCCCCCAGTGACCTTTTTCTTTACCTGAAGATAAAGGAAATATTGAAAGGAAGACATTTGGATGACTTTCAGGACATTCAGGGCAATATGACGGCAGCTCTGATGGCTGTTCCAGAAAAAGAGTTCTAAAATTGCTTTGTCGGGTGGACTGAGCGGCTCGTGTTAATGCATAGCTTCCCAGGGGGAGTACTGCGAAGGTGACCGTGGTGATACTCAACAACGAGGTATGTGGCAGTTATTCTCAGATGAGTGCGTGAACCTAATTGGCAGTCTTCACGTATTCTTGCAGCCGTCTTTGGAAGATGATGTTGCAGACCTCAGTCTTGTGCGTGTTTACCCAGGTCTGTTGGTAGGCAGCGCTGTGGCTTGGATGGACTGTCTGGATGAAGATGGCTCTGTGGACCGTGGCTGGGAATTGTGACAGTGCTGTCAGGGTCTACTGTGTTCTAGACAAACTGTGTCCTTAACTTCCCGCAACATTTGTTATTCCTCCCATTTTACAGATGACGAGACTGAGGTTCAGAGCACTTGAGTGAGACCTAGAGTCCACATAGTCCATAATCAAGGAAGCATACATTCTAATCCAAAACGAAACTGGTATTGTCAAACTGACGCTAACTCATGGCGACCCTAGGTGTTTCTCATGGTAGAGCTGCTCCATAGCGTTTTCAAATGGCTGTCGTCTTGTGGGAAAGCCTGGTGGGGAAGTGGGTAAGTGCTATGTCTGCTAACCAAAAGATCGGCAGTTCTAATCCGCTAGGCGCTCCTTGGAAACTCTATGGGGCAGTTCTGCGCTGTCCTGTAGGGTGGATCTGAGTTGGAATCCTCTCAATGGTACTGGGTTTGGCTTTGGTTTTTCAGTAGTCTTTCTGAAATAGATTGCCAGGCCTTTCTTGTGAGGTGCCTCTGGGTGAGTTCAAACTGCCGACCTTTTTGGTTAGTAGTTGAGTGCTTAACTGTTTGTGCCATCCAGGGACTCCTTTTAAGTTAGACTGCCCTCCTCAACTAGATGTAACATCTTTGTGTGCCGCCACGGAGGTAAGGTATCTGTTTGTACTGAAATCTCCCAGCCGCAGGTCCCCAGAGGGGCTCTCTCTCTGTGGCCACTTCATCTGGTAGGCTTCTCGTTACCATGGCAGCTGTACCAAGGGACACAGAGTAACACTTCTGACCTTTCTCCTCTCCCCCTACAGACTCCCCAGTCGTAGTTCTGGGTCTTGTATTAAACAACGAGATGAGTAATCCTTTTAGGAGTTTTGGAGGACACCTGCCATGTGTCTGCTTATGGGCTCGCTGATTTGAGCAGTGGTCTTTGGATGTCACCATTGCAGTGGGCATGAGCTGAGCAGTTATGAGAGTCAAGAATGATGTCACATCACCTGTGTTCTGGTGGCTGGGGCTGTTCAGTTACACACTCCTGTCTCCAGGACCTCCTCACTCTTCAATACCAGACTTCTAGGGGTGGAATTTCTCTTCTTGCTCCTCCAGGCCATTTGGGGAAGATGAGATGAGATGCTGCTCACATATTCTTGGACCTGATTGAGCGTGATAAAAGGTGGGGTGTGCTGGTGTTGGGAGCAGAATTCTGTAGCAAGTGGCCCTTTAACAAGCAGAGGGGAAGTCTTCATTAAGGGTGATTCTGGCTCTGGCACTCTTGGCCCGTTTGGCAGTCCTGCAGATGACTCACGGGGGGATCCGGGTCACCGCTTGAAGGGGGCATTGTCTCGAATCTGGGTTATGAGGAGAGGCAGCTGCCACTTAGGAATGGTGGTTTAAAATCCACATTAATTGGGAGCTGAGTGGATTTAAATAGACACAGACATCTCACATTCACAAACCACATACTGCAGCTGATGGTCATCCCATCCCCCCTGTGGCTAAGGTGGAAAGCCTTGGTGGTGTCCTGCCTCCTGTCTCCCTCCCTCACACCCTACGTCGAGTCCACTGGCAAGTCCTGCCGCCACTGGTGTCCAATACTGGGAGTCTCACTGCTTCTCATCCCTCTCGTAACCCATTCTGGTTCAAGTCCAGTTATTTCCTGCCTAGATTCTGACACAGCCCCTGCTGGTGGGTGGGATAGTGTCTCCTGCACATTCCTGTCCACCTGGAACCTCAGAAAGTGGCCCTATTTGGAAATCTGCAGATGTGACCAGTTACGATAAGGTCACACTGGACGACCCACTGTTGCTGAGTTGATCCTGCCTCCTAGTGACCCCAGAGGACAGCACAACTGCCCCATAGGGTTTCCAAGGATGCCCCTTTTATGGAAGCCTTCTCCACAGAGCATTTGGTGGGTTTGAACTGCCCACTTTTTGGTCAGTGGCCAAGTGTTTAACTGCTGTGCTACCAGGGCTCCTCACAGGAGTGGACGGGCCCCAAATGCTGACTGGTGTCCTTCTGGGAAGAGGAGGGGCCACAGAGGCACAGAGAAGAAACCGCATGACAAGGGGGACACAGATCAGAGTGATGCCTCATAAGCCAAGGACCACCAAGGTTGTTGCCATGAAATTTCTGGCGAGGGTGAGACATGGAGCAGAGACCCCCTCTGAGCCCCCAGAAGGAGCCCACCCTTCTGACATCTTGATTTTGGACTTGTGGCCTTGAGAACTTCAGGAGGATAATTTCCTGTTGTTTCAAGCTGCCTAGGTTGTGACCGTGGAAACGCTGGTGGTGCAGTGGTTAAGTGCTGTGGCTGCTCACCAAAAGGTCAGCAGTTCAGATCCACCAGGTGCTTCTTGGAAACTCGATGGGGCCGTTCTAGTTTGTCTGCAGGGATGGCGGTGAGTTTTTGTTTTCTTAAGTTCACGGTTACCTGTCAGAGCAGCTAGAGGACACTCATAGACCCTTCATTGGGTCTTCCTGTTTTAGTGCTTGGTTTAATGTAGTCTCTTCTCGTCAAAGGAGCTGGAATGAGGCCATGAAAATGTAAATTGTATCATGCTGCCCCTCTGCTGAAAACCCCAGTGGACAGGAAAAATGGGAAGTGAGTCAGAGAGAAGGCGGTGGGGGCAGAGAGGTCAGACAAGGTGTGCCCCCGTCTGTTTTCAGTAGTTAGATGTTTCTTTCCTAGTTGTGGGGCTTCATGCAGCAGTTCAAAGAAGCTGGCCATGAGATCTGATTTCTGAATGGTTAGAGGAGTGGTGTGCCAGGCCAGTGGGGCATTACACAGAAGGGCCAGGGTCTGTTGTAAAGAACTGAAGCGCATGGTTAGATGCCAATCAGAGGGCACCTGGCATGCTCTTCAGGTCACAATAGGGAGTGGTGGGGACTGCAGCAAACTGAAGCTCACGCGCCCTGCCTGCAGGGGACAGCCTCTATGCCACTCCAGTCAACTTTTGTCACGTGAGAGCACAGATTTGATGCTCCCAGAACAGCCTGTAGCCCTGGGTCCCGGTTTTTGTTTCTGGGCGTCATTGTGAATGTGTGATTTTAGCCAGTGTGACGTCTTTCACAGTCTGTTGAGTTGTTCATTGTTAGGATGCTCTAAATCATCCCATCCTTGGCCAGTAAGTGCTCTTGTGTGCTGGCGTGTGTGTCCTGGTGGCATGTCCTCCTCGTCTTTGGAACACTTCCTTCCTGCCTGCCTCCAGACTTTCCAGGTTCATCTGGTGTGTTTCCTGCTGGAGATGAGCAAGCCAGCCATTCCTTCAAGAAACCTGCTTTTGGAAGCTGGCCAGGAATTCTGGTGCGTGAGGAAAAGCGCAGCTATAGCTGGCTCTGTTCCTGGGGTGGCCGTGGGTGACGGGGTGTGGGGGGTCCAGGCTGAGCGCCATCACCTCTGAGGCCTGCTGAGTTGACGAGTGGTGTCTCGGATGTGTCCAGACGCTTGCCTTCCATTCAGGGCAGCCACCCAGGACTGTCTCACGCGAGCTGTCCTGGCCGGTCTCATCTCTCACAGAAACCTGCCAAGGCTCAGGTTGGGTCCACAGGGACACCGGGGCTCTGTCTGCCTTGTCCATCTCCCCATCTCACTGTCTTGTCTCCCCTCGGCGAGCTCTGGGTGGACTCCTGAGGGGAGCCATGGCCAATGCATAAACCAGGAGCCCACGGCGTGCGGTGGTTCAGCACGCTGGTGCCAAGCGAAGCACGGACAGTCCAACCGACCAGCTGCTCTGCAGGAGAGAGGCCTGGCAGTTGGCTTCGGCAAAGGTTACTGCCTAGCAAGCTCTGTGGACAGTTCTACCTCATCACGCGGGGTCACTGTCAGTCGGGATTGACTGACATGGCCTAGCAACCACAGCAGTGGAGAACAGCAGCTCTCACCTCCAGGTGGCTGTCCCCCCGCTGAAAGGTGGGCCCTGCTCCTGTGGACTGATCTTCCACCCTTTGGTCTGATGGCAGCTGTACCCCAACTCTGCTCTGCAGACCACTCATGCTGCTTTTGCCCATTTCAGCACCTGCTTCACCCCATAGAAACCCAGGTCCATTCTGACTCACAGCGACCCTATTGAAGAACCAAACCAAACCCATTGCCGATGTGTCAATTCTGAGTCATAGCAGCCCGATAGGACCGAGTAGTGCTGCCTCACAGGGTTTCCAAGGAGCCCCTGGTAGATTTGAACTGCTTGCCTTTGGCTGGCAGGCGTAGCACTTAACCACTAGGCCAATATGCAGCACCACCAGCCACTGCCATCGAGTCAATTCTGACTCGTAGCAACCCTGCAGACAGAGTAGAACAGCTGCATGGAGTTTCCAAGGAGCACCTGGAGGATTTGAACTGCCGACCTTATGGTTCACAGATGCAGCACTTAACCACTAGACCACCAGGGTTTCTAATAACCCTGTAGAAGACTGTAAACGGTGAAAACCAAAGCAAACCAGTTGCCATGGCATCAATCCTGACTCATGGCAACACCGCGTGTGTCCCAGTAGAGCTGTGCTCCTCATGCTTTTCAGTAACGGTAGTCTTTTGGGAAACCCTGGTGGTGCAGTGGTTAAGTGGTATGTCTGCCAACCGAAAGCTCAGCCGTGTGAATCTACCAGGTGCCCCTTGGAAGCTCTGTGGAGCATTCTCCTCGGCCCTGTCAGGTTTCTATGCATCAGAATCGACTCCACGGCAGTGGCTGTGGTGTTTGGTTGTCTTTTGGAAATTGATTTACAGGTGTTTCCTGTGGGGCCTCTGGGTGGATTCCTACCACCAACCTTTGGGTTCGTAGCCAAGCGCTCAACCGTGTGTGCCACCCAGGGACTCCTGTGACTGATGAGGGTGGGGCTCTTTGCATGGCTTTTATTTGACTCCTGTAGTGCAGGTTGGAGAGGCTGTAGCTGTGCTGTGGTTAATCGCTCAGCTGCCCACCATAGGGTGGGTGGTTCGAGCCCACCAGACACAGCTGGCGATCAGCTTCATAAAGATTCCCACTGAGAAATGGTCCCAACTCAGCAGGAACGGATGCTCACCGAGGGCCAAAATGGCATGCGGTAAAGACAACCGAGAAGACAGAGAGACCCACGAGAGTGGGTGCCTACATTGACTTGGGACTGGAAGAACCGGATGGTGCCCAGCGACCACCAGTGATAGCCACGACGGAGCTCACAGAGAGGAGCCTCACTGGCAACACAAGAATAAAAAGAGGTGCATCCTGAGATCTCCACTAAAAGACCTCAATTGATGGTCCAGCAGTTTCGGGGTTCCCCTGAGAGCATGGCCCCCGGCCCTGATGCTGCCCTTTCCCATAAATTACAACAAAGGTCCACTCTTTGGACAGGAATGGATTGGGCTTGGCAATGCAGAGGCACCATATATTGGAAGCACTTTATGGTTCTATACATCTATAGGATATCATCTTGCTGACCTCTGGCTGGAGGAAGGGGAGTGGACGGAGAGGAGGGGAAAGGCAACTGCTGGGAGGATGAGACATGTATGGAGCAGAGAGGAATAGTGTGCAGTCACCAGACAGGGAGAGCAGTGGAAGCTGCATATAGGGGGGCATGTAAATTTACATGTGAATGTACATTTTCACTCAGTTATGTTAAATAAAAAAAAAAAAAGATTCCCGCTGAGGAAACCGTGTCGGGCAGTTCTGGTCTGCTGCACAGGGTCATGGTGAGTTGGACTCGACTCAGCAGCAGTGGGTTTTTGGCATGCAAGCTGGGAATCTGATTGTCTGGGTGTGAGTCCTGGCTTGGCTCTTTGCCCGATTTGGAGTCTGAGAAGCTACCTGAGCTTCCTTGTCTCAGTTTCCTCACCTTGCAAGCGTGGACAGTGTGACAGCTGCCTCAGAGGGCTGCGATGAAGAGCAAGGGGGCTGGCTTGTGTGTGGCCCTCGGCACGGCCACCAGTACTCAGCAGGGTGCAGGAAGTGTTGGCTTTGGTGATTATTCAGAACCCTGTTGGCACCCTGTTGAAGAACTCACCTACTAAACAAAAAGAGTTGGCAGTTTGAATCCACTAGCCACACTCTACAAACCCTGTGGGGGTGTTCTGCTCTGACCCAGAGGGTGGCTGTGAGCTGGAATCGACTTACAGCAATGGGTCTGTGGTTTTGTTTTTTTGGTTTGGTGATTATTCATATCTCTGCATCAGTCAGGCATAAATGATCCCTGGATTGTTAGCACCGTGATATAGTACATTTGTTCGGCCGGCCTGTGTGCCGCCAGAACAGTCCTGTTAGTGTGCCTCTTCTTTCCCTGTCTCCCGGCCTGTGGTGGGCTTAGGTAACTATTGTCCGCTGAGATCAGCGAGTGTTCCCCATCGCCGTTCTCTGCCTTCACCCTGTGCCTGGGCAGTGTGTGAACCTGTATAGAGTCTTGTGCTGAAAACTTGGGCTGAGCGTGTGAGGCCAATTTGATTCCTCTGTCTCCCTGAAAGCTGGGTTACAGCTGCAGGCTAGCCTGTTGCTTCCTAGCCTTCTGTCGTCTGTGAGCCAGCCTCCACATGGCAGTGGCCCCCCTTTCATAGGATGCTAGTACTGTGACTGGAATCAGTGGAGATGGCAACTCTATGATTATTTGAGGTTGTGTCAGAATTTGATACCAACTCTAGACTGCAGGGGGCAGGGCCTGCCTTCCTTCCTCAGAAGTCCTGCTCTCCTTTGGGGGTGGTGACAGGGAACAAGTGACCTCCATGGACCCTGGGGTGATGGTCCCCAGGGTGGCAGTACTTGGGTGGCAGTCCCTGTGTGTGTCTTGCTCTGTATTCAGAAGGTGCCTGTGATATACGAGTTCACACGAGGCTCCAGTGCATCTTTCTGGAAGAGACTGAAGCTGCAGTCCTTGAAGCAGGGCCGTTTTTCTGAGCTGGGAACGAGAGAGAGGTCACGAACCTTTTGAGGAAGGCACAAAGCTCTTTTCTTACAGCCCAAATTAGTGAAATTGCCAGAAGCTGTTGTGGTCTTTCAGCAAAGTCCGAGGGGTTAGGAGTTGGGATGAGAAATTTCTTTCTTCCGTGCTAATGAATGTCTAGGCTGCCTGGTGTGTCCTTCCATAGATGAGAATGAAATTAACTGAGAAATGACCTCTTTGTGGGAAGCAACCCTCGTGGGCACGACTGCTCTGTGGGAGGTCTGCACATGCCTGAGAATTGTGGACCCTGGCAGTGGGGTGAACCCCTGCAGTGGGGTGACCATTGGCACTGGGGTGAACCCCAACACCGGGATGTAGAGGGGCATCCAGGAGGCTGGCCTGTACTGGCAGATGGGGAGGGTAGGGGGGCTTGTGACTGGAAATCTGGGTCCAGCTTATTTGGTGCTTGGCCTGGTTTCTGCACCCCTGCGTCCTCTGCAGAGTCCCCAAGGAAGTGTCCTCCTGGGACTACAAACTCAGCTACTCCCAGGGACCCAGTGGATGGCTGTACACACAGAAGTCGCCTTGGAGACTCAGGAAACAACAGCCCGCCACACTAATAAGGCCCAACTGATACGTTGCCTTGGTGAGGGCATGTGAAACAAACCCCAGGAACACCAGACTTGGGGGCAGGTGTTGGTTTAGTGGTAGAAATCTTGCCTTCTATGAAGGCTACCCAGGTTCGATTCCCAGCCAGTGCACCTTGGGCACAGCCACCAGCTGTCTGTCACTGGAGGCTTGTGTGTTGCTGAACAAGTTTCCACAGAGCTGCCAGCCCAAGATGGACCAGGAAGAAAGCCCTGGCTGTCTGCTCACACCAGTCAGCAGTGATGACCACGGGGGCGGCCCAGGACAGAGCAGTCTACTTTTGAAAGTGACCCACTAGAGTGGAGACTCTGTGGGTCACAACAAGCAGGTCCCCATCCCATTGTGGGGATGGTGGAGGACGAGGCAGTGCTTCAGTGTGTTGTGCACGGGGTCCCCGCCGGTGGGGGTGATGTCCTTGTTGCTAACATAGCCACCACCACCATGACTTGCTAACCACTGTGCTAATCACTTTATGCACTTTAATTCATTTCATCTTCATAACAGTCCTTTGTGGTGGGTGCTGTGATTTTGCAGATGCGGCAGCTGAGGCACAGAGAAGCCAAATAATTTGCTCATAGTCACACAGCTTGTGAGCTGGAGAGCTGGGATCTGGGCCACCAAGTTCAGCCCTAGCATCATGTCATGTGCCTCTTGGGGGTCAAGGGGTGATGGGGCTGGGGTAGGCCGGAGCCATCTTCCCTATCAGGAAGTGGGACAGTTGCTGCTTGGCTGCTTGTAGCCCCTTAAGAGCAAAGCTCAGTACTGTCAGCCCTAACTTTTCAGGAGAAGCAAGAATTCCAAATTCTCCATTAAAATGTAAAGTTTTCTCATTTTAAACCTTGGGAGCCAACTTAACCATTCCACATGGGCCAGGTCGCTGTGGGTCTGCTTGTTAGCTAAGATTGTGGGCTGGGGGTTTGCAGCCCTTGGGGTGTGCCCTGCAATGGCTCTCCATGGTTTTGATGGTACTCCAAAGGCAGTTATGAGCGGACAGGAGTGCTCAGGGTGACAGAGAGGGGGGTCCCTGTCTCCACTTCCAGAGGGCTGAGCTTTGTGAAGTGGGAGATCAGTCAAGTCTGGCCAGCCTTCTTGGTTTCTGGTGTGGCTGTGAGACGGCTGGTGACACATGGGCCATGCCCGCAAGAATGACATCAAAGGATGGTCCCAGCCCCCAGGTGACAGTTGCCCTTCTCACCGGCTCCGTCTACAGTGTAGCCTGGTAGAGACATTCACACACTGACACCAGCTAGGCAGTCCCAGCACTCCAGTGCCATTGCTTTCCCTGACACCCTTTCAAAAGGATCACAAGCTGGAGCTTGCTGGGGCACAGTTGTCCAGAGCCACATTTTAGTTGGCTTGCCCAGTGTTTGATAAACCAAGTAGCCAACACGAAAGGCAAGAAGTTTTGCATGTAAAGCTGGACTTCTGACCTTGGAAATCTGAAACTTTGGAAAGTCTGGGCAGGCTGGACCCCCACTCTTAGGGGAGCTGTGTATTGTACAGATGCTTGTACTCCCTGGGTCACTGGGTCTCCAGCAAGCCGTTTTCTCCTGCACCTGCGGTCCCAGCTTGCCTTTGTGTCTGAGACCCCTGTTTTACAGTTAGCGTTGCTGCCTTTTCGTTCAAGGTGGCTTTGAACCCATATCATATAGAGGCCAGGAGAGTGCAGGGGCAGAGAGTGTGGACTTGCAGCCAGGTGGTGTGACCTCCAGGTCTGGCTCCCCTCTTTCTCGCTGTGTGATGTTGAGCCGGTTACTTAACCTCTCTGTGCCCAGCTGCCTCATAAAATCAAGCCAGCAGTAGTGCCTAGGGGGTTGTTGAGGGGATTATTGTGGCGTGCTGTTGAGTTGGTTCTGATTCATAGTGACCCCATGTGACAGAGTCGATCTGCCTCTTGGGGTGGCCTGGGCTGTAAATCTTTACGGGAACAAATTGCTAGGTTTTTCTCCCGTGAAATCGTCAGGTGGATTTGAACCACCAATCTTTCTGTTAGCAGCTGAGTGCTTAACTGTTGCACTGTGGTCAAGAATGAGTTAATGCATGTGAGGTGCTAGGAAGAGCACCTAATGTGAAAACTCTAGCTGTCCTTATTAAATTCATCTGGAACTGTCCCTGGTCCCAACTACACCTACATAAAAGGAGGCTGCCTGCCTCCACCCCTCTAAGTAGGTGATGGATGTGTGCCTCACAGCCCAGTCCGTGGGCCAGCCAGATGGCCAAGTCAGGCCGTGGGCGGCGTTCTCCTGGAGCATCTTGTCTGTGCCTTTTCTTGGGCGAGGAGTGGGACACTGGGTTTTGGTCCTAGCCTTTCATGTGCATGCTGGTGGCCACTGACAGCTCCCTGTGAGCTTTCAGTGGGAGTCTAGAATTTGAAGGCTGCCAAGAGGGGTGGGCAGGCATTGCCTGGCGAGGCTCCAGACCTCTGCTACCCTTAGAGGGCTCTTAATGTGTGTTTTTTTTTTTTTTCAATTGGCCTTCCCAATGAGAGGTTTTATTTTCTGAAATAACCCAGCAACTTCCGTCTTAAGTAAGTGTAAATGCAAACGTAAACAAGGAGATGCGTGCATGAGAATTGTTTCTTCAAACATTGTACATAATCACAGAAACTTGGAACCAGCTTCAGTATCCAACTGGAGAATGGCTACATATGGTATTTTCATACAATGGAACACTATGTAACAACGACGGAGTGGGTTATAGCTATGTGTATCAATAGATAGGAATTTCACAAACACAGAATTGAGTGGAAAATGGAAGTTGCAGAGAAACAGAGTAGGTATAGTGCTGTTTATATGGAAGTTTAAAAATATAGAAGCCACGCAACATATGGCAATACAAGTGTACGTTATGTACTGTGAAACAAGCAAAGAGACACAACCACGGGGAACTCCAAGTTCAGAGTCACCTCTAGGACTAGAAGAGGATGTGGCAAGGAGGGATACAAGGGACTTGAGCTGTATTTGTCATGGTTTACTTCTTAAGTTGGATGGCTGGTACGTCTTTCCACTGTATTACAGTACACCAAGCCAAGTACCGTCGAGTCCAATCCGACTCATGGCATCCTTTTGTAAAACTTAAATATCTCATAATAATAAAAATAAAACCAAACTTGTTGCTGTCAACTCGATTCCAACTCATAGTGACGCTACAGGATAGAGTAGAACTGCCCCATAGAGTTTCCAAGGAGCACCTGGTGGATTCAAACTCCTGACCTTTTAGTTAGCAGATGTGGCCCTTAACCACTACACCTCCAGGGTTTCTTCTTCATAATAATAACAACAACAACAACAATGATAATAATAAAATCTAGTGCTGTTGAGTCAATTCTGCCTCATAGAGACCCTATAGGGCAGAGCAGAACTGCCCCATAGAGTTTCCCAGGAGCATCTGGTGGCACTTAGCCCCTGTTCCACCAGAGTTTCCTCATAATAGTAGAATCTATAATAAATCTATATCCTTATAAATTTTAGAAGGTTTTGTTTGCAGAAAGTTAAAAAGCTAAGTCTGAACGTTGCTAGGCTATATAACCTTGGCTTTGGTTCCTAGCCCTGACCCTCAGGAAGGACCTGATTGCTCTGTGCCCAGAAGCCATCAGGGTAAGTCTGGGAAGGACTGTACAGTGGTCAGAGAATTAGACAGATTGTTCTGGTCCTGTCTAGGTGATCGCGATTAAGAGGCTTCTCTTTAGGAGTGTCTAGTGCCTCCTTTGTGAAAGGAGGAAGTCCATGTTGTTGTTCTGTGCCATCGAGTCAATTCTGACCCACAGCAACCCTATGTACAGCAGAACGAAACACGACCTGGTCTCGGGCCAGGCCCACAGTCGTTTTCATGCTTAAGCCCATCAATGCATCCAGTGTATCAGTCCATCTCGTTGAGGATCTTCCTCTTTTTAACTGACCCTCTGCTCTACCAAGCACAGTGTCCTTCTCCAGGGACTGATCCTTCCTGACAACATGTCCAAAGTATGTAAGATGCAGTCTTGCCATCTTTGCTTCTAAGAAGCACTCACGGTTGCATTTCTTCTGGAACAGATCTGTTTGTTCTTTTGGTGGTCCATGGTACGTTCAATATTTTTCTCCAACACCACCATCCAAAGGCATCAGTTCTTCTTCTGTCTTCTTTACTCTTTCTCCATAGAAACTATAATCACACCATAAAGGGTTGATGCATGGATTTGCTGAGATGATGGTGCAGGCAGAGTGTTTAGCCCAGAGCGGGGTGTTGTGGCAAGTGTCAGTACATGTTGGATGCTGTTAGTATCGATAAACCCAAATCCAGCCCCCTGGCCATCAAGTCAGCTCTGACTCTTTGTGACCCTATGTGTTAGCGAGTAGAATCGAGCTATGTAGGATTTTCAATGACTAATGTTTATAGCCTTGTGAGACACAGTCAGATAACCCCTTTACTATCATTGTGGGCCCAGTGTAGTGGTTCGGTCACTTTTAGGAAGTACCCAGGAATGGAATTGCTGGATCATAAGGTAGGTGATCCAGGCATCGTGAAACCAGAATCATGAGAACAGATTATATCAAGAAGGACACATTTGGCTGCGAGATAGAAAACATTAAACAGAAAATGGGAAATGTGTTGGCTCACTGAAAAAGAGAAGAGAGAAGCTTCAGGTGTGGCTTGATCTAGGGATTGCAGTAGTTCACCCCCTTTTGCCACTGAGCTGATTCAGACTGGGACCTGGTCTCTCCCTGGTCTTGGCTCTTCCACAAGGTTTTGTCTTTATTCTCTACCCCCACAGAGAGAATTGCCCCAGTGGAATAAAGAATCTTGCCCCATCGTTTCAGACAGAAGTATCACGTCTCATTATCATGGGCTGCATTGGGTCACATGCCCCGTGTTGGACCTGGGAAAGGAGCTAACCCCATCTGAAACATGGAGGGAGAAAGGAAATTCTCCGAGGAACACTGGGGTGCAGTTATCAGAGGAGGAAGGAAGCTGAGTGATTAAATAACCACATGCATTTGCTGTGACTCAGATAGGGACCCGCTGGTCTCTGGGGACACTGTAACTCATTATTTTTTAACGAGGACCCTAATACCCCTTCACTGGAATCTGTCTCAGTGTCTCAAATCCTGAGTGAATCCTTCAGGCTTTGGGGTGCTGGCTGGAAGCCTGGCCTTCCTGCCAGAGCAGCTCGGTGTAGCTGCATGGACCACGGCACAGCTGGCGAAGGAGTCTAATCCCAGCAGCCTCGTTCCCACAGGCACTGCAGAGAAAACAGGAGCAAATAAATTGCTGGCCTATGTTAAATTTAGATTGATTCTGTCGGAGCTAATTGTAATCTTTATTTGGTCCCAAGTGAGGCATTCTTATCGTTCTTATTATAGCTGGGAAAATTAATTTTTATTCCACCATAAAGGTGGCTGTAATAATCTGGGTTCAGGGAGGGGATTATTTTAATAAGATTTGCCAGGCGCCTTTGAAACAGTCAGCTTTTATGAGTGTGGTGGAACTGGCCCATGGTGATGGAGAGGATGCTAGAGGGGGTTCCAGGGTGCTCGTTCATGCTGCAGAGTTCAGGTGTGTTTTCATTCCCGTATCTGAGAACAGAGGAGGCTCCGGGGGAGGGGGCTGGTGGCTGGGTGGGGGGAGTCGGAGATTTCAGTGGAAGCCCAGGGGCACTTAAATGGATCTTTGGTCTGTTCATGCAGTACTGTGGAGTGTGTGTGGAGGGCGGCACATGGACATGGCCTCAAGGTTATGGATGTGAGGGCTTGCTGATTTGGGAAGCACTGAAAAAAAAAAACAAACCAGTTGCTGTCAAGTTGACTTCAACTCATAGTGAGTGACCACATGTGTGTCAGAGTAAAGCTGGCCTCCGATGACTTTTGTGGCTGGTTTTCCGGCAGCAGATCATGCTGGTTGGATAAGAACTGCCAGTCGTTAGGTGGTGGTGGTTGTTAGGTGTTGTTAAGTTAGTTACAACTCACGGCAACCCCATGGACAACAGACCAGTACACTACTCTGTCCTGCTCCATCCCCACGATTGTTGTTACACGCATTTGAGCTCATCGTTGCAGCCTCTGTGTCAGTTCATCTCTCTGACGGTCTTCTCTTTGTTGCTGACCTTCTGCTTTACCAAGCATGGTGTTCTCCCGGGACTGGTCTTTCCTGATACCAAAGTATATGAGACATAATCTCACCATTCTTGTTTCTAAGGAGCATTATAACTAGATTCTTCTAAAACACAGTTGTTTGTTCCCCTGATAGTCTATGGTATATTGAATATTCTTTGCCAACACCGTAATTCAAAAGCATCAATTCTTTTTTGGTCTTTCTTATTCATTGTCTAGCTTTTGCATCCATATGAGGTGACTGAAAATACCATAGCTTGGGTCAGGTGCAACCAGCTCTTCTAAGTGACATCTTTGCCTTTTAACACTTTAAAGAGGTCTTTTGCCGTAAAAGAAACCAAAACCAAGACCAAAACGAACAGACCAAAACCTTGTGCTGTTAAGCTGATTCTGATTCACAGTGACCCTGTAGGTCAGGCTAGAACTTCCCCATAGGGTTTCTAAGGCTGCAGACGTTTGCAGAAGCAGACTGCCACGTCTGTCACTCATGGAGCAGCTGGTGGTTTTGAACTGCTAACCTGGTTAGCAGCCTTATGCTTTAACCAGTGAGCCACCAGGGCTCCTCTGTAGGTCAGTGGTCAAGCCCAAACTGTTTGTGCATCCAGCCTACCCTTTTGGTCACCAGCCGAGCTCAGCCATTGTGGCACCGCCCAGGGACGCACATCCTCTGTTCAGGGAGTCCTTGTCCCAGGTGTGTCCTTTCTTACCTGCTGTTCTCATTCCCAGAAGGCTCCTGGTAAGTTGGTAGCAGACTCACTTGGTGACAGAACCTGACCTGAACTCATGGCAGGCTGTTTATAGTTTTTATTTCTTCTTTTTGGGATGGGTGGTCATGTCTCTGACGGCAGAACTACTGATGTGTTTGATTCCCGGGTGCTGCTCCCAGCCACACTGAAGGTGTTACCATGACTCAGCATGTGACTTTCTAAAGCAGAAAAACTGGGAATCAAGAGTTTTGGAAATGGGATCCACTAAAACTCACTGACGTCAAGTCAATTCTGACTCATAGCAACCCTCTAAGACAGGAGTAGAACTGCCCCATATGGTGCCCCTGGAGCACCTGGTGGATTTGAACTCCCAGTCTTCTGGTTCACCCCCAGTGCTTAACTGCTGCGACACCAGGGCCCCTTATACGTGGAATGTGGACCAAGTGTTGGCAGCTGTTCTGGTTCTGGAGAGAAACAACCCAAAAGTCCTGATTCTTACGTGAAATCATAGTTACTAATTTGAACTTTTAAATGAAATGCAATGTTTTGTAGACAGAGGAGATGATCAGTGTTATTTATTAGAAAAAATACAACTTTAAACTGTGATGAGATTCCACTGTATGACCAACAGACCAGCTGCCATGAGTTGTTGCTGACTCATGGAAACCTCCTGTGTATCAGAGAACTTATGCTGATTTTTTCAGAAGTGGACTGCCAGGACTTTCTTCTGAGGCCCCCCCGGGTGGGCCAGAACTGCTACCTTTTGGTTAAAAACCCAGTTCTTAAACATCTGTGCCACTTAGGGACTCTGTACAGCCAACAGGATGGTTAAAGTAAAAAAGACCGACAGTTTCAAGTGTTGACAAGGATGTGGAGAAACTGGAATGCATATACATTGCCCATGGAGTCTGTCTTAGTTTCCTAGTGCTGCTGAAACAGATGTGAGGACTGAGAATTAAGCTCCCGAACGCATCCTAGAAAAAGTGCTACATGCCTCATTGCTGAATATCACTAGTCATCTTGGAAGTACTCCCCTTGGGAAGCTATGCAACAATGCCGGCACCTAGTCCACCCTTCAAAGCAATTTTGGAACTCTTGTTCTAGAATGGCGATCAGAGCTTGTCATCATATTACCTTGATGTCCTGAGTGTCATCCAAATGTCTTTCTTTCAATATTTCCTTTATGTTTGGGCAAAGAAAAAGTTACTAGGGGGCCAGATCGGGTGAATATGGAGGGTTTTCCAATACAGTTATTTGTTTACTGGCCCCAAACTCTCTCACAGACAACTATCAATTCTGTGAACTTGACACCATGCCACAGTGCTCAACGGCCATTCTAGAAAGACTTCCAAAATTGCTGTGAAGGGTGGACTAGGTGCTGGAATTGTTGCATAGCTTCCCAAGGGAGTACTTTGAAGGTGACTGTAGTGATATTCAGCAATGAGGTATGTGCTACTTAGAACAATTAAGTTTACAAACTTAATTGCCAGACCTCATATACCTTATAGTGGGTGGCTGTAGGGAACAGACGTTTACCCTGTCACTGTTTTGGAGGCTGAAGTTCCCATTAGGGTCTCAGTCCTGTCAGTTCCTGCCTGTGGCCAACAGCTGATCCTCATTTGGCTTCTGTCCTCTATGTGTATGTCTATGTCCATTCTGCTCTTTTTATAACTCTGAAGAAATTGGGTATAGGACCTACCCTACACTTGCATGACCTTAACTGACTTTTCACATCATGTTAGGTTGTACTTTGGAACATGATTACATTACGTTACATCCACAGGTATAGGGGTTAGGATTCCATTACATATTTTGAGGGGACACTCAACCCCTAACAGAATGCATAATGATACAGTTGCTTTGGAAGAGTATTGGGCAGTTTTCCTAAATGTTAAATATAACCCCAAACCAGACCCATTGCTATCAAGTTTATTCCAACCCATAGTGACACTGTATCAACCCTACACTTACCCTATGACCCAGCAATTCCGCTCTTAGATACTTACCTAAAAGAAATGAAAACGTGTTTACACAGAGATTTGTTTGTAGATGTTCATACTGGCTTGACTCATAATTGATCCAAACTGAAAACAACCGAAATGTCCATCACCTGGTGACTGTATAAACATGTTGTGCCACATCTGTGTTAGGGGACACCCCTCAGAAGCTCAGAGGAACAGGCTACTGACACAGGAAACCACAGGAGGGACTCAAGTCACTTGCTGAGTGAGAAGCTGGGCACAGAGTCAACATATCGTGTGACTGCATACTTGCCTTCATTTCTAGAAAAGGCAAAAGTGTAGAGGCGGGAAGCAGATCAACAGTCGCCTGGGCTGTGGGTGGGAACCAGGATGAGCTGGGAGTCGGTGCAGGGACCTTTTCTAGATGATGAGAGTGTTCTGAAACTAGGTGATGGGGACGGCCACACAGCGTGTCACACTGTGACTAAGCTCATTGAGCCAAGCACTTAAAATGGTGCATTTTACGGTAGAGAAAGGATACCTCAGTAAAGCTGTTAAGATATTTGCAGAGTATGTTCGCAGGTTCAAATTTCAGAAGGTAGCAGAGTCATTATAATGGAAAAGCTTCTTCCTGTCCGATCCCTCCGCAAGCTGCCTGCCTTTTGCACAGACAGCCAATAATAGGAGCTTCTGTCCTATGCGTTCAGAGGTGTTCCATGCCCAGAAAACCACACAGATGTATTATTTCTGTGCACGAAATACAAATCAATAAATATATACATGGCACGCTGTAAATAGTTTGCTTTTCCCTCACAAATAGTAACACACTATAAATACTGTTCTGCACCTTGTTTCCCCCTCCCAGGTCCTCCCCACTTAACACACAACATGTCTTGGAAATCTTCTTTTAACATAAAGAGCTTCATATTTTTTTTTTTTTTTTTTAAGTACACTTTGATTTTTAGAGCCATTTGAGGTTTACAGAAAAACGGCACGGAAGGTACAGAGAGTTCCGTATCCCCCCTCCCTCCCACAGTTCTTCTATTATTAACATCTTGCATTAGTATGGGATGTTGGCTACAACTGGAGAACCAACGCTGGTATTAACTGTTATTAACCGAAGTTCCTCACTTACACAGGGGTTGGCTCTTTGTGTTGGAGGGTCCTGCGGACGTGGACAAAGGCATAACGTCATGTGTCCACCATGAAGTAGGCAGCCGAATGGTTTCACCTGCCTCACCCCCAAAAAGTGTCCTGTGCCCTGGGTGGCCATCCCCGCTCCCCTTGCAGGATCCCCTGGCAACCTCTGCCTCCATAGTTTTGCCCTTTCTGGAGTGTCATATAGTTGAAGTCATACAGTGTGTAACCTTTTCAGACTGTCTTCTACCAGGTAGTTCTATGCATTTAAGATTCCACCATGCCTTTTGGAAACTTGTAGCTCATTTCTGTTTATCACTGAGCAATGCTCCATTTTTGTATGGATGTCCCACAGTTTATCCACCTGTGCAAGGACACCTTGGCCCTTTTCAGTAGCTCAGCATCGTAGGCGTTTCACGGCCCATCACATGGACTTAGCTTACGTCACTTGCATAGCTGTTGCCCTGGTGACAGACACTTGCTTGGGTCCAGTCTTTGGCCACATACAACAGGTTAAGCCAGCAGTTCAACCTCACGGTGCCTCTCAGCTCCTTCGTCTCTGAATGGAGCCTATGGTAGAGCTCTCCCAGGTAGCTGCTGTGTGGACCAGTCAGGTGATGTACGTGAAGCACTTGGAAAAGTGCTTAGAACAGAGTTAACTCTATGTTAGTGTTGTCCTTGGTGTTGTTATTTGCCAGTGAGTCACAGCTGACTCACGGTGACATTATATGTGACAGAAGGGAGCACCCCCCAGCCCTGAGCCACCGTCACCTTCCAGACCTGTATCAGACTGTATTAAGGTTTTCCTTGGCTGCTGTTCAGCGGTAGTTTGCCAGGCTTTTCTTCCTACCCTGTCTTAGTCTGGCAGCTCTGTTGATGTCTGTCCACCGTGGATGATCTTATACCGGTGGCCTAAGCGTGCAGTATCCCAGCAACACGCAAGACACCACGTCAGCACAAACGGATGGGTGGAGGGTCTGAGCGGTAACTGGCAGTACCATAAACACTTCCAAGAAGAGCCGTGTGCGTGTTGTTTCACATGTGTGCAGGCACCTGAGTAGGGTGAGGGCTGGGAAGTCAAGTGGTCAGTCACAGGGCAGCTGCCAGTTTGACTTTAAGGGTGCGTTTTACCAAACTACGTATTTCACCCTCCTGCAATGAGAGAGGCTGTTTCCATCACCTCACTAACTTGGTTTAAGATCAGACTTTTGCATCTTTTTCAACCTGAGGTGTAAGGCTGTGATTTCCTAGTTTTGAAGGAAGAAAAACGAAAGAAAAACTGCAACTTCAGTGTGGGCTGAACAAAGCTGTTTTGGGCCGTTTACTGCTCTGGGCCGTTGGTGGAGACTTGTCTGTTGGAAACTTGAAACAGAGAAAACCGCAGGGTTCAGGTCCTTAGAAATCCTTGCTCTGGGGGAGCGGGCGTTGTAGCTGGAGGCACCGAGTCCCTCACATGGGCGCTTTTTTCAAAATGAATACGTAATGCCAACGATTTCTCAGCCCACATCTGCCAGTTGCTTACAGTTTTCATGTCCTGGAAGCACATGGATAAGGTAGAAACTCAAACGCATGAAGCCCACGGAGAAGCATGACATCCAAGCGACGAGAAGCCTTTGAGCTTTGACGTGTCTGAGAAGCGCCACAGGCCGTACAGCTCTGTGGGATCAGACCCCGTCCCCAGCAAGGCGGCAGAAGGACGGGTAAACACCTCCCCAGCGGCAGGTGGTGGGTCAGTGCGAGAGCCCTCACTTGTCATGCAAGAGACCCGAGTTCAAGTGTGGGCCAGCGCACCGTGTGCACACTTGTCTGTCACTGGAGGCTTGTGTGTTACCCTGATGCTGAATGTGTATCAGGTGGCGTTTTCAGACTAAGACAAACTAGGAAGAAAGGGCTGGTGATTGACTTTGGAAAAAACAGCCAGTGAGAGCCCCATGGATCACAGATTGCCATCCTGTTGTGCAGAGGGTCACCTTGAGTTGGGGACAACTTGACAAAAGCCAGCAAGAGCCACAGCCACAAAACGTGGGGAGAGTTTCCCCTATGGACAGTCTTGTTTGGGGTCTGTTTTCCCCTATGGACATTCTTGTTGGGGGTCTGTTTGGAAGAAGTGGCAATACTGGAGGAATGATTAGAAATTAATCTGTTTGTCAATATATTTATTCATCAGGCATACAAAGAATTATTACTTGAATGTATGGATGGTGGCATTTCAAAGTTATTGACCAGAGATTTGACATTTTTGCAAAATTTGAGAAAAAGGGTGTGAAAATGATGGCTCGGCATCTGACCTTGCCTAGCAACAGGAGGCGGAGGAGGGATAAACAAGGTCAGTGTCAGCCCAAGGCTGGCTCCTGTGAGGTGAAGGTCAAACATGCCTCCAGCACCAACCTTTTTTATCTGTCCTGACACAGGCTCTCCCTCCCACAACTCTGTCTGATTCTCCACTGAGTTCAATAATGTAATGGTGACACAGAGTGCACAGTTTTGGGCTTCATTAGGAAAGTTACGGGTTATCATTAAGGACTAGGAGTGGTCAGGATACAGTTTGTCAATCAGGACAACTTCTTTTCAGCTGTGCCCAGAGGCAGGCCTCCTCCTACCCCTTCTGGCCCTCAGCCTCTGGCTCTCAGTGCTGCTGGACCTCATCCCTGCTGGGGCAAGTGTTACAAAGCTCTTTAGCTCCACCAAGCCCGTGGAGGCACAGTGCTCTGCTAGCACGCCTTCTGTGCTGAAGCACTCCTCTCTCTGGGCTCTGTGGGTCGGCACCCCTTGCTCCACAGGCTGGGAAACCCACTGTACTGTCTCATGTCAGTCATCTGGTTCTGCTGCCACTGTTTCTCTGCCATTGCTTCTCACCATTTTGTGGCATCTCTAGCGTTACAGCTCTCTGCCTCTTGGGTCTAGAACATTCTCAGTGCGGGGACCCCAGGTCCAAATGATGTGCTTCACTCGTGCCTGCTCTTTCTTGATGGTAGTAAGGCCAGCTCCCCACCGGCTGTGGGATTGGCTGTCTTCTTAAGCCCAGTGGGATGGCAAAACTGAACAGTCCCCTACAGGGGTTCCATACATCTTATTTTTACAGTCCCCCATAAGGATAAGGACCCCCTGCATCTTATTTGCATTACAGGAAGCTGTCCAATCCCCTTGGTGGGACACAGCACCTTATTTGCATAGCAGTACCCAGTCATTTGTTGATGTCACAAAGGCTACATGGCCAGGAGGGGCATATTAAGTAATTGACTACACTGCATAGAGCCTCTGCTACCAGACCTGAAGCTGGGTCATTTTCTTTTTTTCATCCCAATTTAGATGAAAGCTGGACCATTTTTATGATGAAACAGTGTCTTGGCCTTGGCCTTCTTCTTTTTGCCACTCTCTGGCTCACCTGCACTGTCTTCTGGTAGGGGTTTCTCTTCTCTGTACACAAATCATGGAACCTAAGAGGATGCCATAACATCTTTTTCCATGTGTCTTGTATGTGGGTTGTGTGGCTGCAAGAATTTCTCATATTAAAGGTACTGGCATAAACCTTGGTGGCATAATAGTTAAATGCTATGGCTGCTAACCAAAAGGTTAGCAGTTCAGATCTGTGAGATGCTCCTTGGAACCCTATGAGGCAATTCTACTCTGTCCTGAAAAGTCACTGTGAGTTGGCATTGACTCGACTATGATAGGTTTGTTTTGGGGATTAGACTTTACTCAGGGGCAACTCAGACACTATCTCCAAGGACCTGGTTTCTCTAACCTCCTGTTTTGGCTTCCTTTGTGTTGGCTTCGACTTGCTCATTGAAGTCCACCCAGTCCCCCCTGTAGCTCTTGGCTCCCACCTCATTGTAGTGACCTCTTTCCACAGTGCCAGGATCTCTTCTTTACATACCACGCTGTTGGTGGGAAGAGGAAAGGTCCCTTCTTGGAGCCCTGAACAAGTCCAAAGAGCCTGTTTCTCTATCAGTGCCCTGAATGGAGTCACGTGTCCATCTGTGACCAACCCCCCCGAGGTTTTCTACAAAGGGTGAGAAGAGAAACGGATATTAGGGGGTGCACATCACCAGTGCCCAGTGATAAGTGAGATTCCAGCAGAAGACCCCGAGTGGTGCACAGGCTTAAGTGCTTGGCTGTTAGCTGAAAGGCTGGAAGTTTGGGTCCACCCAGAGGTGTCTTTAGAAGAAAGGTCTGGTGGCCCACATCTGAAAAGTCATAGCCGTTGAAAGCTCTGTAGAGCACAAGGGTTCGCCATGAGTTGGAATCGGCTTGACAGCAACTGGCTTTAAGATTTGAGCAGGTGGCCTGTCACTGTGCCTTCGAACTTCAAAGTGTCAACGTGTGATCTGTTTACTGCTGTTCAGGAGAGTGCTGGGAGGAACAGTGACAGATCTGGGGTTCCACAGCCTTGACGTCAGCTTCTGCTGAAAAAGCCAACTGCCCTCTTCATTGACCTGTTTTCAGTAAAGGTGGTATGAGCTCTAGGTGGAGCACATGCTAATATTCTGTTGTCATAGCAACCCTGAAAGCAGAGAGTGCCTGGAAGATGTTTACCTGCCTTTTAGTGACAATGCAAAGGCATTCGACTGTGTGGATCATGGCAAGTTACGGATCACGTGATGAAGAATGGGAATTCCAGCCCACTTAATTGTGATCAGGAGGAACCTGTATGTAGACCAAGAGACTGCTCAAACAGAACGAGGAGATGCTGTTGAGGTAATCCATACTGAAGCTGGACTTTAGGATTGCTATGAGTTGGAACTGACTCAGTGGTGATAGGTTTTTGGACTGTCTGAAAAAGAACTATGTGAAGAGGAAGACTCATCGACAACCTGAGATACACAGACAGATGACACAGCCTTGCTTAATGGAGAGTGAAAAGGACTTGAAACACTCTGACGAAAATGAAAGTCCACAGCCTTCATTGTGGATTATGCCTCAACACCAAGGAAACAAGTATGGTCGCAACTGGACCAATAAGCAACATCATGATAAACAGAGAAAAGAATGGAAGTTAGCAAGGATTTCATTTCACTTGGATCCGAATTAATATCCCTAGAAGCAGAAGTCAGGAAGTCAAATGATGTATTACAGTGTGCAGATCTGCTACAAATCTTTAAAGTGCTGAAAAGCAAAGGTGTCGTCTTGAGGACTACGATGCGCCTGACCCCAGCCGTGGTGTTTTCATTTGCCTCATATGCATGCAAAAGCTGGACGATGAATAAGGAGGACCCCGAAAGAATTGATGCCTTTGAGTTATGGTGTTGCTGGAGAACACTAAACAGACCACCAACTGCTAGAAGAATGAACAAATCTGTCATAAAGTGAGAATAGTGAGGCATGGGCTCATGTACTTTGGATGTTGAATCAGGGGGGACCAGCCCCCGGAGAAAAGCATCATTCTTGATCAAGTAGAGTGTCAGAGAAAGAGAAGACGACCCTCGGTGAGATGGATTGGCTCAGTGGCTGCGATGATGGACTCAGACATCAGTGAAGGCAAGGATAGTGCAGACCAGGCAGGGTTTCACTGTGTTGTACATAGAGTCACCGTGAGTTGAAACTGACTTGGTGACACCTAACAACAAAGACAGGAACCCACTTGGCGAACCATCAGCTCAGGGCTGTTTGAAGCGGGGAGGAGGTGAAGGAATTAGGAACAGGGGATCGGTCTAAGCCCCAGAAGACAAGGAATATTCAGGAGACATGCCACTCTGTCTCCACCAGGGGGCGTCTGAAGGGATGCCACCATACTCAGGAGTTCCCAGGGGATCAAGTGGTCAGGCTCTCAGCTGCCAACCTGACCCAGTGGAGGTTTGAGTCACCAAGAGACACCTCAGAAGAAGGGCCTGGCCATCTCCTGAAAAATCAGCCATTTAAAACCCTGTGGGGCCCAGTTCTGCCCCGACACAGGGGGGTCACCATGATTCGGAGTCAACTCCATGGAAACTGGATTACGGGAGTCAACAGAAAGGGCTGTGTGTGGCCAGCTCCGCTGTCTTGTCTGCATCCCACTTCTTGCAAGAGATCCCTGTTCTTCACATGTAACTCCCGGGTCCTGCTCATTCCTCTCTGCTCTTCTTGCGCTGCTTGCCACTGCCCCCCAAACCAGAAACCCAGACCCACTGCTATTGAGCTGATTCTGAGTCATAGCAACCCCATAGGACAGAGTAGAACTGCCACATGGGGCTCCCAAGGAGCAGCTGGTGGATTCAAACTGCCGACCTTTTGGTGTGCAGATGAGCCCTTAACCATGGTGCCACCAGGGCTCCCTGAAATTGCTCGCCCAGGTCGAGGCTACGCACAGAGCTGCTTCCCAGGGCATGGCTTTCTTGACTCCTTGGTGGCATCTGGTGGCTCCTGTGTCCTTGGTCCCTGTGCCCTCACACTGCCCCTCTGAGAGTTGTCTGCAGGCTTCTTGTCACCATCAGGGGCCACTCCTCCCAAATCTCCCACTGCTCTGTCCCCAGGGGTCATTTATTTCAGTGGCCACAAAAATCACCTTCTTTCTGACAATACCCACATTTGTGTCCAGCTCAGAGCTCCCAGCTCATGACCTTGCTGAGTGGCGATCCCACAAAAAACAAACAAAAGAAAAACAAAACACCAAATCCACTGCTGTTGAGTCAGTTCTGACTCATGGTGACCTTATAGACAGAGTGGAACTGCCCAGTTGAGTTTTCGAGCAGCGCCTTGTGGATTTGAACTGCTGACTTTCTGGTTAGCAGCCATAACACTTAATCACTACACCAGATTCGACAGGTGTCTCCGAATCAGTGTGCTCCGTGCAGAACTTCTCAGCTCCCTCCCGTGCCTGCCTTTGTGACCGGCCCACCCTGTGCCCACACTGGACCCAGAGAAAGCACTGAATTCTTCATTCTGTCAGCACCTGTCCCTTCCCGCCCTGCCTAATCTGTGGCTGTGTCCTGTCCCTCAGCCTTCAGCTCCTCTTCCTCCTGGTGGCTATTTTTGAGTTTGGGTCACTATCACCTCTGTCCATTCCAGTCTCCAGCCTGTTCTCCCTCATCCCAGAGGGACGTCACGCTCAGCTAACTGCAGCGGTGTCTCCCTGACTCACCCCTCCAGTGGTTTCCCATTGCCCCCTGGGTAGAGCTCAAGCCTCGTAAAGTGGCCTCCAGCAGCTGTGTGTGATCTCACTCTTTGCTCCTCCTTTCTCTTCTGGCCCGCGCTGACCTGGCCACATGGAGCCTCATGGCACTTCCCAGAGCTGTGTGTTCCCCGTCACTCATGCTGTTGCCCTCTGCTCGAAACACTCTTTCCTGTCCCTGGGCTTGTGTGAATTCCACTTGTCCTCTGATTTCTCTCCTGGTTTCCTGGGGCTGCCCCAAACCCTTGTTGTAAACGTAGTAGCTTAAACAACAGGATTTACTTCCTGTATCACAGCTCTGGAGGGCAGAGTGCAAATGCAAGGGGTCAGCAGACTTGGTTGCTTGCAGAGACTCTGAAAGAGACTCTAGTCCCATGCCTCTCTGCTGGTAGTTGCCAGCAGTTCTTGCATTCCTTGGCTTGTGGCCCCGTCTCTGCCTCTGTCTACCCGTGGACTTCTCTGTATCTGTGTTGTCTGAATCTCCATCTCCTGTCTCTTACAAAGATACCAGTCACTGGATTTTGGGGTTACCCTTACTCAATGTGACTTCTTGTCAACTTACCACATTTGCAAAGGCCTTATTTCCAAATATGGCCACTTTCTGAGGTTTCTGCCTGATAGGAGTTTTGTGGGGACACTCTTCAGCCCAGGACCCCTGGTGATAGAATGGATAAGAGCTCGGCTGTCAACCAAAAGGTTGATCATTCAAATCCACCAGCTGCTTCTTGGAAACCCAGTGGGGCAGTTCTACTCTGTCCTATAGGGTTACTATCAGTCACAACTGATGGCAGTAGATTTTTCTTTTTCTTTGTTTTGGATCCCCTTGTTCTGATGTTTTTATTGATCCTTAGCTGATCCAGGAAGTCAAGGGTCAGGCTGATTCTCCGACCTAAGTCTCCCTGCTTCGCAGCCCACTCGCTCTCAGCCCCATACTCTCTGGTGCGTAGGACTAAACAAGCCACTGATGCTGTGTCAGGGACAGGGAAGGCTAAGGGACCTTTCGGCCTGGACTGGGAGGAGGTGATGGGCTGCTTATTCCCTGGCTGTATTTCACTAATGCCATCTCAGAGCTGTGACTCTGTCCCCTTGTCACTCTTTGTCACTGATACAGGCTGTGTCCATTCCTGTTAGACTCAGCTGTGTACAGTCTTCTCGCTTGCCCAACCCCATCAGCACCTAGGCTGTCTACACGGGGAGGAGCAGGGGTGGTGTTGATTCTAGGACTGGAGATACTTCCCCCATCGAGTAAATACATCTGAATGGAAAAAAAAAAGAAGAAGAAAAGCTGTTTCCTAAAACTACCGGAATTGCACCGGCAGCAATGTGACAGACACAAGCAAAAAATAAGTCTCTCCATTTGGTGATTTTTTTTTCAGGAAAAAAGCAGAGGACAGGGGAAGAGAAGAGAAAAAGGATTTCAGATAAAGCTGTGCAGTCAGCTGTCCAGGTTGGCAGACAAGTTCTCTGCTAAACACGTTTCTTACAGAAAGCCCAAGTATTTCTTGGGGTCACTGGACGCATGGCGTGTAGGTGGAATTCGTTGTTCTTCTGGAGCAGAGAACCCACCTCACGTGGACCACTTTCCCTCCATGCCCCGGGGGTCTGTGCCTTTCTCGCCCCTGAGTGGGATTTGGGTGGCACAAACCAACAGCAGTCCAATTGACCCCCGCTCACAGTGACCCCATCCGTGTGTCAGAGTAGGACTGGGCCCCGTAGGGATTTCAGTGGCTGACATTTTGGAAGTAGATTGCCAGAACTTTCTCACAAGGCACTTCTGGATGGACTTGAATCAGCAAACCCATGGTTATCAACCGGTGTGTTCACCTCAGCGCCACTCGGGGACTGTGTGGCAGGAATTCACTTTCTCACTTAAGCCAACCCACATTGGGGGTTCTGTCACTGTTTTCAAGTCACTGGTTTAATGGCATTCAGTGGGAAAGCGGCCCTGGGGCCGTGGCTTGAGTCCCCAGATTGCACCAAAGCTGGTTTCACCATCTGGGAGGTGACATAGAGAGGGAACGCCGACTTCACCGCGCTGTGTTGTCACCTCGGCCACTAGGTGGCAGTGTTGCCGCGCACAAGCCCGGCTCCTGCGCGGCCCGGGACCCGGAGATGGGGTCCAAGCGTCGGGTCCCCGACGACTGTGGGGTGCAGACCCATCCGGCGACCCCGGGGCCGACCTTCCCTCCAAGCTCGGCTGTTTTCTGCAGGCTGCATCACCAGGCTGACTTCGGGGACTCAGAATAAGCTCTCGGCTGAGGGTGGAGAGTGAGCGGCTGCGGGGTCCTGCCCTTCTCCAAGATCCATCAGAGCTGCTGTTGAGAATGGATCTTCTACATGGTAGGGGGTCCCTGGCTCAGCCCCTGGGGCCAGTCCTGCGAGGAAGGCTATCTCACCTTCCCTGAGTTCTTCTTGAGCTTTATAAGGCACTCCCAGCTCGTATAAGCAGACAAAAGCATTGACTGAGACTTTGTTTTGGGGGAACAGGTTGTTGGGGGTTGCAGAGAAAGAAGCTGTTAGAGTCTGATTTCAGCAGCCTTCCAACCCAACAGGAGACAAAGAGTGTAAGTATTAGTGTACAGGAGCCAGCAAAAAAATAATTAAATTAAAAAACCCGGTTTTAAAACAAAATGTAGCTCACAATCCTGGCTCCGCCCCTTAACCACTGTGTAGCCTTAGGCAAGTTACTCACCATCTCTGTGTCTCCATTTTAAAAATCTCTAAAATATACATGATACTATAGAATTGTCCCTTTAGTTGGTATGAGTCAGAATTGACTCGATG
Organism: Heterohyrax brucei; assembly: GCA_028571685.1. Lineage (NCBI taxonomy): Eukaryota > Metazoa > Chordata > Mammalia > Hyracoidea > Procaviidae > Heterohyrax > Heterohyrax brucei. The sequence continues at coordinate 5,214,027 of CM053160.1, read as the reverse complement.
GCAGTGGGTTTATATAGAATTATTCTTGAGCTAATTCTGTGATATTAATAATATGACGACGTGTTAATGATACGTTTCTTACAGAATTGGGTGAGCAATAAGTCAGCTGATGCGTGGACAGCAGTTAGAACAGCGAGGGCATCCTCTTACTAGCACCCTGTTTCTATTGAGGGCTCCCCCACTGGACACTACTGATGATAAACTTGTGGTCGTTCTGAACCAGTACTGAACTCCTTTGTCTCTAATCTGCACTGTCGAGTCGATTCTGACTCATAGCGACCCTGTAGGTCAGAGTGCAACAGTCCCACAGAGTTTCCAAGGAGCACCTGGATTTGAACTGCCGACCTTTTGGTTAGCAGACATACCACTTAAGCGCCACGCTATCAGTGTTCCCTCTTTCTCTGTAAGTTGGCAGTTTTTTTCACTTACACTGGGCAAGTTAACAAATGCATCTTTAACTTCTTTTTGTTGTTCATCAGTTTTTTTCCCCCTTGTCTTTCCCATTCCATTTTGAGTACCCCAGAGTCAGACCCAGGTCTCCACTTTTCCCCCTTCTTCCCGGCTCTGTACTTCCTGCATCATAGGGGATGGGGTAGAATTGTTCTGAGACAGAAATTCAGGCAGAAAACAGGCCTGGGTTTGTTTCTCCCGCTGTCAGTGAAAAGAGTTTTCAAGCAACAGAAGGGTCAGCAGGATTGTGAGAGGGCTGTTAAGAGCCGTTACAAACAGCCCTAAAGATCACAAACAGCCCTAAAGATCAATTAAAGCAGCTTCTCTAGGGCAATGGGAAAGGCTCCCTTTCTTTTCCTCTAGTTACTTCTTTCAAGTGCTAACAAGCAAAGATGTCACTGTAAGACCTAAGATGGGCCTGACTCAAGCCATGCTGTGTTCAGTCGCAGCACATGCAAGCAAAAGCCCAATAATGAGTGAGGAAAACGGAGAACAGAATTGACGCCTTTGAATTATGATGTTGGTAAAGAATATTGAGTATAATGTGGGCTGCTGGAAGAATCAACAGATCTGTCTTGGAAGAAGTACAAGCAGGATGCTCCTTGGAAGCCAGGATGGCAAGACTTCATGCCATGTACTCCGGACGTGTTGTCAGGAGGGATCAGTCCCCGAAGAAGGATGTCATGGTTAGTAGAGTGGAGGGCTCATCAGAAAAGAGGAAGACCCTCAGGGAGGGGGACGGACCTAGTGGCTGCAATGGTGGGCTCTCGTGTGCTGAGCCGGTACTGCGAGGGTGCTCCAGGAGCAGGCAGTGTTTTGCCCCGTTATACACTGGGCACTGTGAGTCAGACCAGACTTGACAGCACCTAACAGCATGGTATTTATTTCATAAGGAGGCCCAGTGGCTCAATAGTTAAGTACTCAGCTGCTGTCCAAAAAAGGGATGTTGAGGTCTACCAGCCGGTCCACAGAAGAAAAGGCCTGGCCCTCCGCTCCTGTAAATATTACAGCTAGAAGACCCTGAGGGGGCAATTCTGCTGTGTCCTAAAGGGTTGTCATGAGTCCGAATCAACCCCACACCACGCCACACCACCACAACAGTTACTTCATGGGCTTGAAAACAGTGAACTGCGTCAGAAATTACGACAGAGAACAAAAGCTATCTCCCGCGTGGTTTGGGATTCCGCAAGCTAATTAACCCAAGTTCATAGTGTTTTTTCCCCTGGGTGGTGCTGGCCCTAAGTACTCTGTAACAAGCGGAACGTGTGACAGTCCCTACACACCCAGAGGCCCTTGGAAGAGAGTGCTGGTGACCCGCTTCTGAAAGGCCATGGCTGTGAAGACCCTGCGTAGCATTGTTCTACTCTGCCTGCGTGGGGTCACCACAAGCTGGCATCCACTCGGCAGCAACCAACAGCAACAACAATGGTGTTCTGTTGTCCATAAGGCATTCCAGTTTCCTGGAGCTGCACGACAAATTATCACAAACGCATTGTCTTAAAACAACAGAAATCTGTTCCCTTACAGCGTGGGGGCCACGTGTCTGCAAGTCGGCAGCTGCTGGCAGTGCTGTGCTGTCTCTGAAGGTTCTAGGGAGGAGCCTTCCTTGCCTCTTCCAGCTTCTGGCGGCTGCTGGCATTCCTTGGCTGGTGGTTGCATCGCTCCAGCTTGGCTTTATTGCCTCGTGCGTGGCCTTTCCCTGAGCCTCTCTCTGCCTCACATTTCCCCTGCTTTCTCTTACGAGAGCAACAAATCCAGGGTGTGCACATCACGAGATCTTTAGTTACGTCTTTGGTGACTTTTTCTCAAAACAGGGTCACACTTATAGGTACCTGGGCTGTGGCTTGGAAACCTTGGTGGCTTAGTGGTTAAGTGCTATGGTTGCTAACCTAAAGATTGGCAGTTCAAATCTGCCAGGTACTACTTGGGAATACTGTGGAGCTGTTCTGTTCTGGTCTGTAGGGTCACTATGAGTCGGGATTGACTTGAGAGCAGTGGGTTTGGTTTTATTCTTGGTGCTAGGACTTAGAAATGTCTCTCTGGGGCCGTAAACTCCTGGGGTTTGTCCCCCACCTCCCTGCTCTGGGGGCCTCTGCTTTGGACTGCTTCTCAGGCCATGGGGCAGAAGAGCTGGGGAGAGGGCGTGGCTGGTGAGCAGGCTGGAGTGGGGAACAGGGAGTGAGGGGGACTGTGACAGATGTAGAACACGGGCGCCATCCAACGACTGCAGTAACGATGCTGGAAAGGTGGCTGGCTGGGAAGGAGAACGTGCCTGGCCTAGTCAAAGGTTTTCAGTTGTAAAGAAAATCCGGGAATCTGAACTTCTACGGGATTGATTTAATATTTATAAAATTACTAAGTGAAAGAAAATCTGTCTGTGCCCCAGATAGGAAGCCCCAGGAAGCTTTTAACCTCTGGCTGCAGCGAGGGGTGGGAGGTAGAAGTGGCAGCATGCCTGTCCTTCTGGGGGTTCACTTGTGTGCCCTTAGAACTGACTGCATGATTCATGGTGCCCGGTGCGAAGGAGGACCCAGGGTGTTTGTTCAGAGAGCAGGAGGGAAGGCTGTGGAGCGTGCGGAATCCAGCTGTCTCCTTCCTGCTCTGCCTCACTTGCCACGATGTTTCTGTTTGCTGTTTAACGCCGCTCTAACAGAGAGAGCATCCAGGCTTCCGTCAGCAGCAGGAGTTTACCTTTCCTTTTTTGTGGTGGTGGTGCTGGCGGCGGCGGCGGGGGGGCACTGCCGTTTCTAAATACCACTGTGAGAGCATTTCATTCACAAGGAGAATTGCCGAGATCCCACACTTGGTGTTTTCCAGCTGCCACCTGCATAGGTGTTTCACTCTGACCAGGACAGGGAAACGCCCCCTAGAAGTTGCTTAGCTCTAATTCCACTTCTTGTTGGATGCACGTTTCACGAGGATTCTTCACCTCTGGTTACTGGTGACATGTTACTGGGAGGGACTGGTGTCCAGAGAAGGACATCATGCTTGGTGGAGCAGAGGGGCAGAGAAAGAGGGCAAGACCCTCAATGAGAGGGACTGACACGGTGGCAGCAGCAGTGGGCACAACACAACAACCACTGGGAGGATGTCGCAGGGCTGGGAAGTGTTTCCGGAGCCTGACACCCACCACAGCAACCAGAAGCCCTGGTGGTGCAGTGGTCAGGCACTGGGCTGTTACATTGAGAGGCTAGCAGTTCAAATCCACCGCCCACTCCTTGGAAACCCTACGAGGCCATTTTACGCTGTCCTGTAGGGGTGCTGTGAGTTGGAATCAACTCAACGACAATGGGTTTGGTTTCTTTAGCATTTTTAAAGAAGAATGAACTAGGCCTGGTGGTGCAGTGGTCAGGCACAGGCTGCTGACTGAGAGGCCAGCAGTTTGAACCTACTCATTGGCTCTGAAGGAGAAAGGGACCTGGCAGTACGGATTACAGCCCAGCAAAGCCCATGGGGCAGGTCTGCTGTGTCCAGTCGGGTCACTGGGCGTTGGAGTTGACTTGAAGGCCAACATCAACAACAGAGGACTGATGGCAAAAAGACTGTGACTTGTGCCATCTTTCGCTGTCCTCTGTGCTGTCCTTGTCAGTGTTCTTCGTTGGCTGGCAGAGGGAGGAGAGGCCATGGGAGGGTTCCCTGGCCAGCCACATGTCTGAGAACGTCGCTGCTTTGTCTCTGCATGTGGAGCAAGCTCTGGGTTGGGCAGCAAGCATGGTCCCTTATAGCTGAGTGCCTGTCTGGATGCCCTCAGCTGTCCTCACCTGCACTCATGGCGAGTCTCACCAAGCTCCCCTGCCCCATGGGGCCCCCGGAATTCACAGCATGATATGAGAATGAGGTGACCAGGCCTGGCATACGTACACTGCGTGAGTCTGCTCTGCTCACGTGCACACTGCACTGCTTTGGACTCGACTTACAGAACATGAGGTCAAAGACAAGACGAGCATCAGAGGTGAAGACGGTGATTCGACTGGTATCACTAGGTGGACTCACGGTGGTCCCACGTGTGTCAGGAGAGAACTGTGCTCCACGGGGTTTTCAGTGGTTGATTTCTCGGCAGCAGATTGCCAGGCCTTTCTTCCTAGATGCCTGCACGTGGATTTGAACCACCACCTTTCGGTTAGCAGCCGGGAGTGTTAGCTGTTTGCACCCTGCAGGAACTACAGAGGTGGTGACGTTGTTACTAGGTGCCGTGGAGTCGTTTTCACCTCCCAGTAACCCCATGTCACAGAGGAGAACGTCCCAGTAGGGCTTTCTGGCCGGGACTCTTGACAGAAGTAGATCACCAGGTCTTTGTCCTGCAGAGCTGCTGGGAGGCCTTGAACCGCTGACCTTTCGGTTCGAAGGCCAGGGTTAACTGTTGGTGCTGCTAGGCTCCTCAGAGATAGTGGTGGCAGAGCACTGAAGCCGGCATAGGGGCCCGGTGTGGCTGCATTGACGGCACGTGCTTGTAGCCACCCTTGGCACACGGCTGTTGTCACTGCCTCTCCTTCGTCACTGTCCACTGGGATTACTTAAAAAAGTTGATATTGTGAAGTATACACGTCAGTCCTTCAGTGGGTGTTGCTCTAACTTGGACACTGGGTTCAGATTCTCCAACTTGTGATTCGAATGTAGCACACCAAACTCCCAAAGTAACATATTTCTGCAGAGTCATGGCAGAAATACCTGGTTTGTGAGCCCAGGTGTACTCCTGATGTTCCTTTTTCTCACCAGCCAGTGTCCAGAGTTGTCCTGGCAGTGAAGAAGCCCCCCTTGACTTGCTGTGAATTGTTTTGGTTGGTAACAGAGTAGATTTGTGTGTGTTTACCCCTATTCAGCACCTTTTTGCTTTTCCTGTCAAAATGGTACCCCGATGATGCCTTGGGGGAACCCCCTTCTATGCTTCCACGAAAGCTGGCTCTGTCTCCGTTTCCAGGCTCCTGGGGCAGCGTGTGATCCAGGCTAAGCCAATCAGTAAAGGCACCCCACACCCACAGTGATTGATGCAGGCACCAGTACGTGACTGTCCCCAGAGCCAGTGAGAGTCACTGAGATTTCTGACTTCTGGAAACTTCTAGGAAGGAAACCAGCAATAGTTTTTGTTAGATCTGAAGGAAGGAAAGGAGGAAGTTTTCAGGTGCTGGTTTCTTTGTGGTATGAAAATTGAGAATGAAGCCAGCCCCCTGGAAGCTAGCTGAGTGATGGATGAAATGTCCTCTTAAAAAAAAAAAAAAGTCGTTTTGAAACCAGGGTTCAGTGATGTCTCATTTTTGGATGTTTAGTATCATGAGTAACCACCACCACTCTCCTCTCAGAGTACAGAACAGTCCCAGTATTCCTGTCCCCAAGTCCCTTTGCTCTGACTTAATACTCAAAGCCCCTCAAGCTCCTGGCAGCTGCTCTCCTGTACTCCGTCTTTTTAGCTTTGTTTTTTCGTGAATGCCACAGAAATGGAATGGTACAGTGTGTAGTCTTTGGAGTTGGCTTCTTTTGCTGAGCGTGATGTGTTTGAGATTTATGCATGTTGTTGTTGTATATCGATCGTATGTCTGTCACCGGTTAAGGGACATGTGTGAAAATGCGTCTTGATGACGTTGTTTGAGTATTGAATCCAGCCATACCTGAAGCCTGCCTACCGCCAGGCTTTCTAGCTGTGACTGCTGTTGAACTCTGTCTTGGTTTAGGCTCATGTGGTTTGGGTTTTCCCTGAGGTGAGAGAATCATTACTGATCTAAGTCATGATGGGATGAAAGGAGGAAACCCTGGTGGTGCAGTGGTTAAGTGCTCCATCTGCTAACCGAAAAGTCGCCAGTTTGGATCTACCAGGCGCTCCTTGGACCCTCTGCGGAGGCAGTTCTACTGTCATGTAGGTTCACTGTAGTTTGGAATTGACTCGATGGCAGTGGGCTTGGTTTGGGGTCTTTTTTTGGATGAAAGGAAGAAAGAATGGCGGTTGATATCAGTAATGACTGGACAGAGGGAACACCTGAGAGAGTGAGTGAGAAGTCCAAGGCAGATGAACTCCATGCATGATGCTTCTGTAAACGCAGATGTGCAACGAGAATTCATACTATTGAGTTCCTCATGGTGCATCTCTCATGGGTGGGTAGGAAGTGATACCCTGCTTGGCATAAAGAAAATTGAATCTCAGAGGGATGATGTGACCAGTGTTGGTGCATAAAGTGAGCTGACGGCAGCCCTGGGGCTCCCGGCCAGGTGTCTCCCTGGATCCTGGAAGCCCCAGCTGCCCTCCAACCCCATGGTGACATAGCTGTCAGGATGGCTTAGTGAATTTCTCTCTTGCTTAAACAATCTCCAAGGTGTCCAATTTAGAATAAATATAAATGGAAATAAGAACAAGGTCATCAGAATTTCCTACTGTTTAACAGCTGACAGTGCCTATAGGAGGTCAAAATGACTGTCACTAAGATCTATATAATCCGTTTAAGAATGCTATGCCTACATCTGGTGCCCCACAGGGGTCTCTCACGTTGGCTTAAAGCTCTTCACTTTGGTTTCTCTCTGAGTCTCTTTATCTCCTCCTTGCTAATGAAAGCACAGTTTACATCGAGGGAGAGTGATGCTATTTGTTTCAACTTTTTAGACCAGGCAGGACCACAGCTGTCAAAGTGTAAGCTTAGTCAATGTGGTATTAGTTAGATTTCACTAGCTGCCATGACAAATAAGCCTCAAGCAATGGCTTAATGTGATGGAAGCATAATGTCTTGCTGTGTGGTGATCCAGCCTGGGTGTTACACTTTTGGCAGGTAGCTCCTTCCCTGTGGAGATTCAGGAGACAACCATCTCCAGCTTATGGTGCCAGTACCACGTAGGGCCTAAGAATCCCTTCTTCTTGCTGGTGGAAAGTGGAAGACACCACTTTTGGCTTCAGAGTGATTTGTAACACATCTGCTTACATTTCATTGGCTGGAAATAGTCACATGGCCACATGTAGCTGCAAGAGAGTCTGGTAAATTCCCAGCCTGAGCAGCCATAGGAGACCTTGGGTGATGTAGATGGTTAAGCATTCAGCTGCTAATGAAAAGTTTGGCAGTTTAAGTCTCCCTGCTGGTATCTTGAAAGAAAGTTCTGATGGTCTCCTTCCAAAAGCTCACAACTTTTGAAAACTCTACAAGCACAGTTCTACTGTGACACACATGGAGTCACCATGAGTTGGGAGAGAAATGAGAGCAACTTTTTTTTCTTCCTGAGTGGCTGTGTTCCGTACTGTGCAAACCCTGGTGGCATAGTGGTCAAGTGCTATGGCTGCTAACCAGAAGAATAACTGTTCACATCCAGCAGGTGGTCCTTAGAAACTCAGTGGAGCAGTTCTACTCTGTCTGTAGGGTCACTATGAGTCAAAACCAACTTGATGCCAGTGGGTTGGTTTTGGTTTTGGTTGTATGTCATACTGTGGATAGGGTGTGTTTGAGTTTTTCTTTGAACAGGAATGCTCTTCTCTCACAGACTTGGTGCCTCACTGTCTAGATTATAGGCACCCACATTCCCACCCCACTGTCCCATCAAATTCCCCACATTCTGTTCAACACTGGCCTCCCCTGATGAGCTAGCTTTGGGTTCACGTGGACAAAGACTACTCATCATCAGAGTCATGCATGTGTGTGGTGAAAGTAGGGAGTATGGGGTGACCTCTACAGAAAGGTGATAATCTTCCGTACTTCTCTGTCCTTGCTCTCTCTTCCCAGGGGAGCCGAGTCTAGCCACTGCTGGTTTTACTTCTTTGGATGATAATGTCTGTTAACTCTACATGCTAAGTTCTACCTCTGCTGCTTGAGTTCACACATTTAGACAGCAGTGTTCTTTACATACAAGATGACAATTTAGGTAATTTACACTCCTCCCTATTTTCCTTATTTATGAGATGGGATTGTGTTTGGCTGCAAGTATCAGAAATCCTGGCCATACTGGCTTAGCCAGGTGGGGGTATTTTGCTTTACTTGACTTTGTTTTATTTTATGTTACCTTGTTGTGTTTGACTTTCTTTTGTTTTATCATTTCATTTCCTGTTGTTGTGGCTGACTCTTCGTGTCTTCCTGCCCTCCTGTCCTCAGCGTTTGATTTAAGTCCTTGTGGTGGGAATGACTTTTCCATCATCAGCTGCTGTCAGAACGTGGTACCAACACCAGCATGGAAGCCTGGCTTTTCTGTTGAGGACTGATTTGAGTTCCCCAGAGCAGATCCCTCTGATTGTCCAATGGGGATCCATGCTGACTGTTCTGCTTTGTATTCAGGGTTGGAGACACTGACAGGAGGTCTACCTGAAGTGGGTGTTCCATCCCAGAGTTTGTCCCTCCTTTTCCATTGAATAGGATTCCATTCTGCTATGCACACCAGCGTATTTATCCATGCAGCAGATGAAGTTTTGTGAAAGTGCATCTCAATGGCACATTTGGCTGCTGAATCCAGCTGTACCTGAACTCAGCTGACCCCTGGACTTTCCAGCTATGATGGTCATTAAACACCCTTTTCTGTTTAGGATTTCGTGGTTTGTATGCAGACACACATACCTACACTGCCTCCAGCCCCACCTTCCACTCCTGTTTTCCCCTGTGGGTGCCAACATTGTGTCCTAGCCTCTTTTGAGGTCCCAGTGAGCAGAGTGGCCCTGCTGTCTCAGCATCCACAGAGCTCCGGCTCAGGGTTCCTCTGTTCTGTGCTGGCCACCACCACATCTCCATCTATTCATTATCTTTTATAAAAGTCGAGTAGCTTTTGAGTCACCTTCAACTTACGGTGACCCTGTGTGTGTCAGAGTAGAAACTGGGCTCTTCAGGGTTCGAGGGGCTGAGTTTTCAGACATAGATTTCCAGGCCTTTCTTCCAGGGCACCTCTGGGTGGATTCAAACCTCCAGACTTTTGGGTAGCAGTTGAGTGTCAGCTGGGACCCCTTAACCTTCCCCAGCTTTGTTGACTCTCCCACCTGTGGACGACTGGCCCCATGTCTCTGGAGAATAGATTTATTCCATTTTACACTTCTGTGATTTTATCTCCAGGGACTTTTTGTGGAGAGGCAAAGGAATGAGTGTATGCTCACTTTGCCATTTAAAATCAAATTCTGTGTCTTTCTTCTTAAGGGAAAAAAGTCACATTTCTCTTACGTTGACTAAGTAATGCATGCTGACTCTAGAAACTTCGAAAATGTAGAGAACAGTCTGGCAGGAAGTTAAAAGGCCCCTGTCACCCCACAGTACAGAGCCCCACCTCCTCCCAGTTGTCCAGGGTGATTGGGGTGTGGTCATTTTGACGTGATGTTTTTAAGGCTTATCAAGGTGAGAGGAGTAGGCAAGACTTGCTAGTAATATTGAAAAAAAGAGTTACCGTTGTAGTTAGGTGCCATTGAGTCGGTTCCAACTTGTAGCATCTCTGTGGCACGACAGAACAAAACACGGCCCGGTCCTGTGACGCCCTCCCAGTCTTTGCTGTGCTTGGGCCCATCGTTACAACCAGTGTGTCTGTCTATCTTGTTGAGGGTCTTTCTCTTTTTTGCTGACTCTCCACTTTCAAAGTTGAAGCTGAAGAAAACCAGAGTAATTCCACTAGAACCAAACTACAACCTTGGGTATATCCCACCTAAATGTAGAGACCTTCTCAAGAGCAGATTTGATATACTGAACTCTCTCTACGGCACTTGGCTGGCTTGACTGAGGACTGAAGACCAGAGGAGCTGTGGAATGATACCAAGAATATCGTATATGAAGAAAGCAGAAAGTTGTTAAAAAGACAGGAAAAGAAGAAAGAAAGAAAGAAAGAAAAAAAACCCAAATCGGGTACCAGAACAGATTCTGAAACTGGCTGTTGACACACAGTAGAAAAGAGTAACTATCCCATTTAACAGATGATATTGTAAATCCACGTTCACTTAAGCTCTGATGAATCAGCACGAGTATAGACACAGAGCTGAGGAGCAGAATAAACAGTTCACAGGTCAACTGCAGTGTGCATCGGGACATCAGTGGAATTAGATAGAAAAAAGTAGACATCACTGGGAGAGGGATCAGTGGCAGGAATCCAGTTTGGAGGAAGTGGTTGGCTATTTGGGAAAAGGATATTTCAGGGCAAGGCTGAGGCAAGTGTTGGAAATGAGTTGAAAATGATGTGTTTATGTGAAATGGAGAGCCACAGAGAAGGAATGTGCACCTTGCCACGAGGTCATGAGGTATTCAAATTAAAAAACAAAAAACTTCCACTCAGCTGTGTCCAGCATTGTTCACAATATCCCAGAGGCAGTGTCCATCAACTGATGAATGGATAAACAAAGCATGTGTACAGCGGAATACTATTCATCCATAGAGAAAATGTGGTACACGGTAGAATATTCCTCAGCCATAGACAGGAGTGGAGCACTGATGCGTGCTGTAACATGGATGAAGCTTGAAAGCACTGTGCTGAGTGAAACAATTCAGTTCTAAAGGCAAAACTATGGCATGATAGATAACCAAAAAAAGAAAAAATCAAGCCCATGCCCATTGCTGTTGGCTCATAGTGACCGTATAGGACAGAGTAGAACTGCCCCATGGAGTTTCCAGAGAGCGCCTGGTGGATTCAAACTGCTGGCCTTTTGGTTGGCAGACATAGCACTTAACCACTTCTCTACCAGGGTTTCCATATGCTATATATACACGTGTATATATACATATACATTGATCTCCTGTTATATGAAGTATTAATCTCTCTCTGTACATACAACAAGAGAAAGTTTCTGCGTGGTTACCAGGGGCTAGGGAGAGAAAAAAATGGGGAGTCACTGCTTACGGGGTACTGAACTTCTGTTACGGGTTAGTGGGAAACCTGGGAAGCAGACAGTGGCGGTGATGGTTGCACAACCTGGTCAACATAGTGACTATCACTGAAATGTAGGTGTGCAAAATGTCCAAATGTGTATATTTGTACCAAAAAAAAAAGAAAAGAGAAAAAAAAGAAAACAACTGCAGAGTCCAGTAAAATTTATACCCAGGCTGAAGTCACCGTCTGCTGGTTTCTCCTTTTGGTCAGGTTCTGCCTTCACATCGAACACCAGCATCATTTCCAGAAGGATTCAGGAATTAAAGGTACAAATGTAGACATACCTGTATCCACATCCATCCACACACAAGCCCAGCAAAAAGTGTGGGTGAGTGTATTTGATCCCAAGATAGTGGGAGAGGGACTTAATAGCAGAGAAGCAGCGGCAGATGTCGTAAATGAGAAGGTCGGGACTCGGCAGTGTTTAAAATCCTGGGCACTCGCCTTTGGTTGTCTTTGTGGAATATTATATTTGCTCCCAGGTCTTGCCAGAGACTGTAACTCCGTTGCTTGGTCACCTACCTCTTTCGTAAACCCCCAGTTTCTGGTTTGGGGAGAAGGCGTGTTGGTGGAGGAGATCCTGAAGAAGGGCTGACCGCCTTCAGTTCTGTAAAATACGATTCTGGATTTTGTTTCTCCAGCAGGCCGTCTGCCTGCTGGCCTGCACTGCCTGGTCACATGCAGAGTGACTTGCTTGACTTCCCTTTGTTGTTGCGCCCACCTTGTATTGATGACTTTATAGGAAACCTTCTGAATAGGCATGCAGTGGGTGACAGGGATGCTGTTGGGTCCATTGGGGGCCCTTCAGGATCCTGTAGAAGAATTTCCCCCAGACTCAGAGCCAGGAAAGCTGTGCATCGTGATGTCATCCTGAGGACAGGGTCCATTCAGTGACTGCATGCTTGGAGAAAGGTTTGCCATTAGAACCCACTCAATGGTTCTGTGGAAGAAAGGCCTGGTGATCTGCTTCCATAAAGATTACAGTCACTGAACAACATATGGGGCATAGTTCTAGTTTGACCCACATGGTGTCGCCCGAAGGTGGAACTGACTTCATGGTGATGGGTTTGGTTTTAGTTTGATCTTTCATGAGCCCTTACAGTGTTGGTGTTTGTTTGCTGGACTTCCTGCCAGCAGCACAGCACAGTGCCTGGTAGAGAGAATTCTGCCTGGTCCAATTCTGCTGCTGCTCAGCTCTATGATCTTTGACTAGCCACTCTGTGTCTCAGTTTTCCATTTATAAATGGAGTGACTATCAAATCCTCAGACCAAAAGATGTGACAAATAAAGAACTATTAATGTAAGATGCTTAGAATAGTGATGGATTTGTTATAAGGGTTATATAAGTGATGACTGTGATGGTGATGATGGTGGTGATGATGCTGATGGCTGTGGTGGTGGTGGTGGTGATGAGGGTGATGGTGATGCTGATGATGGTGCTGATGATGGTAGTCATGGTAATGATGATGTTGTTAGTGATGATGGCCATGATGGTGGTGATAATGCTGGTGATGATGGCAGTGATGATGCTGATGGCTGTGATGGTGGTGATGAGAGTGATGGTGATGGTGGTGATGATGACGGTGAGAGGGTGATCAGGAAGGTGATGGTGATGACAATTGTGATGGTGACGATGATGGTGGTGGTGATGAGTGTGATGGTAATGATGACGACAGGTGATGGTGATGGCGGTGATGAGGGTGAGAGGGTGATCATGGTGTTGATGACAGTGGTGGCCAAGATGACAGTGGTGATGGTGAGGATGGTACTGATACTGAGGGTGGTGATGGTGATGGCGGTAGTAGCGATGGAGAGAGAGTGAGGATGGTGGTGATGCTGAGGATGGCGGTGCTGGTGACAGTGATGAGGATGACAGTGGTGAAGATGAGGATGTTGATGGTCAGGGTGATAATAACGGTAACAGTGGTGATGATGGTGGCTGTCATAAATTGAATTGTGTCCCCTCAGAAAAGGGTGTAGCAATTTGGATGAGCCATTATTCCCAGTATTGTGTGATTCTTCTGTGTTTTTGATTTTCCTATGTTGTAAATCCTAATCTCTGCCTGTGGTTAATAGGCCAAGAGTAGATTATGTTAAAGAGGATCAGGGTGGGACTGTAACACCCTTACTAAGGGAGCTTCCCCAGGGTGTAGTTTGCACCACCTCTTGTCCTAGAAGAGATAAAAGGAAAGGGAAGCAAGCAGTGTTGGAGAACTCATACCACCAGGAAAGCAGTGTCAGGGGCAGAGCGCATCTTAGGGACCTGAGGTTCCTGTGCTGAGATGCTTGCAGCATCTGGAAAAAGCTGATGCAACATAGGGACCTTCCTCCGGAGCTGACAGAGAATGCCTTCCCCTGGAGCTGACACCTTGAATTGGACTTGTGGTCTACCGGACTGTGAGGCAGTCAACTTCTCTTTGTTAAACCCATCGACTTGTGGTATTTCCATTACAGCAGCACTAGATGACTGATACCGTGGCAATGATGCTGGTGATGGTGGTGGTGACGGTGCTGGTGCTGGTGGTGATAGTGCTGGTGACATGTGGACAGTGCCGAGTGAAGCTATGGAGTTAGATGAGAAAACTCTAGATGGAAGAGAGCATAAAGATGGTCTTCTGGTCCATCCTTGTGCCCTTAGACCTGACACCCGCTGCTGTTCTTGGCTGATACACATGCTTACACAGGCCTCCTCCTGGGTCCCACACTCCAAACCCAAGCCAGTGACCCAAGTCATTGTTCTATGGTGACCAGGTGGCCCTGCTTTGACAGATCAATGAGGAGTTTCTCTTGCTTTTGATTTTCAAAGAATTGGCCTCCTGGCCTGTCAGAAGAGGAACCTGCAAGCCCGACCACCCTTACCTGAGTTGTATTGTGTGAGTTGGAGAAACAGACTCAGGTATAGAAATGTGGGTCCTTAGCCTCACGCGGCGACCACAAGCTACAGACTGATAATTAGCTTTCCAGATAAACCAGCCTTCATCCAGTTGATTCTGACTCCTGGCGGCACCATATGTGTCACAGTAGAGCTGTGCTCATAGGGTTTTCAGTGGCAGAGTTTTTGGGATTAGATCACCATGTCATTCTTCTGAGGTACCTCTGGATAGATGCCAATCTCCAACCTTTTGGTTAGTAGCTGAGCACTTAACTATTTGTGCTACCCAAGACCACTAGCTTCCTACGTGGAGATGACACTATTAGTGAAAGGACTGATTTCTGAGTCACATGGTGCCATCTCGGGGCTGAGGGTTACAGGTCCCCCCAGTTATGACCGAGGTGGCACACGTCCGGGGATATTTCTTGTGTGTCAAGCACAGCCATGATGTCCATCCCCATGCTTTGGGCCCCAGGGTCCCTGCCTGGGCCCTGTGAGTAGCTTTATTCTAGGGGGGTCTCTAGTACCCTCAGCATCCCCCCACCCTAGGTGGTTCTGGGGCTTTCCTGCAGCCAGCTGCTCCCGCAGTGTCATTTTGGAGGACCTTTTAGCCTGGAGTGTCTGTCTGTTCACTTTTGGGCTCTGAACCTGAACTTGTCTCTCTTCCTGGCTGCTAGGGGGGACACAATGCCAGGCCCCTTTCATCTGGGCCTCGTTAAGGCATTCTGGTTTTATGCTGCCGGGACCCACCTCAGTCAGTCAGTGGTGAAAAACCCTCTTGGAAACTGGCAGACTGAATGGGACCTAATTCCTATGCAGAGCATGGGTCACATGGTCTACCTGCCAACGGGCAAGAGAATGGTGCCACTCTATTATGGTTTGGGACGAGAGGGGGGGGTGGCATTACAGCCCAGGGTGCGTTTCTCAGGACACGGTCCCGTCGTGTCGTGAAATGCTCCTGAATTCAGACGTCATGTTTTGTTGGGGTCTAGCTCAAGGCCAGAATGAGGCCCTGGCAGTGTTGTTTATGGCTCTCTATATAAAGCTTTCAGACACAATTTGTATTGCATTTTGCTTGAGTTATGGTGGGACAGGCGTGAACAGCTCGCCCGGAGTTTTCAGATAAGATGGAGGCTTTGGCTGCAATAACGGAGCGAGGAGATGCTGTTTTAACTTCCTTGTAAATCAGTTTTTTTTTTTTTTTTGAGAGGAATCAAATGGCCACATAAAAGATAAAGAAAACAATAAGGCCATCCACCGTGCACACACAAAAAGCATATTACTCTTTGCATTTATTTGAACTTCCTTTCCACATTTGGAATTCAGTTGGAATGGAAACTTTCCCTCAGCTTCCCCTCAGTCTCGCAAGAAGGTACTGTTGGGGCCTTTTGCCTCCCAGTGTGGCCGGCCCTGTGCCTGCGTAGCCCGGCTGACGGGAATGCTCACGCCACCCCCAAGCAGAGGCTCCCGGCCGACTCTGTCCTCATTGCCAGCTCTTTCCTGGGCAAGTTCACCTGGAACTGAGCTTCCAGGTTTGGAGAGGGACAAATAAATCAACAAAAAACTTACTGAAATTTCAGCCGGGGTGGTGTTCTTGTGTTGCTTGGCTTTGTCAAAATACAAACTGCTCTTTGGTGGCAGTAGCTGCTACAGCTTTACTGAAGTGACAATGATTCTTCAAAGTCACTGCTGTCTCCACTGTCTCTGACCCAAACTCTGAGCATCTCTGGGGAGACATTTTGGATGAAACACAGGTCTGTGAAATCTCACAATTAAGTTCGTGAACACATCCTAGAAAAAGTGCTCCATACTTGATTGCTGATAGCACTATGATCGCCTTCAAAGTACGCACTACCCTTGGGGGAGTAGGCACTGATGCCCACTTCTAGTCCACCCTTCAAAGCAGTTCTGGAACTCTTTTTCTGAAATGACCATCAGAGCTGTCTTTGTATTACCCTTGATGTCCTGAATGTCATGAAAATGTCTTCCTTTCAGTATGTCCTTTATCTTCAGGTAAAATAAAAGTCATTGGGGGCCAGATCCGGTAAGTAGGGAGGGTGTTCCAATACAGTTATTTGTTTACTGGCTAAAAACTCCTCCACAGACAACTCTACGATGACTTGCCACTGTGAGCAATGGCTATGCCCAAAGAGTTCCAAAATTGTTTTGAGGGGTGGGCTAGGTGCTGGCATCAGTGCATACCTTCCGAAGGGGAGGACTTTGAAAGTAACTGTAATGGTATTTAGCAGTGAGTTATGTAGCACTTAGAACAATGAAGTTCTCAGACTTAATTGTCACACCTTGTATATTATGGAAGTGAATATATCATGTGATGTGTGTTTACATATCTGTGGGTATAGATTGGTGTGTGTGTGTGTGTGTGTGTGTGTGGTTCAGATATGGGTTAATTTCAACAAAGTCTCGGATGTCTGCTTGCCATTTATCATGTTTTGAGCGTTTTCTGCAAGGCGCGATGTATTGAAATGACAGTTGTGATGTGATTGAGTATCGCAGTCATGTTGTGGTTGTTAGCCGCCGTCGAGTTGGTGCTGACTCACAGTGACACCACTGTGGGCAGCACAGTGCAGTGTTGCCTGCCCTGGGCCATCCTCACGATCGTGGATGTACTGGTGCTCACTGTTGTGGCTGCTGTATGTTGTGAGACCCTTCAAGCCTCAGGGACTCACTTGCTAGCCCTCTGTCTGTTGTGAGCTGTGGGTTTCAGTTGGCTGGTTTTTGGAAGTAGATCACCAGGCCTTTCTTTTTAGTCCTTCTTAGTCTGGAAGCTCCATGGAGACCTGTCCACCACGGGTGGTCCTGCTGGTGTTTGAAATACCAGTGGCGTAGCCTCCTGTGTCATCACAACACATGCAGGCCGCCACAGTACGACAGACAGACAGACGGCGGTGGACCACATATGGACAGGCTCCAGTAATTTATTGAATCATTTCCCTAAGGACGAATTTTTAGGGTGTCTCCAGTGTGTTCTTGTTATAAGCCATGCTTGTGGCAAACATACTTGGGCATTCATCTCCTTCCCCACCCCTTGAATGCTTCCTGAGAACAAATTCCTAGGTGGAGAATCACTGGGATAGGCATTTTTCAGGGTGCTGATGCTCAGTCTTCTGATAGCTTCATGCCTGTTACCTGCGTCTTCTTCCAAAGCTTGCCAGCTCTTTGTTGTAGAAACCATGTCTGTCTGCACAACACCATGCCACAAACACAGTAAGTGACTAACGTTGTTAGGCACCACGGAGTTGGTTTTGGCCCACAGCGACCCCGTGCACGACAGGATGAAGCTCCGAGCAGCCCTGCTCCATGTCGGACGAAGCACCGAGCAGTCCTGCACCGTGTCGCTGTCGTTTCTCTGTTTAAGCCCGTTGTTGCAGCCACTGTGTCCATCCGTCTTGTTGAGGGTCTCCCTCTTTTTCTGACCCTCTGCCTTACCAAGTATAATGTCCTTCTCCAGAGGTCGATCCCACCTGGCAACATGTCCAAAGTGAGTAATAGGCAGTTGAATAAACTCTTGGAGGAAGACTGAAGGGATTGTCCTTCTTCCCCAGAACAAACCCAACACGGGACCACCTACGATGGTGGCACTTTCTAAATGCCTTCTTGAAAGAGAGCGTGCATCAGCTCCCACATGGTTTGCATGGTTTTCATAATCTCTTAATTACAATTTTGTCGCCTTCTGGGAATTGAAAACTCAACGAGGACAGCCCCGAGAAGGCCACACAATTTTGAAGTCAACAAAACACTGTGTTTTGTAGAATTTGTAATGAGTGGCAGAAAAAACATTAGCAGGAGTTGGGGTCGTGGGTGGTGGTTATTTGCCTTCCGTCTTCTTGGGGAGCTACATTTGAGACCCCTCCGCAAGGCTCCGTTGCTTGCTGAGTTGGTGGAGAAGTCTGACGAGGGTGGAGGTTGATTTGGGGAGCAGATTCCTGGCTTGGTTTGCTTACTTTCCAGCTGCTGGTGGACTGTCTGTCATTTTTAAAAGCTCATTGGGTTTTTGTTCTGTGTCCCTTTGGGAAAAAAAAAAACATTCAGGATATACATTTTTTTAAATTAACAAAATAATACATGTTTGTTCTAACTAAAAAAAGAAACAAGCATAGATGGTAAAAAGCAAATCTTTTGGGTTCTGTGATGACACACACAACTGTAGAGTTAAAAAGAAAATGCCCAAATGGGATTATGTATTACACATTGATACTTGGTTTTGTAATTTGCAAGGCACTCGATAACATATTATGACATCTTTTCAAGTGTGTACATATAACACTATTTTCTCAGCAGTCCACTATTGTTATTGTGAAAGTGTGTAGCTTATCTAGTCTCCCATGGATGAATCTTTAGTGTGAATCAAAATAGTAAACAATCATAGTAATAGTTGCTGTTAATAGCAAGTAAGTGAGGATTGTCCATTTCTATGTGACAGACACTGTTCAAAGAGCTCCATATCTGTTAGCTCACTAATCCTTATAAACTCTGCAGTTGACTTGATTTTTATCTTTCCGTATGAGAATGAGAGAAAGATGTGACAGTCTGATTCCCTGAAGATTGTAGCCTTGGAACCCCTACTCTGTCCTATAGGGTCTCACAATAAGTTGGGATCAACTCAACAGCAGTGGGTCTGCGTATGAGGGTGTTTTAGGTACAGAGAAGTTAATATCTTGCTCAAGGTCGCACAGTTCGGAAGCAACAGAGCTGGTTCAAATCCAGGTGTCTACCTTACGTGCTCTTTTTTAGATTTTACTTTATGGTTGTTGGTGAGAATATACAGAGCAGAACATACACTGTTCAGCAGTTTCTCTGTGGACAGTTTGGTGACTTTGATGACTCTCTTCGAGTTGTGCAGCCATTCTCACCTTCCTTTTCTGAGCTGTTTCTCCCTCATGGACACAGATTCATTGTCCTCTAAGCCTCCTGCCTGATCTTTCGAGTGGCTGTTGTCGGTTGGGTCCCAGATGTCTGCATCTCGGCTCTGAAGTGTCTGCAGCTCACACTGAGGCGGCACTGAGCATCCTTGCCCCGTTCAGGGTTCTCACATCTTCCCAACATTTCTGAAGGGAGAGGAGGTTTTTAGGAATCCGGTGCTTGGCCACGGCTTCACCCTCATTTCAGTGAGAATTCTGGAGATGTCCAAAGGGCTGCTGTGAGTAATCTTCCCAAGTGTCCGTCACGGATCTGAGTGAGGGAAATGAGCCTGCAGGTCACGGTAATAAAGCATTGTTGTGGGGTGCTGTTGAGTGCATTCTGATGTACAACCTCATGTGACAGAGCAGAACCACGCCGTGGGGTCCCATAGGCTGTAATCTGTACAAGAGCAGACGGCCAGGTCTTTCCCCTGCAGAGCGCTGGGAGAGTTCGAACCACTGACTTCAGGCTGGTGGTCCGGCACTTAAACACTGCATACCCGCACTAAAAAAACCAATTTTCTGTAGATTCCGACTCACAGTGAGCCTGTATGACAGAGCAGAACTGTCCCATATGGTTTTCAAAGCTGTAATCTTTACAGGAGCCAACTGCCATAGGGCACCTGGGGAGTTTGAATCATCCAGCTTTGCATAAACAGCCAGATGCTGAAGACTGTGCCATCAGGGCTCCTTAAGGAAGCATTCGCAGACCACATAGGACAGCGTGCGTACGCCTGCTGTCCACAGGCTGGTTGATGACAGAGGGCCACTGTCCTCTGGGCTTAGGTGTGTGAGACCAGGAGGAGGCAGTGTCTTCCCTCTGGGGAGGTAGCTGCTCGTCCCTAGGCCCTTCTGATCAGCGCTCGATGCACCTCCTTCCCTCTGCGTTGTCTCTGTGGGGAGCCCTACAGAAACTCACCTGTAATTACAGGACTCTCCCTGTGATGAGGTGGGAGGTGGGCGGCCTGGCTGGGGGGTGGTCTGTCGGGGTGGCCAGTGGAGGCTGCATTGTTCCTGGTGCATCAGGCTTGGCTTTGACTCTCCTTTGCTCTCCTCTCCTGTGCAGTGACGGAGAGCCGGGGAGTCCTGGAGAGCCTGCAGCGGTTTTCCTCGCTGCCCGCCTACCTCCCCGCCAGCTTGCGCGTCGAGAGAGCCCGGGAGGCCTTCTTCCTCAAGGAAGCCAACCAGGACCTCACGAGGAACTGCAGCCTGCAGGCCCGGGCCGAGCCCTTCTTCATCTACCGCGCCGGGATGGCCCCGCTCGTCAACGCCAGCTACGGCCCCTTTGCCGTGGAGAAGACCGTCCCCCAGGAGCTCCTGTTGACACCCACACCCTTTGCAAACATGGAGAACTTCCCCTTCAACTGGAAGCTAAAAGCCCACATCCTCGACAGCTCCATCTACTCCAACCGACCCAAAGTGCAGACCCTGTTCTACGTCGCCGGGATGGACTGGGATGCCGCTGACCCTGCCGGCAGCCTGCCCTGTGTCAAGATGTTCGCTTTTCCCGAGGCCAGGGAGGTGGCGGCCAGCTGCCGGCTGCGGGGGGCCCCGGGGCTGTGTGTGGCTGAGCTGGAGCTGCTGCCCGAGTGGTTCAGCTCTGGCCTGGACCTGGAGCCGCAGGAGGAGATCCCGGCTGTGCTGGGTGGCAGCGCCATGGAGCTCTTCTTCACCATCTACCCTGCGGATGAGGCAGGGGACTGCCCCCTGGAGGAGGACAGCAAGTGGGAGAACAACATCCACTCAGGCCAGGCGGGTCCCCAGCCACCCCTGCCCGCCCGGGAGAGGATTGGGAGCGTCGTCGTCTACCCGACCCAAGATGACCTGAGGTGGTCACTGGTGCCCCTGGATAAGAACGTGGTCATCTCGGTGCCTCTGAACCTTGTCCGGGAAGGGGACACGGCCACCTTCCTGGTCTCCCTGGCCAGTGGCTCTGTGGCAGACCACTTCACTCTCAGGTAAGAGGCTCTGCGGTGGGTTGGAAGTCATCTCTTGGTCATCACTTAATCCTGAAAAATAGGATGAGTGTTGATCAGTTGTTGACTATCCAGTGTTCGTAGGAGAGTGGAAGCATAAAGTGGGTACCGGGCATCAGGCAATATTCCAGGAAAGGGCTAGGTGCTGAGTAGGTCCTGGGGGCCAGAGGGCCTCTTTTGTGAGTCTCCAGCTCTGGGGCTGGAGCCTGAAAGCAGCTACAGACAGTAGGGGAATGAATGGGCCTGCCAATAAAACTTTATTGACAACAACAGGCAGGGGCTGGGTTTGACCCACAGACTGTAGCCCTGCAGCAGGTGATTCACCCTGGGGAGAGCAGTGGCGAGCTCGGTGCTTCAGGACGGGTGCTGTGTTTTTATCTTGAAGACGGTATAGAGGGGAGAGTAGAGTTTGAATCAGTGGGGAAGGAGAAAGGGAAGACTCAAAGCTGGGGATACAGAGCCCATTCCAGACATGAGAGCCACACCAGGAGTGTTAAGAGCGAGACCTTCAAGTAAAAAATGATTAACCCATTGCTGTCCAGTTGACTCCCAATTCACAGCAACTCTATCAGACAGAGTAAAACCGTATCATAGAGTTTCCAAGGAGCGCCTAGTAGATTTGAAAACAACTGACCCTTTGAGTAGCAGTTGCAGCACTTAACCCCTATGCCACCAGGGTTTACTGGGTGTGAAGAAGTGTTAGAGGTGACTGGAAAGGCCAGAAGACAGTACTGAGGTGTTGGGAGAAGCAGGAACTGCAAAACCAAAAACCCACTGCTGTCGAGTCGATTCTGACTCGTAGTGACCCTACAGGACAGAGCAGAACTGCCCCATAGAGTTTCCAAGGAGCACCCGGTGGAACCAAACTGACAACCTTTTGGGTAGCAGACGTAGCACTTAATCACTATGCCACCAGGGTTTCCAGCAGTTGCAGGAAGCCACTGTTACTGCCCCCTTGAGGGCCAGGAGGATAAACGGATGAGGTTAAGATGACAAAAACATGAAGGTTGGAGCAGGGGCTGCAACTGAGACCTCTCGGAAGTGGGCAGTGCTAGTGTCTGGTGTCCCTGGGGTGGACGGTGGCGGCTGGATAAAGCTGACCTTTCCACAGGTGGAGAAGGGCCGCTGGGGTGAAGCGGCCAGGCAGGGGTGCTGCTGATGGGACAGGAAGCCTGCAGGAAGAGGCGCAGCACCCTGCTCCTGTGGCTGGTCTCCCCCGGCACCTCTCTGTGGACACAATAAAGCAGGGATCCCGCTGGCAAAGGAGGGACGCAGAGTCCCAGAGCTATATCCCTCAACTGCAGGGTGGGTCTGAAGGCAGGGGATGGTCAATGTTACGGCCCCAGAGAAAGGAGGAGTAAAGCCGAGATGTGACCTGTGGGGACAGAGAAGGCCGCCAGTGCAGCTGACATTGAGGCCGCTGGTGTGGAGGGGATGGCTGGAATCCAGGGGGGTTCCTCTGGTGCTGGGCAGGGGATATCCACGCTTGAGAAACCCGAATTTATTCACGGGAACAAGATCAAAAGAAACCAAGTAAATTCAGTGTTTCCTTCCAAATCCACATCCTTTCCCCAGAATTAATGAGTTTTTTTTCCTTTAAATAATTTTGTAAATATCCTTCTAGAGACCGTGTTTTACATTTACATATGTCTATATGCCCTTTGAATGGGAAGCCTTTTGGTTAGCAGCCACACCCTTAACCACTGCACCACCAGGGTTTGCCTCTGTGAAAACACCAAACCCAGACCTATTCCAGCGCGTCAACTGTGACTCCTTGTAACCCTGGTGATGTAGTGGTCGCCAGCTGGAATCCCCTGGCTGCTTGTTGGAAACCCGATGGGGCAGTTCTCCTCTGTTCTATTGGGTCACTGTGAGAGTGGCAAGGCCTCTTTTGTATGCCTAGAAGGAGCCTTGATGGCCTTGTGGTTAAGAATTTGGCTGCTAGCTGAAAGGTAAGCATCTGGAATCCACCAGCCGCTCCTTGGAAACCCCAGGGGGCAGTTCTCCTCTGTCTTACAGGGTCGCTAGGAGTCAGAATCAACTCAACAGCAATGGGGTTGGACTGTGTGCTCATACAGGAGCCCTGGTGATGCAGCGGTGAAGTGCTCAGCTGTTAACCAAAAGACCGGTAATTCAAAACCACCTAGAGACTCGCTGGTAGAAAGATCTGGTGATGTGCTCCTGCAAAGATCAGAGCTTACAAAACCCTGTGGGGCCCTCCTCCTCTGTCATACACAGGGGTTGCTCAGTTGGAATTGACTTGAAGGCTCCCCACAACTACGCATGCTCATAAAGAAGTACAGATTTGATCTTCGTTTACATGAATGGTATCCTGTGTGTATGGAAATACAGGATTTTTCAAATGCTGTGAGGAAATGTCTGTGAGTGCCTTTTTGGACTGATGTGTAGGTGTTTTACTTGTTTACCAAGTCTGATGTATATTTGAGTATAATATTCTCGAAAAACCCCTCTCTCTGTAGTTTGGAGTCCCTGGGTGGGGCATACAGTTGGCAATGCTCGGCTGCTGACTGGAGGATTGGAGGTTCTGTTCTGCCCCGGGGTACTCTGCAAGAAAGTCCTGGTGATCTTCTTCTAAAAGGTTGGCTCCTGAAAACCCCCTGGAGCCCGGTTCTACTCCGACCCACAGGATCACCATGAATTGGAGTCAACCTGACGGCAGCTGGTTCCTGGTTCTGTGGCCCGGGTGTCGGCTGTTGGCTCTGGAAAGCATCCTATGTGATTGGTCTGTCTGGCTTTGTCTGGCTGTTGCTGAGATGGAAAGAGGGTCTTGAGAAAACAGGGATGCTGGCAGCCCTGTCCTGAGTCTGGACTATTCTGGCCTGACTGAAGCTGTCATTTTGTGTCCAGGAGTTGTATTGTCACATAGGTTCTGGCCACTGTCTATTTTCGTGTTCAGCCTCCCCAAATAAAAGGACCTTCTCAGGCCTAGAGAAGTATGTGATTTCCCACTTAACTGACTGCCTGTTTTAATCATGTCTTTCATGAATGAAATGTGACATGCTTCCTTCTGGTGAAGGCTGGGATCAAAGTGCGGATGAGTACAGATGTGCTGAGGTCAGATTCCTGAGCTGACAGTGCAGAGAAAGGGGACAGATAGGAAGGGCATTCGCGTGCCTCACTGATGTTTCAGACTGCATGCTGGAGAGACCAGCATGAACCAAAGCTGAGTGGATTTGTTACTCTCAAGACCGAGATGGAGTCCTGATGGTGCGCCCTAGTCATCTAGTGTCTCTGTAACAGAAATGTCACAAGTGGATGACTTTAAAAAAAGAGAGATTTATTTTGTCACAGTAAAGTAGACTACAAGTCCAAATTCAGAGCATCAGCTTCAGGAAAAGGCTTTCTCTGCTGGCTCTGGAGGAAGGTTCTTGTCGTCAGTCTTCCCCTGGACTGAGAGCTTCTCAGGCACAGGGACCCCGGGTCCTTTCTAAAGGTGCATTCCGGTCATAGTTCTCTTTCTTGGTGGTGTGAGGTCCCTCGCTGTCTGTTTGCTTCTCTTCTTTACATTCCCAGAGATTGCCTCAAGAAACAATGTGGTCCTACACACGGGGTCCTATCTTAGCCAACACAACCACTGCTCATCCTCCCTCATTAACATCACAGAGGCAGGGTTTACAGCACACGGAAACATCACACAGTACCGAGAATCATGGCCTAGCTGAATGTCTGCATGCGTTTTTGAAGGACACAGTTCAGTCCATGATAGGTGCTATGGTGGAGAGCTATGGCTGCTACGCAAAAGACGAACAGTTTGAATCCACCAGCATCTTCTCGGAATCCCTATGGGGCAGTTCTTTAGTGTCCTGTAGGGTCGCTGTGAGGCACAGTCAGCTCCATGGCTCCTAACAACAACAACAGGAAAACAGATCCAGCTCAGCACCAGCATCTAGATCGCGGTATTGGAAAGTCTTCTAGCAAAGGGCTGTCACTGTCATGGGGAGGGTTGGGTGCTGGTGGCTGAGCAGTGTAGGACTGGAGTCAGGTTAGGTCTTTGTTACAGGTCCAAAAAAGAAAATGTGAAATATCATGATTTCCCCCTGACTCTAAATGTAGCATGTCAGAGGCCGAGAGAGACCCAGGGAGCCACGCTGCTTGCGTTTGGATCCCGGCTCTACCACACAGGAGCTGTGTGACCACAGCAGTCAGGTAACCTCTGGGCACCGCTGTTTCTCTGTCTCTAGATGGGGACTTGCTGCTCAGCCAGCTACCTCTTCCCATTGCAGCTGGTAGCAACTTCAGCCTCCTGGCTCCTCCAGTCAAACACTATTTTCTGATTTAAAAACAAAACAGAACAAAACCCTTTTGGCTGGTGGATTCGAACTGCCGAGCCTTTGGTTGGCAGCTGAGCTCCTTACCAGCACACCCACTGGGGCTCCGTTCTCTGATACTCCCTTTCAAAACCACAAAAAACTGGTAGGTGCCGAAAAAACTAGTAGGTGCCGAGTCAGCGCTGACTCATGGTGACCCCGGACATGATGGGATCAGAGCCTCATGATCTGCAGGGTCTTTGTGGGCTGAATTTGGAGAGTAGCCCGCCAAGCTCCCAGTGAGGTCTGTGTTGAAGCCCAGCGCGGTCTCCTGTCGTCCTCGTGGGCGCTTGGCGAGTTTCCTCAGCTTACAGACGAAGAAACTGGCTCAGAGCTCAAGCTAAGCCACCTGGGCAAGGGTCACACCACCAGACAGTAGCAGAGCTGGGACCCAGGCCCAGGTTGGCCCGTCCTCGAAGCCCAAGCCTTTCTCATGCTCCTCATCGCATGTGGAATGCAGTCACCTCAGTGCTCAGTTTTGACACATGAAGCCCACGCCAACAACCTGGTTGGTGAACATTTTGCGTGGGGCACAGACCATCTAGGCTTTGTTAATTTATTGTTTCCAGAATAAGACTCGGAGTTTCACTGAGGAAACCACACCCACGGAAAACCACAAAACTGAACCTGTTGCAGCTGAATCAATTCTGACCCGTAGCAGCCCTGTAGGGCTGAGTGGACCTGCTCCCACAGAATTTCCCAGAAGCACCTGGTGGATTTGAACCATCAACCTTTTGGTCAGCAGCCATAGCACCCGGCCACCACACCACTAGGGTTTTCACAGCCCCACAGGTGCTCTGGATTCTTTGGCCCCAAAGCCCAGCTATAGACCCCGCAGCAGAGTTCAGAGGTTGAGGACAGGTGATTTGCTTCAGCAAAATCATCATCTACACAGCGTGTTTGGCTCCTTCCAGGTGTGACCTGCTGTGCTCAGCGAGCCTGTTTTCATGGATCAGTAGATGGCACTCACCCTACATCTGCTTGTGTTCCCTCCCCAATGCACCGGGGCCTGTACACTTCCACGGGGGCTGTAGGGGTGAGTGTGGATTTCGGATGCCCATTTCCAACCCTACAAGGGGATCTGCTTCTTCGTTTTCAGCCTTATCTCAACTTGGAAAACTGGAGCCTCCCTGGATCGTGATCTGGTTGGTACGTCGGTGCCAAGCGCCTGGCTGTGTGCTTTGTGGGACGTGTTTTCACTAGGAACCTTGCAGTGATGCCAGGAGGTTGTCTCACAGGTGGAACGTCAGAGTTGGGGCCTGGGAGCTGCCTGCTGTTCGGATGTGACCCCTCCTGAGCACAAAGCCGAGTCCCTGGGGTGGTGCACGCAGCCAAGGGCTTGGCTGCTAATGGGAAGGTTGAAAGTTTGCAGCTCAGAAGTGCCTAGGAAGAAAAGACTGACTATCTGCTTTTTTTTTTTTTTATTTAACATGACTGAGTGAAAATGTACATTCCTGTATAAATTTACATGCCCACCTATATGCAGCTTCCACTGCTCTCCCTGTCTGGTGACAACACACTATTCCTCTGCTCCATACGTGTCTCATCCTCCCAACAGCCTCCTTTCCGCTCCTCTCCACCCACTCTCCTTCCTCCAGCCAGAGGTCAGCAGGATGATATCTTATAGATGTATAGAACCATAAAGTGCAACCAATATATGGTCACTCTGCATTGCCAAGTCCAATCCATTCATGTCCAAAGAGTGGACCTTTGTTATAAGTTATGGGTAAGGGCAGCATCAGGGCTGGGGGCCATGCTCTCAGGGGAACCCCGAAACTGCTGGACCATCAATTGAGGTCTCTTAGTGGAGATCTCAGGATGCACCCCTTTATATTCTTGTGTTGCCAGTGAGACTCAACCTAGTGAGCTCCATCGTGACTATCACTGGTGGTGGCCGGGCACCATCCGGTTCTTCCGGTCCCAAGTCGATGAAGGCACTCACTCTTGCGGGTCTCTCTGTCTTCTCGGTTGTCTTTACCGCATGTCATTTTGGTCCTCGGTGAGCATCCGCTCCTGCTGAGTTGGGACAATTTGCTGTGTCCTCGGATGGCAGCTTGGCAGCTTTTAAGACCCCAGACGCCACTCACCAATGTGGGGTGCAGCGAGCTCTTTTAGCAAAACGCTAGTTGTGCCAATTGGCCTCGATTTTGCCTAAGAGCATGGTCCCCTGCCCCCTGCCCCAGCTACTCTATCCTTGCAGTATTGGGTTAAGATGGAAGGAGTACTCAGGTTATGCTGAAGTCCACTTAATGTTGTTCTTGTTTCTAATGTGTGCTATCACCGCTTTCTCCCAACCAGATTTTTAGCAACTATCTAAACTAAACCCTCTCTCTCTCCCCCTCCCTCCTTCCCCTCCCTTGCAGCTGTCAAAGAGTCTTTCCTTCTATACACAAGTCTGTTTTTGAGATCTTATTGTAGAGGTCTCATACAGTATTTGTCCCTTTGTCACTGACTACTTTCACTCAACATAATGCCTTCCAGTTGAAACCAGGTTAGGAGATGTTTCCTGGAATCATCGTTATTCTTTATCATTGTGATATGTTTATTTTTATGTTGGTATTGTCTCTGTTCTTATTAGTCTATTCTGGGACACTCTTTTTTGTGAGTTAATTTTTCACCTTTTTCAGAGCTGGTTTTGTAGTTGTTGAGACTCATGTGTTACATTTCTTGAAATGGTATGATATATCTTTGTTGTGCTTTACAGCTGTCCCATGATCCCCCTTAATAAACTATATATAAACCCAATTTTAATTACTACCAGTCTTGTCATCTTTCTCTCCATCTGGAAGGACTGTAACAACTGTAGTACATCCCTCTTTTTATTATGATGACACCACCATAGTTTTCATGATGATCACTGGATTGCTTCTTTCCGTATCAAAGCTGTGCTTGACTTTGGAGCCTTCCCTAAAAGAGTAGAGTATTGAGTAGTGTGTCGTTCTAAAATGTAAAGTTAGTGGTTTCGTTCTCATAAGCCAGAGCCAGGAACTTCTTTCAGTGTTTCTTGTAGTTTGGGTTTGGTTTTTACAAAGTCTCTGAGTTTCTGTTTGAAAGATAGTTTTGCAGGATATTGTAATTCTTGATTGGAAGTTCTTCTCCTTCAAGGCTTTGAATGTGTCATGCCACTGTCTCCGTGCCAGCATGGTTTCTGCTGAGAAATCTGACGAGAGCCTACAGGATTTCCCTCTGAATGTTAGCTTTGCTTTGCTTTGAGTCTTGCTGCCTTTAAGAGTTGCTGCTTATGTTTCATTTTGTTAAGCTTGATTATAATATGTCTTGGAGTCTTTCTTTTGAGATCTATATTGGGTGGCATACAATATGCATCTGAGATGTCTATATTCTCTTCCTTCATGATTTCTGGGAAGTTTTCTTTCAGCAGCTCAGCAGCGATATTCTCTGTGTTCTCAGATGTCTCACCCTGCTCAGGGACTCCAATTAATCGAAAGTTGTTCCTCTTAATAGAGTCCCACATGTTTCTTAATGTTTCTTCATTTTTCTTGTTTCTGCTCATAGATGCTGGCATCAGTAGCTCTGTCTTCCAAGTCAGAAATTCTTTTTTCTATTTGTTCCATTCTGTTTTCTTGGGCTTTGCATGGAAGTTTCTATGTCTTTGATTTTGTTCTTGATCTGTTGGATTTCAGAGTACTGGTGTTCCATCAGATCGGACAGCTTGCTTAATTTTTCCTTTTCTGCTGCATTTTGTATAAGGTCTAGAAGACCTCTGTATATAATCATTTTGTATTCACTTTCTGATGCTTTCATAAAAGTGTCTTCATCTGGAAAACTCCTTGGTTGCTTTGTTTGGGAGCCTTCTGAAGCCATGGGTGATTTCTTGTATGCCACAAGTGTCTGTTGCTTTTTGGGTCCCATGTGAGTATGTAGAGGCTGGAAGAGGTACTGTGAGGATGGATTGCAAATGTTTCTCTAGACTGTCTTAAAATATAAAGCAAAAGTTATCTGACCACTTCACAAGTCAGTTAGGTTTTCAGGTGTAGAGGTCCCTCTTCTCAACTGACAAAGTAAGTGCCACTATATCTAACCCCAGATGATAACAAACTAGTTCAGAATAGAGCAATGCTACTGCCCTGTTGGCCTCTGCTGACAGGGCCTAGCCTTAAGGCGACACTGCATTGAGTACTGGTTTTGTGATAGAAAAGTGCTCTCTTGTGGGCAGGCTCTGGCTCCCAAGCTAAGAATTAGGTCCAGCTGTGGCCACCATATCCAAGATGGCGTCCTCCACACAGGCAGCAGACAGAAGGGCTAAAGGTCCCAAGAGGTAGTGATTCCTCTGATTCTGTTGCAGGGCCTGCAACGTAGATAGCACTGGGAAAATTACTGCTTTTCTGTCGGAGAAGCGCTGTCCTGTTTGCAGGCGCTGGCTCCCAGGCTAAGAATTAGGTCCTGCTAAGATCTCGGTACCAGCATGGCGTCCTGCACACTGAGTGTGGAATTCCGTTCAAACCCCGCTGGCGCAGATATAAAATGAAAGGCTCAAAGTGGCTAGATTAATAGAGTCTTAAGCTTGGCTCTCAGAATATGGGAATTTCGCCTGCCTATCTCACCAGCAGCGTGTCTGAGTCTAGCTGCTAGGCAAGACTCAGCTCCTCCTGCCGGCCAAGACAGAGGAAAAAAAGTCACAATGGTGCGTTTACCTTCTGTCTGTGAGAGCCAGGGCTAGCCAGGAGTGGGAGTCAGTGACAGAGAAGAGGTTTTTCGCTCAGGGGTATGAAGTCCTAATTAACAGCCCTGTGCCGCGTCCTGAGGCTGATTAGGTGATCAGAAGGCTCCGTTTGATTATCATTTCGGGTCTTGGTTTTGAGAGGGATATAAGGAGACGTGTGCTTAGTCCACCATCTTCGACCATCTGCTTTTGACAAATCAGTCACCAAAGCCCTGTAGGTTGACACACATGGGATGCCAGGAGTTGCAGTCGAGTTGCCGTTGACTGGTATCACTGGTGGGCATGACAGGGAGGGCCATGGTCTCCAGCAGTAGCAATGGCCACTCTGGTCCAGGTCCTGTGGAAGGGCTGCCCTCCTGTGAGGGCTGTCACATGGTATTTCAAGCCTGTCCACGCTCCGTGCTGCCGTGTTACCTGGCACTGTGTCCCTGATGGATACACTCATGGAGCAGGGCTCTTATCCCTTGCCTTTGTGCCCCGGGGCTTGTGATCTTGTTTGTGGAGTTCATTTTAAACCACACAAGTCACACAGTGACTGTTCTCTTTACACACACCCATACCCACACACAAATCTCAGACAGTACAGACAAAGACGCAATACGGTGACTGTTTCTTTACACCTGAAGACACCCACACGCAAACCTAAAACAATACAAACAAGGATACGATACAGTGACCGTTGTCATTGCATAAACACACACTCAAGTCTGAAATCATACAGACAAGTGTGCGAAACAGTGACCCTTCACACACACACAGATGTGTGTACGTGCATCTTGGACAAGACAGACAAGGCCAGCATCCCCCTTGATGGCCCCTTCCCAGCCCTGATTGCCCCAGCACGTAGTTGAGCACTTAGCCTTACGGGGCTGATTCTCAGTCCTGTTGCGTGTACGTGCATCCTGCTGTGGTACACCTCGCTCATTGTGCCCAGTCGGTATACCCCAGCATAACCTCCTTTTTTTTTTTTTAAAAAAAAAGCAAAAAACAAAATAGCACTATTGGTGGGCTGTGTTGTAGATTATCTAATCACTTTCTAGTGGTAGGCATTAAGTTGTGCAGTAAGTTAGATATCATCACTCTCCCCAAATTCATGTCCACTTGGAACCTCAGAATGTCACTGTATTTGAAAACATGGCCTGCAGATGTGGTTAGGAATCACACTAAATCGAGGTGACCTGCAAGAAGATGAAGACACAGAGAGGTGCACAGTGAGAAGGCCAGGTGATGACAGAGGCTCAGATTGGACTGAGGCAGCCACAAGCCAAGGACTGGCAGGTGACACACGGAGCCACCAGAAGCCAGGAGAGAGTCAGGGAAGCATACTTCCCTAGAGCCTTCCGAGGGAGTGTGACCCACTGACACCTGACTTCAGACTTCTGGCCTTCAGGACCACAAGGCAAAAAATGTCTGTTGTTTTGAGTTCCCTAGTGTGTGGTCCTTTGTCCTGCTGTACCCAGAAAACTCATACAGGTTGTTTCCCCTTGCGCATCGTGCCTCCAGCAGTGGCGCATGGGTGGTGGCTCAGCAGCTAGCAGTGCTTGCCATTTGTGATCTGATAGATACAGCAAGGATCATGCTTCCAGCATCTCCCCAACCTTTGTCTGGAAGGAGGAGTGGTGGAAGGAGAACCTGCTGGGAACTGGGGTGTCAGGAGGGTTTTCTCTCCTAACATTAGAAGTCTATATGTGTCTGAATGCTGACACAAAGCTCAGAGTCCTGGCGGAGGTGTAGGGCTGTCTTCTGGGGGTCTGAGAATTTTCCCTGTAATGTTGAAGGCCCAGACTGGAGTGTACTTATGGATTTCCAAGACATAGTTGAGCAGCCACCTCACTTCTATGGCTCTTTTGAGGGAGTTTTATTTAAAACAAAAATAAGTAGTTGTGAGCCCGGTACTGGTGTGTCTCAGTTTATGTACTACTAGTTCAGGAAACCCTGGTGGTATAGTGGGTTAAATGCTGCGTCTGCTAACCAAAGGTCGGCAGTTAAAAATCCGCCAGGCGCTCCTTGGAAACTCTAGGGGCAGTTCTACCCTGATCTCTAGGGGTGCTATGAGTCAGACTCGACTTGATGGCTTTTTTCTGATTGCCCACCAATGACCTGTGCAGTCAGTAGAAGTACCCATGGCATCAGATCGATTCTGATGTGTGGCAATCCCCTGTGTTACAGAGTAGGCCTGCTCCATAGGATATTTTTGGCTTTAATCTTTATGGGAACAGATTGCCAGGCCTTTCTTCCACAGGGCTGGCAGATGGGTTGAAACTGCCAACCTTTTGGTTAGTAATCTGGTGCAAACCCTTTGAGTCACCCAAGACCCTTGTGCAGTAAGGAACTGTAAAGAAATTCAAAGAGGGACTGCTAGTCAGAGAGGCAAGCTTCACTGTGGCCTTTTTATCCTGACTTCTGGGACACTGGTGGGTGACAGTTTCATCAGATTGACAGTAAAAGCATAGCAGACCATTCATTTCTCCATTCATTTCATTACACTTAGAACATTTCAGAAAAAGTTGCTTTACACTACGAAGGAAGAAGACAGTGTACTATATAATTTGTGTATTGGTGTAAATTATAATCTATAGTCTTCAGGTTAGGTGTAATTTCTTTTTTTTATTGTGATTGAGTGAAAGTTTATAACATAATTCAAATTTGCATGCCCACCCTTCTGCAACTCCCTCTGCTGTCCTTGCCCGGTGACAGCACACTCCTTCTTTCCATTCCATACATGTCATATCCTCTTAACAATCTCCTGTCCCTTCCTCTCCACCTCCTCCATTCGCCTCTAGGAAGAGGCCAGTAGGATGACATCCTATAAAGTGCACACACGCTATAGTTACTCTGTGTCTCTGAGTCCAATCCATTCCTATCCAAAGAGTTGACCTCCGTAATGATCTATAATCAGGGGCAGCATCAGGTGTAGGGGTCATGCTCCCAGGGGAGCTCCCAGGCCTTCAGACCTTCAATTGCAGTAAGGTTAGATGTAATTTTTAATGGTGCAAAATTTCTTTCTATCTGGGTGGTCTAAATCCACAAAACTTTTTGTGAGTAATGAAGCGGTCACTCCTTTTTATTCTTTGAGCAGTTCAGGCAAACTTCTGGGATAGTGTGGGTCCCAGCACAATGCAAATGAACTGAATTTGTCTCATGCTCTTTGATTCTGAGCTTCTTACAGACAAGAATTGCTGATTTGGTGGTATCTGTGTCCCTGGAACAGGACTGGCACCTACTAGAGCTCCTGAAGCAGCTCTTGCCACTTACCTGCGGAGCCCATGTCGTCATTTTTCTTCTCTTGCAGTGGAGCAGTTGCCCATGCTACCTGATGAGTACATTGTCAGCTTACCTCTTAATGGGAAACCAAAGCCCTTTCTAGGGCTTGTGTCCTCCTAGGCTTAGCTGAAGGAACTCTCTGCCTGCCTTTGGGATTGGGACATCAGGGTCTTTGGCGTTGGGATGTCAGGGCCTTTAGGATTGGGACATCAGGGTCAATGCTAGGAACTGTTTCTCCAGAAGGGACCAGTAGAGAAGAAGATGCCTGTTGTGGATTGTGATTGATGGTAGTTTATATACAGTATTTGAAATTCTGCTTGGGTCAAGAGTAGCAAGGCAGGTGAAAAGCAAAATGACATCTTTCTTGTTGCAAATTTGCGATGGTCTTGTTTGCTCCTGGGTGGTGCAAATGGTACATTCGCTCTGCTGCTAGACAAAAGGTGGGACATTCATGTCCACTCACAGGCCCTTCACGAGAAAGGTGTGGTGATCTGCTTCCAAAAAGCCAGCCACTGGTAACTAGCTTATGGCTAAGAGAGTCTTCTGCATCCCATGTTGGTGAGTGGCATCTGAGGTCTTTAAAGCTAGCAAGCTGCTGTCTGAAGTACATCAAATGATCCCATCTCAGCTGAATCAGATCTTCACCAAGGACAACAAAGACTAAGAGAAAAAAAGGCCAGAGGAGAGAGGGACCCCCGTGTATGTATGACTGTATCAGCATGTGATCAGAAGAACCAGATGGTGCCCAGCCACCACCAGTAACAGCCGTGATGGGGCACACAATGCTGGCTTCCAGTGGCAACACACAGAAAAAGTGGGGTGCACCTCAAGAACTCCACTAAAAGAGTGCAACTGACAGTCCAGTGGCCCGGGACTTCCCTCTTACTAGAAGGGAGAGGAGAGGGTAGAGAGGAGGGGATAGGAGATTGTTAGTAGGAGATGACATCTATAGAAGGGAGAGGAAGAGTGTGCTGTCACCAGGCAAGGGGAACAAAGGGAACTGCAGACAGGTGGGGGCACAAAATTAACCTGGATTATATACTGCTTTCACTCAACCCCCCCAGCCCCCCCAAAAAATCATCCACTGGAAGTTCAGTGGAGCACAATCCTGCTTTGACACGGGGTTTTGGCGAAGATTTACACAGCAGTTTGGATTCCTGTTCAGTAGTTTCTGCACAAGTCGTTCATTGACGTGGGTTACCTTTGTCTCAGAGTATGAACATCCTCATTGCTTCCATTTTTGTTCCATCTCCCTTACTCTAGTTTCCCTACCTCCTTACATTTTGTCTTTCTTCTAAAGTGATTGCTGACTGTTTGGTCTCTTATAGATGAATTTGTAAAGGAGAACAGTATTTGCAGTGGTATTCTGTGTTTTGTGAGCCACTCTGTTATTTAGTTTAAAAAGTGATGCCAGGGATTGGTTTTGATTTAAAGTTTGATTCAAGGCAATGGGGTCATGGAGTCCTCCTGTCTCAACTGGTCCGGTAAGTTTCTTTTTCAAGAATTTGAGGTTCTGTTCCACATTTCTGTCCCTTTCAGTAAGGATCCTTCTGTTGTAGACCTGCGTAGAACAGTTGATAGCGGTAGCTGGGCATGCTGTAGCTTGGGGGGCAACTGGTTTCAGAGCAGAAATTTATTGTGTCATAGTTCTGGAGGCTAGAAGCCCAAATCAGGGTATGTTGGTTCTTCCCAAGGGCTGTAAGAAAGGCGTGAGTCCATACCTCTCTTAGCTTCTGGAGACTCCTGGAAATCTTTGGGAATCCTGGTGGTGCAGTGGTTAAGAGCTACAGCTGCTAACCAAAAGGTCGGCAATTCACATCCACCAGGTGCTTCTCAGAAACCCCATGGGGCAACTCTACTCTGTCCTTTAAAGTTGGTATGAATCCAAATTGACTTAAAATCAACAGCTTTCTGTGCAGTCTTTGGTGTGCCATGACATCTGGCTCTGTTACACATGATCCTTCCCCTGTATTCCTGTCCCTGGGTCCCTCTTCTTATGTTAGGACATCAGTCATATTGGGTTAAAAAAAAGAAAACAGCCAAAACCAAACCCAGTGCTGTCAATTTCAACTCATAGCGACCCTATTATAGGACAGACTAGAACTGCCCCATAGAGTTTCCAAGGAGGGCCTGGTGGATTTGAACTACTGATTTTTCAGTTAACAGCCATAGCTCTTAATCACTATGCCATCAGTGTTTCCCATTTTGGGTTAGGACTACCGAATTCTAGTATGGCTTCTCGTTAATACAACTTTCATGAAATGAGTTTCTTTATGTGGCTGTTTCGCCTTACTTCTTTAAGAAAAACAGCTTGAGAGATCCTCCCCACCCCCCCACCGAACTCTGAGGTGTTCCTTTACTCTAATTTTCTACCCCAGGGGATTTGTTCCTTTTTTCCTGGTTGACTGGCATGTTCTGGGTAAGCTACAGACAATTTGTGGTTTCATACTTTTTATCTGGCCCTCAGCTGTGGTTGGTATGTACCTTGCAGGCATTGGCCAATATAGTATGCAAATAAAGTGACTATAGATCATGGAAATTAGGTTACAGTAAGTAGCCTGCTATGCAAATGAAGTATCTGTGGCCTACTGAGAGGGGATTGGTGAGTTTGTGGCCCTGATGGGAGGGTCATGTCTTGAAATTGGCAAGGAGTTTGTGTATATATGTAGCTAACTTCACAGGGGAATTTTAGACAGGAAATAGGATGAAGCGGCATGTAGAAAAGATGAAAGAGGAGAGAGAAAAAACAGAGAGAAAGGAGGCAGGGACCCTCCTGAAAAAGCTGTAGTGAAGGTCAAAGGCAGTCACACTGATGACAGCAGCAGGCCTGGAAGGGGCTCATCGACAGAGCCTGCAGCGACAGGTCCAGAAGGGTCTGTGCGACAAAGTTGGTGGCGACAGACGGCAGGGCTGTTAGGGCACTGAGAGGAGGCCCGTCCTGAGGGGCCTAGAGGAGGCTTTTCTTAAGGAGTCTGAGAGGAGACAGCATTGCCAAGAGGACCATGCATGGCAGAGAGAAAGACCTGCTTTGGTTGCAGGGCCGACAGGAGTTGAGGGAGCTGTACAGCACTAGAGAAGGGACACTCTGCCTGCGTGATTTGTGATCCCAATCTTGAATGGTACCCTGGTGAACCTGATCCCAACTTGTACCCTCTGCCTCCTTAGTAAACTACTTCACTGAAAGTATAGTTCATGAGTTCTAGGTGGCCATTGCAATGATTAGCCTAACCCAGCAGAGATGTAGAGAGTACCCTAGGAGGGGCAGCTGGTATCAGAACGGGTCAAGTGATCAGAAAGTGGACATATATCTGACCTTCACCTCAGAAGTATCAGCCTTGGGCTGGTCATAATGTCCCCTGAAGTTAGATAGGTTCTGACATGTTATTACTATTACTATTTCACAGTAGCTGATAGCAGTTTCAGCACACCTTGTTTCCAAAAAATGTCACCTTCACAGGTACAAAGGGCTCAGACTTCAGCCCTTTTTTTTTGCAGGGGAGACAGTCAAAAGCTTCCTAATGTGTCTTGCACCACGGCGACCCGCTCCTTGTCCTTTCTTGCCTAGATTGACTTCTGCTTGGCGACGTTGTGTGTTTGTGCTGATCAGCTTGCATCCTTTGGTTGTCACTAGCTAATTGCAAGGATGTGCTGTTCAAGTAAACAGAGGGGAAGGAAGCGGCTGTTTGTGGTTGGAATGGGAAATGAGAAGGAACAGATACTTCCAACGCTGCCCACAGAAGAAACTCAATTTGGGGGACTTCATGCTGCAGAAAAATGTTGGGAGGTAAATTTCATTTGCAGCAGGGCAGGCTTGCACAGCAGAAATCCATAAGATCAGATATAACATTTCCATCACTGAGCAAGTTAATAAAGCCCCTAATAGGATTTGCTGACCAGGAGAACCACAGATCAAGCTACAGCAAGTTCTTATTTATTTGCCATTTGTATGTAAATTTTGCTATTATGGAAATTGTGTCAGAAATTGTATAGCAACTAGGTAGTGCACAATGTACTGTAATATTCAAACTAAGATACATGCAAAGAAACCCAGTGTGTGGGTGTGTATGTGTATATGAATAATTTGGCTCATTGTTGCTTTCTCTTTTATAAGAAACTCAATCTCAAAATCTAACCTGTGATCACAGTGGACCTTCTTTAAATATGCAGTCTTCATCCAAAGACCAGGCAGTGAGGCTGAGATTTCAAGGGAAAAGTGGTGCCCATGTGTTTCTGTATTCTGAGCCTTCCAAGCATGTGTCAGCCTGCTCTTTCTTGGTGACTTCCTAGGTGACTCTAAAGGGATGCCTTCTGTTGCAAAAGGACATATATTTTTAGTTAATTTTAGTTGGTGAGGGGTTAGAGGAGCACCCTTCTTGGCTTTTTATCCTGAAAGAAACTGGTGTGTGTGAAGACAGGATCAGGTACTTGGGTGCAAATCCTGTTACATAATTAACATCTTGGGCAGACGATGTGGCTTATTAGGCAGCCAACGCTGCTGATTATCTTGAAGGAGCAAACATAACACTCGATAACTCCAGAGTAGAATGTTGGACTGCCAGGTGTCTTAGGCTGTGTTCTCTAGAAAAGCAAAACCAGTAAAGTGTGTGTGCATATGTGCGCACACACACATGCATACACACATACATACAGAAAGACAGAGAGAGATATTAATTACAGAAATGTCTCATGCAGTTGTAGAACCGGGAATATCCAAAGTGCATGAATCAGGATAGAGCCTTCTCCTGTCTCACGTAGCTGCAGGGGCTGGTGAACCCAAGATCAGCATGTTAGAGAGCAGAACTCTTGCTCAGAGGCTGTGAAGATTGATGAATCCCAAGATCAGCAGTGTGGACTGCACTTAAGTTGCTAGCTCAAGTCTCAAGAACTCAAAGTCAGTCCAACAGGAGCTAACTGCAGGATCCAGAGCAATCAACAGCCCACAATCCTTGCCAGAATGTTGGCTTACATCAAATGCAGGCGACACACCCAAGGAAGCTGCCTTTCAACTGATTGACTACTCACAGCAGATCCCATCATAGAAGTGATCGCATGATATCAGATCTTATCATGGAAGTGATCATTCCATCATGCTACTGACTAACCACTGATAGTCATGGCCCAGGCAAGATGACATACAACCTTAACCATCAAACCAAGGTTGCCTGTATCCAGGAACTGGAGTCGAGAAGTGAGACCCTCCCACCTTCTGTGAGATATGCACATAAATCACCTGCTCTGTTCCTGTGAAGGAGCCGTGGTGACACAATAGTTAAGTGTTTGGCCACCAACCCAGAGATTGGTGGTTGGAATCCCCCCTGTGGCTCAGAGGGAGAAAGACTTGGCAATCTGCTTCCCTAAAGATTATGGCTAAGAAAATCCTATACGGCTGTTCTGCTCTGTCATGTGGGGTTGCCATGAGCTGAAATCAACTCAACAGCACCCAACAACTCAACAATGTCCCTGTGAGTTCTTAGTTTTGTTCTTTTCTGCCCCCTCCAAAGTACCTGGTTCTGGAATGACTTTTGCCTTTAAATCATTTTAGATACCAGCTAAAACTAGTCTGCTTCTTACACCATCGATGGGGAGAAATGATTTCAGATGATACCCAGGTGACTGTAGGTATTCAGGTATCAGTTGTAGGTGTATAGGTAACAGATGAAGGACAAAGTACAGCCTCCAGTGTGAATTACAAATGAACATAAAGAAAATGAACATCTTTGCAACTGGACTGATAAACGTCATAATAAATGGAGAAGGAATTGAAGTTGTAAATGATTTCGGTCTGCTTGAATCAACAATTAACATCCATGGAAGCAGCAGTCAAGAAGTCAGATGGTGTGTTGCATCGGGCAGATCTGCGGCATGAGACCTCTTTAAAGTTTTCGAAAGCAAAGATGTCACTTTGATGACCAAGGTGTGCCTGATCTTTCCAATGGCCTCACGTGCATCCAAAAGGTGGACAAAGAACAATGAAGACAGAAGAATCAATACATTTAAACTGTGGTGTTGATGAATGTTGAATATACCATGGACTCCCAGAAGAAGGCACAAATCAGTCTTGGAAGGAATACAGCCAGAATGTTCCTCAGAAATGAAGAAGGTGAGACTTTAACTCATTTTGTTTAGACACATTATCAGCAAAGACCATCATATCTGGGAAAGGGGAGAGTTAGCAAAAATAAGGGAAGCCCCCATGTGATGGAGCGACACAGTGGACTCAGACACACTGATGGTCATGGAAATGGCACAGGACCCGGCAACGCTTTATTGTGGTGTACCTAAGATTGCTGTGAGTCTAAGCGGACGTTACAGTGGCCAGCAATAACAACAACAACAAGAGGTAGCTCTGAACCACCTTGTGAGCACTGACTCCTGATGCGTTCCCTTTGTATCGCGGGTTACATGGAGGAGAGCGTCTCTGCTTGCTGCTCCCGTATCTCTGCATCCCCGGTTACTTGCCAATCTCCGTATTGTTTGCTTACTTTTGTTTCACATGATGAGAGGGAGCCTTTGGCAAGCAGCAACATCTGGCTACAATTCAATAATATTGTTTTGTTTTCTGTGTACTTATTTTAGGATTTTCTTCTTTTTATGGAATGAGATATTTCTTTTATATATAGCTTCCCTCCCAGATAAATTTAAATAAGCCAAGCGAGCAGATTTAAAAGAAAATATTAACTAAATAACGACACAGATGGCACCCAGGATAAAGCAAAACACCATGGCATGGGGGAGGATGCCTGCAGACGGGGAGGATTGGTCTACACCCCGTGGCCTCTTGAACGAGGCATCTGAGCAGTCTTGATCACGCTGCACTGGGCTTGTTTCTTTGGGAATAGCAGGGTAGTTTGCTCCAAGGCAGTCTCCCACCTCTCATGGGCTTTCTTTTACCAGGCAGCATTTACTACACAGTTGGGTTAGAGATGATTTAAACTGTTTGGCCTCAGTTTTCCCACCTCTAAAATGGGACAGTCTCTCCCCTTAAAGGGATAAGTGGTAAATCTAAGAGAGTTACCCACAGGTGAAGCACCCAGCATGAAGAAGGTGCTTGATATAAATTTCTGTTGTCACAACTCATTGTAACTCCTCTTCCCATTCTGAGGGTTGAGGCTGCATACCCTTTAAGGGGGTGAGGCTGGCTGGTCCTTCAGTGTTGCAGGACTGACTTGGTACAGCCTTTAGCAAGTGGGGCTCACTGCCTGCAGGCACACCGGTGTGCTTCAGATGCCTGTGCCAAAATCGTATGAAAGCAAAACATGGAAAACAGATCCCCATGGAGGGAGAAGCTTTCTGAATCATATGAACTCCATGCCTTCTGCTGTTTCTTGGTGAGTTGTTTGGAGACCACTGGCCTTGTGTGTGGGGAGGGGGAAGCTGTTAAAATGTAGATCCCTGTACCCCATCCAGACCGCTGAAGGCAGATGACTGAGGGGTGGGGCCAGCTCAGGTGTGCAAGAGGGATTACCTTGGTTGTTCTCCTCGAAGGCTTGTCTTCAGGTCAATGAGGCATGCCTCTGAGGGTATAAAGTGGAGGGAGTTCCTGGTGTGGAACCCAAGAGCAACTGAACCCAAGGAGGAAGTGAAAGTCAGAGGTCAGGAGAATTCAGACTGTGTGTTAAACTAGGGGGAAAGGTAAAGATGGAGT
Organism: Heterohyrax brucei; assembly: GCA_028571685.1. NCBI lineage: Eukaryota > Metazoa > Chordata > Mammalia > Hyracoidea > Procaviidae > Heterohyrax > Heterohyrax brucei. Next base: position 5,173,107 of record CM053160.1, on the reverse strand, counting down.
AGGGAGGCCAGAGCGAAGGATGTCTTGAGAACAAAGCAAAGTAGATCAGGTGGGTCAGATTTAAATTTCCTGAATCCTGGACACTTCTCATATATGCTCTGTGCCCCGATTTTCCTTTCTATGAAGTAGGGATAATGGAGTACCTACTTCAGAGGGTTGTTGTGAGGAATCCACGATCAATATATGTATATAGCTTGGAACAGGGCCTCACTCCTAGCTCTAAATATTATTAACATTATCCTGATAATGATGATAATGATGGCATTGAGGATGATACTGATGTTGGGGATGATATTGATGATGATGTTGATGACACTGATCCTGAATTTGAGGGTGGTGCTGAGGATGATAATGATGCTGAGGCTGATACTGATGATGGTGATGATGGTGATACTGATGTTGAGGGTGGTGCTGAGGATGATAATCATGCTGAGGATGCTACTGATGATGATGGTGATGCTGATGTTGAGGGTGGTGCTAAGGATGATAATGATGCTGAGGCTGATACTGATGATGATGGTGATGTTGATGATGGTGGTACTGATGTTGAGGGTGGTGCTGAGGATGCTAATCATCCAGAGGGTGATGCTGATGATGATGATGACGGTGATACTGTTGTTGAGGGTGATGCTGGGGATGATAATGATGCTGAGCGTGGTACTGATGATGATGACGATGATGTTGATGATGGTTGTTTTCATCAGCCAGTGCTGTTCTAACAGAAATACCACAAGTGGATGGCTTTAAAAAGAGAAATTGCGTTTATCACAGTCCAGTAAGCTAAAAGTCCAAATTCAGGGTGGCAGTTCCACAGGAAGGCATTCTCTGCTGGCACTGGAGGGAGGTGCTTGTCATCAGTCTTCGACTGGAAACTTCAGAAGTGCAGAGATCCTGGTCCTGTACCAAAGATGCACTCAGCTCCTGACGCTGCTTTCCTGGTGGTCTGAGGTCGCCCGTACCTCTCCGCTAGATTCTCTCCATTGGATCTCAAGAGGCTGCCTCAAGGCACAAAACAAACTTGCAGTTTGAATCTTGACCTACCCACACAACTGCTGCCCATCCACCCTCATTAACATTGTAGAGACAGGAATTCCAACAGGGGGAAACACCACACTATACTAGGAACCTGGACCAGCCAAATTGTTACAGATTTTGAGTGGAACACAATTCAACAGTGATAATTGATACTGGTGGTGATGTTGAGGATGATGATAATGTCGAGGGTGATATTGATGATGATGATGGCAGTGATTTTGATCATGGTGATGTTGATGACGAGGATGACAGTTTTGATGATGGTGATTTTTCATGAAGATGATGTTGACGCCGGTGATGATGATGATGCAGGTGGTGATTTAGACGATGATGAATTTGATGCTGATGTTGAGGATGGTACTGAAGATGATGGTGTTGCCGAGGATGATGGTGATGATGCTGACACTGATACTGAGGATGATGGTGATGCTGAGCATGAAGGTGATGATGGTGATGGTATTTTAATAATGTTGATGATGTTGATGACAATGATGATTCTACTTCTGTAGCCTTCACTATGTCTGCTACTATGTGTATATGAGTTCATGTGTGTGCGTGCACGTGTGTGTGCCTGTCTGTGCACATGCACATGTGTACACTTGTGTGTGTGCATTCATGCATGTGTGCAAGTGTATATCTGTGTCTGCATGTGTTCACGTGAGTGCGTCATGAGCTGGGCACAGACCTGGGTCTTCCTGCTAGATGGCCCACAGGTGATATGCAGCTATTACTGGCAGAAATGCTCCGTGGGTGCCAATGACTATGGCCCTAGGCACAGCAGACATTTGCTGTCAGCTAGATTGAGAGGTGATGTGGATGGGATCTGTCTAGGTTTGGGGATCTCCATGAGGTCTCTCTGTGGGGATCCTGCCAATTACATGCTCTGGGGCTACCCTGGATGTCGGCCCATTTCTAGGCTTGGGTATCCAGCCTTCCTTTCCATCCCAAGCTGCCTGATAGCTCTCCAAATCTCATTCTTATATGCTGGCCAGAATGGGTTTTTGTTGCTTCCATGCAAAGAACTCTAACTTATATCATTGCTTGACTGTCTGATGTTTTAAGTGGTTGTTATCACATGATTTTATATTAAAAAACAAATAATTTTCAGTGTACATTGAGTATCTTTAGAGTCCTAAAACACAGACAGAAGTAAGGATATCATTCATCTTGTGTTGTAAGGCAAGTGTAGTCACTTGTTGCAGACACTTTAAATGCGGACCCAACTGGACGGCAGTGGGTTTGGTTTTGGTTTTGATTATCTCAGTAGAGATCACTTAGTCATCTCTGTTTTATTCTAAGAGACAGTACCAGGATAAACCAAACGTTAAACCCACGGCCACTGACTCAGCCTGACTCGGGGGGCTACATGTGTTTCTGAGTAGAAGCGTGCTCCATGGGGTTTTTGGTGGCTGAGTTTTCAGGTGTAGATTGCCAGGCTTGTCTTCCAACACATCCCTGGGTGGATCAAAGTGGTTAACTTTTTAGTAAATAGCTGTACACTTAACTGTGGGTACCATCCACGGACTCCAGGTCCCCAGATGTGTGGTGGTCGTTACGTGCCATTGAGTTGATTCTAGCTGGTGGAGACTCCACATGACAGCAATAATCCTTACGTGCATTGCTGGGTCTTTCTTTCTGTGGAGCAGCTGGGTGGGTTTAAACCAGAAACCTTACAGTCAGCAGATGAACGCTTAACTGTTTGTGTCACCCAGGGACTCTTGGTGGCAGGATCCAAAACCCAACCCAACCCATTGCTGTTGAGTCAATTCTGACTCATAGAAACCCTATAGGTGAGACTAGAACTGCTTCATAGAGTTTCCAAGGAGCCTTTGTTGGATATGAATTGCCGATCTTTTGGGAAACAACTGTTGTACTTAACCACTATACCACTCATGTTTCCGGGAGACTAAAGGACAGTTTTGAACAGGATGCCTGGCACAAGAACACAGAGAAGGTGTATTCTGACTGGTTCCTAGCGAGCTGAGTCATGGAGTGGTGGAAAAAGCAGAGACCTGGGAGCTGGACACCATGAGTTCTGTCCTGGCTCCTGTGGACTTAGCTCAGGCCACTTCATCTCTTAGAGCTTCAGATTCTTTATCTGTTAAAAAATGATGATAAAACCCTTAGGTCAGTCGAGATGTGAAAAAATGCGGAAGTCTTTGAAAGTCTGTTTCAAAGCCTTTGAAAGCTGTGCGGTTCCATGTAATTTTCTAATGCTGGGCAAGTACATTTAACTCAGTTTGGTGGCGTTGTTCTTGAAATGTGCTTCACGGCTGAGCCACTCATGCAGTTATCCCAGAGCAGTCTACATTTGGGGAAGTTGTCGGAGTTTTGCTTTTCAAAAATCTGTTTCATTTGCCTTCTTTATTGCTTGAAAATGCTTTCTGTTTGTAGCTTCCTGTTGTCGGTGCCTTCCGGATGTGGTAGTGTTGGAGAGCAGTGATGTGGACAGGTGGAGGTAGGAGCCTGTGTGTCCCACAGCACAGCACTCTCGACAGCTGAAGAGAAACTCAGAGAGTTCCTGTGTTTCACCTTGATTCCTTCTCCAGATGTGCTTTCTTCCATCCTCCAAGCTGTCAAGCAAACCCAACCTGAGGTGAGATTCTCAGGCTGTGGGACCAACTGCTGTCACCATAGCTCAGCTGAGCTGGATGAGGAGACCACCTCTTGTTGCTGACAGTTGCCTCTTTGATGGGAAGCTCGCAGACGCTGGCGTGCAGCTGCAGGCTTCCACGGAGAGGGAGGTGGACTGTGAAAGCTGGTGACACTCCTGTGGACCCTGACAGTGGCATTTCCCAGTGTTCCTTTGGCACCTGCCCCCCTGTTTTTTGCCTGTAACCACACACTACCTGAACTTCTTGTCTCTTATTATTCTGGTAAGAAATTAATGTACTTTCTTTTATGGTGGTAAATACATACATAAGGTTTGCCGTTTCAGCAATGTTCACACACACACTTCAGTGACGTTAATGACATTTGTCATGTTGTTCAGCCATCACTCTTATCCATTTCCAGTTTTTTCTGTCACCTTTCATTGAGACTTAGTTTCCCTTAGTGACAGCTGAAGCGTATTTTTTTGCAATAAATTTATCTCGAAAGGAAATTGGGTATCATTCCTGTCTTTGTTACCTAGCACTGCTGTGGCAAAGATTTCACAAGTGGGTGGCTTTAAAGAAGAGAAATGTATTGTCTCACAGTTTTGAAGGCTGGACGTCCACATCAGGCCATCAGCCCTGGATAAAGTCTTCCCTTGTTGGTAGCACTGGGCATTCCTTGGTTGGCAGATGGTCACTTGATGTGTTTCTCTACGTTTTCCCCTTTTTATAAGACCCACCGTATTCCGGGATGACCTCTTTCATAGAACAAAAGAAACCCTTGATATCCAAACAGGAAACCCTGGTAGCCCCGAGGGTTGAGAGCTGTGACCGCAAACCAAAAGGTCATCAGTTTGAATCCATGAGGTAGTCCTTGGAAACTCTATGGGGCAGATGTACTCTGTCCTGTAGGGTGACTATGAATCAGAATCCACTTGATGGCCATGGGTTTGGTTATGGCATGTCCAAACACAGACACGTTTGCAGGTCTGGGGGTTAGAACTTAACGTATCTTTTTTCAGTACACAATTCAACCCTAACAACTCCCATAGAGAGATCATAATCTCTTAATTTGTTAGTTTTAATTTTTTTCTACTCACCACACATAAAATAGATGTGTCACTATTACAGTAAAAGGAAACCCTCGTGGTGTAGTGATTAAGTGCTACAGCTGCTAACGCAAGGGCTGGCAGTTCAAATCCGCTAGGTGCTTCTTGTAAACCCTGGAGGTAGTCCCACTATGTCCTGGAGGATCGCTGGCAGAATGGACTTGAAAGCAATGAGTTTGGTTTGGTTTGGTTTGGTTTGATTACAGTAGAAAGTAGTTTCTGTGGGTTTACCACTTAAAACTGATGTCACTTTGGAAAATTCTGTCCTTGAGGACTGAGCCATTGGCACTGTCTCCGTCCCATCAAGTCCCACATTTTTTCCTATGGGTGCAAATCAGCAGCACTTAAAAACAAAACAGAAACTTGTTGCCACTGAGTGAATTCCAGCTCACAGTGACCCTATAGGACAGAGTGGATCGAACTGCCTGTAGGGTTTCCAAGGAGCAGCTGGTAGATTTGAACTGTTGACCGTTAGGTTAGTAGCTGAGTGCTTCATCAACAGGGCTCCATCCGCAGTACTACTGTCCAATTGATATTTTCAAGTTGACTCATTTTTAGCTAAGTCAATTTACCGGAGACGGAAACTGTGTATCACTTCTATAAATGACTATCCACCATCACTTGCCTAAACGAAAGAACTGTAAGCAATAATTATACACCAAACATGTGTTATTAACTTCAGACTGCTGAGTCAAGGGCCTTCAAATGCCTTGGTTCTGAAGTCTTTGGTTCTCTCTGTCAGAAGGGGAGATTTGCAAGTGTTAAATAAAAACCAAACCAGGTACCAAGCAGTCCACCTGGAAAAACACAGTGCCATCGAGTTGATGCCGACTCACAGTGACCCTATAGAACAGAGTAGAGCTGCCCAACAGAGTTTCCAAGGAGCATCTGGAAGATTTGAACTGCTGACCCTTTGGTTAGCAGCTGTGGCACTTCTCGAAACTAGCCCTCAATCCCTTTAAATGAAAGTTGGGAATGTCAAGGGGCAGGGACGCGAGGCTGATAGAAGCAGACACCCAAAAGAGAAAGCCTGAGAATGCTCATGGGTTGAGAAGAACACAACCATGGTCACTGAACCACGTGTGCAGAGTCTTGAGTCGGATCCTCATCTGCTGTGTCAGCTGTCACCCCAGACACAGTAAAATATTATTTAAAAAGAAAAAAGAAATCAAGCTGGGGGCATTGAGTCGACTCTGACTCACAGCAACCCTGCAGATGTCAGAGTAGAACAGTGCCTTACAGGGTCTCCTTTCTTTCTTTTTAAAATAATTCTATTTATTTATGTTGCTGAGAGTAGACACAGGAAAAAGTAAACTAATGCAAGTTTCTGGACCTACAGTTGGGTGACATTGATGACAGTCTTCATGTAGTGTGACCCTTGCCACTGTCCTCTTCTGGCTTGTTCCTTCCCCATTAACGTCAACTCACTGTCCCCTGAGATTTCCATGGGTTGCTGTTGTCAGTCTGATCCCATAGAGATAAATTGGAGAAAAGTGTAATGCTCAAGGCAGACGTTCTTGACTAATTGAGCTAAACTCTCTTACGTGGTTTTCAGAAGATTTCAGGGCATATTCTTGGTTTTAAGGTTTAACAGAGGGTTTTCAGTGGCTGGTCTTCTGGAACCGTATCATCAGGCTTTTCTTCTTGGGTGCCAGCCTATTGGTCAGCAGTGTGAGTGCTTAACCATTTCATCACCCAGGTATTTCAGAGCATCAGTCATCAGTGCCAAACTGCAGCCTTCCACTTGATTTCACCAAAAGGCTGAACCATGTTAGAAACCTTGTCTTTTCATGAGTTTGTGTTATTTAGGGCTATGCCCTTGTCACACCCCTGTACTAGCCACAGCATGCCATCTTCTCGTGGACCCTAGGGATACAAGTGTCTGTGTCCCGTATCGTGGGAACACTCTTCTCTCCTAGGTTAGGCTTTAAATTAAAAAAAAAAAAGCAACGACAGCAACAAAATTTTGGGCACTTAAGAATTGGAATTAGTTGCACCAGCATCTAAAAATTAGGTGTGATGCAGGCTTGCTCTTTCCTTTTTGAGCTGTTCCTCCCCCAGTAACACCAACTCACTGCCCCCTGAGCTTCCCCCGAGTTGTTGCTGTCAGTTTGACCCCATAGAGACAAATCTGAGAAGAGCATGATGCCCAAGGCGGGTAGTCTTTACTAGTAATGTCCTACGGGATGAAAATTGTGCAGCTCCTCAAGAGTTGGGCATCTCAGGTGGAGGAGACCTGTCCTCCAGCCCACCACTCCCTGTCGCTGGGCTCTCAGGGGAAGCCCCCACAAGCCTCCGTGTGGCAGGGTCAAAGGAGCCAGCAGCTCAAGGCGATGGGCCCTTCTGTTGGAGACAGTGGATACCCTTTGGGCTTTCTGGCCAGGGAGAGCCTTTTTAGTGACAGGGAACCAGAGTGTTCTGGGTCCCATGGAACTGATGCTGATAAAAATGGTGCTGGACAGAGACCTAATGTGGCTCTCAGGCTGCCATCTGCTCTGGAGAAACGGCTTTGTGATTGTGGCTTCCGTGAACTTTTCAGTAAGTTTGGCAAGTAGAAGAAATTATGTCCAACTGAGCTCACTGAGGTTCCAGTGAGCCCCAAGGTCTTAACTTAGTGTTTTTTACTTAATTCACAGTAGGTGGGACAGTGTCATGTAGTATTTTATTTGTAGGACATTTAGTATTTTAATAAGTATTTGAGTTCTTCCATTCGCTGGGATTGTTTTCACGCTGGCTGTAGAGTGGGAAGAATGTAATTCCCTGATCTTTTGAAGCTTGCACTCTAGAGGAGGAGACACAGAGAAATCCTTGGTGTTTTGGTGCTTGTGGTGCCCGTATTTTCTGAAGCCAGCAAGTACAGGAGTGCTTGTTGATTCTGAATGGGGCAGAGAGCCCAGATGGAACCACGGTGGGAGGGAGGTAAGGTCAGCTGGATGCTGATGAGAAAGAATGTCTGGCCAGTTATTGTCTAAACCTGAGCCAGGGTTGGAGGCATTGATGGTTTTTGATGTTGAAAATGATTTTGTAGCAATGGCTTTCAGTGCAAACATGTCTGTCACAGATGAGAAAATTACTAGATTCTTCTTGCTTTTGTAATTTTGTTTTCTACTTTGTGATATGTTTGTTGCAATTTTAAATTCCTGTAGGAACAAAAGCAAGGTAAATGATTGAATAGGCTGAATAAACTGAGACAGGTGTAAAAGAAAATCACCGTGGGAGAAGTAGAGACCAGCAAGTGCAAGTCTCTGCTGCCATTTTCTGCTTGGGGGTCTCTACTTGTTTGGTGGTGGTGGGCTCTCCTCTCCACTGTGACATTGGCTCTCTTTTAGGGCAAAACTGACCTTTCCCTTTGGGAGGACACAGTTAATCTCTGTCATGTAATCACCTGTGTGAGAGTTGCAAGACAGAGGCCAGAGAGGCCACACATAGGAGTAATTAATTGGCCACATCCATGCGTCCATGCGTCCACCTGTCTGTTCATCTGTCCATCCATCCACCCAACCACCTATCCATCCAACACCCATCTATCTACCTTCCCATCCGTCCAGGCATCCATGCATCCATGCACCCATCCATCCTTCGCTTATAGCATAAGACAGTGTGTGATGGAATTCTGGCTACTGAGGGGAATGGCGGGAACTGCTTTTGAACACTGTAGGGTCCCTAAAGCGGGGAAGATCTTGGTGGGTTAGGACTGCTGAGGCATAACCACAGCCTGTGACTGGAGAGGGAACTCCCTTTACAAGCTGTCACTCTGACTGCCCATTTGGTCTGTGAAATGCTAGTGGAATGGTACAGATGATAATTATACACAAGGCATAGAGCGATGCAGATGCAAGATGTGTTCATAGGAAAGGCTGCTAGAGCATTTTGAAATAGAAAACCCATGTGGCCTAGCTGCTAGTTTCTTTGGACATGAGGGATGATTTCAATTGACTGCTCTTGTCTAGAGCATTGTGTCAGCAGTCTGCCGAGGAAATCCTCCGAGCTAGGGATGACAAATTTATGGCACAGCACTGCCAACCCTCACCCCGCCATGGCACATGTAACTCACCAGTCACAGCGTTCTCTGCTGCTCATCCTGAGCAGATGATCTCAGAGTCTCCAAATCAGCTCTCCTGGCACCCCGGACTGTTTGGGTACTGTGGACAGAAGATGAGGTCTGGCTGCCATCCTTGCCCCAGCCCTGCTCCTGCCCAAACAGTCTCCAACCCTTGGAAGTAGTTCCTGGATCTCAGACCTCCTGTAGCATCCTCTGTGTTTATCTGTATTTTATTCTTCACTGAATGGTGTCTTCCTGTTGCAAAAGTGATACCCGCTGGTGGCAACGGGCAAACACTCAGGACCGTCCCAGGGAAAAGCCAGCCACCTCTCCCCTTTTGGCCTCTGTCTTCCATCTGCAGTGCCTTCTTCCATGATTTCTCTCTATGAAAACACACATATTTAGATGGAGCCACCTAGTTGTTGTTAGTATTTCGGTGCTGAAGCTGCAGCAGTGAACCAGGGCGGATGAGCTTCTTCAAGGAGCTTCTGTTACAGTGGGAGCAGGGCAGTGAGTAAGTGAAGCGGCGGGGTGGGCTGTGTGGGGTCAGCTTGGGTTGTGTGGGGTTTGATTCTCCTTTGAGACATCCTAGAGGGGACTCTGAGTATCCCTTTGACCATGAGTCTGGGACTGAGAGGAAAAATTCTGTGTTGCAGAAATAGCCTTGAGGATCTTCACAACTAGATAGTGAAAATATTTGGGAAAATGGGTTTTATGTGCGTGTATTTCTTGGTAGCTGTGAGTCCTCAGGCTTCTGGCAGGACTTCACAGACAGGGAATACCCAGAACATCAGGGAGACCACTTGGTTGTATGTGGGGAGAGTGTGTGTGTGTGTGTGTGTGCGTGTGCATTGGGGAAGGAGAGTTGAAAAATAATCATTGTGGCTCATAAAACGCTTTAAATTGCTTTAATAAAATTATTCTTTATTATTTGAAAACTTACATCACCGAGAATTCTACAAGTTACCAGCTTGGTGAAAATTAGTTTCGTTCCATGAAAGTTCAGATTACTTTTTGTAACTCAGCTGTTAACTAATGTTATCGATGTGACAGAGAGGACTTCTGTTTGTTTCCAGACCTGTTGCCATGATGTTACGTATGACCCAGAGCGACCTCCTAGTGCAGAGTAGAACTGCCTTGTCGTTTCCAGGCAGCATCTGGTGGATTTGAACTGCTGACCTTTTGGTTAGCAACCATGGCTCTTAACCAGTGTGCCACCAGGGCTCCCCCTGTTTCCGTAGGTTCCCGTTATTTAATATTTACTCTCGGTGCTTGCGAGGACTGGTGAAATATTGAAAGTCAAAGCATCCTTCCCCCGTCTGTTCCTGTGTCTTTGGATTATGGAAGGTCACCTTGTGTGTGTATCTTGGGTGCGTCTGGGAGGATTTTTTATCTGATCCCTGAGCAGTTGAAATGTCAGAGCCCTTTTTTGTCAGTGCACTTTCAACAGCAAACAGAAGAAACCCAGCTCAAAGAGCTTGTAAGGAATTTACTGGCTCATGTAACTGAAAAGGTCATCATTAGGAAAACTCCACCCTCAGGCCTGGCTGGCTCTAGAGGCTTTGGCAGAATGCCAGGAAGCTACCTCTTTGCACCTATTCCTTGTGTTTTCTTTTCTTGACTTCATTCTCAGGTGGACTCTTACAGGCCTGAGTGAAAAGGAAGCTGGCTTCAGCTTTCCCTGACCAATCCTTGGCCATATGTCAACTTGTAAGCCGATCAACTGTGACCACAGAGTCGAATATTCTGATTGGCTTGTCTGGGTCACATGGCTCCTCTTTTGGAGCAATCAGTGTGTCCAGGAAGATAGAGGGCTTTGACTGGCCATGCACGTATCAGTGCCGGAAGTCGGGGCATCGATTGGGTCAGCTGGAATGGGAACTGCCTGGACTGGGTGACTCCACAAAGGAAAATCTTGGTGTTGAGGGCATGGATGCTGGGCAGCTGGCTGGCACCGGTCTTCCTGGCCTGTCTGGTCTGTCTGGGCCTGTTGTGTACTGCCACAGTGTCTCATCTCCAATTCTCGGTTGGCTCTGTGGGATTTTAGCACCATGGTTTGCTCATTCAGAATGTCAGCACTTAGGGCCAGACTATTTTACGGAGGGGGTGGGGCCTGGACACTGCTGTCACCATCATCATTGTACCAGAAAAATAAAACCCCTTGCCCCTGAGTTAATTCTGGCTCCTAGTGACCCTGCAGGACAGAGTAGAAATGCCCCATGTGGTTTCTTGTAATCTTTAGAGAAGCGGATGACCAGGTCTTCCTAGCCACTGGTGCGTTTGAACTGCTGACCTCTCGTTTAGGGGTCAACCACTTAACCACTGTGCTACCCAGGTCCCTGTCACCATCGTTGTTGTTAGGTACTGTCGAGTCGGTTCTGATTCACAGTGGTCCTGTGGGCTCTAGAACAAAACACTGTCCTGTCCTGTGCCATCCTGACCCTCATTGTTATGCTTGAGCTTGTTGTTACAGCCCCTCTGTCAATCCATCTCACCACCATCATAGCTGATACTGTATACCAAAAAATAAAAACAAAAAAACCAAACTGTCCGCTGTCGAGTAGATTGCAACTCATGGTAACCCTATAGGGCAGAGTAGCATTGCCCCCTATGGTCTCCAAGGGGAAGCGGTGGATTTGAGCTGCCAGCATTTTGGTTAGCAGCTGCAGCGCTTAACCACTGCGCCATTAGGGTTTCCTAACACTTTATGGTACTGACTAAATGCAGGCTCTGTTCTAAGCACTTTGCTGTGTGGTCTCCATTCAAACGTTGCAACACTTCTGCAGGATAGATACTGTTACTAAGGTTCTGGTTTTACAGAGGAGGAAACTGAGGTTCAAAGAGGTCACATAATTTTTCTAAGATCATGTAGCTGGAGCCCAGATTTCAAGACAGCCATGTAGCTTCAAAGTCTGTGGTCTTACCTTCTCTATTACTCTTCTGTCTGTCTGTCTCTGTATCTCCTAAGACTGCCTATTTGTCTTGCACACCAAAGCAGGTGTCACTGGGTTGACTGACTGCCGGCCACCCCAATGTGTCGGAGCGGCACTGTACCCTGCAGGTTTCCATTTTTAAGAAGTAGATGGCCAGGGTTTTCTTCTGAGGTGCCATTGAGTCATCATGATGTGGCTTCACCAAAGGTGACGTTCCGTCACATATGCCATATTCTCCTGGTCAAAGGCAAATCGTGGTCTGTTCCATACTCAAGAGGTGGGGAGTATACACACAGGCCGGTCTCTAGAAAGTGGCGAGCCTAAGGAGCTATTCTAGAATTTTCTACCACCTGGTGTGGACCAGCACTAAGAGACCAAACAAGACAAGCTTGAGGCCGAGTTCACTCATTTGCTGCCAGTTTTGTACACCTGGGGCCAAGATTTGGAGTCTCTAATCTTAGCACTGTGGGAAGAAGTGTCAAGAGACAGACAGGAGGCTGAGATTGATACTGAGTTGGGAATGGATTCTAGGGTCCCTGTCCTGGATTCCTGTTGACTCTGTTCTCGCTGCTTCTGCTAAAGTGCTGGCAATAAAAGACAACATTGCTCATGCATTAGCGCTTGTGTGTGTTTCAGGGTATCGCCAGTCACCGTTCCTAAAATGTACTTAATTCAATCACAGCTCCACCGATTTTTAAATTCCTTCCAGGAAATGGAAGACAGTCAATTTCTGATTCAAATTTCCCTGTTTTGGCTGAGGCTCAGGGACAAACCCATCTGCCCCAGAGCTCCTCGGTCATATGATATTGGGCCTAGAACGCCTGATGTGGTTTGTGGGAGATGTGAACTCCAGGGAACAGGGATGCTTTTCACTGCTGTACTTCCGGCATCTGAAAGAGAGCAGAGCACACAGTAGGAGCTGGTAGCGCTTTATCAGAAGCTGTGACGATAGTTTGGAGCCCTGGTGACACAGTGTTTAAGAGCTCGGCTGCCAACCCAAAGCCCTGCAGTTTGAATCTACCAGCTGCTCCTTGGAAACCCTGCAGGGGTGGTTGTACTCTTCTTGTGGGGTCACGGTGGGTGGGAATCAGCTCAGTGGCAACAGGTTTCATTTGGTTTGGATGCATAGAGCTTGCTTAGCTGTGGACTTGCATCGGTAAAAGAGAAAATTGAGCAATGAATCAAGAGAAGGAAAAGAGCTGCTGAGAAGCTTGCATGTATTGCTGTAGGCAAGTCCTGTCTTGCATAAAGACCCCTCTTCGTGTCTTTCTCTTCTCAGAGGTAAACAACTGCTTTCCAGCACCTGTTTCAGGTGGGTGTTTTGTTCCTGTGCTCCTTTGATTATCTGTCCTCCTTGTCCTAACTCAGAGGCCAAAATGACATAACCTTCAGGTCCAGATCTCCTGTCCACCTGAGAGGAAGCAACTCTTGTGTCTTGGGTTGAATTGTGTCCCTCCCGAATGCATGTTAGAATCCAGACCTCTATGCTAGTGGATGTGTTTCTCGTCCTATGGGAATAGGGTTTTTTGTTATGTTAATGAGGCCAGATGAGTATAGAGTATGCCCTAAACCCGGTCACATCTGAGTTATGTTATTTTTCTGAGACGCTGTGGAATCAATTTTCGACTCCCAAAGTGAACTCAGGTGACAGAGTACAACTGTTCTATAGGGTTTCCCCGCTGTGACCTTTCTGAAGCAGATCACCAGGCCTTGCTTTTTAGGTTCCCCTGCATGGGTTCAAACTAAAAACCCTTTAGGTTTGCTGCTGAGCACTTTAAGCACTGCACTACTGGGGCTTCTTTTCTGAGTTACAACAAGCAGCATGGACTCAGAGACAAGCAAGTGCCAACCGGGGGTGGAAGGTGGATGCCACAAAGCGCTCTGCAGGAGCTGAGGAATGCCTGGGATGCAGAAACAGAGAGAGACAGAGTGAGCCTTCCCCAGAGCTTGGGCCTGGATTCAGACTCCTGGCCCCCTGAGCTGGGGAAAAATCAATTTCTGTTCTTGAAAGCCATCTGTCCACGTCTAAGTATTTGTGTCACAGCAGCATTAGGGGACTAAGGTGCCTTGTCAGGAAACAAGAGTGGGGCCCCCACTGATGTCGTCTGGATCCCTCTCCTCACCTGCTCCCTCAGACGCTCTTTCCTGCCTTGTATTTACTGCCAGTTTAAATCATGGCTTGAAACAAGCTCTCTGCAGAGCTCAGCCTCGCCAGCCTCTCCGAGCCTGGTGGGAGGTGTGTGCCTCTTTCTCCGTGCTTAATTTATCACAGAGGAGGTGGCTTGGGGGGTGCATCCAAGTCAAGAGCATCTCTGCAGTTTTCTGTAATCACATCCTCCAAGTGCTCAGGGGGGGCCCTCACGATGGGCTCATCCCAGAAAGTGTGTGGAACTTCTGGTTCTCCTTTGCATGGCTCTTCTCAGCAGAATGCAAGTGTCCTTAATGTGTCCCTAGTGGGGTTCCTCAAAGAGAGTTCCAGAGACCCCCAGCATCAGAACAACAGCTTGCTGACAGACACGTATGTCCTGGTCCAGCTCTAGAACGCAAGCCATCAGAATCTCTGGGGCTGGGCCCAAACCCAAACCTGAACCAAACCAGCTGCCGTCTAGCTGACGTGACTCGTGGGGATCCCATGTGTGCCCCACAGGGTTGAATTTTTGGCAGCAGGTCACCAGGCCTTTTTTCTGAGGCACCTGTCAGTGGACTTGGACCTCCAGCTCTTCAGTAGCAGGCACAGAAGGTATGATGATTGGGCGGGCTGGTGATTCTGATGTGCTTGAAACTGGGAAGCTTTGGTGCAACCAGTGGTGCAGTGGTTGCAGACCTCAGCTGCGGACCTTTTGGTCAGTGGTTTAAATCTACTAGCTGCGCCACAGGAGAAAGGTGATGTAGTTTGTGTCTGCTAAGATTTCAGCTGTGGTCACCTTCGGGGACCCTTGTGCTCTGTCCTGTAGGGTTGCCGCGATTCGTCAGCAACTTGACGGTGGCAGGCTTGTGTTTTTGGTCTGGGTCTGTCGGGTTCCAATCTGTCACTTCTCACCTTGCCCTTGGTGGTGCTTGGGGATGCCTCTTCTTGAGCATCTTCATCCCTCAGGGTCTCACATCCATGGAGCTTCCACAGGCAGGTGACTGCTGAGAGCATCCCTTCCTCCTACAGGCTTTTATTCAGCTCCTCCCATCTGCTGGGGCTGGTTCTCAGTACCCTAGAAAGACTGGGAAACGAGACACCCAAATCCCTTCTTTCTGGGTGCTTACCACCAGTGAAGGAGACAGACAATAAATAAACGATGCAAGTGAAAGGTGTAGAGTGTTTAGATAGCATCAAGGGCTAAGGAGAAAAGTAAACCGGGAACCTTGATGGAAAACAGTATGGACAGCTGAGTTCTTCGCTCTAGAGATGGTGGTCTGGGAAGCCACGTTAAGAAGGCAACATCTGCCCACAGAACTTAGGGAGTGAGCCATCTGGGTGTCTGGGCAACAGCATTCCAGGCAGAGGGAATAGCCAGTGCAAAGGCCCTGAGGCAGGAAGCAGGAAGGGACTTGCGTTACAGGAGCCACAAAGGAGTTGATGTTCTGTTCATCACCAAGATTAGATATTTTCACAACCCTAAACTATGCCTTTTTATGAGCCTTGTCATTGGAAGCTCTGTGGGCGGTATGGGGCGTTTTTCTTTAACCCCAGAAAAATTGGCCAGTTAAGATTAATCCACTGCAAACAAGGAACCCACATTTTATAGAAAACAGAGCAAGAGGAAAAGGGAAAAGAAAACAAAAGCAAAACACTTGGTTTTTTTCCTTCCTTGTGAAATGAAATGAATGTGATGACGGTGTTTATTTTATATTAAACAACATTTAGGTTAAATAACTGACACTGTGCCACTGAGAACAGAGAATGACTTGCGGGCTGATGGTATGTTCCTTTTCCTACAGTTTTCTACCACTGCCATTTCACGTTTGACATTTCATAAAAAGGACCAACTGAACAGAAATATTGGAAGTCTTCCCGCGTTTTCCAAAGAGCTTCCCTGTCTTTTGCTGTCTTTGAGGCCCTTGTCATCGCTGCTGATTCTCTCTTCTCCCCTTGTTGACCGTCAGTGAGCATCTATTGGTTCTGTTTGTCAATAGTTTTTCTGCTGTTTGGCAGTTGTTACAAGATGCTACAGATGTTACAAGATCTGTGGGTTTCACTGTGCAGTTGATTTGCAGTGTATTTGCCTGACCAACGAAGGTGGCAGGGATGCTGAAGTGGCCGGTCTGGAGACAAGCCGGCGTTACCTAGGGGCTAGGTATGAGTGGCAACTGACTTCCCGCAGGGTCAGCTCACTGATGAAGATTTTCCTATTTTGTTGGTTTACTTTCTCAGTGTGCTGTCCTAATGGCAGTATTTCAGACCATAAATAGTAGCAGCATGAAGACCAGTTGCCATGGAGCCTGTTTGGAGTCATAGTGTGCCCGTGTGTACAAGAGAACAGCACTCACAGTGTTTTCGTGGTTGTGACCTTTGGGAAGCAGATTGCCAGGTCTTTTTTCAAAGGCACCTATGGGTGGCTTCGTACTGCTCACCTTTCAGCTTCTTCACTGCATTGTACCAGCTTTACGCTCTGTTAGAAGTGAAAGCAAAAAGATTAATGGAGCCATTAGATTCTGAAACCACACCATAGCACCCAGGAGCGTGTAGGATAGTTCCAAATGGTGGGAGGACAGTGAGGTTTTTATCAGGTGGAGGGGACAAAGGGCTACATGCTTGTAGGCACAAAGGGTTACATGGCAAAAAGTTATAAGGAAGTTATTAAGCTACAATCTTTTTTTTTAAATCATGCTTGAGGTAAAACTTTATGGAACAGATTAGTTTTTCATTAAACATTGTAATACACAGATTGTTTTGTGATGCTGGTTACCAACCCTGTCGACACTCTTCCCTTCTCCAGCTTGGGTTCCCTGTTTCCATTTGTCCGGTTTTCCTGTCCCTTCCTGCATGTTTGCCTATGGTTTTGGGCTGGTGTGCCCATGAGTCTCATATATATGATTGAACTATGGAGTGTGTTACCCGCATGTGTTATTATTGGCCCTATACTGACGCTGTTGAGTGGATTCCAACTCACAGTGACCCTATAAGTCACAATAGAACCACCCCGTAGAATTTCCAAGGAGTGGATTTCCAGGAGTGGATTTGCACTGCCAATGTTTTAGTTAGCAGATGTAGCACTTAAATCAGGGTTTCCATTGACCCTATTTTTTTTTTAAAAGAAATCCAGTACCATCAAGTTGATTCCAACTCATAGCAACCCTGTAGGATAGAGTAGAACTGCCCCCACAGAGTTTCCCAGGAGCACATAGCAAATTTGAACTTCACCTTCTAGTTAGCAGACATAGCTTGTAACCACTGTACCACCATGGTTTCCATTGGCCCTATTAAAAACAACAGCAACAAAAAACAGCACCACTGAGTCTATTCTGACCCATAGAGACCCTATAGGGCATAGCAGAACTACCCCATGGAGTTTCAAAGAGCACCTGGTGGATTTGAATGTCCAGCTTTCTGGTTAGCAGACATAGCACTTAACCACTACACCACTGGGGTTTCTGTCAGCCCTATGTGGTGGTGTTGTTGGATGCTGTCGAGTCAGTTCCGACTCACAGCGACACTATGAACAACAGAACAAAACATTGCCTGGTCTTGTGGCATGTCCACAATCATTTTTACGCTTAAGCCCCTTGCTGTGGCCACTGTGCTGTCTATCGTGTTGAGGGTCTTCCTCCTTTCCGCTGGCCTTGCACTCCACCGAGCATAATGGCCTTCTCTAGGCACTGATCCCAACTGACAGCGTGTCCGAAGTATGTAAGATGCACTCTTGCCATCTTTGCTTCCCAGGAGCCCTCTGGTTGGACTTCTTCCAGAACAGGTCTGTTGGTTCTTTGGGTGGTCCCTGGTACATTCAAGATTCTTCTCCAGCACCACAATTCAAAGGCATCAATTCTTCTGTATTCTTTGTTCATTGTCCAACTTTCACAGGTATATGAGGCGATTGAAAATACCATGGCTTGGGTGAGGTGCACTTTAGTCTTCAAGATGACATCTTTTCTTTTGAATACTTTTAAGAGGTCTTTTAGAGCAGATTTTCCCAATGCAATGTGTCCTTTGATTTCTTGACTGCTGCTTCCATGGCCCTGTAGGCCTGTCTAATCTTTGGCTGAAGGGGGAACCTCAGGAGTGACTTCAGTACTGAGTTCAAAGGGATGTTCAGGGGTCATACTCTTGGGGTTTCTGCAGTCTCTTAGACCAGTGAGCCGTGTGTGTGAATTTGAATTTAATTCTACATTTTCTGCTACTCTGTCTTGCACCGTCTGTGGCGATCCCTGCCAGAGCAGTCAGTGGTGGTAACGGGACGCCATCTAGTTGTTCTGGGCTCAGTCTGGTGGAGGTTGTGTGAGCTCTGGTCCACCAGGCTTGTGGACTGTTTCCCTTGTGTCTTTGGTCATTTCCATTCTCTTTTGCTGTACGTGAGGTGGGACCATTAGATGTATCCTTGATGGCCACTGTAGGGCGTTTAAGATGACAGTCTCAACTCTCTACAGTCGGATGTAGAACGTTTTCTTTGCAGATTCTGTTATGCTGGTTGAGCTAGATGTCCCTCAAGACCCAAGTCCTTAGCTGTCAGACTAATAACTTGGTCCCTCGGGAAGTGTGGATGGATCTGTGATCTCCCATGACTGCCTTGTGCTGTGGTCCCCTTCATCAGAGTTATCACTCATCTACTGTCTAGTTAGTGTTTGTCCCTCCCCGCAATTCTGCTCCTTGGTAAGCATCAAAGATGACTTCTTTCTGTGTGGAAGTGTTTTCATGAATTTTTATAGTAGTGGTCTCATACAATACTTGTCCTTTTGTAATTGATTTATTTCACTCAGCATAATATCCTTCAGGTTCATTCATATTGTTAGAAGTTTTTTATTTTTATTTTTATTATGACTGAGTGAAAATGTACATTCCCATATAAATTTACATGCTCACCTATTTGCAGCTTCCACTGCTCTCCCTGCCTGGTGACAGCACACTATTCCTCTCTGCTCCATATATGTCTCATCCTCCCAACAGTCTCCTTTCCCCTCCTCTCCACCCACTCTCCTTCCTCCAGCCAGAGGTCAGCAGGATGATATCCTACAGAATGTATAGAACCATGAAGTGCATCCAATATATGGTCACTCTGCGTTGCCAAGTCCAATCCATTTGTGTCCGAAGAGTGGAACTCTGTTATGATTTATGGGCAAAGGCAGTATCAGGACCAGGGGCCATGCTCCCAGGGGAACCCCGAAGCCACTGGACCATCAATTGTGGTCTTTTAGTGGAGATCTCAGGGTGCATGCCTTTTTATTCTTGTCTTACCAGTGAGACCCAACTTAGTGAGCTCCATCGTGGCTATCACTGGTGGTGGCTGGGCACCGTCTGGTTCTTCCAGTCCCAAGTCTATGTAGGCATCTGCTCCTGTGGATCTCTCTATCTTCTGGGTTGTCTTTACCCCATGTCATTTTGGTCCTCAGTGAGCATCCGTTCCTGCTGAGTTGGGACCTTTTGCTGTGCCCTCGGATGGCAGCTTGGCAGCTTTTAAGACCCCAGATGCCACTCACCAATGTGGGGTGCAGAGAGCCCTCTTAGCAAAATGCTAGTTGTTGTGAGAAGTTTTTTCAATTCATTGTTGTCCTTTGGTCTTTGTGGGGTATCCCACTGTGTGTATGAACCATAGTTTGCTTATCCATTCATCTATTGCTGGGCACTTACGTTGTTTTTGTCTTTTTGCTTTCATGAATAACACTTTAATGAATATGGGTTTGTATATTCTGCGCTGTATGGTATTTGTTCTAGCTTTTTAAGAAAGTGCCATATTGTTTTCCAAAGTGGCTGTACCATTTTACATTCCTACCAGCAGTTCATAAGAGTTCCAATCTTCCTTTGACTTCTCCAGCATTTATTATTATTATTATTTTAATTTGTGCAAGTAATGTTGGGGTAGGATATCAGCTCATTGTAGTTTTGATTTGCATTTCTGTAATTACTGATCATCGTGAGCATCTTCTAACATGTCTGTTAACCGCCTGAATTTCTTCTTTGGTGTAGTGGCTGTTCATATCCTTGCCAGTTTTTTATTTAGATTGTCTTTTTATTATAGAAGTGTTGGATTTTCCTACAGATTTTAGAGATCAGACCCTTGTCAAATACGTCAGCCCAATTTTATTTTCCTAGTCTGTAGGTTTCCTTATACTATTTTGGTGAAGTCCTTAGATGTGGATTTAAGTGTTGAATTCTTAGAAGATCCCAGTTATCTAGCTTATCTTCTGGTGTTTATGTTTCATTAATTGTAGCTTGTATGTGGGCCTCTAATGTTGACCGTAATTTTTCTTCTGTGATTTTTATAGTTTTTGGTTTTGTATTTAGGTCTTTGGTCCATTTTGAGTTAGTTTTTGTGTATGGCTGTGGGACATGGGACCTGTTTTGTTTCTTGGCAGATGGACATCCAGTTTACTAGAACCATTTGTTAAAAAAAGACTTTCTTTTTCTCCATTTAATAGACTTGGGGCCTTTGTGAAGGATCAGTTGCTGTAGATAGATGTATTCACATCTGGG
Organism: Heterohyrax brucei; assembly: GCA_028571685.1. Lineage (NCBI taxonomy): Eukaryota > Metazoa > Chordata > Mammalia > Hyracoidea > Procaviidae > Heterohyrax > Heterohyrax brucei. The sequence goes on along the minus strand of CM053160.1, from coordinate 5,152,777 downwards.
TTCCCGATTCTGTTCCATTGGTCAATATATCTGTCGTTGTACCAGTACCAGGCTGGTACCATACCTGTATATTAGGTTCTGAGGGTCAGAGAGTACCAGTCCTCCTACTTTGTTCTTCTTCAATAATGCTTTCCTTATCCTGAGCCTCTTTTCTTTCCATATGATGTTTTGGTTGGTTTTGTATCTAGTTAAAGAATGCTGTTGGTTTTTGGGTTGGAATTGTATGTGTTTGTGCATTGGTTTGGGTAGAAATGACATTTTCACAATGTTAGGTCTACTTCTCCATGAGCCTGGTACGTTTTTCCATTTACATAGCTCTCTTTTTGTTTCTGGCGGTAGAGTTTTGTAGTGTTCTTTGTATGGGTAGGCCTTTTATGTCTCTGGTTAGATTTATTTGTAAGTATTTTAGTTTTTAAGGGATATTATAGATGGTATTGCTGTCCTATTTTCCTTTTTGTAATTCTCTTTATTGGTGAAAAGGAGTCCAACTGATTTTTGTATGTTTTTCATGTATTCTAGAACTCGTCTGTATTCATTATTCCCTGGTGTTTTCTTGTGGAGTCTTTAGGGCTCTCTAAGTATAGTATCATATCATCTGCGAGTAGGGATAGTTTTACTTCTTTACCATTTCAACTGCTCTTTGTTTCTTTTTCTTGGTGTGTTACAGTAGCTATAACTTCCAGAATAGTGTTGAATAGGACTTACGATTAAGGGGATGCTTGTCTTGTTCTGATTCTCAGGGGGAAGGTTTTCAGCTACTCTCCATAGGGAACGATGTTAGTTGTTGGTTTTGTACAAACTTTCGACCTTTTCTTCCTGAGTCTGTTCTTTCTCATAGATGCCCTTTATTCTGCTGAGGAATTTCTTTTCTATTCTAATCCAAGTTTTTATCAGGAAACGGCATTGGACTTCATCAAATGCTGTGTGTGTTTGTGTGTGTGTGTCAGTTGAGATGATTATGTGATTCTTTATGTGCTGAGGTATATTTTCTAATGTTCAAACATACTTGCATAGGTGGTATGAATCCCACTTGGTTGTGGTGTGTTATATTTTTGATGTGACACTGAATTCTGTTGGCTAGAATTTTGTTGAGAATTTTTTCATCTGTATTCATGAGAGATATTGGTCTGTGATTTTTTTTTTTGTTGTGTCTTTCCTTGATATTGGTATCAGGGTTGTGTTAGCTTCATAGAATGAACTTGGAACTATCTTTTCCTTTATTATGTTCTGAAATAATTTGAGTAGTATTGATGCAAGCTCTTCAACTGTTTGGTAGTATTCTCCAGTGAAGCCATCTGAGCCAGAACTTTTTTTTTTGTTTTTAATTACCATTTCAGTCTCTTCTCTTGTTATGGGTCTGTTCAGATTTTCTCCCACAGTTTATATTAGTTTGGTTGGTAGTATGTTTCCAGAAATCTACCCATCTCTAGATTTTCAAATTTGCTGGAATACAATTTTTTACAGTACCATGTTGTATTTCTTTTTATTTCAGCTGTTGTAATGCCCTGTATTTCATTTCCTATTTGGGTTGTTTGCTTTCTTTCCTGTTTTTGTTTTGTCAGTTTGGCCAATGGTTTGTTGATTTTATTGATTCTTCTGAAGAACCACCTTTTGGCTTTGTTGATTCCTTCTATTGTTTTTCTTTTCTCTATTTTGTTATTTCTGCTCTGATCTTTATTATTTCCTCTCTTTTGCTGGCTGTGTTCATCTTTCACTGTTCTCTTTCTGTTTGTTCAAGCTGTAGGGCTAACATTTTGATTTTATCCTTGACCTTTTTTGTGATGTGTGCACCTGTTGCTATAAATTGGCCTCTGAGCCCTGTTTTTGCTGTGTCCCAAAGATTTTGGTATTATGTGTTATCATTTCCATCTGATTCTAGAAATTTTTAAAGTTCCATTTGGGATAAAAACTCCATGGTTTTTCAGCAAGGTGTTAATTGAGTTTGCATGTATTTTATTTTTCTCTTGCTGTTCCTGTTACTAATATTTACTGCCATGACATTGTGATAACAGAAGATTCTGTGTGTTATCGCATTGTTTTCAATTCTGTTGAGGGTTGTTTTATGGGCTAAGATGTGCTCTGTTCTAGAGAATGTTCCATGTCTGCTGGAAAACAATGTAGACTTCACTGCTGTTGGGTGGAGTGTTCGATATATATTTATGAGGCCATGATGGTTGAGTGTGACATTGAAATCTTCTTTATCGTTGCTGAGTTTCTTTCTAGATGTTCTGTCTTTTACCCAGAGTGGTATGTTGAAGTCAACTGCTATTGTTTTGGAACTGTCACTATCTCCTTTCAGTGCAGTTAGAGTTAATATATTTTAAAATCTGGCTGTTGGGTTTGTAGATATTTATTATTATCATGTCATCTTTGTGGATTGTCCTTTTAATTGCTATATAATATCCTTCCTTGTCTTTTATGGTGGATTTTGCATTGAAGTCTGTTTTATCTGAGATTGCAATCACTACTGCTGTCCATTTTCGTTGCATGTATTTTTTTCCATTTTTTGATTTTTTAATAGACTCATGTTTTTGCATCTAAGATGTGCTTCTTGTGTACAGCATGTCAATGGTTCATTTTTATAAATCCATTCTTTCATTATCTGTCTCTTTATGAGTGAATTGAAGCCATTAATATTTAGTGTGATTAATGGTAGGTGTTGGTTTATTGCTATTATTTTGTATTGTAGTTTTTTTTGGTGTGTATGTGTGCATGCACGCACACGCATGTATATGTGTGAGGTGCTGATGTTGCTCTTGTTCCTCTTAGTCTCCCATGCTGAGTTCCTTTTGTTTGTGAAATTGTTTTGGTTTCTTTCATTGTTGTAGATTTTGTGTTTATTGAGACTATTTTCCTTCTTTATTTTGATGAGTAGATTTGTTAACTTTCTTTGTGTTTACCTTATAATTTACCCCATCTTTCTAAGTTTGAACCAGCCTCTTAGTACTCAATATTGCTTTGAGTCCCTCTCCATTAGAAATTTCTATGCCTGTGTTGTGCGCTTGCCCTGTTACTGTCCTGGCATGGTCAACATTTACAGAGTGATGTCTCTGTCTCTCTACTTAGAATCTTTTGGTTTTGTTTTATCCTTGACAGTTCGTTGCTTAGGTCTTCACTTCCAATTTAATATATGATGCCTTTATTAAAAGTTCAAGTTTCCAGGGTTGATGCCTGTATCTATTTTACTCGGCTTTTCAGGTTTTTTTCCCCCCTAGCCTGATGGCTTTGCACTTATGACTAGCCTGTGATCTTGACTCCAGTGTCAAGCTACAGAATCTACCTAACATTATCATTTCTATTTTCTAACCTCCTGGAACATGGTGGCTAAGGCTTTCTTCTTGGGTTAAGCTGTGTAAACGTTTTGACAAATATCTTTCGTAATACCTTTCTTGCCTAAACTACAGTCTCAAACTTTGCTCTTCCAAAGTTACAAGCATTTAATTTAACTTTTACAAGAAGCTGAATTGTCCTTTAGAAATATCAGAAACAGAAAATTTGGGCAAAGCTGCAGTTTTTCTTTAAAATCGAGTTTCAGTTTAGGCTTGACGTCAGCCATCATAGCTTGCCAAGCACCTCGGGTTTTGAGGTCTGCCTGCAAAGCCATTTGTGGCAGCCAGGGACTCCCAACAGAAACATCAGTGTAAGTCAACATATATGTGTTGCAAGTGGTGAGACCATTAATCTGACTCACATGGCTTTAGGCATTGTCGTTCAAACATAGTAAGTGCTAAGAATGTTGCAAGGACTAAAAATATTTCTCTAAAACAAACTTAATGAATATTCAAGACATGGATCTTCTGGGCTTACATTTTTTCAACAAATATAATCTAAAATTAGGAAGGAATTGGATTCAAAACTGGAATTTAGGAACAATGTTATCTTCTGTTTTTAAGAGAGAAAGCAAAGCCTCAGTTATTTGGCTTTGAACTTGTCCTTTTGACACCCAGATTTCATTTCTTCTGTTGTAAATTCAATTTCCTCTTGGGATCTAATCCCTTTTACCATCTCTCACGTGGTTCAGGTGAGACTAACTTCACATTTAGTGCAGGAGGGGTTGTTGACTGGCTTAAACTAAGCAGCAGTGTCTTTCCCTGTCTGACCCCAGCCACAACTGTTGGTCCAAGATTGAACACTTAATTTAATTTGAGCAATGGAAACCTTTGACCCTAGGATTTTTGTTTCTGGGGAGAGAATATATATATTTTAATGACTATTTTTTAAATATTTTTTGTGGGTGAGGGTATGAGATCCAGAGCTGCTGCAGCCAGCCTGTAACCATGAGTAGTGAATCAGTTGGAGGGCAATGCTCACAGAGGGGGAGAGCTGAATCGGGTCTGGAACTGAGGGAACTGAGGGCACTGTTGAATGTTTGCAGCAGACCGTACCTGAAGTCAGCCCTACCTCTGGACACTTCAGCAGACATGCTGACATTGGATTATTGTTACTGTTTTATATCTGTTTGCAACCACCACAAAATTTATGAGAATTTCAGTCCTTTGGGCTGAAAGGATTGAGAATTCGATATTCTCTAAAAAATGAAAAAAGAAACCAAAAATAGCCCTGAAAAACCAGCTCATTGCTGTCGAGTTGATTCCGACTCAGAGCAACCCCCTAGTAAAACGGTTCCATAGAATTTCCAAGGAGTGACTGGTAGATTTGAACTGTTGAGCTTTCAGTTAAGTAGCCATGGTACTTAACCACTACACCACCAGAATTTCTGGAAATTTAGGATATTTTTTAGATCAGCCTTTACAAAGAAATGGTTTTGTAGCAACTGGGACATTTGCCCCATTTGGGGGTATGAGAGGACTCAGATCTGAAGGGGATGGTGACTGGAATCCGGGTTGAGACTTAGAGAATTCCAAAGGATGCTTCACGGAGAGGGAGGTGTGGGCCTTGAGTATGTAATTTTGGGGGAAGAACGGCAGCTAATTTTTAAAAACTGTGACCAACACTGATCAGCTCATTTGTTTCAGGTGATCTTCCAAGGACTCTGTATACATTGATTGTTGTTGTGAGGTGCTGCTAAGTCATTCACACTCACAGCCACCCCACACGACAGAGTAGAGCTGCCCGATAGGGTTTTCTAGGCTGTGGTCTTTACGGGAGCAGACGGCCAGTTCTCTCTCTACGGAGCCGCTGGGTGGGTTCCTACCTTCACCCTTTCAGCTGGCAGCAAACGCTTAACCATTGCCCCACCGAGCCGTTTACCCTTTATCATAGCGTGACTGTCGGCAGGTCTCATCCCCGGGCAGATCTCACAGGCGAGAGGGCCGAGGGACCGACGTCCATTGACGTCTCCAGGGTGGTGAAGCTGGAGCTGAACTCAGGAGTCTTGCTCCCAGTCGTTCTTTCTTCACACTTAGTCACCACCTCCCTGACCAGCACTGTGGGGTATCCAGATCTCCCATGGAGGTGAGTGTGCCCAGCGAGTCACAGGCTCCAAAAGCAGGGGCAGTTGGAAGTTTCCCTTTATTCCGTAAGTCGTTGCTCTTCATACGGAAGGCATTGTTCCCCCAGAAGCCTGAGTGTCTTGGTTTCTTCCCTTGTTTGTAGGATACACCGCAGTGTCATAATAGTGAATGCATAGGCAGCGCTTCCTCTGTGCCTGCCAACAATTCACATTGTGTCACAGCAGCCTATGTGACAGCCGCTGTCTTAGCTGTGGCCACCACCACAAACTGTCACCAACGTGATGGCTTAAAACAACAGGAAGTTGCCCAGGGGGTCCCAGGGCTAAAGTCAAGGTGCCTTCAGCACTGGTCCCTTTTGGAAGCTCTGAGGTTGACTGGTCCACGCCTCTCCTCCAGATTCTCATGGCTCCCAGTGTTCCTTGGTGTCTCTTGGCATGGAGATGCATCACTCCAGTCGCTGAGTCCATCTTCACAAGGCCTTCTCCTCTATGGCCCTGTGTCTTCTCCTGTCCTTTCTCTCAGGGATACCCGTCACTGGAATTAGAGCCCATCTAAACCCAATGTGACCTCATCTCAGGATCTTTAAACAATTGCATCTGCAAAGATGGTCCGTTCTGAGGTTCTGTTTGTGCACGGATTTGGGGAGAACACCAGTCATCCCTCTAGGGACACCATCATTTTCACTCTTTGGAAAGATGAGGAGTGTCCGCATTACACGAGGAGTCGGGGTGAGGTAACCTCTGAGCCCAGGCAGCTTGACATGAGCACTGGCCTTGCCTTCCAGGTGCCATGGCCAGAAGCGCAGGTCTAGCAGTGAGAATCTCTGGACCGCAGTCCTCACTCCACAGTGACCTTGCCTTGTGCCTTTAGTCCAGTCACTTAATCCCTTTGGGCCCCAGGTGCCTCATTTGTAAAACTGTGAAAACAGTTTCCACTCGTACAGGTGAAACATGAGATAATATATGTAAGTCTCTTGGAAAAGAGTGTGGGCTCCTGATAGTTGCTCTCAGTAAATCTTAGCTCTTATAATTGCACAGATATTACGGAGTGCATGTTATAGTTTGGACAGCACTATGGTACATACTGTTTCTGGTGCCAAACAACTGTCTGTGTGTGTGGACGGGATAATTTATCACCAGGCTGTTAACAGTATTGTCTTGAGATGGTTGTGACTTCAAGTTGTGGTTGTCCTTGCTTGTGGACGATCATTGATTTCTTTCCAGGCCCTTTGCATATGTGTAGTTGTTTGATTTACTCTAACACAGTAATAGGTTTATCTGAATATTTTGGCAAGTGAATTTCCAACTACTGAACTGTAAGTATCTGTTGCTGCCCAAATGTGGATCTTTTTTTTTATTCTCTACTGTTAAAGCAGAACATAAAATTCCCCACCTTGGCCACCCTCACGCAGTTTGCATGTCTAGTGACACTTCATCCAGTTTCTTCAGGTGGCAAATGGGACAGAGATGATACCCACCCCCACGGGGTCGTGTGAGAATCAGGAGCACGACTAGACGTAAAGCATCAGACAGTGCACACGCAAAGAAGACGCTCAAGAAGTTTGGTTGTTTCATTCTTAGGTGCCACTGAGTCAGTCTGACGCATAGTGACCCTGGGTGGCACAGCAGGAAACACTGCCGGGCCCCGCACCGCCCTCACAGTCACTGTGAGGGTGACCGTCATGCTTCAGCCCCGTGTGGCGACCGCTGCATCAATCCATCTCATTGAAGGTCTTCCTCTTCTGTGCTGGCCCTCTTACCAAACACGATGTCCTTTTCCAGGGACTGAACCCTCCTGACAAGTGTCCATTGTAAGTGACACAGTCTCACCATCCTTGCTTCTAAGGAGCATTCTGGTTGTACTTCTTCCACAAAAGGTTTGTTCACTCTTGTGGCAGTACATGATGTATTCAATATTCCTCGCCACCACCACAGTTCAACAGTGTCAGTTCGTCTTTTGTCTTCCTTATTCATTGTCCAGTTGTCACGTGGATGGCAGACAGCTGCAAACACCGTGATTTGGGTCAGATGCACCTTAGTCTTCAAGGTGATACCTTTGCTTTTCAGCACTTTAAAGAAGACTTTTGCTGCTGACTTGCCCAGTGCAGTGTATCTTTTGATTCTTGACTGCTGCTTCCGTAGGTACTGACTGTGGATCAAGCATTTGGTAATAACTTGTTTTTCTGTCCTAAATAGGGTGCTGGGGGAGGATGAACCATGGTCTTGGGCTGTTGCCCAAACCACCTGAGACTTGGTGGTTTAGACTGAGCTGTGATTGTCTTTATATTTCCAAGAGCCTGATAGAGACAGTTTGCCACTCAGGACATTTCTCCTTAAATGTCAGTGGCCTGGATGAGTATAATATGGTAGAACAGAAATCTACAGTGCAGATGATTCAAGAGTTCTGAGTAGTACGTGCTTCCTCCCCGAGCTGCTCCCCAGGGCAGGCAGGGAATGATGGACTCACCCGCTGTAAGCTTCAGGAGTTCCCCAACGGTCACTTCTGACTCTGACTGCCAGCTCTAGAGCGCCCGAGTCCATCCTCAGGTTGAGTGATTCGCTACAAGGACTCCCAGGCCTCAGAAACACTGCTGTGCTCCTGATGTGGCTTCGTCAAGGGGAAGCACACAGCTTCCAAGCAGCTACAGGACGAGGCACACGGGGCAGGGTCCATGGGATCCCAGGCGCCAGCTTCCAGTCGTCCTCTGCTCTGGAGCCACGGCCAGCGCTGCTTCTCCTGGTGACATGGGGAGTATTGCCAACCAGAGAAGCCCGCCTGAGCCCCAGTGCCCAGGGTGCTGGTTCTGTAGCTCTGACTAATCCCCACACGGCTGACCCCAGCCTTCAGCCCTTACAGAGGTTGGACTGGTATCACAGGGCCTGAAGACCTGTCCATAAGTGACATTGTTAGCCTAGACTGTTTCTCGTGGCCCAAGGGCCCTAGCTGAGCAAAGACACTTTTGAGGCAGGACATTCCAAGGGCTGAGAGGCCACTTCCTGGAAGCACAGCATCTGACTCCCTGGAGGGAGTTCCCCGCGCCAGCAGGGACCTCTCGGGAGAACACTGTATGCAGGAGCTGCAGCTGGTCATCATCACGAAACAAAACTCAAACCAGCTGCTGTTGAATCGGCTGCCCATGGCCACCCCACAGGGGTCAGAGTACAGCTGAGCTCCGTAGGGTTTTCAGTGGTTGGTTTTTCAGAAGTGGATCACTAGGCCTTTCTTCCAGGGTGCCTCTGGGTGAACTGAAACCTCCAGCCTTCTCTGATCAGCAGCTGAATGTGTTAGCCATTTCCACTACGCAGGAACTCCGTTAAGATCCATTGAGGCAAAGCAGGCAGAAACATTACTTTGTTTTCTAATTTATTTTTTGTTGTTGAGAATAGACACAGAAAAACCTATGCCAATCCAGCAGTTTCTACATGTGCCATTGAGTGACACGGTTTACCTTCCTCAAGCTGTGCAGTCATTCTCACCCTCTCTTTTATGTTGATTAGATTTACAGGCTTTCGAATCCCCTGACTCCACCCCAGGTTCTCTGTGGTAGGTGAGGAAATCTCAGGGCTTCTGAAAAACCCTCCTTCTAGAACTCTTCTTCTACTGTTTGAAATGTTACTATTCAAGATTTCTCTCTTGGAGTCTTAAAAGTCTTTTGATTTCGATAAATACTTTTTTTAAAGTTTCAGCTTTCCCCAGGAGGGCTCAGTCACCTGTTTCTAACAGGCCTCCACGACCCTGCTGTAGTCCACGGGGTGGATCAGTTGATCTCTCCGACAGAATCTTTCCTACTGTGCTCGGTGATTGTGCCTGTGTTCAGGTACCACTTTGCTGACAGTCGTTTAATTCCTGCCCCTGCCCCTTTCTGCATGTGGCAGTCCTCTTTTGTCTTGTAAGAAGAGTGCCCAGAGCCTACAGCTGAGCACTGCTGTCAGTCTGCAGTGTGAGTCCCCAGAAGTCAGAGTGTCCCCTTTGGGTATGGGGTGCATTCATGTAAAGGTCACGTGCAGTGGTGTAGCTCCTCTGCAGTGCCAGCATCCTAGCTGTTCTCTGATGTGTGCACAAGTACTTTCGGGGGGTCTCAAGGCTGCTCTTGGACGACTTGACCTGCCCAGGAGGCTCAGCTGCTGGAGCGGCCAGCCCTGGCTTTGCCGCAACGCCGAGGTTGTTGAAGGAGCAGGAGACGGAAGACACTCCGACACGCCTTCTCCCAGCCTTTCCAGGTGTCCAGAGCCCCTGACTCTATTCTTCCTTGTGGGGTTCTCAACCACATCGCTGGGTGATACCAGCTGCTCCATCTGGCTTGAGAGAGACGTACCTGCTGTGTCCCCGAGCTGTGCCAGCCCAGGAGCTCGCCTAGCCCCTCTACCCACGGGGATGCCCCTTCTTCGTGTGCAGACAGGCCTGCAGCGCCATCCCTCCTGCACACACCTGTGTCATACCTCTCTCACCCACGTCACCCTGGGCTCAATGATTGGACGAAAAAGAGGCATGGAGCAGGACACTGGGGTTCATGTCTGGGGTGCTTGCGTGAGGAAAGGGGTTACAAAGCAACCACCTGCCACTTGCACCACACCTCACAGAGGAGCGAGGGTTCCCTGGTGGTTTCACCCAGGTAATCTGCTCGCACTCTGTATTTTATGTCATGTTTAGAACTCAAATAGTCTTAAACATGTCTCCCCTGCCTCCACAGAATTAAGGCCGCAGCTGGAGTGAAGATCACAGCAGTGAGAGTGAGCAGCGAGGGCCAGTGGGCCGTCCAGGAGGACATAGACAACGGCAGCGAGCAGACCACGGCCACCCTCACCTGCGTGGGCCACCACCCGGATGCACAGAGCAGGTGAGCAGCAGATTTTTGAGGCACCGTAGCAGCGCCCGGCTGAGGGGTGGCTGCAAGAGCTGACGGGAATGCTGAGTGACTTTGCTTTCCAGGCGTGGCACGCTCCCGTTGGCTCAGCAGCGCAGCCTCCAGTGGCTGCTACCCGTTATGGGGATGTGTCACCCTAGGGGGCTTTTATCAGCTCTTCTCTTTATACGCAAACGACCCAATTAGGTTGACAGACTCCCAAAACTGCCTGCGTCCACATTTGTCTCAGTGTGAGGTTTGATAACGGTGTTTTAAAATTTTGTTATTGTTATGGTTTGCAATGTAGAGTGGAAGACTGAAGTGGGGAAAATAGACATAATTTAAAGAAGCGAGGAGAAAAATGTGCTTATTTTAGGAGAAAAGTGAAGGTGGCTGGAGCTAGTGGGTAATTGTCCTTCAGGGCTTAAATGTGGTCCTTTGGTGGAGACCACACCTGGGCACTGGCGCACGGCTTAGACCTCAGAAGGCTGTGCCCGGTGAGCTGGCAGGCAGCCCTCCTCCCCAGCCTGGATGCCGGCCAGGGGCGGACAGGATTGAGCTCACCTGGGGGGCCGCGACAGCTCAGGGCTGGCAATCTTTTTGTAGCAGGACATCCACAGGTAGAAGGAGCTCCAGCTGCTGTTCCAACACCCTTCTCTACTCACCATCTCTCTCTTTAAAAATACATGTGACAAAAAGGGCACCATTTTAACCATTTTTAAGTACATAATCTAGTGACATTGGCTGCATTCAGCATGTGTGATTGTTAGTGCTGTCCATTTCCAAAATGTGTTCAGCACCCAAAATGAAAACTCTTGAGTCCCTGGGTGGTGAAGAGGGGGAGATCTGAGCAGCTAACCCAAAGGCTGGCAGCCCTTCAAGAGAAAGGCCAGGCGATTTCCTCCAGGGGGATGGCAGCTGTTGACCGCCCAATGGGACGCAGTTCTGCTCTCACACAGACAGGGTTGCCATGAGTCGGAACCGACTCCACGGCAACTTGTTTGAATTTTTTTTTTTGAAATAGTCACTCAGTGTCCCTTGAGGAATAAGCTGCTGTTTCCTCCTCCCCCTAGACCTGGTAACTGCTGATAAGCCCTGGTCTCTGCATTTGCCTATTCTGGCTGTCTCATGCGAGTGGGATCTTACAATGTTTGCTCTGTTGGGTCTGATATATTTCACTCCTTGTCAGGGTTTGTCCGTGTCACACCACACAGTAGGGCTTTGTTTGTCTTTACGGCTGAATGCTGCTGTGCACTCCCTTGGTGTGTACTCCCTTCCCTTTTACTGGGCTGCCGTCTGTCTGAGGAGACTCCTTGGGCCCAACAGTGACGCACCAGGCTGCTAACTAAAACACAGGTGGTGGAAACGCACCCTGTGCCTCCGCAGGACAATGACCTGGTGACTCTCTTCTGTAAAGGCTGTGTTGTTGCCATTAGGTACTAGCAGGTCGGTTCCAGTCATAGCGACCACATGTGACAGAGTAAAGTGCCCCGTAGGTTTTTCTTGGCTGTAATTTTTAGGGGAACAGATTGCCAGGTCTGTCCCACAGAGTGGCCACGTGGATTTGAATCATCGGCCTTCTAGTTAGCAGCTGAATACTTCAACTGCTGTGCCACAGGGGCTCCTTTTGTAAAGACTGCAGCCTAAAAAACTTTATGAGGGGCTTTCTTTACTGTCACGTGGAGTCACAGTTGAGTGAGAATTGACTTGATGGCACCCGGCCACACTACAGTATCTGTGTGGGACTGTGTCTCAGTCACCTGGGGCTGCTGTCACAGACCTACCGCTAGCATATGGCTTTAGCAAACAGAAATTTATTCTCTCACAGTTCAAGAGGCTAGAAGTCTGAATTCAGGGTGCCGGCTCCGGGGGAAGACTTCCTGTCCCTGTTGTCAATTGCCTGTTGGTCTGGGAGCTTGCCGGCACAGGGCCCACGGGCCCACATGACGTGCTGCACTCCTGGTGCTTCCTTCTTGCTGGCGGGAGGCCACGTGTCTCTCTGCTTGCGTCTCTCTTTATATCTCTAAAGGAGTTGGCTCAAAACACAAACTTTTCCCAGTGCAGTGGCTAGTGGGTGCAAACCCCTGACCTTCAGTGACCTTCCAGTGCAGCTGAGTGCTTAAGTGACAGACCACTAGGGCACTCTCTGTCTCCACACCTCACTGCTGAATACCACTACAGTCACCTTCCAAGGCCTCCCCTTGGGAAGCTATGCACTGATGCTAGCACCTAGTCCACCCTTCAAAACAGTGTTGGAACTCTTCTTCTGGAATGACCATCAGAGCTGTCATTGTATTCTCCTGGATGTTTTGGGTGTCATCCAAATGTCTTCCTTTGAATATTTCCTTTGTCACTGGGGGCCAGATCAGGTGAGCAGGAAGGGTGTTCCAATATAGTTATTTGTTTACTGGCTAAAAACTCCCTCAGAGACGACTATACCCTGAAGTTTGTGAATTTGCCACCATACTGCTGTGCACAATGGCCATCCCAGAAAGAGTTCCAAAGTTGATTTGAAGGGTGGACTAGGCACTGGCATTGGTGCATAGCTTCCCAAGGGGAGCACTTTGAAGGTGACCGCAGTGACATTCAGCAATGAGGTATAGAGCACTTAGAACCATCAAGTTCACGGACTTCACTGTTGGCCTTTGTATAGACATATACGTACATACGGGTGTCTATGTTTGTGTAATATCTGTGATTTAGGCCGAGGGAATTGATTTTGTTGAAATATTTGGTTGATCAAATGATAACATTTTAAATAGAAGGGACAATGCAGGTCATGGTTATCATTTGGTTTTCTGAAAATCAACTTTGCATTCTTTCCAGAAGACATAAAAAAGGATTACATGAGGAAAAGAAAAAAGTTACGTAACCAGAGTTACCTAATTACGAGACTCCCTCCCGTCTCGATGTCCTCTTCCTCCGTCTGTCTCCACGTGCAGGCTCTGACCTCCCTTGGGCTGTGAGAAGGGCAGGGATTGTTACTTTGGTATGACAGCTTATGCTTAGTAAATATCCTTCTAAAACCCATCCCATCATCTAAATAAATAATTGGCCCTTTTTATACCTTCTTGTTGGATTATGATATCAGATGAGGTGTGAAATGTGGGCTCCTGGGTCCGGTTGGCCAGCCAGCACAGTGAATATGTGAACACCTCCCGACCGAAACGTGCTGAGAAGGCTGTCATCTCCGTGGCGTGACAACCTCGGGTGGAAGGGAGCTTTTTAATGGAATATAATGTACGAACTGCCTGAGTCACTGTGATAAGAATTAAAAATATGTTGTATGGAGAGACCCATGACACTCGGTGACAAAGGCGGGGAAGGAAGGTCTTCATTTAAAATATTTTAATGAATGTCTATTATAAGGAAATATGAGTAATTGCTGTGTGACCAGAAGAGAGAGAAGAGGTCAGAGAAATAAATGAGCACATTTGGGAAAGTGTTTGGACAGATAACACGGATCCAAAGGAAATGAAAGCCAGAAAGTAGACTGTTGTGTGGAAACCACATGCAGCCCGGTAGCTTGAGACGAGGTCCTTTCTTGCATGATTTGTCTGGCTGTTGGGGTCCCAACTGTAGTGAGAATGAGCTGTAGTTTTTCATGTGTCCAGAAACTGTAACGCAGAGCTTTTTCTTATCTGAAAGTCACAGTCGTTGCTGCGAGTTGCTGCTGAGGTGGCTTCGACTCCCTGTGACCTGATGTATAGCAGGATGGCACCTTGCGGGCCGTGGGCATCAGCTGCACACTCCTCACCATGCTTAGGGCCTTTGCTGTGGCCATCGTGTCAGACCACCTCCTGGAGGCCTTCCCGTATTTTGGCTGACCCTGTGCTTTACCCAGCCTGATGCCCTTTGCTAGTCAGGGCAGAGACAGAGAAAAGCTCAGTGGTCCATCAGAGAGGATTGTGCTTCTGTGCAGGGTAGAAGACCAAAATGTGGGACAGATGGCATCAAAAAAATGAACACACCCTGCTTTGTTTTAATCTAACTGAAGGTAAAATCAGGATAAAAGCCAAATGTTGGCCGTGAGGTGCCACTGTTTCCCAATCTGTAGCTGACCTTTAAGGAGTTTTTGCTTGCATATGTTAATCTAGGAAGTATTGTAACCAGCGGCATACAGGGAGAGCTCATCATTTCTCACAGACTTGTCTAACTCCTTGCTAAATTTGTGAAATGTAACAGTAAACATTTGTTGAAAGGTAAGCGTGAAGGAGAAAGCAGTGTTGGCATTCCGAAGGCTACTGTGTCAGGGGTCCTTTTATGTAAACCTGAAGTAGGAAACAGGGTGAATCTTTTGTTGCATTCAACAATTCTCATTTAAGTTTTTTTAAACAGAAAAGAGATAGTTAAGTGATTATAACAACTGTGTCTATTTCAAAGAAGCATTTGTTGCTTTTTCTCCCTGACCGGGCTTTGTGTTGATTCTGTTCCTTCTGTAAAAGGTGGTTGTAATTGAGAGGGAAGGGATAGAACACCTGGAACATTTTATTATTTCTGCGAGGACAAATTTGTGTGGGTCTGCTATTCCGAAGATTTTCGTAAGATGGAAGTCTAGCACCAGGTTCTTCTTCCGAGTCTATCCTAGCAGAGAACAGTCTCCCACGATGACCCTGCTGGTGCTGACTGTGGCATAGCTTCTAGCACCATCGCGACATAGAAGCTGCCACAGTTTGGTAAAGTGACAGGAGAGCGGTGAACTGTGAAGAGGACCGGAAGCACTTACTGCGGAAGACGAAAGACCACAGACTTCGGTGCGGGTACACCTCAACACAAAGAAAACAGGAATCCTCACCACTCAGCCAGCAAGCAGCATCGTGATAAACAGAGGAAAGACTGAAACGATGTCAAGGATTTTATTGTCCTGGGGTCTACAAGCAACACCCGTGGAAGCAGCAGGCAAGAAGTCAAATGATGTGCTGCAGCTGAACGGCTTCTTCTTTATCAAAAGACTTAAAATAGCTTCTGGCACCCAAAGACCTCTTTGAAGCATTAAAAAGCAGAAATGTCACTTTGAGGAGGATACCATATCCTGACCCATGCCGTGGTATCTTCAGTCTCATCATATGCATGTGAGCTGTACAATGTATAAGTAAGACCAAAGAAGAACTGATGATTTTGAATCATGTTGTTGGTGAAGAATATTGAATATGTTATGGATGTCCAGAAGAATGAACAGATCTGTCTTGGAAGAAGTATAGCTAGAGTGCTCCTTAGAAGGGAGGATGACGAGAGTTGTCCCCATGTACACTGGGCATGTTCTCAGGTGAGACCATTCCCTGGAGAAGGACATCGTGCTTGCTAAGGCGAGTGGTCAGTGAAAAGAGGAAGACTGTCCATGAGATGGACTGACACAGTGGCTGCAACAACGAACCCTAACTTATCAGCAATTGTTTGAATGTCACACAACTGAGCACTGTTTGGTTCTGTTACACATCAGATTGCTGTGAGTCAGAATGGACTTGACGGCACCTACAACAAATTGTTTAGCACTTATTTTACTTTAGAAATGTACAGAAAAACCGTAGAATACTTATTCAGTAGCCAACAAGTATTTTAAGTCTTTTGGTAAAAGAAAAAAATGTTCGGAATCAGAAATAAGAATCTTGTGAGGCTGGTGACTGCTATTATTGCCATTTAGTAGATGTGTAAATTGAGGCAGACAGGTTAAATGACTTACCAAGTTCTCAGAGCTAGTAAGTGGCCAATGCAATCTGACTTCAGAGCCTACTTTTTTGTGTGAAAACATAACACTGTCATACAGTATTTCAGTAATTTTTACATGTACAATATATAGTAACATTGAATACATTCTCCAAGGTATGCAGATATTCTTGCCATCCTTTTCCACCACCATTGACTTAGATTCACTTCCCCCTAAGTTTCTCATTTAACCTTTTGAGTTGCTGTTATCAGTTTGATCTCATGTAAAACACAATGCTCAAGTTAAACATACTTTACTTATTCAGATAAAACTGTTTTTCTGGTTCAAAGAAGACTGCAGGGGCTTGTTTTGGTTTAAGGTTTAAGGATTATCTCAGTGATAGTTTGGGGGTTCATCCAACCTCAGTGGCTCCAGAAAGTTTGTGTTTCAATGAGTCTTTGAAATTCTGTTCCACATTTCCTCCCCCTTTTAATCAGTACTCCGCTATAGAATCTTGTGATAAAAACATTCAGCTGTGGTAACCAGGCACCACCCAGTTCTTCTGGTCTCATGGCAAAGGAGGCAGTTTTCCCTGGAGATAACAAGACATGCATGAGACAGTGTCCTGCTGTGGGCAACCAAGGCTTCCTTCTGCCCTTTCTGTCTTGCCCCTGCCTAGACCGGAAATGTAGAACAAGCAGGGTCCACAGCACCAGCCAACCATCTGTGTGTGGAAACAGGGGCTGGAGTGGGTTGAAGGATAGTCACTCAAAAGATGTGGCCACATTCTGATCCTTGGAACCTGTGGATGGGATCTGTTTGGAAGGGCGGGCTTTGTATATGTGATCTGTTAAAGATTTTGAGGTGAAGAGATGATCCTGGATTACCTGGTAGGGGGCTCTGAATCCAATGACAAGTGTCCTTACAAGACAGACACACAGAGGTGGGCTGCACAGAGAAGGTGACATGAAGATGGAGTCGGAGACTGGAGTGACATGGACATGCGCTAAGGAGCCTGACAGCCACCAGGAGCTTCAAGCAACAGGGAGGAGTATCCCAGAGCCTTCTGAAGGACTCTGGGCCTGGGCAACCTCTGGCCTCCAGGATGATGACAGAGTGCATCTCTGTTGTTTTAAGGAATCTGGCTTGTGGTCGTTTGTGATAGTAGCCCTAGGAAATCAGTGTAAACTTAGTAAATGGGAATTAATAAATCCAGCTTCTCAATTCTAGACTTCAGCATCAGCTGGGAACCTGGAAACAGTGCAGAAGCCTTGGACCTCAGCCCCAGGGCTGTGAATGGGCTCATTCAGGTTCTAACACCTGCTGAGAATTTGCATTTCCACCCTGGATATACTGAATCAGAATCTACATTTCAACAACACCCACAGGTGATTCTTAGGCATAACTGCCTGGAACTTGTCAGAAATGGGAATTCTCAGCAGGGAGTTCGAATTGGAACCAACCCCCCCCCATGCATTATTGGCATTAGGAAAAAAAGAAAAAAAACACTTCCCTGGAAATTTTCATGTTCAGCTACGCTTGAGAATTACTGAGATGGATGAATGAGTGAACTGTTGACAGTGTAGATACTGTAACATGTTAAAGATATTTTTGGAAACGTGCAATCCTCAGATTTGCAGCAGTGTTTGCCACTGAACATGTGGAGCTCTCAGGGTGGCAGGCAGCACAGTGGTTCAAAGCCAGGACGAGATACACAGAATACGCGGATTCTCTGTAGGACAGAGCCACCCTGCAGCTGGTGCTGGTTGATTTCCCTTCATCAAAAGATGGCAACAGATTTCTCCTGTAAGAAATGGGGGAGTCCTTCCCCCAGCCCACGCCCCTCAAAAGGATCAGGCCAGCAGAAGAAAAGAAAAAAAGAAGTATCTTAAAATCACTCTGTCTCACTTTTGATCCTGTGAGACGTTCTTTGTGAATTTATGCAGCTGGAGTGGGAACTGACTCGACGGCAGTGGGCTTGGTTTTGGTTTTGAGTGGGCACTTTTAGGATAAGTAGAATGTAATTACGGCTTTTTACTTCAAAAATAATAGATGTTCAGTTGTAGGAAGTTGAGAAAATACAGCTGAGTAAAATGAAGATGATGAAAAGATGTCCTTAAAGGACAGAAACCAAAAATGCAGAGAAGAAATTAGTCAGTAGGATCAATAGCTTACACAAACGACAGCCTCATCTACCCTGGGACCTGGAGAATCAGGTGGTGCCTGGGTACCACAAGTGGCTGTTGCGAGCAGGGCTACAATAGATGGACAGTGATGGGAGGGGAGGAAAAGGCACAAGAGCTCAGGTTCTTCACGCATCTAGACTTCCTGGAACGACTGAGACTGGAGACACCTCAGCACTACTGCCCTGAGATATTCCACGAGGAAACGGAGACAAAATTACTCCATGAGATCACATCCTAGCGAAGTAAGAGATTGGCTCCTCTAATAAAGGCGATTGTTACACATGAATACTGCACATGTTTGGAGAATTGTCAGTATGAGACCACGTGGTCAACAGTGAGTCTCAGGCAAGGATGAAGGGGTCAGGGGATGGGTCAGCCAGATCACTGGAAGCGGACTATCTAGAACAGAGTTAATGAGCCTATTGACACATTGTGACAACTGTAACAAACTGTGTAGTGGTTGCTAACCAGGAGCTGTATTAGCTGGGTCCGTTTTCACTGAAAACACAGTAAGTATTCTAAAAACACACAAAAAAGAGGCATCCCTTAACCAAGGATGTAAGAGTTGTCACTGTTAACACTTTACCATGTCTGTTTACATGTGTGTATCCCATGGTTATGCGTGTACACAAACACATTATTTTTGTTAATTCTGGAATCATTTGTTTAGCTTTGAAAATTGCTCTTTTCTGTAATAATGTAGAATAAATGTATAGTAATGAAATCTTTTCACATCGTTAAATATTTAACTCTGACAGTAGTTATGGACCATTTTGAAAAATTGATAAATGCTGTGGACCCTTCTGGAGGCCGCATTGAAAGCAGACAGTCAAAGCCAGAGCCACTGCCATTGATTTGGACTCACAGAGACCCTATAGGACGGAGTAGAACTGCCCCATAGAGTTTCCAAGGAATGCCTGGCAGATTTGAACTGCTGACCTTTTGGTGAGCAGACAGAGCACTTAACCGCTGCGCCACCAGGGTTTCCATTAACTGTAGACAGGCCTATAAAGTGAGTAAGAAGAACACCAATGATGAAGGTGCACTTGGAAACAGCAACTATAGGAGACTGAAAGGGCGACAGCTGCCCCCAAACAGAGTTCAGAAGCACAGCTGGTGCAGGAGAGCTGGGGCAAATGGACCCAAGGAACCCAGGGAGACAGTACTGACACTTTCAGGATTTGGAACCAGTGTCACAAAACTAGCTGCGTCTGCTCGTTGTGGACTGTAAAACTAATCTGCTCTGTGAACTCACACTTAATCAACAAAAAATGTTTGGAAAAAAAAATGAAAAAAACATCATGGGTCCTCTTCCCAGAAAAATACACTCACGCACACACAAACAACTTGGCCAACAATTTCAAGATGTGTGGGTTCCTGTCGTGCGTGTTCCTGTCAATGCATTTATAGGAGGCTGTCCTACTGGTCTTTTTCTAGATGAGAGAGAAGAGGGTGGAGAGGAGGGGACAGGAGCTTATTAGGAGGATGCTAGAAGTACAGAATGAAAAGGAGGAGTGTGCTGTCACTGGCCAAGGAGAGCAGAAGGAGCTGCAGAGAGGCAGGCACGCAAAATTGATTTAGATTGTATACTTACACTTGATCACAATTAAAAGAAAAAAACATGTATAGATTCCTTTACTGTACCTCAGTCCAGCCACTACAGTTCTGCACTAGACTTTTTAATGGCTGCATGCAATTCTGTTGATACGTTCTACTGACAGGCGCAAAGCATTCAAGCCAAACAGTGTCCTCTTGGGGACTGTAGGGTTTTCTCTGGCTAATTTTTGGAAGTAGATCCCCAGCCTTTCTTCCTAGCCTGTCTTGAAGCTCTGCTAAAACCTGTCCACTTTGGGTGTCCCTGCCATTTATAAACCACTGGTGACATGGCATCCAGCATCACAGACACACAAGCCACCACAGCATAACAAACTGACAGGTGCTGGTTTTAAACACTACTGCTGGCCCTTGGAGGAGGCCTGGTGGCACAGTGGTTAAGTTCAGCTGCTGATCAGAAGGTTGATGGTATGAACTCACCCAGACCCTCCGTGGGAGAAAGCTGTGACAGTCTTGGATGCTCCATGGGGCATTTCTGCTCTTTCCTCTAGACACACTGTGAGTTGGACTTGACTCAGTGGCTGTGGGCTTGATTTGGTTTACTGGCGGTTTGGGTGTTAATTATTATGTTTTTGGATCCGACTCGACGGCACTTGGCTTTTGGCTGGCTTTTCCTTCTTAATGTACCTTGTAAATATTTCAATTATTACTTTTACTTTTTTTAAGCTGTCGGTTGATTATTCTTGTGGGTAAACTTTGAAGAGAGAATGCTGGGAGTGAATTGGGAGGTCAAAAGGCATGGACTGACTGTTTTGGAGTTTTGATGCTTTTATAAAAGCATGTTCCAGGAAATCTTGTCTTGGCACTCCTCTGGTTCTGTGTGAGAGGGTTCTGTTGTAGTCACATGGCTGCCTTCTTGTAGAGTTAATTTCTGGTGAAGTTTAACCACCTTTGCTGTGTTTCTTTATAGCGCAAATATTTCCCTCTACCTTGCCATCTTTAGTTTTTCATTATTACATGACGGCTTTGTGGTGTGTCAGGTTTTTGTGCCGTCGGGTTTGGTTCTTACTCTCTTGCGGTCAAGGGGTCTCACTGCAGGAAGGCTGGCGTGGCCACCAGGGCTCCTGGGCAGGTTTTCTCATGCTGTGTCTGCCAGCCCGAGCACCTGCCTGGGGCAGTTCTGGTTGAGTATCTGCCGGGGACTGTAGCCTGAGCTGGAACTGAACCTTCGTTGTTTGAGGCCATGAGGTTTTGCTGTTGTTTGTCGTCTGAGCAGTTGATGGGAGTGATGTTGACTTTCCCTTTGGTATGTATGTTGTGTTTGCACATCAGAAACTCTGGTCTCTCCGTGCAGTCTGTTTATTATAATGCCTGTCACCAAGCCATTGACCAGATCTACTGGTGACACCTTCCTTGGCTGAGGTGCATGTCTTTTGGGAAAACAAAGAAAAAGGGGGTGACCCTGTCCTGGTTGCTTCTTCCTCCACCCCCCACCAGGCCCCTACCATCCTTCTTCACAGTTCCCTGGGGGAGAAGTCTCTGCAATTAGAAACATTCCCTGTAACTCGGCCTGCATCCACTGAGCGCGCCACTGCTGTCACAGGCGGGAAAAGCCAGGACGGGGAGAAGACGGGGTTCATACCTGAGGGGTGGTGGCTTTGGTGGTGGCAGTGGTGGGAGCTGGCTGCTTTTGCACCACCAACTGAGTAGATGGGGGCATGACGGGTGGGCAACGGGCTGGTTGTTGGGATGATGACGTTGGTCAGTGAGGTGGTGGCTTGAGATGCAAGCTGTGGCCCCAGTGGCCCAGATGGGCAGATAGCCACCTTCATGGGATTCTCAGAGTTTACAATCTGAAAGCAAAATCTGGATTCTGTTCCTGAGGCCTCTAGTGATTTCACTGTGTTGTCACAGAGGACACGTCACTCTCTCGACTCTGACTTTACCCCTTCCTGACACAGAGGTGGGGGTCTTTAAAGCCCCTTCCTGTGTTAAAGAAAAACCTCGGACCCTGTATCATGGGTGACAGTTTCCTTACTCTTGTGCTGTATAACTGAGGGCTAGTGTTTGAGGACATAGTTTTGCAAATCCCATAAAATGAGAGCACAGTGCCAGCCCCCTGGTAAGGCTGGCTGTGGCCCTGGTATTCCCTCAGCCGTGACCCTCTAACGGCCCAGGCTCAGAGAGACTGGCGCTGGAGGAAGCTCTTTGGTTGAAAGGCTGCTGGTGGATGGGCCAAGGGGATTCCTGGACTATTTCCCTGCATGTATATTGTTATGTGGCTGCATCAGCTGGGCTCAGATGCAGCAAGATTGTGAGGCTGGTGCAGAGCCGTGCTGTGTTTTGTTCTCTTGTACATGGGGTCAGACACTTAGCAACAGCGTGTCCTTAGAACATGGCGTCTGCTTTGTCATGGGTTGCTATGACTGCATCCCACTGGCTCGTGGAGTCCACTTTTGCAGTTGGAATCCATTGCTGTTGTTTCTGACTCACAGTGACCCTGTAAGACAGAGTAGAACTGTACCTCTGGGTTTCCAAGGAGCGGCAGGTGGATTTGAACTGCTAACCTTTGGGTCCCCATAGCCCTGAACCACTGTGCCACCAGGGTTCCCTGGCCACTGGGAGCTAGGGGCATTCTGGTAATTTCACTTTCAGTGTACCAAGGTGTTTGCTTAGCAGCCAGTGCATTAAGAGGACCAAACCTCACAAGTAGTGGCTCTGATCTCTCGCAGTGGCAGGTCCTTGTCCCCTTTGACCAGCAGGCTGCAGTGGGACTTGGTGTATGTGGTGGGGGCGTTTCTCCGTGGGATGCTTTGAGCTCTTGGAGGCTGGCTGTGTGGTGTGTGTTCCAGCTCCATCCTTGTTCAGATCGGTGTTCCCATTAGTTGGAATTGTTCTCCTCTTCTCGTAAGCTCTTGGTTCCAATTTATAATGTATGTGTTTGGTTAAGAAGCTATTGGAAAAAACATTTCAAAACGAAATGCCGACTTCTCCAGGAAAGTGGCAACTGGCAGGACTGTGTCCCTGAGCCCTTGCCTCTTGTCTAAGCCTGGTGATGGAGCAGATGCTTTATTTTTTCAAAGAACGCCACTGACCGCACCCTGTTCTGGCACATTCTGCCCATCAGCCTCTGTTGAAACAGCATCTTTGGACAGAGTATGCTTCTTCTTCTTTTTTTTATTTTTAATAACTGCAGGTTTACAGATGTCGTTCCAGACTGAAAAATGACCAGTCCTTCATTAGGTTTAAACGACTCAGCTGAGGGAGCAACCCCCTGAGATGCTCGTGAAGGGGCTTGCTGGGAAGTAACACAGACAGCAGGGCAGCTCAGAGGCTTTGTGTGGGGTTCCCCCAGCGGGAACTCCAAACGGTCCTGTTCAGCAAGGACTCGCTGTCACCCCTCTTCCTGAAGTTCTCCAGTTCAGCTGGGATTTTTAGATGTCCTGTCAGACCTGACTGTTCTCCCCTGGAATTGCACCCTGGGGCTGGATAAGGAAGCAGATAGGATATTTAGTCTTTTCTATCTTCTGCGGCAGCGGGAGCTAGATTTTTAGCTGAAGCTCCTGGGGGAGAATGCTGTGTGATTATCTCTGTTTCCTGTTAGAAGCATCCTGTTGTGCCTGGGGAGGGGACGCTCCAAGTTAAATACATGATACTCAGTTGGCATCTTTGTTGCCTTGTTGGAACCATTCACCATAAACTTAATGGCTTAAAACAACACGTGTGTATCCTTTTACATTGTTGTGGGGGGGCTAGGGTGTTTGAAATCAGCTCCATAGGGTAAAGCCAAGGTGTTTGCAGGGCTGCCTCCCTGTCTGGAAGCTCCAGAGGAGGAGCCATTCTTTGTTTTTCCAACTTCTGGGGGCCACTGACATCCCTTGGCTTGTGCCTCCTTCCTCCACCTTCCAAGTCAGCAGCGCAGTGTCTTCCCTCCTCGCTGACCTCTGCTTTTGTCCTTGTTGCTCTGATTTTGACCCGCCTGCCTCCCTCTTGTGAGGACTCTGTGATTGCATTGGGCCTATGCCACCACCAGTCATCAAGGAACACTTGCAGACTGTGAGACCCCAAACATTCAGAGCTGTGAACCTGTCCATTGAGGTCTGTGGTGCCCTCCAAAGAGCCAGGCACTGTCACAGGTGCGAAGTGGACAGCCTTGAACTAAACAGCCCACCATTTCTCCCTCAGGGAGGTTATCTTATGTGGGAGGACACAGACAATAAATCCTACTGGAAGAAGCGGCAGCAGCCAGGAGTCAGAGCAGAGCATGCTGGTGGGAAGAGTTCCTCAGTTTTGGAGACAGTGGCCTTTGCTGAGGTCACTTCAAGCCGCTGGACTGAAGGCCTGAGAGATAAGAGGGTGACATGCAGGCAAACGCCAGGAGAGGCAGCGGGCTGTGCAGGGGCCTGCAGGGTGCCTGCAGTGGGTAGGGGCAGAAGGGGCTGTAGGGCTGGACTCAGTGGAGCGGAGGAGACAGCTGGCTGAGTCAGGGTGAGGGCACAGCTATGCCTCTGCTGCCACACCCTCTTCCCATAACAGACCCCCAGGGGCACTGAGGTCCACCGTTCCTTGCCTCGCTCCCATTTCAGAGCAAAGCTTCCCAGTGGGGCTTCGTAGTCTGCGCTTCTTGCCATCTGCTGCTGGGTTCTGGTCGTGGCCCAGCACGAAAGTGGAAGGAGTGGCCGGAGAGGCCACTTGCCCAGTTCTTCCTCAGCTGTGCCTCCTACCAGCCGCGTGAGCGTGGGCGCCTTTTATCAGCCCCTCTGTGCTTCTGTGTCCTTGTTGCTAAAATTACTTAACTGGCGGACAAGCCAAGTGTCCCTCTGCAGATGGCTGGGTAAACAAACACAGTGTGGTCCGTCCCCATGGTGGAATCCTGTTCAGCCTCAGAGACAGGGAAGTCCTGAGACCCTGCTGCAACTGGGATGGACTGTGAAAACATCCTGCTCGGTGGGACAAAGCAGACCCCAAATCAGACACAGGTCTGCGTGCCGCGCAATCCCACATACAGGAGGCACCTGGAACAGGCTCCCGCTTAGAGACAGAACACGGATTAGTGTCACCAGGGACTGGGGAGGGGAAGGATGGGGAGTCACTGCTTAGGGGGTGCTGAGTTTCTCTTTGCGGTGACAAAAAAGATTTGGAAATAAATAATGTTAGTACCCGTTGCTGTGGAGTCTGACCCTACAGGACAGAGAAGAACTGCCCCACAGGGTTTCAGGGAGCAACTGGTAGATTTGAACTGCTGACCTTTTGCTTAGCAGCTGAGTTCTTAACCACTGTGCCACCAGGGCTCCCAATAGTGGTGATGTCTGTGCTTTAAAAAATGTTAACATTTGGAGAAACGAGGTGAAGGGGTGAAGGGAATTCTCCATGCCAGCTTTTTTAAAATCTGTTCCTTGTATTTCTAAACTCACTTCACAGTGGTTATAAATGAGATACAGCCAGCTGCCTCCCTGGAGCCTTGTTGTGCCCGAGGGCGTCAAGGCAGAGGGACAGACACTGCCACGTCAGGAGCACGCTGTTCTCTTTGGTCCCCCTCTTCCTCCCCACCTCCCCCCACTTTCTTCCTTTGTATGTCCCCCAGGAGCACAGACCTGTTGATGGTCCAGCGACTGCCATGCTTCCAGTCTGTGTTCTCCAAGTCTCAGAGTGATCCGCCTCAGAACAAGACAGTCTGTTCGGCCATCTCGTGGGCTCTTGCCACCGCAGGGGGTGTTTGAGCCCCCCTAAACCATGTCTGATCCCTGGAGCCCAGGTGTGCTGAGTTCTGTCGTTCCGGTCACTCTGGAGGAGGTGTGGGTAGAAGGGTGACTGGTGCCTCACCAGTTTGCAGTCAGCGTCCCTGGGCTGCTCATGGCAGGAGCATCCCACATGCTGACTGTGGTGCTGGTGCTGGGAGATCTGTGCCACTGACGTAAGAGGATCCTAACCCAAGCCAGCTACTCACAAGAATGGATGTTTGGGTTGTTTCCCCCTTTTGTCTATTGAGAATAATGTGGCTGTAAACATCTTTGCTCAAGATTTCATGTGGACACCTGTTTTCTGTTCTTTTGGATACATAAGGAGTGGAACTGCTGAGTCATATGGTCAGTTTTGTTTCTGCAGTGTTTGTACAGCTTTCTCTTCCCACTAGCAGTGGACTTGGACCCCGATATCTCCACATCCTCAAGTGAATCAGCAACAGGACGTCTGTCCGGGCAATGGGGCATTATTCAGCCGTAAAACAGAGGGCTGTGCTGACACGTGCTACAACATGGACACATCATGAAAATATCACACCGAGTGAAAGAAGCCAGTCACAAAAACATACGCCATACAATTCCGTGAACATGAAATGTCCATAATTGGAAAATCTGTAGAGGTAGCGTATTTGAGACAGGCAGTCAGGAGCTGTGGGGAGGAGGAAGTGGGAGTGAGTGACTACTTAGTGGGTGTGGGGTTTCCTTCTGGGAAGGCGAAAAGTTCTGGTCTGGATCGTTGGTAATAGTCACTTAACCCTGTGAGTATTCTTAATGTGACCGCTATGGTTGTTAGGTGTCACCGAGTTGATTCCAGCTCACTGTGATCCTTTAAACGACAGGGCGAACTCCCACCCAGGACGGCACCGTCTGCACAGTTGTTGCTGTGCTGCAGCCCGTTGTTGCGGCCGCGGTGTCAGTCCATCTTGTTGAGGGTCTTCCTCTTTCACACTGACCCGCCACTCTACCAGGCAGGGCGTCCTTCTCCAGGGACGGAGCCCTCCGGACAGCGTGTCAGAAGTGTGGAAGATGCTTCTGGCTGTACTGCTTCCGCGACAGATGTCTGTTCTTTGGGCGGTCAGTGGTACCTTTGATATTGTTCTCCAGCACCACAATTCCAAGGCATCGGTTCCTCTTCGGTCTTCCTTGTTCACTGTCCAGCTTTTGCATGCGTGTGATGTGATTGAAAACACCACGGTTTGTGTCGGGTACACCATAGTCTTCAAGGTGACATCTTTGCTTTTCAACACTTTAAAGAGGTCCTTTGCAGCAGATGTGCCCAAAGCATTGTACCTTTTGACGTCTTGACAGCTGCTATGACGTGGTCCCATGGGGGTGCTGATTGTGGAACTAAGTAAAATGAAATCCTTGGCAGTTTCAGTCTTTCCTCCCTGATCACTTTAAAATGGTTAAAATGGTAAATTTTATGTTGTGTGTATTTTAACACAGTAAGTATTGAATCTACCAGGAACTTCTAGAGGTATGAACAAATCTTGTTTGGAAGAAGTACAGCCAGCATGCTCCTTACAAGTAAGGATGGAAATACTGGTCTTGCTTATTCTGGACTTTTCCTCAGGAGGCGTCAGCCTCTGGAGAAGGACATCATGCTCGGTAAAGCAGGGAGTCACTGAAAAAGAGGAAGACCCTCAAAGAGCTGGACTCACACAGTGGCTGCCGCAGTGGGCTCCAGCGTACCAACAGCTGACAGGATGGCTCAGGACGGGCAGAGTTTGCTTCTGTTTTACATGGAGTGCTATAAATCAGAACTGACTCTCTAGCACCAGACAACAGCACTATAAAACCAAACAAAAGGGAGAAGGACTTTTCTCTGCGAAAGTTGCGTATAGTATGCTTTATGGCCTGTTGAAGAAATATGCAAAGACTACTTCTGATATGTAATATTTGCCTTCCATGTAGTCTTTAAAATTGAACCCTTGCATAACAGTCAACTTCACTCCACCCCCTCTATCAGGATGTTCCAAGATTTAGACGTATTTTTAAAAATTCAGAAGGCTGATGTGTGCAGCAGAAACTCATAAATAATATCAGAACTTAGTGTTTCCATGGCAGGAAGTCATGAGGTCTGACAAGTGTGTGAATTTGCCACCGTGTGCTTGTGTTGGCAGCACTGTACAAACAACTCAGTAACGTTTCATAACCTTGGTGTGTTGCTGTCTCACAGCTGTGTTCGTGTCGAGGTGTGGTGTCTTGCTGAGCGGCGTTCATTATTGTTGTGTGTTTTTGTGTGCCATTGCGAGAATGTTGGAGCTTGAATTAGAGCAATGAACAAACCTTACATTTCTTGTTAAACTTGGCAATAGTGGAAGTGAAATCAGAGACATGTTAGTCCAAGTTTGTGGGGATGATGCCATGAAGAAAATAGCAGTGTACAAATGGATTAAACCTTTCTCTGAGGAGAGAGAAAGCGTTACTGATGAAGAAAGGTCAGGGAGGCCAGTGGCGAGCAGCACTGCAAGAATTCACTGAATTGTGCATCAGAATTGTTGCTGACTGTGAGAAGCACAGACGACCAAGTAAACATCAGGAGAGAAACAGTTAGGAAAATCTTAATTGAAGATCTTGGCATGTGAAAGGTGTGTGCAAAAATGGTCCTGAAGGAGCTCACTGATAAATAAAAGCAAATGATGGTCAAAGTTTGCTGAGACCTTTTGGAGAGACAAGATGATGTTTTGGGCCATGTTATCACTGGTGATGAAGTATGGGTGTACCAAGACAACCTTGAAACACAGCGTCAAAGTGCACAATGGAGTTGGCTGATTCTCCACAACCAAAAAAGTTCTGCCCATCCAAATTCAAGAGTCCAAAGATGTTACTAACTTCTTTGATATCAGAGGAATTATTCATTATGAATTTGTACCAACTGGACAAACAGGTAACCAAATTTATTATTTAACAGTGCTGAAAAGACTGTGTGAAAAAGTTAAAGGAAAATGACCTGAACTTTTCACCAACAGCTCGTGGTTCTTGCATCATAACGTTGCACCAGCTTGCACGGCTCTGTCTGAGAGGGAGTTTTTAGCCAGAAAACAGATAGCTTTATTGAAACACCCTCCTTACTCATCTGATCTGACCCCCGATGACTTTTCCTTTACCCAAAGATAAAGGAAATATTGAAAGGAAGATGTTTGGATGACATTCAGGTCATCAAGGGTAACATGGCAACAGCTCTGATGACCATACCAGCAAAAGAGTTTCAAAACTGCTTTGTAGGGTGGACTAGGCACTAGCATCGTGGCACGGCTTCCCGAGGGGAGTCCTTTAAAGATGACCATAGTGACGGTCAACAATGAGGTGCGTAGCAGTATTTCTAGGGTGAGTTTGCGAATGTGATTGTCAGAACTGTATCCTACTAAGAGGGACTGACCCTACGGTTTTGTTGAGATTGACACCCAGCACCAGATTTCGTCCTACCCATGGCCATGGAGTTGATTCCTACTCTTTGTGACCCTAAAGGACAGAGTAGAACTGTCCCTGTAGGGCTTCCGCGGAAGATTCCAACTGTAGACCTTTAGATTAGCAGCCTCCCCTCTTAACCACTGCACTGCCAGGGCTCTGATGCTGTCCCAGGGGAAGGGTCAGTCTAAAAGAGTAAGAAAAGAAAGCAAAACCACCCACTGGAAAGGAGCAAAGCACCGCCAGAAGCTGGGGCCCACTGCCGGTGGCCTCCGTGTAGATGGAATGGTGACGCCTTCGTCAGTGAAGAGCTCATCGCTTCCCCCCTCCAAGTGGACAATTTTTTTTTTTAAATTATGAACCATTTCAAGCATCCTTACAAATATAGAGGGCACTGTAACAAACATCTATCTATCCACATA
This sequence comes from Heterohyrax brucei, assembly GCA_028571685.1. NCBI lineage: Eukaryota > Metazoa > Chordata > Mammalia > Hyracoidea > Procaviidae > Heterohyrax > Heterohyrax brucei. The sequence continues at coordinate 5,123,562 of CM053160.1, read as the reverse complement.
TTACCTTGTCAGTATAACATTACAGAGAATTTTAAAAAGCACCAAATTAAAAAAAAATTGGGTGAAAACATACACAGCAGACCATGTGCCCATTTGTCAGTTTCTGCCTGTGCTATTCAGTGGCACTGGTCCCACTCCTCAGACTGCGTCCCTGTCCTCACTAGAGTCCCCACCCGTATTGTTCCACTCCCACTGCCTGCGGCTCGCGGCCCCCTAATCTCATCATCTCTGCTTTAGGGTCACTGTGTGCAGTTTAATCTCATACAGCGAGTTCTTTCAAAGAACACAGTACTCATGGTGAACGTTCCTTCCTAGTTTAGCTAAACTGCTCAGAGATTTAAAAAACAAAAATCGTGTGTGATTATACCCCTTCCTCTCTCCTGTGAGAGAACTGCCTTTTTAAATTAGATGTTTAACACTCTTACGAATATTTTTATAATTTTACCACATAAGTACCTTTCCACAGAAGTGTGTCTGGCATATTTTCAAATGTTACGTGAATGGTTTCTTGCTGTAAGAATACTTCTGTAACTTGTCTTTTTCTGCTCAATGTGATATCTCCCAATTTGAGTCTTGTTGGTACATGTAGCTCAGTTATTTTATTCCTCCCAGTGTATAATATGCCATCATATAGATAGCTCATAATTTATTTACTCTTTCTCTTGTTGATAGGTGAACATTATTTAAGATGTGCCCATTCTAGTAATCTTGAATATGTAAGCTAGCTTCTTTGGGACAGTGGTTTTTTAAACGGGGAATTGCCACCCATTAAGAAGCCATGACAAGTGTAGAAAGAGAGAAATGGAATAGAAGTGGACAGAATAGAAAGTGTCACCCCCCTCGCCCTGGCATGTGGTAGGAAACACTGGGGGTACAGTGGTTAAGCGCTGCGCCTGCTAACCAGCTCAGCACTTCACGTCTGCCAGGCACTCCGTGGAAATTCTATGGGGCAGTTCTGCTCTGTCTGTGGCATTGCTATGAGTTGGAACTGAACTTGATGGCAGTGAGTTTTTTGTGGTTTGCTGACTTAGTTATCTAGTACCACCCCTGCAGCTACTCCACAAGGGAGAGTAGTTAAAGAACAGGAATTTATCTTTTCACTGCCCTGGATGCTACAAGTCTGAGTTCGTGGCATGGCTTTAGGGGAAGGTGCTTCCTTATATACTTCTGTCCGTGTTTGTCTAGATCCAGTGATCTGCTTTTGAAAGGTCACAGCCTACAGAACAGCCCTACTCTGCGCACGTGGAGCTGCCATGATTTGGAAATGGCTCGGCAATAGCCAACAGCAGCCTTAGCCTGTAGCTTATTCCCATCGAGTTGATTTTGACTCCTGGTGACCCTATAAGACAGAGTAGAACTGCCCCACAGAGTTTACAAGGAGCCTCTGGAGGACTCAAAGTGTTGGCCTTTTGGTGAGCATCTGCAGCTCTTCCTCAGTGCCCATCCAGGGTCTCCAGGACCACGGTAGTGCTGGTAACCTTTGGTGTTTTTTCAGTGCCCCTGTCCCTCTGTCATCCTTCCTCTCTTCCTCTGTGTGTCCCTGTGTCTTATCTGCTTTTTCTAATAACTGAGAAGAGATTAAATTTAAGAGCCACCCACTCACCTACTCTGATCCTACCTCATTAATATAGCAAAAGAAATCGCTCTTTCTGAACTGTGTCCTATACATGTGTGTAAGAATTAGGATTTCAAGATATAGTTTTATCCATAAGTATTATTTTGCAGAGAGTCCCTGATAGAGCAGGAGAATATTGGGTGTAGGGCTTAAATTCTAGTTAAGAGACCAGACTTGGTGATGTGACTGAGACTGGAGGGACCCCAGAAGACAGCACACCCGAATTCTCTTAGCTTAGAGCTGAACCCATTCCAGAAGCCAGCACTCCAGTCAAAGCTTGGACTGGACTATAAGACATAAAGCGATACTGGTAAAGAGTGTGCTTCTTGGCTCAAATAGACACATGAGGTGAACTGGGCGACTCCTGTCCAGAGGTGAGATGAGAGGGCAGAGGGGGACAGCGGCGGGCTGAGTGGACAGAGGAAGCGCAAGGTGGGAAAGAGGACGGTGCTGTCAGAGAGCAGGGAGAGCCACTAGGGCCACAGGAACCATGTGTGGGTAAGGTTTTGTACCAGAAACTGACTTTAATTGTAAACTTTCACTTAAAGAACCGTTACAATACTGATTTTGCTCACACACGCGCGCGCACACACACACGAATCCCGTTTTTGATGGCCATGAGGGAGGGAAGGGGTGGAGACAGCACTAGCGAGGCAGCAGAAAAGCTGCCTCACCTTCTGTGAAGGGGAAGATGGCACACGTAGTGGCGTGGCCAGCACCATTGGTCCAAGGCAAGGTCTGGAAACTCCACGGACACACCCCAACTCCCTGAGGGCTTGGGGGGCACCACGGTCTCTGGGAACGTCTAGCTCAGCTGACATAACATAGTTTCCATAATGTTCTGCATTCAGCTTTGTTGAGTAGTATCTGGGGTCTTAAAAGCTTGTGAATGGTCATCTGAGATGATCCACTGGTCTCACCCCGTTGGCAGCAAGGGAGAAGGAGGACCACTAAAGACGTGGGAGCAGCGTCCGTTCTGAGGGCTAATGGACCGCAACTACACGGCCTCCACCTGGCAGAGTCCAGCACTACCCGGTTGTGCCCGGCTACCACCCCTGACTGCTCTAAGAGGGATCTCAACGGAGGGTCCTGGAGAAAAACAGAGAACAAAACTCTTACAGAAAAAGCCCAGACTTACTGGCCTGACAGAGGCTAGAGAAACCTTGAGGGTGTGGCTCCTGGACACCGTTTTACCTCTGTTCTGGTCACTCCTGAGATTCATTAGACAGGCCCGTGAAACTAAAGGGGTACCGCAGCTCAAGGCAAGGATTAGAGGGCAGGCGGGGGACACAAGAACTGGTGATGGGGAACTCTAGTTGGAGAAGGGAGAGTGTTGACGTGTTCGGGGGTTGGTAACCAGTGTCACAGATGGCACGTGTGCCAGTTATTAAATTAGAAGACAGTTCTGTAAACCTTCCTGTAAAGTTCAGTTAAAAACAATAACAAAGTGCAAGAATTAATGTTTTATGAAACCTTAGTGTCCTTTATGCCTGTGTGTCCTCCGACCTGCCATGCAAAATCTAGTTTTTATGGTAGGCTGGAGTTTAAAAAGGAGAAAAGTGGTACCACAGTCCCAAGTTGTGTTCACAGCAGGGGAATCTGGCATCTGTGGTAACTCCTGTCTCCACCTTCCGACGTGTCCCCACGTTGCTCCCAGAGTGGTTGCACCTGTTGGCAAGTCTGTTTCAGGTTGGAAGGTTTCTGACTTCCTCCCGGAGCTAGCCTTTGTGCGCCGTCTTTGGAGTTGAGCTTCTGCCCAGGTTTCACAGACCTGCTGTTGGGGTCTGTTTTTCTGGAGAAGCCCTCATCCTGCTGGTGTGCCATTTAATCTCTGTGCTGTCAAGAGGCAAAATTAAGTTATCCCTTTTTTTTTTCAAAGAATGAGCTAAGTATTAAATAATGATTGCAAAATACGGTAGTTAAAAGTCAGTGGACGAGTTGATGGATCGACTGTCGCTTGTGTCTTGCTATAGAGGAAAACAAAGTGGTATTTAATCATTTTCAAAAATCAAAACAGTGATGATGAATTTGGTTCATTTTGGTGCTGAGTGACTCATTAGGGCAAATGGTTATTTTCCATTTAATAAAAGAGCGAGGACCTTGCATCTCCCCTTGGACCAAACAAGGCAAAACAAAGAAGCCTTTCTCTTTAAGTGCATATCCACATGGGTCCCCTGAACTGTTTGACTATAAACTATTGCCACTTAGCACTGGTTTCGTTGTAACCTTCTGTAGCCAAGTGGCAAACCAGTGACTGAGTGACAGACCTCTTCTGTTTGGTTTTCTCTCCTTCGCTTTAGGCCAAAATTAAAAAAAAAAAAAACAGACATGAGTTTTGATATAAAACTGTACATTTCAGGCATCTTCAGAAACTGGGGTATCTATCTGGCAGAACCAGGTCCTCCTTGACAGTGGCCACTACTGGTTTACTCTGAGTTGTGGCTGCTAGTTTAGAAGGGACCCAGGGTCTCCAGCTTGCCACAGTCCTCTCCACTCCCAGTTGCCCACCTGGAGCTACTGTTGGTGTTAGCTGCCATTTATCATTCAGCCAGCAGGGGCGCTTTCCTCACTAGTTTTGGACAATAGAAGGAAATGCTGGCTGGTCCTGTACTCTCTTTGTGCTCATCAGTAGGCTCAAGTCCTTTGTGGCCACTGCGTATGTTGAGCACCGTCCAGCCTCGGGTGCTCGCTGTCCGGCTCACCTTCTGTTGTGATCCACAGAGCTTTCACTGGCTAATTTTCAGAAGTGGATCACCAGGCCTTTTTTCCTAGTCTATCTTAGACCCTGGTGGTGTGATGGGTTAAAGGCTACATCTGCTAAACCAAAGGTCTGCACTTTCAGTTTGCTGGGTGCACCTTGGAAACTCTGCGGGGCAGTTCTCCCCTCACTTCCAGGGCTACTGTGAGTTAGACCCCACTTGATGGCATTTTTTTTTTTTTTTTCCCCAATCTTGTACTAAAAGCTTAAGAGAACTGTCCACCGTAGGTAACTGTGCTGGTATTTGAATCCTGGTGGCACAGCTTCCAATGTCACAGCAGCATGAGAGCCACTGGAGTGTGAGGACTGAGGATTAAATTTGCAAAATCATCCTAGAAAAAGTGGTGTGTACCTCACTGCTGAGTATCACTATGGTCACCTTTGAAGTCCTGCCCTTGGGAAGCTGTGCGCTGATGCCAGAACAGAGCCCACCTTTCAAAGCAGTTTGGGAGCTTTTTCTCTGGAATGGTCATCAGAACTGTTGTGTATTACCCTTGGTGTCCTGAATGTCATGCAGATGTTTTCCTGTCACTATGTCCTTTATCTTCCCATAAAAAAAAAGTCACTGGGGGACAGATCGGGTGAGTAGGGAGGGTGTTCCAATGTGATTATTTGTTTATTGGCTAAAAACTCCCTCACAGACAACTAGACAGTGAAATGCACGAGCTTGCCGCTGTGGCACCATGCACAGTGGCCATGCCAGAAAGAGTTCCAAAATTGCTTTGAAGAGTGGACTAGGTGCTGGCCTTTGTGCGTAGCTTCCCAAGGGGAGTATTTGGAAGGTGAGTCTAGTGATAATCAGCAATGAAGTATGTAGCATTTGAAGCAATTAAATTTGCAGACTTGATTGTCAGATGTCTATGACAAACTGGCAGGCAGGTGGTGGGTTTTTCTTGTCCTTTTTCTTGTAGGATTGAAGTATTACTGGAACAGGACAAGGACTTTCTATAGACACTTTCGAACTCACTGAGGGACTGAATTGCTGGGCTGAGGGCAGTGGGGACCGTGGTCTCCAGTAACATGTAGCTCAACTGGTGTAACATAGTTTATGAAAAATAAAAAAAGTCCTACATTCTACTTTGGCGAGTAATGTCTGGGGTCCTGAAAGCCTGTGAGCAGTCACCTAGGATACTCCACTGGTCTCACCCCTTTGGGAGCAAGGGAAAATGAAGAAAATTAAAGACACAAGGGCAACATTAGTCCAAAGAACTAATGGGCCATGTTTAAAGGCCTCCTGTAGACTGAACCCAGTATGCCTAGATGGTGCCCAGCTACCGCCACTGATTGCTGTCACAGGGATCCCAACAGAGGGTCCCCGAGGAGAGCTGGGAAAAAAGTGGAACAAAATTCTAACTCAGAAAGGAAGATTAGACTCGCTGGCCTGACAGAGACTAGAGAAACTCAGAGAATTTGACCCCGGAAGACCCTTACAGCTCAGCAGTGAAAACATGCCTGAGGGTCACCCTTTAGCCAAAGATTAGACAGGCCAGTAAAACAAAATGGGACTAAAGGGGCACACCAGCCCCGGGGGCAGGGACAAGAAGGCAGGCGAGGACAGGAAAGCTGGCAATAGGGAACCCAAGGGTGTTAAGGAAGTGTGTTGACCTGTCGGAAACAATGTGTACTGCCTGTTTAATGGGAAACTACTTTGTTAAATATGTATGTATGTATGTATCCATCTAGGTGTGTGTATGTATGTATACGTGTGTGTGTGTGTATACATGTATTTCTTGGTTTCACCACTTCTGAGGTATAAGTTTTGAACCAGTTACTTAAATCTTTGAACCTCACTTTCTTCCTCTCTGAAATCAGGATAATAATAATACTTACCTGATAAAACTGTTGTGAGGATTGATGATATTTATATGTAGAAAACAACATCAGCAGTGTCCAGCAAGTGACCCATAAGCATTGAATTGGACCCCTGGTGGCACAGTGGTTCAGAGCTCGGCTGCTGAAGGGTTAAATTATTTTATTAGCCATGTTCTCACCAAGTGGGAAACACAGACGCAGAGTGTTTCAAGATAAATGAGAAAGCTTATTTCTTTGTAAAAATAAAGAATGTTCTTGTATGTTCAGTGTGCAAGCACAAGGCTTCTAGGTTGAAAGAAACGAGACATCCCTGAGGAACAGCTCGGTCCATCCCATGGCAGATACACAGGGAAGATGTGTGGTGGAAAACCTCATGGACCAATTAAAGGGTTTGCGCTTCACCAGGGTTTCTTTCTAAATGCAAACAAGACTCTTGTTGCGTCTGTGAAGTGCAGTCGTGTGTTGTACCCGCCATGGGTCTTGCTCACGGAGAGTGGCTGCTGGCTTCTTGGGCGCTTGGGTCCCCCGATCCCTCCGTTGACTGTGGCAGAAGCAGCCTGATATGATCTGAGAAGAACTGACTCAGACCCAGGGAGAGAGGGCTTCTAGAAGCAGGAGAAGCTGGGCTTGGACGGCAGAGAGCTGGGTTGAGTGGAGGGCTTCCATCTCTTACCACCTGTGATGATTCCGTTACATGACAGGCTCTCTCTGACTCTATTGTAGAATGGGCTCTCCTGTGTGACCTTAGGCAGGGGTCTGCAGCCCTCTGTGCCTCAAGTGTCTCGTCTGTGTGACCCAGGGAAGAGAATAATGCCTGCTCCCACATGTGCCATAAGGATTAAGGGTATTTATTTAGTACAGTGCCCAGGACAGATGAAACCTCGGTGAGAAGTCTCCTCTAAAAGGTAAAGGAAGTTCTCTTTAGGGATGAGGACTCAACACCCAATCAGGGACTGCACCTCGCCTGTGTGAGACCTTGAAAGGCAGGGTGCTTCTTCAGGGTGCCTTTTGATCATCACATGCGAAACCCTACGTGGTCTGGTAATTAAGTCTGCCAACTGAATTGTTCTAAGTGCTGCACACCTCATTGCTGAATGTCACTATGGTCACCTTCGAAGTACTCCCCTTGGGAAGCTAGCTACCAACTCCAATGCCTAGTCCACCCTTCACAGCAGTTTTGAAATGCTTTCTGGAGTGCTCATCATGCACAGTGGCAAAGTGGCAAGTTCATGAACTTGATTGTAGACCTTTCTGGGAGGGACTTCTTAGCTGGTAAACAAATCACTGTACTGGAACACCCTCCCTACTCACCTGATCTGGCCCCCAGTGACTTTTTTCTTGACCCAAGGATAAAGGAAGTATTGAAAGGAAGACATCTGGATGACATTCAGGACATCCCGTGTAATATGATGGCAGCTCTGATGGCCATTCCAGAAAAAGAGTTCCAAAATTGCTTTGAAGGGTGGACTAGGCACTGGCATCAGTGCACAGCTTCCCCAGGAGAGTACTTTGAAGGTGACCATAGTGATAATGAACAATGAGGTATGCAGCACTTTTCCTAGGATGAGTTTACCAACTTACTTGTCAGACCTCGTAGCCTGTCCTGGAAGCCAGCAGTTTCAGGTGAATAGAAATGCCTGTCTTTGCATGGCATGTCTGATTGCTAAGTTAAGTTTGATGGATGGTAAGCAGACTGCAAGAAGCAGATCTGAAGATGAGGCTGGAACTGTGGTCTCAGATGGCAACTCTTAGACACTGGCTGGTCCTCCTGTGTCATGAGTGGGAAGGTCGAGTGGCTGAGTAACTGGTTTCTCCGTTTTCCTGGACACATTCAGATCTTTGTTTACAGTCATGATCCGCTTACATGTGATTAGAGCTCAAACCTTGGAGACCTTTCTTGCTGAGGGTCCCGTGGAGGACAAGGGGTGCCTGAGCAGCCTTTAGGAAGCTGTGTCTGACATAGGGGTGTTGCCCGAGGTGCCTCTATTACTTTTCTTCTTCGAGGTAGACATGGGCTTCTCTGCTGCTGGCCTTTACTCAGTTATCACAGGGGACCCAGGTGTGCCACGGGGGCTGCTGGTTCCAGAGAAGACCACCCCCCGCCCCCCGCTGCTGTGGGAGCAGGGGCTGCCGGTGGCTTCTGGGTCTGTGAGGGAAATCCTAGGGAGCTCTTCATGGGCTGTGGGCTTTGTTCACCTGGTGCCAAGAGGCTGCAGGGTGACCTGTTCCCTGTGAACTCTAAGCGAGTCAGTGACCTTGGAGAGGGGGGACGTGCTGACTGGGTTTCCTCTGTGGCTGTCTGTCATCCCAGGAGTCTGAAATGCTGCTGGGGGACCTCACTGGGCAGAGTCCCCTGAATTTTCCCCTTTAAGGGGTTTAGGGAGCTGGGGACGACTGCCGCAGTGGGATTTGCTTTCATTCTGCTTTCTGGGTAATAGTTCTTTCCTAAGACTGAAAAGTACATTTATTTTAAATTGAAACGGAAACAACATATACAACCACAGGATATTTATAGCTAAGGTGGCTGCATTTTTCACTGTTGACAGATGTCACTGAAGCTCAATAACTCACTGAAACTGCAAGAAAAATGTTTTTCTCTTTTTAAAAAGTGTCGTGTAACAATGGGCGTCTTTATTCTATTTGCTTTCCCATTGCCTCCGTGACAATAAAATAGAAGGTGGCCGTGCACCATGAAATTGAGCTGAATTGGGAAGGGAAGAGCTTGTGGAAAGTATATATATATTTTTCCTGTGGCAATTTTTTAAAGTTGCTTTTGGATCCGACTCTACGGCACTTGGCCTGGCTGGCTTCGTACCAGTTGGGGGATGTTTTATCTATTTAAGGTGTTGGCTAGCTTGAGGGGTTGTTTCTTCTCTACCCATCTTCTCTTTTCTGGTAAACATAAGTTTGATCATAACCCTCAGTTGCATATAAGACCAGGGATCTGTAACTGAATGAAAACAATCCTAATTATTGGAATGATGCTCCACTTTTATGCATGCTTTGTACCTTGCGTGGAACATTCTTCCCGTTTATTTTACTTTGTGTAATTTGAAAAGTAATTCAAGTTGTTGCTGAAAAATTGGAAAACAAAGTGTGAAGAACTGATGTTAATGTTTTTTTTCCTAGTTTGACTTAGTACTTTTATGTTTAGAATTTATTATGTATGCAATAAACTGTTTTCTCTCTTGCTTTCTTTAAATCAGATGCATGTAAATGTCATTGCAAGTTTTTTGATAGCTCCTGTCATGGATTGAATTGTGTTCCTCCCCAAAATATGTATAGAAATTTTCTCAGGTCATTAATCCGGGTGTTGTGTCTGCTGTAAATCCTGCCTCGGTGATGGTGATGAGGGAGGATGGGTGCCAGCTGCGTTGGTGGGACAGGACTTAATGTGTGGGCTTATGTTGTAGCTTGGGCAGCCTCTTGGGATGGCAAAGAAAGGGAGGCAGCCTGGGGCTTGGGCATCTCTTACCATCAAGAAGCACCTCCGGGAGCTGAGTGTGTCCTTTGGAAAGGAATTGGGGTCTCTGTGCCTTGGAATCTTCCAATCCTGGGAAAGATTGATAACCAGGACCTTCCTCCAGAGCCAGCAGAGAAAGTCTTCCTCTGGAGCTGACACCCTGAATGTGGACTCTCGGCTTACTGGACTGGAACAAATAGAGTTTTTCGTGTTATGAAGCTTCTCACTTGTGGCATTTCTGTTCAGGCAGCACTAGCTGTCTGAGACAGCTCCTCACTATTTTCTCACGAGAAGGCAGCATAATTTACTCAATAATTTCCCTAGTGGGGTCAGGTAGATTGTTGCTAAATATTTTGCTGTTGTAAAGAAGGCTTGAATCTTTGTCTTTTATATTATTTCCTAAGGTACTTCCCAGAGATGATGGTACTGTACATTGATATATAACTGTTGTTTTTGTTAGATGCCACTGATTCAATTCTGGCTTGTAGTGACCACATGTAGCAGAGTAGAACTGCTTCATAGGTTTTCTGTGTGTGATTTTTCCTATTGCCTTGACTTCTTCTTCATATGAAAGATCTATGACTGCTTTTTTTTAAGTCCCTTTTTTGTTATAATGCTGTCATCTTTTATAAATGACTTCTGTTTCCCTATTTTCAGTGTTTTAGCTTTGATTTTTTTGTAATTTCCCTATCTTGGTTGATACCTAGTTGCCACGTCGTGTGTTCTAGTCTTGTGTTGTTATCTGATGTTATTGATTTTCTAACATAAGAATCCTTTTGGCATTTCTTGTAATTTTGGTTTGGTTTTTGCAAATTCCCTAAACGTCTTCTTTTCCGGAAATGTCCTAATTTTTCTATCATATTTGAATCACAGTTTTGCTGAATATGTTATTCTTAGCTGGCAACCTTTTTCTTTCAAGGTTTTGTATCTATGTATCATCCCAGTGCATTCTTGCCTGCATGGTTTCTACTGAGTAGCCTGAGCTTAGCCTTATTGACTCGGCTGTAGATTATTTTTCATTTATCCTCAGGTGCTTTTAAAATTCTCTCCTTATCTTTGGTTTTGGCAAATTTGATTATAATGTCTTGGTGTCTCTCTTTTGTAAACTACCTTGTGTGAAATGCAGTGAGCTCTTGAACAGGTATTGCCTCATTTTTCATGATATCAAGAAGGTTTTCTGTCAACAAATCTTCAACAGTTCTCTCTGGATTTTCTGTTTTTCCCCTTGTTCTGATACTCTGGTAACTCATAGATTATTCCTTTTGATACAGTCCCACATAGTTCTTAGTGTTTCTTCCTTTTTAAAAATTCCTTTATTTGATTTTTCCTCCAATATGTTGATGTCAAGTGCTTTATCTTCAGTCTCGCCAGTTTTGGTTTCCATGGTCTAAATTATGCTTCTTTGACATTTTACTGAGGTGTCTAATTCTGAAGTTTTGTTAGTAATCTATTGAATTTCTGATTACTGTCTCTGTGTTTTTTTTTTTTTTTTTTTGGCAGCTTGTTCAGTTTGTCATTTTGCCTGATCTCTTGAGGAGTTCTGTATACTAACTGTTTATGTTCTAATTCCAGGAGGTTTTCTTCATCTGGAAAGGTTCTTGATCCTTTGTTTTGGGAACTTTCTGAAGTCATCACCTGACTCTTTATATCATTTGATACTGACTGTTGTCTCTGAGCAATCAGTAAGTTGTATTTATTTATGTTTGTGTACAGTGTTCTGGCTTCTGGTTTTGTTTTGAAATGTCCAAGTAGGCTGCTTGTGTGAACTAATTTGATTATTGGCACCTTTGAAGCTCTAACATGATGTCACCAGGTGGTTAGGGCTGTATTTTAGTCAGCTAGGGCTGCTGTAACAGAAATACTGCAAAGTGGATGACTTTAATACAGGAAACTTTATTCTTACATAGTCCGGTAGGCTGCAAGTCCATATTCAGGGTGTCCGCTCCAGGGGAAGACTTTCTCCTTGTTGGCTCAGGAAGAAAGTCTGGTATTGCATCAGTCTTTGTCCAGGGAGCATCTTGGCACAGGAATCTCAGGTCTGAAGGACACGCTCTTTTCCTGGCGCTGCTTGCTTGATGGTTCGAGGTTCCCAACTCTCTGCCAGCTTCTCTGTCCTTTTATCTCTTGTAGGATGAAGGGGTTAAGGATGGGACAAGCCATAGTCCAGGGAAGCTCCCTTTACAGTGGAGCAGGGAGGTCATACTATGAAGGGATTTACAGCCCTGCTCTAATCCTTTAACATACAGCTTAGGAAAACCACAAAATGGAAGACAGTCAGAAGATACTGGAAATCATGGCCCAGCCACATGGCTACACATATTTTTGGGGGGACACAATTTGACCCATGACAGGCTGTTACTAGGTATGTGAGCCTAGGAGTCTGTTTCCTTTTCTTGTGTGGGTTCAGCTCAGATGTCCAGATAGTCAGTCATCAAGTTCTAGGTGGACAGGGGTGATTAGTGTAGGTGCAGGTATCTGGCTGCACTCACTGAGACAGGCAGGGGGATGTCAGCCGTCTGTGAGTGCCTGTGAGAAAGCATGTCGCTCTTCCTTAAAATGTGTAGGTAGATAGGTTTTGCAGCTGGACTGTGAGTGTCCAGTACTGTGTGTGAGGGTCAAGTCATTTGAGGTCTGTGGAGTCCTTATGCCTGTGCCTGGGCAAAGGAACTATTTCTGTCCTGAGTGTGCAGCTTAGGGGAGCTGGAGATTATTTTTTCTCCCCTAGTTTGTTAAATTGTTCCCTCTTCAGGCCTAGGAGAGTGGCTCAGTGCACATAGGGGGTCCTACTTCCTGCGCAGGGGACACATCAGTCTCCGGAGTTGGCTGGGGTCATGTGCAGAGTGGGGACGAGATAGGGCAGGTAAAAGGGAGGGAGGTCTATCGCAAAGGAAGGTTATAGATCTTTGCATGGTAGATTAGACACAAACTACTTAACTTGTGACAACTGAACGTCATTTTTCAAAGATTCTGGAGGCATGAGTGGGCTTTTCACCACCCAGTCTCTCTCTCTGTAGAAGATGCTTTCCAAACCCCATTGCTCCGCTCCACATCCACTGCAGCTGAGCTGCCTGTGGGGTGCCGATTCCTGTAGGGTCAAGTCTGGCCAGTACTTTTGGATCTACTGTCCCTTCCCTGTGGCTCAATCTAATTTCTCAGCTTTCCCTTTAAGGTTCAGGGGTCCTAGATGGTCCTATATAATTGATTCATTTATTTATTTGGAACTTTGTTGTCAGCGGGATCACAGGGAACTTTTGACTGCTCTGTCATCTTTACCCTGCCTCTAGCTGTGATTTTTATGGGAGCACTTGGCCACATCTTCTCCCCTGAAGCCACTGAGTGAATTCGAACCCACAACTTTAAAGTTAGTAGCAGAGCACTTAACTGTTGTACCATTGGGGCTCCTTTGTTGATACTGTTTAGGGATTGTTTTATGCTTTGGAAAATTCCTTTTCAGTTAATACTTGTGATGGTTGTTGTGTGTGCTGTCTTCACTAGGTAATTTTGTTGTTAGGTGCTGTCAGTTAATGGGGACCCCAACTCATGATGACCCATTGTACAACAAAAGGGTGCACTGCACCATCCCCAGCATCAGCTGCAGGTCAGACCTGTTGTGGTTTAATCTGCAGTTTTACTAAATGTTTTCTCTTTCTCCTTCCTGCTCTGTATTCCCTCTTTGCTTTCTTTTAGACACACTGAGGGAAACTGCAAAAAACAAACAAACAAAAAAACAAAATAGAAAAAAAAATCCTGTTGCTTTCAAGTCATCTCTGACTCATATGCACTCTGACAAGTTTGCAAACTCATCTTGGAAAAAGTGCTCCATGCCTCATTGCTGAGCATCACCATGGTCACTTTCAAAGCACTCCTCTTGAGAAGCTATACCCTGACACCAGTGCGTAGTCCACCCTTCCAAACACTTCTTCTAGGATGAGTTTGCGAACGTAATTGTCAGACTATGTACAGTGATAGATAGCTCTGATGGACATTCCAGAAAAGGAGTTGAAAAATTGCTTTGAAGAGTGAGCTAGGCTCTGGAGTTGGTGCGCAGTGACGTTTTTCTTTCCTTGTTACTGGTAGCTACAGGAAATACTGACAGAAGGACATTTTGATGCCATTCAGGAGGACATCAATGGCAGCAGGACGGTGGCTCTGAAGGCTATTCTAGAAAAAAGAGTTCCAAGCTTGCTTTGAAGGGTAGACTAGGTGCTGGCATTGACACTTAGCTCCTCAAGGGGAGTCCTTGCAAGGGGACACTGGTGATCTTCAGCCGGGAGGTAGGTAGCACTTTCTCTGAGGATGAGTGTGCAAACTTAACGGGCAGTCCTCCTCTCTCTCGGCCTGGCGGCTCTGACTGCTCCAGGATGTCTTCCAAGAAGCCAGGAGTGCTGCCTCACACGATGTTGTCTGTTTTCAGCTTTTGAAGGAAGTGCCAAACGGACCTCCGAAAGGGTTGTGTCGTTTGCCTTTCCTCCTGTCTGCGCAGAAGTGTTCCTGCTTCTCAGCCTCCCCAGCAGTTCTTCACCTGAGGGGGTTTTCTTGAATGAATGGTGGCCTTGTTGGGATGACAGGTCGCTGCCGTTGAGCTGACTGCGTAGGTAGCTAGGAGGGGAATCAGCCTGACGGCACTGGGTTCGCTTTTGCTTTTGGAGGGCCGAGTTGGTCTCTTGTTGCCGTTTTCGTGTGAATTTCTCCCATGGCTGATGAGGGAGGGCTTCTCCGCACATATCTGTTGGCTGCCTGAAGGTTGTCTGTGGTGAACTGGCTCTTCCTGTCCTTCGCCCAGCTTTGAAGTAGTTTATTCACCAGTTTGCTGCTGAGGTTTGGCGATATCTTCTGGGTTGAGATGAGATGCTGGTTGGATCTGTGGTAGCCCAGTTCGTTCAGTCCAATCTTCAAGCAGTCATTGCAGTCTTTTGGTGAGGTCTTCGGATATGCATAAACTTTTGATGTTTTCGGAGGTCTCAGTGATCTGCTTTCTCTTTTCCTGTTTGTGGATTTTCGAACCGCTTTATGCCTTTATATGGGGGCTGTCAACATTGTCCCTAGGGTTGCATCCATGACCTTGCCCTTTTGAGATCTGACATTCAGCTCTCTGATCCGTTTGGAAGGGGTATTTGGCGTGATGTGAGATACAAGTCTGGTCTGGTTTTTTTTTTTTTCATTTTTGGCAGATGGATATGGGTTAGGCCCAGACCATTGGTTAAAGAGACTGACTTTTCTCCTTTTTTCACTGTTGGGGCCGTGGTCGAATACCCATGGGGGGTGAATGATCGTACGTCTGGATCCTCTGTGGCTCTCTGTGTGTTTGTTGTGGCAGTGGCTGACTCTGGATGACAGTAGCAGTGTCATCGCTTCTCCAGTCGGGTCGCATAGCATGCGTTGTCACTCAGGTCTCCGTCAGGATTCCTTTCCTTACCTGGGGCTCCTTCCCTTTCCGTATGAAGTTGGTGGTTTCTTTCTGCCTCTCTATATAAGGCACCATTGGGATGTGCGCTGGGCTTGCTTTGTATCTCTGGATGGCTTTGGGCAGAACAGGCATTTTCACAGCATTGAGACTCCGTATCCACGAGAAAGGAGTTTCTCCACTTAGGCAAGGCCCTTTCGCTGCCCTGCCGCAGGGTCTTTGACTTGTCTGTGTCTACGTCTTTGACGTTAATGGTGAGATGTATCCTGATGTGTTTTATCTTCTTGGCGTGATGACAAATGGCAGTGACTCGAGGGGTTCCTCCTGGACCCTCTCTTTGTGGGTGTAGGGGAGTACAGCTGATCTGTGTCCCAGGCCTGACAATGACGTTCCTGATAAGTCATCTCGGAAACAGTGATTCTCATTGCTGAGTGTCACCACGACTGTCACCTTCGAAGTGCCCCCCTGGAGACGCTGTGCACTGCTGCCCGTGCCTAGTGCGCCCTCCTGAGCAGTTTGGGGACTCTTCCAGGGCCGGCTGGGGTGCCTCAGGGCACGGTGGCCGTCTCGCGAACTTCTCTGCGGGATTGTCTGTGAGGGAGGTTTTCACGAGGAAATAAACAACCGTACTGGGCCACCCTTTCCACTCCTCTGATCTGGCCCCCAGTGACATTTTTCTCACCTGGTTACTGGAAGCCACAGGAAATAGTGACAGGGAGACATTTGGAGGCCCTTCAGCAGCAAGGACAGTAGGACAGCTGCTCTGAAGGCCATTCCAGAAAACAAGAGCTCCACGCTTGCTTGGAAGGTGGGCTGGACCCTGGTGTCGAGTGTGCGGACTGAGCGGGCGGCCCCCCCTCTCCTGGTGTGGAGCCTCTTATTGCCCCCGGGTGTCTTCTCAGAAGGCAGACTGCCATCACGTGATGTTTCTGTTTTCGGCTTTGTAAGGAAGTGCCAAATGGACTTCCGGAAGGGTTGTATTGTTTTCCCTTCCTCCCGTCTGTGCCAAAAGTACTCCAGTGTCTCAGCCTCCCTGCCCATTCTTTGAGGGTTTTTTCTTGGATGAATGGCAGCCTTGTTGGGGTGACAAGCTGGTGCATTTGAGCTGATTTCCCCTCATGGTGACCCATCACCGACCCATGAGCAGGAATTGGCTTGGCGACATTGGGTTTGCTTTTGCTTTCTGAGGGTGGAGGTGGCCTCCTGTGGTTGTTTTCATCCACGTTTCTCCCACAGCAGGTGACAGAGGGCTTTTCCCCACATATCTGTTAGCTGCCTGAAGCTCTTCTTTGGCGAATGGTCTCCTGCCATCCTGCCATCCTTTGCCCAGTTTTCAGGTGGCTTCTTCATCAGTTTGCGGCTGAGGTTTGGTGATATCTTCTGAGTTATCAAGATGAGATGCTGATTGGATTTGTGGTCACCCAGTTGGTTCTGTCCAATCTCCAGGCTATCATTGTACTCTTTTGGTGAGGTCTTCAGCTAAGCATAAGGCTCTGCTGTTTTCAGAGGTCTCAGTGATCTTCTTTCTCTTCTGCTGTCTATGCATTTTTGACTTTTTGTGTGCCTTGGTGTGGGGGCTCTCAGCCTTGTCTTTGTGGCTGCACCTGGGATCTGTCCTGTTTGAGATTTGGTGTTCAGCTCTCTGATCCAGTTGGAAGGGGTTTCTGTGCATGGTGTGAGATATGGCTCTGGTTTGGTATAGTTCTTTGGCAGACAGATATCCACTTTGGCCCAGACCATTTGTTAAAGAGACTGTCTTTTCTCCACTTTTTGCAGTTGGGGCCTTGGTTGAATATCAGTTGCAGGAGGTGGACGATCACGTGTCCAGATTCTCCATGCTGCTCCATTGGTCTGCGTGTGTTTGTTGGAGTGGAGGCAGACAGTTTTGACAGCTACAGCACTGGCATCAGTTCTCCACTCAGGTAGTGCGCATCCTCCCACTCAGGTCTTCGTCTCCCACTGAATGCAAGATGCCACTGGGATGTGCACTGGGATGGCTTTGTATCTCTAGATCGCTTTGGGTAGAACAGACACTATCACAACTTTGAGCCTCCGTATCCACGAGCAAGGGGCATCTCTCCGCTTAGGCATGGCTTTTTCGGTGTCCTGCCGTGGGCTCTTTGACATGTCTGTGTCTCCGTCGTTGACGTCGATGGTGAGATTTATCCTGACGGATTTTATCTTCTTGGGGGTGACGGCAAATGGCATTGATTTGAGCATTTCTCTGTGGACCTCTCTTGGTGTGTGGAGGGGAGTCCAGCTGATGTGTGTCCTGGGCCTGGCAATGAACTTCCTGAACTCACCCTAGCTGAAGGGCTACTGACCTCCTTGCTAAGTATCACCAAGACAGTCACCTTCCGAGTCTTCCCCTTGGGAAGCTGTGCACTGCCGCCAGTGCTTAGTCTACCTGTCGGAGCAATTTTAGACCTCTTCCTGGAACAGTTGGGGTGCCCCGCGGCAGGATGGTGACCATCTGGCAGACTTCACTGCAGGATTGTCTGTGGGGGAGATTTTAGCCCAGAAACGAGTACCTGTATTGGAGCACCCTTCCCACTCACCTGATCTGGCCCCCAGTGACATTTGTCTTTCCGGGTTGCTGGGAGCTGTGGGAAAGATTGACAGGAAGACATTTCGATGCCATTCATTAGGGTATCAAGGGCAGTAGGACGGCGGCTCTGAAGGCCGTTCTAGAAGAAAGAGTTCCAAGCTTGCTTTGAAGGGTGGAGTAGGTGCTGGCGTCAGTGCACAGCGTCCCAAGGGGAGTCCTTCGAAGGTGACTGTAGTGATGTTCAGCAGTGAGGTATGCCACACTTTTCTAGGATGAATTTGTGAACTTAATTGTCAGGCCTCCTAGTGACCCTATGCAGTACAGCAGAACTGACACACGATTTGCAAGGGTTTGCTGGTGGGTTCAAACTTCCCACCTTCTGGCTAGCAGCCGAGCTCTACACCACTGCACCACCTGGACTCCAGATTTGGGGAAGCTGAAAAGCCAAACCCGCTGTTGTCAAGTCGGGTCTGGGTCATAGAGGCCTGAAGGTCAGAGTGCAACTGCCCCACAGAGTTTCCGAGGAGCATCTGGTGGATTTGAACTGCTGACCTTTTGGTGAGCAGACGTAGCACTTAACCACTAGAACACCAGGGTTTCCAGACTGAGGGAAAGGCTGGCATAATAATAAAAAAAATCAATTATCTTGGAAGACTTCCGTTCCTCTGTTACTGTTTTGGTGGTTACCCTGTAGAAATCACACATCTCAGGTATTTATCAAAGCCTGCTGTTATCTGGTAGAAACCCTGGTCACACAGTGGTTAAGAGCTAGGGCAGTTAACCCAAACCTGGCCAGTTCAGCTCTACCAGGTGCTCCCAGGAAGCTCTGTGTGGCAGTCCTGCTCTGTCCTGTAGAGCTGCCAGGAGTGGGAACTGACCAGACGGCAGTAGGCCTGGTCTTAGTTTGGAATGTTACATGGTGGCAGACCTTGCGGCACAGTGGTTAAGAGCTTTGGCTGCTAACCCAAAGGTCGGCAGTTCAGATCCACTGGGCATTCCTTGGAAAACCTTTGGGACAGGTCTACTCTGTCCTATAGAGCTGCTGTGTGTGGGAATTGACCTAATGACAAGAGGTTTTTTTTTTTTAATGTTATTTGGTAGCTTTAGCTTCTTTGCCGGCAATTCTTTGTAGTACTTGAATCCTGTTTCTCATGCAGCCTAGCCTTGGCAGTGAAACAGCTTAAGTGTTTGGCTGTTAACCAAAAGGCCAGTGGGTTGCAGGAGAAAGACTTTGTGATCTGAGCTTGTGAAGAGTGCAGCCTAGCAAACCCCATGGGGCTATTCCTGCCTGTGTTCCCTGGGGTCACGGTGAGTAGAACTGACTCGAGGACATCTAACAGCAACATGTGTCCTATATGAGTGTTTGTGTCGTTTAATTCTCTCTGTAAAAGAAGTCATGTTCAGTGTTGTTTTGTATGATCTGTGTTCGCTTGGACTGTCTACATATTTACCGTTTTCTCCCCCTTTTTCTTTTCTATCTGCCCAGTCTCTCTTTGGACGGTACTTCTCCTCTGACTTCCTTTGCATTTTGTTTAGTAGTGTCTGCTGCAGATAAATGTTATCAGTTTTTTCTTTTCTGAAGATGCGTTATTTCCTTTTTTTTTCCCTCCTGGAAGGGTATTTTCCCTGGTAATAGAATCTACATTGGCAGCTATTTTCTTTCTGCACTTTGAATATATCATTATATTGTCTCCTGGCAAACATTGTTTCTGTTGAGAAGTTACTGTCAGTCTAAGTATTGTTACTTTGAAGGCAGTCTTTCTTCTTTCTGTGATTGATTTTTCAAAACACATATATAAAAAAGTCGAGGTATAATTTTAATACAATAAAATACACTCATTTCAACTGTGTATTTTGATGGATTTTGACACATTCGTTCACCTGAGTAATCACCACCACAATCAAGACGCAGACTATTGCCATGAGATCTGAAAATTCCCTATGCCCCTGTCTCAGTCAGCTTCCCACCTTTGCTGCCAGGCAGCCTGGCATCTGCTGTCCATCTCCATACACAATGCGGTGTGTGGTATGTGTGTCCATGCTTGTGAGTTTGTATGTTTGTAGGTTAGTATATATAGATATGTATATGGGGGTTTGTATGTATGCATATGATTTAGGTTAGTGAGTATGTGTATGTATGTGGGTTTGTAAGTATAGATACGTATGTGAGTTTGCATGTATGCATATGGTTTGGGTTTGTATGTATGTGTATGTTTGTGGGTTTGTATGTGTGTGTATGTTTGTGGGGTTTGTATGTATGTTGCTAGACAGTCACTATGAATCAGAATGGACCCAACAGCATTGAGTTTGTTTGTTGTCATGTATGTGGATTTGTGTGAGTTTGTGTGTATGTGTAGGTATTACAGGTTCCAGGGTGGTGCAGGGGTTTGACCTGAGTAGCCGAGTGAAAAGTTGCCAGTTTGAACACACACAGTGGCTCTGCAGACCTGGCAATAAGCTCTCATAAAGGTTACAGCCGAGGAAACCCTATAGGAGCAGTTCCATTGTATCTGATAGGATTGCTGTGAGTCAAAATTGGCTGTATGGCACCCAATGACAGCACCTATTGGAAAGGTGGCATTTTAAACCCCTCCCAGCAGCACTGCAGAAGAAAGCCCTGGCATCTGCTACTGTAAACATGACAGCCAAGAAAACCTTACAAATCAGTTCTGCTCGGTAACACAGTATCACCGGTAGTCACGATCAACTTGATGGCAAGAGGTTGGGGGCTGTTTTTTTTTAGTATTTATTACACACACATAGATTTTCTAGCTATGTCTGTTGAAAGGGCAAAAGCATTTCTGTAGCTGTTAGGGTACCTTGCCACAAGGTTTTAGTCCTTTAGTATTCTTTTTCTTTAAAAGGAGAAGGAGAAATGGCTGATTCCACATCTGGACATCTAGGTCCAAGATGAGTCTGGCCACCTTGAGGAAGAACTTGGGGGAAAGAAAAAGATGGAGGAATGTCTTAAGGGTGCAGAAACAAGTTTGAAGAGATTCCTGCTGGCTAAATATGGTACAGTTTGAACACCAAATAAAGCACAGTAGTAAACTATAAACCATTGAAAAACATAGATATTCACAAACCCGTGTTGTTTTTGTTGTTGTTAGGTGTCCTCAAGTCGGTTCCAACTCACAGTGATCTTATAGGAGAGAGTAGAACTGCCCCGTAGGGTTTCCAGGGAGTAGCTGATGGGTTTGAACTGCTGACCTTTTTGTTAGCAGTTGAGCACTTAACCACCATGCCACTAGGGCTCCCGGCCATATAGACAATGTGGCAATAAATACGCAAAGAGGGAAAGGGGAGCCTCTTGCTGACAGTGGAACACCAGGGCCCCGTGAAATATCAAGGTAATGCTCAGATGGAAAGAAATCAGAGTTTTAGTGTCCTCATAAGTATTGTATCAGGCAAGCATCACCAATGGACGCTAAATCTAGAGGACATTTGATGAGGATCTGGTTGTATGCACATCCTCAAAGTGTCTCCTAGGTGTTTGCTCCTTAATTACTGGGAAAGAAGAAGTAATTCTACATTGGTGAAACTGAACCACACCATGACTGGGGATTAAATTAGCATTGCCAGTGAGGGGCAGTGGGCACAGTTTGCATCCGGCTCATATGTGCCAGCAGGAACACAGCATCACCCATGTGGTATCCCAGCCAGCACTGGGTAAACAGCCTGCGTTGAGTCCCAAAGAGACACCAGACAAATTCAAGATGAGAACCTATTGTTTTTGTTTAAGACAACAGCATGCGTTTGTGTGTCTGTGTTCTGTATGATTCAGAAGCATAAATGTCTTAAAAGAAAAAGAGACTGCAGAAAAGTTCCAGATTAAAGGAGGCTGAAGAGACGGGCAGTAGCAGACACTGTGCTGGGTCCTGTCCTAGACAGACAGCTGACACCGTGCTGGATCTGGTCCCAGAGAGACATGCGATAGCAGGTACATGTAATCAAAGGAGAATCCTGGAATTTGAGCAATAAATGAGGCGCGAGTATTGTATCAGTGTTAAATTTGCTGAAGTTGAGGACAGTATGGTAGTTATGTTCCAGAATATTCCTATTAGGAAATACTCAAATATTTAGGGTGAAAGGGGCACAGTGGAAGTAAATTTCCTCTATATGGTAAAGGAAAACTGAATATATCCACGTAGGTATCTCTATCTATAGGCCAAAGGGCCTAGTAATCAATTTCCAATAATCGGCCCATGATGTCCTGTGGGGTCACCATCAATCAATAGCAGCTAACAGTAGATGTTTACCTACTTACCTGCCTACCTGCCTGCCTGCCTGCCTACCTGCCTGCTTACCTATTTGTCTATTTGCTGTGGATTCAATTGTGTGTCCCCCAAAATATCTGTCAACTTGGTCAGGTCATTGTTCCCAGTGTTGTGTGACGGTCCACTGTTTTATCATCTGATGTGATTTTCCTGTGTGTTATGAATCCTGTCTCTGTGATGTTAATGAGATGAGATTAGCAGCAGTTATGTAGACTCAATCTATAAAATTAATCTGTAGTTTAAGCCCGTCTCTTTGAGATATAAAAGAGAGAATTGAGTGGAGAGACAGGGGGCCCTCATGCCACCAAGAAACAAGAACAGGGGGGATAATATGTCATTTGGACATGGGATCCTTTCACTGAGATGTGATTAGAGCAGGTAAGATTGATGACAAGGACCTTCCCTTAGAAGTCAACAGAGAGAGAAAGCCCTCCCCCTGGAATTGTGTGCTGGATTTGGACTGCTAGCCTTCTAGACTGTGAGAGAATAGATTTCTCTTTGTTCAGGTATCCACCTGTGTTATTTCTGTTACAGCAGGACTAGGTGACTAAGACACTCTCTAGGTGTCACATGAATGCATGAGAGTGAGCGCAGAGGACTGCCAGTTATGAAGCCAGTGGGGTTGAATGTTAAAACAGGTGAATCTCCACCAGCGATAGCTATGATGGAGCTCACAGAGAGGAGTCTCACTGGCAACACAAGAATAAAAAGGGGTGCATCCTGAGATCTCCACTAAAAGACCTCAGTTGATGGTCCAGCAGTTTTGGGGTTCCTCTGAGAGCATGGCCCCTGGCCCTGATGCTGCCCTGTCCCATAAATTATAGCAAAGGTCCGCTCTTTGGACAGGAATGGATTGGACTTGGCAATGCAGAGTAACCATATATTGGAAGTACTTTATGGTTCTATACATCTATAGGATATCATCTTGCTGACCTCTGGCTGGAGGAAGGGGAGTGGACGGAGAGGAGGGGAAAGGAGACTGCTGGGAGGATGAGACATGTATGGAGCAGAGAGGAATAGTGTGCTGTCACCAGACAGGGAGAGCAGTGGGAGCTGCATATAGGTGGGCATGTAAATTTATACGTGAATGTACCTTTTCACTCAGTCATGTTAAATAAAAATTAAAAAATAAAAAAAATAAAAATAAAAAAACAAAAACAAAAAAACAGGTGAATCTTTGAGTCTGGGTGAAAGGTGAACACGAGGTAAATTTGGGTAATCTTAATGTTCTGATATTTGAAACTTTTCTATAGGTTTGAAATTCATTCTCTAACACCTTTTTAAAAACCTACAGTTGTGTTTGAGAAGTCTGGTCTCCCCATGTGCCTCTCAGGGATTCCTAACCGAGTGAAGCCGTGTGTCCTTGGGCAGGTGGGAGGGTCACAGGACACCAGACATTTACCACAGGTGGACTCTGGACTCCAGCAACTGTCCCCCACCCTGCAAGACTTAGAGACTCTCAGCCGCTCAGCTGTCCCCTCTGGAACTGGCGAATGTGTGCGGAGGGAACAAGCCCTGCAGTCCCGGCCTCATCTCCCTATCTTTCCTGAATTCCAGCTCAGGAATTTGTCACTCTTTGTTGCTCTGATGTCATCAGTAAATCATCTTTTCATGATTGACTTTGTCTTTTAACCAGCTCTTCTCAATGTCAGCCGAGAGCTGGCTGGTCTCCCGACGTTATTCTTTAATTCAGCGATTGGAATACGTCACAGATTACTTAGCTGTTCCTGTACTGATGGACGCTGAGCTTATTTCTAAACTTTGACTGTTTCCAGGAATGGTGAGTTAAGCGTACTTCAGTGTCAGGACAGTGAGACATGTTATCAGGAGGGACCAGTCCCTGGAGAAGGACACTGTGCTTGGTAAAGTAGAGGGTTAGCGAAAAAGAGAAAGATTCTCAATGGAACTGACACAGGGGCTGCAACAGTGGACTCAAAAGTATCAGTGATTGTGGGGGTGGTGCAGGACCGGGCAGTGTCCCCTTCTGCGGCACCCAGGGTGACCATGGGTCAGAACCAGCCCAGTGGTAACCAACATCAATAACAACGACAGCAGTAATCATACGGATCTCCTTGTAAACACGTGTGGATTGATTTCCTAGGGATGTGGTGACCGGAACCACAAACTTGGTGGCTTCAAATAGCAGATGTTTGCTTTGTCTTGGCTGTGGAGGCCAGAAAACCAGAGTGAAGGTGTTGGCAGGGCTACACCTTTCTGAAGCCCAGGGGACGGTCCTTCCTTGCGTTAACCAGCTTCTGGGGGTGGCTGGCACTCCGCGGCATCCTTGCTTGGTGGCAGCTCTACTCCAACATCCATCTCCCCATTCACATGGCTGTTTTCTTCTCCTGGGAGGACACCGTCATGGGAGTAAGGACACCGTCACTGGAGTAAGGAGCACCCCGGTCCAGCGTGGCCTCCTTGTCACTTAGCTATTACATCTGCAAAGACCTGATTTCAAAATGAGGTCACTCTCTGAGGCTCCCCGCCCTGACCATGAATTTTTTGGGGGGTGTCCACAGTTAACCTAGCACAGTGCATAAGTAGTTTTTTAGAAAAGACCCCAACCCAACCCAACTCACAGCTGTCGAATCAGGTCCAACTTATAGCGACCCTAGACATCAGAGTGGAACTGCCCCATGGAGTTTCCAGGGAGCACCTGGTGGTTTTGGACTGCCAACCTTTTGGTTAGTAGACGTAACACTTAACCCAGTATGCCATCAGGGTTTCCAGGAAATGGAAATAGTAGGTCTTAGGGTTTGCAGGTTTTGAAAGGTGATAGAAACAGTCAATTGTTTTCCCAAGTGACTGCAGTGATCTGTGGCCACCAGCAGTACCAGTGCTCATTCCCCATGTGCCCCTCTGTCCCCAAAGCTGTCAGCTCAATGGTGGCAGGTTTAGTGAGTGACCAGTATCTCCTTATTGTTGTGATTTTCATTTCAGTGACAGTGCACATCTTTTCATATACCTACTGAAATCTATTTTCATATCATTTGTATATCAATTCATCATTTATTTATCGATTTATTAAAAAAAAACCCCAAACCCAGAAACTTGGCCAACTACCATTGAGTCTGCTCTAAATCCTAGTGACCCTACAGGACTGAGCAGGACTGAGTAGAATTGCCTTATAGGGTTTCCAAAAAGTCGCTGGTTGATTCCGGCTGTGAACTTTTATGGTTAGCAGCTGAGGTACTCATACATTTTATACATGAATCTTACCTTATTTATGTATCAAACTCATTTCATATTTTAGATACTAATCTTGCCTTAGTTATGTATCAAATATTGTGTTTACTTTTTGATTTGCTTTCACTTTTTATGCAAACACGAGTGGCGCAGTTGTTAAGTACTACAGCTACTAACCAAACAGTAGGCAGTTCAAATCCACTCCTTGAAAACTCTGTCTTATAGAGTTGCTATGAGTCAGAATTGACTTGACAGCCATGGGTTTGGTTTGAGTTGTTGGTTCACTTTTTATGGAGTCTTTTGTCTTATAAGTGTTTTTAATTAGGGAGAAGTCTAATTATGAATCTTATGTACTCTGTGACTGCATTTTTAACTCTTACATCAAAATTTTAAACCATGTCTTCTACGATTTTCCTAGTAATCCTGTTTACGTTCTGTGCATCAGTGATTTCCGTATGTGTAAAACACAACATTGAAACTCTTTTTTTACTTACTCACAGATGAAGAGCTTTTGCTGCTTGCCTATTACATTTTACTTTCCAATCTCAAGGCATGAATTTCAAAGGAGAGCCCTCGTGACCTTTCCGTGGACTGCGAAAGGTGTTGCGTCTCCCTGTCACGTCTTTCCTGTCTGTTCTGGCTACTTGTCTTCTCCAGTGATGACAGGTAGCCTGTGAGGGTGGCAGTCATGCGGCCCTGGGTCAGGCTTCAGGGGAAGAAGGATTGACATCTAGGGTCCGTCCTTCCCCGACTTGCTGTGTGTCTGTCCACACGCAAATATTTTCTCTCTTTGGATCTCTAGTTCCTCACCTTCGATCTTTCATCCATGCCCCTTAAATTCCTTCCCGACTCTCAAACCCTTAGAATTCTATCACCAAACCCCAAACAAAACCCATTGCTGTTGAGTCGATCCCGACTCATGATCACCCTGTGCCACAGAGTAGAGCTGTCCCCTAGCACTTCCCAGGAGCAGGTGGTAGATTCTCAAGGCTGGCTTTTTTTGGCTAGCAGCTGAGTTCTTAACTACAAGGGCTCTAATTCTGTCATGATGAAATTGAATCTTGTGAAAGATTTAGGTCAGTGTTGTTGAAGATATTTGACTTGAAAGTCAATTATGTGATGAAAACCAGGAGCAAAACAGTCACTGAAAACGTTCTCTGGCCCAGTAATTAACCCAGACACTACGTTATTTGCTTTAGGGGCGGTCCAGGAAACACCACCACCCGCAAACAGGTTGGATGGGTGCATAAGCTTGGGAAATAGGTCGTGTCACCTTCTCTGTTCCTGTTGCAGGAGTGCTTGTGTGTTGCATATGGTTAAACACTCGGTATTAATAGAAAGGTTGACAGTTTCAAGCCTGCCTAGAGGTGCCTTGTTAGAAAGGTCTGGTGACTGGCTTTTAAGAGATCACAGCCACCAGAAGCCTTTATGGGGTGCAGCTCTACTCTGACACACATGAGGTCATTATGAATTGGAATTGACTCAGTGACAACTGGTTTTTGTGGTTTTTTCGTATCCCATTCTTGGTGAGTCCAGATGCATATCAGCCTGTTGAACCTCTGCTGTTTTGTGGAGGCAGACAACTGTCCTTGAGGCCCAGGGAACTGGGATTCTGAGCCCGGCGTGTGTGTGTGTGTGTTTGCGTGTGTGTTTGCGTGTGTGTGTAGACCCTGCTTATCCCTATGCCACAGCCAATCACACTGCCCTTTTGGGTTGTCCCTGCCTTGTTAGTTACTGTTTGGGCAGCTTGTCCTAATCCCCTACTCTAGGAACAGGGCCAGGCCCGACAGAAGACGCCCCTTGTCCTCACTGCATGGACCATTGTTGGGCTTCTGCACATGGCTCCGTGGAACTGAATGGGGCTTTCAAGCAGGGCTCATTTCAGCAGAGGTGCGTGAGCTTGTCTCGGGCCCACCACTGCAGGCTCTGCCCCGAGATGCTGAGCTTCTGCTTAGAGCAGTAAGTAGCCACGTTATCCTTACAGTAACTGTACAGTAGAGGAAGCACTGTGGTGTCACTTTGATCTGATACCTCATGAAAGAGATATGTAATTACATTAAATCGATAGAAAGTATAAAAAAAGGAATTTTTGTTATTTTTTTTATTGTGATTAAGTGAAAGTACACAATCCTAATTAAATTTGCATGCCTGCCTATCTACAGCTCCTTCTGCTCTCTGTGCCTGGTGGCAGTACCCTCCTCCTTTCTGTTCTATACATGTCACTTCCTCTTAACAATCTCCTGTCCCCTCTGCTCCACCCTCTCCACTCCCTTCTAGTTAGAGATCAGTAGCGACACCCTATAGATGCCTAGAACCATGAGGTGCACACACGATATGGTCATTCTGTGTCACCGAGTCCAGTCCATTCCTGTTTGAAGAGTTGACCTCAGTAATGATTTATGGTCAGGGGCAGCATCAGGCCTAGGGGCCATGCTCCCAGGGGAACCCCCAGGCCTTCAGACCATCAGTTGCATTCTTTTAGTGGAGTTCTCAGGGTGCACCCCCTTTTTTTCCTCATGTTTTCACTGGGACTCAACTTTGTGAGCCCTGTCACTGCTGTCATAAAGTGAGGGTTTCTAAAAAACAGTAATCACGGAGCCACGCCAGCTCGTGACGCCTCCACGTGCGTCACAGTAGAAGGCAGTCCATCAGGTTTTTAGGGGCTGATTTTTCAGAAAGAGATTGCCAGGCCTTCCTTCTGAGGCCCCTCTGAGCAGGTGCTGACCTCCAGCCTCTTGCTTGGAGCTGAACATGTTGACCGTGTTCACCACCCAGGGAGACTGGTATGGAGTTCTTTGCACCTATTCTTCCTCAACTCGGTTTTGTGCAGAAAGGAGGCAAAAGGAAGGGCCTGCATCAAGTGAGACTGTGTATGTGTGTGTGAGAGAGAGATTTCTGGATATTCCCAGTGTTCTGCTGGGTATGTGAAGGTCCTAGGTGTGATCAGCCTCTCTGTATTGAAACCAAACAGAGGCCGTCAGCCTGGCCTCGTCAGCAGCTGAAAGCCTTTCATGTAGATGTTTGCAAAGACAGAGCTGTGATAGAAAACACTGTACTTAAAGCTTAACAGACAAAACATTTCTACTTTCCAGAAATCTGCTTATTTATCTCTTAGGGAAGCATTTATAGTTTTAATGAGACAGAAACCAGCCCATGCTGGGGGACCATGCTGAACTTCTGGGTTTGTTTAATTTGTACTTGGGCTCCTTCCTAGTCCCTGTATTTCTCTATCACAAGTGGTAAGGCTGTCTTGTTTGATTTGGATGCTTATTTTCAATCACAACAGCAACTACAAAGTGTCTCTGGTGAGCGAGTGAAAATTTAAATGTTCTGGGTGGATACCTTTCTTTCCTCTGACGCTAATAAGGGAACTTGAAGGGTAGAGCTTAAAATGAGTCTGCTCTGAATTGGATTCATTAAAAACTTAAAACCTACCTCACCATCCAAGGCCCTGGAGCAATTTGAACAGAAGGCGCTGTCCCTGTTAAAGGAAGAAGTAAGCAGTTTCAGTTTAACAGAAGGCAACAAGCAGCCATTGATGGATGGTTCAGGGGCCGGCGGGAGCGACTGTTAATTAGGGGTGTTTGGAGTGGTGGGGAAGCAGTTGTGTGCTTGAAGAGGGGGAAGCACAGAGGCAGGAGGACATTGAAGGGGTGGAAGGAGCAAGGAGACAGCCCTGGCTAAGAAGACAGAAAGGAAAGGAGAAGAAAACCCCAAGTTGGGAATCGTAAAATAAAAGCCATAAATGCTATCTTGGGAATCGTGGGTTTCAATCACAGACAAGGAGAAAGTGCTGACAAGGAGAAAGCCTGTCACTTAGGGGCATTTGTAGGAATAAACAGCTCATACTTACTGACAAAAAGTCAAGTGGATTTGAAATTCTGCCCGGCCCTGAAAGGCACAGAAGACTTGACTGGAGGCTTGAGGGGGAGAGGAGAAGTGTTCACAAGGATGTTTTGGTGCCTGGAGGTTTTGAATAAGATTATTCTTTGAATAATGTAAGTGTGTGTGGGTTTGGTTGTGTAGGGGAGGGGTTCCTTATTCTTTCTTTCCCATGATTTAAGCTTGGGTGACACACATGCCTGGTCTGATTCCACCCAGAGGTGCCTTGGCAGAAAGAGACCTACTCCCCAAAGGTGACAGCTGTGAAGACTTCAGTTCTCTGACACACATAGGGTCACCAGGAGCTGGAATTGACTCAGTGGTAACTGTGTTCTGTTTCTAGAAGAGGCAGCGGCACCAGATGACTTCCACACGCAGTCCTTCCAGAATATGTTATCTTCTCGGGTTTGCGGGATTCTTCAGAAGAGGTCTGAAGACATGACATCACTAATGTCATGTATCAACAGTTGCGTTGCCTTCCAGCCTCTGTCGTGGGTGGCCCCATGCGAATGTCTCGCACAGTCCATTCTAAGTAGAAGCGGCATGTGTCACTTTCCTCCCCAGGTCCTTTACTTACTGGTGTGGAACATTCTAGAAATCTTTTCCCATGGCCAGTGGTCCTGTAGTGAAAAGAAGTGGAGTGATCAGAGGTCAGCAGACTTTCTCAGTGAAGGAGCAGATAGTAAATTTTATTTTACTTATTTTTTATTGTATTTAGATGAAGGTTTATAAAACAAACCAGTTTCTCGTTTAACAACAGACATATTGTTTGATGACCTTGGTGAACAACTGCACAACAGGTCAACACCCTCCCTTCTCAGCCTTGGGTTCTGTGTTACCTGCCTTCCTGCCCCCCCCTCGCCTTCTAGTCCATACCCCTGGGAGGTGTACCCCTTTAATCTCCTTTGGTTTTATGAGCCCAATCTTTGGCTGAAGGGGAACCTCAGGAGTCACTTCAGTACTGAAAGGGTGTCCAGAGGCCATGCTCTCAGGATTTCTCCAAGTCTCTCAGGCCAACAAGCCTAGTCTTTCTTTTTGAGTCAGAATTCTGTTCTATGTCTCTCTCCAGCCCTGTCTAGGACCGTCTGCTGTGAGCCCTGTCACAGTGATCAGTGATGGTAGGCAGGCACCGTCTGGTTGTCCTGGACTCAGTTGGCTGGAGGGTATTGTAGATGTGGTCCAGCAGTCCTTTGCCTGATGCTCCCTTAGTGTCTCTAGCTCTTTATTCTGCCATGGTCCTGAAGGGGTAAGACCGCTGAAGTATCCTGGATGGCGCTCACAGGCTTTTAAGACCCCAGACACTGCTCACCAAGGTAGAATGGAGAACATTTCTTTGTAAGCTGTGCTGTCGTTTGAGCTAGATGTTGCCTGAAACTGTGGTCCCCACAGCCCTCAGCTCAGCACTTTGGCCCTTGGGCAGTTTGGAGCTGCCTGTGGAGCATCCATGGCCTCGCCTTGTACACACTGTTCTGGCTTCCCCAGTGGTGTGCGCTGTCTTAGCCGTCATCAAAGCTACCACTGATCTGTGGTCTAGTCAGCGTTTTTCCATCCTCACCTGTCCCCGGCCTGGTCAGCATCGCAGGTTGTTTCTCTCTGTGTGTACGCCTTTTCGTGAGTTTTCGTAGCAGTGATCTCACACAACACCTGCCCGTCTGTGACTGACTCACTTCACTGAGCATAATGCTCCCCCAGTTGGCTGCATGTTTTGAGATGACATCCAGCTTTGCCAGCACCATCTGCTATAGAGACTGTCCTTTTCCCATTTCATGGACTTGGGGCCTGATTGAAGATCAGGTGACCACAGGTGGATGGCTTTACATCTGGGTTCTCAGTTCCCTTCCATTGGTCAGTGTATCTGTCGTTGTACCAGACATCTTTGTTTCTAAGGTATGTCCCTTGTAAACAGCATATTGATAGATCCTTTTTTAAAAAACCCGTTCTGTCACTGTCTGTCTCTTTATGGGTGTCTTCAGGCCATTTACATTCAGTGTAATCATTAACAAGCATGAGTTTATTGGTGTCACGTTGTAGGTTTTTTTTTTTTTTTGTGGTGCTGACGTTTCTTTGGTTCTCCTACTCTCCTGTGCTGAATTCCTTTGCTTTGTGGATTTCTTTTGTTTTTGTAGCTTTTGTTACTATTAAGACTTTAGAATTTGCTTCTGTATTTTGATGAGTAGGTTTATTAACTGTCATTGCAGATCCCTTGAAATTGTTCACCCTTGTCTCCCTGGGTTTACACCAGTCTGGTGTCCCTCGGTAGCAGCGTGGCTTCAGCTCCTTTAGGAAGCTCTGTATCTGCACCGTTTATTACCTATCCTAGGGTTCTGTCATCGTCGTTCTTTGCAGATTAGCCGCCCTGGTTCTCAGTCATAATTCTTTTGGTTTTGGTTGGTCCTGGACTGTTCATTTCCTGTACTGGTATCTGTCTGGTACAATGTTGTGTCCTTAGGTGGTTTACACATGGGTCCTGCAAGGAGAGTCAGACTTCCTGAGGGCTGGTAGGGCTGCAAGCAAAGAGCAAAGCTGTTGCCACCAAGCAGACACATGGCAGTGCTGCGTCTTACGGCATAGACCTCCTGTGTTGGCACTCCTGGGCTGTCATCTTTATGGAAGCAGATGGCCAGACCTTCCTTCTCCTGTGCCACCTGGCGAATTCACACTGTCAGCCTTAGGTTGGCGGTCTGGCACCAGCGTGAGACCCCATGCTACTGCTCAGGGGTCTTGCCTCTGGGGCTGTTTGTCCGCGGTGGTTGGCTCCCCCAGGGGGATTTTTCCTGCTGTGGAGTCTTCAGCTCTGAGGGGAAGATAAAGGTGAAGATTTTAAATCCACCTGGTTTGTGCTGTTGTCCGTGTCCCTTCCTCATCTCATGGTTGTCTCAGGGGCACCACTGATCACACGGTGCCACGCTTTCTTCATTCATAGTCTCTGTATACAGTTACTCTTTCTTTGCTCCGTGAGGGAAAGGACTGTGTCATGTATCTGTGTATCCCCAGGGCTGGCAGTGAGCTGGTGCTTCAGAAATCTGTGTGGACCGCAAACCACAGCGAGGGGCTGTCAGATGCAAGAGGCAGAGATTGTAAGCAGAAGTTGTGGAGAAAGAAATCCACAGAAATTATGAATTACAGTGGTGTTGTTTGTCACTATGTAATTTGTTATATAGCATAATAAGGAAATATGTTAAATAACATATTTGTTACTGTTACATTTGTAACATGATAATGCTATATTATTTTAAATAACATCTATTATGTTGTTTTACTCTGTAGCTACATTATATAACATAATGTTATTTGTCATTATATTATTTATGTCCTGTAAGTTAAATAACATTGTAATGTGTTATTTTTGTTATGTCATATAACATGTTCTCTTATTTGTCATTGTTATTTGTGTTATATACTAAGTTAAATAACGTTGTATGATGTTGTTTTACTGTGTTATTTGTGTAATATAATGTAACAGTGTTATGTTATATAATACAAAATGGTAAATAACATTATGTCACGTTATTTGCTACTGTGCTATTTGCATTGTATAGGAATAATGTTATGCTGTGAACACTGTTATTTAGATGATATTACATTATAATGTTATGTAAAAAGATTGTTACTTATGATTTCTGTGGATTTCTTTCTCCCCTGGCCTCTATTTAATATCTTGGCCTCTTGCGGCTGAGAGCCCCTTTCTGAAGCTTGCCCCCTTCCACTCCCTTCAGAGATATCTTTTTTCTCAGCCCTGGACACACATACACCATCTACGTCTGAGATCAGGGTTCTCCTGTCCTCTCCCAGAGGGAGGTGGAGATGGGGACAGTCCATTGGTTGCTCCTCTTTGCACTGCACCCACCTGAAGGTCATGCCCATCTTTTGACTCAGAGAGGACTTGTTATTCGCTTGCTCTGACAATGCAGTGACAGACCCAGTGGTAACAAGACATGGGTAGATGGAGGACCATGAGGACATGGCCTCACTTGCACCTTCCCCTCCACACTGTTAAGGGAAATTCAGCAATTTCTCTCTTTGCACTGGCTTTTTTCTTCTACATTTGCTTGGCTTGAATGTTCTCTTTGCAGCTCAGGTGTGCCGTTTGAAAGCTGCCTCTTGGACTCTGAGTAGGGTGGACGGTGAATGAGCATCTGCCCAGAGGTGGACAGTGGCTGCAGACAGTGCCCTTGGACTGGGTTCTTTACTGCCGCTGGCTCAGAACAAGATTCTGCTCAGCCAGGAGTAGTACGTGGGTGTTTCGTTTGGGCAGGACCCCCATAGCGCCTGGGGACATGGCGAAAGAATGGGATTCCATTCCCGCCGTCCAGGTGAGGAGACGTGGCAGAGGAGTGGTTAAGCACCGGGCTGCTAACTGGAACACTGGCGTTTGAACCCTACCAGTGGCTCCGTGGGAGAAAGACCTGGTGATCAGCTTCCGTAGAGATGAAACCCAAACCAAACCCACTGTTGCTGGGTTGATCCTAACTCACAGTGACCCTATAGGACAGAACTGAGCTGCCCCTCTAGAGTTTCCCAGGTGTGGCTAGTGTAGCTGCTGACTTTTTAGTTAGCATCCGTAACGTATCATAACGCCTGTGCCGACCACCTATGGAGGCAGTTCTCCTCTGTCATACAGGTTCACTGTGGGTGGAAAATGATTCAGTGGGCTCTAACACCAACAACCGTCCTGGTGCCTACGGTGCTGATGGGAGAGGCAGCCACGCAGAGATGTGTGAGCCAGGGAAGGGGGGGTCAGGGAGAGGTGCAGCCGTCACTGGACTCTGAGGTGATGGCACAGGTGACAGTGAAGCAGCTGGGCAAGGCGCAGGCTCTCCAGAGGTGGGGCTGGGTGGGGAGCACCCTGATGCAGAGGAAAAGCAAAGGCCGCCAGGTGTGCGTGTCCTGCTGCCGGGAGCACTGGGCAGAGGATCTGAGGGCACATGGGTGGGGAGCCACGCCTCTGTGCCCAGAGAACTGTGGCAGGCTGGAGTGTGTCTCCTCAGAGCCTGTCGGTGGGGTACAGAGTGGGACCATGAGGCTGTGAGGTGACTGCAGGAAGATTTACTGTGTGGGTGGGAGGGGAGGGCAGGGATCCCAGGATGAGGGTGGCCCGCCCAGAAGGACAGGGAACAGATTTTACATGGGTGACAACAGTGAGGTAGCAGGCAAAGATATCTCAGGTGCTAAAAATAAGGATGTCCCCTAGAATTCAAGCTTTGTAAGGACAAGAATTGCTGTCAAGGTTGTTCCGGCTGTGTATCCTCAGTGCCTCCAACAGCGCCTCACGCCTGGTAGGCGTCCTGTGAATGATGCCTGTTGTGGGATGAATGAGTGAATGGTATTATTTAACCGTTATGAAGTGTCTAGGCCATGTGGGCTTGTGAGCACTTAGATTATCTTCACAACCCAGGGCCACAGCAGTGACAGCCGTGGCAGGAGCTTGTTTAGAGAGCTCCAGGCTCCATCCTGTCACATCAGCATCTTCTGGTACGCTGTGGCTTGAATTGTATCCTCCTAAAGTTATCTGTCAACATGGCAAGACCATGACTCCCAGTATTGTGTGGTTGTCCATCCTTTTGTCATCTGGTGAGATTTGCCTGTGTTTTATGAATGCTGTCTCCGTGATGCTGATGAGGTGGGATTAGTGCAGTTATGTTAGTGAGGCAGGTCTCAATCTGCAGGGTTGGGTTGTGTCTTGAGTCAATCTCTTTTGAGAAATAAAAGAGAAAACTGGGCAGAGAGACACGGGTACCTCACAGCAACCAGAAAGCAGCACAGCTCGTCCTTTGCACCTGAGGCTCCTGTGCAGAGAAACTTCTAGACCAAGAGAAGCTAGATGATAAGGACTTTTCTCCAGAACTGGCAGAGAGAGAAAGCCATCCCCTGGAGCTGACGTCCTGAATTTGTACTTGTAACCTCCTGGACTCTGAGAGAATAAACTTCTGTTTGTCAAAGCCATCCACTTGTGGTACTTCTGTGACAGTAGCTCTGATGACGAGACATGGTGACTGTCTCCTGTGTCCTCTGCTCAGTGGTTCCTGAACACCCATTGCTCTGAGCAGATTCACAGGGTCCTGCCTTACATGCAGACATGCAGATGTGCTTTTGTTGATATAAAGTGGGCAGTGCTTGGAACTGGGGCTACTGGGAAGGCTGTCTTGTAGTTCGCCCCTTCTCCACACTTGGTAAGATGCCAGCTGTGCCCAGGGCTCAGGTTCCTCTGGGGGTCATAGCGTGTAAAGGCTGTGCAGCCACCTGCTTGCTTCTGTGTCTGCTTTTGTAGGGTCTGGAGGACCAAGATATATCTTTCCTTTTAAATTTTTTGTCGGAGTCTGGGAGTTCTCCGATGAACACTGGCGGAGGAGAAGCAACGCCGAGATTGAGGAAAAGACAGGCAGACAACAGTTTGGGATCAGGGGGCTAATGGCCTTCCCCAACTGAGAGCCCAGAATCAAGCTTTATTGAAGTATTTATACCCTTCACCAAATCAGTTGGTATCTTAGAAAACAAGGAACTGAAACATTCAATAACTAAGCTAGTTGTTTATGGTTTCAGTTATCCATTGTTCTACATGTCTGGTCTAGTGTTTGGAGGTGTTCCCAGATTGCCTCTAGGTTACCGTACACAAGGTAAAGTCAAAGTGATTGATTATAGTACTAGAGGTTGTACAGAGTTGAAGTAACAGTATGGCAGCCAAGATGGCTGCAGTTATGTCAAGAGAATTAACGTAATTTCCCACAATTTTTGTTTTGTTTTGTTTTTTTAAATTTACACACACAGCAAAACATAACCTAGTCCACAATTCCTACATGTATAATCCAGTGCCATTGAGGACATCCTTCAGGTTGAGTACACATTCTCACCCTCCTATTCTGAATTGATATTCTCCACTAATATAAATTCACTGCCCCTTAAAACTTCTTATGGAAACTTCAGAATTGCTGTTGTCCACTTGATCTCATGTAAATAGTTACTGAAAGAACACAGAGCTCCAAGGAGACATTCTGTACCACTTAAGCTAACTTGTTATCTGGTTTAGGAGCCCTGGTGGCACAATCGCTAAGCGCTTTGCTTTTCAAACCCACCAGCTACTCTGTGGGAGAAAGATGCACCAGTCTGCTTCCGTGAGAGCGACTGTGCCTAGGGACTGTTGGGGCGGTTCTAGCTCCCAGCGACCCCGTGTACAACAGGGTGAAACCCTGCCCGGTCCTGTGCCACCCTCGCAGTCCTTGCTGTGCTTGAGCCCACAGCTGCAGCCACTGGGCTGCTCGAGCTCACTGAGGGTCTTCCTCTTTTTCAGTGGTCCTATGTGCTCATACATAGCGATGTGCTTCTCCAGGGACTGGTCCCTCCTGATAACAAGTCAAAGTGTGGCAGATGAAGTCTCACCGTCCTTGCTTCTAAGGAGCTTTCTGGCTATACTTCCAAGACAAACTTGTTAATTCCTGTGGCATTCCTTGGTACACTCGGTCTTCTTTCCAGCACCACTTTCAATGACATCAGCAGTTCTTCAATCTTCCTTATTCATTGTCCAGCTTTTTCCTGCATATGAGGTGATTGAAAACACCATGGCTTGGGTTAGACATACTTTAGTCCTCAAAGGGGCATCTTTGGTTTTTAACCCTTTAAAGATTTAAAAAAAATTTTTTGCAGCAGATTTGCCCATTGTAACATAGCAGTTCATTTCTTGACTGCTGGTCCCGTGGGCATTAATTGGAGATCCAAGAAAAATGAAATCCATGACAACTGCAATATTTTCTTCATTGATCATGATGGCCTTTATTGGTACAGTTGTAAAGCTTTCTGTTTTGTTTATGTTGAGGTGTAATCCATACTGAAGGCTGTAGCCTTCCATCGTCATCAGTAAGTGCTTCAAGTTCTCTTCACTTTCAGCAAGATGGGGTTGTGTCATCTCCATCACGCAGGTTGTTAATGAGTCTCCACTTCTGATGCCCACTCTTCTTCATATAATCCAACTCCTTGGGCTGTTTGCTCAGCATACAGATTGAGTAAGTATGGTGAAAGGATACAATCCTGACACACCTTTCCTGATTTTAAGCCACCCATTCCATAACTCAGAGTCAAAGGGAGGAGGTAGAATAGGTGATTCGGGATACTGGGGTTAACATCTTTACTTCTTTCAGCATGGGTCATATCTCAACATAAAACAGAAATTCTCATCACTGGACCATAAAAATTACAGCGTTGGAAACTGCATGGATAGTTCTACTCTGTCTTATAGGGTTGCTATGAGTCAAAATTGACTTGATGGCAGTGAGTCTGGTTATTATTTGGTTTGAAGAAGACTTCAGGGAATAGCTCTGATTTAAGTTGTGAAGATTATCTCAAGACAATAGTTTCAGGGGTCTCCCAGCCTTTATGGCTCCAGAAACAAGACCTGTCTCCAAAAGCTACTAGCAACCCATACTACTTTTTGTCACTAAACCAGATACATCATCCCTCCTCCAGTTCAGTCCCTTTCACTCTTGAACTTTGTTCCCCAGCCATTTGAGGGTCCTGTGAAGTATTTCTGTCCTTACGAGGACAGGACCTTCCCACTTTTTCAGTGCACAGCTGAGAGTGAAAGGCAGGAAGTAAAGGGATGCTTTTGGATATTGGGACCAGCGTCATCTGTGGGTGTCACAGGTGCAGGGCTGGGGGAACTATTTCTTGTGAGAACCAGCTATGGGCTGCGAGCCTCCCACCAGTCACCAGGAAGGGTCTGGAAAATTGCTCTCGCAACATCTCAACTTGATTATTCTGTTTAGATTTTCAATTCTGCCTTTTTAAAAGACTGCGAAGTAGAATGTTGGCTGTTTTCATTTTCAGAGTTTTTTCAACGCTCTTTCATACTCTGACCCCTGCAGAAAGAGATTTTTGCTTTCCTGTTTTCTCACATCTATTTTTCATTAATGAAACCTTAGGAAGGGCACAGGTCTGTCCCCAGTGGAGCCAGGAGTTATGAGGCTGTCTACTGCAGAGGCTTCCTCAGGCATTTGAATAATAAAGGCAGATTAGGAGGGTGGTCTCGGTGGGCAGTAATGTCAAAGTTACATCGGGACACTCACCAGGAGATTGCTGGCAAGACCATCTGTAGCAGAAGCCCAGAGGTGTAGAGCCCTTCTTTGAGTGTGTCTGTGGACCCCACCTGAATTCAGAGAGGCGCACTTGAAACCCTTGAGCCTTGTAGCCTGGAGAAGACGGAGAGGATTCCAGGCTGTCAGGGGCTAAGCACACAAGTGCTCCTGTGACCAGGCTGGCAACATGCAGCTAGAAGTGGGCGTCAGCCCCCTAATGAAGCTGGATGTGGTGATGGCAGGGCAGGGGTGACCTGCAGTGTTTGTACCCACTGGACTGGGTAATGCCATCAGCCTCAGCTGTGGTTACCAAACTGGGAGGTGATCTTCTGTGCATTGTTTCAGGAGAAGGCAAACATCTGGGCTTTCTGTGGAACCTTTCACTTGTTAAACCCTGACACTTGAAGCCATGAAGAATACCAGGAAACACAGAAGCTTGCCGGTTTGCAGACTTCCTCCTGAAACCAGTTATAAGTAGCCCTCTCCTGGCATCCACTGAAGGTATCTCTGGCTCCGTGGTACGCACTTCTCTTGTGAACCTCAGATCTCATCCTAGTGATTGTGTTCAGGGTAGCTCCCTGTTTCCCGTGTAATGTCCATCTGGCCTTTTTTCTTTGTGTCCTCATACTGTGACCCTGTCACCTTCCTCTGGCTGTTCCTCTTTCCCCAGACCACTCTCTTCTGCTTTCTGTCATCTGACTCTCACCCACCCCTCAAGACCTCACCTGATCTCACCGTTTTCTAAGCAGATTTATTTATTTTTTGTTATGATTAAGTGAAAGCATACAATCCAAATCAATTGTGCATGCCTGCCAATCTGCAGCTCCATCTGCTGTCCTCATCCAGTGATAGCACACTCTTCCTTTTCACTCTGTATTTCTAGTATCCTCTTAATGTGCACCTGTCCCCTTCTCTCCACCCTCTTCTCTCCCATCTAAAAAGAAACCAGTAGGACAGCCTCTGTAATGTATAGAACCATAAAGTACACACACCATGTGCTCACACGGTGTCCCAAGTCTAGTCCATTCCTGTCTGAAGAATTGACATCGATGCTGGTTTCCAGTCAGGTGAGCAGTCTTTTTTCTTTTTTCCTCACAAATGCTATAAATTCAACATATCCTCTCAAAAGAGTCTAAATCACGCTTTGAATTACATGAACAGTTTTTGGTGAGAATCACGTTTTGGTTGACCAGCATACAGTACTTTTCAGGGGCCTAAGAGCAGGGAGACTCCTCGGTGTTCTTCTCTCCTTGTACTTTAGATGAAGGTTTAGAGAGCAAACTGGTTTCTTATTAAACAATGAATACACGTGCTGTTTGGTGATACTGGCTACCAACCCCACTACACGTCAACACTCCCGTTCTTGACCTTGGGTTCCCAATTACCAGCTTTTCTGCCCCCTCCTGAGCAGTCTTTTAATGGAATTCACATTTAGTGATCTCTGTCTCCGTTCTGTGTAAAAGCGGGTTTAATTGCAGATACACATCGCCTCATTAATAGTCTCTAGCTTGACTGGCAGATTACTTAAGATTCTTCAGTGTCGGAAACCCGGCCTTAGCTGGCTTAATCCATAAGTGAAACCAATTAGCTCACATCATAAAAAGTCCAGGGTGGTATGTCTGACATCCGGCTTAGCTGCAACTTGGTGGCTGTAACGTGATCAGGAATCTCTTTCTCCACCTTTCAGTTTTGTTTGGGGTTTGTTAATTTTCACTGGGAAAATGAGATGGCCCTCAGCAGCAAGCTTCTGTTTTATCAGTTGTGTGGTCTTTGAGGGAGGAAAGCGTCTCTTTCAAACTGCTGCTGGCAGAAGTCACACTGGACCTCACTGGCCAGCTTAGATTATGTGCCCACCGTTGAGCCAGTCACTGTGGCCAGTGAAATGGAATACACTGACTGGCCAGGCTAGCTCCATGGAACTAAAAGTGTGCAGTGGATAATTTTTGCCAAAAGAATTTGTTGTACTGTTAACTGGGATAAAGGAAATCGGTGTTAGTTTGATGAAAATCTTACATCTCCTATACTTAGAACTCCAGCTAAATTAGAAAATTTAGTTTTTGTGTCAACCAGAACTCTTAACCAACTTTATTCCTAAATAGATGTTAATTAATATGTTCATTTACTTAATTAGTTCACTAATTTTTTTTTACTCACAGAAGCCCTACTAGGTGTTTTATGGTGGTTTGTAGGGTACTCTGCTGAATATGGCAGAGTAAGACCATTCTGTCCTCGTGGAGTTACAGGTTAGTGCAGCTGGATCTTGTAGAATTATCCAAATCATTACTTGTAATCACGAGAAGTAATGAGGACAACTGTTAAGAACTTTGAGTGCGTGTAACAGGGTTGTCTGTTGTAGCCTGGGAGACTAGAGACAGCTTTCCTGAAGAGGTGGCATAAACTGAGACCTAGATGATGAGTGGGTGGTACCCACGGGGCAGGCAGGTAGGCTGGAGGAGCGGTCGGATGTTTCTCCGTGTGTTCACTGAACTCTGCGGGATGCTCAGGTACATATCAGTGCGGAGAGTTTCCACAAAGACATAATACATGAAAAGTTTGTATGACTTCTGTGAGGATGTTTACACCAATGCAGTGTGGTTGTTTCCTCCCTGGAAAAATTGACTGCTCACAGCCAGCGGCCTGGGGACTTTTGGTTGTGCTGTATACACGCTACAGGGTCACCAAGAGTCATAATAGTTGTGCTATATAGAGAGTATAGGGTCCCTGACGGTCAGATGGCTGTGTTGTATATACATTACAGGGTCACTAAGGATCAGAATGATTGTGCTCTGTACAGACTGAAGGGTTGCTAATGGTCAGAATGGAGCTGTATACAGATTGTAAGGTCACCAAGGGTCAGAATGGTTGAGCCGTATACAGACTACAGAGTCACTGAGGGTCAGAGTGGCTGTGCTTGTGCTGTATGCAGACTACAGGGTCACTGAGGGTCAGAATGGTTGTGGTGTACACAGACTACAGGGTTGCTGAGGGTCAGAATGGTTGTGGTGTATGCAGACTACAGGGTCACTGAGGGTCAGAGTGACTGCTTTATACAGACTATAGAGTTGCTTAGGGTCAGGATGGTTGAGCCGTATACAGACTACAGGGTCGCTGAGGGTCAGAGTGGTTGTGCCCTATACAAACTGTGGGGTCACCAAGGGTCAGATCAGAATGGTTGTGCCCTATGCAGACTACAGGATCGCCAAGGGTCAGAATGATTGTGCTGTATACAGACTGTAGGGTCATTAAGGGTCAGAATGGTTGCGCTCGCTACAGACTATAGGGTTGATAAGGGCTGGAATCAGCTTACCGACAATGGTCACTATACTGTTATGTTGGTATACTTTTGGGGTGAGCTGTGCACACAGCCTCGTGCCTAAAACCCAAAGGCCCATGTTAATGCACTGACCAGCTCAGCTTAGGAATGGAGTTTGCTCTTGAAAGCTAACTGGTCTCTGTAGTGACCGAAACTTCCAGCCACATTCTTTCGCCCGTCATGTTTCACCTGCTTTGAAGGTTGCCTGATAGGAATTCAGCTCCCAAGTATTAAGAGTGGCACAAAGCAATGGAACTGCTCCTCTGAGCTAAATAAGCTTTCCTGTGATAACACTCTGATCCTCTGATGACCCAGAAGACTCAAATCCTACCTGTGTGTGGATGGGTGTCCATTAGTGGTGGGGTATTTTTTTTTTACTGTGATTAAGTGAAAGTATGCAATCCAAATTAAATGTGCATGCCCGCCTATCTGCAGCTCCTTCTGCTCCCCTTGCCTGGTGACAGGACACTCCTCCTTCTCATTCTCTATAGATCACATCCTCTTAACAATCTCCTGTGCCCTCCGCTTCACCCTTTCTTCTCCTTTTTGATAAGAGGCCAGTAGGACAGCATCCTGTAGATGCATAGTCTGTGAAGTACATACACCATGCGGTCACACTGTGTCCCTGAGTCCAGTCCATTCCTATCTGAATAGCTGACGTCAGTACTGTTTTCTGGTCAGGGGCAGCAGCAGGTCTGGGTCCTTGCTCCCTGGGGAACCTCCAAGCCACCAGAAGTGGGGTATTTTTACAGGGCAGCATTCCTGGTTTTCTGTCAGCTGTATGAGGACCTTGTGGCAGTCTGAGCGCCACATCCGTCAGTGCCGCACTCAGGATGGAGGGCAGTGGGCGGGCTCTGAGTGTGAGGGCCACTTCAGAATCACATTCCTTCTTCCTTTTCTGAGGTAGGCTCTGTGTTAGCTGTTGATAGATTTTCCCTACTTTGTGCTGAGGACTTTTTGTATTTCTGATTTATGAAATGTATCTCCTGTCTATTGAGTTTTCTCTATTGATGACCATGATTGCCTGGACTGACTGTCTCTGGAGACCCGTAACTGTCCATTTGCAAGGGGAAGTAACCAGAAGAATGTCCAGTCCCTCTCACTGGTTACAGAGGGAACGCTGAAGGAAGAACCTGCCTAAGCTTCTCTCTGCTGGAAGGAGCGGAGTTAGGGAATGGGGAAGAGTGGGGAAAACTCATTCCTGTCGTCTTTGTTCCAGGAAACACACTGTCGACACGTGCTCGTTTGACAGGTTAAGCCAATACTGATGGTAGGTAGTCCTCTCCTGAAGCCAGATGGACTCTGTCAGAGCTGATGGCCTACTCTGCTGGGGGCAGGCCTCCTGGGAGCCTGGGGCAGCTGTGAGACCAGCAGTGACCGCTGGGCCAGTGGGCCTTTCTCTGATGGTCTGGACTGTCAAATGTGTGCGTGGGGCCACGCCACCTTCCTCTTCAGCTTCTGGGCCGGGGGAAGGGCAGAAACCTGCCTGGCTGCCCCAGGTGTG
This sequence comes from Heterohyrax brucei, assembly GCA_028571685.1. Classification (NCBI taxonomy): domain Eukaryota; kingdom Metazoa; phylum Chordata; class Mammalia; order Hyracoidea; family Procaviidae; genus Heterohyrax; species Heterohyrax brucei. Next base: position 5,080,738 of record CM053160.1, on the reverse strand, counting down.
CGGGTACCTGGTTCAGACTAGTAATGAAGCGGGTGTCCGAGGTCCTCGTCGATATGGTTCTGTGCTCCACAGGCTGTCACTTCCCTGCGCTGAGTGAGTTTTGTGCTTCATGGAAAATGGCCTGATCTGAGCTCCTCAGGGTCAGAGAGTGGGTCATGCATGCTGTGTCCCCAGCATCTGCAGAGACCTGGCATGTAGCAGGTGCTCAGTGACAGAGTGTGGAGGTGGCAGCTCCAGCTTTCCGTAACTGAGACGTGTCAGTACACATCAGGCGTCACTGGCCTCTGGGACACAGCGCACCCTGGCCATGGTACCGACTCCTTTGTGTAAGTTACTCATCTGCTTTCAGCCAGGTTCTGGAATTGATTTCCAGACCAGACTGCAAAAGTATTTGCCTGATGGTTTAATTAGCAATAAGCCTCAAGGCCACAGAGTAATTACTGATTTTGTTGAATGACTCGGGCCTAAACCAAACCCTTTACCATGGGGTTAATTCCCCAACCTGCTGTGGTTCATTTGCAGGACTTTTGTTGTGAAAAAAGAATGGTGGGTCTCCATGTCAACGTGTCTCATTAATGAGATGTTGCTCACTTTTATTGATTGTGCTTGGCGGTGCCTTTTGGTTTCAAATGATTTTCTAATTTGCCAATGTCATTTAGGAAAGAGGAACATTTCTAAACTATGTTGTGGAGGTGAAATAACTGGGTTGCAGAAACACCTCGATGCTATTCTCTTCCTGGGTGTCAAGACTCGACCATGTGAATGCATCCTCTTAGCCATCTTGTGGATCACGGAGTCTTTTGGAGTTGGGGGATCCCTGTACTGTGAACCTAAGTGTCAGAGCTCTGCCCAGGGATCTGAAGCACCAGAAGCCAGGTCCCCACTCTGTCACTAGGTCCTAGCCCTGCCACTAGGTAGTCAGCTGGCCTTGGAAAGGTTATCTGATGTTCCTAGGCCTCATTTTGCTCATCTATAAAATAAATGGGTTCATTTTCTTAGCAGCTCTTACTGGAGCGCCAGCTGTGTGCTGGGAACTGCTGTAGGCACTGAGAAGCCAGCATGAGTAGGAGCTGACGCAATCTCTGCTTGCCAGGAGTTTATGTTCTAGTGGAAAGGCAGACAGCGCATGTGGACGTAAATACGAGATAATTCAAGTGAGTGAGAGTACTGCGGCACCACCACAGACACGATGGAGACGGTCTCTGGGTCTGCTGGAGGGGCGGGTGTTGGGGAAGGCTCTCTGAGGATGGGCGGTGACATGTGGGTGGAAAATTGAGTGATGAGAGGGAGGAAGAGCTTTGCAGGCAGGTGGAAGAGCAAAGACACAGCTGGTGGTGGGAGCTCCTTGGTTCCATGAAGCATCCTAGGCCACACGGTGCAGGGATGTGTGTGTCAGACACCTCAAGCTGGTCTTATGGTGCCATAAGGTGGTAGAGTTTAGGGATGTGTGTGTCAGGAGCCTCAAATCGGGTCCCATGGTGCTGTCTGAGTGTACCTTGTGGCGATGTGTGTATCAACAGGATCAAACCAGGTCCCATGGTGCCATGAGGCCATACAGTGTAGAGATGTGTGTGTATCAGGAGGCTCAAGTCGAGTGCAGAGATGGATGGGCCAGGACCCTCAAGCCAGGTCCTATGGTGTTGACTGTACAGTGCAGAGATAGGCATGTCAGATGTCTCAGACCAAGTCCTGTGGTTGTTCCAGGACACCTGGTGTCTTGGCGGGTTGCTTGTTGTCAGGGGTCTGATTGCAGTGACCTTCCAGAGACTTAGCTTTTGTCATCGCCACTACCCCGTTCATCGAGTGTAGCCCCACCACTTGGTGGCGTCATGCCTTGTGTTGCCCCTGGCATGGCCAGGGGACAGGAATGCAGGAAAGGAATGAGGTGCCTTCTGCTGGGACCTTCTTGTAGATTCCTGCTTCTCACACCTGTCTCCATGGTAAGAAACTGCCCAGAGAATGTAGGCTATTTCAGGTTGTGATTTCCCTGTTATTTTCAGCGAGATCTGACAATGGAAAGGATTGGCACTTCTGTGGGTTTTGATGGACTTGTAATTGATGAAGTCAGTTACGAGAACAAGGCAGCTACTGAATAATTACTAACTTAAGCAGGTGAGGAAACTCTGAAAATACAGTAGTTAAGTGCTACGACTGCTAATCCAAAGGTCGGCAGTTCAAATCCACCAGGCACTCCTTTCAAACTTTATGGGGCAGTTCTGCTGTGTCTTCTGGGGTCACTGTGAGTCAGAATCGACTTGACAGCAGTAGGTTTGGTTGTGGTTTGAACAAGTGAGGGGCTAACTCTTTATGTGTCTGCTTGGCATCTAGAAATAGGTTAGTCAGGGATAATGTCTTGTCTGACTTAATCTGCTGCTGAAGAGTTGACAGAGAAGAGGTGGATATTTCAGTAGATATCCATGATTCACCTAAAAGAACCAACTCTGGTGTTCATAGCCCCCTGGACATGGTGTCTCCTATGCTCTCCTGACCCCAGCAGGTGCTGCGGCCCCCCATAACTGGGTATCTCATGGAGGACCTGGCAGCCCCCCAGCATGTCCAGGGATTGGCTCTCGTTGAGCTAGAAGCAGTCCTGAAGAGAGAGACAGGGGTCTGTGACCTCTGACATTTGCCCTTTGCTGTGTCTGTAGTCTGTGGGTCAGAATCAGCTCGATGGCGGTGGTCAGCACCTTTATCTTCACTCTGTAAACGCCAGCGTGCCCTCTCCTCCTGTTTCTCCCTCACAGCACCAGTGAATATCGGTCTGTCTCTAGTCGTGTGTTCTTGTCTTAAGAAAGACAGATCATGCAATATTTGTCCTTATTTGCTTGACTTTTTAAAAAAATTTTTTAATAGCTGCCTTTTATTTTTTTAATATTAATTACAATAAGAGAATAAAATTTCTAACATCTAGCAATTAACTCATCTATAATAAACCCTCAGCCCCCACCCACCCATGTAGCCAACACAATCATTTTCTTCTATGGATAATTCTTTTGTTAAGTTTTTGTAACAGGGCTCTCATACAAAATTTATCCTTTTGACACTGATTGATTTCACCCAGCATGATGTCTTCCAAATGAGACCATGTTATGAGATGTTTTCTCAAATTGCTGTTGTTTTTTATCATAGCACAATGTTCCATTGAGTGTGTGTACCATAGTTTGCTCATCCATTCATCTGTTGATGGACATCGGGTTGATTCCAACTTTTTGCTACTGTGGACTGTGCTGCAACAAAGATTCGTGTACATGTGTCTGTTCGTGTGATAACGTTTGTTTCTGAAGCATAAATTCCGAGCAGTGGAATTACAGGATCAAATGGTATATCTATCTCCAGCTTTTTAAGGAAGCGCCAGACTGTTTTCCAAAGAGGTTGTACCATTTTGCAATCCCACCAGCAGTGTAGGAGAGTTCCAATTTCTCCACAGCCTCTCCAGCATTTTACCGTTCTGTGTTTTTTGGATCATGGCCAACCTTGTTGGAGTGAGGTGATATCTCATTGTAGTTTTGATTTGAATTTCTTTAATAGCTAATGATTGTGAGCAATTCTGCATGTGTTGTTCGGCTGTCAGGATATTCTCTTTACAAAAATGTCTGTCCATCTCCTTTGCCATCACTTAATTGGATTATTTATTCTTTTCTTGTTGATATTTTGTAATACCTTATAGATTATGGAGATCAGACGTCAGTCTGACATACAGTTGCCAAATATTTTTTCCCCTTTTGTAGGTGATCTTTTAATTCTTTTGATGAAGTCTTTGGATGAGCGGAAGTGTTTGATTCTTAGTAATTCCCAAGTATCTATTTTCTCTTCTGATGACTGTGGTCTGTTTGTCAGATTTTGAAGTCTGTCCATATTGCATATTAAAACTTCCATTGTTGACCCTATTTTATCTTAGATGACCTTTATCATTTTAGATTTTATATTTAGGTCTTTTATCCAATTTGAGTTGACTTTTGTATAAGGTGTGAGAGATGGGTCTTGTTTCAATTTTTTTGCAGATGGATATCCAACTTTGCCAGCACCGTTTGTTAAAGAGACTGTTCTTACCCCAGTTTAAAATCTTAGGGGCTTTGTCAAATATCAGCTGTTCATAGGAGGATGGTGGCATCTCTGGGGTCTCTACTCTGTTCCATTGGTCTATATGTCTCTTTTTGTACCAGTACCAGGCTGTTTTGACAACTATGGCCGTGTAATAGGTTCTAAAGTCAGGTAGTGAGAGGCCTCCCAGTGTGTTCTTCTTCTTCAGTAGTGCTTTACTTATCTGGGGCTTCTTCCCTTTCCAGAGTGGATGATTTGTTTCTCCATCTCGTTAAAAAATGTTGCTGGAATTTGTATTGGGATTGCATTATATGAGTAGACTGCTTTGGGCAAAATAGACATTTTCACAATGTTGAGTCATCTTATCTATGAGCAGGGCAGATCACTCCATTTATGTAAGTTTCTCCCAGTTTTTTGTAGTAAAGTCTTGTAGTTTTCTTTGTAAAGATCTCTTATTTCTCTAGTTGGATTTATTCTTAGATATTTTATCTTCTTGGGGGCTATAGTAAATGGAATTGATTTGGTGATTTCTTCTTTAATAATCTCACTGTTGGTATAAAGGAATCCTACTGATTTACTTATATTTATCTTGTATCCTGGTACTTTGCTGAACTCCTCTATGACTTCCAATAGCTTACTTATGGATTCCTTTGGATTCTCTGTATAAACAATCATATCATCTGCGAAGAGGGAAGTCTTTACTTCTTCGTTGCCAATACGGATGCCCTTTATTTCTTTAACTTGTCTAATTGCTCTAGCTAGAACTTCTACCACAGTGTTGAATAGAAGTGGTGAGAGTGGGCATCCTTGTCTAGTTCCTGTTCTCGGAGGGAATTCTTTCAGTCTTTCACCATTCAGAAAGATGAAGACAGTTGGCTTTTCATAGGTGCTACTGATTGCATTGTGGAATTTCCCTTCTATTCCTATTTTTCTGAGAGTTTTAAGTGTGAATGGGTGTTGAACTTTGTCAAATGCCTTTTCTGCATCAATTGACAAAATCACATGATTCTTATCTTTTGTGTTATTAATGTGATTTATTACATTAATTGTTTTTCTGATGTTGAACCAGGCTTGCATCCCTGGAACGAAACCAACTTGATCATGATGAATGATTTTTTTTTTTATATGCTGTTGAATTCTGTTGGCTAGAATTTTGTTGAAGATTTTTGCATCTAGGTTCATGAGTGATATTGGTCTGTAATTTTTTTTTTTTTTGTGGGATCTTTCCCTGGTTTTGGTATCAGGGCTGTGCTGGCGTCATAGAATGAATTTGGGAGCATTCCAACCCTTTCTATGGTGTGAAAGAGCCTAAAGAGTATCGGAATTAACTCTTCTCTAAAAGTTTGATAGAATTCTCTGGTGAAGCCATCTGGACCAGGACTTTTTTTTCGTTGGTAGATTTTTAATGTCGTTTTCACTCTCTTCCTTTGTGAAATATTTATTAAGTTTTGATCTACTTCTTCTTGTGACAGTCTTGGTGAGTCATATGATCTAGAAATTTGTCCATTTTCCCTAGGTTTTCAAGCCTGTTAGAGTACAACCTTTCACAGTATTCTGTTATGATATTTTTGATTTCAGTTGAGTCTGGTGTAACATCTCCCATCTCATTTCTTAATCAGGTTATATGTGTCTTCTGCTGTTTTTCTTTTGTAAGTTTAGCCAATGGTTTATCAATTTTGTTGATCTTTTAAAAAAACCAGCTTTTGGTTTTGTTAATTTTTCAACCATTTTTCTATTCTCTAATTCATTTAGTTCTGCTCTAATCCTTATTATCTGTTTTCTTCTGGTGCCTGAGGGGTTCCTCTTTCGCTCTCTTTATAGTTGTTCAAGCTATAAGGTTAATTCTTTAATTTGGGCCCTTTCTTCTTTCCAGATGTGTGCAGTTGTAGAGATAAACTGACTGCTAAGCACTGCTTTTGCTGTATCCCATAAATTCTGGTAGGATGTGTTTTCATTCTCATTTGAATCGATAAATTTCTTTATTTTGTCCTTAATTTCTTCTATAACCCAAGGCTTTATGGGCAAAGTGTTGTTCAGTTTCCACAAGTTTAAATTTCCACCTATGAATTTTCTGTTATTGATTTCAACTTTTATAGCTCTGTGGTCCTAGAAGATACTTTGTAGTAAATCAGTGGTTTGGATTTTATAGAGAATTGCTTTATGACCTAACACATGGCCTGCTTTGGAGAATGTTCCATGTGCACTGAGGAAGAAGGTGCACTTACCTGCTGATGGATGAAAAGATCTGTATATGTCAATAAGGCCAAGTTGCTGACTGTTGCAATAAGATCTTCTGCATCTTTAGTGAACTTTTTTCTGGATGATCTATCCATAACTGAAAGGGGGGTGTTGAAGTCTCCAACTATTATTGTGGAATGATCGATATCATTTTTCAGTGTTGTCAGTATTTGTTCAATGTATTTAGGTGCTCTGGTATTAGGTGCATAAATATTTAATGTGGTTTAAGTCCTGCTTGAGTAATTAAACTTTTCAGCAATAGTGATCATCCTTGTCCACAATAGTGGATTTTACATTAAAATCGATTTCATCTGAGATTAGTATTGCCACACCTGCTCTTCTTTTGTGTATTATTGGCTTGATATATATTATTCCAACCTTTAATTCTGAACTTGTTCATATCTTTAAGTCTAAGATGTGTTTCTTGTAAGCAGCATATAGATGGGTCATGTCTTTTGATCCATGCTACCACTCGCTGTCTCTTTACTGGAGTGTTCAGTCCATTCACATGCAATGTAATTATTGATAGATATGTGCTTATTGCCATCATTTTGATGTAATTACTTTTGTGCTGATATTTTCTATACTGCTCTTAATGTTCTGTTCTGGGGCATTCTTCTTTATGGGTTGTTGTTTCAGTGTCGGTTTTGTGTTCATTGAGACTCCCGTATTGCATTTCTTATTTTGATACAATGAATTGTTAATCTGCTTTATGGCTACATGTATTATCCCCCTTAACATACTAAGATTAAACCCAGTTTTAACTACTTCATAACTCTGAAACTTACTCTGTATCTAAAACAACTGTAACTATTGTAGTGTATCCCTGTTTTCATGTGATGGTATTATAGTTGTCATGATATAATCACGGATTCCCTTATTACAGTACTGTAACTTTGGTGAAGTTTTGTGACTTCCTTAACTGATTAGAAATTTGGATGAAGTGTCCTGAATTGTCACCTAAAATACACATTTAGGGAAGAACTTCTTTCAATATTTCATGTAATTTTGGTTTAGTTTTTATGAAGTCTCTAAATTTCTCTTTCTTTTCAAAAGTCTTGATTTCACCATTATATTTTATAGAAAATTTTGCAGGATAAATAATTCTGGGATGGAAATTTTTCTCATTCAGGGCCTTGAATGTGTCTGTCCTCTGTTTTCTAGCCAGCATTGTTTCAGCAGAAAAGTAGGATGAAAGCCTACAGGGTTTCCCTTGGGATGTTAGTCTTACTTTGAGCCTTGCTGCCTTGAGAAGCATCTATTAATGTTGTAGCTTATTAAGCTTGATCATAACATTCCTTGATGTCTTTCTTTTTGGGTCTAGCTTTTGTGGTGTTCGGTAAACATCTTGGATACCTATGTTCTCTTTGCTCATAATCTCAGGAAAGTTTTTCTGTCAGCATCTCTACAGCAATACTCTCTATATTGTCATTAATCCCACCTTGATCAGGAGCTCCAATTAAACATAAATTATTCCTGTTCATGGAGTCCCACATGTTTCCTAATGCTTCCTCATTTTTCTTATTTCTTTTCTCTGATTTTACCTCATAAATGCTGGTGTCAGTTACTCTGTCTTCTAGGTCACTGAGTCTGACTTTCATCTGTTCAATCCTACTCTTTTGGCTTTGGCTGGAATTATGTAATTCTGTAATTTTGTTATTGATCTCATGTATTTCAGATCATTGATGTTCCATCAGTTCAAATAGCTTACCAAACTTTTCATTTTGTTCTACTGCATTTTGTTTGATCTCTAGGAGAGTTCTATATATAACTGTTTTGTATTCAACCTCCAATAGATTGAGAAAGACTTCTTCATCTGGGAATTTTTTTGAATCTTTATTTTGGGAATTTTCTGGAGCATTTGAAGACTGCTTCTTTAAATGATTAATTATAGTCTGCTGCCTGCATGCCATCTAGACACTGTTTGATGGCTCTAACAGAATTATTGGTCACCAGGTGACTCTAATACTCTAGGTGGACTCTCAAGGGTGGGAGACTTTGCTCATTGGGTAGCAAAGAGGCTGCTCTGCTTAGGGAGAAATTAGGGGCCGTCAGCCAAACCTACAATGTGAGTCAGAGAAGAGAGGGAGGAAAAGCTGAGGCCTCTCAACAGACAGATCTCCAGGCAGATACATAGGTCTCTCAGCCTTAAACATAAACTGCACTTCTATGCAGGGAGCTGTCCAGGTGCTAAACTGGGAGCTGGGAGCTGTCCAATGGGCTGGCCTGAACAGGCAGTCAGGATCAGCAGACTCCACCTGTCAGCTTATAATGAAAGTACGTTACCAGCCATTTTCAGAAGCTGCAGTTCTGTGATACAATGAAACAGCAGAAATGGAGGTCTAACGGTCACTGACAGTCGCTGGATCATTTTTGAGAGGGGAAGGTCAGTCTGATACTGTTGCTTAGTCAAATATGTTTGGTCCTAAGGCTCCCAAGATGTTCAATGCTTCATATAAACATCATCCAGGCCTTAGTTCTCAGAGGGAAATGAGGAGACGTCTGTTGACTCTGCCATCTTTTAATGGAATCTAGCTTAAATTTTTTATTGTGATTACGTGAAATATACAATCCAAATCAATTTTGCATGCCCTCCTGTCTGCAGCTCCATCTGCTCTCCTCACTTAGTGATGGCACATTTCTCCTTTTCACTCCGTGTTTCTAGCATCCTCTTCTTTTGCACCTGTCTCCTCCTGTCCACCCTCTTTTCTCCTGTCTTGAAAGAAACCAGTAGGACAGACTTCTATAACTGTATAGAATCATAAAGTACACACACCATATGATCACACTGGGTCTCCAAATCCAGTCTGTTCTTGTCTGAAGAGTTGACCTCAGTACTGGCTTCTGGTCAGGTCTAGGGGACATATTCCCAGGGGACCCTCCAGGCTGTCAGACCATCACTTCCGTTCTTTTAGTAGAGTTCTTGAGCTACACACCTCTTTTTTTCTTGTCTTGCCTCAGGGACTGTTGTGTGCCACATCGCAGCTACCTTTGGTGGTGGTCAGTGCTTGACTATTTTTAATTAGCATTATGCTGTCTAGCTCCATCTGTATTATATTCTAGAACTCATCATTGTGCTCTCTTTCTCTCTCTGTCTCTGTCTCTTTTGTGTGTGTGTGTACCAAAACTTGCTTGTCCATTTGTATACTAATGGGCACTTTGCTTGTTTTCGTTGTTTTGTTATTGTGAATAAAGCTGCAAAGGGCATAGGGTGCATGTATCTGGTCATGTCAGTAGTTTCAGGTATTTTGGTTATATTGCTAGGAGTGGGATTGCTGGAATGTACAGTAACTTTATTTCTAGTTTTTTGAGGATGTGCCAAAGCATTTTCCCTAGTGGTTGTACCATCTCACAGTGACACCAGCAATGAGTAAGGTTCCAATCTCCCCGTATCCTTACCAGTGTACATTGTGTTCTGTTTTCTTTAAATCAGTGTCGTTTTAGCAGGAATGAGACAATATCTCAATGTAGTTTTTTTTTTTTAAGAAAAACTTTTATTGTGCCTTAAGTAAAAGTTTACAGTCCAAGTCACTTTGCCATATAAAACTCCAGAACCACACCACTGTGCAACTGTAACTGCTTTCCCTCCCCTGTGATGGCACACTCCTCCTTTTTACCCTGTAACCATTTAACCAGTTCCTGTAACCATTTAACCAGTTCCTGTCCCCCTCAACCCTCTCATCTTGCCTCTGGAAAAGACCTGCTCAGACAGCCTCACGTATATACTTCAGCAAAGAGGCACATATTTCACCAACGTCACTGTGTGTCTTATGGTCCAGTCCAGTCTTTTTCTGAAGAGTTGGCCTTAAGTTGTGGGCTAACAGAGAGTCCGAGGGCCATGTCCTCAGAGGACCCTCTGGTCTAAAGGGTCATCAAATGTGATCTTTTAATAGAGTTACAGTTCTGTACACCCATTTTTCTCCTGTTGTGTCAAGTTGTAGAAACCCTGGTAGTGTAGTGGTTAAGTGCTATGGCTGCTAATCAGAAGGTCAGCAGTTCAAGTCCACCAGGCCCTCCTTGGAAACTCTATGGGGAAGTTCTACTCTGTTCTATGGGGTTGCTGTGGGTCAGAATTGACTTGACAGTAGTGAGTTTGTTTTTTTTGGTATGTGAAGTTGTACCCTTTTGCAACCCCACCAGCAGTGCAGAAGAGTTGCAGTCTTTCCACAGCCTCTCCAACATTTATTATTTTGTTTTCTGGATTAATGCCCATCTTGTTGGGGTGAGATGGTATCTCTTTGTAGATTTGATTCAGATTTCTCTGTTGGCTAATGATCATGAGCATTTTGTCATGTGTCTGTTAGCATTCTGGATGTCTTTGGTGAAGTGCCTATTCGTAATCCTTTGCCCATTTTTTAGTCAAGTTATTCATGGTAAACAAAAATTCTTTCCTACTCTGTACGTGGTCTTTACTCTTTTGGTAAAGTCTTTGGATGAGTGTAAGTGTTTGATTTTTTAGGAGTTCCCATCTATTTCATGTTTCTATTTATTTTCTCTTCTGATGTTTGTGCATTGTTAGTGGTATTTTGTAGTCTGTCTGTGGCATGTATTCGGGCTCCCAATGTTGTCCTTACCTTTTCTTCCCTGATCTTTGTTGTTTTACATTTTGTATTTAGGTTTTTGGTTGATTTTGAGTTAGTTTTTGTACATAGTATGAGATATGAATCTTGTTTCAGTTTTTCAACAGATAGATACTCAGTTATACCAATACCATGTGTTAAAGAAACTGTCTTTTCCCAGGCTATGGACTTTGGGCCTTTCTCACTGTAATTTCAGTTGCATCTCTAGTGGCTAATAATTCTGAGCATCTTTTCACATGTTTATTGGTTGCTTAGATGTCTTCTTTGGTGAAGTTTCTGTTCATATCCTTTGGCTATTTTGTAAATGGGTCGTTAGTCTGTTTGTTGTTGAGATGTTGAAGTTTTTTGTAAATTTTGGAGACTAAACTCTTATGTGATATGTCTTTTCTAAATTTTTTTTCCCAGGCCACAGGTTCTTGTGTGTCTTTTGATGAGTATAAGGTTTTAATTTTTAACAAATCCTATGTATCTATTCTGTCTTTTTCGTTTTGTGCATTTGTTGTAGTGCTGGTCATCCAATTTTTATTCCAAGATTAGACCCCACAGTTTTCTTCCAGGAGTGTTATGGCGTTAGGTTTGATGTTTAGGTCTTTATCATTTTGTGTTTGTTGGGAGGTATGGATCCTGTTTCTGCAGGTAGATTTCCAGTTTTCCCAGAATCAGTTATCGAAGAGTTGGTATCTGCCTCACTGGATGGACTTGGAGCTCTTGTGGAAAATTAGGTGTCTGTAAATAATTGGGTTTAGTTCCCAGTGCACTGTTCCATCCCAATGGTCTGTGTGTCTTTCATTAACCAGTATAAGGCTGTTTTTATTACAGTGGCTGTGTTTGTCCTCTCTGTATTTCTCTGGCTATTTGGAATTTCTTTCCTTTCCCTATGAAGTTGGCCATTAGTTTCCATTTCAGTAAAGACTGTTGCTGGGATTTATGTTGAGATTCCATTGAATCTGCTGATGATTGCTTTAGGTAGTGTTAACATTTTCAGTATGTTAATGCTCAGAAAAGAAACTTCTAGTGGGTCCAGAGCCAGCTTCTCTGCTGTCCTGAGGCCCACTGGTCCAGGTAGCCCCACCTGGATGGGTGGGTGCTGGCTCTTAGCTTCATTCCTCATCCACAGTAAGTGTTAACCCAGCCAAGCCAAGCGCCGTCCAGTCGGATCTGACTCATGGCGACCCTAGGGGCCAGGGTAGATCATACATTATTGTAATTTCCTAAATGGTACCTCGGAGCCCTGGTGGTGTAGAAGTTAAGAGCTTGTGTGTTAACCAAGAGGTTGGCAATTCAGATCCACCAGTTGCTCCTTGAAAACCTTAGGGGGCAAGTTCTACTGTGTCCTGTAGGGTCACATGAATTGAAACTGACTTGACAGCAATGGGAAATAGATACCTTAATGCTTAGGCCCAAAAGTCAGCTGTGACGGCCTCCCAGGAAATAGCTCTGTGTAAAAGCTGCAGCCTGTAGGAGGGCAGAAAGGAACCAGGGACTCGTTGTTGAGGCCAAATGGTGTCTTAGTCTTTTGGTGCCGCTCTACTAGAAATACCACAAGTGGATGTCTTTAACAAAGACAGATTTATTCTGTCACAGTCCAGTAGGCTGTGACACTCCAAGTTCAGGGCGTCAACTCCAGGGGAAGGAGTGCTCTGTTGACTCTGGAGGAAAGTCCTTGTCCTAAGTCTTCTCCTGACCTGTGAGCTTCTGAGGCTCAGGGACCCTAGGTCCTTTCCAAAGGTTGCACTCTGCTTCTGGCACTCTTCCCTGGTGGTGTGAGGTTCCCAGCTCTCTACTTGCTTCCCTTTCCTTTACATCTCAAGAGATTGCCTCAGGGCACAAAACAATCTGAGCCGTTGAGTCCTGCCCACCCCCCCAACTACCACCATCCTCCTTCATTAACATCGTAGAGGCGGGGTTGACTGGCACATGGGAACAACACACAGTACTGGGAATCATGGCACAGCCAAATTGCTGCACACGTTTTGGATGGAACATGATTCATTCCATGACACTGTGGGATGATTTCTGGTGGACACTGTGTCATCCGTCTCTCCACCCAAATTCATAGGTGCTAGTAGATGGCAGCCTGTTACTGAAGGATTGCTGAGTGTACTGGGACGAAGAGAGCTGGAGGCTTTGTAGTCAGGCTCGGGAAAGCCGTGAAGCAGTTTGGCTTAAGCACGCCTCTGCTAGACCCCCATCAAGCTGGTGTCACCATCAAGCTGGTGACAAAAGGCACTTTACGTCTTAATCTCCCCAGTGCCTCGCAGCTCAGCGAGGTTTAGACCCTGCTGCTTGCCCCTGTCACTTTCCTGGAGCACAGTGTGATTCACTGTCATTTAGAAGTGTCTGAATGGATTATGAAAAGATTCAAACTTGAAACTGATCTTATCATAGTTTTAAATTTATTAGGGCAAAAGGGAGGCATGCTGACAGTGAAGTAACGCAATTGTTCTGATTTGTGGTCCATTGTCTCACGGTCTTCCCCAGTCCAGTCCTTCCCATTCGTTATGAGAGAACTCTCAGGGGTCTTTTAGCTAAGGTGGTTAACTCTTCCTTCACCTGATTGTCCTTTCTCAGAAAATGGTTTTCAAAGAAACTCCCACCCCGTCCCCCCAACCTCGCAGCAAACTTGCTTCATTTTTTTGGTCATCAAGATTCTTACATTTTTTGCAATTTTAGTGACTCTTGAGTAGCTATGGGGGCCTTTGATGTAGCTTGAACTTTCCTGTCTGGACATTTTGGATTTTTAAAAGTTTTGTGCCATTTAAAATACAGAGGAAAGCATATTGGTTTTGTTGGTTGCTTATTTTTAACAAAGAGAAACACTAGGTTCCTTAGTACCTGACTCCCTGTTAGCTAGTAGAGGTCTGGGTGAAAATGTTTTCTTGAACTAGATAAGGGACTGTTCCTTTGAGAAGAATGGAAATCCAGGCAGGAGCCCTAAAGGAAGTTTTTGGAAGGCTGCTGGATTAACTCATGAATTACAGGTTCCATTGAATAACTGGGTCTTAGGAAGGTCAAGACCAAGGGTATTTTCCAACCTTACAGGAAGGAACTTCTGGAAACTCCCTTTACAGTTATGCCCTTAATATTAACCTACTTCTCAACCTCATAGCCTGTCTCTAAGTTCACTTTATCAAAAGAAAATCCTTCGTTATTTCCCAGCCAGTGGATTGGTTTTCACAGGTCAGATAATGTCCTGGTCTGATGAGTTATGGCTTGGTGGGGCAGGGTGGGAGGGCATAGGGTTACACAAATGTAGTGGTCTGAGTCCAAACGTGTGGGAAGTTTCTTTCAAGGAAGTCAGATGTCAACTGAACAGGTGCCCTAAAAGGTATCGCCTTATACCCTAACCTACTGGGTAACATCTGTATACAATGTCAGTTTTCCTACTTTCGTGAGCAGAAACAATATGGCAAGGACATTGTTGGTTCTGAGTCACGACACTGTGGTATCTTCTTCTTCTAATAGCAGCTCCCTAGAATCCTTCTAGGGGCTTCCTTTCTGTTCTCATGGACATCAAGTGGGATGCCCCACCAGGAACTGTGTAAGAGATGGGGATAAGATGAACAGCTAGCCAATCAGATGCTTTCTCTAAGAACTTTGACTCTTGAGTAGGTTAATGCAAGATTGGAAAACCCAGTCTGAGCTCTTTCATTTCTGGTGTTGACGAGGCTATTGGCTTGTCACACTACCCAGTTGCCCAGAAACATCCTGGCCTCTGTTGTTTCTTGGACCTGGTTTTTCAGTTTTTCTTAAATTGTTGAGCTCCCTGGTGTTCTCGAACATACCCATTTGCTGCTTGAGTTATCCAGACAATATCTGCTGCTTGCAACCAAACCTGCCGAACTCATTCCCTGTTGAAATTCAGGAGAGCAGCTCTGGAACCTTGGAAGGTCTTTGGTCAGAAAGGAAGGTATCAGTTGAGGTTACTGGACTGTGTTTTCTAAGGCCAGAAGATGATGTCATGTCAGGTCATTGCCCAGAAATGATTCTTGAAAGAAGAAACAAAAACTTGTTCTTTAGTTTCCATTTAATCAGAAAATCGATCCAGCTGTCTATAGCTTAAGCACTCTGATTAATTGAGCTTCTAAAAAAATTCTCTTTTATTTTACTTGCGTGCTCAGATTTTTGACTTTTGCAAAGTGGGAGGGTAAAATGAGGAGCACTGTGTGTTGTTTTGTTCTTCCTTTTTGCTCTCGGCGGTTCTCCCTATTCTTAAAACCACAAAAACCAAACCCGCTGCCACAGAGTCAATTCCAACTCATAGTGACCCTACAGAACAGATTGGAACTGCCCCATAGTGTTTCCAAGGAGTGCTTGCTGGATTTAAACTGCCAACCACTTGATTAGCAGTCATTGCACTCAACCACCACGCCACCAGGGTCTTTCTGCTTGGACACTCTGATTCTGCTTCTACAACTTCTGTCACTGTATTAATTGCTCAGTTTTCTGTGTTACCTATATATGACTGCTGTTAGAAATACTTTTGTCAGGTGCTATCAAGTGGGTTCTGACTCATGGTGATCCTGTGTACAACACAACAAAGCAGTGCCCGGTGCTGCACCGTCTCACCGTTTCAGTTGTGCCTGAGCCTCTTCTTTCAGTCACTGTGCCAATCCATCTCCTTGAAGAGTTCCCTCTTTTTTGTTGACCCTCTGCTTTACCCAGCACGATGTCCTTCTCCAGGGATTGGCCCCTCCTGACAACATGTCCAAGGCCTGTGAGACAAAATCTTGCCATCGTTGCTTCTAAGGAGCCTTCTGGCTGTAATTCTCCCAAGACAGATTCATCCATTCTTCTGGCAGTTTGTGGTGTCGTCAGTATTCTTCGCCAGCACCATAATTCAAAGGCATCGATTCTACTTTCGTCTTCCTTATCTACTGTTCTGCTTTCTCATGCTTGTGAGGTGATTGAAAATACCATAGCTTGGGTCTGGCACCTTAGTCCTTAAAGTGACAACTTGGCTTTTTAACGCCTTAAGAGGTCCATATATGCCCAATGCAATGTGTCTTCTGATTTCTTGACTGCTGCTTTAATGGGCATGGATTGTGGATCCAACAAATATGAAATTTTGACAACCTCAATCTTTTCTCCATTCCTCCGTTTTCTCCACCTGCTTCAGTTGTGAGGATTGTTGTCTTCTTGATGCTGAGATGTAATCCATACTGAAGGCTGTGGTCTTGGATCTTCATCAGTAGATGCTTCAAGTCTTCTTCACATTTAGCAAGCAAGGTTGTGTCATGTTTACATCGCAAGTTGCAGCAGTACATTGGAAGTATTAGCACACCATACTAGTTAGCTGGGACCAATCCCTTCCCTTCTTTGTGGGCTTTCAGAGTGCTGAAACTAGGTGCAGTTTATCTTCTTACCTTTTATACCAAAATCAAGACTTGGTATTTGTTTCTGATTTTAGCTGCCACCAAGTCAGTCCATAACTCGTGGGGACCTCAGCGCACAAAGGAGTGAATCAGTGCCTGAGCTTCCATCCTTTCCATGGTGGGCTGTGGACCAGACTGTTGTGATGCAGAGGGTTTCCTACACATCAGCCAAAAACCAGGTCTGAGTCTCCCGCTTGGTAGGTGAGACTTCCACCACTGAATCAAGCAGCAGTGCCTTGTACTTGGCATTTTAGTGGTAACTCAAGAAATAACTGCCAATTGAACTGTGTTACATTCGTTTACTTCGTGCTGTATCTGAGCTCCTTGTCAGAGTTTACTTCAGACTATATCTGAGCTCCATGTTGGACTTCTTGGAAGTTACCATAGTACCATTTATTGAGTGAGTCAGCATCCCCAGTTCTAGTCCCTGAAGAACTTGCAGTGTGAAATTTTAAGAGTTAAATATGGTGAATTTAGGCAGGTTAGGGTGCAGCTAACCGGCCTCATCTCCCACACAGCTGCCTGGTGGCTTCCTGACTCACTCCACGCACTACAAATGGCGTTTCTCTAAGCTCCCTTGTCTCCCCATCATCGATTGTAAAAACCACATCCAGTCCAGCTTCACCCTTGCTGACCACCATCTTCTTTTCCCTCTTGGTTTTCAACTGCAGCGTCCACTCACCGTTCACTTTAGCTATTGTCAGGAATATCAGAATTTTCTGGGACAGGAGAGAGATAGCATCTGTGTATGTGTGTACATGCGTGTATATCCAGGTGTGTGTGAATGTTCTCAGCAGATGTGGGCAGAATAGTGGTCATATAGGAAGTCATAAATTGTCCTTGGAAGAAACATCACCTGTGATGAGGTTATGCTGCCTTCCTGTAAGTCCCGAGGCATATCTAGATTTTCTAAAAAGAATGTATTTGACCCATGAGAAGTGGGTAACGAGAGACTTAGAATGATTTCTTGGTGAAGAGGGCATGGATGTCAAATCAGGCTTGATCTCTGCCTTTATTTTGTATTATTGCCTGGTCTTAGATGATCAGTGTACTGCTGTGTTATGTTATGGTGTGCTGCTTCATGGGCAGGTCTGTGGGGTTCAGCTGCCTAGGATCAAATCTTGTCATTACCACTTACTGGCCTTGGGCAAATGAGAGTGGTCTGACCAAGAAACATCCTTCTGTGCTTTGACTAGAACAGGGCAGTTAGTCTCACATATGATGTGAGAAGTGCTCGGTGTGCAGGAACTGGAGCCCTCAGTGCATTTTGGTTTATTGTTTGACAGCTTTGAGAATTGAGACAAGAGTCCAGAAGGGCTGTGACAGTTACTCTTCAAACTCCAGCAGAACATGATTGTGCCCTCGAGCAAAGTTGTCTTCTAAATATAAAGCTTTCAGGGGCTATAAGAACCCTCTGAGGTTGGGGTCACTGTTAGATTTCTGTTTCCCAGTGTCAAGAGACAAGTGTGGATGACTTCTGGTCACCCCAATTTGTTGTCTGACAACTTGCTACCTTCCCTGGATTTGATGATGATCTTCCTTTGTGATGGGGTCAATCGACACTTGTGTTATTGTCCTGGGAATTAAAAGGGTCTTCTCTGAAGACCGCAGAGAAGGTGCGGAGCCTAAGGAGCTTGGTGGTGCTGTTCTAGCTCTCCTGTGGTGTCTGTGGTTAGGCTGTTTTATTTTTTTCATTTGTGTTGCAGCCTTGTTGTTGTGAGCTGTCATCTCCAATCTTGGCAGCCCAGTACACAAAGGGACAAAATGCTACCTGGTCTTGTGGCAGTCTCGTGATGGGATGGGGGGGTCACACGGTGTTCTGTTGTGATTCATGGCATTTTTGTTGGCTGATTTGAAGAAGCAGACTGCCAGGCCTTTCCTTCCAGTCTGTCTTGGCTGGGAACTCTGCTGTCACCTGTTTAGCATCACAATGACATGCAAGCACATGAGGTGTGTTGACCGGGAATCAAACCCTCATCTCCCAGGTGGAAGGCGAGAGTTCTGCCACTGAACCACCGCTGCCAT
Organism: Heterohyrax brucei; assembly: GCA_028571685.1. NCBI lineage: Eukaryota > Metazoa > Chordata > Mammalia > Hyracoidea > Procaviidae > Heterohyrax > Heterohyrax brucei. The sequence continues at coordinate 5,062,479 of CM053160.1, read as the reverse complement.
GTTGACATCCAAGGCGGCCTGAGTCCTGTTACCTCTGGCTGATAAATCTCTGTCTGCTCTGGAACAGAAAGCCTCGGTGTGTTCTCCAGGCTTCACTGTGAAATACTATTAAGTACATCCTTAATGACGCCATTACTCAGCAGCCTCGGTGGATGTAGAATGCTTCCAGCAGGGACATTGCTCTTCAAAGAAAATATAATAAGGCTCTCTCTTCCTTAGCTCCAAAAATGCAGGCTGACTGAAAATGGAAAGTAGGAGGCCAGAATTATAGACTGGTGGCAACAGCACAAAGTGCCTGGTTCCTGAGGAATTCATGGGGGCAGTGAAGCCTTTGAACTCTACCTATTATGTGTGTATATAAAAACCAACATCCAAAGCTGGTGTCATTGAGTGGATTCTGACACATGGTGACCCTATAGGACAGAGTACAGCTGCCCACAGAGTTTCCAAAGAGTGCCTGGTAGATACAGACTGCTGATTCTTTGGTGAGTGGCCATAGCGCCTAACCAATACGCCATCAGAGTTTCTAGTTGTATGTGTATACACGTGTATATAAGGTGAGCAGATAATCTGAGAAGCGGGACTACATGAAGAAGAAAGAGACATCAGGACTGGAGGAAGACTCAAACTGTTACGCAGATAACCTGACTTGCTGGATGTGAAGAGGATTTGAAATACTTACTGATGAAGATCAAGGACCACAGCCTTCAGTATAGATTGCACCTCAACATCAGGAAAACAAAAATCCTCACAACCGGACCAGTAAGCAGCGTTGTGATAAGTGGAGAAGGAGCTGAAGTTGTCACGGATTTCGTTTTACTTGGGTCCACGATCAACACCATGGAAGCAGTCAAGAAGTCAAAAGACACATTGCATTGTGAAAAATCTGCTGCCAAGAACCTCTTCAAAGTACTGAAAAGTAAAGACGTCACCTTGAAGACTAAGGTGCACCTGATCCAATCCATATTTTCATTTGCATTGTATACATGCGAAAGCTGGACAGTGGATAAGGAAGACATAAGAAGAATTGATGCCTTTGAATTGTGGTGTTGGAGAAGAATATTGGATGTACTGCAGACTGCCAAAAGAACAAACAGGTCTATTCTGGAAGAAATACAACCAGAGTGCTCCTTGAAAGTAAAGATAGTGAAACCACATCTCGCGTGCTTTGGACATGTTCTCAGGAGGGATCAGTCCCTGGAGAAGGATGTCATGCCTGGTAGAGTGGTGGATCAGCGAAAAAGAGGAAGACCCTCCACGAGATGAATTGACACAGTGGCTGCAGCGATGGGCTTAAGCATAAAAACGATGTGGGCGTGGCACAGGACAGGGTATTTTTCGTTCTGTTGTGCATAGAGTCACTAGAAGCTGGAAACGACGCAACAGCACCTAACAACAGCAATATACGTGTATGTATGTATGTATGTATATATATATATATATATATATATATGAGAGAATGTGTGTGTGTGTGTGTGTGTGTGTGTGTGTGGAAACTGTGGCATAGTGCTTAAAATCTCCAGCTGTTAATGAAAAGATCAGAAGTGCAGTTCTACCAGGCACTCCTTGGAAACTTTATGGAGCAGTTCTGCTGTCTTAGAGGGTTGTTATGAGTTAGAATCAACTCAACAGCAGTGCTTTGGTTTTGATTTCTTACATATACATATGTATTTATATGTGTATATAAAACAAAAATATTTGCTAGCAGGTCGACTCATTCATGGTGGCCTTGTGTGTATCAGAGTGGAACTGTGCTCCTTGGGGTTTTCATTGGCTGATTGTTTTGGAAGTAGATCGCCAGGCCTTTCTTCCAAGGTGCCTCCAAGTGGACATGAATCACCGACTTTTTGGTTAGCAGCCGAGCATGTTAGCTGCATCACCCTGCCCTTGTTCCCTGTATTATCTGGCGTAATCAACGTTAGCTGCTGTCGTGAATCCCCCTGTGTCTCAGTGGGTATACACAGTCCACTGTGGCTTGGGTGGGATTTCTGAGCAGCTCTTCTCTGAGATGCTGAGTCCAGGTGTAGTGATCAGGGACCTTGGCTGCTTCTGTCCTGTGTTCATGTCATCTGGACACCATGCTTGTCTTCTGTCTTGGAAGTTTCCAGGAAGATGCTGGAAGATCTTACAAGATGTTTTTGAAGGCCAGGCCTGGAAGTGGCTTACCTCTAGCCACCGTTGAGTGGCTGGTATGCAGGCACACAGCTGCCAGGGGGACTAAGAGAGGCAGCCTCCCCCTAGGCCTGGGCGGAGAGGTGGTTGAAATGAATACATGGGATTGCCCCAATACACTTATTGGGCCAGGCTGTGTTGTCATTTTCTCCGCTTTTGGTACGTCTTTGTCTCCTGCTATGCTTTAGCCTAAATGCTTGTTTCTCATCTTCTGTTTTATACTTAAAGCCAAGCTCAAATGCTTCTCTGAATTCCCGTTGAAATTGAGTCTGTCCCTTTTGTGCTCATCATCTGATCTTACGTTGCCATGCATTGTTCTTTAAGCGTGTTCTGTGTCTTGGTCTTGCCTGGTTCATTGTTAGCTACTCACCATGTTCCCAGAGCATTCTGTCTGAGGCTTTTTCACTTGTCGGGAAAAGGCTGCTCAGTGCTTAAGGAATGGGGACAGTTTCTATTTTAGTTCTTAACGTATTCAAAAACTTAGCAAAGTAGGAATGGAAAGAAACTTTCTTAACTCAATAGACAGCATGTTTCAGAGTTCTAAAATAAACATTAGACTTAATAGGAGATCAGAGTTGGGGAAAAGACAAGGAAGCCTGTGAGTATCAGTGCTCTCGTACTGTCCTCAGTGTCTAGCAGAGGCAAAAAGATGCAGAAAAGAACGACAGATTATGTGTTGGTTAGTTTATGAAGCCAAAGCAGAGTTGTCTGTGATAGCAGTGGTCTTTGTGGCAGGTTCTTATCTGTGTGTTGCATCTGGGTTGGGCTGAGCTGGGCAGTGCTTTTTCTGAACTTGTCCTGCTCACGCGCGTATGATCAGCTGCCAGACAGCCGCTATGTTTTGGAATGGTCTGTTAACACGGAAGAACCTAACTGGTCCAGATTAGAAGTTGTTACAGTTGTTGCATGTCATCGAGTCATTTCTGAGTCACAGAAACCCTGTAGGATAGTGAAGAGCTGCCCCATAGAGTTTCCTAGGCTATGAATTGAAATCAACTCAACAACAATGGATTTTTTTGTTTTTTCCTGGTTGATGGTGATGGGAGCAGATCGCCAGCTCCTTTCTCCGTGAGAGCAGGTGCAGATTCAAACCATCCACCTTTCAGTTAGCAGCTGAGCACTTTAGCCATTGTACCACTGGGGCTTCTTCAAGGTTAGGAGAGAAAAAAACTGTCATTTGCAGATGGTCCTCTAGTTACTAGGAAAATCTTTGTATTAGGAATAAAGCTGAATTGAAGAAGTGTGCTTTATTACATCAAGCAAGTGTATGTATTTATACCAGTGAGTATTCTTCCCCCACATGTTGGTCCTGAGAGTTCTTTTCCTAAAGTGATGCTTTCATGATTAGCAGTACTGTTTGTGTATGTGATCATCCCTTTAACTGTCTGTGGGTTTGCTTCCGTGCACTTCCTCACTGTCTATCCTCAGGTGTGACCAACAGAGAAATTCAGTGAGTCAGAGACAGGTAAGAGTGTAACACAACATGAGAGATCATGTGTTTAGTAGTTTCATTTGTGGCTGAGGAAACTGAGGCTGAGAGAGACTGAGTGACTTGTCCAAGGCCACACAGCTAGTATACAGCAAAAGCGTATGTTATTAGTAACTATGTATTAGAAGCTAGATTTTCGAAATTTTATTTTTATTGTGGTTCAGTGAAAGTTTACAGTCCAAGTCAATTTGCCATATAAAACCGCCAACACATGCCTCATTGCTGCTGTCTGCTCTCCTCACTCATACCCCTCCTTTCCACTCTGTACCTCCAGTGTCCACTCAGCCAGCAGTTGTCCCCTCCTCTCTCGTCTAGAGAGGAACGAGTTGGGCAGCCTCATGTATATATGAAGCCAAGAAGTATACACACAGTCCGCATCACCCTGTGTCCCTTAGTCCAGTCTGGTCTTTATCTGAAGTGTTGGCTTCAGTGCTCATTTCAGCTCCGGGCTGGCAGCAAGTGCAGGGACCATGTCCTCAGGGGACCCTCCAGATTGTCAGACCCCCAGCTCTGGTCCTTATGAACAGAGTTCTAGAGCTGCATTGCCCTCTTTCTCACGCTGCATCAGGGACTCTGCATTGTGTCCTCTGTCAGGGCTGTCTTTGGTGGTGGCTGGGTACCATCGAGTTCTTCTGGTCTCGTGCCGGTGTAGTCTCCCGATCATATGGACCGTTCTGTCTCCTGGGCTCATATTTTCCTCGTGTCTTTGATGTTCTTGGTTTTCATCTGCTCTAGGTGGATTGGGACCAATTGATGTTCCTTTGACAGCAAGAAGCTAGAACCTTTGATGCCAGCTTGAATGTTCCTTGATGGAAGAGGGCTGAGGTAAAGCCTTCAGTTGCTTCTGACACTTGTTGGATGCAGAGTCTACCTATAAACTTTTCTGAATTTTTGAGTATTATTTGGGTGATTGTGCAACTCAGAATGCTTTGGTGATGCCAGAGACCTTGTTTCACCTTGTGGCTTATGGGACAGTATTCAAAACTTGGAAACCTTGGTGGCATAGTGGTTAAGAGCTATGGCTGCCAACCAAAAAATTGAGTGTTTGAATCTACGAGGTGCTCCTTGGAAACGCTATAGAAGGGTTCTACTCTGTCCTGTAGGGTCACCATGAGTCAGAATAAACTCAATGGCAACCTATTTTTTGTTTCCGTTTGGTTTAGATTATTCAAAACTTACTGGTTATAGATTTAAAACAGCAAAAACTTCTCCTACTGTTTAGCTATTATAAGAATATAAATTATAAGTACATTGTTTTGCGATATAAATTCCACCTCTGGAGTCCCCGAATGATGCATATGGTTAAGTGTTCAGCTGCTAACCGAAGACTTGGAGGTTGGAGCCCATGCAGAGGTACCTCAGAAGAAAGGCCTGGTGATTTACTTCTGAAAAGTCAGCCGTCACAAAAGGCTATAGCGCACAGTTCTAGCACAGTTCCATGACTTGGAATTCACTCAGTGTTAGTGGCTGTGGTGTTTTGTTACTTTGGATGAGTTATACCAAAGATTAACTGTGCAAAGAATGCTCAGTGTCTTCCCTGTACTCATATTAGTAACTAACATTATAATGATGACTTGAGTTCTGTGAGCCATATGTTACCTCATTAAATCCTCACAATAACTTGACAATGTAAGTATTGTTATCCTCATTTACAGATGAGGAAACTGAGGTATGAGAAGGTTAAATAGCATCTGAATGACAGAATGAGGATTCAAACCCAAGAGTGTCTAGTTTTAAAACTGTAAACTCATCTCTTATTGATGTTTTCTCAGTAGGCCTGTGGTTGTTTTAAACTGGCACACAAATTCTTTTGATATTACTACCTTGAAGAAGTGGATATTATCCAGCCCTCTCCCCTTGGCAGCATTTTATCACTGGATTCAGCGGCTTGCTTCTGATGAATACAATATGGTGGAAAGAATGTTTTCAGAACTGAGAGACAAGGTCACAAAAGGCCTTGTGTCCTTCTTCTTGCTCTCTTGTGGCTCGCTGGGGGAAGCTGGCTGCCGTGGTGGGAGGACACTCAAGCAGCGTTGTGGAGACACCCATGTGGTGAGCTCTCACATGTAGTCATGGGAGAGCACCGTGTTGGATCTTGCAATCTGTGTTCAGCCTGCGGATGCCATCCCCATGTGACATCTTGACTGCAGCCTTCTGAGGGACCCTGATACAAAACCACTCAGCTAAGCGTCTCTGAATTTCTGACCTGCAAAAACAGTGGGATAATTGTTTCAGTCTGCTCAGCTAGGGTGTAATTTTTTATGCAGCATAAAAAGGCTAGTAGAAAGCTCTTACCTGGTAAAGATGAATCCAGGCAGGCTGTCTAAACCACCACAGACCCCAAACTGGGGATCTGATGCAGGGCCTGCAACAGCCAAACTCCCCTCGAGGCTGTGCCTTATCAGTGATGGTCTCGCTTAGCCTCATCATCATCAGACAGTGCTGTCCGTGTGACATTGGACCTGCATCTCAGCTTGGTGCCCTTCCTCCTCCCTGGGTTGCTCTTACACCCAAGAACCCCAGTGGGGAGAGATGTTGGGCTGTGATTGGCTGCTGGCCCATGTGAAACTGAAGATCTCAGTCTCATTAGTCAGCACTGTGCAACCCACTGGCTTGGTGAATTAATTGGCATTTTCTTCTCTGATACAACTACACATACTGATGTTGGGTGGAAGTACAGATGTTCTTCTCTGGGCATCAACAACTGGGTGGTTTCTTCTTTGGTTTGATCTGAGGCCACTGGAGATGAGGAAGCAACCAACCAGCTGCTGTCCAGTCAGTTTTGACTCAGTGTGACCCTGTGGCTGTTGGAGAAGAACTGTGCTCCATAAGGTTTTCAGTGATGGGTTTTCCAGAAATTGGTTTCCAGGCTTTTCCTTGGAGGCACCTCTGGGTGTATGTTCATCTCTAGACTTTCGTGTATGAGCTGAGCGTGTTAACTGTCATGTGATGAACACAGTATTTAAAGCAGACCACCTTTAACGAGTAGCAGTGGAAACTCCATGTTCCCTCTGGAAAACAGGGACAAGGGGAACCTGCAAAGCCAGCTGTCTAAACAGCCATGAAGCCAGGATCGTAAGTTGGGTTTTCAGGATGTCACCTCGTGGTACAATGGCTAGTCTCTCAGGCGCTAACTGGAAGGTTGCTGTATTGAGCTGCTGGCAGCTCCGTGGGAGAAAAGACCTGACAGTCGGTTCCTGTAAAGAGTTCAGCCTAGGAGATGCTAGTGGGGGCGGTTCTGCTCTGTCTTCAGGGGGTCACTGTGACTCAGAAGAGTGGCACCCAGCAACAACTACAGCAATCAAGGAGGATTGGTAGTCCTCTGGAGTGAAAGTGGCCTGCCGTTGCAGGTCTCTGGGGTCTGTGGGCCCTGCCTGCCTCCTCCTGGCCACCTCAGGCCTGGAGAGCAAAGTGGGTCCTTATGACGCATTTGTGAAATCTGTGATCTGGTCGGTTAACACGGCAGCTCCGTCTTCCCCTGTCTTCTGGTAACTGCCCAGCGGGCATCTGGGTAGGTTTCTTTATCAGGCTCTTTGTGGCATTCACCGAATACTGCTGCATGCTTTTCAGATGGCTAATCAGGCACATCTGAGGTCTGTCAGCACGGGGTGGACTTGTGTATGACACCGAGGTGAAGGCTGAGGTGGATGTGGGCTCCGGCTTTACTTGGACACCGTTCCCTGACCTTGGCCTATCAGGTTCAGACATGTGACACCTTTCTGCTGTTCCTGATGGCTAGTTCCTCAATGTCTCTTCTTAGTTCTTCTATCCCATCTCTGTAAATATGCCTACATCTCATTCTTTTCTACTAAACCACTGTGAGTGCAGTCTTCTTTCCTGCTGTGACCGTGATCATCTGTCCTTGGCCCTCATTCTGCCAGCTAACACGCAGCGCCACCTTCCCCTGTCTCCTGATAACTGTCCAGCGGCATCTGGTTAGATTTCCTTAGCAGGAATGGAATGGCCTGCCATTGGCAGTGCACTGTCTTTTATTGTAAAGGTCTTTTAAAAACTCAAATTCCTTACTGCATGGCTTCAGGGAACTCCTGTGAACACTTAATGTGCAAGGTGGTTGAGAGGCTGTTAAGGGAACTTAATTCATTGAAGTTGCAACAACTCACTAAGCCGGTCTTCCTGAAGTCACATTTTTTTTAAACTTTGTATTTCCTTATCTGGGTAGTCTGTGGTGGTATGTCAGACACTTAGCTACAGTTTTTGAAACAGAAGCAGAAGCCAGAAAAACAAAAAGGAAAATCTTCCTGATTTTAAAACAGGAGCTTAGAGAATGGTGCTGGGGCTGTAACGATATGTCTCAGTGACTTGGCCGTTCCAGGGAGGTTTTGTTTTGGCATTCCAGTCAGTTTTCTGGAAAGATCGGGCTGCCCATGGGAGGGAGGCTTCAGGAAAGGAGGTTTGCCTGGCACTTGATTGTGATGGATGGTTCCCTTTGGTTCTCGCCATAGATCCACTGAAATATGGTTAAATGCCAGTGTAAGTCACCCCAGCTGCAGTGGCGAGGGGAGTGAAATAAGGTGGCCGAAGCGTTCTGAAATACTGCATGCTGACCTCCTGACGGACGTGAATGCCGTCTTATCAAGTATGTCAGGCCTTCAGTCGTGAGCTCTATCGGCTTCAGTCTGCTCACCGGCCTCTCACTGAGAACATGTGGACCCAAGGACTGGGCCACCCAGTCTCGATCTGGCTAGTTGGCTGAATCAGGGATGTCATCTGATGTGACCCTCTGTCTTGTCCCTGCCTCTGTCACTCGACTCTGTTCTCTGCCCACATTCACTCTCAGGAGGGCACTCTTAATGTGCTGAAAACTAAGATCTCTGCAACTTAGAGTCCCCTCTGTAAAGAGGTAAAGTTGTCACATTCAGAGGCCCACCGAAGAAACTTGTGCACAAACACAAGCACTCATGCACCAAATGCACAAACATGCTCACAATACCTCACACATACACATATATATTCATGCACACACATATACTCATGTGTACACACGTATACTGTGCACACACAATACACTCATACACACAGGCACTTGCGTACATGTATACACATGCACACATACCCATGATTCAACCATGCACACACATGCATATTTCCAGTACCACGTGTGTACACAACACACTCTTGCATACACACAAATGTGTGCACATACAATGCACTCGTGTATACATACAAGCACTCACATGTACACCTAGACACATGCACACTCATGTATGTGTGTAATACGGTCATGCACATGCACGTACCTGTGTGCACACAGTACCACACTTGTGCACACAGTTATTCAAGCAGTCTCACATGCTCATGCAGAGACCCGCACAGACTCAGTGGGGGCTGCTTAGCAGGGGGCAGAAGGTGGGCAGGGGACCGTGACATTTTCCACCTGCAGGCGCTTCTCGAGGCTGCTTTTCCAGTGCAGAGAGCCAGTCAGGACAGACAGACCTTTATTATAAAAACTCACACGGTCCCAGCTGAGGCAGGCCTTTCTAGAGACCATCTGCACATGTGACCCACTGGCCTAGGAGACTGAACCCCGTCTGGTTGGCTCTGAAATCAAAACACCAAACCTGTTGCTGTTGAGCCCATTTTGACTCATAGTGACACTCCAGGACAGGGTGGAACTGTCCCATAGGGTTTTCCAAGGGCTACCTGGAAAGTAACCCTTGGGGGACTTGAACTGCCGCTCTTTCGACTAGTTGCTGTGGCTGTCAGCCACTGCACCATTAATGTATGTTAGAAGAAGTGACGGTGGCTGCTGTCACTTCACTGCTCCCCTTGTCAGCAACATTGTCCCTTGCCCCCAACACTTCCTTTGCTTCCTCAGAGTCCTCCTTTCACAGCTTTCCCTGGGACGTCCCCTCCCCATCACCTTACTTTTTCTTATCCTTATCTCAGTGCATTTATGCTGTGATAACAAATGACCCCCAAATTGCTGTGGTTTCTAACAGCAAAGGTTGAATTCTCACAGTATGAGCCCGTCGGGGTTGAGCTGGGGGACTGCCGTCAGCACTGTGTCAGGTGGCCCACGGAGCAGCACGTTTTGTATGTGGCTGGTGGCCGTGGCGTGGGAAAGGGAGCCTTGGGCGAGGACGCACATACTCCTGCTCAGAAGTGAGAGATGGGACTTCTGCTTGTAACGTGTTGGTGAGCACTGGCCACCTGGCCACGCCCACCCTCAGGGAGGGCAGCCTGCAGTCCTCTCCTGCCAGGAGTATTGAAGGAGTGCTGGTGGCACAGTGGTTAAGCGCTCAGCTGCTAACAGAAAGGTTGGCAGTTCAAACCCATCCAGCAGCTTCACAAGTGAAAGACCTGGCAGTCTGTTCCTATAGAGTTTACAGCCTAGCAAACCCTATGGGGTAGCTGTACTCTGTCTTGGAGGGTCGCTGTGAGTTTGAGTTGATTCAGCAGCACTCATCAACAACCACTGACCACCACACTGTCAATTAAATAATTGCCCTGTTCATATTTTCATTTGCGTGTAAATTGTTTTCTACTGGAAGCCTTTGTGGCATAGTGGTTAAGTGCTATAGCAACTGTTTTAGTCAGCTACTGCTGCTCTAACAGAAATATCACAAAGTGGATGGCTTCAACAGAGGAAAGTTTATTCTTACACAACCTGGTAGGCTACAAGTCCAAATTCAGGGTGTCCGCTCCAGGGGAAGGCTTTGCGTCTCTTGGCTCTGGAAGAAAGTCCTTGTGTTGCATCAGTCTTTGTTCAGGGAGCATCTTGGTGCAGGAACCTCAGGTCTTAAGGATACGCTCTTCTCCTGGTGCTGCTTTCTTGATGGTGTAAGGGTTCCCAACTCTTTCTGCCGGATTTTTCTCTTTATAGCTCAAGAGACCGCCTCAAGGCGCAAAACAAACTGAAACACATTGAATCCTGCCCTACCAGCACAGTGCTGTCCGTCCACCCACATTAACACCACAGGAGCAGGAATTCCAACGTAGGAGAACATCACACAGTACCAGGAATTATGGCCCAGACAAGTTTTTAGATTTTTTTAGGGAATACCTTCAGTCTATGACACCTGCTAACCAAAAGCGGCTCAAATCTACCAGGTGCTCTTTGGAAACTATGTGGGGTAGTTCTGCTCTGTCCTACAGGGTCACTGTGAGTTGGTTTGGTCTATGAGGATATGAAGTCCGGGAGAGCTGGGTCCTCCCTTGTCCTGCTAACAGCGGTACCCCAGGGTGAGGAGAGAGCTTGGCAGAGGTAACTAGTGGCTGTTGCATTGCTTCTGACTCACGGAGGCCTTGTGTGTTTTGGAGAAGAACCGTGCTCCCTAGGGCGGTCAGCGGCTGCAGCCTGTCTGAAGCAGCTCACCAGACCTGTCTCCGAGAGCACCTCTGTCTGAATTCAAATCACCAGCCTTTCAGTTCGCTGCTGAGTGCTTAATGGTTTGCGCCTCCCATGGGTTCCTGGTGGTGGTAAGTTTTCCTGTGCACACATGTCCTTATAGTTACGTGCATATACACACACAGAAACACTGAAGCGCACATGAGCATGCACGTGCAAATAATACTGCATACATACATGTGTGCATACACACGCACGCATACAGCGATGCATGTACATGGATGCTTCAGCTTATTTTGCAGAAAGTTTCACCAGTAGATTATCACCTGGAACTGGTAGAACAGCTGGAGAACTGGGTCCTGGACTGGGCACAGACCACTCTGTGTCTCTAGTGCCTTTATATCTTCCTCAGAATGCTGATCTCACAGCTTTGGGGCAGTGCTAACTTCAAATAGTCTGTTTTCTTGGACCACATGTTTCAATGCTAAGTTCAGCAATGTGGACCCCTGACTCCTAGCTTCTCTCATTAGGGCGACTCAGCCAGCCTGGATCACAGACAAGGGACACATCACTGCCTTAAGACTGAATGTCGTTTTCAAAGAAACTGGCTTTGCAGGCCATGACCTTGAGGTTTTAGAACTGGAGGAGGAATTTGCTCGTTGCTTGGATGTCAGGCCTGAGATGGAAATTGCCCCCAGTCTGGGATGTGTGTTCCCAGCGGGATCCTGACCCGCTCAGGTGATGGTGGGTGTGGGCCGGATAGACACGTGAGGTCAAAGATGAGCTAGCGGAATGGCCACCTCTAGGCCACACAGCTCCTCATTAGTGCAGCTGGCTGGGCCATCAGGGTAGGTGTCACTGTCCTTTCCGTTGTCTGAGACCCATTAGCGGCTTCGTCCTCCAGGGTCTGACCTGGTGCCGACTGTCGTCATTATCTGGGGTCCTTTTCACTCCTTGAGAACATGCACCGTGGACCCGTCAGTGAAGGCGATGTGACGTGAGCATTGGCAGGTCCATTGCTGGTGCCTGAACCCTGTGGGAAGTCAGGGCCTTTCTCCTGGGCCCAGAGCAACGGGTGCCCCAGTAGCGTGTGTGGGTGTCCCTGCCCTGGGCCGTCTGGGGATTGCGTTGCTGGGCCTGTGAGTGCTCGTGAGACAGAAGAAAGGGGTGCAGGCTCTCACTGTTGTTTCCCAGTGTTTCAGGAACCAGTCTGGTCGGTGTCCATCCCTCCAGATCCCGTGATCGGTCTCCCCCAGTCAGTACATGGCAGGTGTGAGGGGATTCTCTGGGTAGGGGCAAATGGTAAACCCTCAGGTGCTAACCCAAAGGTTGGGGGTTCAGTTCCACCCAGAGGCATCTTGGGAGAAAGACCCGGCAGTCTATTTGTGAAAAATTAACCCATGGAAACCCTATGGAACACAGTTCTACTCTGACACCCGGGGAGGGACCATGCACCAGGGTCAGGAGTCAGTCCAGCAGCACCTGGGGAGTGGTGGTTGGCTGGATAAGAATGGCATAAAACCTGTTACCTGATTTGGGTCCATGCCCTGGAGCATTTGAGCAATAAAATATACTCCAAGTTAGAAACAGGAAGAAGGTTTATCAGGAGGTCTCATACCACTGGAGACTCAATAGTAGTGCAGGCTGTTCTCTGCGGAGTCTCAAAAGACAATTTTTACAGCAGAGTTTATGTATCATTTCAACAACAAATCATGTTTTTAAGCACGTAGCACACAGATAACTGTATACATCACAAAATAGTCACCGGAAACTCTTCATCAAACTACAAATGTGTGTGTCAGACACCTGGACACTAAACTGCATGTCTGCAACAGGCAAAGACAAAAAACTTATACAAAAATTCCTCACCTAGTGAAATTAGTCTGCCAAGTTCACTCTGAGATAAGGAGCAAGAAAGAAAGTTATGGATACTCAAAATGCCAGGCAGCCTTCCTAGCTGCTGTTTTCCAGGCTGAAGGCCACTTCTCAGGAGAGCAAAGAAGAGGAGGGAGACCGAGGTCACAGGAGCTGAGGGGACTCTGCACCCCTTTGGAAAGAGGCCAGTGCAGAGGCCAGAGTTGCTGGTGCAGTAAGAAACAACAGATTTTTTTAGAGTGTTATTACGGCATTAGTTATGTGAAGCTCTGAGTTACTCATTTTGAAAAGGAAAAGACATGTTGCAAGGTATTTGGATTACAAAACCCACTGCTGTTGAGTCCATTCTGTCTGATAGTGATTCTGTGGGACAGAGTAGAACTGCACAAAAAGATTTCCAATGCAAGCTTGATGGATTCAAACTGATGACCTTTTGGTTAGCAGCCATAGCTCTTAACTATGCCACCAGGGTTTGTTTTCCAAGCATGGCATAGTTCCATGTAAAGACTTTGAGGAAGGCTTGGATGGATGCAATCTGCAAAGGAGAAGTTAAGGAAGTCAAGTGCACGCACTTCTTTCTAACTGTGGTTGACTTCAGACCTAATTACTTCAGAGTAATTGGCCTATAAGAAAGATTTTGAGGCTGCTGTAATTAATACAATGGGCCAAGGAGGACATGTGATAGAATCATCTCACTTTAATTAATTGGAGACAGGAGAATTCCTGTGTCTTGACAGAGAGCTTCTTGCTCAGGGAAATTTACACACTCAGGGATTAATGGAGCCAGCAAATCCTGTCATCGAACTTCCACCCAGCTGACATTTATTGAAGAGCCGCCAGGTAAATTGAAGGTTACAAGAATTCTAATCTGATTTTTGACCCAAATGGTATAAGAATGTCAATCTATTTGTGGGCTTCTCTCAACTCTGCGAAATTTCAAGGTTGATGAGGTTAAAGATTTCTGTTTGGGCTTGTCTTTGAATCCCTGAGAGTGTCTGTCTGGTGTCTCTGTCCATCTCTCACTTTTGTTTATTAATTTTTCTCTTGGATCTGTTAGCTCCAAATAATTGGAGATTCTGAGGTATCATGAGCTTTGGGAAAGATAAAACCAGAAGTGAATGTTTTACCGCCTTAGAAAAAGCTAGTAATCACCTTCATTTGTGATGTTCCTTAGAAAAACGGCCTTCCTTGCCGTTGCTTACTGTCCAGTCCACAAACAGTGCTTGTCTTCAAGATATTAACTTGACTGTGTCCACTTCCACGGAGGAGCTCCTGTCATGCTAACACTGTCATGGAAAACAACTATAAACTCCAGAGAAAACACAAAATCTGTTACACGTAGGATGGAAAGAAGGCCCCCAAAGAAGGAGGGGCTTGGAAACAGCTGTGGCGCCTGAGTTTCCTGTTTTAGGACTTCCAGGATGGTGGACGACCACACTGTTCACTATACAGGGAAGCTGACACTCAGAATATCCGGTGTGACTGGCTTCGGGGAAACCACAACCACTGAAAAATAAAGAGAATCCTGGAAAAGAAAGATCCAGAGAAGAAGAGCCCCCAAGTCTCTAGATACAAACTCTTCTTGTGTATTTGACCCATGAACCAGACATGTTGTGTAGACCTCAAGAAGCCCACATGAACTGCTTAATCAAAAACAAAAGCACAACAACATTCTTCAAAATACGTAACAGGATCTAAAGTTTGTGCAGTGTTATCATTCATAGTGCCCAGGGTGCAGGCCAAGATGATTTGGTATAAGAACAAACAAGTCAATGAGACTGACAAGAAAAAAATGATACAGCGTTGACACAGTAGGATTCGAAAGCAGCAGTTATAATTGTGCAGATAGCCATTAAGGAAAATACGCTCACAATGCAAGAAAAGATAGGAAATATGAGAAGAGTAATGTTGTTACCGTTGATGGGTGCCGTTGAGTGTCAGTTCTGACTCACAGCCACCCAGGAGTACAACAGAATGAAGCCCTGCCAGCTTCTGCACCGTCCTCACAGTTGCTGCGCTTGAGCCCATCGTTGGAACCGCTCTGTCAGCTCATCTGACTGAGGGTCTTTTTCCTTTTCTCTGACCCTCTGCTTTACCAAGCATGATGTCTTTCTCCAGGGACTGATCCTTCTTGGTGATATGTTTAAAGTATGTGAGACATAATCTTGCCTTCTTTGCTTCTAAAAACCCTTCTGGTTATACTTCTTCCATGAGAGATGTGTTCATTCTTTTGGCAGTCCACGGAATATTCAGTGTTCTTTGCCAACTCTGCAATCCAAAGGCATCAGTTTTTTTCTTTGGTCTTTTCTTATTCGTCGTCCAGCTTCTGCATGTGTATGAGGCAATTGAAAATACCATGGCTGTGGTCAGGCATACTATAGTCTTCAAGGTGACATCTTTGCTTTTCAACACTTTAAAAAGATCTTTTGCAGCTGATTTGACCAATGGAATAAAGATGAAATTGCAGAACTGAGACATAATATCTGAACTAGAAATTTTCACTAGATGAGCTTACTTTTAGATGGAAGATAAAAAGAACAGTCAGTGAATTTGAAGGTAGATCAATGGAAATTACCCAGTCTGAAGAACAAACAAAATAAAGCCAAACAAAAACTGTAACTAGAGCCTCAGAGTCCTGTGTGACAACATCATCTAACCCACGTGGACTTGCAGTCCAAGGAAAGGAGAAAAGGAGACAGAAAAAAATGTTTGAGAAAATAATGGCTGTGAAATTTTCTAGTTTGGTAAAAGACATGTACTTGCAATATAATCCAGTAAACCCATTTCTAGGTATTTAGCTAAAAGAAATGAAATCATATACCAGCATAAAGTGCAAATTTTCAGAGCAGACCTTTTAAAGCATAGTCAAAAGCAGTAAACAACCCAAATGTCCATGAACTGGAAAATGGATAAACAGTGATATATCCATAAAATGGAATGCTACTCAGTTATAAAAAGCAACTTGCTACCTACAGGATGTTGAATATACTATGGACTTCCAGAAGACTGAACTAATCAGTCTTAGGAGAAATAAAACTAGAGCACTGCTAAGTGACGATGATGTGACTTTGGCTTAGTCTAGACATGTCACTGAGAAGGACCAGTTGCTAGAAAAGGACATTATGCCTGGTAAAGCAGAGGGTCAGCAGAGACAAGGGGAGCTCTCGTGACATGGGTCGGCACACTGTCTGCAACAGTGGACTCCAGTGGGTGCAGGTGGTGCAGGGTGGTGCAGGGCGGGGCAGCGTTCACGGTGCTACACAGGACGTCACCACACGTGGGAACCGAATGGACAGCAGCTGGCAACAACTAACACATATATGCAGAAATATGGATGAGTCTCTGAAACCTTACGTTAAGTGAATAATGCCAGATATGGACAAGTACATGCTATGTGACTCCATTTGTATGAAATTCTAGAAGTAGCAAAGTCAGAGTGAGAGAAAGCAGACTAGTGGCTGCCCAAACTTGGGGTTGTAGCAGGTGGATTGTAAAAGGAGAAAGGAGGCATGAAGGACTTTTTGGGGTGATGGAAATGTTCTCTATCTTGATTTTAGTGGTGGTTGCTTGGCTGCATGTGTTCTCGACACTCATCATGTTATATCATAAAACAGGTGAGTTTTATTGTGTGTGACTGTATCTCAGTGGGACTTTAGATTCTTGCCACGTAACTGTCTTAGGTGAACTACTCCAGATTTTGGAAGAAGATACGTGTTTTGAAACACAAAGCAGCATAGGGCACTCTGAAGTATTTAGAGATAGCCCGGGAGTCGTTTCTGCCTTTGACACATCCTGCATGTAGTTTTGGTAGACTTCCCAGATCTCAGGCCAACCTGAGCCTCATAAACTAATACCACGTGTTTCCTCACCGGGGCTGGGGTCGTACACCTTTCCTGTATGTTACCTCTGAGTAGTGGCATCCAGCAGTAGAAAAGGACATGTTTGGTAAAGCAGAGCGTTGAAGAAAAGGAGAGAAACCCTCAAGGAGAGGATGGACACAACATCCACAACAGTGGGTTCGAACACAATAGTGGCCCTGGAGATGGCCTGGGCATGGGCAGTGTGTCATTCTGTTACACAAAAGGTCACCGTGAGTTGGGGCCACATTGGCAACAACAAAAGCAGCACTTATGAGTGTTTAACATGCTCAACAGCGGGAGGACTGCTGCCCCAGGAACACTGAATACCACCTAAGTTAGGAATATATCTTACGCTTGGCTTTTTGAGATGCCAACATGTCACAGCTTTGCTGATCCAAACTCCTCTTGGGCATATGGAGACCCTGTCGGTAGGAAAATCTCCAAACAAAAGTTTTCCCAGATGTGACAGAGAGAGACGCCAACAACCCAGAGAAGAAGATCTAATCTGACAGAGAGCGAGACATGAGTCCTACACGAGTAGACCTAGCCAGGATCAGAATGTTAAGCTCGGAGGAAGGGAAACGAGGCGGAAATGGTGATGAAGTGGCTTGGTCTGATGTTCACGGCTGATTCATGTACTTCCTCCCTCCTTCCCTCACCCCTCATTCATTTAGGAAATCTTTACTGAGTGCTTATTACACACCTCCTGGGTATTCCACTGTCCATAACGGAAGAAATCTGTGTCCTCACTAAGCTTACAGCATAGTAGACAGAAGCATCATAAAAGGTACTTACATGCAGTGTGTGAGATGGCACTGAGTGCAATGGAAAAATCACAGCAGCATTGTAGGGCTCCCCAGTAAAAGAGGTGGGTCTTTGGCAGTGTCGTGACAGGAGCTCACAGGGAAGGCAGCATTTGAGCTGAGTCCTAAAGGTGAAGAAGTGAGTGCTGTATGTATCTTAGTGAAAGAGGGGTCCATGTGTGGGCTGGAGGTGAGCACATGCAAAGGCCCTGAGGCAGAACGTGCTTGATGCTGGGGGAACTGCTAGTAGTCCCCATGGCTTGAGCAGAGTGAACTAGTGAGAGTGGTATCGAATGTGTTCAGGGAGGTCAAGGGCTGGGGGCAAAGGAGGCCAGGCTGTGTGGGGCCCTCATAGATCATTGTAAGGTCTTTGGCTTCCTGGTGAATGAGATGAGTATGCTGCAAGAGTTCTGGACAGGGAGTGAAACTCTCTGACTTAATTTTCACAGGAGCGCTCTGGCTGCTGCACAGAGAAAATGTAGTTGTGGGGTGGTGCTGAGGGCAGGCCACGGAGTTCGTTGAGGAGGCTGTTGACATCACCCAGGCAGAAGGCGATGGTGACAAATGGATTTCCAAGGCGGGACTGACAGGCCTTCTGCACCAGGGTAGTGTGAGTTGTTCCGGAGAGGAGAGTCAGGGATGACCAAGGTTTTACCCGAGTAAGTAGAAGGACAGATGGAGAAGGGGGAGACTTCAGGAGGAGCACATGGCAGGGTGGGGCGGGTGACATGAGGCAGCTCGCTGCAGTGGTTAAGTGCTGTGGCCGCTGGTGGCCGCTGACCGAAAGCTCTGTAGCTCAAATCCACCAAGTGCTGCGTGGAAGCTCTGTAAGGCAGTTCCACTCTGTCCTGCGGGGTCGCTCTGTGAGTCAGAATTAACTTGCTGGTTTTGTTTTTTTATTAGACACCTGGAGCCCTGGTGCCACAGTGATTAAGAGCTTGTTTGCTAACCAAAAGATTGGCAGATTGCATCCCCCAGCCACAATTTGGAAACCCAATGGGACGGTTCTCATCTGTCCTGTTGGGTCAGTATGAGTTGGAATCAATTCAGTGGCAATGGATTTTATTAGACACCTACGTGGAGACAATGAATAAGCAGTTGGAGAAGACAGTCTAGAATCCAGGAGGAAGATCCAGGCTGCAGGAGTCAGCGTCTTGATCCTGGTGCTGTCTAACTCTGTCCCTTTGTCTGAGAGCAGTCGATTCCCCTGGACGTCTGTTGCCCCCACCCCGATCCCCTGTTTTGCTCCAGGTAAATCTCAGCATCCCTCTGATTCATGTTCTGCCAGTAGCCCATCTTGGGCCTCGTTTCTGCTAGGACAGCTGCAAACCCAGCCTTGCCGTCTAGTTAGTACAGCCCCCTCCGTGGAAAGCCTTCTAGCAGGCTCCTCCTGCAGATGTCTCAGCAGGGAACACTCCAGCACCGGGAATAAATTGGCTCTGAGTACAGCTGCAGCCGGCCCCCTGGGGATCAGGACGCCTGCAGGGTGCTGAACTTCTAGGCGCCCTCCACGGCCACGAGGGAGAAGCCAGCTAAGCAGCATGCACAGAGCGTGACCCAGGTGTCTGCCCTCGTCAGCACTTGCTTTGCAGTGGAGGCAGCAGCTAGCCTGTTCAGCTTGAGAAGCTTCCCTGTCTTAGGAGACCCTTCCCAGCAGAAAGGGGCAGAGCACAGCAGGAGGGTGCTGGCTCTTTGGAAAGTAGTTGGAGAGTTCTCTGGCTGTGCCTCTGCCCTTCCCTCCCCCCCGACGGACCTGGCACAAGGCTGTTGTTTGTTGTCATTAGGTTCTACCTCATGGCCACTTGGTGCCCAACAGAATGGAGCACTGCCCACCCTGCGCCTTCCTCACAGTCCTTATGCTGGAGCCCGCTGTTGCAGCCACTGTGTCCCTCCGTCTCCCTGCAGGTCTTCCCTTTTATTTGGCTGACCTTCTGCTTTACCAGCTGTGATGTCCTTCCCTAGGGACTGATTCCTCTGATACGTGTCCAGAGTCTGTGAGACTAAGTCTCACCATCCTTGCTTCTGAGGAGCACTCTGGCTGTCATTATTCCAAGACAGATTTGTGCTTTCTTTTGGCAGTCCATGGTGTGTTCAATATTCTTCGTCAATACGATAATTCAAAGGCTTCCATTCTTAGTGTTCTGTATTCCTTGGCCAGCTTTCTCGTGTCTGTGACGAGATTGAAAACTCCATGGCTTGGGTCAGATGCACCTTAGTCTTCAGGGAGATGTGTTTACTTCTTAACATTTGAAGGAGATCCTTTGCAGCAGATTTACCCAGTGCAGTTCATCTTCGTAACTGCTGCTTCCATGGGTATTGAGTGTCAATCCAAGTCAAATGAAATCTTTGAGAACTCCAGTCTATTCTCCATTTATCGCGATGTTGCTTTTTTGGTCCAGTTGTGGCACAGGGCTGGGACATAGTCAAAACAAAACAAAAAACAACCCATTGCTGTGGAGTCAATTTTGAGTCTAGGGCCCCGATAGGACAGAGTAGAACTGCCGCATGGGATTTCCAAGGAACAGCCAAACTCTTAACCATTGCACCACCAGGAAGTAAATGTCCACTCACTGTGTGGGCATGAAGTAATGAGCGAAGGTTACGTGTAGTCTGTATCCCACGTGGATGCTGAAATCAGGCAGGGGGATCCTGGCTGCTCCACTTGGTGCCCGCGTGACTCGCCTGAGCCAGGGCTTCCTTGCATGGTTGCCACAGCACTGTTCACCACTCGCCTTTCTCGCGTGCGACAGAATTGCCCTTGCTCCATCTGTGGTCATGTGGGGGCCATGTGATTGCTTCTGCTGCCGTGTCTATGCCAGAGTGTTCCATTGTCAGTGAGGTAGATGCCCAGAGGCTGTATATTCTTGTCACAGAGCAGAATATGCAGCGTGCACCATTTGCATGTAAACAAGGCCAAGATCACAGGTGTTCGTGCATTTAGATGTATGGACTGTTTCCCATCCCTTCCCGGTTGCTGTGGAGTCAACCCCAATTCACGGCCACCCCACATGCATCAGAGGAGAACCGTATTCCACAGGATTTTCATGGCTGATTTACTGGAAATAGATCACCACCCCTTTCTTCTGAGGTACCTCTGAGTAGACTCAGACCTCTACACTTTTGGTTAGCAGCTGAGCATGTTAACCACTTGTCCCACCCAGGGACTCCTGCACTCCTGTAGAGGCGGAGTAAGGAAACTGCCAATAACTTTCGGTTGACAGGGAGAGAAACTGGGAGTCTGAAAGGTAGCAACGGAAGAACGGCCTTCTACTGCTACCTTCTTGTTTACGTCTTGAATCTGGGGAATGTTTTATTTAAAAATTAACAGCATGTGACACACCAAAATGCAAATGCCCAGCTGCACTCTCTGGCCAGGCTGCCAGCGTCCACAGCAGGGGTCTTGGCGGGAGGTCAGAAGATCCGATGCCCATCCGAAGTCTGTGCCCAGCTGCTGGCAGGCTGTGTCTTTGCTCAGCATGGGTTTGCCCTTCTTCTTTAAGGGACCTAAACACAAATGAGTTCCATAAGTTGCGTTACACCCCGGAAGTTTTCCTGTTTGGGGAGCATGTATAAGGTGATTTCTGAGCTGTCGTTTCCTGGAGGCGTTTTGGGATATTGTCAGAAAGATAAAGGCAGAGGGTGAAAAAATATAATTGTGGCAATTCTCTTTTCTGTCTCCAGGCCTGTCATGGTGATGCTGATAAAATCAAATAAGCTGCAAGTGAGGGCGGTCTGTTAGGGTGAGAGATGGCCATGGATTTGGCAGCTGAGAAAGTGGAGACACCTCAAGTGTTTGCTCATTACCAAGATGTATTGTCTGTGGCTCTGGAAGGTGGTGGCTAAGCAAAAGTAAGGTCACTCCTACTGGTCTACAAAGTACTTTTAAAAATCTTTAAATAGGAAAAAGGAGAATAGGAAATCATCTTCCCATGGTTGGGAAGTAGGACAAGGGTTGACTGACTTATCAAGAACTCATTTAGGAGTCAGATGGAGAGTTGCTTGGAATATTTATATGCCCAAAAATACGTCTTCAAGATTTAGCAAGTGCAAAATCCGCCAAACATGGGAGCTGGAAATGATAGTTTTCTACTTTTAAATAAAATATTTTCCGTTTGAAGAGAAGTCTAGAAAATGTTGCTGCTGCTGTTGTCGGCTGACTTCCCGTTGGCCCCTGACTCACAGGAACATCATGCACAAGGAATCTGACCACGGGATTTTCACCGGCTGATTTTTCAGAGGTAGATCACTAGGCCTTTCTTCCTAGTCTGTCTGAATTGTGGGAGCTCCTCTCAAACCAGCTCAGTGTCCTAGCAGTACACAAGTCTCCAATGACAGAGGGCTGGTGGCTGTGCTGGAGGTGCATGGCCAGGAGCTGAGCCTGAGTCTCCCCCGTGGAAGGGGACCATTCTACCACTGAACCGCCGCTGCTCCCCAGACACACGGCAGGTGCTCAGTAAGTGGTGGCCGAACAGGTGCTGTCCTGTCAAGTACCGCAGTAAGATCCCGTAGTGAGCCTGGGGGCCACTGCTGTCGTCCCAGGTTTGGCCTTTGAGGAACTTATGTTCCAGTTGTGGAGACAGACGTGTCTTCTGAAAGCAGTGTGTGAATGTACTCACCAGCAGGCATGAGAACACAGCTCAGTGCTCAAGACTGGTAGCTCCAGGTCTCCCAGAATGCAAATGGAATCCTTTAGAATTGCCCAGGGTACCCTGCTGGGTCTTCTGAGTATGTTCAGTGAGCTAAACAAAGGCCAGTTGAATTCCTGCAACTCACCAGGCCCCATGCCGGCCAGTACAGACAGATCAGGAAACAATACAGAGGTCTCTTTGTCCTCTCTGAGAGTTAGTCACCTGGGGAGAGTCAGAAGTTTAGTCTCAAGCCATGTTCTCTGTGAACAATCAGCAAATCCTGTTCCTGGGGGCATTCGTCCCCTGTCCCCTGGGGTATTTACTGTGCTTGTTGGTCACCTTTCAACTTAGTGTCCAGAAAAACAGGTGCTGAAGAGAAAACAGAGGCCCGGAGGCCAAGGGTAGCCCTTCTTGCGCCATTTCTCAGAAAGTCCATATGGGGAAAGTGTCACCATCTCGAGCTGGTAGCTTGGAACTGCCTGGAAGCGACACAGCTTGCCGAAGAGCGAGAGAAACTGTGAGGCTGGCTGTCCATTGACCCACAAAGCAACCACTCTTGTTCGTGCGGGCAGTTTACTGAGAAACGGCTTCATCTAGTCCCTGGGAGGAGGGGTCCGTCCTCTCTCCCACCCCTCCTCCTTCCTGCTGACTTGTTTGTCTCAGTCCCTGGGATCAGGTGTCAGTCCCCCAGCCTTCGCCCTTTGGCTCCTCCTCCTCGTTGACTTGTTTAAGCAACAGCTGCAGGGGGCAGACAGGGGTTGTCTCGGCCCCACCTCACAGTCTTTGTCCTCTTGAGGGTCTAAAACCAACAAACCCAAACCCACTGCCACTGACCCGATTCCAACTCATAGTGACCCTGTAGGTCAGAGTAGGACTGCCTCATGGAGTTTCCAAGGAGTGTCTGGTAGATTGGAACAGCTGACCTTTTGGTTAGCAGTGGTAGCACTTAACCACTGCCCCCTCAGGGCCTAGGGAGCCTAAAAGGTGAGCTTTCCGTGAGAAACAGGGCTTCCGGGAAGACACATCACTTGGGAAGGAGGTTGTGTGCTCTAGGTTGAGGGAGAAACAGCGACATGGTGTGGCTGCTTCCTGTCTCCTCCCTTCCCCTCCCGTATTCACACTCACACACATACACACAACACTGACACGCATATGCTCACACATTCACATATGCTGACACATATGCACATACAATACTCACCTTCACATGTAGCCACACACATGTTCACACACATACACATACAGTAACACACACAACACGGGCCTTCACGTATACCCCCCACATTCACGTAACGCTGACACATACATATACACAACACTAACACAGCACTCACATTCACATACAGAGACGTAAAATACATAGACGCACAACACTGACATGCACAGACATGCACATGCCCACACACTCACATTCACACATACCCACATTTACATACACTCACACATACACACTCACAACACTCACGTTCACTTATGCCCATATAT
Source organism: Heterohyrax brucei (assembly GCA_028571685.1). Classification (NCBI taxonomy): domain Eukaryota; kingdom Metazoa; phylum Chordata; class Mammalia; order Hyracoidea; family Procaviidae; genus Heterohyrax; species Heterohyrax brucei. Next base: position 5,038,858 of record CM053160.1, on the reverse strand, counting down.
ACACACAGCTCACACACACCCAGCACTCACATTTGCATATGCCCCCGCCTACACACACAGACTGACACACACACACTCCCGACACACACACTCACACACTCGCATACAACACACATTCACACACCTACAACATACATGCTGCCATGCATACAGACAACACTAACACACTATACACTCATGCCCACTCATGTATATACACCCACTTACATACACATTCAGGATTCCTATGCACTCGCACCCACACATTCCACACACACACACACCCACGCACTCACATACATATACTCGCACCTACCCACACCAACACTCACTACAGACACACTCATGCATACTCCCACTCCCACACACACTCATGCACTCACACAGCTTCACACTTACATAAACTCATGGTTGCACACCCACACTTATTCCCACGCTCACATGCTCTTGCACAAACACACACCACACATGCTCACGTACACTAACATACATTCTGTGTCTCTCACACACACACACATTCCCACACTGACACGCCTCTGTCTCTGCTGCACGGACAGCATCTCCTGATGAACTCTTGCCTGAAACACTGATTCCGAGTCCTCAAAGGCGGGAGGCAATTATGAAATTGAGAGAGTCGTGAAGCACTTTCCTCAATCTGAAAAGCTTATCAAGAATAGATCAGGAGCCAGCAAAATTAATAGTTATGAACCCATTTCCATAGAAATGGGCTTATTAGTGAGCTTGCCAGCTGCCTGCAAGTATGAGACCCCTTTCCTCCCGCTTGAGGGAAGTGCCTTTCTGAAAACACTTAGGCACCAAGGTGACTCTGCCTTGGTGGTCCCTTCCTTAGGAGCTGGCCTTTGTTGGATTCCAGCGGATGGTGAGCTCACAGTCTGCGGAGTCAGAGACGAGAGGGTGCCCCCAGGGAGGGGGCACACCCCTGACCCAGAGCCCACCCCCTTTGCCCAAAGACTGGCCCCTTCATGTTACCCCCGGACCTAGGAGTGTGCTTAGCAGGAAGGATGGGCTGACACCCCGTGTCTCCTTGGGTTGGACCATGGCTTTGTCGGTATGATATTGAGAACCCTGCAAGTCATGCCAGGACCCAGCACACCTTGGGCGCTGGAGCTCCATTCCAGCAACCGAGCCCAGTGCAGCCCAAAGAGGAGATGTGAGCCAACAGCGTCTCGGGGGGTGGAGGCTCACAGGTGGACTTGTGGGTGCTGCCAACCAGGAGGAGGCTGCAGGCCACACTGCGGGACTGGGAAAGGAGTGACCGGAGCTGAAAACGAAGTCCCCCAAATCTCCTCGGCAGCTCCATACTCAGCCCTTGGTGTCTCCTTTCTCTGCCTTTTTTACTAAAGATGCCCTGGTAAGCAGGAGACCCCTGGTGAGAGGGGAGAGCCCCTGGGTGGTGCAAACAGGTAAGCACTCAGCTCCTAACTGAAAGCTTGGTGGCTCAAGTCACCCAGAGGGGCCTTGGAAGTCTCGTTTTGAAAGGTCACAGTCACGGAAACCCTTCTCTGATCCACATGGGGTCGCCGTGAGTCAGAACCAACTCTATGGCTGCTGGTTTTGGTGACAGAAGTCCCATGTGTGCCCACTTCCAATCCTCTTGTCAGACCAGGGCCCACCGCGAACACATATCATCTGCCCCATGAGTGGCAGTTTGCATAAAGACATCTGAGCACTCATAGCTCGCATGTGCCCACGTCTTGCCAGGGCTCAGCCAGGACCACCTGGCAGTTTGCCTATGGAGTCCCTGGTCCCACTCAGAGCTGTGCATCTGGCAATTCTGGCCGGGGCAGAGTGTGTGTGCGCAGTCCTGGGCAGTGTATGTGAAGCATGGCCATGTTCATGGTGCAGTCCAACCTCATCATTCTATTGGTGGACACATCAGCATTGTTGTTATTTTTCTCAGGTGAGGACGCAGAGGCTGGAAGGTCTGGAATGACTTGTCCAAAGACAAACCAAATCGGCAAGTCTCTGTCTGTGCCATCCAGTATGGTAGCCACTAGCTACCAGAGGGTACTGAAGAAATGGCTGATGTGACTGAAGAACAGAATTTTTAATTTTATTTAATTCTAGTAAATTTACATCTCAATTTAAATGGCTGTATGTGGCTGTCAGTCCCGTTATGGGATGGTGCAGTGTCTGAGAATGCCTGCAGACCGCTGCTTGGTGGGAAGAATGTTATGCATGACCAGTGACTGGTTTTGTACGGAGCTGAGTGCAGCCCTGCTCCGGGCAGAGTTTCATGTCTGGTGGGTCTGTGCAACTTGGTTTTGTCAGTCCTGGGGCTGCGTCTGAGGGCTGTCCCTGGTACCTCTTGGAGTATGTAAGGATCAAATTGTAGGTTTCTCCCCTCTTGTCATCGATTGAATTATGTTTTCCCAAAAATGTATTTATCAATTTGGTTGGGTCATGATTCCTGGAGATGTGTGATTTTTCTGTATGTTGTAAATCCTGATTCTTTGATGTTAATGAGGGAGATTGGGTAGCAGTTGTGTTGGTGGGGCAGGACTAGGTCTACAAGATTGTGTTGTGTCTTGAGGCAGTCTCTTGGAAGATAAAAGGAAAGGGAAGCAAGCAGATACATGGGGACTTCATGTCACCAGTAAAGAAGCTCCAGGATCACCAGTCCAGGAGAAGACTGATGACAAGGAACTTCCTCCAGAGCCAAAAGAGAAACCTTTCCCCTGGAACTGATGCCCCGAATTTGGACTATAACCTGTGAGAAAATAAAATTTTTCTTTGTAAAAGCCATCCACTTATGGTACTTCTGTTTATAGCAGGGCTGGATGTCTAAAACACCCATGTTCACGTTGGCTACTGTTGGGTTCACTTCAGCGCACTGCCCTGTGGGGTCTCCTCGCCTGTAGTCTTTGTAGGAACACACTGCCAGGTTTTTTTCCTGTGGAGCCATTGGTGGGTTCAAACTACTTATCATTAGATTAGCTGCTGAATGCTTAACCATCTGCACCACCAGGGCTCCTGCTTATGTTCTTCCAAATCCAAATCTTTTGGCTTCCAAATGATTCTGACTCATGGCAACCCTATAGGACAGAGTAGAACTGCATTATAGGGCTGCCAAGGGTCAGATGGTGGATTTGAACTGCTAACCTTTGGGTTGGCAGCATAGCTCTTAATCGCTGCACAACTGGAGCGCTGCGCCTGTTCTTAAAGAAGTCTTAAGGACAGTAGGCAGGAACTGTCCATGGTAGGAGAATTCTATTGCTCTAGCCGCAGGCAGGGAGTTCTGCTTCATAACTTCTCCTGCAGAGGCTGCTTGTTGGCATCTCACTGCAAATGGTACTCAGGCCCCAGGGAGGTAGGGAAAAGGTCCCCACCCCTCTTTGGCCCAGGCAGAGCTGTTTGCAGCAAAAGGACAGGCCTCAGGGCAGCTTGGGAATCTGTCTCCACTGATGCTTTCCTCAGATCTGAGTACAGCTGGACTTGGGGTTATGTGGACAGACTTACAGAGCTAGAATTATATGCAGATTAGCACTGGATGATTTTTAAACCCTCTTTTAGTAACTTCCTGTCAGGGCAGTAATCAGCCCACAACTGACAAATCCATCTCAGTGTGAGAGCCTCCCCATATATGAAAATAGTGACTGTTACACTTGTTTCCACGTACTTGTGCCCCACTCACCTTCCCCAAACGCGTACTGAGCCTTGTCCCTCTCTGAATGCACACAGTGAAGTTTTCTTAAATTCCAGCTGCTGAAATGAAAGTCAACTCTAAACACCTCATTATGTTGCTGGTGGTGGCTTCCAAAGCTCCCTCCTGTCCTTGGTCTCATGGTGCTGCCACAAGCTTGTGACATCACCACTCTCCTCCCCAAATTCTAAAGCTCAGTGTGAAGCCCTGGTCCTGAGACACCCCACTAAGTAGAAGTAGAAGCAGGACTGGATTCATAATGAAGTAAGTGGGATGTTTGGGGAACATTTCCAGGGTGGGGGGCTTGGACTGTGGTGTATATACTTGTGGGCTGAGAGGGGAGAGCTGTGTGTGGTGGCCCTCGAGATAAGATTGTGTGTCATTCCGTGGAGAGCAGTCTGCTGCCCTAGAGCCCTGCAGATGGCCTGCCAGCCCATTTGCAGGCACCTTATGTGACGGGCAGTTGTGAATGAGGCTTCACTGACACTGCTGTGTGCCTTGTTGAGCTCAGCAGTAATTCTTCTGGTTGACAGAGAGGAAAGGGACGATTGATCGCAGCCTTGACATTCTGCTGAGCCTCAGGTTTTAAATTGCACTTTATGTGTGTTTGTTTTCCAGGGCCAATGGCTCCTTCCATGAGATCTTGCAGGTGGACGTTGGAGTGGACAACAGCAGTGGCCTGGCCGGAGCCCAGCAGATCACCTGGCAGGTGGAGTACCCAGTGGAGGACTCCATGAGCGAGCTGGTTGTCTCTGAAATCTTCATCAGCCAGACCACCTTTGTGGGCATTGTCCCCCTGACGATGGTAAGCAACCGGGACCTCACAAAGAGGGTTGCCAAGGTGTTGCCTTTACACACTCTTAATATGCAAAAAGATAAAAATAAAACATAACATAGCATTTTATAATCTGTTATTTCCCGTGCCTCTGATGCACACTGTCCAAACAGGGTAAGTACTCTTCAATTGCATTTTATGTACCTGCTCTCCGTGATGGCTCCTTGGGAACTACTTAAGGTCTACTGTGCAAATCCCTTTTCATTTGTGGATATGGTTGAACTGTTTCCTGGGGAGCCCTTCTGCTGTATCGCCTTAATCCACGTGTCTATCAGGAGCAAAGGCTGCACTGAGTACAGACAGCGTCGTGAGATGTATCGGGGGTAGGTGACAGGACAGTGACTCTGTCACCTGGGTAAGGAAGCCCTTGTCAGTAAGCTTCACCTTGAGGTGCCCAGGCAGCTGGGAGACAGCAAACTCTGCAAGGTAAACATGAGGAGAGAGCCCTGTCTGGGGCCAGCCGCTGAGCCTGGATGGAGTCCCAAGAGTCCGTAAACGGCCTTATGTTTCTGTCTCATTTGCCCGGGAGGTGATCCAGTTTCTGTTCTGAGCTGGGCTGCACCCCCATTCATGTCCAGGCTCCAGCCGTTCCTGAGTGCCTGAGCAAGGGTGACGGACAAGGCTCCAGAACTGAGAAACGAAGGCGCCAGCGGGTCGGCAGTCTGATAAACTGAGCGGAGTGCTGCCTTCTGAGCTCCCTTTCTCACTCCCAGGAAATGTGCAGATGTCTTCTGCTCTGGGTTGACCTTCTGTCTGAGACCACTGTCTGGGATCCACACCCAGACACCTTACGCTAACCTGTGGGTGTTTTGATCACTCATCACTCAGTCTGGCCACCTTGCCCCTGCAAATGAGAACCCAGCACTGTACAATAAACACCGCATCCCAGGTCTTTGTACTTGGCCCCCTCTTTGCCTGAAATGCGCTACATCTCTCCTGTCTGCCTCTCCCTCGGTCAGGATTTACATTCCGAGGTATTCCCTGATCTCCATTATTAAAATGGACCCTTTGTTCCCTACTTGTCCGTCACTCTGTCAACCTTGTTCCCCTTTATACTGTTCTTCAGGGATCTTATCCCTGTTTGAGACAAAGGGTTCTTCATCTGTCTTTTGCCCCAGAATCTGTCGTCAGTGAGGGCAGGGTCCTCACTGGTTATGTCCACCTCTGTGCACCAGCACCAAGAACAGTGTCTGGACCAGCTAGGGTTTGATGGATGAATCCTTGAATCTTACACTTTAATCCAAGCTTCCGGTGTCGTGGAGGCCCTGGGTGGTGCAAGCAGTTAATGTGCTCAGCTACTAACCGAGAGTTTGGAGGTTTGAGTCCATCCAGAGGCACCTCAGAAGGAAGGTCTGGCCATCTGCTTCTGGAAAGCGAGTCATTCAAAACCCTGTGGAGCACAGTTTTGGTGTTGACACCTATGGGGTCCCTGTGAGTCAGGGTCATGACTCATGGCAGTTGTAGTGAAGTCACTTCTGTGTGGAAGGTTAGACTTACGAGGTTGTCCCCTCACTGTCCATCTGCATTTTATTTTACAGAGAGCCACAGCCAGTGGGAAAGAACCATGCAAATGGGCGGAGGTGGATGAATACCTTTCCAGAGAGACGTTGTCCTGTATCCCTTTCCCCAGAAGCTCTTTTAGATGAACCCAGGTCAGGCTGGTGCTGGTCGATCGCTGCTCAGTGACCTCACAACCTTTGCTCTCTGTTTGGTCTACGTCACTCAGTTCACTGTGGGTTCTGAAGCCTCCTGATACCAGGGAAGGTGGGATTGGAAAGGAGAGCACTGAGCCCTCCCCTGATAGGCAGGTACCAGTCCTTAGAGGAGCGGGACACTGATGTGTGTTTACCCGCTGAGAGCCAGGACATAAGCGTAGAGCAGGGGTTGACAGAGTGCAGCCTGACAGGCCACATCCAGCCCCACTGCCTATTTTCGTAGGTAAACTTTTACTAGGACACACCCATGTCCATGGGCGATGAACTGTCTGGCTGCTCGAGTGCTATGATGGCTTAGATGAGTAGCTGTGACTGGTTTCTTTATCGTCTTATCAAGTACAGAGTCATCTTGATATAAATGAATTGGCTACTTCTCCCATCAGTACCTGCTGCTGTCTTCCTCGGGCTGAAGTTGGTCTTCATGTCTCAAGCTGTGATGCCAAAAGTTGTACTGAGCGGGCCGTTGTCAACCCAGTGAGGAACCACGGAACGAGAGACTCTGACTGTGAGCACATGGCAGTACCCCCCTTGTAGATTTGTGGGAACAGACCAGTGCCCCCTTTGCCTGGGGCACAGCCAACTAATACGCAGTTGTTATGGAACGTAAGCGGAACCTGGCTTCAGGTGTGCACGTTCCCAAGTCTCTGCCATGTGTTCTGCTGTGGGGATGAAGTGGATGTGCCCAATAACTGAGTGTCTGTCTCATCAAATGCCAGACTGCTTCTTCCTGCTCCCGGTGGGTTCTTCACTTTTCTGCCCATCTAATTACAGAAAGGTTGTGCCATCCTTGTAATGCAGGTTGTTAGTGAGTCTTCCTCCAATCCTGATGCCCTGTTCTTCTTCATATGTCAAGCTCCTCTGATTATTTGCTCAGCATACAGATTAAATAAGTATGGTGAAAGGGTACAAACCTGATATGTACTTTCCCCTATTTTAAACCACACAGAATCCCCTTACTTTGTTTGAATGACTACCTCTTGATCTATGTACACGATCTATGATCGTGAATACAACCAAGCATTCTGAAACTCCCATTCTTTGCAGTGTTATCCAGAATTTGTTATGATCCACACAGTCAGATGTCTTTGCATGGTCAGTTAAACACAGGTAAACATTTTTCTGGTATTCTCTGCTTTCAGCCAGGATCCATCTAACATCAACCATGATATCCCTGATTCTGTGTTCCCTTCTGAATCTGGCTAGAATTTGGGTAGTTCCCCATGGACACACTGCTGCAGCCACTTTTGAATAATCTTTAGCCAAATATTCTACTTGTATATGATGTTAATGATGTTCAGTAACTTCCACGTTGAGTGGGATCACTTTTCTTGGGAACAGGCATGAATGGAGATCTCGTCTGATCAGTTGGCCGGGTAGCTGTGCTGTCTTGGTGTAGACAAGTGAGCACTTCTAGAACTGCATGTGTGTGTTGCAGCATCTTAGCTGGTATTTCATCGATTCCTAGAGCCTTGTTTTTCACCACTGTCTTCAGTGCAGCTTGGGTTTCCTCCTTTAGTACCACTGGTTCTTGCTCGCAGAATACCTCCTGATGTGGCTGAACATCAACCAAGTTGTTTGGATATAGTGAGTCTGTCTACTACTTACATCTTATTTTGATGCTTCCTGGGCTGTTTAATAATTTCCTTGTACAATCCTTCAATATTGAACTCAAGGCTTGATTTTTTAAAAAATTATGGTTGAGTTAAAATGCACATTCCCATATAAATTTGCATGCCTGCCTATATGCAGCTCCCACTGCTCTCCCTGCCCAGTGACAGCACACTCTTGCTCTCTGTTCTATACATGTCATATCCTCCTAACAACCTCCTGTCCCCTTCTCTCCACCCTCTCCCCCGCCTCCAGTGAGAGGTCGGCAGGATGACATCCTATAGATGCATAGAACCATAAAGTGCACACACGGTATGGTCACTCTCTGTTGCTAAGTTCAATCCATTCCTGTCCAAAGAGCTGACCTCCATTATGATTTGTGGACAGGGGCAGCATCAGGGCCAGGGGCCATGTTCCCAGGAGAACTTTGAGGCCCCTGGACCATCAGTTGTGGTCTTTTAGTGGAGATCTCAGAGTGCACCCCTTTTTATTCCTGTGTTGCCAGAGAGGCTCAACTTTGTGAGCTCCATCACAGCTATTGCTGGTGGTGGCTGGGCACCCCATCTGGTTCTTCCACTCACATGTTGATGTAGTCCCCCAGTCTTGAGGGTCTCTCTGTTTTCTCGGTTCTCTATCCCCCATGTCGTTTTAGTTCTTCGTGATCATCTGTTACTGTTTAGTGGGGACCATTTGTTATATCTCACATGGTGGCTTGGCAGCTTTGAAGACCCCAGATGTCACTCACTAATTTAGGGTGCAGAAGACTCTGTTAGCAAAATGCTAGTTGTGCCAATTGTCCTTGATTGCCCCTGAGAGCATAGTCCCTGGCCCTTTGCCCCAGCTACTCTGTCCTTGCAATATTGGGTTAAGATGGGAGGAGTAATCATGTCATGTTGAACTCTAGTTAAATTTTATCTTCGTTCTAAGGTGTGCTGTCACTGATTTCACCCAACCAAATCTCTATCAACTATCTAATCTATACTCCACCCTCTCCCTCCCTCCCTCCCTACCCTTGCAGGCTTCAAAGAGTCTTTTCTTCTATGCGTAAGTCTGTTTTTAAGTTCTTATTGTAGGAGTCTCATACAATATTTGTCTTTTTGTTGCTGAATACTTTCACTCAACATAATGTCCTTCAATTGAAACCAGGTTGTAAGATGTTTCCTAAAATCATCACTGTTCTTTATTGTTGCATAGTGTTCCATTGAGTATATATACCGTAGTTTACGTATCCATTCCTCTGTTGTTGGGCACCTGGGTTGGTTCCATCTTTTTGCTATTGTGGACTGTGCTGTGATAAACATTCATGTGCATGTATCAGTTGGTGTGAATGGCCTTGATTCTGTAGGATATACTCCAGGCAATGGAATTACTGGGTCAAATGATATATCTATTTCCAGCTTTTTAAGGAAGCACCAGATTGCTTTCCAAAGGGGTTGCACCATTTTACAATCATACCAACAGTCTAGGAGAGTTCCAATTTTTCCACAGCCTCTCCAGCATTTGTTGTTTTGCTTTTTTTGGGGTGAGATGATATTTCATCCTAGTTTTGATTTGAATTTCTTTAATAGCTAATGATCGTGAGCATATCTGCATGTGTTTTTTTGGCTGCCTGGATCGTCTCTTTCGAGAAGTATCTGTCCATCTCCTTTTCCCATCACTTAATTGGATCATTTATCTCTTTTTATTGATATATTGTATTGCCTTATAGATTATGGAGGTCAGGCATCAGTCTGACATATAGTTGCCAAATATTGTTTCCCATTCTGTAGGTGGTCTTTTAATTCTTTTGATGAAGTCTTTGGATGAGCAAAAGTGTTTGATTCTTAGTAGTTCCCATCTATTTTCTCTTCTGTTGGTTTTGCTTTGTCTGTCAGATTTTGAAGCTTGTCTCCGTTGTGTATTAAAACTTCCATTACTGATTCTATTTTTTCTTGGATGAGCTTTATCATTTTAGATTTGATATTTATGTCTTTTATACTTTGTATAAGGTGTGAGATACGGGTCTTGTTTCAGTTTATTGCAGATGGATATCCAATGTTGCCAGCACCATTTGTTGAAGAGAATGCTTTTACCCGAGTTTAATGTCTTAGGGCTTTTGTCATGTATCAACTGTTCATAGCAGGATGGTGTCATCTCTGGGGTCTCAGCTCTGTTTCATTGATCTATCTGTCTCTTTTTGTACCAGTACCAGGCTGTTTTTGACAACTGTGGCCGTGTAATAGGTTCTAAAGTCGGGTGGTGAGAGGCCTCCCAGTGTGTTCTTCTTCTTCAGTAGTGCTTTACTTATCCTGGATTTCTTCGCTTTCCAAACAAAATTGGTGATTTGTTTCTCCATCTCTTTAAAAAATGTCACAGAAATTTGTATTGGGATTGCATTATATAAGTAGATTGCTGTAGGTAAAATAGACATTTTCACAATGTTGAGTCTTTCTGTCCATAAGCAGGGTAGGTTTCTCCATTTGTGTCTCTCTTAGTTTCTTGTGGTAAGATTTTGTAGTTCTCTAGATTTATTCCTAAGTATTTTATCTTCTTGGGGGCTGTAGAAAATGGTATTGAGCTGGTGATTTCTTCTTTAATAATATCATTGTTGGCATAAAGGAATCCTGCTGGTTTACTTATGTTTATCTTGTATTCTGAGATTTTGCCGAACTCTTCTATCAGTTTGACTGGTTTACTTATGGATTCTTTAGGATTCTGTGTGTATACAATCATATCATCTACAAATGTGAGATTTTTACTTCCTCTCTGCCAGTGCAGATGCCCTTTATTTCTTGGTGTTGTCTAATTGCTCTGGCTGGAACTTCTAGTACAATGTTGAATAGGAGTGGTGAGAGTGGGCGTCCTTGTCTAGTTCCTCTTCTCAGGGGGAATTGTTTCAGTCTCTCTCCTTTCAGGATGATGTAGGTATTTGGCTTTGTATAAATGGCTCTTATTGCATTGAAGAATTTGCTGTCTGTTCCTATTTTGCTGAGAGTTTTTAGCATGAATGGGTGTTGGACTTCATAAGATGCCTTTTTCTGCATCAGTAGACAAAATCATGTGATTTTTGTCTTTTGTGTTATTTATGTGGTTGATCACATTAATTGTTTCTCTGATGTTGAACCAGCCTTGCATCCATGGTAGGAATCTAACTTGGTTGTGGTGAATAATTTTTTTGATATGTTGTTGTATTCTACTGGCAAGTATTTTGTTGAAGATTTTTGCATCTAGATTCATGAGTGATATTGGTCTGTAGTTCTCATTTTTTGTTGGATCTTTCCCTGGCTTTGGTATCAGGGTTATGCTGGCTTCATGGAATGAATTTGTGAGTATTCAATCCCTTTCTATGCTGTGAAGTAGTCTCAGTAGTACTGGAGATAACTCTTCTATAAAAGCTTGGTAGAATTTGCAGTGAAGCCATCTGGGCCAGGGCTTTTTTTTGGTTGGTAGTTTTTCGATGACTTTTTCAATCTCTTCCTTTGTGATGGGCTTATTAAGCTTTTCTGCTTTACCTTGTGATAATTTTGGTAGGTGATACAAATCTAGGAATTTTTACATTTCCTCTAGGTTTTCCAGTTTGTTAGGGTACAGTCTTTCATAGTATTCTGTTACGATATTTTTGATTTTTGTTGGATCTGTTGTGACAACTCCCCTCTCGTTTCTTATTTGGGTTATTTGTTTCCTTTTCTGTTTTTCTTTAGAAAGTTTAGCCAATGGTTTGTCAATTTTGTTGATCATTTCAAAAAACCAGCTTTTGGTCTTTTCAAATTTTTCAATTGTTCTTCTTTTCTCTAATTCATTTAGTTCTGCTCTGATCTTTATGATGTGCTTTCATCTGGTGCCTGTGGGGTTCCTCTGTTGTTCTCTCTCGACTTGTTCAAGCTCTGGGGTTAGTTCTTTGGTTTGGTTTATTTCATCCTTTCTGAAGTGTGCATTTATAGAGACAAACTAACCTCTGAGCACTGCTTTGGCTATATCCCATAGATTCTGGTAGGAAGTGTTTTTGTTTTCGTTGGAATCCATAAATTTCTTTATTTCATCCTTGATTTCTTCTATAATCCACGGGTTTTTGAGCAAGATGTTTTTCAGTTTCCGTGAGTTCAACTTTCTATCTATATTTTTTCTGCTATTGATTTAGACTTTTATGAGTTTATGGGCTGAGAAGATACTTTTCAGTAAGTCAATGGTATGGGTTTTGTTGAGATTTGCTTTATGTCCTAATACATGGTCTATTCTGGAACATGTTCCATGTGCACTGTAGACGAAAGTGTAGGTGTTTGCTGATGGATAGAAAGTTCTGTATATGTTGATGAGGTCTAGTTGGTTAATTGTGGCAATACGATCTTCTGTGTCTTTACTGAGCTTTTTTCTAGATGATCTGTCCAGTATTGAGAGTGGAGTGTTGAAGTCTCCCACTGTTATTGTGGAGTGATCTATCTCCTTTTTGAGTGTAGTCAGTGTTTCTTCGATGTATTTAGGTGCTCTAGTATTGGGTGCATAAATATTTAACATTGTTAAATCCTGCTTGTGTATTGAACTTTTCAGCAATAGTGTCCATCCTTGTCCATGATGGTGGATTTTACATTAAAATCTGTTTTATCTGAGATCAGAAGTGCTACACCTGCTCTTCTTTGTGTATTGTTGTTAACTTGATATATATTCTTCCATCCTTTAATTTTCAGTTTGTTCATATCTTTAAGTCTAAGATGAGTTTCTTGTAAGCCACATATGGATGGGTCGTGTCTTTTGATCCAAGATTTTACTTGTTGTCTCTTTACTGGAGTGTTGAGTCCCTTCACATTCAATGAAATTATTGATAGGTATATGTTTAGTGCCGTCGTTGTGATAAGCTTATTTTTGTGTTGATGTTTTCTCTCTTGTTCTTATTTATCTGTTCTGGTACATTCTTCTTTATGAGTTGAGTTTTCACCTATTTCAGTGTTGGTTTTGTGGTTGTTGAGACTCCTGTATTATGTTTCCTGATTTGATATGTTGCATGTATATTGTGCTTTGCGGTTGCCCTTGTGATCCCCCTTAATAGTCTATGTTTAAACCCAATTTTAACTACTACAAGTCTTATTAATTTCCTCTCCATCTGGAAGGATTATAACGACTGTAGTACATCCCTCTTTTTCATGTGGTGACATCATAGTTTTCATGATATGATCACTGGATCAGTTCTTTTAATACTATAACTTTGATTGAGTTTGGAGCCTTCCCTATCTGAGTAGGTTTCTGGATGATGTGTCCTGTATTTCCTCCTAAAATATAAAGTTAGTGGTTTTGTCCTTCTAAGCCAGAAGCTTCTTTCAGTATTTCTTCTAGCTTTGGTTTGATTTTTACAAAGTCTCTGAGTTTCTGTTTATGTGCAAATGTCTTAATTTCATATTCATATTTGAAAGGTAGTTTTGCACAATAAATAATTCTTGGTTGGAAGTTCTTCTCCTTCAAGGCTTTGAATATGTTGTCACATTGTCTCCATGCCAGCATCATTTCTGCTAAGAAATCAGACAAAAGCCTACAGGGTTTCCCTCTGAATGTTAGCTTTGCTTTGAGTCTCGCTGCCTTTAAGAGTTTCTGCTTATGTTTCATTTTGTTAAGCTTGATGATAATATGTCTTGGAGTCTTTATTTTGAGATCTGTATTGAGTGGCATTCGATATGCATCTTGGAAATCTAGATTCTCTTCTTTCATAATTTCTGGGAAGTTTTCTGTCAGCTGCTCAGCCACAATGCTCTATGTATTCTCAGGTGTCCTCCCTTGTTTCAGCAACTCCAATTAATCATAGATTGTTCCTCTTAGTAGAGTCCCACATGTTTCTTAGTGCTTTTTCATTTTTTTAATTTCTTTTTTTCTGATTTCTCCTCATAGATGCTGCAGTCAGTAGCTCTGTCTTCCAAGTCAGAAAGTCTGTTTTCCATTTGTTCCATTCTGCTTTCTTGACTTTGAATTAAAATTTATGTCTCTTTGATTTTGTTATTGATGTGTTTGATTTTGGAGTACTGGTGTTCCATCAGATAGAACAGCTTGCTTAACTTTTCATTTTGCTCTCCTGCATTTTCTATAAGGTCTAGGAGGTCTCTATAGATAATCCTTATGTACTCGCCCTCCAATAGTTTCAGAAAGGCTTCTTCATCTGGAAAGTTCTTTAGTTCTTTCTTTTGGGAGACTTCTGAAGCCATAGGTAAATTCTTCTGAATGTTGTTGTCCAAAGTTTGTTGCTTTTTGGGTATCTGGACGTTGTTTTGTTTCTCTTGTGTTACCTTAATGGGAACTAAAGGTCAGTCTGAAAAGGAAGTGGATCCCCAGACTCCTCTATGTACTCCAGTGACTGGGCTCAGTGTTATCTCTGAGGTAGCAGTCTCCACCTCCTGACTGGCAATGACTTTACTTGTAGAGTCACTGGGGAGCTGTCAGTCGACCCTATAATGTGAGAGCTGGCAAAGTAAGCACCTCTATATCCAACCCCAGATGCTGTGGTATGTAAACTAGTTCACAATACAGAAAGATTACTGCCTTGCTGACATCTGGTGCCAAAGACTGCTTTTCTGTCAGAAAAGCGCTCTCTGGGCAGGCACTGCCTCCCAGCCTGGGAATTAGGTCTAGCTGAGGCCTCTGTGTGGGTGACTCTGCCTCCCAGACAGCACGATGGCATCCCACACAGCTCTCCTGCCCGCCTCAGAATAGGCTATTCAGTGGCAGAGATTGGGGAGAGAAGCCAAAAGTGCTGAGGTACACAGATTCCAAGGATGGGGTCTCAAAATGTGGTGACTCTGCTGGCTGATCCCACCAGTAGTGTGTTCGAGTCCTGCCACCAGTCAAGCCCCAGACCTGCCTGCCAGCCAAGACAGAGAAAAAAAATTAAAATGATGAGTTACCTTCAGTCTGCAAGAGCCAGCAGTTAACAAGGGCAGGGGTTGATGAAAGAGAAGAAGTTTCCCACTCAGTGGTATGTAGTCCAAATAGACAGCCCTATGATCTGACCTAGGGTTCATTAGGTCCCAGAAGGCTCCATTTAATCATCAACTCAGGCCTTGGTTTCCAGAGGGATTTAGGGAAGTGTGTAGTTAGTCTCCCATCTTGACTCCATCCCCTTGATTTTTTTTTCCAAAAGAACGGATTCTTCAGTTCTTTCAGTTTGAAAAATTCTGAATGTGTTCTTCCCTTTTGGTTTTCTATCCCCAGGTCTTTGCACATGACATTATAATACTTTGTCTGCTGCCTTTTGAAATCTCTTTTCAGCTCTTTTACTTCATCATTTTCCTGACTTGGGCTACTTGACATTCAAGAGCAAGTTTCAGAATCTATTGTGAAATCTAGTTTGATCTTTATGTTCTTTACTGTCATTTTAATGACCTCTTGCTTTCTTCATGTATGATATCCTTGATGTAATTCTACAGCTTGCCTGGTCTTCAGTCATTACTGTGTAACACTTCAAATCTGTTCTTGAAATGGTCTCTAAATTCAGATGGGATATGCCCAAGGTTGTACTTTGGCCGTAATCTGTGTGTTCTGATTTTCTTCACTTTCAGCTTGAACTAGCCAGTTAGCAAATAATGGTCTTTTCTGTAGTCAGTCCCTGGTCTTGTTCTGACAGATGATATTGAGCTTTTCTATCATCCCTTTCCACAGATGTAGTTGATTTGATTCCTATGTGTTCTATCTAGCAAGGTTCAAATGTACAGTCACCATTCATTTATGTTAGCAAAAAAGGTATTTGCAATGAAGAAGTCATTGGTCTTGCAAAATTATGTCATGCAATGTCTGGCATTGTTTGTATCACCAAGGCCATGTTTTCCAGCTAAGCATCCATCTTCCTTCTTCATTTCCAGCTTTCAAATTCCAATCAGTATTAGTTATCAAATGCATCTTGGTTGCATGTTTGATCAATTTCAGATTGCGTAAGTTGGTAAAAGTCTTCAGTTTCTTTATCTTTGGGTGAAAGTGAAGAGAACTTGAAACACTTATTGATGAAGAGCAAAGACTACAGCCTTCAGTATGAATTACACCTCAACATAAAGAAAACAAAGTCTTCACAACTGGACCAGTAAAGAACATCATGATAAAGGGGAAAAGATTGATGATGCCAAGAATTTAATTTTGCTTGGATCCATAATCAATAGTCTTGGAAGCAGCAGTCAAGAAATCAAAAGATACATGGGGGCAAATCTGCTGCAAAAGACCTCTTCAAAGCACTGAAAATCAAGGATGTCACTTTAAAGAGTAAAGTGCACTGGAATGAAATCGTACTGTTTTCATTTGCTTCCTATGCCTGTGAAATCTGGATAATCAATAAAAAAGACCAAAGAAGAATTGATACCTTTTAACTCTGGTGTTGGAGAAGAATATTAAATATACCAGGGATTGCTGAAAGAATAAACAAATCTATTTTGGAAGAAGTATAACAAGAGTGCTCCTTAGAAGTAAGGATGGCAAGATGAGGTGTTACATACTTTGGACATGTTGTAAAGAGGGATCAGTTCCTGGAGAAAGACATCATGCTTTGGTAGAGAGTCAGACAAAAAGAAGGAGATCTTCAACGAGATGGATTAACACAGTGGCTACAACAATGAGCTTAAACATAACAATGACTATGAGGATGGCACAGGACCAGGCAGTGTTTCTTTCTGTTGTTTGTAAGGTTACTGTGAATCGGAACTGACCCCATGGCGTGCAACAACAGCAAGTTAAAGAAAAGGTAAACTGTGACTTTCAAACCGACAAGGACTTTTTCTTTCTCAAGCTTTCATTCACTCTATGCAAGAACCCTCATACTCAGAAGAATTGTTCCATATAAACTGTTGATTTACCTTAAAAAAAAAAAAAAAGCTTTAGCCTGAACCTCAATTTTAGCACCCTGTAATAAGGAAGCAGTTAACACTACATGCAAGCAGTGTGTTGCTGAAAATACTTCAAAAATGACTATAACTGTACATGGACAGGGAACTTCCAGAAATTTGAGCCCGATTCAGAAGAAGACATGGAGTGAAGGATATCATTGTTGATGTCAAGTGGATCTTAACTGAAAGCAGAGAATACCAGAAAAATGTTTACATATGTTTTATTGATTGTGTAAAGGCAGTACACTCTGTGGGTCATACTGAATTATGGATAACATTGTTAAGAATGGGAATTCCGTACTGCTTAATTATGCTCATGTGGAACATGTACATAGATCAAGAGGCAGTCGTTTCTACAGAACAAGGGGATGCTCTGTAGTTTAAAATCAAATAAGAGATTCACCAGGGCTGTATCCTCTTATCATACTTTTTCAGTCTGTATGCTGAGCAAGTAATCAGAGCAACTGGACTGTGTGAAGAATGGGGAGAATCAGGCTTGGAGGAAGGCTCTTTAACAATATGCAATATGCAGATGATACAGCTTTGCTTACTGAAAGAGGACTCGAAGCATGTACCACATCAGTAGAGTCTACATCAAAGATTGCAGCCGTTAGTATGGGTTATAGCTCAACATAAAGAAATCAGAAATCCACACAACTAGACCAACAAGCAACATTATGATAGATGGAGAAAGTACTGATGTTTCCAGGATTTGATTTCACTTGGATCCACAGTCCGTGCCCCTGGAAGCAGCAGCCAAGAGATCAAAAAACTTACTGTGTTAGGTAGAACACTTGTGGTTTGGTAGTTAAGATCTTGGCTGCTCACCAAAAGGCAGGCAGTTTGAATCCAGTAGCCATTCCTTGGAAGCCCTGTGGGACAGTTTTGCCCTGTTCTGTAGGTTTGCCATGAGTGGGAACTGACCAGACGGAAACCGTTTTTTGTTTGCTTTTGGTGTTTTGCATTGGGCAAGTCTGCTGCAAAAGATCTCTCTAAATTTTTGGGAAAGCAACCACGTCACTTTGATTATGAATGTGCACCTGGTCCGAGCCACGGTACTTTCGGTTGCTTCATGTGCGTGCAAAGCTAGACAATGAGTAAGGAAGACCAGGGAAGAACTGACGCATCGAAATTATGACGCTGGTGAAGAGTGCTCAGTAAACCTTGGGCTGCCAGAAGAACTAACAAATCTGTCTTAGAAAACGTACAACCAGAAGGCCCCACAGAGGTGAGGATGATGACACTTCATCTCGTTTACTTTGGACCTGTCATTAGGACATGTTGTCCCTGGAGAAGGATGTCGTGCTTGGTGGAGTATAGGTCAGCACAAAAGAGGTAGACCCTCAGTGAAATAGAGGGGCCCGATGAGTGCAGCAGTGGGTTCAAATCTACCCACTACTGTGAGGGCGATGCAACACCAAGGAGTGTTGCATTTTGTTGTACATGAGGTTGCTGTCAGTTGGAACTGGCTTAATGGCACCTGACAATGACAAGAAGTGTGTAAGGAGAGGTTCTGTGAGTGGGAGCTATTCTATTCTTATTCCTGGGCTCCTGTGGATATTGTTCTCATCTCCTGGGGTAACCATTTTTTGACAAGAGCTTCGCTGCACACTGTGCCGGAATCATCACTTGTTGGTGAGTGGAAAGGGAGAGCACGGAACTGATGGAACGTTTGGAATGGAGAGCACCGGACCTTGGTGTGTCTAACATTCCTGTTTCTGGCAGAACAGCGCTGATAGTTACAGGCTTCAAAAATCACATCTCCAAAAGAGCAGCCTCAAAAGATGAGCATGCTGCCCTGGAGAATAAGACTTTCAGCATCATCTTTATAATTGATGCCAGGCTTTTTGCTGCCTTCTCCATGGTCAGGAAGTGCTAACTAGTATGACTCTTTCTTTTCTCCTTCTCCCCCTTTTCCCTCCAGAAAACACAAGTTTCCTTTTTTTATTTCCACAGTGCCCTTTCTCTCCCTGTCACTTCTCTTTGGTTTTCCATCCAATTACTGAACTCTGAGCTTAGAGATTGATTTCCGTGGGTGGCCTGGAGTTTACGGCTTCCGCCTACCATTCAACTACAGTTCTTAAAACTAAAAAGCCCAGCTCTGCACATGCAGATAAAAAACACATTATCTTTCAAAAATGTTGGAATGAAAAAAAAGGAACACACTCAGTGAGTTTCTAAGCAACTAGGAACACAGCTTCAATGCAGGCCGGAGGAAGCAGATAATCATCTTCCTTTTTAGCCACTCTGCCCTGAAACCCTACAACAAGACCTGGCACCAGTACTTTTTATTTCAAGGAGTATTTGTGTGACCACTGTGGGCCAGGCAGTGTTTTCAAGTCAGTGTGGTGGTGCAGGCACAAGACAGAGGGGATCCGGCTGTTGTGGTGCAACATTCTCGGGAGGGTGTTGACAAACTGCATAAGCAATAGGATGCTCAGTCATTTCAGGTGATGGCAGGCACTGTGGAGACACTCAGGCACAGGGACTGAGGCGGTGGACAGTGGCACTGTGATCGGGAAGGCCTTTGCTAAGGAGTTGGCGTCTGCTTTGAGGATGGGATGACACAAGAGAGCAAGCTATAGAAAGCTCTGGAGGGAGAGCATTCCAGGTGGAGGGAACAGTATGTGTTTAATGCAGAATGAAGAAGGCCAGCGAGGCTGGGACATAGAGAGCAAGGGGATAGGGCAAGAGACAGAAGGGACTGGGGAGGAAGGTAGGGGTGGGTTCGGCAGGCGTTGATCATAGCAGAAACATTCACTAGGTTCCAGCGTCAGCCACAGCTTGCAGTGTCTGAGCTTCCACTGGCTGCTGTAACAAATCAGAGCCAGCTGAGTGGTCTCGGTCAGTGCAAACATATTGTCCTACCACCCTGAAGGCAAGAAGGCAAAAATGGGTCTTAGCACCCAAACTGGTTGCTGTGGAGTCAATTCTGACTTGTGGCAATCTTATTGGACAGAGTAGAGTGTCCCATAGGGTTTCCAACGAGTGACTGGTGGACATGCACTTGCCAACCTTTTGGTTAGCAGCTGAGCTTTTAACCTGTACGCCACCATGACTGCCACTGGTGCCTGAGCCGATAAAAAATGAGTCTCCTGGCGCTAAAATCCAACTGTCTGCGGGGCTGCTTCCTTCAGGAGTCTCCAAGAGCAGGTCCATCCCTTGCCTTTTCTAGCTTCTTGGGGCTACTTGGGTGTCTTGGCCTGTGGCTCCTCCCTTCTGGTGATCGCATTGCTCCAGCCTCTGCTGCCGTCACCTCGTCGTCTTCTCTGACTGGTTCTCCTAGTTCCCCATCCTAAAGACTCTGATGATCCCACCGGGCTCCTCAGATCATCCAGGTCTCCTGTGTCAGAGGCCTGACTGACCGCTGCAAAGTTGGCGTTGCCGTGTAATGCAACATGTTATCAGGTTCCAGGGAGTAGAACATGGATGTATTGGGAGAGGAGTGTTACTCAGAACACTCCTGGCAGCCTTTGTGGGAATAGTATTATCATTATTATACAGATGAGGAAACCAAAGAACAGAGAAAAGAAATAACTTGCCCAAAGTTATCGCACACCCATGGAAGAGGCAGTTTTAAGCCCAGGCGGCGTGGTGCTACTGCCGGTTGCTTCCCCTTCCTTCTGTCTGGAGACCCTTGTTAATCTGTGTTCCTTCAGTGCGTAAAACTGAAAATGTTAAATTGGAAAACAGTTATGATGTTAAAAAAAATTTGCCGTTGAGTTGATTCCATCTCATAGGACAGAGTAGAACTGCGCTATAGGGCTTTCAAGGAGCAGTTGGTGACTTCAGACTGCCAGCCTTTCGGTCAGTAGCCATAGCTGTGAACTGTGGTGCACTGGGGCTCTGTATTGATTTATAGCTATCAATATACATAAAAGCAAATCCATGGCAGAGTGGCGTGTGTACTGCTTTATCACTGCATTACAAAACAAGGTCTAGTGGTAGGTACAGTAACTACTGTGACATCAAAGTCATGATTGAGCAGAAATGCTATCCAATAACTTCTGTACTGTGATAGGAAAACATCTGTACTTTCTGTTGGTGGGGAAAAAGCTAGTCCTGTGGCTCACTTTGCACATCAGTCAGTGAAGGAAATGCTAGGTTTGGGGTAGAGGTGAGTGAAAACAAAGGCGTGTGTGTGTGTGTTTATGCATGCATGCTGTGTACGCACGGATTCCCATGCAGAGGTTCCAGAATTTTAGTGATGGCCACATTCCGTGACGTTTCTGGCTCCCAGGATGGATAGGCATAGTGTTGATATGTGGTGGCAAGTTGTCACAGTAGCTGCCTGCAGAGCACAGGCAGACTCTAAAGGGGTGGGATAACCAATGTGCGGGAGGCTCTGTGTCATGACTCCAGCTTGAGGCGGGGTGTTACTCCTGGGTAATGCAGGCGGTTAATGCGCTCAGCAGCTAACTAAGAGGGTGCAGGTTCAGGCATACCAAGAGGCACTCGGAAGAAAGGCTTGGCAATCTGTGTCTGAAAAATCAGCCCACAGAAACCCTGTGGAGCACAGTTTTACTCTGACACACATGGCATTACCATGCATCTGAGTCAACCAGGTGGCAACTGATTTACAAGGTGTTCTGAGCACAGCCGTTACGTTGGTTGTGTACACATGGTTTCCCTGGGCTGGCCTGTGCTCACAGCTGGAAGGAGCCATTGTAAACTGTCAAGGAGAATGTGTGTCCGCTGGGCGCACTTTACAAATGACCAGAAATAACCATCTTGGCTGGATAAGCCAAGAGCCATGCGCCTTGTATGTGCCCTTTATCACAGTCACCGGGGAGTGGGTGGCTAGCCTTATGACACATCCAACATGCATGATTCAACTGCTGGCAACACAGTGTCATTCCAGCCCGTGCCCACCGATGAGCACATGCCATAAGCCTATTACAGCAGCCGTCTGTAACCGGGTTGAGATGTCATGCCATTTCCTAATGCACTTTCAGGAACTGAACGTAAAAGGATGGCTCCCAGAGAGTGAACTGGAGCCAGCTGAACAGGAAAGAAGAGAAAAAGCCCATTAAGACATTTGGTTCAGCTGACTCACATCTATGTGGGAAAGCCCTCCTTGACGTCTGATTTCTGAAGGGGGAAGGGGAAAACAGACCCAGGCAACCAAGTTCAGGAGAGAAACTGCTAGTTGTTGGCGGAGGAACAAAGTGTTAGAATTCCAGGGGCTTCCATGGCAAGAATGTGACATGACGGATTTTTAAAGGTTCTGTCAATACCATGAATATTTATGACGTCTCTCACAAAAGCCGCCGTCGTGTGGCACATTCATCAAAGACTTCTTCGCTGGAGTTGGCTGCCTTCTTAGGTGATGAGCCCTGAATGTCAAAATAGTGAGCGACTAGGGGAAGGGTCTTATGCTCCTGTCTTCCCTCCTTAAAGGTGGTTAAAAGTCGGCAGGATGCTGTATTCTCGGGCAGTAGTTTTTCTTTTTAAAACAAATCGCCTTTACACTGACAGATGATGTAAATTATTTATCACAACTTGAAGTTGAAAACACGCCGGTTGTCTGCGAACACTGACTCCATGTCGCCTCCTCCGTGCCTGAAATTCCCTTTCGGAAATGCCAGCCAGGCTGAGTGCCCACAGGACGACTTTCCCAGGGCTCCGTCCTGGCCAATCAGGCGAGCGCTTGTTCTCCACAGCCTGGCAGTGGGTCAACCTGCCTCCGTTCTGGTTCTGTCTCACCCTTTATGTGGGTGGTGTGACCTTCCTGTAGGTCATGCAAGGTCGTACTTTCAGAGTCTCTGTTATCTGGGAAAAGAGTAATGTCATTTCTACTAGAAATAACCTTATAGAGTTTCTGTGAAATTAAATGAGGCAAATATGTGACTGTTTGGCACATAGTAAGTGTAAGTGTTAATTTTTTTTTCTTTTTTAAACCTAGATGCCAGCACACTTTAAAAAGAGATGCTCAAGAGTAGTGGCGAAATGCAGAATGTTTGATAGCAGGGTGGTGTGGGCACTGGCCAATCGGAACAGATGAAGCTCGAAAATCATTGTTATTACCCTTCTTCCCTTCCTGTCCCTGGCCAGTGCGTGTCAGCTGCTTATGTGCCCTCTTCAGAGAAATAAGAAAGAAAAATCCAGCGTATCTTTTCTGGCATGAGCTTATTCCAGCATTCACCAAACCTTTTCATTTTTTTCTAAGCAGTGGTAATTTTGGAAACTGTCAAGATGGCGTTTTTTTGATTGCCTCTGAGTTCCTTTTTCTTAGGGTAGGTGATCGTGGGTGGGCGTTCCCAGGGCTCCCACTAGATGGCACTGGGACACCGGGTTGTGGTCTAACTGTCTGTGTGTCTCCCCTCCCCCTGGGTAGTGCTCTCTGTACACTCACCCCAGGACCATTTTTCTCTCCAAGTAATCAACTGGTTGGTCAAGCTCGTGTGTCTCTGGGAGTCCCTAGTCCCCATGAGTGTAAAGCCAGACTGCCTCCTGCAGCCATACCTGGCTCTTAGCACGGGGCCTGAAACAAGCACCTGGCAGGTTAGAGAGGTGCTGCCACCAGGAGCCAATGCCACTGCAAACCGAGGTAGCTGTATGTGTGGGTGTGGGTGTGGGTGTGGGTGTGGGTGTGGGTGTGTGTGTAACCACCAGCCAATACCGCTGCCAGCCCTGCACCTAGGGGGGTGCCTCTGTGTGTCTGTGTGTGATGCACGCTCATTATAAAAATTTAAACAATATAGAAAAAAATTTCCCACACTTTAGTCCTTCAAAATGACTGTCACTAATAATAGAGGACCATCATCCAGACATCCAGTCTGTGTTCACATAGGTACTGGTGGATGCGTGGATGGATAACTAGTTAGCTGGTGGATACTGTACTTTGTAAAATTGAAGTCGTACTCTGTATGCTATTTTTTTAAGTGTTAAATCCTTCCTTTTACTTTGCTTCAAGAGAAAACAATCCATCATGACATTTCTGAGCTTCAAAAAATGTTAGTTTTGTCTTTCTCTCCCTGCCTCTGACTCTTCTTTTGCTCATACACGTGCATATATATGCAAGCTTAGGAAACAAGGAAGAGGCAGAGGCAGGTTCTTTTTTTTTTAAAGCCGACTGTAAGAGATACAGGTTTTTAAAATACCTTCTTATGGTTGAGGGGAAGGGAAGCTTACAGTTAAAGCAAGTCAGTGATTGGAACCGTTAAATCAAAAAGCCCATTTCTACCTAGCTGACCTGGACTCAGAGCAACCGTGTAGGACAGAGCTGGGGTGTCCAGGGGGTTTCCCAGGAGTGCTTGCTGGATTTGAACCGCTGTGTTAGCAGTCGTAGCTCTTAACTGCGTGGCCACCAGGGTCGGGCCATTGTGTTGTCACCGTCATTGCCCCTGCTGCTGCCACCACTACCGCTCCTTCTGCTCTTCGAGGTGTGACAGTGTTAGTAGAGAATCTGTGCTGTCCAGTATGGAAGCCACTAGCACATGACACTGTTCAAATCGAGATTAATTGCCACGGAGCACAGATCTGGAATATCCGTCCAGGAAGACAGTTATGTGGAGCAGGGCTGGTACTGACTGACTCCTACACTTCTTATTCCCACCATCCTCCAGGTGTTTTATTAGCTTCATATGTTTCTTTTGCATTGTCAAAATTTTATCACATGGGTATTTGGTTGTCTAATTCTGCCGCTTGTTTAATACTGATTCTTTATCCAAGTTCTCTGTTAAGGAGTCCAGGTTGCTCAGTGGTTAAGGGCTTGGCTGTTAAGTGAAAGGTTGGTGGTTTGACCCATCCACTTCATGAGAAAAAGATGTGGCAGTCTGCTCCCGTAAGTACGTACAGCCTTGGAAACACTATGGGGCCATGCTGCTCAGTCCTGTGGGATCACTGTGAGTCAGAACTGACTCAGCGGTGACAGGCATTAATCGTACCCTGTTTGCTTTATTGGTTCTCACCCTTGTTCCACAAAGGACTGTTACCTCTTAGTATCGAGGGTACCTTTTTGTTGAGGATTTGTCCCTTTTTTTTTCTTTCAGTCTCTTTTTTAATGAACTATCTCAGGGAAAAGGAGATTGGCTGTGTCCTAAAGCAGCAGTTCAATGCTTGGCTGCTAAACACAAGGTTGATGGTTCTGACCCGTCCAGCAATTCTGCCAGGAAAAGACCTGGCCTGGTCTGCTCACCCGAAGCTTAAAGCCTAGAAACCCTATGGGGCATTGGAACCTGGTGACCACAGGCACACCAGAATCCTGCATTCCTGTTAAACTGTGAATTGCTGTTGAGATGTCAGTCGTTGCTTCCAAAGACCTTGACTAGGAACCGAGGCTGGGCAATAGAAACTCAGTTCTTGCCATCTGTGAGGAAATTAAAGGCCTAGGGAAGTGTTTTCTGCCTGGGAGCAAAATTCTCCTACTTTTGTGTGAAATGTCTTTAATGATAGTACTTTCTATCCCATGTTTAAAGACTAAGCTTAGGACTCTGCTCTGACAGCTTTGAGGAAGTATTTAAACTCAGCAAGAGAAGCTGCTGGATTGTTTTCAGAGAGCAGAAAAGGAGCTGGAGCATTAGGAGGACCAAGGGAAAGGGGGCTGCGGCTCTCATGGCAGACCTGGCCACCCGCCCTGTAGGCCCGCTTCCCTGGACAGTCTCCCTCTTGGCTAGTGTTGGCTACAAGACCTCGTACTCTCCAAGGGGGAAGAGAGCTGGCGGATTGAGCAGCAAGTAGCACAAGCTGCTGTCTGGGTGGCAGAATACAGAATGAGATGGAGCATGGTCTAATTCCTCAGGGAGCTCTGCATCCCCGTCCTGTGACGTACAACCAGGGCTTTAAACTGGGTCTTCCTAGTTCAGTCAAGGCCTGGGAAGTAAAACTAGAACAGAATTGAAGTTTTAAAAATCAAGTGAACCAGAATGATATCCAGAACAAGAAAAATTAATAGCTGAAGCCCTACTAGAAACCTAATCTCTCTTTTAGAAAACAGAGTCAGCGTGTATGTTGTGTAGTAATCAAATCTCTTGGCTGCTGGATTTTGAGCAGAGTCAAAAACGGTGGTGCCCCCATCACAGCACTTTGAATGTGTGTCACAGTCTAATAATCCAGTCTCATGTACCAGGCTCCCAAAAGGGCTCCCCGTGCTCCTTCTGAGTCTCCCAGTCCCCAGGCTGGCTGTCATTCTGGATCACCCAAATTTTAAAAATTCGTGTCTGTTCTAGTTTTGCGTCATTGGCCATGACTGAGCTGGTTTGAACCAGTTCAAAGCCCTGCTTGCAACCTCATCAACTTTCTTGTGGCTTCCCCTTGAGACCAGGTCAGCACGTCCCACAGGTGAGTCCCCTGGGTTGCAGAGAGACCAAAGCTGAGCCAGCAATGTGGCACTATCTGTCAAACTTTTCAGATGTGAGCCCTTGGGCCCAGAATTTCTTACTGTGCACAAACTCGTTTGTACAAGGATAGTTACTTCTTCATAGTTGGCTGTAGCGAAGGACTGAAAGCCAAAAGTTCCAGTAGGAACTTTTTTAGATGGTGTGGAGCGGCCATCCATTAGGCAAAACTCAAACAGCCATTAAGAATGAATGAGCTCGAAGACAGGCCCACAAAACAAAACAAGACACAATGGGCATGCCAGTCTGAGGGCAAGGACAAGAAGGCAGGAAGGGGACAGGGAAACTGGTAATGGGGGTCCCGGAGTCGAGAAGGGGAGAGCATCTGTGTGTTGTGGGGTTGGTAACTGCGGTCACAAAACAATAGTGTATTAAATTGTTTGATGAGAAACTAGTTTGCTCATGTAAAGCACAATAAAAAAGAAAAAAAGAAAAAGAATGAATGATCTAGGTATGGTAAATAAGGAAGCAAAGTGCAGACCAACCACTGTATACACATCTTTTGTGTGTAAACGGTAGCCCTGGTTGCATAGTGGTTAAGAGCTCGGCTGGTAAGCAAATGGTCGGCAGTTACATCCTTCCGCTACTGTTTAGAATCCCTGTTGGGGCAGCTGTGCTCTCTCCTATAGGGTTGCTATGAGTTGGAATTGACTTGATGGTAGTTTTTTGTGTGTGTGTAAAAAGGAACTGTGTGGTGTGTGTGTCATAGCAATTGCGGAAGGAAGCTAGAAAACTAGGCTTAAGAACTGCAGAGACTTAAAAATTGACATTTCATGTAAACATTAAGAAAACTATGAATGAAAAAATAGCAATACAATCAATATGCATGTCCTGAAACCTAGCTTAAGAAATAGAACATTACCCATTTGAGACTTATTCTTTCTTCTCTTTAAGTTTTTTTTTAGCATGTGCATGTATTACCTTTCAGAAAGTGTTTGAAATTTTAAAAAAATCTTCAGAAGGGTACTGTAATAGGATAAGTTTCTACGAGCGGAACAAACAAAGCAAGGAACACAAATGCTCTCTAAGGCTCCAGGTGGCAGGAAGGGGAACTGAAGCCCACCGTCTCCGGAACCACTCCTGCTGTCTGTCTCTGGCTCCGAGGATGTACAGGAATGAGCTCCTGGTACAAACACAAACTTAGGGCTCCTTCCTCTGGCCCGTGAGCACCATTTTGTTGGCTTGTAAGCTTCCAAGCCACCTAATGTGAACATCCTTCCTCTTGAGGTTGGCCCCTGGGATGGG
This sequence comes from Heterohyrax brucei, assembly GCA_028571685.1. Classification (NCBI taxonomy): domain Eukaryota; kingdom Metazoa; phylum Chordata; class Mammalia; order Hyracoidea; family Procaviidae; genus Heterohyrax; species Heterohyrax brucei. The sequence goes on along the minus strand of CM053160.1, from coordinate 5,011,655 downwards.
TGTCCTCGTTGGGTGAAGAGAGAGGGGAAGGATCAATGGGAGTAGAGAGAGAGAGAGAGAAAGAGACACAGACTGAGCTTGACATTGAGAGAAATTTTGTTGCTGGCCGTTTCCCTGTGACAAAGGCAGACGAGCGAATCTGGCTTTCCTTCTTTTTTCTTGGGGCTGTCTGTTCAGTCTTGACCATTTTGAGCTGGGGAGATTGCAGAGGTGTGTATATCAGAGAGACAGTGGGTACAAAGCACTAAAGCCCAATGGTTAGTAACATTTGGAGGTGGAGTCGGGCAAACCTGGCTTCGGATCCCCGCTTTACCACTTTCTAGCTTTGTGAACTCTGGGGCAAGTCTGTTAGTGTCCTCAGACTCCATGTCTCCATCTGCCAGGCTGCTGGGAAGCCAAAGGTAGTGTGGTTGGAGTCCAGACACTCCTCCATGACCTCGATTCTCTGGTCCTTCACCCTGCCTCCAGCCTTTACCAGGGGTGTTTCAACTTGTCTGACTCTGGATGACATTAGGATTTTTATTCCCGTCTCAGTCTGTTTTATTACAATGGCTGAAACTTCATGAGTGTATCTCATTTGAATGGTATTGCTGGAGACCATCTACTAAGGTCAGCCTCAGGGGGAAACAGAGGCAGGGAGGGTGGCTTTTTCTCGGTCATTTGTCTTGCTCCTCTTCCTTTGGTTTAGAGACAGTTCACTCATGATAATTCAGCCAGATGCAGGTTGAAGTGACTGAGGGCCCACAGCTCCTGAGTCCCAGCTCTTTCCGGTGAAGCGTTTGGCCCTCTGTGATGAAGGTCATGATCTCTGTTGAGTGGTCATCTCTCTTTTTGGTGATACAGATGTTAAATGTCACCATCTTGTGCAGGACACATAAACCCTTCATTAGCAGCAAACCAGCAAGTATACCTCACGTGACAGACGATTAGAGGGTCATTTGGGCAGAGGCCTGTTATGTTTGTATCAGAAGCTCTTTCCACTGCTCTTTGATTAATTGGCCTCCAGCTGATGATTTAGTGATTCTGGTGTGACTCCAGCTGAAAGGACATCTTTGGTGATTCCCAGCACAAGTGTCTCAGAGAGTGGAATTCTGGTTCCCTGGTTTTTGGAAATCTAATTTGGAAATTATTCCCCAAGCTTTTGGTAACTCCGAGGTTCAGGAGGTTCCTCAAGTCCCCATTCTGTGTGTTGACAGATGGAACTTTCCCATCAGGCTTCCGTCTCTCCGCAGTTGGCACTGCCATCTGTCCAACTTCTGGACGTCTCCCGTGATGCCTGTCTGTCCTCCGCCGTCGCGCACACTGTCAGCCGGTCCTGGTGGCTCTGTCCTCCACAATGCATCCATCAGGCAGCCATCAGCTCCCTCTCCGCCACCAGCACCCCGGCCCCGCAGCTGTCTTTTCTTGCCGGGTTGCCTGTGGCAGCTGACCGGCTAGTCTCCCTGCTTTTCTCCTGCCTTAATCTGGTCCGTTCTGCACACTGCAGCCAGGGGCTCTTTGAGCTCCTTAAACGGATTGTGTGAGTCCCCTGATTAAAACTCCCCATTGGCTTCTGAGTGACTTTGGAATTAATCCAGATTTCTCACGTGAGCTGGAGATTTGTATGTTTTTTCCTGTCCACCCCTCTTCCCCCTTCCTCAGCATTCTGTCTCTCCTCCAGACACTCCTGGAAGGGGCCAGGTTTGCTCCCACCTCAGAGTCTTGGCGTGTTCCGTGTTCTTGGCCAGGCTTGCCTTGACCCGCCCAAGGTGGCTGTATTTCGTTGAGATCTCAGGTCAAACCATTGAGTCTCCTCTTAAGCAGCCCTCCCATGCACAGGCACCGTGAGGCGGGCCTAGTGGTGTCTGGTGCTGGCTTCCCGGTTCTGTGTCAATGGTTCACTGCTGGCGTGGTCCTGCCGCTGCTTCGTATATTTTGAAGCTCTGTTGTTAGATGTCCGACTCATGGCGACCCTGTGGGATACGACTCGACGGCACTTGGCTGGCTTGGCTGGTGTTGTTACATGCATAAAAATTTTAGATTGTTATATTCTCTTAATTGATCCCTTAATCCTTATGGAGCAAGTTTCTTTATCTGTGCTAATGCCCTTTCCTATGAAATCTAATTTGTCTGATATTCGTAAAACCATGCCAGCTTTTGTGTGATTAGTATTAGCCTGATCTATGTATCTCAACTTCTACTTTTATCCTGCTTGTGCCTTTATATGTAAGATTGTTGTAGATGAAAATTTTTACATCTAACCTGATAATCTTCTTTCATTACAGTGTTGAGATCATATACATGTAGCGAGACTATATGATTAGGCTTGCCATTACCATTTTGCTGTTTGCTGGTTTTGCTTTCTGTTCTGTATTCACATTTTCCTCTTTACTTCTTTTGGGTTAATCGAGTATTTTTGCTGATTCCATTGAACCTCCTTTTCAGCTTTCAACTATAACTTTCATTATTTGGGTGGTTACTTTAAGTTTATAGTAAGTAGCTTCAACATCTCGTAGTCTGCCTTCAGTAATAATACACCACTTCACATGTAAGTATAAGAACCTTACAGTGGTCTGCTGCCATTTCTGTCCTTCTGGTCTTTGCATTAATGTTGTATGCATTTTAATCTTACATATGTTGCAGACACACTATATTTTTTAATATTTTTGTTTAAACAGTGAAAGTTAGTTTAAAATCTTTAAATAAAAAGAAAACCCTTTTATCTGTTGACCCATACAGTTACCATCTCCACTGTTGTTCATTCATTTGTGTAAATCCTTTTCCACTCTTGTTTGTTTCTCTTTCTGCTTTCCTTTAACAAGACTAGTATTATGAGTCTCCTGGTTAATCAGTTTTCTGGGCTTATCAAATGTTTTAAAAAGTCTTTATTTTCCCTATTTTTGTTGAAAGATACTTTCACTGGATCTAGAATTCTCCTTTCATATATTTTAATTTTCCTAACTTTAAAGATGTTGGTTCACCGTCTTCTCACTTGAGTTGCTTCTGACAAGAAACTGGCCATCGTCTTTATTAGTGTCTCTCTGGATCTTCTTAAGATTTGCGCCTTATAATTGGTTCTGAGCAATTTGGTCGTGATGTTTCTTGGTGTAGTTTTTCTTCATTATTTTTCTGCTTGGGATTTGTTGAGCTTATCAGATTTGGATTTTATGATTTTTATCCAATTTGGAGAAACTCAGCCCTTATTCCTTTGAATATATGTAGCTTTTCTCTGTACTTGTCTTCTTTTTTGGAGATTCCAGTGACACATATATTAGGCTCCTTGAAGCGATTCTGTAGTGTGCTGATGCTCAGCTCATTTTTTAAAAGTTCTTTTTTTCTCTGTGTTTTTTATTTTAAATGGTTTCTTTTGCTATCTGCACTAATACATATATTTTAAACTTTTTTCTGTGTGTGTTTCAGGTGAAATTTCAGAGTGACAATTAATTTCCCATTCAAAAACTTATACCCAAGTTGTTTTGTGACATCGTTTCCAATCCCTGCCGTGTATCAGCACTCTCCACGTTTCTGATTACGCTCTGGGTTTTCCGTATCCATCATCCAGGATTCCTGCCCCTTTCTGCTTTCTTGTGTTTGCTTTTGGGCAGGTGTTGCACACTTAGCCTCACCTACTTGACTGAACTACAAAGTACATTCCTCATGTGTGTCATTAGTTGTTTTATAAGTTTGGTAAGCCTGTCTAATCTTTGGCTGAAAGGTGGACTTTGGGAGTAGCCTCAGTTCCGAGTTAGTAGGCTGTCTGGGGCCATTGTCTCGGGGATTCCTGTGGTCTCTGTCAAATCAGTAAGTCCGGTCTTTTTTTGTGAATTTGAATTTTCTTCTACAATTTTCTCCCACTCTGTCCAGAATCCTCTATTGTGGTCCCTAACAGAGCAGTAAGTGATGGTAGGTGGGCACCAGCTGGTTCTTCTGGCTCAGGCTTGTGGAGGCTGTGGTTCACGTGGTCCATTAGTCCTTTGGAAAATTGTTTTGCTTGGGTCTTTTTATTTTCTCCTGCTCCAAACATGATGGGAGACTAATCGATGTATTTTAGATGGCCTCTTGCAAGCTCTTAAGACACCAGATGCTACTCACCCAAGTAGAAAGTGCAAATGCCCCTTTTGGCTGGGAGCCCTGAGCTAATTTCTCATGTTGCCTTTTGAGAAAATCGTTGGGGGGACTCTGTATTGCATCATGAATAAGAAATAGAGCACTGAGGATAAATTATACCTGTTGTCAACAGAGATCACTTTTAAAGTTACCCCTGGGCCATAGGAAATGGTTAACTCCAAGAAGTCTTTAAGAAGAAATCATTTGATATCAGCTGCCTTAGAAGATATCATTTCCTGTGACTGAGTATGAAGCTATTGTGATAAATTATTTATCAGTGTGAGGATAGATTATCTTTGTTGTAATAACAAGTGGTGTGTTGAAATAAGTTTCCAAGCATTTATCAGGTTAATCTCCATATTAATGAAGGGTAATGGTTCTCAGAGAGTCTGTCTCGTGGCTCTGTGGCACCTTCCCACCCACTTGGTAGCTCTCAACAAACAGGCCTGCTCTCCATCTCCTGCTGTGAGGCAGGGGTTCTTTAGAAGCTGCTTATTCATGACATCAGGTAGGAGGCAACTGTGCTTGTTCCTGCTATGTTAGGGAGAAAGGTGGGAAAATACACAAGCAGTTCCCTCTCTAATGACTTTCATTTTGCTCTCCACCATGGGAATTCAGTGCAAAGCCTTTTAGAATCTTTCAGACACACTCCATCACTCCATTATCTTGGTCTTACAGACCTGTGGGAAATACATATAGTCTGTAAGGTTGTAAGTGCTAGCCTCAGAGATAAATTTTATTTTTCAGTTGATTGCTGATTTGCTGTGGGAGGTTAAGCACATTCCTTAACTTCTTTGTTTTTGTTTTCTGCCACCTCCTAAATTCACATTCTGCTGAAATCAACAATTGTTACAGTTCAGCAAACCTTTTAATATGGGCTAGCTGTTTATTTTTCACAGATAAAGAACACCCAGCGTAGTGAGAAGAAAATTCACTCCGTAAGCACTGTTCCAGGGGAGAGACGGGGAATTCTCAGTCCAGTTTTCCTTAAAACTTAAAAAAACATTTAAGAATGGCTGTCCTGCTGTCAGTTTATCACCTTTCAGCACCAGCTGTACCCTTTTTTGTCTGTTCAGTGATATTTTAGCTGGACCCTATAAACGTTTCTCTTTTGCTGGTGCAATACAGAGCTTTACCGTTAGGGGGTGATAGAGGGCCGCTTCATGGTGTAACTGAGGAAGGGGCTTTTTTCCCATGGCACGGCTTTCAGCAGCATTCAAGAGACCCTATGGTGCTCACTGTCCAGTGAAATTGGTGGTCCCTGAATAGATGACTTCCTGCTCACCCACTGCAGACCACCTGTGGCTTACAGTGCCCAGCACACTTCTCTACCATCCCGTGGGCTGCAGGCACATCCACTGTGCATTCTGAGTGTCAGTCCTGGGAGGACTATGATCTTCAGGTTGGTCCATCCTTTGGATGCTCTCACTCATCCCTGGGCTAGTAGCTGCTCCTGTGTTTGCTATTTCTGTATTCTTGAGAGTTGCTGTCGTTTTCTAAATGCCTTTTCAGTAGTCAAATATCTTTTTTTAGTTAGTCATTCTTTATCTTAGATTTTTCGTGATGAAACTACTGGAGTGGTTTTTGACTCTTGACTAGACTCTGGTGTATATGTACATATATGAACATACCTGTAAAGTGATATTTATTTTCCTATTTCACATTCTTGTTATTTAACTTTTTGCTTGAACAAGTTTCCAAAGCCTACTTTCAGACTACTTTCTTAATGAAAGGAAGAATAATCTTTAAGCCGATGGGAGATCTTGAAAGTATCTAAAATTACACATTGTTGTTTTTTTAAACTTTTGATAATTTAGACTGGCAGTTCTTATTCTTTAGTGGACTTCTGAATCATGTGGGGAACAAGTTGAAAATGTGGATTCTTGGGGCATTGCCCCCAAATACTGAGATGTACTTACAAGATCTGATAAATCTGTGAACTTAATTGTTCTAAGTGCTACATAACCCATTGCTGAATATCACTATGGTCACTTTCAAAGTCCTTCCCTTGGGAAGCTAGGCACTGACACCAGTGCCTAGTCCACCCTTCAAAGCAATTTTGGGATTCTTTCTGGTATGGCCATTGTGCAATGGTGGCACGGTATCAAGTTTGTGAACTTAATCATATAGTTGTCTGTGTGGGAGTGTTTAGCTAGTAAACAAAGAACTGTATTGGAATAACGGGATTAGGACATCAAGGGTAATATGACGACAGCTCTGATGGCCATTTCAGAAAAAGAATTCCAAAATTGCTCTGAAGGGTGGACTAGGCACTGGCATCAGTGCATAGATTCCCCAGGAGAGTACTTTGAAGGTGACCACAGTGATTGTCAGCAATGAGGCATGTAGCACTTTTTCTAGAATGAGTTCATGAACTTATTCGGCGGTCCTTATAGATTCATCTTTAAATGACCTCTCTGCATCTCTGTTTTCCACTTAACCCTTAGGGCAGCCTGCCAGGTGCCTTCACCTCATTTTTCTGCTTTGTGGCTCAGAGAAGAGTCTTGTCGGTGGCCTGGGAGTGGGATGGGGACAGAAAACAAGCCCAGGGTTTTTGGTTCCTGTTCTC